>VMRM01000004.1:90000-2490000 GCA_010277075.1 Poeciliopsis retropinna | reverse complement strand
AAGCCTAATGGCCTCATCTGCAGTGGCTCATAATGATGTCATAAATCAGCCGCTTTCAGTACATATTGCCCAATTTACAGCATGTTACATGGCAAAAGCTTGAAAAACATGAATGATTGCTTAAAACTCAATATTACATTTTGAGATCTCATTACGAAAATGCTGAGCATCAGATTTAGTCTGGGAGCAACAAGACAATTAAGAGGGAAAACAAATTGTGAACTCTTTTAAGTGTCGAACTCTTATATTTTCAAGCCAAGAAGCGGTCTTTAAAATAAATATTTTAAATAGAAACTCTGGGAAATGTGGTGTTAATTGGAAAGAAATATATACGTGGAAGATTTTTGTCCAAAAAAAGTTCAGTATAAGGTGAAATTTTTGTAAACTAAAGCCATTTTCACTGCTTTGTTCAAAATCCAGCTTTTATCATATAAAAAACACAACATTTCACCAAATATTTAGTTTTTAGTGCAGATATCTTAGAACATTTGAAATAAGACTAAAGTAACGCATAAGAAGCTTTTCAGCAAGGCGCAACAGTTTGTTTTATGGCAATAATTTTTGAATATTAATAAAAAGTACTGGTTCTGCTAGCAGATTATTTCACTTATAACATGGGAAAAATGTCTTGTTGTACCAGTGGAGTAGTACTTAAAATCAAGATTAAGGAATTATTTACTGAAATCTTATATCTTGCTAAAAGGTTACTTGTAAGTTAGTTTTTGTCTGATTTCAGTTGTAGTAGGATATTTGCACTAGAAGACTTAAACTACTTGGTAAGATTTAGTGTTTTTTCAGTGATGCTCTGCAGCTCCTCTTGTGATTTCACACTGTGGGAGCACATCTGCAGCAGAATATGCCCTACCAGTAAAGTATGAATGGAGAGTGTGGGAAAAAGCCTGCATCTTCTCCACCTTCTCCTCAACATCACTGGTGTTTGTGTGCAAAAATGTTTTAGTTGATTATAAACATGCATTAATTTGTTCCCTGATGAGTTGCACAGATTTTCATATAAAATGTAATCTAAAAAAGTAGGTTGTTAAGAAGCTGGCATGTGTTAAAACAGTGTGAAAAAGACAACTGCTCCCAACAGATTACATTAACATGATCTGAGTAAATCTTAAGGGACCACGTTTAAGAGGCAGAACCTCATATTTAAGTTATTTTATTTCAGCCTTTGGCACACTGCAGCTTTGTTGTCTGTGCTCGTGACAGAGTTGTTGCATCTTTTTCTTAAAATCTGCAGTCAGATCTAGTCTCGGTGATGTAGGAGGGATCGTGAAAGGCTTGTTTTTCAGAAAGTCTGGGGGGATAAATAAAAGGACTGGAGTGGGTTGGACCTGTGAATGGATAGGGGTGAATCATTCACCCTTAACTAGGTCAGCCTTGAAGGGTGCTGAATTCCCCCCCTCCGGCTGTAAGTCGCAGTACACACTCGCGTACACACACACACACACACACAAGTAGAAGAACAGTGGTAGAGAGGCTTTAGGAGAGAGTGTAGAACTACAAAAAAGCAAATCAGAGAAAAAAGAGGGGAGGATCGAGAAGAGCAGGAGGAGCTCTGGCAGGAGATTTGTTGCCTCAGGTTAAGTTCTGTATTAGCTGTCAAATGTTAGGTTCTCTGTGTGACCGAAATGAGCAGGAGCATGCTGCTGACATGTTGAGACAGCAACAAAAATCTGATCTTTGCACTGCACACGCTGCACACACACTACCTACATCAATCATTTAGGTCTTATTGGATTTTTATTTTGTTTTTGGAAACTTGTTCTGCTTTCATAATCCAAATGTTTCACGATTGGCCAAGATTGTAAATTGCTTTAAGCCTCTGTCCAGGAAAAATTTAATTCAAGCTACATTTGGACAGCAACATGGAAGGCAAGTGAGTGTTGAACTGGTGGAGACGTGCTGCTCTGAATATGCCATGTGGTGTGCAGGCTGGATGTACACTGGGAGCTTTAACTTCTCTGCCCTAGATATTTTTTTTCTGCCAGGGCGATAAGATCAGTCAACAAATCCTGAAAAAAAAAAGTGATTGATTTTGTTTTCTTTTTAGCTACAGGGAAGCTAAAAGAATGAACAAAGAATGTATCCAAAGATGGGTCAAATCAGATCCAAATAGTATTTTTTTTTATCTGAATTATGTTTCATTGACTTGTTCTTTAATACTTTATCAGTTTGAAATATTTTCTAAATTCCCACAAATGTAACGGCTTTAAGTCCAGATTGCACTTTGTTGAAATATTTAGCAGTAGCTGAAGGTGTTAAACCACCAGTGATAGATTTTAATCTGCTCAAAACTCCAAAATGGAGGATAGTTATTTGCAAATGTAATTTAGATCTTTTATACATTTTATTTAGTCTTCTAAATATTCAGTAAAAATGTGATTGTTCTGCTGTTTGTCCCATTATATTTGCAAATCAATTGTACAGGCGATGTTTTATTTACCTTAATCTTCTTAAAGTAGTAAAGATCACGAGTGCTAGACAAATGATCTGTGGTTTAGTGCAGTTTGAATTCATGTGCTAATAAATGCTAGTTTGAGAAGCAGGAACTGACTGTGTAAGTAAGTATAGGATGCAGCTGAATTGCTTCCTGTGCTTTCAAAGCTCCTTAACGAAACATAATGACCCAGAAGTATCTGTATGGAAGCCGTGATAAGAGCCTGTTCCAATCCTTTCAATGCCAACGAAAGGAGGTTCAGTGGCTCCTTTTGTCATCGCTGTTAGCATTGGATCCTCTTTCATGCAATCAAAGGAGATGATGTTTTTCCCATAATTCCTTGCAGCCTTAGCATTCACAATCATTCTTGATTGTTTTCACCCTCTAACAAAATGGAATTTATGTAGAATAGATGGTCAGAAAGATAAGTGTGCTCTTTCTAAAATGTGGCTTTTTCTTTAAGATTTTCTTTTAAAAATTAAACCATGTTTAGGAAATAATATTTTACATTTTAAAAGTGTACACTTAGATATTTCATCTGGGAATCAAAATCCTGTAAAGCAGTGGTTTGTAATTATTTTACATGAAGCATTGCCTCAGAAAATGCTGGAGAGTTGTAGCTGGCCCGGTTCAGTATAGCGATGTGAATGGACAACATTTTGGATGGTTGGCGATCTTTGGCACTGCTAGCAGGAAACTCCTCAGAGCAGCTGTCAGAGCGTCTAAGAGCCGCCTGGTTTTATTGTTCTGATCCATCTCCGTCTGTTGTTTGGTTTTGCCCACAGGGGCCTACTGCCTGTCAGTGCTGGATTATGACAACACCAAAGGCCTCAATGTAAAACATTACAAGATCAGGAAGCTGGATAGCGGAGGTTTCTACATCACCTCTCGCACTCAGTTCACCAGCTTACAGCAACTAGTCTTCCACTACCGCAGTGAGTATTCAGACAGTGCTGGTGGTTCACCTCTTACAACACTACTGTCCTTAATCTGCCTTTTCACTCTGTCTCCTTTCCTTTTTTCCTCAGAGCACTCAGATGGGTTGTGTCATGCTCTGACGGATGTATGTCCAGTGGCCAAACCTCAGACGCAAGGCTTGGCCAGGGATGCCTGGGAGATTCCTCGAGAGTCCCTCCGCTTGGATGTTAAACTCGGACAGGGCTGCTTTGGAGAAGTCTGGATGGGTAGGAATCTCTCTTGTACCATCCTTGGTTTAATATATATCCAAAGAGAGTCATTAAAGGGTGTATTACGTAAAAACTTAACTTGTTTGAGTTTTACATCATGTTATAGTGCTGTTCCCTCATTGAAAATATGTTGAGTGGTGTTTTGATTCCGTCATGCATGACTGAGAAATCCTTTAATCTCCCGTGGCAGCCATTCTGGAGATCCTAAAAGCCTAGTTCCTTCAGGCTGGTGGTAGCAGCAATTAGCAAACACCTGGTGGAACTGGGCTTCTGCTGACCTCATCATATGAACTACTCATGAGTGAAATGCTCATGAGGACGGTTGTAAACAATTTAACGGAAACAATGTGAGGATGTGCTGAAGATGGAGTGTCAGCAAATCCAAAGAGCTTCTTAAAGACACAAACACAATTTCAAGCGTTTAATTAAGAAGTCAAATTTCTTTTAAGTCATATATAATATATGGTGCATTTTTACATAATTGAAGACAACAGATACTTGGTTGTGCTACAAACTCTCACTGTGTGCCTGAAAAATGCATAAAATAGGCGTGGCCTAGTTTGGGGATGAAGGGAGGAGGTTAAGCTGGATTGTATTAAGGATGAGAGAATCACTGTTGCCAACTTAGCAACTTTGTTGATATAGTTAGTGACTTTTCAGACACTTTTAGCAACTTTTTTAAAGCATCTAGCTTCATTATTGGAGACTTTTATTGCAACATGTGAAAGAAGCACCAGCCACTCTGCAGCTTCACTTTGATGAAGAAGTGAGTGCTGTGTGATGTAAAGCCATTACCATTAAAGTAAACAGAAAATTAAACTGGAGTAGCTGCCATTCAACCCAAAGAGGCCAACTCTGTTTTGGTAAAATGTTGGAAAACAAAACAAATTTACATTAATTATCAAAATTTGCACACAAACATAACAATAGCACCCTTATTAACCAATGTTGAGAGTTTCTTTGCAAAATAATATGTCGATTGGGGCGTGGTTGAGCTTTAACCAGTTTTATAATGCCTGCTACAAATCAAATCCTTCCCTCCAATATTGGGTTGCAGGGTTTAGCAGGTCCAAGGTGGAAACCCAAATGAGAGAACTCCATATCCATGAAGGAGCTCCTTATCGATACTCTAAGCCTGAAGACAGACAGCCAAGTGGCTGAAACTGGTTTCAGCCATTTGTACAGTATTTGAGATAGAGTTCTTCTGGTCATTATCTGCATCTCATGACCCTAGGAGATTATTGGAATGTAAACGCACCAGTAAATCAACAGCATTGCATTTCGCTGAGCCAGACCTCAGTGACATGACCATAAGAGGCTCTATCTGGGTCTTGCTCCATCTCAACCTCTCTTGTGAACCACAAGCTAAATGCTTAAACTTTTCCATTTGAGAGATGACTTAAAAGACTGACACCAAAGCATAAAGAGCAATTTTTAAAATTTATGCTAGCAAATTTTATTTTTCTCAGTTTTTTTAAAGGTGACCATAAACATCATTCTTGGACAATGAGATTTTTGTCTGCTCTGCATATTTTAGCCTATTGTAGGACCTCTTGGCACTTTAAATCCAAATGAGCTGTTGTGGCCACGCCCACCCAACTCAACATCTACACTCACATAAAAATGGTTGCTAACACAAGCACAGTTATACAGCAGTACATATTTGAAAAGTAGAAGTAGTGCCTCCTGCAAAACCAACAAGAATGCAACAATTGCTTTCTGGACGGTAAGTAAACAACAAAACACTTGTCTTATCCAGCAGCCTTTGTACCAGCTGATCAAACATGCTGGTGCTCTGCTGTGGTTGCTAGGTAACTGAACGGTTCTTTCTCTTGGTTGCTAGGTGAGGTACAGTGCCTTCAGATTTGATGTTAAATTTCAGAGGTTTTTTAAACAGGTCATTTCCCAGATATCATACAAACATTAACTCATCAGCAAAAGCCAGATGGGTGTCTTTTATTATTATTATTATTATTATTATTATTATTATTATTATTATACTTGGGTTGTTTTAAGAACCAGTTGGAAGTACAAAAACATGCAAAATGTGAATTTTGCATAATACATCCCCTTTAATGCACATACTGGATATTTCTGTAAAAAACTGATTATGTTCTTTATGAGTTGAAGTTCTTGTTTTGTTGACAGGAACATGGAATGGTACAACGCGGGTAGCCATTAAGACCTTAAAGCCAGGCACTATGTCACCAGAGGCTTTTCTGCAGGAAGCACAGGTCATGAAAAAGCTAAGGCACGAGAAGCTGGTTCAGCTGTACGCCGTAGTGTCTGAGGAGCCCATCTACATTGTGACAGAGTATATGAGTCAAGGTAACTCAGGAAGGACTACTCTAACTTAAGTGGGCTACAGAGCCTTGAAAATTATGTTTCTGACACTTGAAATAAGCAGTTTAACTGTATAATTGGCAATGCAAATGAATATTCTTACAGCTTTAAGGAATGTTGTGTTGCTCTGCATTCACAGGTAGCTTACTGGACTTCCTTAAAGGGGACGCAGGAAAGATGCTTCGTCTCCCACAGCTGGTAGACATGGCTGCTCAGGTAAACCCCAGAACATTAATTTAGTTTTCTTTTGTTTACATGTGAGGAGTCTGTGTAAAGTCCTGTACGTTCCCTCAGATTGCTGCTGGAATGGCTTATGTGGAGAGGATGAACTACGTTCACAGAGACCTGCGTGCAGCAAACATCTTGGTGGGAGACAACCTGGTGTGTAAGGTGGCCGACTTTGGTCTCGCAAGACTGATTGAAGACAACGAGTACACAGCAAGGCAAGGTAAGTCATCACTACCATCAAAATCAAAAATTGGAACAAGATTGAATGTTGTGTTTTTAAGTGTTTCATTTAATTTCCATTTTTTCAGGAGCCAAGTTTCCAATCAAATGGACTGCACCAGAGGCAGCGCTGTATGGCCGTTTCACCATAAAATCAGACGTCTGGTCCTTTGGGGTGCTTCTCACAGAGCTCGCAACCAAAGGCCGAGTTCCCTATCCAGGTTAAAGCTTTGCTTAAGATCAAACTCTCCTAGACTTGCCTTCATCAATTGTCCGGATATCCTTGTAGAATTCTTGGGGGCTGGTGGGCATCATTGGGCAAGCAGGGGGGTAACCTTACACAGATCACCAGTCAGGCAAAACAGTCACAAAGAACAAACATCCATACACACGTGCTATACCCAAGAACAGTTTAGAGAGACCAAGGATGTTTTTGGACTGTGCATGAACAGGGAGAGCATAAAAACGCAAGGTCAGGATTCAAACTCTGATGCAGACCAAAAAAACTAACTCTGGTCCATCTGAAACCGTAGGTCTCGGTTCAGTTGAAGTCAACTCTGGCTCAGTTCGAATGAATATATCAGTGCCAAGCAGACCAGAGCACACAAAAAGCAGGAAGTGGACCGTTTTGGTTCTATTTTGGTTGTAAATAGAACTAAAACGGTCACAAGAGTCTAAAGCTAGCAGGAGAAATGGCTTGTGATCTTTTACCAAGACAAAAGAGAAACCCTACAACCGCTAAAATCTAATGTCACTCCATTTTTGTTTACATTTTGTGAAGAAGGAAGTTGCGCTCCGCGTCTCCAAAGGTATTTGTGTAGTTTCCTTTAGTGGTTGTTGGTGCAGCGCCACCACAGGCGAGGGAGGAATAGGTTTTTCAGTTGGTTTGGATCGAAACACACACTGGCTCAAAATGTAATAAACGTTAAAGTGTTTGATTTGGTCCCCAATCAAACAGAGTCTACAAGACTGTCAGGTGTGAGAACACCCTTACAATAATCGTTTCCGATTAAAAAAGAATAACTGAATTGATTGCAGTTTTAAGTGCACATAAACCTCTCTAACATATGTTGACGCTGCAGATGGAACTAACTGAATCCATTAGACTTACTCTAAATGGGTTAACCTTGTGGTCTCACTGTAATTAGGTGTAAGAATTCCTAAAGTGACTTCTTGTTTCTCTTTGCAGGTATGGTTAACCGAGAGGTGCTTGACCAGGTTGAGCGTGGTTACAGGATGCCTTGCCCAGCAGAGTGCCCCACTTCCTTGCATGACCTCATGCTTTCCTGCTGGAGGAAGGATCCCGAAGAGAGGCCTACATTTGAGTACCTGCAGGGCTTCCTAGAGGACTACTTCACCTCCACAGAACCCCAGTATCAACCTGGGGAGAACCTATAGAACCGCAAACTGTATCAAACCCAAATGGGGAGTGGGGCCTCAGCACTGAATGATCTGCACTAACCGACCTCAGAGGAGGATCTGAGACTGTGAAACTAATCTGTGAGGAACTTCTTCAGTGGAAACAAAACCAAGACCGAAAGCTGCAGAAGTCCCTCTCTGTGCCGTACAGGAACTGCTACAGAACAATCCGGAGAAACCGGTGTTCTGGAAGCCATCACAGTCGACCCAAGTTCTCCTGCTGGTTATTCTCCGACTCAGATCAAACTGAGAGACTTGCAGGTAAATGTTTATGTGAGGTGCAACGGATATGAAGAGGAACCAAATCAGGACACACAGAGTCGGTGCATAAAGAACAAACTTCGCGATGAGGAGAAAGAGGAAAGAGGAGAAACTTCAAATTAATTATGAGCTGTTATAAGTGAACTCGCCCTTTTCCATCTCTTCACCATCATACCTTTTCCACCCACACAAGAGCGCTACCACTGTGGCTCAGGTGCCAAAGGAAAACTCCTCTATATCTGCTCTGCCACTCTTCCTCTTTCTCTCCCTCTCAGTCTTTCAGTTTCTCCCCAGTTTTCTTCAAGTGCTGCTTCTTTAAAGTGTCTCAGCTCTGAAACTCTGCATCTTTATCGTTCAGTTTATTAGGCCAGCCTGTTTTCTTTTCTGGAAACATTTAATGTCAGACAAACTTGCTATGTTGGCTTTATTTTGTGTGTGTGTGTGTGTGTGTGTGTGTGTTTTTCAATAGACAAAATCGGTAAAATCCCAATCAGTGATTGCCAGGTCAGACGGGCAGGTTCTGTCACGTTAACATCAACGTAACATTTGAGGCCTTTTTCTCCTGTTTAATCATGCTGGTTCCAAACCTCCATTAAGACGACTGATGCAGGTGGTGCCTGAATGCGTATTGTTTTGATTGATCTCAATTAGCTGAAAAAAAATCTCAAAGGATCAGCGCTGTCAAGAGGCGTGCGAAAGGGCATTTTTAATAGATTTCACAGCACAAGTATCTAGGAAACGATACTTCCGTCAAGCAGTTCTGTGCGTAGGCTGACATAGGTATCTGACCAATCATATTAGTGGTAAATATCTAACTCAACATAAAAAATCAATTTCTTGCTTATTTACGTATAAGCTGTTATGCTGGCAGAACAACATTAACTGAGTAACAGATGTTTTTTAAACATGCATCATTAAAAAAATATGCAACTTGAAAGCCCTAAAGAAACCGGTGAACCTCTGATCAGGTAAAACTAATAAAGCTGTGTTTGAGTTTCTGAAGCTTATTAGCATGCTTTTGTGCTTGTCTTTTCTTGAGTATTGGTTGGTTTTTACTTAGGCTTTATATCTTTCTGTTCATTAAAAGTTCTGCTGTGATTGTGGGATCATTTACAGAGACAATTCTCATTTTTCTGGGTCACTCCACTGCTGTACATATTGTAGCTTTTTAGGCTGGGTTTATGCACCCCATCTTTTACTTTCCCAAGGCAGGTTTGTGTGCAGGGTGCTTCACACTTCACTTTAGAGCAGAAGAGCTGTTTTTGTTTTGTTTTGTTTTGCTTGCAGAGTTGACATAAACCATGCAGCAATAAGACATGGAGTTCCGCCAGCAGTTGCAAAACCATACCGACGATGACTAATTTCAACAACCAGTCTGATGCTGAAACCACAGGGAAGTGGTGTGGGTTGTGATGTTACCATATAATATTAATAATAAGGTCAAAGATGTAAATATTATCTTAATCAAATGACTGTGACGATCATGTTATGTTTTTTGTGTAGCTTTTTCATTCGTTTCGCTTCTTGAGGTTTTTACACTGACACGCCTAATCAATGCTTAACTGATATTGATGTCCTACTGTAAACAGGGCTGAAAAAAAATATTTTTTCACTTTTTGTTTTTCAAACTTCTGTTTCTTTATCTTTCAAAGGACAATTCACAATTGGGCGAGAGCATTTTGTGTAATCTGTGCTTTCCTTTTTTTAGACTGGGAATTACCCCATCTATGTGGACACTGAGCCACCAGTAAGTCACTGGAGCAATGGAGAAGTAAGCAGGCTTATGACAGAATGACTAACTCTTAGGTCAGACTGGATTTTATGTGCCATATTTAAATAAACGTCTCATTCTTCCCTTTTCTTCATTATTTACTTCAATTGTTTATAAATCTATGCAGTTTCAGTCTTGCATTCCTGCAACTTCGCAGCCATTTTGTTCTAAAGTCAAAATCAATGATCAATAACAGTGAGCATTTTGTAAGGACTTCTTTCATCTATTTTTGTTTTTATGTAACAGGATTGATATAGGTATTGTGCCACTTTATGTTGATCTTTAAATGTGCAATAAATTATATTTGAAATGTGTTTTGAAAGGGGTATGTGGTGGTGACGGTTTACAGTTGTTTGTATGACGGGTTGTCTCACAGGTCAAATGTTAAGGGAATTTAACATGTCACAGGAAAATCACCTGTTCAGGGTGTGCATTGCAAAGAAGAAGTTGGTAAAACCTGTTCCTTTCCCTAAAGGGCTGAAGTTTTGCAAAGATTAAAATGCATAGAACTGCGCTGAGATGAAGAGGAAACCGCCTGGAGTGACACACCAAGGGCCAGCTGAAGCTTAAACATTCAGTTGTCTTGATGTCAATGAGCAGCTGAGCTATATATATATCTATATCTATAGATATATATATCTAGATATATATATATCTAGATATATATATCTAGATATATCTAGATATATATATCTAGATATATATATCTAGATATATAAAGTGTTCCCTTTATTTTTTTGAGCAGTATATATATATATATATATAAATAAAACAGTGGTTCTTAACTTTTTTGAGGTACCAAACCCACCAGTTTCATATGTGCATTCACTTCTTTAGTGATAAATAAAATACAATTTTTATCCAAATTCAAGACATAGGTATATGCTTTTTTTACTGGTGCACAAAATGAGTCATGCATGAACATCCCCTTGTCCAAAGAATAAAACCAACACAGTGCATGAACTCAAAAAATTATGTTATTACTCTATTCTGGCTGCAAAAAAATACTTCGGCCCCATAAAAGTATTTCAGCCCCCCCAATTTTTTTTTTTTTTTTTTTTTTTGCTATTTTACTAATTAAAAATAAATTTGGATTTTTTAAAGAACTTGACATTTTTTAATAACTTAATTCTTTTAAATTTAAAATTTAATTTTTGTGTCATTTTGAATTGACAAAATACTTTTTTACTTTTCCCTCTCTCCATGCAGCTTCAAGAAGTGTTTCCTTAGTTTTGCCGGTGCGAGACTAGAGTTGCTCAACTTGGCATTGGATATCATGCAGACGGGACGCTGACTCCCATCCTGTTCTGTGATACACGTGAATCCACGTTGTACAGTACTAACACTGGATGCTTATCTAGGAGGAGTGAATGCGACAAGTTAATGATTCAATGCAATCCGCTGGGCTTGCTTTGATTGAAAACAGTTCATTAATCAAGTGATTAATGAACTGTTTTCAATCAAACTGTTTAGCTGATGGAAGAGAAGGTTTAAACTTCCCCCTTCTCTTTCTGCTCTTTTGTTCTACTCTGCATCCATGTAACCTCATTTTCAACTCCCCTGGGATTTGAGGTCATAGATTATATTATTTGAGCTTTTGAGATACTAATCAGCTGCTCCTAGTTATAAAAGCATTATCTTGTTGCCATGGTTGCACATCATATTATTGATGTGCAACAATAAAACCTATACATGTGTTTTGACTGGGTTAAATCTTTAATTTCATAAAAATCTTTAGCATCCAAGGGAACATATATTACTGTCACTTGTATAAGTACTGTAAACTAGGCAGTTTGATCAGCCAGATGAAGGCTCATCAACTTTATATGAAACATTTGACTGAAGATAATTTGACTGATGCTCATTTTAGCAATTTTTAAAAAAAGAACTAATATGTGTTTTAAGGCCATGATATTCGCTTTTTCTGACGTTTTGATGACAATAAAAGCAACTGGATTTTAATTTGCTTTTCAGAGTTTGCAAAATGTATTGACAGGAAGGAAAGTAAAAAAAAAAAAAAAAAAGAGAAAAAGAGAAGTGGCTCTTGCTGGTCCCGCCATGTTTGACTGAAAGCAGATTTGTCCACTTGGGGGCAGTATTTGTCAGTACTAAGGAGCCTTTGCTGTTCAGCACCAGCTTGTGGCCCACCTGCTTCGCGGCAGCTTCTGATTGAATTCGCCAAACTTTGAGTCGATGCACTGCAGTAAAATTTGCATTTCTTGTAAAATAATACTTGTGGGACTTCCATTTAAAATTTAAGATGTGAGCCCAGAGTTCACTTTTTCTTTTGCTCAATGCTGAAGGTCCCGAAACCGACTGCTAAGGCTAATCAATCACAGATGACTTCTTCTGATAATGGCTTTAATCAGAGGCCATATTTAACCAGCTGGCTGCAGAAGTTCTGTCACTAATGACCCTCTACTATTTTGTTTTTTCCACACTGCTGTGATTAGCAGCAAATTGTTGATCATGTGCCTTATTTCCAACAGTTCACCATGTATTATGAAGCTGGGATGTTTATATAATGCCAGAGCCAAAAAGAGATTAACAGCTGATAACTTTTCCGCATCCCTCTGCGTGTGTATATTTTAGCTTTCTCTCAGTTATGCATATCTGTATCCATGAATGCAAAGGCATGTTTGAGCACATGCAGCATATCAATGTGTGAGTGTGTGTTTCTGGCTGTTGCTTTTCCCATCTGCTGAGCTGCACTGAGAGTCATTTATCTCAGTTATCCAGACAGTGTCAGAGCTCCATCTGTGAAAAGAGTAAACACACTGACTCACACTTTTTAAGAGACTACCACTGATATCAGACAAGAGAGCACGGCAGGGTCTACAGTGACTACACATTCACCCGCACACACAGGGCTACAGTTTCTGTTTGTTTTCATCTCATTAGAGTGACAGAAGCATGGCAACCTCAGAGAGGAGCAGGATAATAGTCATGTTTTGTCATGTTTTTTCCCTCTGCTAATGGTCCAGATTGCTGTTTTCTTGCAAACCGTTCCAAGTGAGTCTACAGAACGTTGGAGAATATGAAGATATCTGAGCTGCTTGCTATTGGAAGTGCTTGAGCTTGAGATACTTTGTCAAGAATGCTATGTAGATGTGCAAAAATATCACAAATGTCTGGCAGTTATATTTGCAGCAAAAAACATATTTAAAAACCCTTTTGTCATTTTCTTTTTAAAGCTATTTGTGGCTCTAACATTAAAAACATAAAATACATTGACATGTGTATTGGTAATCTGACAAAAAGAGAAAAACAATAGAGGGTATCAATACTTCTGTAAGGCACTGGATGGAGCATTTTAAACCGGCAGAGCAGTTTAATAACCTACAAATTTATTATTCCAAAATTAGAGCAAACAAAATGTAAAATCATGGGAGAGCTGCGCCCTAAGCTGCATGACATCACATAGAAATTTGTGGTGAAAGAATAATAAAAGAACCAATACTTTGTTTTATTTTCCTCTCAAATGACTGAATGACTTGGTTAACAGATTGAGAAAAACACATGTGGTCACACGTATTTTTTACTTGTTACTCAGGGAAATGCCCACAACTGGAATGAGCTGTGATGCAAGCAGATAATAAATAATTTCACATCTGGCCCAAAGCTGAAAGCAAGAAAATAAAACTATATTACAGTATGAGGTTTTATTTCAGACTAAGTAGGACAGTTTTCATTTCATCTACAGAGAGGATCATTTCTTGCAGCCATCCTTCTGGTGGTGGGAAGATATATCAAATTTTACTGACCATTAATTGTACATATAAAAAATACCTCTTTGTTATTCCTATTTTTGTTCAAGCAAGTGCAGCCATTCAAAACACAGATAGCTGCTGCAAAAAGGAAGTCATCGTACTGACTCATGATGTTATAATCTTTTTATAGATTTAAAAAAAAATAATCTGGCAGATCACAGACATTTCATTAGCACCCTTTAATCACAATAAATCACAAAAAGTTTCAAGATGGCACCTTGATTGTATCAGTTTGGGGGCACAAATTATCAGTCCAAGGGTCATAAATGGTCCCCACACTTTGAACACCTGCTTTAGAAAAATCAGAATTAAGAAACTCTGTCATCTGACTGAAAACATATGATCACAAATATGTAATGTTTATTTTGAAACCACCATCATCATTTTTTATTTTATTTCAACAGTTCCTCTCCTGTTTTATTTACCCACCTCTGATTTTTACTCACCTAATCTGTCTTCCTCTGCTATCCTCTTGGTATTAGGTGAGATATTCTTCATGTGGAACCAGAACAGTCACTTCGGGAGGTAGACGCACATGTTCTCCATCATCAACTGACTTCAAACACCAGGTAGATCACTCAGCTGCGTGTGCGAACAATCCCCGGAGTTTCTTTTGTGCACTTAATGACTCGGTCAGACTCTGCACAGCTTGTGAACAGTAACAGGATATTCTTATTGATATCAGAGGATGAACAGGTGTGCAGATGGGGACCAAATTTTAATCAGTCTTCCTTTGTTGTTGAGCCGTTTGGATCTCAACCTGCATTACAATCTTACATTTTCCTTGCCAAGTTGCCTCGGGTGTGCGAAGATCTTTGTGGCACAAAGTTGTGCCCTGAAGTTATTACTGATTACAGTTGAGTTGGCAGGAATTCTTTTTTGTTTGTTTGTTTTTTTTTTTTTTTGCCTCAAGCTAAGCTCTATTGTGCTTAGCTTGAGTCGTGTTAGGATGGTTATGATAAGCATGAAAAACTCTGCAAACATCTTCAAGAAACCTCAAAATATGTGGCGCTTTTTCTGGCGTTTTTGATGACAGACTGAACAGAGGACTTAATCTCTCCTCAAAGGAGCTTCTACATGTAATCTGACACTCTTCCGTCCCTATTCAGTGGATTCTTTTTGCAGATTTAAAACCCAAGAAGTACAACAAATAGTCTTCCTGTTTGAGTTAATCTGTTTTCATGGTTGCTAGGCAAACTTCTGTCTTTGCTGTTATTTTGTCAGCACAGTTGTGTTAGGAACAGAAGACGGAAATGTGCACGTGCTGTAAAATATGCTGTACTGTTGTGTTCCTGTTACTTTAAGCACTTCTGAGACTGAATCTGATAAAATATCAAATGTCTTAGAGAATATAAACAACTTTCTAAATCAGTTAGACTAAAGAATTGTGTCACCTCAGTATATTGCACTTGCAAGCTGTAGCTGTGTAGTTGCTAATGGAAGCAGCTAACAGTCGAACTTTCTTACACATTTACAGTTTTAAGAAAGAGGCTATTAATTGAATTTCATAAAGCAGTCAGCAAGCATCATCAGACAATATTATGCAGATAGAAAGCACATGAAAACCAAGAACTAGGATAAAAAAGAAGACAAAGTAACACTTTCACTAGAGCTATCTAATGTTGCAGTGACATTCACTGTCGGGTATACCTCATCAGCATGTGGTCATTTGTTAGAATCATTTGTTTAAGTGATAAAAAAATCTTTGTTATTTCCTACTTTAAATTTTAACAATAGATCTTGTGTGGTAACAAATATGACATACCCATCCAACGTAAGGTAGACATTCAGGAATTATCTATTTATCCACATTGAATTTTTCTGCTTTTACTGGTAAACTCATCAGCTAACTTTATCCCCGACATATACATTTACAAACTCTAGAAATACTAACTGCCACTATCAAAAAGCTAAAATATAAGACTAAAAGTGTGGGTTTCTATAATAAAAATCAAAGTCAAAACTTCAATCGAGTTCAACAAAGCTTAGCTTTTTGAAAAATAAATTCATACTGAGTGTTAAGCTGTAAAAATGCCTCAAAATGACGACTTAACAAAATGTGTAACACAATCAATTCAGCAGCAAGTTCAGTTCTCACCTCTGTCATGGTAAAATATGCTTTGTGCCGTTTCACTGAATGTGGCAGCAGAGACTTTTTTTCTGCTCTTACTTTACATTTTCAGTCCATTTTCATTCAACTGCTCATAAATCCTCCTCTCCTCTGTCAGCTCACCTCCCCTCGCAAACACTTTGTCACATTAATCTTCCCACTCGCCCCCTTTCCCGCCCTCACTTATCACCACGGAAAGACACACTTTTCCTCCACCTGTCTCTACTCTCACTTTATCTCCCGACATATCCCATCACTTTTTTCTTTACCCGTATTTTAACTTCCTGCTCCCGCTTGCATGTTTTGGGGCCTCAGTGAGGCCATGATTTGCCCCACGCCTGTTCGCTCTTCTGTTATTCATCATCTTCTATTGGTCTATTCATCAAGTAGCCAGGATGCGACTGACTCAGTAAGCAGTGAGCCGGAGTCTTGCAGCTGCAGAAAACAGTCAGTACAGGTCCAGGAATGCATGGGCTCGAAGTCTGGACCTTTATGACGCTTCACGTTAAACCAACTATTTTTCCTCCAAAAGTCAGGACCTCTTCAGGGCATTCTTTTATGTGCTTCATCTTCACAGATGTATCTCTATGATAACACCTATAATAGCAGAGAATCCCTATTCTTGATTTGACACAGAGGGAGTTACGGACACTCTTTGTCACTGATAAGCCAGTTGCACCTGCTGAGCATGTATTGTGTGAATTATCATTATAACATAGTGCATCTCAAACTTTAAAAATAATTAAATCTGACCTCAAAGACCTACAAACTAAATTGTTTCCTGCATTGACAATATTTTTGTAATTAAACAATCAAATGAAAACAACTGCATTTGCAATTTTTTTGTTGAATGTAACTAAATTATTTGTGGAAATCCTGCCTATGTGCAAATTTTATTGTAGAGCATATCTCAGACATTTAAAAGAAATATTGGCTGGTGTTTGTAAAGCAGCCAATCCAGGAGCGCCATTCTTTTTCTTGGCACCGATTGGCTATGCCCCCGGAGACAAATAAGACTGTGGATATTAGTTTTTGCTGTAGTGCTATGACGGTTTCCACTGTGCTTATTGATAAATTTTAAGGTATATTTGTATTTGAATGATTAAAATCTGTATTTATAAATGGCTTTAGAGCGAGCCACAAGCATTTTAGCTTTTCATGGTAGCTGTGGTCTCTATAAATATTGACGGTCCACAGTATGTTTTCTTTTACAGTATTTCAGATATTCTGAATACAGAACTTTTTAAGAAGATTGATTTTATCCCTGAAAATCTGTAAATTAAAATGATGCTGTTTAACAACTTACTTGCTGAATCACTATATTTATTAATGTGAAGTCACTTGTAAATGGAGAAATTAAAACATAAAATCTTTTTGGTTGATTTGGTTTCACATGAGTACAATAAACTATTTCTATACAAATATTTCTCTATTCTAAAAGGAAATCTTTACGCGGTAGAGACCTAAACACAAGCAGCTGTCCTAAAATAATCTTTGTATGTTTGCTCACATATCCTAATGAAATTATTTACATCATGTAAAAAAAAAAAAGACACAATTAAGCTTATCTGGCATTCTGCCTAAACCTCCACAGTGCAAACACTAATCATGAAACGATTCAAAGCCTCTTATGTAAACAGATCATTTGTAGATTAGCTCAGCTTGCAGGTGGCCTGGTTGGATATCACTTTTAGAGTTAGAAAAAAAACACACACCAAGCAGGCTAATCAAAGATTGGACCTGGTTCTGTATCCATTTTGTTACGCTAATCTGTCTGGAGAGCCAAGCTGCAGTGAATTAGTTTGGTTTCTTTAAGCATGAATTCAGAAGAAGGTTAAAGATAAAACATTGGAAATTTATGGCTTGCACTTTAAAAAACTGCACAAACTGATAAATATTTTTGAAAATGTGTGTATAGTTTGGTAAGAGACAAATCTATGCACCTGCTCCTCAGTGAGCTTCCTTCCCTTCTGCATGTAAATGTTGTTTATGCTGACATAAAATAAAGGTTTGTCTAATAAACTTCTTAAAAACAAAGAAACCGTGATGCATCCAAGGGAAATGAAAAAATATAATTTATACTTAAAGCTGAATACAGTAAAATCCAGTCATAAAAAATATGACAGAATTTTCTTTTTGATATGTTTTTTTCATGGTATTTACTATTGTGAAGTTTTGTGGTAAAACTCTCTCTCTCTCTCTGTGTCTGTGTGTGGGTGTGTGTGTGGGGGTGTGTGCGTGTGTGTGTGTGTGGTCATCTACTACAGTAATAAATATAATGCCTGCAGCAATAATAATAAACTCACTATCGTCATACAACAGCTGAATCTATAAAGACTCCTTTTGAAGATGAGAAAATTAAACTCCTGCTCACAAACACACATGCATGTATGCATAGACAGAGAGACAGATGTCTGGATATGACACAGCTGCATTCCTTTGGTTCCACATAACTGATTATATGTGTGATTGCTCAAAGCAAACACAAACTACTTGCACTCTAATACCAGGTTTCACCACAGAAGAAAAAAAAAAATCCATAAATACATATATGAACCCAGATATTTGCATACACAGAATAAAACAAAAAAATTTTTTCTACTGCCTGAAGTGAAATTAGACCAAACTTCTCTTGTTTTAGGTTAGTTAGAACACCAGAAAACTTAGCTAAATGTTATAATTACATTTTTTTTCTTCCAATTCAGACATTCATATTCATTTGGTCAATATCAGGGACAATTGTTGTATAATCTGTAGACTTTGGGTCAAACTTTCCAGATTCATTTGTACCAGAGCAATGAAAAACAGGCATGAATACACACTCACACACAAACCTGGGATGTTGAGGACATTCCCCAGCAGGAATACATGTCTTTTTGGACATATGTGTTCAATAGTAAATGAAAAAATAATTGCTGTTCCTAAATCTGCTGATTTGGATTGTCTCCTTGAGAAAAATGTCCGTGCTTAATGGGATTCTCTGAAAGCCTGAGAAACAATTTAAGGTCTGTGTTTGTAAGTCTTTATACACATAAATTAGTTCCTTACAGTTGTCTTAAAAATTTAAGAAAAGTGTCTACCAAATTGGGCTATGAACTCAAGAAAGACTTCATTTTCCAATTCAGTTTATGTCAGATTTTTTCTGAGTAAATTTCATAGGGTCAAAACCTAGAATGTGTTAGAACAGTTCACTTGGTCACCAGATAATGCATTATGTTGTAATCAACCATTATGTAGAGTTTAGAGACTTTTTCTCTCTTTACTTTTAGTCAAAAGATGTGCAAAATTGCTAGGAAAATATGTTCAAGACTGCAAACGCTTTGTTGTAAAGTCCAAATGGCACTACATCATTACAAAATAAATAGAAAGGTGAAAGGGAATGAATTAAATGAAAGTGTTGCTGTGCTACACAGCAGCTGAACTGCAAGCTCAAAAATCTAATGTTTTATATTTGAGTTGTAGTCTGACTTGCTCAGATCTCACACTAGATATGATGCTGTCCCTTCTCTATAGCTGGCCGTAACTACACAGACTCCAGTGGAGCGATGTGAAGCAGCTGAGAGTCGGGTGCCAACATTAACAAGAGCTTCCTCACTGCCACGTATTTTCCCGCATTGCTACACCTGTTGCCGTGTGTGGAAAACATCCAAATGGAATTACGTGTGGAGCTCATATGCATTCCTTCTGCTGGGCACATGAATCACTCTGTCCACAGAGAGAGAGGAAGACGGAGGAAACTGTGAATATATGCAAAAGGTTGATGTATGAGCAACGTCACAGCTGCGTTGTGTGTCTGTCCAGGCTGTCCACTTTTTGCTTGTGTGTACAGTCTGGACATCTATTTAATACCAAAATGGACTTTAAAAAGATATAAAGCGTATAAAGTGATATACAATACCAAGATGGCTTAGCTTCATGTTTTTACTGAATTTGTTACAATTCCAAAAATGTTCAGTGCTTCTACTGCTGTCCCCACACACTGGGTGTATTACCCACTCACACTCTCCCACTGGGGGGTTGAGATGCCCTGGGACACATTGTAACATTCCACAAGGCTAAGCTACCTGGCCCAACTATTATTAGACTGCATGCCTGACAGGACTGGCGGGGGGTACAATGGGGGGACGAGACTTAAAACGACTGTGGAGCTGATTGGCGAAAGTGTTGGAGACGGACGAAGGTCTGAAGAGGTCTTCCTCAAACAGAGAACAGTTTAAAAAAAAAGTGAGTGATTAAACCGAACAAAACAACCAGTATGAGTAGATTTATAACAAATTTATTGATTGCCATAAAAGGTGGAAATTCTGACCTTGGTTTCTCTGTATTTGTGATTTAAGTATTTTTTCAACACATGATCACAACATTCTGATAGACTGGAAAAGTGGGTAGGATTTTCTACTTTATCTCTGTGATACTGTGAACATCAGTTCTACTTCGTCATTTTGCTGTTTTTAAGTAAATAATATACACATCACAAATGGGGTTCCTCAAGGCTCTATTCTCGTCACTTTTGTTCAGCATTTGTTTGATCCCTGTTGCTCAGACTTTGTGGTAATAAGGTCTTTTTTAGAGTTTGGATGCTCATGGCATGCTAAAATAAAATATAACTGTATTTCCTTTTGTTTACATTTGGCTATAGGCAACTGTAGTACTTTAACTGTATGTACTTTCTTATTTTGCTACACTTATCTACTGTTGGAAAATTGATGTTCAGATGTCAGAATTGCATGTGTTTAAATTCTGTCAAAACAAGATGTGCTTTTTGATAATAATGATAACAGATGCTTCAACACTGTCAAATGAGGTTAAGAAGAAGAAATGGACTTCAATATACAAAAGAAAAGGAAATTCTGTAAGCCTCAGTTAAGCCACTGAAACTGAAGGCATTGAACATTTTCTTTAGTTTAGCAGTCAAAGCATAACTTTTGCTCCTAAATAACAATGGATTTATGGCCTCCAACGGTTTGTGTTTCTCCTGGTGCTCATCTCCTGTTATTTCTCCCATGAAACTCAAATATTTTTCACTCTCTGTCCAACTCCCTTTTCAGGAAGCCCGACAAAAAAGTTGCAAAACTGTCTTGAAATGAGTGAAAAACAGCTTTTATAGTGAAAGGAATTATGATTGCAAGCCTTTGGTGTTAGTTTCAAGTCAAGCTGTTTCACCGTGTACTTTATACACCAATGGTGTGAAACGTTGCATGCAGCCACTGTTTATGTCAGCCTAGGGATTAACAATATAAATTAGACTTTAGTGGATTCCCTCATGATACATCACATGCAAAACACGTTTTCTGGCTTAATATTTTATGACTCTGAATGAAGAAAAAACAAAACATGATGCATGCACAAAGAGAATCGCCAAACAAACACTGACGTTCCAAAGTTGCTGCAAAGATTACAGTTTGATGTTGGTGCTTTCAGCTCGTTTTGCTCCCACAGCGCTTTTAGATGTGGCAAAATTACTTAAGCAGCAATAGTCTGTTGAAACCACAAATGTCAACTATCAAACATGTGCTACATTTGGTGTGTGTGATAACATTTGTTTCTCCAAGTTTCCTTATTGAAATAGCTCATATATATATATATATATATATATATATATATATATATATATATATATATATATATATATATATATATATATATATATATATATATATATGATCTCTGGAATGATTACATTTTTCTATGTTACGTATATATATATACGTAACATAGAAAAATGTAATCATTCCAGAGCTAAGATGTAGCCACAGAAAAAGTTATGGACTGACTTTGTTTGTGAAAACATGTAAATGTTGATGTCTTATTTCAAGGACCTGGTATGAATAGAGAAGCTCAACAACTGAAAAAGAGGGAAAAGACAGAGAAAGGCTGTTAAGAACTTTTGAAAAACACGTTGCTTAAAAACTATTAGTGAACAAAACAATACCATGAAAACCAAGAAACACAAAGTTGCGGAGAAGCTCAAGAAGGAGAATCTCTGAACACGAATTTGGCTACAGAAGATCTTAATGCTCAATTTCTATTTTTTCTGAAATCCATTTGAACATATATACATATGAATAATTAAATGACATCACAATGAGACTCATGTTTGAATGGTTTACATCCCCCAAAGTTACACACATGCACAGAGGAAGAAGGTTGAAGTCACTAGTAGTGTTATGTTTAAATAAGTAATAATGGAAAGATCCATTTGTGGATCAGTTTTAAAATTTAATCAGCAATTAGAGCCGACAGTATCGTCACAGGATCATAACAAGACAGAAAAAGCTCATAAAAAGAAATAAGGACTAATAGCAATGGTTTTTTTACTGGAGTATTCACTGCAACTTCTGTAAGGAAGTCTGTTTGGATGCGCTTCGATGTCAGATTTCTTTCATAATAAGATGAAAAGATAAGATTTCCACAAATATAATTTTTATCCATTGTTCACATCCTGATTTACCATGTCTGGCTTTTTCTGGTGCAGTATTATGACGCAAAAGTCGGAAAAAACAAATAAAACACACGATTCTGAAGCCTTATGTTGTTTCAGAATCCTTACAACATATGGAAATGGCACAGATTAGATTTTTTGGGAGGTGAATAGATCATACTTGGACCATACAGACTATGTTGAAAAAAGCGTATTTGAGTTGCATTTGCCTGCTTCACAATTCTGCCCTTCGTGTAAGAATGACAAGAGAAAAGAAATTGAAAAATTCCTGACCAAAGTTTTCAACAACATGACAAACACATGACAGAAAATGCTCTGATATGTTAGATCTGACTGCAATAAATTAATGTTGATAAAGACATATTGAAGCTTGTGGTTGTTTGATTTAAGGGGTGAACAGTCCAGCTAAG
This sequence comes from Poeciliopsis retropinna, assembly GCA_010277075.1. NCBI lineage: Eukaryota > Metazoa > Chordata > Actinopteri > Cyprinodontiformes > Poeciliidae > Poeciliopsis > Poeciliopsis retropinna. The sequence continues at coordinate 2,467,394 of VMRM01000004.1, read as the reverse complement.
AGTAATGCAATAACTCACTTGGAGCAACCAGCACCCTGAAATGCTGCCAACAGTACCAACCCACTGACTTCTCCTTGCTAAGAAAACCTAACCATGATGCTACAAAAATGGTTCACTGTCAGGGTTTTATTTTACTCGTGCGCCGCAGTATTAAGCTGGTATGAAGTCAACTTTTGACAAATATTGAACCTCTCTTTTTTTGCTTCTTTGGGAAACATTTCAGCATTATGGAAAACAAACACACAAACAAACAAATGAAAAGACAAAGCAACCAACCTATCTATATAATGTTTTCTGTTTTTCCAGGCTACAGTTTGCCTCCTTTCTAAAAAATTGCAAAGTGACAAAAGTCTTTTTACATTTTTTAGGACTTTAGAAATAGCTGACCATATTTATGTGATGTAATAAAGCAAAGCTTTTTCTCCAATGATACATCACCCAGAAATGTTTGTTCTGGATAGCATTAGTTTTTTGTGCCTCATTTGCCCAGAAAAACAAGAATTTGAGATGCTATTAAGGATCGTTGGAAGATAATCTACTGCCAGAGGAGCATGAGATCATCTCTGAATCAGCAAAGCTATGATCCACAATAACCACACATCACAGCCAGACACTGTTGTGTTTGGAGAAATATGTGAGGATCCTTCTGTCTCCTTTACGCGGGGCAGACTCTTCTCATATATTTTTAACCTCCTCTTTGCTTTCAGCCTTACATGGCCTCCTCTTCTTCCTCCCTCTGGGTCAAAGGTCTGGTATATGGGAGAACGAGATAAAACCTTATGTGGGAGAGATCTTCAGATGGATTTGTCAGACAGATCAACTGAGAAAGAAAGCTAAGGAGACCGTGAGTGAAAAGATGGTAAAAGTGAATTCACTTAGTGAAATCCAACAGATGTTTAGAAGTGAATGTTTGGCTTCAGCGACATGACAAAACAGAAACATCTCAAACGGATTCAGATCTTTTTCTCACTCACTTCCTTTTTTTCTTAATTTTATCCCACAGTCTCTTCTTTGCTATGTCTTCTCATTTTTCCATTTCTCCTTTCCACTTTTCTCCAGGTTTCAGTCTTTATTTCCCTTATTTCACATCTATTCCATCTCTTTCTATAATCTTTCCCTCTTTAACATCTTTACTTGTCTTCTCTTCTTTTTCTATTCCTGCTTATCCTTGCAGGATCAAGGATCAACAAAAATAAAATTATTCTCCTCAAAGAAAAATAAGTTTCTTTAGACTAAGAAAAGTGGTAAGGAAAGAGATGAAACTCATTGCAGTCATTTTCACTAAACTATCATTTAAGTTCCAATAAGGATTTCTTGTCAAGTTCAAAAGAGTTAAACATAATTTCACTAAGCTCAAATTTCTTTATTAATTTATTTTTTTCATCAGATGTAATATTTTAAATTTTAATGTCATATTTTTGTTTCATTTTAAGCTGAAAATTGTCATAATTACCAGAAAAAAGACTTGAAAACACCAACCTGTGTGTAATTCATCTAAATAATGTGCTTCACTACATGAATTGAGTTACTGACATAAATTAGGTTTTCAATAATATTTTAATTTGTTGAATTTTACTCTACTAAACTAGACAAGAGCATCATTCTTCCATTTTGATAAATACCCTATTAGTACTGAATTACATGAATGTTTCTTACTTTGTGTTATCTTCCATAGATTTAACCAAAACTCTCCATTTGTTAAAGTCTAATTTTATCTTGTGAGTTTTAAATCTAAATGTTTCATAAGTAAAAGTTAAGTCAAAAACCGAATACACATTACTCTGAAATCTACATCCGAATATGATTCAAAAGTTCCTAGAAAACCTCTGAAGTTTCTTCAAAAACAAATCAAATGTTGATCAAAGGCACTTGACAAGAAATTGTGTGAAAAGTTGAGATCACCAGTATGAAATTACCTAACTTTTATCCAGACCCAGATTCAGATTTTTAAATTTTTTTTTAAATTTCTTTTACTGCGTCATGTCTCCTCACGTTTACAGTAATCCATTTTTAGGGTGTGCAGCTTCTCTGGTCTTCAGAGAACTTGTGGTAATTACAGCTGGAGCCTCGAGGCGTCTTATATTCTCTTCCATGCTACCTCTGACAACAGCGCAATAAAACTCCTGAAATCCTATCACAGCCTTTGGTTTTGTGCGCCGGATTACCGTTGGCCAAGTTCTCTGGAAGCATGTCTCAATATTTAACTGCTCTGAACCAAAAGAAATAAGTAATGAATCAAAACTGCTGGACAGAACCTATTTGAGTGTAAGCATATCTATCATATTGCTTATTAAAATATCATTTGCATGCCTTATTAACAACATGTACATATTCATAAATCAACAGGTAGATTTGGGAGCAGTTATCTTTCAGCGATCACTGGATGAAGGCTTGGAGCTATTTCTGGATCAGAGTGGGGACACAACTTGTGCTGAGATGGACAAAAATGTTCTCTCTGCCTGAAGCTAGCAAATGGAAATCATTATCTGTGATTGCAGGGTTTGCCTGCCGGAGGAAAGCCTGACTGTCTCTGTGTATGACACACTGGACATCCTACTGACTCACAGATGGTATTTGTGATAAAGCAATCAGCCCTGGGGATTATAAAGGCCTCCCTGCGCTGCCTAACAGTCTGAATCCCACAGTTAACAATCAGTGTCATGTGTGGAAGAGATTTATCTGTATTTATCCTGAACTCAGTGCCAAAGATTCCCCGTCTTGCAGACAGTAATATCTACATGCCAGCGTCTGATTGGGTCTAAAACGAAATAATTAGCTCAGGCCTGCTGTTTTCCTGGGATGTTTTCCATTCAGCTCTGCTCCTGACCTATACTTTCTCCTTCATCATCCTAATCTCACTCCTTTCCTCCCCCTCTTTATCTTCTCTTGTCTTTGCTTTGATGTCCCTTGTCAATATCCTTCTTCCCTTTTCCGACATCCAACACCAGACAACCTGGTTAGTCCAGATTACAGGGTGGGAAGCCCAGAAGAATAGAGTCACAAAACAATCATTTTCCTTTTGTTGTCATGAACTTATTCATATTTACTGTGATCATAGTTTCTGCTGAGACCCTATTATTGAACCCATTCTTTGTTAAACCAAGAAGCTTTCATGTTTTGTGTTATTATAAATGTCATTTTCTATGCAGATGTTATGATTTAATTTTTAAGAAACTATTTAAACGTGCAGCCTTTCTTGTAATTTAAAAAGAAATTGTAGTCCGGCACTAATATTGCATCAGCATTGACATTAATTAAAAATATAAATATGTAGAAGCTGTAAACACGCTTGTCTAACAAGATGGCCGCCCTCTGTGTTCTGAAACTCAAAGAGTGCAATGGTGGGAAAAAAATGCAGTTTTTCCAAACATTAAATCTTCAAAAACCAAAAATATTTTTAAAAAATAATACAATGATTGCCCAGCCCTTAAATTTAAAAATGACATCACCTTTCTTTTGAAGAAAGGAAAGGTTTGCAGTTATAACCAGGTTGCCACTAAGTTTTGTTGTACTTTTAAAAAGAAATTCCCAAACTTCAGTTTTCTGCATCTTCAACACAAAATCTCTCCCCTTTTAGATTTCCCCCCAATGAATCAAAGACTTCCAGAGAAAGAAGTGAGTTTTTATAACTGAAGAGCCTTCAACTCCACAAAAACTTGTTTTTTATCTGGAACCATCCCCCGCTCCACAACTCATCCACTCGACCTCGACACCCTAATCTTGACCCCAGCTCAATCTGCCCCTCTCCCCCCTAATCCTGACCTCCTCCTAATCCCCCTCTTGTCCCGCTGGCTGTGTCAGTGTAACAAATGCGCGCTCATTCTGGAACCCAGCACGCCGCCGGTCAGTGATGGATGTGCACATCACAGCCGCAGTTTACACAGAGTCCATGAATGCAGCGCAGCCACCCCAGATTCTGTCAGCTGAATCCCTTCGCTCAGCCTTTAATGCCATACGCAGTGGGGCTGGCTCCCTGCTGGGAACGACTCTTAAAACCTGATAGTAGAGTCGGTGGAAAGCCTCATCCATAAATGTCAACTTGTTCACTCACGGGCCCCCGCTGCTAACACCAACAGCCGCCTCTGAGGGTTTTCAGTTCGCCGCAGCACCACTTTATGAGGGTCTTACATGGAAAAACTTGGGTGTGAAATTGATGATGAATCATTGTCACTAAAGAATGCACTACAGACACGTTAAAAATCCTCTATTTTCCAACTTCTTCCTCATTAATGGCGCTATTCATCTCTCCAGCAACAGCCTGTTAAACTTTGGGTCAAACAGGAATCCTGAGGCAGTTAAACACAAAGCCCCTCCATTAATAATGCCCCACCTCTTCACAAACTGGCAGAATTTTACACCGACTATCTATTTCATCCCATTCCAACCTCGGCACAAGCCTTAAGCTGCTCAACCGGATGGTAACCTGAGCTCTGTCATGATATTGCATGAACTCTCCGGACAGGATTGGTGTTTGTCTAGCTGTGTGAGCGCAGAGTAGGAAGTGGTGGATTTAGGGACAGCTTCAGACACTAAATCCCAAGATCAGCCACCTGTGTGTTATCAAGGCTGGCCTTATAATCCTCCCTGCCCTGTATGTGCCCTTTCTGCATCCACACACACACGCAAACACACACACACACAGCCAACATGCTTTTTGATCTTTCTGGCAAAGCTTTGGCACTACCGATGTAAAATACGGTAATGCAAAGAGTCTACACTTTCAATCTATCTAAATTGTAGGGCAATTTTATGAAAGGCAATCAAAATATTTTGTATGCACTTTTTAAAATCCTCCTGATCCTCCAGGCAGCAATAAAAGAGAATCCCACTTGACTTCTGATGAGAAGAAATTTATTTACCGCATAATTTCACTTCACAGAGAGGAATGGGAGCAGGTGAGGTGCCCTGGATGCAAATCATGGGAATATGAGCCTGCCTGTACGCTATAATTTCCTCATCAGGAAGAAAGACATGCTGTCACAAGAGCTGCTTCAATCCAAACCACATCTCAGCAGGTAATTAAACATCAGTCGTTCCCTCTCTTTAGCTCAACCTACAGCAGAGTCTTTTCAAAAATGCAGAAATGTGAGAGCCAACATGTCAGGTCCTCACTGTGCCCCACAAACCACCTCAACACTTGATTTCATTTTGGTTCACTCACTCCTCCATTTTGACCTGTTTTTGCCATTTGTTGCTACAGACATAAGTTAGGGCCACTTTGCTGAAAAAAGGGTAAACCTAGCCAACAAGGGAGCCTATTCTTTTGAAGGACCACTAAATTTCTGGTGTAATCTAATTCCTGCATGCCTCCTGTCCCGTATTGTGGCTGCGTGTCTCCAAGGTACAACAGCAGAGTAAATGATGGCCAGGGGCTCCACCTCTGCTTGGCAGGTCGTTATTCCTTTACAGTAGAAAATCATAAAGAGGCTGAAGCCATAAATACATTTCATCCAACAGCTCTAAAGACTACGCTGATGAGAATTATGGCTGCGCAAACCTGTCAGCAAGAATTATTCTTTAGAAAGTTGAAATAGGATGCCTATTGTTTTAGTGAGGTTCAACATATTCCAGTAGAACAGCTGGAGCAAAGCAGGTAAAAAAAAGAGGAAGAGGATGTTGCTAATTGAAATAACTTTCAGATTTTGTTACTGATTCTAAGAAGGTGCGTTCCAACTACTGCACATGTGTCAAAGTCAAGACCCACAAGCCAAAAATGTAAAGTGTACCAATTAATAACAAATGAAAATGGCTAATTTAATGAGCAAGTGCTGATTTACTAATACAATTATACCGCTGAGTTATAACGACTATGGTCTATTATGGCCATGCCAAGAAAATTAAAAAATAAAATGAGAATAAAGTCATGATATTTTGGCTATATACTCTTAGTATTATGATTTTATTTTTTAAATATTATGGCTTTTTTTTATGTTATTCCGATTTTACCTTCATTCAACTTTATTCTCATATTATTTATTTATTGTTGAACAACTTTATTCTAGTAGTATTATGACTTTATTCTCATGCAAATTTATCCTTGTAGTATTATGACTTCATTTTCAAAATATTATGACCATGTGCTCACATTATTAAATTTTTTTCTTATATTATTTCAACTTTATTCTCCTCATGCCATATTATAATATTTTGTCTTTTTATTTTTTACTAGTGTGGCCCTAATACTCCTTTGTATGTAGTTAAAAAAAAAAAAGTGCTATATTAGTTTTACCTTTAACGTTTTTTCTAAAGTTGTTATTAGCGAGACACAATTGCTCTGCTTTAGTATATTAGTCCAGGCTTTTGCTTTTCGAGCCAATATAAGACATATAAACAAAATTAACCCTCCGGCTTGCAAGCACGTCATTGTTCCGTGTTGACTATTGTAATGATCAAAACAAGTCCTTCATTTTGATCTTAGTTACCCATCACATCCTCAGGGCCCCACCCAGACAATCTGACACCACTTCCCCTCCACAGGAGCAAAACACAGGAATGAAATCTATCGTTTCCAGATCAGTGGAGGAGGGAGAGTGGGGAGGGAGGAGGTGCAGGAATAGTGTGACCTTCTTTGATCCCCTCTGAAGGTCTTCGTCATTCCCACTCCTCCCTCTCCACTCGTTTTCCATCTCTCTGATGCACGTTCCACCCTGCCAAGCACCTGTCTGCAGGTATGAATTTAGTGAGTGAGAGAAAGAGAGAGGGAGAGTCAGCCTGCACACTTTGTCTCCTCTCTCCTGCCTGATCCCAAAGCTTATCTGTCCAACCTTAGCTGCCTCTCACCACATCAGTCAGCATCAATATCTCCAACTAAATTACAGACTTTGAGTGGCACAAAATAGAGGCAATGATGATTACAATCAGACAAGAAATGTGCAATCCAGAGGTGTTTCAAAGCAAACACATGCTGTTTTCAAAGGGGGGACAAGTCAAAGCTTGAAGGGGCTGCAGCTGGCTTTTTTTTTTCTTTACCATGACCCTTGCTGCTTAAAAATTCAATATAAGAGTAAAACAACAATCTCTCTTTGGACCATTTATCTCCTGCCGAGAACACAAAAAGCCAGAGAACAGAGTGGGTTTGTTTTCCAAACTCAAGCAGTCAATCTGAAGAAGCATCGCACGTGGAGTTTGAGAAGAAAATAGTTTAAAACAGCAGAGTTTGGAGATTGGAGCAGTTTTATTGCTCAGTTGCAGTGGATGGTGTTTGATTAGAGGTACGTTGTCCATCCTATGGTCAAACTGGTTAACACTGATGGCTTCAGATGCATCCCCAGCTGAGCTCCAGCATGTTTTCTCAGCAGGTTTATCACAGTGCTGTACAACATCTGCTGGAAAAGACAAGAGTTTTGTTTTTGACTTGCAATCAAGAAACCACTTTCTACATTCTTGCTGGTTGTGCAGGAGGCTTTACTAATGCTTTTCAAAGGTCTACGGCTGCATAATTACACATCTCTTGTGAGCCATTTTCAAACCCTGGTGTTGACGTTGAGTTGGATTTATTTTAGCTTATTTGGATTTGAAGTGACAAGAGGTCCTAAAAAAGGCTCATTCTGAAAGAATGTCAAAATAGGCAGAATTCAGCCAACAAAAATCTTATTATCTAAGAAGGATTTTGTGCAAAAAATATAATGAACAAAGAAGTATAATGTTGTATGCATTTTTTTGTTTACAAATGTTGGTAGAATTCCCATTTCTGGCAAATAATTACATTACAAGGCAACTTTAATTTTATTATGCTCTCATTTCTTTAGAGATACAGCTGTTAAATGTCCTTTATGAAAACCTGCTGAGCACTTGTTGCTGTATGGCTATGAAAACAGGCTCTAAAGCAGGACAACATCATGAAACGCCTGGTGTTGCCCTCAGAGGTGATATCTGTGGTCGGGATCAGCTCTCACCTCAGCCGGCCTCTTCGTGTCTTTCTCTAATCTCTCAAACTGAGACTAAGAGACCTTGCAAAGACCCCCAGTGGAATGTGACAAGTCATGAGACCGCCATCGCTGCATCTCTCCCTCCCTCTTTTCTCCTTCCTCCACGTTCATGCACAGACAAGAAACCAGTTATAAACTGAAGGGTGTGACGTTCAACAACGACTGACCCCCTTTCACCCAAAATACTAGGGTCAACCTATAGTATGGTTGACCCTAGTATATGTTAATTTACAACATATACTACAGTGGCAGTTATCTGTAAGAGCTAGGCAACACAAATGAATTAACATTCTCCAATCCAAGATGTGGCATTTGTAATTTCTAAATGTGTGCTGCATGTGTAGCATAATAATCTACCTCTGCTGCTTTGTGGGAGGCTGATGCAGAAAAAATGTGACGAATTTGTGGTGCATTGATCATAAATCAGCAGTGGCAGAGAGCAGGTGGTGTCAACATCTCCAGTTAGGCCGTTTAAGGTTTCCTCTGCCTGTGGATTCAATCCAACTTGACTTTTTTTCTGTCAGGTTCTTATTTGCAGCTCAAGACGAAATCTCTTCGGCCTGCTGAGGTCAAGTAAAATAATATGTGGGCAGATTTGGAGGGCAGCTTTTATGGATCCAGATGACAACATCCACAGAATGGGGAGTGTGTTTCTCTTTTTAAAGTGTTTCCTTTGCATTCCTCCTTGCTACAGGAGATCCATCATCTGGGTCAAATTACAAAGCGGTGGGGATCTTTGGTCAATTCTGGCTGATGGATGAAAAGAAGATCCAAAATGGCAGCTATGTCAATAACAAACGCAGCCTGTTCTGACATCTGCCAGGCTCGAACCTTCACCCTCTCACCCCATTAGCTCCATTTTGTTCAATATACCAACCAGATGTGACTCCACATCTGTCACAGACATGACCCCTCACCCTTACCTGGGTTTGGGTCGCTCGTTCAGTTTAAAAATAATAACTTCAACTGTTTAATTTTTTTATTATTATTATTTACCACATGCTAAAGAAGTCCTTTATAATGCAGCTGCAAGCTAAAAGTAATAATAGAGTTATTATAGATTATTTTTTACAAAAACACATTTATCTGAATTATAGCCTGGAAGCTGTCCAAGCAAGTCTTTGCACACAAGTTGGTTTTCTACTCAGGAATATGATTACAGAGTGGAGGGTGTTTGCGTAAAGCAGCATAAATCAAGAAAACATTACTTGGTATAAATTAAAACACATGTGTAATCCATGCACAGACTTGTTTAAAGATTAAAATAATAGTGGGGAAATATGGTATTTAGTTTTGTAATGTTGTATAGAGGATAAAATCTTAGTTATTTCACAGTGGCTTAACACCAGTTAAGATATGGTGATTATACATTTCAGAACAACAAACCTGGAGCTCTGCTGGGAAAATTTCTAAGAGGATGGATGCATTTTTATGCTTTCTTGTATAGGTTTATCCCTTAACCACCTATTATCTCTTCTCTAAGATGGAAAATAACACATATAGAGACACGCCACATACCAAAAGACACTTTTAGCACAATGTTGAGTGATAGACCAGGGTGCCACGCATCCTTTTATCCTCTTTTATTATGTTCACATGGTGCTAAACATGTTGTTACACAGTCAGATATTTTAGCAGCAGCAATACATTCAAATCAAAAGTGCTTTCATCGATGCTTTTCAGTACTTTTGAAATGAATAGCTTTATTTGATATTCCATTGGTACTCTGGCTTCAGGAAACATTCAATGGAATTACAAGGTATCAGCATGGAAATTGGCTAAGCACATGGGTATGACTCATAGAGTGGAAAAAGATGGTTTCAATGTAAAAATATAATCTGTTAGACTAAAGGTGTCTGTATTTGTCTCCGTTGATGACTGAGTTGCTAAGGATTGCATTTTAGAAAATGTCTGCAGTTTATTAACATTGCTGTCTTATTGTCTTGTTTTCTTTAAACAATAGTTCAAAGTACACTCTCCTCTCAGTCAAATAATACTGAATTGATCAGAAAGAAGGCCAGAGTGTGTCAGATGGGGCTGCTTTGACTATTTCGCATCATAAAGTAGGTGAATCTTCATCAGTGCGGCCAGAGCATCTGCATAGCATAGCAGATTCATTTTTGTCATAATTGGGGAGCATATGTGTAAATTCGATAACAATGTCCATTTACATATTTAATCTCAGTGCTGCCAAGCTCATAGTGCATTTCCAAAAAGATCTGTGAAATGAAAATCATCCTCTGTGTGTGTCTCTCTTTGCTTTGCCGTTGTCTTCCTTTGAGTGTTGTGCTTTACCATCAAGCATGTATGTCTGTGCAGCAGCTGATCACTTCCTGAGTGAGTTTCTGGATTTTCTTTTTCAATTGATGCTTTCTGTTGCCATTGTTCTTTGATGTTATTTTTCATTCATCCATGTAGACAGAGCCTGAGGAGCAAACAGAGACAATGCATTTGAAAAACCTATGTTTGCTCATGTCTTGTTTGAGAATGAGCAAGGCCTTAGATCCAAAAAGAAGCATAGACCTTGAAAATGACAAAAGATATATTTTGATCTTTGGAAATACAACACTGGAGACATGCAAACACAGAAACCCCACCCTCCACTGTAGCCGCTTTTTCCAGCACCAGCCGGACTAACAGTTGAACCAAAATGGTTCTTCATTGTTACTTCATTGTTGCCATAATTTCAGAGAAAGCACTTTATTTCTTTAAATAATTGAATTAGATTTTGAGGGCAACAATCGTACGAGAAAAAGAAAGATCTCTTCTAAAGAAAAAAATGTAACTAACAGCGCTAAATAAATAATTAAAACATTGAAAACTACCAGGTAAAGGGTGTGTCTGTGCAGAAAAAAGTATATCTCCAAACACAGATAATGAAATATAACAAAAAATTAAACATACCTCCTGTTGTGTGATACTAGTCTCTGTTTTTTGGTATAAAAAAAAAAAATAAATAAATAAATAATCTCTTTCTTTCTTTGCAAAGTGTTTTATATAAAAGAGTGTTTTATAAAAGGAGTGGTGACTCTAAAGGCAAAAAAAAAAAAAAAATCTGACGTGTTTGTGTGTAATTATTGAGATGGAAACTTCACAGAATTGGAGTGACAGAGGAGCAGTTGTGGCAACCAGCCGCTCAGAGAATAAATAAGCTTGTGGTTGACAATCATCTGTCAGCAATCAGTGCTTCTGAATATTTTTCTCTACTGTGCACATTTGTGCCAGAGACACTCATCTGGCTCACCCACTCAGTGGCATAAAACACTTTCCACTAACACACACACACACACCCACACACGCACACACAGATCACACAGAAATACACTTAACTGCCCTATCTACAGTATGTTTCAGCTCACAGTGTTTTGGCTTTGAAGCTGTTATTTTGCATGCTTGAAACTCTGCTTGACCTACATAGGACAATGTATTAATGTGAACCTTTATGTTTTTGCCTGTATATGTGTTAAAAGAGCAAACATCAAAGCTGATGATGCCTTACATGAAGATATCTTAAAATTATAATGATGAGACAACATGTTGTTTTATTGGAACAATTATTATTTTGCCTCAACAAAAATCAATCAATTTGTGACAGTTTTATCATTTGTTGGCTGGCTTTTTGCTCTGCCAAAGTTTTTGATTATTTTTGTTGTAGTTTTAAACTATTTTGAGTGATTTCAATGTAACAGAATGAGTATAAACAAAGTGCTGGCTTCACTATGCAGCTTTTGCTACATTTTATATATAACTGATAAATGATCACTCCTGTATCTTTGTTGAAATAATTAATTTACACTAATGACCAATCGTAACAGCTTCATTAAGCTTGGAAGCCTGGAGAGAAGCATGTACATTAAGAACACTAAAACACCATAGAAGAAGAAACTCTATATGTTTTTAGAGATGAGAAATATGGCAGAACTACTCAAAGTCCAACAGGAAGTTGATAGATAGATAGATAGATAGATAGATAGATAGATAGATAGATAGATAGATAGATAGATAGATAGATAGATAGATAGATAGATAGATAGATAGATAGATAGATAGATAGATAGATAGATAGATAGATAGATAGATAGATAGATAGATAGATAGATAGATAGATAGATAGATAGATAGATAGATAGATAGATAGATAGATAGATAGATAGATAGATAGATAGATACTTTATTTTTTAAATATTACTCCTTGCATCGTGTTTGCATGTTAGCAGGTAGTGGCGGCTATAACAGCCATCATGACATTCCTCGTCTTTATAACGCTGTAACATGTTTAGACACCTTCAGCAGGGTAGGATTACAGCATCAGACACAAACACGGGCCAAATCTTCTTGCCATTCCCAATTCCTTGGTATCTTTGTTTATCCTCTTCATGTTTTGTGAAGCACAACTAACTTTTTCTTGTAGATCTTTTGATAATTCTTTCATTTTCCCTATTATTCTGCAGCACTGAATGAAACATGCAGGGTTCGCTCTGGATCTTAGAAAATAACTGATTTTCTTAGGCACACACCCTCAATTCAAGCAAAAAGTAAACTCATGTATCAACTTTTGAGTGTGTTAAAACTCAAAAGTTGGAATGTGATTTCTGTCATCGTTATGTTTTAGAAAGCCAAGATATAATACATATATATATATATATATATATATATATAGTATTATCTGAAAAAGTGACAAAAAAATCTAAGCTTGTGAGCACATCTCATCTGTCGCTACAAACATAATACACTTAACTAGATCTTAAGCATAAGATTTGCTGTGGACCTTTAAAACCTACTTACACTGCTTGGAAAACCTTCCAGACTATTGCAGGAAGCTCGAGGACTTTTCCCTGGTCACAGTGTTTGCGTGTTCCCAGATAGTGGCGGTGATAACAGACATCACTGCATTCCTCCTCTTTATTACACTGTAACGTGTTTAGACATCTTCAGAAGGGTGATATTACAACATCAGACACAAACACAGTGCCTATCTTCCCATCAGCACATTTAGAAAACATCAAAACATCATTGTATCTCAGACCTCACCTGGTTACACCACCCAGAGTTGTCAGCGTAACTAAAGCTCCAAAAAGTGTCGTGCACGGTTTAGCTTATGGGTGAAAGCTTGAGTTTCTCGGCTCGTTGCGGTTATGTGGACAAACGGTAAAGAATAATGTGCAAAAGATGTGGGTGTCTGTCTTTTTCTGGAGGTATTCATCTCATAGATAAGAAGCAGATGAATGTGTGATGATTAATGAGCAGCAGTCAGATGAAAGTTTCAGTGTCTGTGTGTTTGAAGGTCAGGAAGGAAAGACTATCTTGTCTCCAAATAGAAGTGGAAGGAGGCCATATAAATTTGCTTGTTTTTATGTATTTTCTGAAAAATTATATTTTTTTAACAGAATTTAATCTTAGTGGTTTTATTTTGTTTTTAATGTTATACAGTATTTATTAATTTTATCAAAGTGGGAACAGTTTGTAAATTGGAAAATATGTCAGAAATGTGCTTGCTATCAATAATAATAACTTTTGTTCCTGAAAATTATATGCGAAACATTTTTCTCAAAGGCCTTATTAACTTAATGTTTAATGTTCTTCTTCTGTTGTTTTTTTTTTTTTTTTATTTCAAGAACTAAGAATTTTTACTGCTTCTAAGGTTCACAAAATAAGAAAAGTTGTAGAAGTGAAACTGTGCTTTGAATATAATCCCAACATTAATTAGAATAAAGCATGGTACTTCAAAGTTTCACATTCTGCTCGTGTACCACACCCATCTGGCAGCAAATTATATCAGGAACATTACATTTGTCATTAGGTTTACAAATATATGAAAAATAAAATTTGAGTTTGTTTAATCAAAGTGTGAGGATGTGAATTTGGTTGATAATTCTGTGCTATTTTCTAACCTTCAAACAGTTACATAAAATGGTTTTGTAAGCTTTTCTTGTGTTGTGTCAAGTGTAGCTTCAGCTAATCTTCTGTATATAGTTTTTAAAGACTAAACAATCTATATTTGTTGTACTGCCTTTATTGTACACCACAAAAAAAAAATACAAAAACGGTATGTAGAGTGTTCATGAAGTTAGATGTCTTTCATTGGCTCTCGACAAGATTATTATGACACATGACTAAAGCAGTATACCTGCACTATTCCTGTGTTTTAGCAAAATAAACAGAGGATCTCAACCATGGTGCCTATCTAAGAAAATAGATTCAATGAGGAATGTAGACTTGCAGGGAAGTTATTAATAAAATATATACATCAATTTTCTGAAAACCTCTAACCTGTCTTGCTACCTAGTCCTTCTTCCACCTCACACGACTGAGTGGACGTAGTATTTTGATAAAAAAAGAAATTGATTTATTTGACGTTCCAGTCCAGTTTAAGATTCAATCTAAATGGCCAATGTAAGTACGTAATTGTTGCCCCAAAAGAAAATTCATTTGCAACATATGCATTAACCAGCACAGGATCAACTTATTGTAATGCACAACAATACTGTAACATTGCTAATGATTTTATGTGATTAATCATAACAACAGCAGAAGATACAAAAGAGAATATTTTTTAATGAAGAAACTTTGTTGTGAAGATGTGCTGAATGTGGCGTGTCTGAAAGAAAGAGCAGGAGCTTCTTAAAGAGTCAGAGGCCCAATTTTAAAGCTTTAAATTATGAAGTTAAAAGTCTTGTAAGTCATGTCTGATATATGCAGCAGTTTCTATAACAACTGAATGTAATTTAGTTTCTTGCTTGTGCTCTAAAATGGCACAAAATGCCTGGAAAATACATAATGCTGCCCATTTAAAAACTCCCAGTTTCCTTAAATAGTTCAGCCATTGTTGTACCTTTTTATGTTGCAGCAACAGAATGTAGCTCAGACAGTTTTATTAAGAACAACTCCCCATTAGTTATGACTGCCCACCTGTTCAGTGGCAGCGCCATTTATTACCATGTCATTAGTTTTTATGGTGTTGATGTTTAAGAATCACACAAGGACATAAATTCAACCACAACAGGCCCACAGTGAAGGTTTTTATAATTTAGATATGTGGATGTGTGTTTTATTGTTCTTAGATATAAAACAGTAAAACGTGAATATAGAGGAAAAGACAGAATAAAATGTCTGATGCACATCAGCTCACAGCCCTAGTGAGGGCGCTGAAGACTCCCACCAGCATCAACGAATGCAGCCTCAGGTTGTGTATGCTCTCCATGTGAAAATATCAAGCATGTGTGTGTGTGTGTGTGCATGGGCGTGCGTGTGTGTGTATGTGTGAACTGAGGCGTGGGATTTGTTCCCAAGAAAACACCCGCCACACACACAGCCCACCGAGGTTGATAGCTCACGCTCAGTGGAGGGGTATAGGTTACAAGATTGAGAAATTATTTGATTATAAAATAGCGTTGGCTGTGTACTCTTCAGCGCTTCATGCCAGCCCGAATGCTCTTGTGCCAGCAGGCCGAGCCCAGTAGTCTGTGAGTGTTTGTTTATGTGGGTTCATGTGGAAACATGAGAATGTGTGTTGCAGAGAGGGAACGAAATTGTGAAATCATGAATTTACATCATCATCGGTGCACTCTCAGCTATTTGTGTGACCTAAAATGTGTGTATGTTGCGTGTTTATGCATTCCTGGGAGGACCCTCAGTGGATGAAAGCTGCTGGGACCTCAGGCGGTGTCCTCCGGAGGGAGCCAGCTGTCAGATCTGAGATCAGAGATCCTCTTCTTCGCCCTCTGAGGGGTCTGTCACAGCAAGTTAGCACTTAGCCACCGGCACTGATCAGAAATCAGATTAGGCTCCACTCAGATTATAGCTGGGACACTTGGCAGCAGGGATAACAATGCTCAAAGGAAAAGTGGCCAAACAAGAGGTTTCCTTCTTACACACTGAAATACAAATCTTAAGAAGATATTTTTGTAATCTGATCTAGTAGGAGATCTAAGAGGTCAGTGGGTTTAATCTTATAATATTAAACCCTTATAATAACTTCTGAATTAATAAAACAACAACAGCAATACTTTCTTTAGTAACTTAATCTCTGGATTAATTCATTTTAATGGCATGAACCCTACAAACTCAGATTTTTTTGAGGTTGATGATGAAGTTATTCATTTTGAAAGCATTTTGGAATCCTGTTTTTTTTTTTTTTTTTTTCATTGTTATCATGATTAACTAAATTGGATTGTTTTGACAAATAAATACAAACATTTTAATGTCAAATTGAAAACTGATTTCTATAACTAAGTACAAATTTGAACAAATTTAATGGATTTTACAAAGATATTCTGAATGTTTTGGGGGGGTTTTTGTCTTTTGTTTGCAGCACTTTGTCCAAGACAAATTTCTTCTGGGGAAATTCAATTCTATTCTATTCTATTCTATTCTATTCTATTCTATTCTATTCGATAAAAAGTAAGAACTTCTCACTCCTTTTCATAGACGTACGGTAGCTAAAATGTCTTATGTTCCAAAACATTGGGGTTTTTTGTGCATGTGTTTAAATGTATATGTATTCTTGTTCTTATTAACATTGATTTGTCTGAAATAATGAAACATATACAATACTGCATTCTATTCTAGTTTTACATTTCTTAACCTGATTAAACAGAGATCCAGCTAATTTGTGCTTGTAGTTTTGCATGTCTCCACTGTTTCCATCATTCAATGTGTGCCACAGTCCGACCACAAATGACTCGTTCATTATTTTCTCCCTCATATTTTAATAGAGAATGTGTAATTTCAACAATTTCCACATTAAAGGTATTGAAATCATCCAGAAAACTAAGCCAAAGGACAAAGTGAAGACGGAAGTACGAGCCGTCTTCTATCCTAAGGCCTGGTAGTTATTTTCCACTCCGAATCTGAATCTCTTAATGAATTTTTTGTAGGATGTTTTTGACAGATGTTTTAGATTAAAATGTATTTTTGCAGAAAAGTGTTAAAATGACACAAAAATACAACATAAAACCTATAAAAAAACTTTAATTTGTATCCTCTTTACCTGTTAATGTAGTTCTTAGGGATAATGAGAATGTGGTGTAAACGTTGTGAGAAACTGTTTTAGTATTTTTAAGAAGTCAGGAAGAAAATCTTTAGGCAGGATGACAACTGGCACAAAAATATTAAAATAAGCAAGATGATGTATTCCAAATGTGCCATATAAAACAGTTCTGGTGGTAAAATTACTGCGTCCAGTTGCACTGACCATTAGCTGTGTGTATGTGTAATGGTGTTGGGAATGTGTGCAGCCTTGACCGAGTGCCAACGCTCCAGTCGGCCCACTCTTTGTAGATGTGTTGCCAGGTTTGGTTTGGCTGCAGATTTGAAACCCTTTTTTTTACTTCTCCAGTGGTCAGCAGTGTCAACAGACCACATGCGTAGTGTGATTCAGTGACACCGGACTGTGCGTTAGCCTTCCTAATGCGCCGTGATACAGGTTTGTGTGAAATGTGTGCATATCTGTGCCAGATTTTCTGATCGTATGCATGTATTTTATTCATCAAACAGGAAAATACATTTTCTCTAACCCCCATGGTTTTGTTGGGTTTTTGCTTGTGCTTTATTCCAACAACCCATGATGCTTTGCATGAATTATGTGGGCTATGTCCAATCACTCAACTGGAACTGAGGCTTATCAGTATTTACACTCTGAGAGGGTTGGATGTGTTTGTTAAAGGATTTCGGGGCAAAACCTCATGCACCTCAAAGCAGACAGAACCACTGGTACCAGAGATTTGCAGAGATCTTTACATGAGTGTGTGATTACCGGAACAGACAACAGAGAAGAAATACACTTAGACTGTAAAATAAAAATACAACTCACTTACATGGGATTAGTTTATAAAAAATAGGATTTATTACAACTTCTTCTAGCTTACAGAAAGTTTCCCTCATCATAAATCTTACAGAAAGGGCACCAATTTCTGGGCGTGATATTCTGTTACTTTCAGTGTGTTGCTTTTTCCTTTGCCTTACTATTGAATTGAAATTTTTCATAATTTGCATTTTAGTCAATAGCATCCATCCATCCATCCATCCATCCATCCATCCATCCATCCATCCATCTTCTAACACCGTTGTCCCTAGCGGGGTCGGGTGGTGCCGGTGCCTCTCCAGCTAACATTCTGGGGGAGAGGCGATATATATATATATATATATATATATATATATAGATAGATAGATAGATAGATAGATAGATAGATAGATAGATAGATAGATAGATAGATAGATAGATAGATAGATAGATAGATAGATAGATAGATAGATAGATAGATAGATAGATAGATAGATAGATAGATAGATAGATAGATAGATAGCTGTAATATCTTCGGTCTGATGCAGATGTTTAATAATATTCAAAACTCTGTAGGTTGGTTTCTCCAACAATCAAATTAGCATCAACAGAACAAAGTAAACCAATGCAGCAGCACAGAATATGGCCTTAAGAAGAATCATATTGACTCTTTGCAACTACGTCACTTAGTCCTGTTGAGCCCCCATGACGGACGTCGGAAGTGATGTAAGTTATATTTATTTAAATCCAGTTGGTTCTCACTTTGGATCTTGTTTGAATGCAACTCCATGCAGTTTTTCTCCAGTGCTACAATGTTTCAGTGACTCTTTCTGTAACTGTTTTATTGTCTTACTCCATCCCAGTTGGCAGTTTTGTTTGGCTGACCCCTGTTAAGATTTCTAACTGACTTTTATTTGAGTCTGTAACACTTTTACTATGTTGTTGTAATGAAACCTATTTTCTTACATTTCCTTGACTCTTTCTGCTCTGGATTTAGATCCTCTGACTTTTCCATGATTATCAAAATCATTTTAAGATCAAAACAGGCTTATTTTCAAATGTAAGTGACACCACTGATGGAATCAAGAATTAAGCTCATTACTAATGGAGCAAATATCTTCTCTCTTCTCATTAAATGTAAATAAGATCAGGAAAGCCTCCTGGGACCCTTCCTTGTCTTTGCACATGTGAGACACTGAAGAGTGTCACTGTGGAGCGGCTTTCCTCTGAGCTGTTGACTGAAGAGGAAGGCAGTGGATAGAGTTTAATACATTTATGGGATAGATATAACTTGTCAATTATTTAACTCATAGCGGCTGAGATATTTTTGTTCTTTTTTCCTAAATATAATAAAGTAATTAGCCGTGTAAAGTAACAGTGGGTGATCATTAGGTTGGGCACAAATGTAAAAAATGTAAAAAATAAAATAAAAAGGCAACATCATATGATACACATTCCCACTAAATATACCCACTAAATGCTGCAATGCATTTTTTTTTCAAATCTATTTCTTTCAACATAAAACTTATGAAACATTGATAAAATCTGTAAGTGTGTGTGTGTGTGTGTGTGTGTGTGTGTGTGTGTGGTGAATTTTAGGTTAAAACAAGCTTGTCTTTCATTCAGTGAAGTTACTCACAGTGGGCAGAGTATCCAGGAATTTTACTCAAGACTAAAGGTGCTTCAAAAGAAAATAAAGGACTAAAGTAAAATTGAAAAGTACAGCGTAGTAAAACTGCCTTATTGATGTTTTATTATTATTTGTGGATGTTCCAGTCACAAATGGATCTGAAAAGTGAATAAAATGCAAATAAAACATCTTGATTAGGTTCTGACTGTCTCAAAATGGTGAGTAAGGAAGTTACAGACATTTCACTCATGGGTTGCTGCTCTGCCCTTTCGCACCTTCCTAAAACGTCGTCAGCCCTTCACTTCACTCTGAAGCCGAACCCCTGCTGCTCCCCCTCCTCCTCCAAACACACTACAACTTTCTCTGTCTGCCCTCCCTTTCTGTCTCCCTGTCTGCTCCCTCCTCTCAGCTCAAAACTATAAGAGTGAGACAGGAGCACACACACACAGAAAGTCCACCCTGCTCACGTGCACAGACACACTCGCTGTACATACATCGAGTGGAGCAGATCAGAAATCTTTGCTCCTCTCGTCAGCCAAAGGAAAACACCTGCATGGAGAAGAAAAACTGATTTTGCAAATCAAAGAATGGAAGCCAAGACAAGGAGGTAGAAGGGGCCAAAGTTTTATCAGTTTCTGAGGGAATACTGGATTTCTCATGTTTGAGCTTTTGTCTTGTTCTTTTTTTATTATTATTATTTTTTCCGCTCTCTCATCTCTTGGTGACAGGAATGTCTCTTTGATTTTGGATTTTCAACAGGTGAAAATTCCTATTTTTTGAGCTGTTTGTGTGAGAAGCAGAAAATATGTCAAGCGGACGGCTCAGTCACCTGCTGAGGGAGTCCTGCTGCTCCTTCCAGGTGAGTCCAGATTCACATTTTACTGCAAGGTTAAAGATGCAAAGAATCAATTTCTTTTCAGTCAAATATAAACTTTACATTTATTAGATGTAAATCCTTGTTGTTAATCCAGCAGGCGCAGCTTTCTATCTGCAAACCAAAGAATTTCTTGTGTGAAAACAAAGATTGTCTCATGTGAGCAATCAGCTAAAATCTGTGGGATTATTGCAGCTCAGAAAACAGATGGCAGCGCAGTGTGACAGAGCAGATGAATTCATAATTGCAAGGAAGTCATTATGTAATTCACAACTGTGGATCACCCAGTTTAAAGCTAAAACCACAACTGATGCTGACATTAGTCTCATGAATGGCCAGCCTGTGTTTCCCTCTCTGTCACCGAGTGTGTCTTCAAAGCTGAGTCCGATCCGAGGCCACAGGAGGAGTCTTCTTGGCTGAGCCGTTCGGTGCATTTAAACAATGGTTCCCTGGGAGCAGAGAAGCGTGGCCCTGGAACTAATGTTACCATTATGGTAATGGTTAGAAAAACAGGAGGCAGACATTTCCAACACCGCCGCAGGCTGCAGCCGATCACCCAGAGGGGTAACGTTCCTGGTAACATCAGGGAAAGTTAGTGTTACAGGCGGCTGGATGCAGACAGGAGGAAGCATCTGTCTGCTTCTAATCATCATTTAACAGCTCAGTGGTGCTCTGCTCCGCCATCTTTCACTGCTTCGGTGGCAGACTGGTATCTGTGGCCTGTTTTCTTTGTCACAATTCAAGTTTAGCTGAGGAGACAGGCGAGGTTATAGTTGCCCGCTCTGAGCAGATCATTCTAACCAACCTGGATTGAAATTAATTTAATGGGTCACAGATGTCAGAGTACCAGAATGTTTGATTTTTAACAGATGTAATGTTAATTTGGAGTAAACGCTGAAAAATAATCAATCCAAAGAAGGTGGCAGATGTAAACTTGAACAAGTTTTAAATATTTTTACTGAAAGGAAACGTCAGATTATGTCTCCTTCTAACTTCAACAGTGTCACCAACAGTGAACCATCAACTACATCCACAGTATCAGGTGCTGCTTTATTATATCACTTTATTATTATATTACTCCGGTTCATTACTCACAAATTCTTTCCATTCAATTTCAGCAAAAACTCTGAGAAAACTGAAATGAGTGGATGTGTTGCCTTCAGACACAAAACTTTAGCCTGTTGTTTAATTCAAAGTTCACAAACTACAGACCAACTCAACCAAGCAAACTCCCGTAGATCTCTTATCTAAATAAACAAGGCTGTTGGATTATGGCGCTTACGCGGTGATGAAAAAACAACAGTAGTTGTCCTTGCTCTGCCCTGAGGACAGAGTGATGCTGCAGGTCTGCAGGGCCGCGATCATATGTGTGGGTGGAGGCAGAAATAAGAAAGACGGCTGGGGAGGGGCGCTCAGGGTTAGAATAACAAAACAGACCTTGTGTTCTTTAAATCAACCTGACCTTTGCTTGACTGTGGCGACAATTGTGGCGGGGAGTTGGGCAGCAGGTACTGGTAAATTTAAACCTTCTCTCCTTACCTGATGGTGTTAATGGGTAACTCACTAGTCAAAGTATGAAACAAATTTGTTTTGTTTTTTTCTTTATTTCAGTGCTTTTGTTTACCTCATTTACGAAAGATTGTCATTTATAATACAGTAATTAATGTTCATTTTAAAATGCTGTTTTAACTTTCTGCCTGTTACCTTAAACATTTAAGAGAAACTGACCGAGGAGACAAATTCATCTCCAAGGATATCCACTTAGCGTTCTCAAAATAAAATGCATAAAATAATGTTTCCACTCTTGTCAAATTATTCACATCGTAGTGAGACTGCGCCAGTATGGACAATTATTTACCCATTTGTGGACATAAAAACAAATAAAATCAGAAGTTGATTCAGAGAGCAAATAAATAAACTTGTTTTTGTCAAAATTATGCCATTGTTTCAGACATTTCAAGTCATCAGAGAACCAGCTGTGGAATGTTTGTCTTGGAAACTCATATTTGTGACCCAAATGAAATAATTATTTTGTTTGGTTTGCTTTCACTCACAGTTAGATTTTGTTTAGTCGGCAAAATGATTGATTTAGGGCTAAGACGACATCATAGTTTAGTCTAAATTGTATTTTTTTTTACAAAACAGTGTCAGTATGTGAGCGATGATACCAGAATGTTTGAGTCCAGAAATGCTGAGATTAGTTACATCAATATCAACTTTTTACTTTTATTGGGACGTTTGCGTTAAGATAAAACAAAACTTATTAAAATTCTTTGTCACTGTAAGCCTTGTTTGTCACAGTTAGTTTACTTTTGATTATTTTTCTGACTATGTGCTTATGTATATTTTCTTGTGTCCATTCAAGAACACAGATTTGCCTTAATTTAATGGCGTGTTCTCTTGTCTTTCCCATTTTGTAGAGTGGCTAAGAGAAATTCTGTAAGAAATAGTGCTTCTGTGTCTCAATAAGTCTAAAGTAACCAAGATAAATAGCAAAAATGAGCATCTTCTCTCCCTTTACATTTCAGCACTAAACTCTATCAAAGCTGCAGCAGATGAATGATTACAGCCTCCGTCCTTCAGACCGTACGTCCACTGGAATGGACATGAGATTTCTGGGCTTAAACCAATAAAGGAAATTTAGGGATTTTATCATTTTAGTGATTCTTGCAACTGATTAGTTTCTAATTGACCAAAGACATGAAGACCTAAATCTTAACTAGATATGTGAGATTCAGGCATTAAAGATAAGCTTTTGTCTGAAACCAGAGGAGGAGCAAGTTTCTATTGTCCATCTAAAACATACATGTAAGGTCATGTCCAGTGGTAGTATTTGTAGTTATTTTGAAAATATTTTTTATTGTTAAATTGTAGGATTCTTTCGAAGCTGAATGTCCATCCCAATGGGCAAAAAGAGTTAGAATGCATAAGGCAATGTTTAATTATTTAGTGGTACCATTCAAATAAAGTATCTGTTAGCATTTTATAGCTTATGTGTGGCTTCACAATTTATTTAATGTATTTCATGTTTTATTTTTTTATGTTTTTTATTAGTATAAACCCAAATTTTCTTGAACTGCTTATAAAAAATGCATTTTCCCTTTTATGTCAATGCTGAATGGGGAGTAAAAAAATGCTACTCAGTAGATAAAATTCAGATCTAAATGAGTTTAAAAAAAATGTCTAGGCTCCTAAATAAAGTAACATTTATATACTTTACAGTAAAATGAGGTTTAAGTCCTTTTCATTGATTCACATAAAAGCCAAGCAGACTCTTTGAAGAGAAGCCAAAATGTTGCACTATGTTAGGCCAAATCTTCCAGACTCACCAATGAAGAAAATAATATAGCTAAAATAATTGTTGTTTATATTAGAAGAGTGAAAATCAATTGTTTTTCACTTATTGTATCACTTGTACTAGTTTGATCATACATAATATAAAGGTGTTATTGTGTGTGAATTTGTTCTTTTTGCAAATATCTAGAGATTAACTTCTGACGATGGATGGTTTTATTCTAAGGTAACACAAGCTTCAATGTTTGGGAATTATATACTCGGCAACACTCATCCAAGGTCTGCAGGACAGCTCAGAGGGTTCAAGAGCATAAAAGAGCAGCTGCAAGCTGTGAATAATGGGCAGCACTCAACAGAAATATGTGCATCTCTGGTCTACTTAGCGTTTAATTCTTCTGCTGAGGAAAAACGCACACATGCACCTCACTAATCTTGTCAATCCAGTGCACCGAGACGTCTCACTCCTCTCACGTCCAGCCATTATCCTTCTAGCTAACTTCATTCACCTCATCAACCACAGACAGACACCGGGAGACAGAAAGAAAAGAAACAAAGACGAGGGGGAAACAGGGGAGGAATCTGACATTCATCCAGGAGAAATGAGGCGTAAAAAATTGTGGCTTTTTCATCATAGAGGAGGAGGAGGAGGAGGAGGAGGAGGAGGAGGAGGAAGAAGAGGAGGAGAAGAGCCAACAGGGCGCAGTGGTTTCATGGACAGTTTGGAGGGTTCAGAAATGCAGCTTGGATGGGGGAATGGCTATGGTCATTTTTTTAGGGAAAACAAACATTCAAGTGAAAAATTAAGAGAACCAACGACAACCTGAGAGTTTGGATCTTTAAAATGGCAGTATCATGTAAAATCAACTTTTTTTGAGATTTTCATCATGTTATAATGTTATTCTTTCATCAAAAACTTTCCTGGAGTCTTACCTTGATTCTTTCATGCATGTTTGAGAATTCACTTAACCTCCATTGCAACCATTCAGCTGTCTGAAACGCCCGGGAAAACCGAACCACACCTTTGAGATGCAGTTTCTAAGCTTCCAGGCTTCTGCCTCACAGAGCACCACTGCCCTGTGACGCCCCCACTCAGCTCCTTAAGACTAGCCAGCAGCAATTAGCAAACACCGGATGAAACTGAGCATCTTCTGAGCTCATTATAGGAGCTACTTCTCAGTCCAACGTTGATAAAAACTTTGTTAAATAGTTAATAGCAGAGCAACGTTATGAAGACTTGCAGAAGTTTCAGAAAGAGCATTTTAAGACACAGAGGCCCAATTTATATAGCTTTTTTTAAATAATAAAGTAAGGTAACATAGTTACTTGGCTGTGCTGTAAAATGACACTATGTGCATAGAACATACATAATACAGCCCCTTTAACAAAACTGTAACACTTACTATTGGGTGTATGGTGTCGTAACTTTTTTTTAAGTTATAATGAACATTTTCCACCATTAAATTATTTTGTTTAATAAATGACAGAATGTTCATTTTTGGGGTTTTTTAAATGACTTAAATCAGAGAGAAAAGGGAGAAGATTACTCCTTGATATGTGAACATTTATTTTGACATAACTAAATGTATAATGGGAAATTCAATTCTTTTTTTTACCCGACTAAAGGCTTCATAATGGGGCAAATAAAGATGTCCCACTCTCTGAATGAAGCCTGAAGTGGACTCTCATGCCAAGCACTTGATTCCATGTAGGTTTTGATTCCAAATTCCCTGGATTTGTATCTTGTTTTCGGAGGATTACACATAAAGCTTCGTGTTTGACCAGCAGAGAGGAGGGCCGCGGCTGCCAAACCGTAATCACAAATACAAACAAACAAACAGAGGGCGGCCCGAAGGCTTTTTTTTTTTTTTTTTTCATAAATGCTATCCTTTTACAGGGTACAGTAAATCAGTGTGTGCAGTGTGTTTTAGCCAAAGCGTGTACAGGCGTGTGCATGTGTGCGTGTGTCTGTTTATAGACCCTGAATGAATGCAGGAACTCAAAGACAGGTAGATTACCTTGGCTGGCCATCACTCAGATGTAATACGGGCCGGAGGCAGCAGCAGTGTTGATGATGACAGACTGACCGTGCAGACCACACACAGCTGCAGGCTGCAGCACTGACCCCTGGTGGGAGGCCGGAAGTATTACAGGAAGACAGTTTGGAGTGGATTATTGTTTATTGGCAGAAGTTCAGGACCAGGAGTGTGTTGTCCAGCTGTTCACACTGAACTGACGTGAAGCATGGACCTGTGTTGGACTGGTGCACCCTCCCACTGATCTCACTGTCACAAATAACTCTGGTTCTCATTTGCAAAACCAGCTAACAGCTTTGGTCATAATTAAAGTTGATTAATTTGTCTCAGGTTTACCTGATCCACATGTTACATGGTCAATGCAGATGGATTTATAGCTGTTTGAGTCTGTTTACAGTATGTCTTTGTAATCAACATATAACACAAGAACAACATGTGCTGTATGATTGTGTGTTTTAAAAAAGAGGGAATTGTGGTTTTTACCACAAAGCTCTTGGAAAGCAGAATAGCACCACATAAATCAATTTAAATGGATATGAATACAATAAATATTCCCAGCTAGTTAAACAAGATGTGTTTTATTCTCAAATGCAAAGAAGCCATTTTTTCAGAACGTGTTCACATGAAATATTTTGCTTAGTATAAATTGAATAAATCCAAAATCAACACCACGTAGGAGAAACATTGCTTGGATGAAATCACTGTATTACATTTTCATACAATTCACTTCAACAATACTTTATTGATCCAAAAGGGAAATTAAATGTTGTAACTCATATTAATTCAAAATTCTTCAAGGAGTTATTGTTGCTGGTGATTGTTCTCAGCAGGATGAACTCTCCTGTAGCAGTCTGCATTACAGCCAATTTGAAGAAGCCTCTGACTGAAGACACTCTGTCTTTCTGTGAAGAGGATGGTCAGTGTCCCTGTGACTAATGATTTGCATTTATATGGTTTTATTCATGAAAACATTCATTTTATGACCACAATTTAAAAAAACAACAACAATTCAACAACTGAAAACTACAAAAATTAAATATTTGATCTGATTTGAAATAAATAAACATAATTACCAAGCTCTGAGCTGCATAAAATCAAGAACTCCACCATAAAATCCTATGATTTATATATGCAGTTTCCCAAAAGTTCAACACATTTCAAATAATAAAGTTTTACAAGGAGAAAATATCATCAGTTCAAATTTGATTATTAAAAATGTTTAACCGATTTTAAATCAATAAAAAGTTAATTAGTTACATCATAATTAACTTTTATTAAATGCACTTAACCTAAAAAGGTTAGGCAGCATTTTTACATGTTGACTATGTCTTTCTTAGACTCTACGCTGACCTTAAACTAATTTAACGAGTTAATTACCTCAGCTCCTCTCTATGTAAATGCTTTGTATTGATTGCTTTTACTGAGTTTTATCTTATCTTCTTTTTGTACAATCCCAGATGAACCAGTTTGATTTTCACTTTTTACATCAGCTAATACAGCAAAGATAAGTTCAATCTGCTTTCAGAAAATCAAGATCTGCTCTGTGACACAGAGGTGCAAACTGCCCGAGTGGCACGTTTTAGACGCCATGGCAGATAAAGAACTCAGCGGCCCAAACTTAAGGGTAAATTTAATGATACACCACTGCATGTGTAGGAAGCAAATCAAATCAAATGGTCCTTCTGGTCCCTGAAGGGGCTGGACATGAATATACTGGATGTACTAAGCCATCAGCTAACTTGTGGTTAGCATGGTCTTCTTTCTAGAAGATTCACCACAATGAGCAATTGAGTAAGATCTGCTTTTATGAGCACTTTATGAGTAAATGTAACCATATGTCAGGAAAAGATTGGAGGAAGGGAAGAAGCTGAATGACAAGTGACCTCAAAAAGCAATTTAAAAATGCTTTAAAAACACCCATGTGTCCGAATCCGAGGCTTTTTCTGAATGCGTGTGTGTTGGAGGCTAACTAGGCAGCACATCAAATGCAGCCACCACAAAAAACAGACTGGATGGAGGACTTACATGAAGCATTACATAATAATTGAACATGAATAGTCTCCTGGGTTCAACTGACCAGCTATGTTCATTAGTTATAACCACTTGCAGCACAAGCAAACACATCACCTCATGCAAAAAATTACAAAGTATGTTCCAAAACCATGGATGCCAAAGATAGGCCATAATTTTTACAACAAATTGACAGGCTGCTGCATGGAGGACACATGGGCTTTCGGTTAAAACCTGGATCTGTGGTCCGTGACTGTTACAGCTTGAATAACTCAATATGTGAGTGTGAGTGTGTGTGTTTGGGTGCATATGTGTGTGTGTTCAGATCAGGTGGGCAGAGCCTGGAGAACAACTGTGTTGCACACATGTCTGTGGTTGTGGTCAGCAAGCGGGAAGCAGCATTCCTAGAGTGAAAGGAACAAAAAAAATCCTCCGCTTGACATTAACAAGGTTAATAAATGCCCATCAGTCAGCCCCCATCTTAGGCTTCTTCTAAAGAAAATTCAGCTGTGCATACTTTTCACTCAGTGGGCCCTGTTTGTTGGTTTCTGTGCTTGACCAAGCAAAGAGATCAATTCAAATTGATCGGTGGGAATTCGTAGCTTAAACCAAGACAAATATCTGAAAAACAAAAACAAATTATACTGACTTAAATCATCTTTTTTTAAACAACTTGGTAGCAAGTTTAAAAAATTACATTCCTGCAGAAGTTTCTACTTCTTTGTATTTTCTTTTCATTTGAAAATAGAGCCATACTTTTCATCTGAAACCAGACGTCAGTACTCAGCCTTGCTCCGACATCACGCAGGTTTTTATTCCGAAAATACTCCCAATGACAGACAGGCTGCAGATGTGTGAATGCCATAACTGTCGAAGAGTGAAAAAAGGCTTTTGGTTGAATTCAGTGTCAGCTTTTGGGAAAGACACATTCATCATCATAAGAATTTCTTTGTTACTTTAAATCATATCATCCACGTGTTTGGCTCAGTCGGCCTGCTGTTTGTCTATTAAAAAACTCAAATACAAAAAGCATGCAATTCACACACGTTTCCTACACTAGAACAAATCCAGATACGAGAAATGTGTTGCAGCTGTGGAAAAGAAATGTTCCCTGAAGCCAACATTTATATATATATGGCTTCTATAGTACCATCTTGGCTCTCTTTGCATGAATAATGTATCAAAATTACCAGTCCTGTAACAGTTTGCACTCAGCCAGACTCATGTTTAGGTGTAACTGGGAGAAATGTAAATATTTAGCTTCAATTTGAAATGATGGAGGTGGATAATCATCAGCCCACATCCCAAATCAGCCTGGAATTTACCATGATGGAGCCTCAGTGTTTATTAAACAACTGTTGTTATTTACGAATTTTAATGACTGTCCTCTTCTTCTTCTTTGCAGCAGCAGCTGTAATTGTAGCTGGAACAAGGAGTAAACTTTGGGAGGTGCCCACTGGTCACTTCACATCCTCTTCCAATCAAACCGAGAACCCACCATTGGAACGCTGTCAAAACCAGAGGACGGAGGACGGAGTAAAAATCACAGCAGATATCCCTCCCAAACTGGATGGGACATGGGTGTCAACAAGGTATAGATGTTCATAAAGATGTTCTCACAGCACAAAATATCTGCGAGAGTGGCATTCTCTTTCAAGCAAAACAGTAGAAATGTGTTGAACACCCATGTAATTCTTTTTTTTTTACTTTACTTATTCACTTGGTCCCAATTTATCCTAATTTTGGTGAGGTTTGAGTTTTATTCTGACTGCTCTCGCCTCAAGCAAGAAAATCATTGTTTTGTGTTAAGCTAGAAAGCGGGAAAAATGATTCAAAAAAAATAATTTGACAATGAAAGAGATGGAAAAATCCTTAATTTGTACAGAATTATTTTTAGGTAATGAGATTTTAATCTGGTCAGTTTCCCCTATTTTGAGCTCCTTTCAGGATGAGTTGTTTTAGGGCCTCTTATCACTTTAAATCCAACTAAGTCCCTGTCGGCCATGCTCCCTAACTCAATCTTTTACACTCCCTTGTAAAAATGTTTGCAAAACGATGCACAATTGTACCACAGTAAATCTTTGAAAAGCTTCTTTCACAACCAACAAGAGTGCAGCAAGTGGTTCCTGGATGGCGAGTCAACAAAACTGGACTTTTCCAGTCGTTGTTGTACAGCCCAATGGTAAAACCAGCTGACCAAACTTCTCTAGCTCTGCTTGGGTTGCTAGGCAACGGGCTGCGGGCTGAGGTTGCTCGGTAACGGGTGTTTTTTAAGCATTTGGGCAGTTATTTTTAGGAGCAGTTGAAACCCAGCTGGAAGTATAAAAATGTGCAAAATGTGATCTCGTTTAATGCCTAAGACATTACGCTAAATGCTAAGTTATATATATTCAGCATTATATTATTATTTGTACATTTATTCTAGATTTTTTTTCTACACCAATAACACTTTAATATATCTACATGCCTTTAGTCACACTTATTGTTTGTCAGTATCTCTTCTGTGTATTATGGTACCCAAGCAACAACTTTTTGTTCCCAAATTCACTGTTGTGTCTTTGTGGAATGACAATAAAGGACGTTTAAGTCTAGGAAGTTGGCTCTAACCTCTAACAGACATACAACGGTTAGAATTAAATGGAAACAAGAAAAACGACCCCTTGAGAGATGCAAAACATCAACATAAAGCTATTCTCTAAAGGCTAACTTGATTTCTGCCATGTGTTTAGGTGTGAAGTTCGGCCCGGTCCAGAGTTCCTCACCAGATCCTACACCTTTCACTCCAACCGCCACTTCCAGGCCCTGCAGCACTACTACACTGAGAGCAGCTGTGAAGACCCGGCATACTCCCTGATGATCAGAGGCAAGATCCGTCTGCTCCAGGCCTCCTGGATCACTCGTGGGGCCACCGAGGCACAGCACCACCTCAGCAGAGTGGGGATTGTGGTTCACAGCATGGCAGCCAAGCAGAGGCTGGCCTCCAGGCTGCCTGCAGACTGCATGAGCCTGAGCCTCAACGAAGCAGTGCCGGGAAAGCTGTTTGAGCTGTACAACACCCGCGCGGGCAGGGCGTGTCTGGCAGCCATGGGCTTCTCTGTGACGGAGATGGGTCTGGTACGCGTGGAAACGCAGCATCACAGCCGTGGAGGGAAGGTTCAGGAGCTGTTTTTAGGGGATATTCACACAGACTGGGCCCAAAGAACCCAACACAGACCCACAGGGTACCAGCAGCCTCTGCAGAACGCCATGGTGAGATTAATAAGAATCATTGATTGATGACTGCAAGACTGTCCAATGAGCAGATCAGCTGAAGTAGTACTAGTGCAATACTAGATAACTTAACAAGAAACAACTAAAATGGCCAAAGTTTTAGGTGTTTTCACATCAGCCCTGTTTAGTCTGCTTTAATTACGCTTCAGTTTGTTTACCTACAAAGTCTGGTTCCTTTGGGGAGGTATGAATGCACAATCAAACTGTGATGCAGACCACAACCACATACTCTTAAACCTCGGTCTCAGGTTGAAGTGAATTTTGTTCGAATGCATTTGCAAGTGAACCAGAGGCCACTTCAAAAGCAAGAAATAAACTATAGCGCTGGGAATTCTGGGTAAATACAACCAAAACAAATGTGAGTCAATCACTAGCGAGAGAAATGGTTTTTGTGGGCTTTTTTAACAATGACAAAGGAGAAATCCTACAATCGCTAAAATCTGATGCTACTCTATTTTTGTTTACATTTTGTGAAAAAGGAAGTTGTGCTCAGTGTTTTCTTCAGAGGTTCTCGTGTCGTTTCCTTCAGTAGTTCTTGGTGCAGCGCCACCACAGGTGAACGTGGGAACAGGTTGCTTAAGGGGTTTGGTTTGTTTGACAGTGATGTCATTTATGATTGAGAGACTAGTCAAAGTAAAGCTACATTAACTCACTTTTGGTCAATAAACATTACTTAAACTACACCAATTTTGATGTTAAACTTGATTTCTGAATGATTATGGATATTTTTACTTCCACTGTTTTAAAAAATTAGTGCAAATGTAAACTTGAAACACATTTAATAGTAAACTCTCTTACTTATGCAGTTTATTTTATGTAGTCAGAAGTTTGCATCTTAATTGCTGTCATCAGACAGAACGAAACACTAATTTGTCTAAGGTTAAGCTAAGTCTTACAAAAATCCTCAAAGCTTCTCACCTGTCTCTGTCTTTTTACAGCATCATATCCATCCCTGCCCTGTGTGCGCCCTGGTGTACCGATCCTCAGAGCAGCGCCCCCCTGTGTTGCCCCACGGTCCTGCAGTTCCTCTGTCTCTGGCAGGCCACTGGGTCAGCCCGCGCTGTGAAACCCGACCCAACGTTCTTTTCCTCACCCGAGACTTCACCTTTAACCCAAGCCAGCACGCCTGGGAAGGAGTCTACCGTCACTACTTGGACTCCGCCTGCTCACAGCCCACGTTCACCCTGAGAGCCTGGGGGCACTATGCTCAGGGAAACCCCTCGTCCAAACTCTCAGGAGCCTCTGAGTTCGTCTTCAAGGTAACGCAGGTGAGAGTCACTGCCATGGACGAGTCCACTGCAAAGCTGCTGAACAGCACAAGACCGGGAAAGTGTGGACGAGCGGGAGACTGGAGGGTCGGCGTGGAGCAGGACTTGACCCCCACAAACGGATGTCCTATGCTGGGCATCAAGCTGCCGCATAAGGAGTATGAGCTCTTCAAGACGGAGCAAGATCACAGAAAACGCCTGCTGTTATTCACAGGAGAGAGACCGACTGACGGGTCCAGTCCAGATCGACCATTAAGGCGGCCCACCTCCTTTCAGGCTCCCATGGTACTTTGCAACGGGGGGGAGACATACCCCTCCTTCTCAACTTTTAATAGCAGGCAATTGCAGTTAGCCAGTGGGACAGCAGGTCTGGGCAACCTGGTGTTACTGGTGTTTGGATCAGCACTGTGCAGCTGGCTTGTTGTTTACTAGAGACGTTCTCACAGATCAAACCTGGTTCTCAACTCAAGGCAGGGATGGATGTTTGGCAGCTGAAATCATCTCTTCCCTTTAAAGACAAGAACTGAAACTAGAATCAGGGGACGTTTAAAAAACGCTGCAAGGTTTTTCACATCTTGAACTCAGATGTCACCTCATGAGTAAAAGACTAACATGTTCAACAAGACCCCATTCCAGAATGGATTGAAATAAGATGGGAAAGCATCTTTGACAATATTTATCCAAAAGTGCCACAATCCATTCAATAAATAAATTATGAAATAATCATTCCAGATTTCTAGCGCAAATATCTTAGTACACTTGAAATAAGACAAAACTAGCTTACATGTAGCTTTTCAGCAAGGTAAGACATAGGAGCTTGTTTAAAATCAATAATTCCTTAATATTGATGAAAAAGTATTAGTTCCATTGATGGATTATTTCACTTTCACATTTTTTCCTTGTCTTGTTATAAAACGAGATTGTAACAGAGGCACTGAATTCACTCAAATTCATTAGATGGCAGAAATTGTTTTTCTGGTTGTTTGAATAGATTAATTAGTTTCCATTAATCCTGAGTATAAAGCTCAGATGCGGCATTTAAACTTTTTGTTTGAAATATCTCCACAAAAAGCAGAAATTATGGTTTAACCTGCAAATTTGATTTTCTGGCCAAAACTGAAGAAAAGAATAACTATGTAGAAGGCAAGAAGATTTATAGCTTTCCTAGTGACTGATCTATTTAATTATGTATATAATGGATTATTTGTGTATATATTTCAAGATTTAATGACACCCAGATATTGATTAAATAACATATTTATCAATGGAGTATGGCACTTTTGGACCTCCGTATATTTTAGCTTTGGTGTGTATTGTGCAGACGTTTTCCTCAGATGGCTCACCTGCATTCTTGAAAATCTAAGAATGTTTGAAGTGTAATAATTAAACAAAATACTAATACTGACATGAGTCAGTTCCTTATTAGAATTCACGAGATACATATTATCTTAATTCACATTTATCAGGAGACACCATAACCTATTAAATTTGTACAGAACATTTTTTATTCTTCATTGCCTAAAGACTAGTAGCTAGATAACCAGTGTCACTGATCCACAGACACTGTGGACTGAAATGTTTCTACCAGCAAAGTAATCTAATCAAATGAGTATTTATTTTTTACCATTTATTTTGCATATTTACACACAAAGATCTTTTTTTTTTAACTTTATATTGTCATTTAATATTTTGTATGTCAATTAAAAAGGACTTTTAATAACACATGGGATTTATTTGCTCTTTCAAATATGATCTCAAGGTTTGTTTGTTCATGCAGGTTCCTCTCTTGAGAAAATTGTCTGTTTCCATGCAGACAATGGAAACTGTCTTAGCAGTACCACAGATGATAACATCTACTGTTTTCCTTGTCTGCCAATCACTGTAGGCAAAATGAGTGACACTCATGCACTGCAAAAACATAAAATCTTACCAAGCTTTTCTATCTATTTTGTAATGCAAATATCTTAATACACTTGAATTAAGTCAAAATTAACTTACACGTACTTTTTCTGTAAGATAAGAGCTTGTTTTAAGTGGGTAATTCCTGAATACCTGCAGATTATTTTACTTATGTATGGATATTTTTCCCAGAAGTGAAATATTCTTCTAGTGGAACTGGTATTTTTTTAAATCAATATTAAGGGATTATTGACTTAAAACAAGCTCATATGTCACTGAAAAGTTACTTGGAAGTTAGCTTCACCTTGTTTCAATTGTATTAAGATATTTACATTAGCAACTAAGTCTAAATCTAAATCCAATTAAGAATTTGAAGCAAAGCTCAACAATTTCTGTTCACAAATGTTTTTCATCCAGTCTGCCTGATCTAAAGCTAAAAGATTTGTAGCGGCAACTGGAGTACAAAGGTGTTTGCTCAAAATTTTGACCTGCAGAGATTCAATACATATGACACTAGTAAGATTTATACTTTTTAAAAGAATTTGGAAAACAGAATTTTTCCAAATTCTGTTATCGGTGTTATTGGTGCTGCCATGTGGAAATGAGAAGGTGATTTATTTTTCCTGATACTTTAAGAAAGACTGTAAAGGCTGTTTTGATTTCAGGCACATAATAAAAGTATATTGTTAGAGGTGGAGCACAAACACGGCCACAAGTTTTACTTCAGTTAGTAGTGGAGACAATAAAGACAAAAATGATTCTCTATCCTTCCCAACCAGTAAGACAGTGAATTTGTTGCCTTTGAATCAGTCGTTTATATTTATTGTGACTGCTTATATAAACCAGTTGTACTGAAGACGCAAGTTTGATTTAGGCCTTCACATTATTTTATGATATTAATCTAACCTTTTAAGATACCACAGTAACTATAGAGGAAATACAGGGACTTTGGTCCTGTAAAGTAAACATTTTACAGTTTAGCGCAGACAGCTGACAAAGCCCAAATTAGAGCTTATGGGAGTGTTTGGACAATTTTATAAAAGCCTTCCACTTTGCAGCTCTGCTTGTCCACTTTCAGGTCTTGTGTTTCCCAAAGTTTGCATGAGAACTGTAGTGTGTAACATTTTCATATGTCCACACAGGATATACACAAGGCTCTAGAGGGTTCAGCCTTTAGTAATCACTGACAATCTGCTCAGTAATTGCTGAAATATTTATTCTTGACCAAAGAGGCGGACCGACTACACTCACAACAGCAATAGTGAAGCTTCGTTTGAAACGTTTCCTGAGGCAGCTGCTTTATTTCAAGAAGAACCAGAAAATTGAAGTGAACTTCATCAGCAAGTTGTCGTCTTTAGCCCAATTCAGAGCCCAGATAGTGAGTTATTGTACTGGCATCTAATAAATACCTGTCAGATCTGGCCTGCAAATTATTCCAAAGATAACCCAGTGCAAATTCTCCTGAAAACACACAGAGAGGGACATCAGACAGCTGTCAGCACAGAAAACAGTCTTTGCAGCCAGTCTGGGAAGAAATGAGCCGAGAAGAACTAGTGGAGGGAAATAAAACTCGTGCAATGTTATGGCTAAGGCAAGACAAGAGTTGTGCACAGACCTGTATTAATAACATACTGACACCTGCTTCCACAAAATGAAGATTGTTTTTAGTTTAACTAACCATAAAAAAAATCCATAACAATTTTATTTGTTATTTCTTATTTTTAAAATCAGAAATAACTTCCATGTTGCCATGATAATTTTTCACTACGCTCTTTATTTTTTTTACTATTATCATTTTTGAAATGCGCCCTATAATGATTCATCTGTATATAAGTGAGAATTTGATTATTCTGCCATAGTTAGTCAAATAATTATAGTTTATGTGATGCAAACATCCTGCATATTCCAAGTTATAATACTAACATTTTTGCCTCTTTTCTTTTCAATTAGTATTTTTTAGTAGCCTAAAAGAATGTCTGATTGATCTTTGCAACCCTATAGAGTTTACTTCTTCACAGCAGAGATAGAAACAAATGACTCCCTGACTATATGGAAGAGAAGCAGGGACATCTTTTAGTTATTTCTTATGAAACATACTGGTGAATGGAGCTATTTATGAAAAATGTTATGTAAAATGAAAATAGTTGACCCTGGAATGAATTGTTCTGGACCACGCATCTCACAAAATGGATGGTACTTTTTGAAAAATCTTAGAAATCTTAGAAATCAGATGGAGATTTGTTCATGTCCTCCAGGGAAATGTGCAGCCTACGTAATCTACTGTCACAGTTTTTACTCCAGCGGTCAAAACATCTTGAGAAAATTGCATGGTGGTTTTTCAATTAATTAGATGAACAAACAAAGATTGATTTGACTTTAGCAACACATTTTCAGTGAATCTACATTATGACAAAGCTTTATTTACATAAATACCAACTGTCCATCAAATACAGAACAAGAAACACTGTTAAATCTCTACTTACTCAGGTTACTCATCATTACAAAACAAACAGAAGTTCAGTTTTTACTCTGTATTTAACCATCAAAGTGAACAGTCTGTCAACTTTTTGGCTCTGGAACATCGTTTATCTTAGTTTATCTTATTTTATCTTATTTATCCTACGATTACAAATTGAAAACGTTGCTTGTCCAATCAGAAAATGTAACTATTTCAGCTAGTAGCTTGTTTTTTGCATAGACTGCACAAAATATAAAAGCCACTTGGGATCAACGCTCTCCACATTTAAAAAAATTATATTCCAATAAAATAAACAATGGTGCAAGTTGCTTACATTTGAGAAACATAGGAAAATTAGTTTCTATTTCCCCCAAGAAAGAAAGAAGGAAAGAACAGAAGAAGGCAAGAGTATTCAGAGGATACATGCTGTTTCCATTAACTCCTGTGAAAATGGTGATGGCAGCTGCTGGCCCCATGAGGTCATCCTTCAGGCTCAGATGGAGGATACAGGTCTGTACCCCCCATAATGACCCCTAGCAAACACAGAGAGAAACGAAGACTGATTGGAAGAAAAACAGAGAGTGGGTGAGCGCCATTTATCTGTTCAACAATGTGCAGACTTTGTAATTAAGCCAATCATGATCCTGGATAAATCCCGTCTCCCTTTCGCTGAATCCAAAAGCAACCACACGGATCCATCTGGACGGTCGCAGGCTGGGGGAAACGCTGCGCTGGGGTCTGTTTGTGGTTTCTGTTGCACACCAAAAAGGCAGAAAGGAACACGATGCCAACCTGTTAGCAATCAGACTCGGTGGCTTATTAACTGCATTTAGGAAAATATAAAGCACACTCACAAATCAATTAATTACATCATACAGCGCTGTGGGTTTGGCTTAACACCAAAGTAGCAGATTTCCTCTTTTCATTCACCATTTTTAAATTAATTTTGAGTACACTGCATTTGAAGCCAGTTAGCTCACAAATTGTGAGCTTATAGTTTCAGATTTGTATAAATGAAAATTAAATGACAAACACCAGGCACGGCTGTCTTCATGTTTTCACTCCAAATAATGCCGTCATCTTTGTTTTTTGTGTCGCATCTCTCGTGCATGCATCTTGGAGAGATCTAAATGATTTGATGTATAATGAGGGGATTGAGTTATAAATTAAAGGCTCATTTTGAGCAGGATGTATCTGCTTTTTAAATCGCAAGTAATAGAGAGGACATTCTGTTTGTAAGAGGTACAAATAGTTCTTTGCTGATGTTTTGAGAATAAAAACAATCGTAAATTATGATCCCAGATGCAGCCCATGTCATGCTAAATAGGCACAAATTGGTTCAATTGTTTTGTAATAGCGGTAACTCTTTAAACTTGGTGTGTAATGATCAACTGGCCCTGATTTTTTTTATTTTGGGAGGCGAGCAATCAGTGATCCCTTACTTGGAAAAATACTGTTTGACTTTTCAGACAATAAAATCAATATCAGAAAATTGCAATCAGAGCTCCCCTGCTTAAAACCTGTTATTAAAATTTAAGTTACTTCTTTCACACGTCATAGCAAAAGCCATGATACGAACTGATAAAAATAACAATACATTTTATTTAGGACACAGTACAAATCAAGCAGCATATAGTAAATAAAGGCACTTAATTCTCGAAGGCGGAGCTAAGTCCAACCAGGTGTTTTGCTTCAACTGAATGGTTGTCATGGAGATTAAAGGATTTCTTAAACATGCATGAAAGTGTTGCCTTGAAAGAATCAAGGCAACACTACAGGTATGATTTGGATGAGGAAAAATCATTATGACATGATGTAAAACTCAAAAACATCTACTTTATACGATCCAGCTGCTTTAAAAAACCAGATATTTGTAAAAAAAAAAAAAAAGAAATGCATTTCATGAAATATGAATGACAGCTAATAAAATGGTGTGCCTTTTCTTTAACTGTGTAAATTATTGTAGAGTAACAGCTTTTACTAAGACAACTGACAGTTTTTAATCTAAGTCACATTTCTGAATCCACATTTTTGTTTTTTGCAAACAGCTTTATTTTTGAAAACTTAATAAACAAAAAACTTTATCTTTTGCAGAGTGTTGCAGCACAAATCTCTCCTTCTTTCTCTCTTTTGTGCCATCAGTAATGAATAATCATTGCCATTTTGAGCCATGAGTTCCATTCAAGACCTCAATAACTGCAAAATAACTTTTCTAGCCTTAGCAGAAAACATAGAACATAGTTAGAAATATTATCAATAACTAGATTAATATTTCTGAGACTAAAAATATAGAAATATATATGCCAGGTTTAAGATTGGGTTTACAGAATTAGGTAGAGAACAAATATAAAAAAGAAAATAAAAGATTATACAGCCACCATTTGACAGTGATGTTCTGTCTTGATTGATGCAATGCTACTTTAAAGCCAATCAAATGAATGTTCTGTGGTGCAGGAAGTCGTGTTTTTGGTGTTTGCTAATTATACTCACAGGCTGTACAGGTAGCTGTCCAACAGTTTCCACTTCCCACAGAGACACAATCATCAGACGACTGGACCCCAGATGGTGAGAAGATTAATACCATTTTCAAATCTGTCTGCTGAAGGTGCAGCTGCAGCCAGCAGCCAGTTAGCTTAGCTTAACATAAATACTGGAAACTGGGGAATCAGCCAGCAGCGCTCCATCCAAAGGTAACAATATCTGCCCACTGACAGAGCAAATGCTCACCATCTCACTGCTTACATCTAGCCTGTGGAGAATAAATGTCAGGTGAACTGTTTCACTTAAGTCATGGGAGAAAGTGAAGACAAAATGACTCCTTTTAGGCATAAAATGTGATACTGCAGGATTTTATAAGTGCCAACCATTAAAAGACTAAGAGAAATATTAAGAGACAGATGTGGTAATACATGAGAAAACTGGCCAAAATTCCTCCAGTTGAAACCATCCAAATGAGAAGTGTGATCCAAAATTATGTCAATCAAAAGAAAAATAATGTAAGAGGGGAACCTTTATGAAGGGCCAGTTGAGGAGTTCACAAAGTTGTTGTAAATCTCTGCTGCTCATCAGATTTTTTGTTTAGAAATTATTTCTTATGACGCTTTTGTTTTGACTCCAGAAACACATTTTTTGGTCTTAAAAAATAAAAGAAAGATTCCAAAAGGTTTCTTTTCAGTCAAACCAAGTTTCCAAACCACAAATAGTTTAGTGGTTTAGTTTGACAAATGTTCTAGTAAAAGAAGGACCGACTGCTGACTTTGGACAGGCTTTCTTCTGGTCGCTTCTCCAACATTCCCAAGAAAATCTTACATGTGCAGTTAATGCTCACAGACATGACTGAGATGATTTCACTGCGGTAGTATGGGTAACTTCCAACTTCTCCCACTCATTCAACATTTCAGGCTCGGTTAAGAAAATCCCATTATTTCTATAGGAATATGAGCTGCAGCTGCATCAAAAAAAGAAAACATGAGCCACAACTTGGTTGGCTTAGTTCAAACAATTGAGTTTCTATTTAAACAACAACCTTCTGTATTGTTGGCCGCAGAGCTGCAGCGTGGAGCAGCAAAAGAGTTTTCCTTGATCTCGGGCCAAACAGAAAGCGGTCTCCTTTCTGTCATGACCTCATGCTCATACTCACTGAACCAACTGAACAGAACCAGCGCTGCATTCTTTTCTGCTTTTTCAAGATGAACTCCTCATCTATCACAGCAACAAGTTGAAAGTTTAGACTTTTTCATTTCATTACAGGTAAAATATATATTAAATGTATTTTTCTGCAGCTGCTATAAAATGCAAATTGGCTTCAAAAGCTTGTGATTTCCTCTGGGTCACTTAGATTCCTGCATAGATAATGATTTAAAAGAAATCAGATATTGTATCAGCACAACTCACAGATTAAATATTTTAACTGGATGTTTGTCCTTTCTTGGATTTGAACTTATTGCACTCCAGGTATTTAAATGTTTTTTTTTATTATTATTATTTATTTATTTTGGCTATCTGAAACATCTGACAAAATGAATCAAAGGTGCCCAGACAAAATTATTGATTTTTCATTTTTGCCA
The DNA here is from genome assembly GCA_010277075.1 of Poeciliopsis retropinna. NCBI lineage: Eukaryota > Metazoa > Chordata > Actinopteri > Cyprinodontiformes > Poeciliidae > Poeciliopsis > Poeciliopsis retropinna. The sequence goes on along the minus strand of VMRM01000004.1, from coordinate 2,426,882 downwards.
TTATAAATAAGCTTGAGTAAACAAACTGCAACATCAGGAGGAGAAAAAATACAAATAAAATAAATAAAAAAAGTTAATATGTAAAGATTTTGTGTTTTTGTAGTGTTGCATAAATACTACACTGTAAATACACAAAGTATCTTTGGTCAAATTTCAAGTGCAAATATCTTCATACACTTGAAATAAGACAAAACTAACCAGCAAGAAACTTTTCAGCAAGACATTAGAACTTCTCTTAAATCAATCTTAATATTGACAAAACAAAAAAGTACTAGTTTCACTGGCAGATATTTTCACTTATAACTACACATTTTTCTTATAAGTAAAATAATCTGCCATTGGAACTAGACCTTTTTTGTCAATATTCAAGAATTTATTGACTTCATATAAGCTCCTACTTCTTGTTGACGTTACTTGTAAGTTAGTTTTATCTTATTTTAAGTGCACTGAGTTATTTGAGCTATAAACTAGACAAAAATACTTGGTGAGATTATGCGCTTTTGAAGTGTGTGTATAAACCTGGGTTTTACGCAGAGTAAAAGAAAACACGTCCAGAAGCCACAATTATTGCAATTTGCATTCTACATATGGTTTAACCTTGTTCATATTTTATGTTTTACCATGGTTACAATCTTCTGTCAAAGTCACAGGCTTGAATTTTGAAACTCACAAATGTACTTAACTTTTCCTTCAAGTGAGACTTGAACCACATACCCATCGTTTTCATCTTCTCAGTAATTTCAAGCATTGTCCAGCAATTTATTTTGAAAATAGATTCTTTCCAAATTGAATATAAGAGCATAAAGTAATCTCGGTAGCTTACTGAGTTTGCAGCTGTGCTCTGGTCAAGCCAAGTCAAACAGCCGAAGAGCTACTGGCCCAGGAGGGCAGTTTCCTGACCCAACCTCAGCTGTGCTGCCTTCATCCAGGAGGTACACACAGAAACATTGTGTGGTTGCTACTCATGCAATAACTCTGGGTGATTTACAGAAATTTATTTTTTCTTAAAACCACAACTGACTGAGTAAAATTTTAAGCAGTGATTAATTTGCTTGCAGCTGTAAATATTTTACTGTTAAATCCACTGCAGATTGTGGTCCTGCCAAATCAAACAAGAAGGAACAACCAGCAAAGCGGCTTGGGCACAAATGGTACTGGCTGCAAGTCACTGGTGGAAGTCGGTTAATGATCTGTTAATTTTTATTCCTTACTCTAATTTTTTAAATTGCATGCTATTTTCACATGTTTGGAGTTTCCTATGTCCTCAAAAACTATATTTTTTATTTCCATTAATTAAGAATCAGACTCCTGAAACTAGCTGTCATGATGAAGATTAGCTGCCAAAGGCTGGATCAGGGCTCAACCATTCTTCAAATTCAACAAAAACTCCTTTTCATTGTAGTTTTAAAAAAAATTAATTTTAAATGTTAGTATGAATTTGTCACTGTCTTCAAATCTAAGCTACAAACCTGTTTAAAAGTCCTGACATTTTATTTCTATCTTTATTACTGAGTCTCAGTGTAATACCCGTTGAATGTTATCCTGTGCTTGTATCATTTTTCCATTTTGTTTTTGTGATTTTCTCTCTTTTTTTAAGCACTTTAGGTTACTTTTGTGTTTAAATGTATTGATTAAATTGAACAGAATTTGATCTCTAGTATAAAAAGAAACATATTCCAGCTTTTGAGCATCTGTGATTTTGTAGAATGGTGGGTTTGGACATCTATTGCCTTTGTGATAAACCTGTTTGGAGACCTGTATGCATAAACACATTAATGTAATTTCAGGGATGTTATGGTTACAGGTGCACTTCAGTAAATTAAAACCTCACTAAAAAGTTGATTAATTCAAGTATTCTTTTTCTTTAACCAAGAAAGTGGTTCCTTGCCATGGATAATGAAAAGAAATGAAAAGCATTTTCTTCTGAGAAATTTTTTTTAACTTAAATCTTATTTAAAAATGCTGTTAAAATCTGATTTTAACAGGAAGAAACTTCCAGCAAAACCTGGCTCAGTATTTCATGATTTTTATCAATCACAACAAAAATAAGCTTAGAAAAACATTTTGAGCTCACTTAGTACTGTTAATCAGCAAACTTTCTTTAAGTGCTGTCTCTCCAGTTCCACAATAATCTCTCATCACATAAAGAAACTAAAAATTATTTTGTTGTGTTCTGAGTCAGTAATAAAGCTTCAAAGTTTAACAGAAAATAACTTCACACATTTAGGAAGAAGCTTTATTCATTTAATTTATTAAGATGCTACATAGTCCAACCAGGTCGGGTTGGTTTTTTTTTTTTTTTTTTAGGTTTTCTTTTTTGTTTGTTTGTTTTACACCAGACTACTCGACTAAGAATTTTAATCATCTTCTCAGATAGACTTTTTATTTATATACATACAAAACAGTTTCTTGAGTGCTTACAATGATCACGGTGATGTTCGGAGACTTCAGGAAGGTTCAGCATAGAACATCTTACAACCAGGCCTGAATCCGTTAGTGTTCACACATAACTGCTTTATTTGGTCAGTCCCATACGGTGAAATTTACAGCATCAGAGTCAAATTTACACATTTGATTACCGAGTTATAATCTGGTGTTTTTAAAAGTGCCAGACATTTGGACGCTCCAAACTGGACAGAACTAAAGAACAACTTTGTGGAAACACTGGAGTCTGAACTGTAGCTCCAGTCTGCTCTGCCCTCCCTCCAAAGCAGAAAGTGATCCTCAACCCAAAAACCTCGCAGAGATACAGTAAAAACCCAAACTCATGTTTATTTCCGCTTCCTTACCCACCAATCAGATCCATACCAACTTTCCCTCCACTCAACAGAAGAAAAAAATAGAACATTTCTGACATTTTCTTTATTTCTCAGCAAATGTGAACTGAAAGAAAGTTTTTGTCCACCTTTTTCTGATTATTTCATTTGTACAGATGAAGATATATATATATCACCAGCTGCTTATTTTTCCTTCAAAGAATGACAACTTAAAAAAAAAGACACTCGTCTACCACAGAATATGAATTGGAAGATGATTTGTGAACATGGTCCCCCAAGTTATAGCCTTGTATTCATTCATTCTCTGCTGCCGATTCAGACATCAGATCAGCTGCAGAAGAATCAGTGATCCTTTTCAGTTTAGTGCATTACACTGTTTGTGATGCAATGCAGAGATGAATTCACAAAAATAACTAAAAAAAAATTCAACAAAGGTGTGTATTTTTTTTTTTTAACATGCAATTTGCCAGAAATAAGACAGAATGTCAACAAATGTCACGAGAAGGAGGAAAACAAGAGCTGAAAAAAGTAGTTTTCCCCTCACATTCAGGACCCCGATCCTGCTGATGTCAGGGAAAGCCATTTGATCTCCTTCAGTCTATTATGTACTGTAATTGTACCTCCATCTTGGCCTGAGAATAACTTGCCCCAACAGGTCACAAGGCAAAGCTTTCATATCGATTTACAGAAACGATCCAAATGTCACTTCAGTTTGCTGAAATACTTTTGACTGCTTTACCTCCTACCAAAGAAAAAATATATATAACATAAAACAAAACAAAAAACTGCAAGAAAAAAAAGGAGAAAGGAGAAAAAACAGCAATTAAATTGTGCAAATCTACAGTCAAATGACAAAAGCAATTAAATTAGATTCAAAAGTTCAGATGCAACACTCGTGTGAACGCATGCAAATATCCTCCTCTGACAAGTGAGGATGTGGTGAGCAGTGATTGACAGGTGGCGAGAATAAATTAGGGCAACAAAAAATTAAAAAAGGCAGTGAGGAAATAAAACACCCGTTGTAGTGTTTCTTACGCACATCAAAGCTGTTCCACAATCAAAGACGAGATTTTACAAAGCCTTCGACTGGAGAAGACTCTGTTGTAGCCCTGTGCGCGACCCCTGACCTTTTGGGCCCTCCCTTCCTTTAAAAACAGGGTTCCACCGGAAGGAAAAGCAGGATTTACTGTGCGGTGGAGTCGTCACATGTCGGAGAAGATTGGCTCTGGCGTGCATCAATTAGAAAAAGAAATGACAGTCTAATCAAATAAAACGACATTCGCACAGCTGCAATCTGACCCGGACGCATCGACGCTATCTCGCTCGCTATTAGAAGACTCACTGAACTGAATTACCAGTTAAATTATGAATCCGTTTCCCCACGAACCCCTGAAATAAATCATCTGAATACATGAAACTTTGGGAAGAAGGCCAGAAGGATTATGCAATGATTACAGAGGTGTTTGTTCTTAAGATGAGTCATTTTTTTTCCTCTTTTTCTCTCATAGATTACCATTTTAAATTTAAACTTTTTACATAAATGGGACTAAATCAAAACTAGTACCACCCCGTCCGTCCCACCCACCCCAACCCCAACCCCAACCCCAATCAGCAAATATGGCATTCTGATCCAAAAATCCCAGATCCTGTGTGTATTTTCATCCACCATGAAAGCATGCTGCGGCTGACCGAAGTGCTGCGCTCTACAACACCAACTTCCCCACGATGACGCCGACGATGAAGAAGAGGAGGATGAGGGCCATGGAGCGGGCACTCAAACCTTCCTCCCTCTTCATGGAGCCTGAGGGATGCTGGGATGACATGATGTTGCTCTTCCTCACCCGGATACCATCATCTTCCTGCATCGGGTTGGAGGAGGAAGAGAAACGGAGGAAGATGTTAAAAAAATGTCCGGTTTGCTAATCAGTTGGGTAATGAATGGATTTTATTGATTCATTGAATTTTCAATTATTCAATTATTTTAAAGAAAGATCGACAAACTGAGGAGGTCACATCAGATCTTGATAAGAAAGATTTTTTATCATTAAAAGAAGTCCTTTATCATAATTTTGAGATAGTTTTTCTGCTAATATTATGACTGGGGTGGGCATTTATTGCATCGTTCATCAGTTATCGTGATAAATTTCTTTGAATTTTGGTGCATCGTCACAATAAAATGCCAATTAACGATAGTTAAAACCCTCCATAACTGTCCGTATTGTCAATATTGTTAGTTTATTTTCTCCACTGTTCAACAACAGAATCAATAAATATCAATAAAATTTAAAATATATGTTTAAATGCAGTTACTGTGTGTATTTAATTCACACTTCTTTATGCGATCGGTGTCCTAAAGAAATGTATCATGTTTTCAGAGGTATAATTGATGTACTGATGGAGTCACAACCGTACAGTTAGGTAAAAAAGAAATAATAAATAGTTCTCATGGTCACATTATCATCTCAAAATATTGTGATAAAAATTTAAGTCCATATCGCCCCTTTTACCCCGTAGTACATTCTCATAATTAAACAAAACTTCTTGTAATCTGGCCCTAATACTCTGTGGGACAACTCACAGAAACAATTATTAAAATGAAAGCCACTTTTTGAAAACATTTTCTGTTACTTTCATTCTGGAAAAGAAACAAGAGGGGAAAAAAAATTGGATCCAAAATTTTTTTTAAGTCATGTTGCCCAGCCCTAGAAAAGAGTTTATTTATCAGCTCAAAGAAATAGGATCTGCTTAAAGTTTCATCTGACCCAATCCCCTGAGGAACACACAAGGCGCCAGGCTTTAACACACTTCATTTCCCAGCAGCGGGTGGGGTGGGGTCGGGGCGCTCTGTTAGTTTAATCTGAGCCGCAGGACCAGCCAACAATCGCTCTGCCTCTGGCAAAACCTTAAAGGGGAGGGATGGTGGTGATGTTAGAGAGGAGGCCGACTCTTTCTTGGCAGCCTGGTGGGAGCGTGTGTGACTCATGCCCAGCCCGACTTTTACAGAACTCCTTTTCAAACCTTACCTCATCGATAGTTGTGACTGATAGCAGGCTCATTGATTTAAATTGCTTATTGCAAAACTGGGCTTTGAATAGCTGTCGAAGGGTGGAGGGCTCTCCGCTTTCTTTTACTCAACAAGCTAATTCATTTGCTTTACTTTACCGTGATTATTAATCAGTACCAAAATGACGGTTTATTGAAGTCATATAAACTTTTGATGAAAAGTTTATTTGTTCAATCTGTCTTTCATTTAGGATACAGGATTCATTTCTGCCGTTTACACAGGACAAATGAGAACATTTAGGCTTATTAATTTAAGATGCTTTCATGATTTCAATCTGTTTCAGCCCCCCAGATTGGGGCTGAAGCAATTAATCGGATTAATCAGATTAATCTTGATTAATCAATTGTTGAACCAACTAGTTTAGTAATTGATTGATCATTATTTTGAGTGTACAGATGCATTTTCTGAGGGAGCAACATACAGAGAGCAGTAAAAAGCCCCAAAATTGTAGGAAAAATATGTAGATTTTTAATTTAAGATAAAAAAAAAATGTTTGAAAATATGTTCTACCCAAAACTCATAAAGTGGCATAGTTTTAGTTTCACCTGATTCGGATTATTAAACAACTCTCTCCATTTATTAGTTAGTGAATCCAAAAAATAACCAGTCAAAAATAAAGGGCCGAACTTTTCATATATTGATGTTAGAAGCTTTTTTTGTAGCTGCTGATGCATCCTTTGCTGCAAACAATAAAGCATACACTAAAGGAATATTATGTTATTGCTTCTTAGGCAATAAATTATTTTCTTATTTAAAAAGCAAATGAATTATTTGTTTATTTGATGCGTTTCTAATGTTGTGTAAAAGAGTTAGATGAAAACCGTACACACTGGGTCAAAATTTGTATCCAATTATCAGATATCAGATTAACTGATTAATCAATTACTAAAATAGTCGTTGGCTGCATAAATATGACAAGATCTTCTCTTAGCAATATCTGAATATGACCTATGGATTATTTCAGCAGTGAAACATTGTTTAGTTTACTGAAAACAAACTAAAATAAACAATAAATATATTAAAATAAAGTGTTTCACATACATTTCTTTTTGCCTATCAGTCAAGTGTTTTTCATATATATATACATAAATAACTTGACATTTCTTGGATTGATACTCATAATGTCATTAATAAAAGTTGAAAAACTATCCCTTAAAAACAAAAAAGAACATCAGACAGATCTAAAAGATCCCTTTAGCTGATCTAATGCTAGTCAAGATCTTATTTGAAATTATCTTGATGGAAGGATGGATGTCAAGCAGTTTTCCTTAGAAATGTTGAAAAAAGACTAAGATAGACTTGGAGAAACTTAACACTAATGGAGTTCAGCGTTTGAAACCAACTTTAAATCCTTTAAATAACTGAGCTGGTTGATCAGAAGCGTTCAAACATATTTTGAGACACTGGTTTGAAAAACCAACAATGTTCATTATTTAGACTGGATGTCTTCGTCTAAATAATGAGTGGTTTTATTCATCAAATTGTACATTTGGGGAGATAAGCAATCACATTATTCAAAACAAAGAATACATTTTAAACCACAATTAAAATAACCTTTTAGCCAAATAGTTTTAACTTTATTTAATTTTCCCTTGGGCTCAATAAAGTATTTTTTGAATTGAACAAAGTGAAGTTTCTTGTCTATCTATTGATTTGGGAGCTTTTGAGAAATGGACAAGAGAAACAAACAAGGAGAACAAAAAGGAATGAAGTAATTCTTGTCGTTTTACTCACTCTAATCTGTTTGTTTTCTTCCCGTAGCCTTTGAGCCTCCATCTGCAGCCTCTTGCACTCCTCCATTATCTTTTTTACTTCTCCGTCATCCAGGGTGGAGCTCGGGGTCTTCACGGACAGCACAGATGACTCTGACTTCAGCAAGCTCGACGACATCTTATTGGACTCCATATCATGCTGTAAGTGGGTTACGGAGAGTTGATGCAATCAGTAAACTGGTGCAAAAATGTTTACACTGAGATTCCCAACACCGTCTTAGTCGCCTGGCACAAAGTTAGAACCATCTGTTTACATTTGGGAACTTCAACACTGTTCACTTACAACGGTGGAGAGACATAGACACCTTTGTAGGGGAGTTCACCCAGGAGTGCCTTTCATAAGAGGATCAAGCTGGTTTCCATCACCATTATGTCTGCCTAAAACACTCCATGGCACACAGCCCCTACTGGGAGCCCAGCAAATGTCTCATGTAGGTCATAACTAATTCAAAACAACTACTGAATGTTGTTTTTGCTCCCAGTGTGCAAGAAGCTGTTAGACTGAGCTGCTATCTCTGATGAAATGCTGTGTCTACAGCTGAACGGAATCAGGTGGCCAAAGAAGATCTACAACAAAAACAAACTACATGTAAGATGAAAACAAAGTGACTTTCTTAAAGCCCGTTGGAGTGTGGTTGTTGCAAGAAAAGGTGAAGAAATACAAGAGGAAATGGAAAAATAATTGACAACCAGAACTTGTAATTTTGAAAAAGAAACCTGAGGGTGCAAAAAGAAAATAAATATGCAGCCTCTTCTTGTAAAAGTATATATTAAGTGTTGTAGATGTGCTGGAAATAAAGAAATTTTAAATAAAACTATACCACAAACAACAGTTTGAATTATTTGTAATGACACAATCACCATGCACAATGAAGCAAAGCAAAAAGTACAAGAGCTCACCGTTTTTTCATTCTCCATTGGCATCTCAAAAACACATCTCAGCTTAGAGTCCATCAACTCCTCTGGCTTTGCTTCTTTCCACTGCAGACAGAAAAACATAGGGAATGTTTTCACCATAAAGTCATTGGTAAGTAACTTGTGTCATTAGATAACACGTCTCCCAATAAGCTAAAGGCTTATTAAACAATTAATATGATAAATAACCACAGAGTTATTATTACAGACAGACACTGACATTAATAATAGATATTTGTATTTATTTGAACCAGTTCATGATGCTCAGAACTGGTGAACAAAATTTGTATTCTGTTTATCAACAGCACAAATTTAGTCTTAGTATTAAAATTATAATTTGCAATGGTTGACACACGTTTTTTTTTTTTTGCTTTTATATTTGTCGAGCCTAATAATAAAAATAACAGACATGGGGGCGTGCTGTGGTGGCGCAGGGGTTTAGCACGCCCCACGTTTGGAGGCCTTAGTCCTCGACGCGGACGTCGCGGGTTCGACTCCGGGGCCCGGCGACCCTTGCCGCATGTCTTCCCCCCCTCCTTGCCCTCTTTTCTGTCAGTCTACTGTCAAAAAATATGAGCTATTAGCGCTGCTAAAAACTCTTTGGAGAAAATAATAATAAAAATAACAGACATCTTCATACTGACATACTTGTTTAGTTTGAGGAGTAAGATTTAGAAAAGTTTGGCAGATCTGAGTCACAATTTCCCCTTTGTGGAATAAAGTTCACAATTTAGCAAATTAAGGAGTTCATTTAAAGGTGTGAAAACATATAAAGATAGAAAGTCAAATACCTACAGATTTCTGTAGAATTTCACTTTTTATTGTGAGAGAAGGGTAACAAGTCTTCAACTTGAAAGATGAACATGCATACTCCATTTTAAATATAGTCATGCACTTTTAGTAAACATAAGATAAAAGTTTAGATAATAATCAAACACTAATTCTTTATTTATCAAGATAAATCAAATACTTAAGTTATCATATAGAAAACTTTTAAATTTGTAAAACTCTCAAAGTAAAAACAGATTTCTTAAAAACCTGTTAAAATTGAAATCATAAACAGTTCCAATCATTCTAAAACGAGATTCCACTTCTTCCGAAAGTAAGTACTAAATCTTCAAAATCATTTAGCTTTTGAAAAGTTAAAATACAAACAACCAGTTCAGTGTCCATGTCTGTTTTTCTAGCTGTTCTATTAGATATTTTGCCTATTGATGTGCAACAGCAGCGTAAACAATCAGCAAAAACACGACAAGGAAAACATCAGAATCTTTTTTATCTTAATGATTTACAGTGAAAAGGCCAGCCAGAAACAAAAATGATACTGTAATGGTTTAAGTGTTTTTAATGTGTTTTCCATGTTTGCAGAACAAGAAAATGCAGAAACAGTTTAGATATACAGGAAGTATTTGAGCAAATATTCCCAAACTACAACCAAAGAATGATGAGAAACACTTACCACTCCCTCCATGTCAGTCATGTCAGGAGGTGCTAGCATGGACTGGACCATAAACTTGTGCTTACTTTTTTCATTTGGGTCGTATTCAAAGGGTTGCAACATGACTGAAAAACAAAAGGACAATCCGTGACAGAAAAAATGAGCAAAACATTACTCTAGCTTATCTGAGTCACAATATAGTTCAGATTGACTTTAGGGATTTTTTTAAGCTACAGCAGTAAATCTGGACAGAAATTTGGTTGGAGATGAAAGAAAGACACAGTTGTTTTCAATATAATAGTTTTTCATTTTCTTTTATTTGAACTGGCAACAGTTTTTGAATATGATAAGACATAACAGTGCTTGATTTAAAAATCCCTTCCTATGAAAAGTGATGCAACCAATAAATTGACCGGCAGCTGAAATGGGACAGTTTTTTTTCTTTACAGATTAGACAGAAATATCTGTCTTTTCCCTGCTAAATAATTAATTATTTAAATCTAACCTCAAGAGCACAGAACGACAATTTCCAACATGTCATTATTTGTCACACAAATATGATGTAATGTTCGTTTAAAAAAAAAAAAAAGTTTATGCCCTAAACCTTAGATATGTACAAACTATTTAAAATTATAACCAGGCATTGTACTTTTTTACCATTACAACATGGTTGTATCAATTCTTCTTTTAAATAAAAAACACAAAAAAGAGTGTATATATATATATTTCTTCTTACATTTTATTGCTTTACTTTTTTAGTTTCTATTGTCTGGCCAAAGTCACAGCATGGTGTATGTTAGTTTTGTGGGTTAATAAAAACAAAAATACAGTTTTGTCTTATTTTCTCCTTTTTATAAAAATGTTTTAATCAAAAAAGTAAAAGGAAAGGAAGAAAAACAAAGTAATCTTGAACCCTTCCCCCCACCGAGTATGAGTATTGTTTTCACACTTTTATTTTATTCATCACCTTCAGCCTCATGGGAATCAAAAATAGAATTTATTTTTGCATCGACAGATAAAACTGAACAGCAGACTGCATTTGTTACAGCTTGAAATGTCCATCATGTCTATATAAAAGTCAAAGGCTTTGAGACTGCTGGTACAGCATGGAAAAAGTTGTGAATATGACTCGTTTCTGTTACCATGATGATGATACAGTGACGGACCAACAGATACCCCTGGGACTAATCCTTCTAACAACTTTGAAGCCTTTTTCTTTCCGAACATTACATATTGTCCTAACAAAAAGCAGGTGTGGAGAATATTTCTTCTCAGCCCCTCGCTTTATCAGTCCTCCTAGTATTGGATGTCACCAAGAAGGTATTTTAAAGCTGTAAAAATGATTTACAGTAATCACTTACTCGTGTCGTCAAACAGAGGTCTGGAAAGATGAAAATGGTTATAAATGGAGGATAATTTACCTCCCTTGACTCCAACTTTTAAATCAGGATGTAATCAGAAGCCATATTTCTACGTCAGTGCTGACTACATCCACTATGTTTGTGGGATTTTTTTTTTTATTATTATTATTATAATTTCACTGAAAACAAATGACCTATATTCAAAGCTAGTTTGGATATCAGCATGACTTTCATATATGGCACATGCCAATGATCCCAAGAGCAGAGTTGTGCACCATTTCAGCAATCAATGTGGCTCAACAGTGCAAATCAGAAACAGACGGCATGAACAGATTGAGAATGTCCTGTTTCAGTCAGACCCAATTTGCACAACCATCTAGCTTGGGTCCGCTGGGACAACACCAGAGAATGGAGGCAGGAAAGTATGAATGCTTTTTAGAGTAACAATGAAGAGTGTTAAAAAGATTGTTTGAGATGAGAAAAGGTTGTAGGACTTCAAAAAGAGCTTATTTTTTAAGTTGTGTTATTTATTGCTGTAGCTTAATGCCAGAACTAGCACTTTATAAAACTCTCAGGAGCTAAATGTAGTAAGCACAGCAAAGGCAGCTGGGTAAACAACAACCTTGAAAAGAAGCCCTCAAAAAAGCATCAACAGAATGGTCTACGTGTACAATTGATATTCAATACTCTACAATGACGCAAGTTAAGCAGAAGATGTAAAACAGATATATAACTTATATTCTTTTGCATTTATTTAACAGCAGATGAGGAGATTCATGTCAAATCAAAAGTTATGTACATTTTGGCAAAACAGATTGAAATCTTCACTGCTTAATCGCAGCTGCATTCAAATTTAAAAGAAGACAGTGTTGCTATGATGTGATGTCTTAGTGTAAAACTTTATACGGATAAACTCTTAAATCAGTACGTCTTTACAATTGGAAGCTGACCAACATAAAGTGGTTTCTTTGCATCAACAAGTCTGTAAAATCTGAAACTGGTGCACAGAAAACACTTTTCCCCTCTCTGACAACTAAAACAATGCAGTATTTTGTTAGATAGTTGTCTAATTCACAAATCGATTAATTCAGGCGTAAAGATTTTACGCCTGGAAGCTAAGCCACTACAGAAGATAAACATTAAAGAGCATAACCAGATCTTCCATGAATGCTTTATTTTTTCTTTTATTTTGTCTAGTAAAATACGTTTAAAATGTTTCCCAGATTTAAAACTTTTTAAGGAGTCTCATTTTGAAGTATGACAGGAAGAAGTTCTTGAGTTGTCAACCCAACAAGTCAATTTCCAAGCATCTACTGCTTGGAAACTGATTTCACTCAGAGGCCTCTTCAAATATGTTGCAAGACTGACTGCTATCTAACATGCTTCCTGCTCGTAGCGTCACCATCCACAAAAACATTCTGAAGATGCTTGGATGATACAAGTTATGACAATGTTTAACTTCCCCTTGGGATAGATAAAGTGTTTTTGTATTTTAATTTTAGAATTGAATAAGGACTCCACCACTTTTAATTTGTTTGTGTTCCAATGCCTTGGGTATCCAGTAGAAATACAAACAGAAAGAAAGATCTATTTCTGAAAACACAAAGAGGACCATCCTCAGTTTTGTTTCATTTCAGATTCCGACTGAATTCAGATGCCTTAAAACTCAGTCTGTGACATGTGAAACTTTTACTTGTGGAAAGAATAGCTTTCCCTCAAAATATTGCGAGAAATTTGCCTTTTCTTTTTCACATGGACCAAATACTGTGCATCAGCTCACAGTCTGACGAGACAGTCTTACTTTGGTTTAGAGTTGTGTTCAAAGCAAAAACTTGGGAACAGAAAATCAAGCCTACAAAATACATTACATGCAGTGTGAGATGAAAGAACAGAGCTTTGTCAAAAAGGGGTGCTGAGACATTGACATGAAGACAAAACTAACAAGAATGTGAAAGCAAACTCTCCAAATGTATTCAGATTTCTAAGGGCACAATGCCTTTACTCCCCTGATTATGTCCTTCTGAGACTGTCCTATTCAATTAAATCTGAAAGAGAAATAACTACTGACTACACAGAAATAACCTGCAAGTCATCGGCTTCCGCTTTATACGTTGAACTTTGTTATGAAAATATATTTTCATAACATGGCACATGCCAATGCCAAATGGAGCTACTACGCCCTCTGATTATTAGAAAACATCAGACCTAACTCAAGAGACTTTTGAGCTGATATATTGAGTAAATATCTACTCAGATCTCAGCTTGGACAGATGAATCAGTCTCTGGTTCAGTCAAAACAAAAAGCCCACAGGAAATAAATGAAAGGACAAGCTAATGAAATGATAACACTATCCAGAGCAACCTATACTTTGTCATAAAAACATTCACAATGAGCTACATACACTTTAATAGTTGTGGATATGAAGGATGTTTTTACATGGTCAAGTTATACTTTTCCATTTAGAAGATGTTAACACCAATCATGAACAACATTCTTGTGGTCGCAGTCAAACTCAGCATATAGTTACAGCAAAGCGGTATATATATATATATATATATATATATATATATATATATATATATATATATATATATATATATACACACACATAATTAGGCATAAATTGTATTTATTTATTTTCATTTGCATGTTTTTGGTACACCTATAAATCTGACACACAAGCAACATCCACAAACAACTCAGTCAATTACATTTTTAACTTAGTTACTTGGGACTAGTCTGCAAATAATTAATTCCACTGAATTGCATTTTAATTGTACACTATATATTGACAAAATAAGTAACTTTCTCAATTCAAAAACATTTTTACTGCTAAATTACTAGAGATATAGATTAAGTAAAATGTTAGTAATCAGATGTTTCCAATTTTCTAAATGTTGCAAACCCACAGCAGCTCTTATGACTTTACATTAATAGGCTTAATTGGATTTGATATGTTTTAATACCAAATCGCCACCAAAAGTAACAAGCAATGTTGATGCTGAGTTTAACCTGGACTTTTTTTTAAATAAAGAAAGCATAAGGAGCAACAATTTGAATTAAATTTAGTAGAACAAGTCTCGCCAAATATAATTTGAAATAGTCAGTATAGATAATATTTTACTATTTTTACTTTTAAAGGTATGAAAAACCTTAAATCCATCTTAATATATCCATCAAAACAATGTCCTCTGTTTTTCATAGGTACATTTCCTCAAATGCAAGAATCCACATTTCACAGTTCTGTCAACTGCAGCGCTTTAAAACACAATATAAGCCCGAGTACTTGCAGGTAAAAGAAACTGGTTACAGAGCACACCTTTCAGTCTGCCAACAAAATTCCATTCTAAGGCAAGAAATCCTGTTTTGTGACTCCAAGTTGACCCTTTTCAGCCTAATAAGGGTAATAAATGATGGCAGCTGAGATGGGACCCAGCTTGTCACCTGCTGTTGACAGCGAGCAGCAGTAACTCAGTCTAGGGTTGTTGACACCAGATAGGGGAAGCTGTAAAACGAGCATCTGGTTGGGATGTCACTGTATGGAAACATTCGTCTCTTTATTACAGCGTGAGTAGAAAAGCAGTCTGGTCGAACTCGCTGTACTATCTGGCTTTTTTGAGGAAATCCTATGGAAATTTCCCATTGTTACCCAATATTAAAAAAATAAAAAAATAAAAAAATAAAAAAAAAAATATATATATATATATATATATATATATATAAAATAAACACCAGGCAGCATGGTAAGCACAATTGCACCTACATATTTCAGCTTCTTACGCTCTATTTTCTTTTGATTTACTATGAAAAAAATCCAAGAATAAGCAAATTTGGAATCATGTTCCAGAGAAAAATTTACCATAACACTGGGGTTCACTGTAACTAGAAGGAAAATCTAACAAACAAGTCAGTACTACTAATTTATCCTTACCAGAGACATTGATTGAGGTGCCTGCATCAATAATGCCGCTGTTAGGCCGCACACAGTACCGGCGGGGCGCTGTCGTCTTGACCTTAAAACATACATTCCTGTCTGTAGGGTTGGAGAGCTTAAGATTTGTGGTGACCACGTCTGAAAATGGACCTGAGAGAAAAGCAAACAGAAAAGACCCGTAAAAATATGAACTTTACATAATCTTAATGGTTGGAAAATTAAAAGAAAAAAGAAAAGAGAGAAATAATTTTCAGGAAGAAACACATAAACTAAACCTGCAAAGAGATTCTTTTTATTTTATAGCTAGGGATGTTTTGATCTGAGCGACCACACAAATGGGTTTTTATCATTCCTTGGTCAGATTACTGCAATGCCAAATGCTAGAAAAGCAAGACAAATCAAAAAAGACAGATGGAGAATAAACTGTAACTGGCACGCAAACCCAAAAGGTTTGTAACGTCTTTAAGCTACACAGTAAAAAATAAATAAAAATGAGTCAAAGCATATGATCAAAATTCATCAAAGTATACATCCATCATTTACTGCTGCAGGGGAAACACCAGCAAGAGGAAAAACAATCAAATACCAAAAGACTATTTCAAACAAACGCATGTTTTAATCAACTGGACTGAAAAGTATCTGTAATCCAGGAGAAATAAATCTAAATCACATTCTTCTTTTATCGGAAAACCTAAAAACAGGAAAGCTGAAGCACTTTGGCTTCAATTAACCACAGGCATCATTACAGATGCAACCCACATCTCTACAAGGCTCTCCAAGGCTAGATGCATTAGGTTGCACAGATTTGTCAGTATTGCAGAAAACTAGAATTCCTGAAAGTTAAAACCTAAACGTAAAACAGACAGAAATTCCTGTCATTTGCAAAAGATTTGAAATTGAATGTAATTTAAGGTATTAAAGCTGGGGGCAATGAAATCTCAAAAATGATGACAAACAGCAGTTTCATTTGGCAGAGAAAACTCATCACATTTAGATTGTATACTGGTCTCATATTGTGTAAATAATGCAAGATGGCTGACTCAAGCTTGAAATACTTTAAAGACCTTGTGTTGTTAATTTAAAGCTGAAATAAATGACTCTTACTGGAAACCCTCAAGGACTTAATAAGGCCTTGCAAGCACAAATGAAAATTTCATGAATAAATAAAATTTGAGTCAAATTACAGTTTATATTCTGATAAATGTGGGGCTGACAGAAAGCTTTCAGGCCCTTCAAGCTCTTTTTCCTCATCCGTTTACACAAAATTCATAACTATAACAAAGCAAAAATGTGGATTAGTAGTAGTCTGGTATCAATTTAATTAAAATAAAACAGAAATATACAATTTAGTAAGCAATACTTTTGGAACAGTATGAATGTCAAAACAGACATTAATGAATCCTTCACAAAGAAATAAAATTGTATTTAACCAAGTTAACCAAGTTGATTTTCCTGTCTTATAAGCAGAGGCAGCATAAAATAATATAGCACCAGAAAGGGATGCATGTCAAAGTTAACAATAAGACCAACTTATTTGTCAAATTTAAAGGACATCATGAACTGTAATAATGTATCAGCAACTCCCATAAGAGTCAAAAGTCAAAATATAGCTGACGACATAAAAATAACACCACTGATAATAGCAAAGCAGTGTCAACCCCTGTCTATTACTTCTCTGTTCAGTAACAAGTAAACATTAACAAATATTGTGCTCATATGGGAGCTGACAAGTAGAGCAGCTGTGCGAACCTATTCTGCTGATTAAAACAAAACAAAAAATAAATAAAACAATATAACCAGAAACAGAAACAAAACAGGCTTGTTGCTGGATACATTTTCACTGGCCAGTTTGTTAACAAAACAAACTAAACTTTTTGTACAAACCAGATCCTTGTTCGCATTGGATCTGGTTTGCCCACCTGAATCCAAAATGAATACTTCCATAAAGGACATTACTACTTCTAAGTGTTAGCTTATCTATAGATTAGCTATATGAAAAAATAGCTCTAAATGGGTACTAAATTCCTAGCTTCTTATTAGTTTTAGTATAATTAAGAGAATAAAAATATTGTTATACAGTTGTTGAACATATTCTGATCTTTGTCAGAGGCAACCCTGTGCTTTAAAAAAGGTTTCCACAGGATCAAAAAACTGTGGAGTATTTTTTATTATCGAGTTTCAACTTTAATTGTGTTAATTCGTCCTAACAACTCTGTTCAGGCTGAATTTTATGTGGTTAACAGGAATAGGTTTTCATGTTATATAAGATAATAATCATGATAATTCAGAATTATTTCCATTAGGGTGAATACGATTCGTTTTTCTCATTCTGAAACATAGCATAATAAATCCATCAAAAAAATGTTTTTGTCTAGTTTTTGTTCAGACTGGACAAAAGATGCATTGAAATTAATACAATACAAAGCAAAAACAAACAACGTCTCCTTGGAAACTTATCAGCATACTAAATGTCTCTTTCACCTTCTGCACAAATCGCATTGATTTGCTGAAATGTTTTCTACATTGGCAGAGAACTAACATACTGAAATGAGTCCCTCCTGAAATAACAGTGAAAAAGGCAATTCATAATTGACTAAGCAACAATTTAAAAAAATGTATGATTAAAACTTGAAAGCAGATGAAATAGCAAGATCATATATGCAGTTTACAGGCTAACAGTTTTTAAATGTAATGTTTAACTGCTAAAGGATTATTTTAAAATATACATATTTGTAATAAAGTCCTTATTTGCTTATTTTTAGCTAACACAAAATTAATATATTGCATCAACAGTAATCCCTATCTGCAGATCTTCTATGTTGTGAAAAATGTTACAGCATACAAAATACTATTTGGTTTTCCTATTTAACAATTATAAATTACCCCTATCGAATCAAATATGTTTTATCTAGAGAAGCCGCTACTCTGAGTATATAATTTGAAACTGAATAAAGCAAACTTTTACTGATAAAAACATGTACATATACCAAATTTAAAATAAAGTTTCAGATCAGAGAACATCGTCAGCTACTGATCCTTCCCTTCCTTTCTGAGCAAAGACAAAAGGTAAATTAAAACCTTCATAATCTTGGTTTGACATCTAAAAATAAACTTTAATGAAACAATCCAAACTACTGTAACACCTGATCTACTTCTTCCTGGAAGTAGCTTTGGGTCTAATCCAATTTATGAAAACCGTAAATAAAAGCTGAAGACTATTATGAAAAGATTATATTTAAGAAAACACAATACATAGCTGGATCTTACTGTCGAGTATTTTATTATTAATGTTTGTGCTGACAATAAAACTGGTCAAAGGTGAGAAAGGTCATTTCTTAATTATTTAGGATATTCAACCAAGAGGTCATGCACCAAGCTAAAACAGTCTAAACTTTATTTACAGGGTTTTCACACTGTGTGCCTACAAAACTACTTAGGGATTAATTATGAGCATGTGATTTGTGGTTATTACCTCATGTGCTAAGTCTGAAATCTTTCTGTCTTGTACAAAACCATAGATTAACACAATTAAATAAAAAAAAGAAAAAACAGTAAAATCATGTGCAAAGGTTTTAAGACTTATAAGATTATATTGTTTCCCACAGTTATAAAAAACAATTAAGACTGCAAAAAGAAATAAAAAGTGGCTTTGAAGGAGTGATTGCTGTTTTCACTACCTGGCATTACATCTGGGAGGCTGTAAGCACAAAAAAAATAATAAAATACCTTGCAAGCTGATGTCAAATGCATCAACAAAAACAGTGGCACTTTAAATAATGATTGTGACTGGCTAAACCACAAAAAAGGTTATGATTAACATATTACAGTTTTTGTACAACTGTAAAGTTGTCAGTGTCCAATCAGTAAACTATGTGAGAGGTTGCTTCAAGTCAAAAATATGATAGTGTGATAGATATGTATATATATATAGTGTAAAATTTGTGCAAAAGTCAAAACCTGGGTTTTTTTCAATAAATAAAATCATAATATTTTTTATACTAACTCCCAGGTTGAGAAAATAAGCTGACCTGAGGCTAAGAGGAGAGACTGTCAAAAGAATAAAGAAGATAGATTGACTATTTTATTCCACTACATGACCTCACGTTTCACCTCTTCTTTGGTTACCCTGACCTGGCATGTGGCTCAAGTGATAACAAGATCCCAGCAAAAGTGAAATAATTAAACACATTTTTTTTTCATTCATGTGGTAAAGTTGCCACTATGTTATTTAAAACAATTTTGACCAAATGTTACAGACTAAAAAGCTAATATACCCAGAATATCATTAGTAAGACTTAATGCATGTTAGTCATGTTTTCATTTTAAAATTCTCCATTGTCTCTTTTTGGAGTCATCCTTGCTAATCAAGAATGATGATCATCTGTAAATCTTTGCATTTTTCTAAAATCCTAATCAGTTGCACATTGAAAATACATTACATACATGCCTTTGTGTAGTCGATAAAATAAGATGTGCATTAAATATGACCTCAACAAAATTGCAATAAGTGCTAGTTCAAAAAGACAAATGTTGCAACAATTCTTGAAACAATTTCACTGATATTTTAATTCATCTAACTGAAGACTGAGTATTAAATTGCATAGCGTGATTAGACTTTATGTTTCTTTTGAACACATTAAAATGTCAACTTTTTTGCATTTTTCATGCTAACTAAAACAATCCCTGATTAATACATTTGAATCATTCATTAAACCCATTCAAGCAAATATTTCACAATTACATGGTGGATATATTACAACTACTCTAATTTTTTTTTTTTTCTGTGACTCTTATAAATATCTATCATTGTCTGAGGAGTTTATTTTCTTGAGCAATCAACGTATCTCTTTTGTGCATTTCAAGAGCCAAAGTTAATATTTGTAGCTGTGGCAGAGCGTTTTAATCTGCTGCAACATGCTGAAGTACAATGAGAGTTTATGTAACATTATTTGGGCCTAAAGCAGCGTGATATCTCCAAACCGAATACCAAGCGTAGCTCGGATGTTTGCTACTGTTGCTGAACCCTCATCAGTGAATGTTGACGGCACCGTAATGATGTTAAACAGCAGAATCTGCCCAGTATCCCAGTCCTGTGTGCTGTCAAGTCATTAGATGACAGCTGGCTGGCCAATCAGAGAGCAGGCTAATGCTACTAAGCTATCATTGCTAGAGGTGATTTAGCTGTGGAGTATGGTGGCATTTTTACTATTTCACAAAGCCTTATTATGCACAAGAGATTAACAACACCTTCTACAAGCTAACAGGTGTGCGTTTCATGTATGAACTCTTAAATATGATTGCTGCAGAAAAAATGAGCCACAAGGCCCAGCTAACTTCAGCGTCGAAAGCTAATCCAGCTAGCAGATCACCTAGCATGAGTTCTTTCAGAAAAGCCTTGGGTCTTTACAAAGCAATACTGTCAAATACAACTGCTCTGCAGCCTCTCTCCGTTTTGATTATTCCTACACTGGACTTCCCCCCATTTTCATGCTGGCAGAGGAAGCTCCCCCTCCCCTTCTCTCGTCCACAACCGGGGCCCTCCCCTCTTCTCTTACCTCTGAATTTCAGTTCGTGCTGAGGCTCCAAGAGCAGAACCTGTTCCGGCCTGGCCATATCCCAACAACTGGAGCGGGGTTATCGCACTGCAACCACTTCCTGACACCTAGCCCTCCGTGTTAGTATGTTGTTAAACCTGCTAAAGGCTGCTGTTTTCTGTGAACGAGCGGTGTATATTCCGGCCCCCGCGGTCACAAGTACTACCAGAGCTGCTAAAGGCTGCTGTGATGCAGCAGGAAGGGAGTCAGCCTAGTGACGTCACTGCCTCTGCATAGCCGCCCGGCTGGGGAGGGGTGATGCCGGGCTGGGGAGGACCCAAGGCTGGCGGGGGCCCCTTCACCCTGCTGGGGGCTTCAGGAAATCTGAACCCAACAAACAGATAGGTGCAGGTTTCAGCTTCAGAATGAAACACCTGTTTACACCCCGTCACCCTCAGTGCTGAAACAGACTCTGTAGTGTGCTGTTGCAACTTCTTTCTTCAACTCAGCCTATTAATAAATCACTGAATATTTTTAACTTAAGAAAAATATAGAATGCATAGCATGCAAATAATAAAAAGCGTACATTTTTATTTAACCACGATGACAGGAAACATAATTGCACTGTGAAGTGCAGCACAAGAAATATTTTTCATTCATTTTTCAATTGATTTATTTCAGTTACTTAAAAGTAAATATAGTTAATATAGCAATTAAAGAGCAGAGAAAAAATTGTAACTTATATCTGCCCTCTATTCACATAAAAATAAATTGGCTATTCAGCTCAGAAGACTATCACAAACATATTTTAAATATACATAAAAATACACAACAAACCATGAGCGTATTCAACACCAGATCACTTCATAGTAATTTTCTACTTCTTTTAAATGCAGAAAAAGAATTAGATTATTTATTTCACTAACATTGTTCCATAAATTGACACATTTAATTGAAATGCATCTTTCCATCATTGCTGCTCTGAATCTTTTTTTTTATTGTTTCAGTTCCTTCCCTGAATGCAGTACATGACTTTCACACACACTGGACTCCAGTTGAGGTTAATGATTTTAATACTTATGTACTTCATCATCAACAAATAATGCATGTATAGATTTGTACATTTAAATTAATGGTCTTACATATTTGTTAAGCAAATTATGTTTTATTATATTGTGACACTTCTGCCTCTCAACACTAAAAAAAAAGCATAAAATCTTACCAAGTACTTTTGTTTACCTTCTGGCGCAAACATATTATTTCACTCAAAACAAGACAAAACAAACTTGCAAATAACTTTTCACCAAGATATTGGAGCTTGTTTGAAGTCAATAATTCTTGAATATTCATAAAAGTACTAATACTACTAGTAGAATTTTTCACTTATAGCAAGAAATTTTTCCGATGTTATAAGTGAAAAAAATCTGTCAGTGGACCTGATTTTTTTAAATCAATATTCAAGAATTATTGACTTAAAATAAGCTCCTATTTCTTGCTGAATAGTCACTACCGTGTTTTTTCTTATTTCTTGTGTAACAAGATATGTCCACTAAAAACTGGATAAAATACTGGGTAATATTTGTGTTTTTGCAGTGAAGAACCTTACTTTCTGTTTCACAGGGGCAAAAAAAATATGACAAGAAACAAGAGTCTATTTCTCTCAGCCACTCTTCAAAATGGGAAAGACAAGAGAATGTGGCATTTAGATTGCATGCAATTCAAAATGCCAAAGGAAAAGAAAAGTTGTAATTCATGTCATCCAAGCATCTTCCATGAGTTGTTGTGGATGGTGATGCTGAAAGATCTCCGGCAGCAGTCAGTCTTGCAACAAATTTGATGAACCCAGTTGCTGGTTGACATGCTAGCTGCTCCATTTCCAGGTAACAATAACATGTCCTGGATGACAACCTCAGTTGTTAGCAAGTACTGCTAATCCACCTCACTTGCTTTTGCAGCTCATTTGTCTGAAAGTCTGGCAGAGAGACGAAGGAGTCAGGAATACGATCAGTTAAAGAGATGTTTTGAACTTCCACCTTCTCTCTGATAAGCCGCCTTTTCAGTTCTTCTGGGATTTGGGGTCAAAGTTCAGGTATTTTTTGAGCTGTTGAAATGCTAATCAGTCCCAATTGTGGAAAAAAAGAAGCAATACTTTGTTGCTTGTTGCAATGGTTCAACATCATAATGACTAAAAAATTGTCTGCAATTGTCTAGAGCCGGATCCAAGTTTATTTTTTCACAGGAAGGATAGTGATTGAGCTTAGTGTTGAAAGACTGCAGAATATGCATCTGTTGGTGTGAAGTTGTGCTATTGCTGTAAATAATTAATTTATTTAAAAGGTTTTTAGACATTTTTATTATGTGTATTAAAAAGTGGAGAGCGCTATAATTGCTTTGACTTTTCCCCATGACTTAAAGTGTGTTGAAAGCCTTCTGCTGCTTTAACACGCTTCTCAAGTGTCACATTATACACTACAGTATATATATAGCCTGGCAGCTGGCAGAAAACTAAACACAATAAACCGCTGACAACATTCTTATTGTATTCCAAAGGCTAATGCAGACATTTCTGTTGAGTATGAACAACTACACTTAAAAAAAACATACTCCTTCTGTCTTTTTTAATCAGTTTTATTAGTAAAAAAAAAACAAAAAACAAAATTCCCTTTTCACATATTTGGCCTTACACTGCAAACAAGTCTTCTTAGGCATTTTGCTACAATCAATATGAAAAAATAAAAAGCTAAATATAGTAGCTACACTGCTGATATATGTACTCAATGTGGTGTACAGAGATATGGTGATGGCACAAACGGGAAATAAAGAGTAAAGATTGTGTGCAATCTGATGGCAGATATCGACACTGTAAAATGAACATGTTACAGACTGATTAGATTCCTAGGGCCAGCCCAAGACTTTTTGTTCATTTCAACAACCATTAATAAACTGGTGCATTATTAATGTCACGTCGTTGAAATAATCAGAAAACAGATATGGGTTATAAGGAAACTGTAAATCATGTCACATCTACAGTCAAGATGGGTAAATGTGCTAAAATGGCTTTGGCACCAAAATCTTAAAAGTAAGAAATAAAAATCAAGGTACATATAATAGTTGGGACTTATTAAACTTCCTCAAGTGATGGGACATTTACCGAAGTGCAGCGTTTATACTACTAAAGTGCTGTCCCTTTTCTATATACTTGTCTTGATTGTTGAAGTGTTTTTTCAGGTTCTCAGGTCTTCCCAAGTTAGAAAATAGCTAGAACAAAATGATTACTTATTTAAACCTGCCAATTAAGTATAAGTCAGAGTTTAAAACAACTGGATCTGTGACAAAAAAAAAAAGGCAACAAAAATGAGAATTATTCCTTCTACAACAGGAGTGCCATTAAGAGCAAAGGCTGTTGTATGTCTGAGCAAAACATTGACCATAATACAACATCTACCTAAACTCTTGGAGAAAGAGAAAGCGGGGTTTACACTGATACTAAAGGAAAAAAGGCAGTTTAAGCTTCAGTCTGAATATTCCAACATTTGTTCTCTTTCAGTTGCATTTTAAACTGGATCCAAAAAGCAAATTGTGGACATACAAAGACAAAAAGTCCAGTTCATGCTAGAAGAAAGGGTGAATTACTCTTCCACTGCAACGCAGAATTAAATTCCTGTAGAGGACAAGAAACGGCTCCAAAAATCATATTGTGTACAACAATTAAAGCAAGAATCAAGGCCCCCATAAAGAATGAGGCACAATAAGTAAAAAAAAAAAAAAAGAAAAAGAAAATCCAAGCTCACAGTCATTTAGGGTCAAATACAGTTCAAAGTTCAGTGAGGGGTCAACATTGTTAACACAAAACCACATCTGATGAAGCTTTCTCAGTTGCTAACATGAGATCAGAGCTTTAAAACAAAAATTTTCTTTAAATGAGGCCTCATTTCCAGATCTCAGTATTTTCATCATAAGCCAAGTAGTAAAACAGCACTTGGACATGCAAGGCAGTGCTGATTAGGAAAAAAAAAAAAAAAAAAAGGAAGGATGAAAACATCTTTATTGGACAATTAAAGAATCAGTGAAAAAACTGCTTTCCCCATTAAACAGTTTGGAAAGTAAAAGAAGGATGAACATGTGAAGGGCATGTGAAACGGAGGGCGTCTTCTGTGACTATAATGAGGAAATGCAGAACAGATGGCAGGACATGGCGGCGTTAACACAGAATAATTAGCCACTGTTTAAAGCTCTGATTAAACACAGAGCTGCTGCATGTGAGGTTCTTCTGATCAAAGAGGTTAAATTACAGTAATAACGTATTATTCCCAGGAACCTTACAAGTGCCAAAGAGGCTATTCTTCAAAGCCAAAGAGAGAAGAATAACAGCAATTTTAAATAAGGACTTAAACAGGCATGCACACTGACCTCAGACCTTTTTATCGCAGGTACGTTAGCCTGTTTCTGTCCTCTAACTCTAATTTTAGTCCACACTCTGGAAAAGATACACAAAATAGCTGAGACTTATTAAACTTCATCAAGTAATGGGACATTTACCAAAGTATAAATGTCCCATCACATTTCAACATTTCAACCAAAATGTTGAAGTATTCCCTCGGTGTAAAGGAAGTAGGCTCCCACACATCTTTCATTTCTGCATGATTGTTGTTTGCATCTAGAGAATGTGTGGTGGGTTTGGGGAGCAGGGTTGGTTTGTCTGGAACAACAAAAAAAAAATCAGGCAATAAGAGGAGCATATAAATAAATTACATATAAACTTCAAAGAGGAGATCCTTCATGAAGCTAAGATAATTTTTTTATCTAAAAAAAATAACTTAGAACTTTTAAAAATAACTGAAAATACTTCAATGCATAATTATTAGTTTTTGCTGACAGAAAATATTGTTTTTTTTGTTTGTTTTTTTTACAAATGTACAAGTGTACAAGTATAAATGACTTCCATGGAGAACATTGGAAAGCTTCACATATCACCATTAAGGTATGAATGTTTGGTTCAAAACCTGAAAAGTTCTTCCTCAATCATTTTTAATATGAATCATGATGTTTAGAAAAAAAAAAAAGGTCTTGGCTTTTCGAGTCATGCTGCAGTGACCAGATATAAGTGCTTGTTGGGGTTTTTAAAAAAACATTTTATATTGTGTTGTGTCTTTAAGCTGAAGCACACCGGGAGAATAGTGGGCTGGGTAATGTTTAGTTCTTAGGTCACGTTGAGTTCAGCCACCAAAATTATCAGCAGCATGTCCTTCGAGACTCTGAGACCTGCCGTCCCAATTTGAAACTTTTGCCTGATGTTGCTGCTGCACTGTCAGCAACAGGGATCCTCTTACCTGCAAGGAAACACACAGACACATTGATATGAGCCTTCACATTTTGTGAGAGATTTTATGTAATAAACAAATAATCAATAGTGCAGAAGGACAAAGTGAAGAAAGTAAATTCTTGTGTATTTTATATTTAGCTACTTTTGCCGTGCAAAAAAATCTGACATCAAAATCCCCCTAATTAGTTAAGTGGTTATTTAAATAGTGTTTAGTTTAATCTCAGAATAAATCCAGCTGTTCTGTGAAGGCACCAACACAGCAGACAGGATAGGTTTCCCAAAAATATCCCAGGCTTTGAAGAGAGAGCAAACAAATATGGCTGTCCACCTTCACATGCAGGCAAAGCAACGAGCCGAATGGTGCGCTAGTAAAATGACACTGAAATGTAAATTTTTAGCTTGCATGTAAAATACTACGTCTGGAGTAAAACCAACAACTGCAAACCATCCTGAATACACAATCGAACTGCAAAACAAGACGGTGACAGCATCATGCTTTGGGGATGTTTTCCATCAGACGTAGCAGCGATGCTGGTCTGATAACACACAGCAAAGAAAAAGATTGTGGAAGAAAATCTGTTAGAGGCTGCAAAAATATTGGGGTTAAAGGTCACCTCCTAACCATTGGTTTAGATCAGGGATGTTCACAGTGTGGCCCATGGACCATTAGAGGCCCCCCACTTCCCACCAGCACAAATGATTGATGCAGAAAGAGTCTTTGTTTACTTTTGCAATAGTAAAGGTGAAAGAGCACGACACAAGGTATTTTTCTTTAATAACCACTCCTTGGTCTTATTTTTTTGTAACTGACCATAAATTAGACTTATATTTGAAATCAGACTTTGTACCCAAATGTCTTTTTAAAATCAAGTTATTGAACTTTGAAAAACCTTATTTGTGCATTGATCTGCACAAATTTGCACATACATTTTCTATAAATATCCAACCACTTTACTCTTTTAATTAATATATACCAAACATTAATCTGAGTACTAACTAAGAAGAACTAAATACAAATACACACCACACTTATTAGATTTATTTGAAGAAAATATTAAAACCATAAATGGTTTTCCT
Organism: Poeciliopsis retropinna; assembly: GCA_010277075.1. NCBI lineage: Eukaryota > Metazoa > Chordata > Actinopteri > Cyprinodontiformes > Poeciliidae > Poeciliopsis > Poeciliopsis retropinna. Next base: position 2,399,686 of record VMRM01000004.1, on the reverse strand, counting down.
TCCACTTGGCAATTATGTGGTACGTTTTGTTAGTCTATCATGTAAAATCTAAATGAAATGGATAAAACTTCAATATAATTTAAATGTGAGTATTTTTTTAAGGGACCAAAAAGAAAATATTTCAGTTTTGTTTTATTTGTTGACTTATTTACTGACTTAAAAGTCGTGAAATATTTTTTAATAAAAAATCTGAAATTATTCAAAAAGTATCAGCTTTTAGATACAGAAAATAATAATTATATGAGGAGTTATGCTGAGGTGAAGAGCAGAAACTCACTTATCTCTACAAACACCTCGTTGATGTTTATGGCATTCTTGGCGCTGGTTTCCACAAAGATTGCATGGATGGAATCAGCATAGTCCTTGGCATCCTTTTCTGGCACTTCTCTGTAAACATACGAGATATATTACAAACAATGTTTAGCAACCTGTAAACCAATTCTCTCACTAAGCATCACTTCTTTTTTTCTGATGACACAGAAGATTTCACAATTTAACAAATAGAGAAGGGAGAGCATTTATCAATGTTCCAGAAGATAACAGTGAAATAAATTAACAAATTTCTTTTGCATCATTTTGAAGAAAAAATCTAGTTTTTTCTGAAATTTGATTGCCCCCCTGTTTTTATTGCTGTGAGTTGGGAGGAATAACCACCAGATAACTTCAAAACATCTACAAGATCAAGCAAAAGTTCACCTGGAGTCTAACAGGTCACATTTGTTGCCAGCAATGGCGACCACTATGTTAGGAGGTCCATGCTGGCGAAGCTCTTTCACCCAGTTCTTCAGAGTTTGGAAGGAATCCTGATGAGACCAGAAATATGTTATTATAAATGAAAAATGCATGGGGAGTCGCAAAAAGTTCAATCTCCACTGACAACAGGAAAACTGAAGCACTATCTTTTATAAACAAGAACCAGATTGGTGCCACTCTCATAACAAAATGCATAAATTAATTTTAAAAATGTTATCGTTTGCAAGATTTTGTTCTATTAAAGAACTTTTATTTCTTTTTGCACAAATGTAATGAATGTAAAAAGCTATTTAGTTGAAAAAAGAAAAGTTAAAATCACCTCTTTTGTGATGTCGTAGACAATGATGGCCGCCGCTGAACCTCTGTAGTACATTGGCGCCAGAGCACGAAACTATGGGAAGATTGAGAAACGTTTAAAAAAATAAATAAACAATACTGTGTGGACCTTTGAAAGGGAAGCAACATAAATGATGCATCTAAACTGTAGAGTGAGTTTAATCTCTGCTTAAACCATTTTTATATTCAGACATCATCAATCCTCAAAATAGCTTAAAATCCAATGAAATGTGAGAAGGATTTAGAATGAAGAATGCGACTGTAAATAATCCTATTACAAACAATAGACGCTGACACATCAATGAAGACCTTCATTTCCTTTCAGTCATTCGTTTTGTGACATATGACTGCTAAATATATCTGTTCAGTATAACTGCACAGTTTTACACGATTACTTCCTACAAATTGTGGTTTTTCATAGACGCTGACGCAGAAATGACATCACTAAGCTGGACTGATGCAAGTGAAATAAAACTCTGATCAACACAAAAACGGTGCGTTTTTAAAAATCAAGCAGTGCAAGTCCTTTCTCCTTACACAGTCAGATGTTATCAAGGGGAAAATGAGCAGAAAGTGTCAAAAGATTTTAACAAGTAGACATTTATGAACGATCACACATTTGATCAAAACCAAAAGCATCATGGAGAAACTCCTTGATCAGAAGAGCCTGTGCAGAATGTGTAAACTCTTATTTCCTGGGTTCTGGTGTTGAAAGATACAACTCTCCCCAGCTCAGATCTGACCGCATTAAAAAGCCCGCTCAGTAGTTTTTAGATTTCCTTAAAGGAAATTACAATTTTTCTGTTGCATGTGTGAGATTAGGCCACTGAAATAAAAGACTGCTTTGTTTATAGTTTCTCACATATTGTTGGTAGATATCATCTACTTTCAGCATTACAGCATTAAGCTACTGTTACTTGAAAGAAAACTTTTAACACAGTAAGTAGTTTTTTCAAGTGTTCTTTTTGCTGTTGAAGCATCCAGCAAAACAATGACTTTTTTTCTGATCTTGTGAATTTGTTCATTTTCAACATATTGGCATCAATAACTAAAAGCTAAACTACAAACCTGACTCACTTACACCAGTTCTGTCAGGAGTAGCAGACCAGAACTTCAACAAACTATTGTGAGAGATGTGAGAAAGGACATGACAAAAGCATGATCCAAGTTAAACAACTAAAAGGCAATGCAATCAAGTACTTAAAAATATGTATGACGACATTAATAAATGAATCACTAACATATTTTCTCATTATTCTGACATTTAGCAATTCTAACTGACCTAAAACAAGTGAAGTTTGGTCTTATTTTCCTTCAGACAGTAAAAAAAATGAAGTATCTTTTTATCCTGTGTATGTAAACTTCTGGTTTCAACGGGTAACTCTACAGCTGATAAATTCAAGTGACACGCATCAGTTAATGATATTTATTTGGAAAGCAACGACCCAGAAACTCGAAATCCTGGGTGACCCAGCCTGTACGGCAATTCAGTTTTCCTTCACAATAGAACAAAACAAACCATTCGTCTTCTAGTGACAATGTTACCTCAGAAAAGCACACATTCCCCATAATTACAGTTGTTGCTGGCCTAAAGTCTAGCAGCAGGAATCCAGCTTGGGATTTTTTGGCAGAGGCACTGAGGAGAGCTCTGTCTGTTTCGCTGGCGAGTGTTGGGGCTTCGCCACAGCAAGACCTGTGTGGTCGATCGCCGCCTGAACCCAAAGAGCAATCACACCGAGGCCAGACGTCTGGCCACACAGGAGCAAAAAAAACAACTACAGTGATACCCTGGCAGAGCTGATTAATAGCTGAAACCACAAGCTGGGTGTACGAAAGGGACTTTCTTTTTCCAAGTGGATGTGAGGCTTCACTTCGTTTGATTTCTGTGAAACAGGGCAGTCAGAGGGGGAAGCTTGGTGGGTTACAGTTGGGATCAGTTGTCGCTTGATGCCTGATCTGATTTTAAGATACGAATGTTGAACTTGGGGAATCTCAGAGACTTCCCTTGCTGTACTTATGTTTCAGCTGATTTTGTATTCCTTTCTTCCAATTTGCCAGATTTTGACAGGCCAAAGCTTCAAAGAGATTAGAAAACAAGGCCTTTAGGTACCACAGTCAGTTTGTAGAAACAGGAACCCAGGAACACATGGTGCATTTGACTCTTTTACATTTATAGATATGGACTTGTTAAGGGATCAAGAGGTTGAAATGGTGGTGAATAAGAAATGGGGCAGAAACATCGAACATCTTTGCTACGAATGACTGTATACGCACTAGAGGGATGCTATGTTACTGCATTTCAAGCAAGAAAATCTTTATTTTCTTATTCAAAAAATGACTGATTTACTTGCTTATGTACTTTTACTATTGTGTAAAAATCTGCAGAATGCAGCAATTTTTGTTATCTAGTTATTCAATTAATCATCAGAATTAGCAATAGAATATTCGCTAACTCAAATAACTGTTATTTGCGGCCCTAATTAAAAAGTAAAAAACAAACAAAAACAGGGGACAGTCTGATGTAGAGTGGCAGAAAGCGTCAGATAAGATAGACCAGAAACAGCAGCATACGCCACAGGGCTGAGACGCTGAGTTCATCCTCCTGTCTTATCTTAAATAGGTCTGCATGGATGTCCCCTGAAGAGCAAAAGGAAAAGGAATCCTCCAGAGGGAAGGAGGATAAAAGACAAGCCATATCTTATCTCAGCTCTGCGGAGAGCACTGACGCAGGGGACAAAACATTACAATAGCAGAAGGTTGAGCTTGAGACAGGGAAGTTCAGAGGAAAAAAAGGAAGTGATGTTGGATATCTAAGGCACAGAGAGACAGGAGTTAGACAGTGAGTCAAAGGAGAGAGCTGCTCCTTTCACAAAAACTGTCACTGGGCTGGTTTCACTTTCAGTGTGGATTCGCTTTTATTCTATATGGATGTCTTCTATCAACTCCGAGAAGATATTTTAAGAAAAGAAATGCATTTATATATGAACAAAAGTCAAGTTTGTGTCAGGGGTGACATCACTTTGAGACAAACACATATCAGAAGCATCAAAATACAAAATATGGTCGATTTGTATTTGGCTTTCAAACAAAACAAATATCCCTCTCCGATTTAAAAAAAAAAATACCACCGAAAATATTCCAGACCTCCTTCTATAGGAAGGAAAATATTGCCCCCTTTCAGAAGAATTAGCTAACTGCAGGGGCTCACACACAGAATTAGAGCTACATAACTACTTCACTTGCTTTAGAAATACATGGAAATTTTGTTATACTTCAATTTCAGAGTAACTAAATAAAGAAAATACTTACCCGCTCCTGTCCTGCCGTGTCCCAGATTAGGAATTTATGCATCTCGTTTTGGTATTGCACTGTCTTGGTCATGAATGATGCGCTGTTGGAAACAGTGAGCAGATGATTATTAAATTTGAAAAATTTTGATGGGTTTATTTTTGAGACTCAAGAAAATAAAGTCAATAAATGTTTGATAACTGTTAATACAATCTTTACTTTTTTTTTATTATACCCACTTAAAATATTTTAATTTCTGATCAATATGTAAGTAATAAAATTACATTTCAACATCACACTTTAATTTCTTATTACTTTTTTATTTTTCTAGGTTGATCATATTGCATTTATTTTACCTGCATTTAAAACATTTTAGAGACTTTTCAAATGTATTATTAGTGCTGTTATTTTCAGCAAATGTTTAGAAACATAAGAAATATTGATCTCTTAATTATTATAACTCTATAATTATAATTAGTAGACGGAGAATATTATAGAGTTGGATTTTATAGGGTATCCATATCAAGGGATTTTTGGCACAAATTCAATCTTGTTCGCAGTGTGGATTGGACTCTGCTAGGACTGCCTGGTATTCCAGATCCAGTTTATAGTCTCAAAGTGTAGCAGTAGAGAGGAGGCTGTTTTTCACCAATTATTTGGTTGGCATGTGTGTTTGCATTTTCAAGCCTTGATCTTCAACAGGAAGTTGACTGCTAAGTAGCTGGAATTAAAGCCAGTTCTAAGTTGGAGGCCATTTTTTTTAACCAAAGAAAAGATGGAATGCTCCTTTTGTTTTATGAATAATGATGTTGGATAGCTGCCCTTAGTGAAGACATTGCTTTGGTCTGTTGTGATAAAGAACGAGCAGAGTCATAAACCAAATGTCTCAATATTCTGGTCTATCTACATTCCAGTCCTGACTTATGGTATGACATGTGATTCATGAATGACAGAGCAAAATGCTGGACACAAATGGCTGAAATCAGCTGTGTCAGGAGAGAAGTCAGGCTCAGACTCGAGGGTGGGTCAGAGATGTGTCATCCAAGTGGGACGATGCTGGTCGTCAAGACGAGTGAGCTCAAGTGTTTCAGGCATCTTGTCAGGACGCCTTTTTGAGATTTTCCAAGCCCATTCAACTGGGTGGACACATGAACACACTGGAGGGACTACAATTTCTTTCTGACCCAGGAACATCTTGAAATCCCACAAAATGACATGAAAAGTGGTGCTGGGAAGAGGGACATCTGGATTTCTCTTTTCAGGCTATGACTTTTATGTCCTGATCTGAGATCAATTTAATTCAATGCAATTCAAAAATACTCTATTGATGCCGAATGAAAATCAAAAGTTGTTGTAACTATAAACACAGTAGATGGATGGATAATAGTTTTGGGATATTTTTATTAATATTCTTATTAGGTTATTTTATTAATTACATATCAAAATTATATTTAAAACACCCAGTAGACCTAGTTTGCATTTAACAAGAAACAAAACTTGAATATTGTAAAGATTTTGGCAAACAATCGTTTTAAAATAATTCTCAAATGTTTGGCAATAAGATAGCCCCATTTCCTGTCAACATAATGCTTCTTTTCAGCTTTTACTGAAATCAATACCAACCATTTAAGAAAGCATTCTCCCAAGGCCACCAAAAATGTGACAGCATATGAGAGCCACAGGGGAAACTTACCCAATAGTTGGGTTGATATTTGGGTCAAAGCTGTCCTCCACAAATCTACAAACAATACTTGATTTTCCAACTCCAGTATCCTGAAGAAACAAAACAAAGAGAGTTTGTATTAAGCATGGACAAAAGCTATTTTGTTGCATGTTCTTCTTGACCACTATATTACAGAGAATTAAACAGGAACCGTGAGTTCACATTATTTCCTGAGGCAGTCAGTTGCTTTTAACTACTATCAGATTATTTCCGTGTTTACTGATTAGATACTTTTAGCTGGTTGACTGTCCTCGTTCTTTTTTTCTGATATTCTCATTATACCTCATTAACCTATTAATTACGTAGACATGCTGATAATTCAAGGTGCTTATCGTGCATATAAGAACAGTACTTATGACAATTTGAATAGTATACAAGACGATTAATTACCTAAAATTATGTTTGAAATGTACCTGCTAAACCTTGACGTCAGATCATATTGACTGTAGTTTTTATTACAAACGTACGTACAGATCTGCAACATCACAAATGCATATATATCTCATCATTAAACAAATCGACACCGTGACTTACCCCAAGGAGACAAACTTTCAGCTCTCTCAGTGCCATGTCGTTGTATTTTAAAGCGAGATTAGATTGAGATTATGTACTATTTTCTCCTCTTCTCTCTTATCTGAATATTCTTCAGGTGGTCTCTGTTTGCAAACACTATAGCTTCATAGTGACCAAAAGCTGTAAATTGACATCCCGATTTAGGCTAAAGAAATCCCACTGTACGCATCAAAACGTCTCGAAGGCCTTCATATTTCATTAAATATGATCATTATTGAACGTAGCTAGCTAGCTAACTGCGAAGCCGCTGAATCGCGCAGGCTCCATCTTGAACTACGGCATACAGTCACGTGACCGTATAGCCTCTTTTTTTTGTTTGAAGGCGCACAAAGAAAAGCTCAGTTTTTGCTCAGTTATGTCGAGTTTGTACCAGAGCTGCAAAACAACAGTAACAGTAGTTGTTTAAAACATAATTAGTCGATAAATGGCAGCGTTGGGAAGTACTTTCAGGAAGTAGTTTGTTGCCGTGTTTGAGTGACAGCCCATAACGGGACGGCGGACGGTGTTGTATCGAAAAAGGCACCCCTGCCATGAAAAGCACCCCTGTCGTCGGAAGCGCATTAGAAGGCAGATAGGCAGCCCGCAGAGCCGAGCCGATACTCAAGATGGCAGGTAATAACACTTTTTTAAACCATATTTTCTTACAAACTTTTGGATTTTTTTGTTCTAGATAAAGTGCCATTTTATTGTTCAGAGTTGTAATACTTGAACTGCAGTAACTATTTCACCACTTGTTTGGTGTAATGGTAGATTAGGAAAGCCGACTCCAGCGCAGGGCTTGGACAACCCGTGTTAGCAGACTTAGCAACACTAGCCTATTCGCTAACGAAAGCTAATCAGGAGTGTTGAAATGGGTAATTTCAGAAGCGTGCTTTGATGAATTATTTTCAAATTGAGAATGCCGTATTATAAAATCACCGAGTTAGTTTTATTTAAATACAAATTATCTCTTTTGTTTGGATTATTTTCGACCTGTTGTAATAGCAAATGCTACGAGTTAACTTAGCTAACGTTAGCCGGGTAGCCACAGTCAGTGTCAGCCGTAAGCTGACAAATCCTGCCCTATATCATAACAAAGTGTATTGTTTGTTTTTGATCGTTGGGTATATTGTTGGTGCCTTAAAATCTATCGCAACGTTTTCTATTTAAGTTGTAAAACACCAGGTCCATAACATCGTTCCAAGTTTTAGGGTGTTTTTAAATCTGGAGCACATTCCTTAGCCTCAACAGCTGTAAACACAGGCTTCGCCTCCTGGATCCTTTTCTGGGCTCTTCTTTTAACTTGTCTATACTGGTGTTATGATTTATCGATTACTGAATGGTATAAAAAAAGTAGTATTTTTTTATTTGTTCTCTAATGAGATCCAGTAGGTTTAGAGTGTGTTGGTCAATGCAGGAAATATCCCATCAGCAGTGGTTCTTTATTAGTAAATTAGGCTACTACATAACAATATACATGCAAATATCTGAAAGAAAGGACAAGCATTGTAATTTGGAGCATAAATTGGTATAAAGTCTATAAACATTTCAGTCAGTTGTATCCATACTCATGCAGAGGATATTTCTTTATCAATGTTTTATGTTGGCTACAGATTTTTTGTTTTTGAGAGAGATTTCAGAGTTTTGACATCGTTAACGGGTTTCTTTTAAATAATTAGATTGAGTTTTTTTCAATAGCGATAATGCTACTAAATATTATGCTGAATCCCATGATCATCTAGTCACATAATTGAATTATCCTTTGAACTGCACATCTTACAAAAAACATTGGCCTGAAAACCCCTGATTTTATTCTAAGAGCTCTGTTTAGTAAAAATGTTTTGATATGAAATGTAATATCAAAGTATACTAAAATATATAAACAAAATATGAATTAGTAAAGCAAAAGTGTAATTATGTGGCTAAAAAAAGACAATTTAGATGTTGAGTTGAGAGAAATTATCTTATGCATCAAAGTCTTAATCATAAAGTGTGTGAAAATTTAAATTGTTGGCACAAAAAAAGATCAAATGCAGTCAGTCATCCCAGTATAACCTGATGCAGTGCTGTTGTTCACCAAACGTTATATTTAGTTTGTAAATCCAGTGGTATAAATTCAGCTCTGCTTCTACTGTTTTATTGTTGCAGGTCTATCTTTATACTTTGAAGATGGCCATGATGATATGGACGACTGTAAGTATATCAATAAATTTGTATGACAAAATATAGACACTTAAAACACAATTAATTTTATTTTGTTTTTGGACATTTTTTTAGCATTGATAGTATGCTATCATTGCAGTTTTATAGCCTAACATGTCTAATTTACATCAGCCAAATAAATTAAACACAAGTTAAAATTAAAATCAAGTAAATCTTATCAAACTGCAGAATATTCATGCTCAAGAAAATCCTGCACTTTATCTCTGACATAACTTTTTATAATGTCACATGAGACTGCTGTTATATACATTTTTCTTGACTTTGATCTAGCTTACAACAAAATAAATTTTTTCTACCCACAGTTGGATTTGATGATTACGCTGCAGATTGCGATGGCATCCGTATCACAGCATTCCTTGATGCTGGACAAGACAACCTAACTCCTCTGGGAAGGTTGGAAAAGTACGCCTTCAGCGAAAATACGTTCAACAGGTAAGTTGAGTTCTGTGTTCAGGCGGCTAATCCTCCTGCCCTCTGAAAACAGGTCAGACACTAAGATCGCCACCTCTTTTGCAACCTGTGCTTCATCTGTTTACTGCTGATATAGTTTTAGAGAGGAAACAATCTAATATTTGTCTGAAGCTCAAACAAATTCTCAGACAATTCTCCCTCTTAAAAAGGGAAGACCATCTTCGCTATTTATTTATCAAAAGTAACAAATATTCCTAATAAAGCATTATTTCTGTTTTCATCAAATGATTCTCACTTGTGTTTGCTAAAAAAATTGAATAGTAAAAATATGCATTAGTTATGTATATAACTAATGCATTAATCGCTTTTAAAATCTTTGCAAGGAGACATCAGCAAATAAATCAGTATTTACATGACAAGGATATTAACCGGAGTCAATAATTACTAGGAAATTGTGCAGCAATAAAAAAAAAAATGTTCATGGTCCAAATAATAAATCGCATTAGGTTACGTAGTGAAATTATGTGATAGCAACACTTTGTTTTGAAGATTTACTGAAATGAATTTTAGTAAAAGAATGTCAGAAAACTGTTTGAATGTTTCCTTACCTCTCCGTCTTTCTATGTGGAATTTCTTTAATTTTAAAGATAGTTATGTTCTTAAGTCTCATTTTGCCTGATGCAGCTTTCATAAGTAACCCCACAGTCCTAAAGTCCTTTGTTTTTGTCTCATGTGGCGCTGCAAGTACTGATTCCAGCTGTTGTCTTTGTGCTTTTTATGCTCTGCTGTGCAGGGCTAAGCCATCCTCTTATTTTGAAGTAGATGTGTGTGGAATGTACTTGGCGTTGCTTTCAGAGCTGCGTGTTGAGCTTTGCGAACTTGACCCTTGTAGGTATTGGCAGGCATACCACTAACTTGGAGCTATTGCTTTCTAGGCAGATCGTGGCGCGCGGCCTGCTTGATGTGCTTCGAGAGTTCAGTGACAATGAAAATGACTTTATCAGTGTCATGGAGACAATTGCCAGAATGTCAGAGGATGGAGGTAGATGTATTTTCTTGTTATTTTTTTGTTTCAGCTGCCTTGTTTTAATTTGGTTTATTAAATTGATGCTGTGATGTGTGTGCTTAGAGCCCACTGTGCGATCGGAGCTGATGGAGCAAGTTCCTAATATTGCCATGTTTTTGCACGAGAGTCGGCCGAATTTCCCAGCCGCCTTCTCCAGATACTTGGTACCCATTGTAGTCCGGTATCTTACAGATCCAAATAACCAGGTAGGCTTCAAATAAATCACCTCTTTAGGTAAACTGTAAAAATAAGCTAAGCATTTTAAGTACAAATAAGTATGTTTTGGGGATTTTAAAAACAGAGCATTTGTGTTTTTGCATGTTGACTTAACAATCGACCCATTCATCGTTTGCAGGTGCGGAAGACGAGTCAGGCAGCGCTGCTGGTTTTGTTGGAGCAGGGCCTCATCTCTAAAGCTGACATGGAGACCAAAGTTTGCCCTGTTCTGCTCGAGTTGACAGAACCAAGCAGTGATGATGACTACAAAATTGAGGCAGTTGCTGTAAGAAGCATTTATTCATTTGACCCATTTCTTCTTTCTTAAGTTATCATTAAAGAGTATCAATGCATAGAAAAAACCCAGTGTAATTTAGATTACTTTTATTGACCTCCTTTTACTTGAGTTTCTGATCTGCTTTCGTTCTGTCACACAGATCATGTGTAAAGTTGTCACCATGTTGAGCAAAGACACAGTGGAGCATCTGCTGCTGCCACGCTTCTGCGACCTCTGCAGCGACGCCAGACTCTTCCAAGTGCGGAAGGTAAAACCTTTCCTTTTTCACGTTCAGAAATCTGAAGATGACCTTTAGATTAGTTATGTTGCAGCCTGAAGCACGGCTCAGACAGCAGGCATGTGAGGTCAAGTTTAATTCTGTTTGTGTTGCTCTGTCAGTGTGAATTCAATCAGTATGTGAATCAGCCTCAGTTCTGTTTCGTCCAGCGGCTTTGCTGACACTACGCCGTTGTTTCCCCTCTGGAATGTTAATTCTGTCTAACTGGTGCCAGTTGGTGTCAGGGCTGCAAATGTGGTTAAAAATTGCCAAGTATTTTATTTTTGGTCCTTTCGTAATTCTATTTTAATTATGCCCCCATGCACAAACTTAGAATTGAGTGGAGGTCAACTCATAATAATCACAGTACATTTCTGCAAAACATACTTAAGCTATTAAATTGTGTCTGAAGTATCTCACCCCATTTTTTCCCCATCATGCTTGTTACAGGTGTGTGCAGGGAATTTTGGGGAATTTTGCTCTATTGTTGGACAGGAAGCAACAGAAAAGCTTCTGGTGAGAGACTTCAGAATACTTTTTACATTTATTTTCATACTGTTTTTTAAAATCCTGTCCCATCAACAAATCTCTCTGCAGTCAAAAATATAACGGTGTGTTTTATGTTTTTAACACAGATGCCGAAGTTCTTCAACCTGTGCTCCGACAGCCTTTGGGGCATCAGGAAAGCCTGTGCTGAGTGCTTCATGACTGTCTCCAACTCCACCTCTCCAGAGGTGCGACGCTCAAAACTGTCCCCATTGTTCATCAACCTCATCAGTGACCAATCACGTTGGGTAAGTCTCACAAACTGGGAAAAATTTACCCGCTGTAAATGATTGCTTTGAAATGATTGGGACATTTATTGTGACAGTTAAAATTAAAAAAGAGGAAATGGCGCCACTTAAGATGGCTTTATCCTCAAATTACATTTTATCTAATTGTGGTTTCTTAACTTATTAAGTCTTGAAAAAACAAACTTTTTCCACCTTCAGGTGCGACAGGCTGCCTTTCAGTCTCTGGGGAGATTCATCTCCACCTTTGCCAACCCCTCCAGCACAGGCCTTCATTTCAGGGAAGATGGTGCTCTTCCAGAGGTCCCCAGGTGTACAACGGACAAGTAAGACCATCACTGAACTTTTATTATAATGACTCTAGATCAAATGTAGGTGTTCTGTGTCATGTTTGTTCTAAAAGCTTTCCAAAATGTCTACATTTGAGCAAAACCGGTCATTTCAACATGTTGCAAAGCAGTGGTCGCGTAACTTCTTTCGAAACCTTTTATTCATAGCCTCAAGTTGCTTAAGAGTTCTCCATCCAACTTTAACGCTCCATCGAAGGAAAAGGGGTTGTTTGTGTTTTTGAAAAGAAGCACTGCTTTCCCTTTTTAACTGCTTAGTCAGGAGCCACATATTGGATGGCAGCTTTAGTTTCCTTCTCATCAGCACAATGCTGCAAGTTAAAAGTAGAAAAGATGTTTCTATAGAACAACAGGAAGTCTTACTGTGAGTTATTTAATCTGTGACTAAACCATCGCTCTTAAGTAAAGAGATTAACTGTCTTGGAGCTCTGGTGTTTGAGTGTCATTCCCTCAGATTACTGATTGATTTAGATGTATTGACAATTAATCACAATTAGTTACATTTCAATCAAACTATATATCAACAATTTAAATAGCATTTTCAATTCATTTAACCTTTTTGCTGCTAAACTATTGAAAAAAATAGGCATATAAGCTGAACAGCAGAGATTTACTGTTTTTGACCTGTTATTTAAGTCATTCAACCCTCAGACTGGTTCAAGGGGTTGTTGTACTGATTCAAGTGTTTCAATTATTATTAATTATTATTCATAAAGATCAGAGCTAAGATTCCTGTAGATGCTGATAAAGATTGCGAGAATAATTCTGCTATGTTTCATGGATACCTTAATTGTAGGGGACTGTTGGTTTCTAAAAACAGTAAAAATTAGCTTTTTACTGTTTAGTAGAAAGCAGGTATGAGTGATGAGTTATAAAGTTTTTTTTCTTTTTTCTTTTAGGTTAAATGTGTGGTAATAGTTTATCATGCACAAATTTGTCACATTTTTGCTTCAGACAGACAAGATCGGATGTCCTCTTGGCTGAGGAAGCTGCAGCTTAGTCATTGGTTGAATGAATCACGGTTATTAATGAGACATGACGATCAGCCTGTTCTTCTCTTCCTCTGCATTAAATTTCATTACCAAAAAAAATAGACAGCGACAGATTTTATTGTTTATACAAATAAAACTCAGTTTTTACCATAGAAATCTTGCTTATAGAGATTTTTAGGGGAGTTTCACCCCTGGTAGTCCAGTAGAATCAGTTCGACTGGGAACCAAAATTGCAATATTTGTTACATAATCATCCGGTGTGGTTGGCTTTGTCAAACAATCCAAATAATTGGAATGCTTGACATTTGTTCACTTCCTCACCTGTGGCGGCGCTGCATCAAAAATCACTGAAAACCTTTGAAGAAGACATGGAGCGCAACTCCTTTGTGCTCAGTGTTGCACCATTTCTGGTGTTCAGTTTTACACGTTGTAGGATTTCTCTTTCGTCATTGGTAAAACACCATGGCCCATTTCTTCCACAAGTGCTAGACCTGGATTATTTAGATTTGATTGTATTTACCCAGAACATCCTGCATTATAGTTTGCTCCCTGCTTTTGGAGTTGTTTCCAGTCAGTTTGGTGTTCAAATATGCAATCTAACCACACCAGAGTTCACTAGAACCAAACTGAGCTTTTTTGAGTTTGATTGCACATTCACACCTCCCCAAACGAACCGGACTGTTTACTTCAGTTATAACTTTGTTTGTAAAGTTACCAAAATAGGAAGCCCTAATTGTTTCTGAACTTGTATTTCTTTGCAGTAACTGCTCTCTGAACTCCCTGAACTGTTCCGACATTAGCAGCTGCCACAAAGACAGAACCATCACACACACGCCTCCCAACCAGGACGGCCGGGCCACGCCATCGCCGGAGCACGTGGCGACGCCAGACTGCGAGGACTTGAACCACTGCGGAGACGGCCATTTTTCTGTTCCCGGCTTGGCTGTGACAGACAGTCGTGACAGCCCCCTGGTTACAAACAATGCTAAAAACACAAAAGAGACAGAGCAGACCGATGACAGCTTTAACTCTTTCATCTACTGGAGAGAGCCTCTACCTGACATCAGCGAGGACCTGGAGAGGCTAAACTGTCAGACATCAGAGGAAGGGACGGAGAAAAAAATAGAAGAAGAGGAACCAGAAGAAAACTGTTCAGAGTCTAAATCCAGCCATGGCAAAGCCACCAGTGATCAGATCCAGAAGGTTTTGGATTGTTTGCAACCTCACATTGATGATCCAGATGTGCAAGGTGAGTGTTTGATGCCAGAGTGTGTACAGTGAGATTTCTGGGAATGCAGATTTAATTACAGATGTGGTTTACCTCCCAGCTCAAGTTCAAGTATTGTCAGCGGCTCTAAAGGCTGCACAGCTTGACAGCCCAACAGAAAACAGCCCGACTGAACAGCAAGCAGAGGAACTACTAGAATCCAACCCCGAAAGCCCGCTGGAGGACAAATCCACAGAGATTCAGCTGCATGAAATGGAGGAAACCAGAACAGACGAGGAGCAAATGGCAGAAACTCCTCCAGCCACAGAGCCGAGTCCGGTTCAAGAGCAAGAAGATGAGCAGACACAGACAGAGCCGGAGGAGGAGGAAGAGGAGGAGGAAGAGGAGTCTTCTCCTGACTCTCCAGCGCCAGTAAGACACGCGTCAGATTAACATTTGGTCAGATGTAGATAAAAAATGGTTTTTGGGCGACATGACTTAAAAAATGAAACCTGTTTTATTTTTTTTCTTACCAGATCTTTTCTTCCTTGTTTTTCTTCTTTCCTGCCTTCTGAACATTCCTTCTTTCTTTATTCCTTCATATCTTACTTTCTTTATTTGTTCCTTCTTTCCTTCCTTCCTTACTTACTTACTTCCTACTTTTCTTCCTTACTTCCATTCTTCCAAACATCCTTCCCTTCCTTCCTTCTGAATTTTGTTCCTTTTATTTTTTCTTTCTCCCTTCCAAATTTAATTAATTTTTTTCCTTCCTCACTTTCTTTATTTACAGTAATTAAGTAAAAAATTTGAGAAATGTGCCAATATTTTTATCTGATCATTTTATTAGTCATCAGAATAATGGATTACTAAAGTAACTGTCAGCTGCACCTTTAATTTGAAGTGGTTTTTGCTTGTAGTCAGCTTGGTTTGTTCCATAACTGTGTTTTCATTTTTCCCAGGAGTCTGAATCAGACGAACCCATAGAGATAGAGGAGGTTGAGGTGATACAAACCCGAGTGTCTGAGGACAAACCGAAAATCCAGGTCAGTTTAAATACACCAGCTTGTAAATATTCCAAACGTTCTCTCTTTCACATTTTTTTAAATGTTACTCTCTGCGCTGTATTTGCAGAACGTTATCCCCCAGCAGCTGTTGGACCAGTACCTCTCCATGACAGATCCGGCCCGGGCGCAGACGGTGGACACAGAGATAGCCAAACACTGTGCCTTCAGCCTGCCTGGCGTGGCGCTCACGCTCGGCCGGCAGAACTGGCATTGCCTCAAGGACACGTATGAAACGCTGGCCAGTGATGTCCAGGTAGGAAATCGGCCCAAGAGTCTGTAGAGATGATTATTTGCAGCATAGATTTTATCTCAGTGGGAGGTTTTTATGTTTGAGCAGCTGTTTGAGCGGCCAATCAGGTGGCTGTTAACTTTTTAACAAATTCGATAATGAAGGTTTTTGTCTAAAAGAAAAAAGGGTTTTTTTAGGATACCTGGGGAGGGAGAACTTTGTGTGCATTGTTGTGCATTAGATTATACATAAAGGGGTACCTTTTAAATTTTTAATGTGTGGATTAAGTATTTTGTCCAAAAAACCCAATTCTTTAACGGTTTATGAACTGTGCAACTACAGATTTTGAGAAAATCGCTCGAATAGCATCGTCCCATCTATTCGTCAGCCTGATTCTTATAACTCCTATTTTTCTTAAACATAACTTAGCTTTTCTGAGCCATAAGCACAGTGTTGTGAGGCATTAACAAGACAATTTTTGCAGAAATGTGATACTTGGAACTAGGGCTGAAATAATTAATCGTGATGAATCAATTATTGAAATAATCGTTCACTAATTCATAATCGATTCATTGTTAACTGGAGCCTCAAAAGGCAATTTACTGAAAGGACAACACTCAGTTGGAGCAGTAACTAAGCCAAAATTGTACAAAAAAAATATTTTGCATTTAAAAGTTTAAAAAAATACATTGTGGCATGGTTTTAGCTTCACATGGTCAAATTTTGTGTAGAAAGTTTTTTTTTTTTTTAAATGTGTGTTAAACTACAAAATGAAACTTTTCCAGTGAAATCTTGTTTTTCAGTAGTTGGACTACTTGTTGTCTGGAGTCCATGTTTCCTTTAATAGGACATTTTAATTATTTAATAGTCACAGGTCATGTTGTTACGCCGTCCAGAAGAGCAATATTTCTCTTCTCACTCACACTGCTGCTGGTTCCATCCTGACAAATTTAAAAGTCAGGGCAGCTTTACAAGGTTTTCCTCAAGTTGAATAGTTGGAGGACATGTTGGGACAAATAGATGCCGGTTTTGTCTTTACATGCCCCAAGTTGTTTCTCTGACAGATCCACTGAGTGGAACTCCTGACTTACCACTGAATCCGTCACTTGGATTTTATTTTTTCACAGTTGGCCCTTAACAGCAGTTTTTTAGCCTAAATATTAAGGTTTTTGCTTGAAACTTGGGGTCTTTGATAGATATTGTTGCAAAAGGCATATTCAGCCTACTTCTGTTGTCATTTTGCTCATAAACTGGCTTTTATGTAGTAAAAGTGCACTTTCTGTTCCTTATAAATTAAAATCCTAGTCATTTAGTTGGGATAGGCTAAAATGTCTGAGACTGTTTTCAATTATTAAGCCACAAAACTTTAGTTCTGCTTGACTGAAGTTGGGGGAAAATTTCACAGATGGGTGGAAATTTAGAAACATTCTTTAACCAGATTGTTTTTGTTTTTGCTTTGCAAAATGTTTAATGGTGATTTTTACTGCAACAAAAAAACCTGAAGCCTGAGGGTTGCAGCTTGGCCCGTCGCAATAAATCAATTAATAGCATGATGAATTGAAACAAACTTAATAATTTCCAATTGGATGATTTATTATTTATTTTAATTTCTTTTTTTTAATCTTTTTACCAAAAACTGGATGATAAAAGTCTTCAGTTTGGTGTCAGCTAACTCTTTATGAAAAACACAATTTTGTTTGTTTGTTTCTGTTTTTTTTGTTGTTGTTGTTTATATTGGATATTTAAAATGTCTTCCAGTTTCAATGTTAAATGTTCACTAGAATTTAAAGTTTGAATGTGTTCTTGCATTATTATGCAATTACCATTATTTGAAAATGGTCTCCAAACTGCAAAATTATTGTTTGTTGCTACAACTTCTGGGACAATTTATTGTCCAGTAAAATGTGTTATTGTGACAGGCCAGTCGCAGCAGATTTAAACATAACGACATTAAACTGATGCTTCGTGTTAAATTGCAGCTTTCCTCAAAATTATGCTAGATGTTTACTAAACATTGCTTAAGGTTTTCAACAAAATGATACAATTTTTTTTGTCTTTCTTACTCAGTGGAAGGTGCGGCGTACTCTGGCATTCTCCATCCATGAACTTGCAGTCATTCTCGGCGACCAGCTGACGGCAGCAGATCTGGTGCCCATCTTCAACGGTTTCCTCAAAGACCTGGACGAGGTTCGCATCGGTGTGCTTAAACACCTGTATGACTTCCTGAAGGTAACATCTCTGGTTCAACTGATGGAAAATTGGCGCAAAGTACCCATTAAATCTCTGCTAACGAAGCTGGTTTGTACTTCCTGCAGCTGCTGCATGCAGACAAGAGGAGGGAGTATCTGTACCAGTTGCAGGAGTTCATGGTGACGGACAACAGCCGCAACTGGAGATTCAGATATGAGCTGGCAGAGTAGGTTTGCTTATTTGCATATTATTTGTCATAATATGCTGTTCCTTTTTACTTTTTAGTTGACTATATTTACCTCTTGTCTGTGTTTCCCTCCAGGCAGCTGATCCTTATCATAGAGTTATACAGCCACTACGACGTCTATGACTACCTCAGACAGATAGCACTCACGCTTTGCTCTGACAAAGTGTCAGAGGTCAGGTGGATCTCCTATAAACTGGTGAGTTCACAGAAGAGTTTGAAAAGTATTTTAGAAGAAAATAAATTTCAGATGTAAAATGTTCAGATATTGATATATTGGTCATATTTGTTATGTGAGCAGCAGATTTTATGTTGCAAATTCTAACAATTTGCATCTGTAGAAAGCTACAGATGAGCTTTTGAGCTTCTCTGGGGGAAAAAATATGATGTCTCTGAACCTCAAAATTCAGACTTTTTTTTTTCTTCAAATCCTAATTTAGAATTTTTTTTGTTCTCAAAATGTTCTTTGTCTCAGAATTTCTTTCTGGAAAAAAAAAAAGAATTGACAAAATAATTCTGGATTTTTTTGTTTATTTTCTCCTGTGGAATTTATTTTCCCATCTTAACCCTCAAAACTCTGACTTGATTCTTGAATCTCAAATTCTTATTTTTTTCAAAATTCTCCAGAATTCCTTTTTTAGCTATTTTTTTTTTCTCATCAGAATTTTTTTTTCCTTCCAGTCTTCCTAATCCTCTCCCATAAAATGCTTGTTTATTCCCTGTAAGCGTAGACTGACAGCTGTTTTTCGCTTTGTGCTCTCAGGTAGTGGAGATCCTGCAGAAGCTTTATGCATGCGGAGCCGATGAACTTGGTCTGACCTTCATCAATGAACTCTCAGTCAGGTTCTGCCACTGTCCCAAGTGGGTGGGCAGGCAGGCGTTTGCTTTTATCTGCCAGGTCTGTACATTTCTCCACTTGTTGTTTTACTATTTCGATAGCTTTTTATGCCTTTTTTAAATCTTTTTTTTTATTGTAAAATGTTTTTTTTACACCACAATGGTTGTTTTATGTCATGTCAGTGTAATATAATCCAGACGGATGAGAATGTGTTTTGACCGTAAAACTCTGGCAGAAAGCCATTTGTTGATTAACCGATCTGATTAGATTGTTTCTGTTCTTGTCACATCTTTGCGTCATAAATACCTTTTCCCTGGATGCTGGTTGCAGCTCAGTCTGAGTGTTTATGTGTTTTTGCTGAAGGCCATTGTGGAGGAGGACTGCATGCCCATGGATCAGTTCAGCCAGCACCTCCTGCCCAGCCTACTGAGCCTCTCTGCCGACCCGGTGGCCAACGTCCGCGTTCTGGTGGCCAAGGCTTTACGGCAGAGCATCATGGAGAAAGGTAACTTGCAGATGAGCTCAATGATTCGACAAACAATAAGTTTAAAGGGTAACTACTTTGCAAAATTTACTTTCTGTGCATATTTTACATCTCCATTTAAGAGGAAAACAAACATCCAGCCATTTTTTGGCAACAAAATTGTTATTTGGTGTCTGAAAAATGAGCCATTTCAAAAACCTTCCAATTATTGAGTTGCGGCTCCGTTACCTAGCAACCCAAATGGATCTCCAACAAAACTTTCTCATATTCCACAAATGATTTTAAAAAATCCCACAATTTCAGTGTTGCCTTTAAATAAAAAAACGTGATTAAAATCACACATTAATAAGTTTGTTCACATCATTAAAAAACATGCCACGCCATCATACTCCAACTACTTCATGTCTTCTTTTTTGTGGTTTGCTGGCGCAGCAACATTCGGTTGTTAATCATGAGATGCAAAAAGTGTTTTCATTACAATTTAGCAAAATAAGCCAATTTTGAAGAATTTTTAGTTGATGAGTTACAACATGTAATTTTTTTCTTTTGATCAATGACTGAATTTTGGTATGGCTACAGAAACCACCTCAACCTAGCAACAAAACTTTTTTTTTTTTTATCAAAAAACAATTTTTTTTTTTTCTAAATTTCCGTATCTCCATTAAGTACATTCATTTTCAAAACGTCAAATTGCACAATTATGTGGTGATGAGGACACAGCTAATGGCTGCTAGAAAAGTAAAATGTTTTGTTGTTGGCCAACCATCCACAATCCACTTACTGTATTCTTGTTGGTCGTGCAGGAGTCTCTACTAATGCTTTTCACAGATGTATGGATATATAATTGCACGTCTGTTTGCAGCTGTTTTCTCATGCAAGTGTAAATGTTGCGTTGTGGGTTGTGGCTGGCAGCAGCTCATTTGGCTTTAAAGTGACAGGAAGCGCTAAAGCAGCGACCAGACTAAAATCTCATTATTAAGAATGTTTTGTATCGCACATATACTTGGTCTGATCCTAACCTATTCACGGAAACGTAACAGGTCACCTTTACAGCGTTTCCTCCTATTAACCGAGGGTTTTTGTGTTCAGCTTACTTTAAGGAACCAGGCTGTCCCTACTTGGAAAAATTGGAAGAAACCGTTATGGCTCTGCAGTCTGATAAGGACCGGGACGTCCGGTTCTTTGCCACCCTGGACCCAAACAAAGGCCTGATGGACACGGCTCCATTGATCTAACCCCACCCCTTTCCCCGCCACGTTGCAGCCCACCTGCCTGTCTTACCTGTCTGCCTGACCAACCGACCGACGCACAGCCGGCATAACGTACTACACCAGCACCCGACCGGGTCCCAAGCCACTGGCCTGTTGGGCAGAACTGACCACTTCCTGAATCAGGACCGATGTTCGGATCAAGGCTCGAAGGGATGGCGCAGGCCCGTCTTCTGTTTGGGCAATATGAAGCCCACATCTATAAAAACAAAACAAACAAAAAAAAACAAGCCTACTTCTCAGAGCTTTTGGAGAAACAACTGGACTCGGGCGGCTAAGCCTGACCGTTCCTCCACACTAACATCCACCGCAAACTCAAGTCAGGCTTACCTTCTCCAAAGCGATTTCTAAACTTGGTCTGATTCAAAATACCTTTTTTTTCTCAACTCTTCTTTATGTGGGTTTCTAAACCAGTGGGCCTCGGGCCGCCTGACTCTGTGCACTAACTCAGGGGGACTTTTCTGAACCTGAACAGCATTATGAAGCTTACAGCTGGAACCTCTGAGCAGCAGACCAGCCAAAACAAGTAGCTCTGCTGGTAACTTGCCTCTCCTCCTCCTAAAGCGTGTCTCAGATGTCCGTTTTTTATTTTTTTATTGTTTGGTCATCTGTTCCCTTCTTCTCATATCACGTTCTCTCACAGAAACCACTAACTGCTTCACAGGAAAAGCATGATTTAAAACCATATCTTGAAACTTTGAAACGTGTTTTGGAAAAGCAAACCCTCCCCTCAGCTTTTCTCTAACATGAAGGGGGGAAACGGGTTCTGAATGACCATTTTTCTTACATTTTCTGAAATAAAACAAGGGCTGATGATGAAGTGACACCATAGAAGAGCAAGAAAGAAAGCACACTGTTGAATAATGCATGTTTCCTCTCACGTAGTGTCGCTCACTTCCTTTAACGTTGATGTCATGATTGCTTTTGGTGAATCTGCTTGGTGGGTTGTACAGTAGAAAATAGTGTTGGTTGTGTAAAGAGTTTGAAAGATGCCTGATCAGATTCCCTTGCTTCATTGGGATGATTGTTTTTTTTTTTCTGTACAGTGTGAACCTTTTGAGGAGGAAAAAAAAAGTATTTTAATGGAACCAAGGCCAGTTTAGTCGAGACGTGTGTGAATAATGGGAGCAGTCACCAAGTCACTTTTGTTTTGCCGTCTTTCAAGCTCAGTTGTGTTGTAAATTGTTTCCCCTTTCCTGTTTTTCCTTGAATGAGCTTAATTGGAGAACTAGAGCTGGTTGTGGTTTGTGCTGTGCATCTCTGGTCTTTGCTTCCTTTGAAAGGAGAGCTCACCGCAGTAATGGCGGTGTCCACTCATCTCGTCTGTCTGCATTTTGTGTCCCCATTTCTTTTTTTTTTAATGTAGTAGAACAGTTAATATATACATTTTATGAAAATTATTTTTCTTTTTCAATTATACACCACAGTTCAAAGATTTTATATCCTAACTTTACAAGATTTACAACCTTTGTAATATTCAATGGTTTCTTTTAAAAAGACATTTTATGTAATGTTATTTTTAGTATTCTGTAATTAAAATGATGAAAAATAACTGTGTTTGTTATTAATAAGTAGATCATTTGAGATGCTTTTATGCAGAACAGCATCAAGATTGTTTTTTGATTTTTCTTAAGACTAACCAATGGGATAAGAAGGCTGGTTCTGTTTTGGGAAATATTGTGACTTCATAACATTTAGAAAATTATACATGATTGTTTTTAGTCAGAGGATTCTTCAGAGTCGCTGCAACACTGTTTGCTACAGGACATTCTTTGTAAGCATCTGCATCAACTGTGAAGTAAATTTCATGAGTTGCAACATTTAGTTTCCCTCTGATATTCTAAAAAAATGAATTTAATTTTGTCTTCAGTCAGAGGTTTCTTCATATTTATTAGACTGACTGCTAAAGGAGATCCTTCCTGCCCTCAGCATCACCAACCACAACTCCTTAATGAAATTGGTTATGTTTAATTTGCCCTTGGGATGAACAAAGTATTTTTGAAATAAATATTTTCTAATTGTTTTTTTATTAAGGTCTTCATTGTGTTCTATTTTTAACTAATACCGTTGAAATTATTTATTCATATTCCCTGGCAGATACTTCTTGATAATGAAATCAGCATATGGTTTTGGAAGATGTGACAAAAAACTTGAACAGCAGAAATTTATTTGGAGTCAGTCAGAGTCACTTGATTGTAGTGAGTAATTCTGCATGGCTTCCTCCCATCATAAAACGCCCTGGTACGCTTATACCACATTTTTTCATTGTTCCCCAATAAGATTGGGTTTTTTTTTTCTGTTAAATCACATAGAATTTGTTGCGCTTAAGGCAGAAACTGTTAATCTTGGTTTTGTTTGTTTACGTCTCAAAGAACTGGGGTTTTCAAAATCCATAAAACTCATCTCTGTCTAAAAAGCAGCAGCTTCCGGTCCCATGCGGTGCTGCCGAAGCTCCGCATGAGCTCCATGCCGCAGTGTCTCTCCAAATGCTCCGTGGCGTGTTCTGCAACGTCACCGCGGATCTTCAGGGTCTTAAAGTGATCGAAGTCCGAGCGGCCCAGCTTCCTGAGGCGGCGAGCTGCAGAGCGATAACACTTCCAGGGCTGAGCCTCCAGCAGGAGGTGGCTGCTGATGGCGGCAAGGCGCGACAGCAGCTGCAGCAGGCCCGAGTCTCCGTGGTTCAGGTGGACCCACATGGTGACGGCCAGGCACAGACACAGGTGGAAGTGGGAGCAGCTGTGCTGGCTGAGGAACTCTTGCAGCTGATTGGTTTCCTCTGTGATGTCCAGCTGGATGAAGGAGATCTTGCTGTGGAGAGGGTTGGTCTGCTCTGCGCGCTCAACAAGAGTTTCATCCAAGTCAAACCCCAGAAGCTGAACTGTGCTCTTCTCTGGTTCCTGGACAAGATGCTTGTAGACAGCCACACTCAGGTCCTGGTGTTCACACAGGAGGAAATGAGTTATTGTTCAGACAATATCAAAAGGAGGTTTTCTTTTCTGCTTAAAATTTAGTTTACAGCAGGGGTGTCGTAACTATTTGTCACATAGGCCAAAATTATGAAGTCAAAAGAAATAGAGGGTCAAAAAAGAATAAATTATTTTACCTATTCAACAATAAACAAAGAATGCAATGTTTTAATTAAACAAAGTAGTCAGATATGTTGTTGGGAAGGAATGTGCAAATTATCACAGATCCAAAACTTAAAAAAGAAATTCTAGATATCAACATGGGGGAAAAAAATAGAACAAAATTTAGTCAATGCTGTTTGATTAATTGTTAGCTGGAGGAGACTAAAAAAAGGCAATTTTCTCAAAAGAAAATACTCAAGTAATTTAAAAAAAATTGTACAAAAATATTTACATTTTGCATTTAAGATTAAACATAAAACTATTAGTAAATATGTTACGGATTTCTCTTTCTGCTCTTTCTGCAAAAGAGAAATCTCCTATTAAGCACCTTTTGTAATCCAATTATCAGTTAATCCAAAAAAAATCAAAATATCAGTACTACACTGTTGATGTTAAGCAAAGCAGAAAAAGCTGAACTTTTCACATGTTGATGTTAGAAGCATGCATTTCCGCTTTCGATGCTTTTTAGAACAAATAATCAAGCATTCACTAAAGGAAATGAATACAATGTATTACAGTCAGGCACCAAAATGTTTGTTTTCTTATTAATAAAGGAACTGAATTGTTTACTTGTCTTTTTATGAAATCTAATATTATATGGAATATGCTTAAAAATCCGCAGAATTAGTTTTTGCTCGATTAATAATCAGAATAATTGATAACTTAATCTAAAACCACAATAATCACTGGTTGCAGCTTTAGTTATTGGTCAATGTTATGAAGCATGGTGGGGCATTGCAGTATGCAATTAAAAATATACATTCAACTAGTCTAACTTTACACTAACAGATACACTAAAGTGACAAAGTAGAAACAGGAACTTTAAGAAAACCAATATAGCACCACACGTATAATTTAGTCACCCCAAGAAGACTGCTATTCTTGCTATTCACGAGCATTTTAAGTAACAACAAAAACAGGAAGTGTGTCACTTTCACACCCCTGAGTTGCACCCCACGTCCAGGATGAGCGTGGGCTCGTCCCCTCGGTCCCTGTAGCCTAAATCCTGCAGGAGCGTCGCTGGGATCAGACTCAAGCGGTTCTCCGGAGGGTTAAAGCTGTAATAGTTTATAAAGTTCCCGTAAGGAGCAGCACCGGGTTCGTCCACTGCATTGCCAGGATCTTTAAGATCCGGACATGTTGCCATCGTAACGTGTGTGTCTGAGAAAAGATTCCGGGTGGAAATGTCGTAAATGGGTTCCACTAGTTTTTCTCTTATTTTCACGCCTGCTGTGGGCGCGGCCATTTGAAGAAGTAAAGAAAACGGGGGGGAAATATTCACTTTTATATTTATTTATAGTGTTTCTTTTTAAAAGTAGAGGTGAATGAGTGCAAAACACTCAAAACGACACTTACATTTTTAAAATCCGATGCTTAATATAGTTAGTTTAATTTCATACTTTTTAAACTTTAATCAGAACTCAAATTCAAATGTAAGATGTCCATTACATTGTTTTATTTTAAATAGCCGTACTCGATTTTCCAATATCACTGTAGATCAGTCACGCTCTAGACTCAGGGATATGAGCGCCATCTTGTGAGGCCATATACGTAACCCAAAAACGACTGTCTCACAGATATTTTTAATTTTTGAATCTAAGTTACTTAAAATTATTTCGCAATAATAAATATTGCTAAATAAATACGCAGCAAGCAATGGTTCGAACTTGCTGCGTTATTGGATGTAATGTCTGATCACATGACCAAAACACACATATATACACATCGACCTGTATATATACATATATAATATGTACCCATTTGCACTAACACACACATTTACACACACACATCTACACCCAATTGCCAAAGTCATCCACAATGCTGTTATTCCTAGACAAATTCATCACCCCTGTTCGTCACTGTACCTTTGACTAATAACCATTTTGAGGATTTTCTTAAAATACTTCATGCTTGGACTTTGTTTCAACTCTTGAGTTTTTTTCCAAAAAACTGAGACGCACATTATTTTCATAAATACAAAACCTTGCGACCAAATATACATGTAAATTGTTCTGCCCAGGGCTAGAAGTTAAATACACCACTTGTTTGGTGACTATGAGTCTGGAAAGGAGGCTCCATCTCTCTCTCCTCCCGGTCTGTCTCCTCCTGACTCCCCATCTATCTCTTCCTGTCTCTCCTCCCTGTCTGACTCCTCCTGGCTCTTCGTCTTGTCTCCTCCTGACTCCCCGTCTGACTCCTCCTGGCTCTATTTAAACACGGGTTTTGGTAAATATATCCAATCTTAACATTTTAATTCAGGGGGTTTTAAAATTCAAAATTCCAGTGACGTGGTTTTATTTTGAAAACCAGATTGCACTTTACTCGATAGCTCTGCCTTGTTGCTTTTTTTTAAGCAGAAATTTGTAAATTATAACTTCTGCATATGTTTTATATTGATATACAGCACCAGACGTCCAAGTCATGTTAAAAACTTGCCGCAGTGCTGAATGAGTGCTTCAGAACCG
Organism: Poeciliopsis retropinna; assembly: GCA_010277075.1. NCBI lineage: Eukaryota > Metazoa > Chordata > Actinopteri > Cyprinodontiformes > Poeciliidae > Poeciliopsis > Poeciliopsis retropinna. Next base: position 2,373,314 of record VMRM01000004.1, on the reverse strand, counting down.
CTTTCTAAAGAGAAGTGGGGAGTTAAACAGTTCAAGGGGTAGTGTAATATGGCCTCCTGACCAGGTGGTGGCGCTCTGCTATCTGCCAGTTTTGACAGGACAAGAGTAAATTCACCAGTTTCCGCATCTTATGGAATACGAAGGTTAGTTAGCTGGCGGCAAGATTTCTGGATTCTTATGTGCTGACATTGAAGCAAATAAACTGCCCACTATTGTTGCTTTTACTTTTTGTTGGATAAAAAAGGTAAGAAAACACAAAGATTTTACATCCGTTTATCCCAAGCAGTATTGAGCTGTGAGCGTTTAGGGGTAAATATGTTGTTTGATTTGGAAACGTCTGTCACCAGATCCATAACGTCTGTCACCAGATCCATAATCTGTGTGTAATTTCACTATTAAACACCTTTTTTTTGTGATTGTCGACATATATGTAGAAAAATGTCATTTAATTTCTAAAACGCATTTCAATTGGGTATAACGTGAAAGGAATGGAATAATTAACTTAAAAACAAGGGATTTTATAAAGCACACTTTCTTTTAAAAGAGCACTGAAATCTTATTTTTTAAAATTTATTTTGTGTGTGTAATTTGTAAAATATGTCTGATTATTCTTGTACATAATATACACTGATCAAAAACATAACGCAGCATTTGTGATGGCAGGTTTGTGAACAATGTTTGAGAGAAATTATTTTGTGTATATAGAAAATGTTTCAGATCATTTTATGAAGTGTATGGCAATGCTGAAATGGTTTTATATCCAGAGTTGGGTAGTAGCTAGTTATATTTACTCAATTACATTTGCTTGAGTCACTTTTTTGAAAAACAAAATGTACTTTTTGGAGTATTTTTTACAACGCTATACTTTTTACTTGTATTTGACTAATTTTATTATGAAGTATCGCTACTCTTACTTGAGTAAAATTTCTGGATTCTCTACTTATTGGAAAATATGTTTTAACCAAAAATTCACCAGACACAAAACTGCAATTTTTGTTAAAAGTTTCTCAAGTTTTATATGGGAAGAAACTGATTTAGAACAATGTTATTTTGCCTGATTTTGTTACTTATATAAATTGTAATTTTAGTCCTTAAAATAGCAAAATTTCCACTTAACTTTACATTTTGGTGATGTAATTTTTAAATATTAAACGACTGATAATTTGATCAGCTACTCAGTACTTGAGTAGACATTTTTATCAAATACGTTTTTACTCTTGAGTAATCTTTTGATGGCTAATGTTTAGCCATCAACATTAGTAAAAATAAGTTGAAGCATCACTACTCTTATTTGAGTTTTTGGGGCGTTCTACCACCCTCTGCTTATGTCTTGTATGAATATTTTTATCAGTTGGAACCAAGGAAGATTACTGGTAAACACTTTGGTGGAAACTAATAGGGTTCCAAATAAATTAACAAATTACTTAAATAATTTTTATACTTTAATTTCTCTATGTTATACAATATGATAAAATATTATAGTTTAATTATTGGAATAAAGTACTTTCTGCTATGGAGGGGTCCCAATATTTTGAGATTATTTATATAGTTATAAGTATTTAAGCAGTTCTAAGCTTTTTGCTTCTAACTATCCACTTATCAATTTGTCATTTTTATTGACAGATGACTGATTTTTTTAAACTTTTCAGTCTAAGTTGTGTACTTTTATAAAACATAGATGTTTCCAGTATTTCCAAATTAAAAAAAGTACTTGTAATTATCTTAAAAGTCTAAACTTCAGGCTCTAGATGTACCAGTTGAGTTAAACCCAGTTGCTGTAGCTGCTCCAACTTCTCCTCTCTTTCAGGATCATCGTCATGGTGACGGCAAAGCGTCTGGCTGATATCGGTTACCGCACTTTTTCAACCTCAATGATGCTGCTGACGGTGTACGGAGGCTACCTGTGTGCGCTGCGGGGATACCGGTTCTGGGAGAAGCAGAAACAGCTGAAACTGGCTGCAGAGAATCAGCACCCTGAAATCATCAAAGACTGATGTTGCCTGGACTGAACTGCTACTCCCACTGGATGTTTCCCAGTCCTCTAACCCGTCTAAATGGTGAAGAGAAGGATTCCTCCCCGAATGTTCATCTATTTCCACACAGATTTAGTTTTTCTTTTGTTGTATAAAACTTAACCAAACAATGGTGGAGAATATATTTGACCTTTGTCACATATGCAGAGAATAATTTCAAGTTTGTATTGTATAAAAATGCCTTAAATAAAAGTGTGACAATTTATCACAGTTCAAAAGAGACATCATCAAACAACAGAATATATTTGAAAATACATTTTTACAAAGCACTCAAGTCATCCTTTTCATGGTTCACGTACCTGGATTTACAGGCTGTGAAAATCTCATACACAATTGGTCTTGGAAGAAGTAGTTAAAATAGTTACAAAGTAGCCAGACATTATTGAAAAGTAAGTTCACATCATTTTGCAGAACTGCCAACTTCCTGCTACTCATTCAGCAGGTTTTCTGTTTTTCAGAGCTGATAAGCCCAGCTGTAACACATGTTCATTTATTTGAGTGATACCTGCTGTGGACTGGTGGCTCTGTGCAAACTGTTGTGAATAAACCCTTCATGATAAAAATAACTAAGTTTCTCTGACCAATAAAACTGGGAGAGAACATTGGAACTAACCAATCTCTGCAGTCAAACTCATTAAACCCAGCGCCTGGAAAAATAAGGCTACGCAAATCACATGATTCGATTCCTGCACAACGCTGTCAGTGTCTGCACATCCATCCATCCACCGATTCACAGATGTGTGCGCTGTCAGTGTTAATATAAAGTGGGAGAGCCTCGCAGGTCAGGCAGACATAGCTCTTTGGAGGCTGCAGGGGGCGCTGTCGGCCCCTCGTCACCAGCTGCTGTGGTTCTGAGTCCGGGCTCTGGCTGCAGCACAATGGCCGTTGGTGCCGTTTTCTCCCTTCGGGTTGTGAGTGGAGGCTTTCAGGCCGTCAGCTTCTTCTTCTGAGCTGCTCTCAATGTCGCTACGGACATCATTACACACCTTTGGGACAGAAGGCAGAATCCAATATTAAAACTAATATGAAAAAATAGGCCAAGTATTACTACAATGTAAGTTTTCCTGCTGGTCGTCGTTTGTCTGACATTGTTTTATTTGCTGCATTAAGTTTTAGTTAAAAAGCATCAGAGCAGTGGCTCCCTCCTCCCGAAAGATTTTGGCCACTCCAGAGAATCATATTATAAATAATAAATTTATAAAATTCCAAATAAATATATAAATAATAAATGTATCATTTCTATAAAAAAAAAATAGGATAATTTATAATTTAGTAATATCTTTATTGACGTACCCCTTAAATTTTTTACTGGCCTGGAGAAAAGAAAAGAAAAGACTTCTTGATTGCACTACTCACAACACCCTTAATTGCCACAGGGGGGTGTTGTTGGACAATTTCAACAACACACTCCGGACTAATTGGAAACAGTTGGACATACCTGACATTCATGACACCATAACCACATTACTCATCATTTTACAACTCTCCTCCCTCTGCAAGCGACACTACAGCCACACTTAGTCATGTTGGAACAAGCAGGACAGATGAGATTAAGACCTGAGAGAAAGTGCAGGGAAAGTGGTCGGAAACTTACAGCCAAATACAGAGATGGCAAAGTTGTCAAGCAGACAGAGCAGATGTAGAGAAAGGAGTGGGAGGGCGGGTTGCTGGGGGTCACTGGACAAAGATAGAGAGAAAGACGGGATCTCCCACTCTGATTCTGGAGAGGGGGAGGGGGATCATCTGCAGGGAGAACGAGACGAGAGTCAGGGGCAGATGGGAAAATATGGAGAGAAGGGGAGGCTACAAATCTATCACCAAAAATAGCAATCAGCTTTCTGTGGCAAAACGCAGATGGACAACTGGCAGTGGGGCTTTTATCTGTGATACTGTTACAGGAGCAAAAAAATTCTGCAAAACACTTCATGTCAATTACAGTGAAGTGAAACCAACAGGTGGTGATAAGTCAGAACATAAGTACTGAGTTTAGAGCAGCGGTCTGTGACATTCACAATCTAAAGAGTCATTTTGTTCTCTAAACCATCTAGTGCAGCAAATGTCACGTTTTTGTTTTTTTGAAAAACCTATTTAGATAAATATCTACAATAGGAAACTTGTCATTTTTGAAGCTTTTTCAGGCTTTCTGCAAGTTTTACCAACTCCAATATAAGAGTTTTTAAGAACATTTGAATGGAATTTAAGACCCATATTACAACAGAACTGTACAAAAAGTAATGGATGTAAAAAATGTTGCTAACCAGCTTTACCTTTGCCAACTAGCAATTAGCAGCTAGTTAGCACTGAGTTGATCACAGAAAGCAGAAAAGATGTTGGCGCACGACTTAGAGTTTTGCGTAACATTAAAGACTCTCAAGAAAAAACAAAACTAGATTGAATAAAATCCAATAGCCCTGCCAATTTAAGACCTGGGATCAAGATATTTAAGGCCAACTTATTGTTTTTCAACTAATTAAAGACATTCTAAATATGTGAATTTAAGACTTTACCCTGTTTTGCTGTTTTGTTTGTTGAAAATAAAGAAACATAAAATTTTGCAAAAAGAGGATGGACAGGCTTTTCCTGTGGGACAAAAAAAATATGTAAGAAATTAACAAAAAAACAGATTCCAACCTAATGGCAAGAAAATAAGATGTAAAAGCTTATTACTAGTACGTTTAGTGTTAGTCTTTGTGGAATATTATAGGAATAAACTAAAACTATGTCTGAGTTTGTTATATCAAAATTTAGAAACAATAGCTGGTTCTTTTTCATTTTTAGCCAAAGTTATCAAGACACATTGTGGAAGGTCCACTTGTGGCCCCAGAGCCGTAGGTTGTAGACCCCTGGTCTGGACCAAATCCATGTAAAGTCAACAAATGTCACCAACCTCCTGGTTACTCAGATTTTCATAACAAAGCCACAAAAAACTGCTTTTGCTTTGGATTTGACAAACAGTAGAAAAAAAATCTAATTCAAACTTTTTAAACTGATCTCACCTTTCCTCGCATAATAGCTTTGAAAGCTATGCGGAATATGAGGTAAGCCCAGAAGACGTGCATCACTTGGAGGAGAAGCAGCAAGACATTAAAGACCCACCAGGACGGGTAGGGTCCAATGATGGCCCAGCTCTCAAACATAGTAGAGTTCAGGACCCTGGAAAACCAGAAAGATAATCCATTATGCAGAAAAAGTACACCTAGCAAAGACATATCCATCTCCCCCCCGGAAAGGTTTGGATTTCACTCCAGGTAGCTTCACCACTCATTCATTCACACCAAGACACTGAATATAGCTGCTCAGGTTACTTCTGCCAATGACAGGTTCCCTATTCCTGGCCTCTCTGTGGAGGCAGAGCTGCAACTCTTAGTGCTCTGTCGAAGAAACGCAAAAAGCTTTTGTAGCTAAAAGTCAACCCGAATCTAAGCATGTTTTTATACCTGATAGCTCAGTAGACTTATTTCAAAAGGGGACCAAAGTTGCAGTATTTGTTAAAGTTTCAATTCTCCCCCCTTACCTGTGGGGGCGCTGCACCAAGGACTGCTGAAGAAAACATGAGCTCAACATCCTTCAAGGTATCGTAATGAGTGTCATATTTTAGAAGGCAGGATTTCTCATTTCGCTTTTTGAAAAGACCATTTTTAGCGATAGGCTCTTGAATTTGTTTTGGTTGTATTTACCCAGAATGCCCTGTGCTGTAGTCCACTTCCTGCTTTTGGACCGGTCTACGGTTACCTTGGCATCCGTATGTGCATTCGTGCCACAGCAGAGTTACTTTTTTATCGATTGCACATTCACACCTCCTCAAACAAACTGGACTTTCTCGGCCAACAGACTGGAGTTCGGTTAAAGTGGACTAACCGTACTCCACTTTAACCTCCACTTTGGAGGCTGCGTTCACACCAAGGTTGGTGTGAACGCAGCCTCAGAGCTCTGACCAAGAAATTCAATGATGTGTGGTTTAAATTTTATCGTTCCCTGAAATCCAAAGGCTCAAACCAAACACGAAATCTCCAGTGGTTTTCCGAAAAGTATTTAATGTTCTTGTGAAACTCCAGACCATAGTTCACGAATGTGTCACTAAAACCAAACCAAATATTAAGTTTGAGTGGCTAAAAATACTCACCATACTGGATATATAACAAGCCGTGTGATAAAGAACACCACACTGAACACAATGAAGAGGGAGTCACACAACCGCTGGTATTTGGCGTAGTTTGCCATCTTGGCTGCCTGTTGGAGAATAAAGACAACAGAAATCAAACATTATGATAAGATGGTAAAGAATGTTTGCTCCAAATATAAGAGGTTTTAAAAATATGCAGTCAGGGTGAATTCCAGTCAAGACAAAAACAACTCAGAACTCATCGTTATTGGAAGCTGAAAAGCTATACCCGACACCACATGCGGAAATATCTAAAGCAAATAAACTCTACTTTGGTCCATCTACCAAAACGATATTATTGTGCAGCTTGTAGTTTCTTCAAGTGCAACTTTGTAAATGTGCAGTAATTTGTTGCTTATATTCCTTTTTTTTCTGGCAGATTTTTTTTTGCAAACATGCAGGAAATGTTTCAGGACTACAGAAGATTGAAGTGTCTCATTTTTCCCGTGACATTAACACGTGTCATATGCATGATCACATTATCATACAAAAGAAACCACTTATACTGAGCTACAAAGGTAAAAAAAATAAATAAATAAAAAGGCATATTTTTACTACATGTAGTTACTAAAACTACACATATGATGCTTATTTCTGACTAGATGTAAAAAGAAGCACAGCAAAGACCATTATTTATAATCTCAAGAATGTTTCCAGATTGTTTATGATCATTACTGACCTCCAGCAGGAAGTCAGAGGCATCGTGGACACACAGCACCAGGCTCCCCACGCGAGCCATGTTGTTGGCATAAGAAAAGCTAATGAGGCTCACTGTTGCTAGGTGATGGATGAACATGATGAGGAAGTCCTGAGAATAAAACAGTGAGGAGACAGTGATTAGTGTTCACGGTCACAGAACACACACATTTATATATATATATATATATATATATATATATATATATATATATATATATATATATATATATATATATATATATATATATGTGTGTATATATATATATATATATATGTGTGTGTGTGTGTGTGTGTGTGTGTGTGTGTTGACTGCAGCCATTTGTGTGGGAAACCCAAAAGAACTGATGCAGAATTACTGAATCACAAGACAAACTAAAACTAGGTTGAATTTCTGACTGACCTCAAACCATAGAGGATAGAGGAGGATAGAGGAGCATTTCTTTAAATCTCCACATACATGAAAGAGTTACTTGTTGAACTCTGAATTGATGGTGGATGGCTTCAAACATAAATCTAAAGTTAGATTTAAGTATTGATGGTGTTATCAACTATTACCATTTGATCTAAAGGGGCCCTTTCAGAAACTAATAAATAAATATTTACAAAAATATGCAACAAAACAAGAAATTCAGTTAATACTAAAATTAAAGAGATACACATTTTGATAAAATCTTGAATAAAAATGACTCTTATCTTTGGTAAAGTGGTTAAAAACTGTTTAAAGTATGAATATATTTAGGAGTGCACCGATCACAGTTTCCAGCTGATCACCCATCTTTAAAAAACCTGACCTGCTAATGGAGATTTTTTTGTCTGGAAAATTGCTAAGTCAGATGGTAAAAATGAGGTGACTATTGTTCACCACAAGACATGCAGACAGACGTGACCAGGCCTGACAGCCAGTCTTCTCACAGCAGAGCCAAATAGGACAGTGGCTGATTTTCAGTGTGTTTATTCTTGTTTTTAATTTGTATTCTTTTATTTATTTATTTTTTTTACATTTTTGCTTTTCTTCCCTTGTAATTGTTCACCACTATATGAAGAAAGTTATTACTACTATTATTATTACTAAGATCAGTGATCAGTCACAAAACAGCAATCAATGCATCCCATCCATTGTTCACATCTTTTGTAAAGTGATTAAAAAATGTTTACAAATGTCTTCATCATAATCATTTCAAAGATGAAGAGGAGAAAGCTATAACTTAATGTGATTAAATGTTATTTTTAGACTCATGCCTCTGACAAAACTGCTGAGTAATCCTGCTATTACACCCACAAGTAGTGACTTAAGAGCATAGCCGAAACAAAGAACGCACATTTTTGGAAGTTTAGGCAAGTAATCCTACACAGAACTAACAAACAATACTGGAAATAATTCCCATAACTTACTGGAGTTTGTAGGTTACGCATATCAGAATAATTTTGCATGGGAATATATCTTAGTTTAAGATCTGCACATCAAATGTATGATTTAAACAAACGTTAAACAAATAGTGAAGAAGGGATTTTAGAATTTCCCTCAACAATAAAGGATGTGGACATAAAAATAAACATCTAATCAAGAAACTCCCGAAGCAGATGTTGTGGCTGCTTCCCCTGAGCATCCAGGAACAAACAAGAGTTAAATCAGCGAAACAGCAAATAGAACCAAGTTAAACAAAATCACAATTCAGTAATAAAACATCTAGAGCTCTGGCATTCTGAGGAATTTCTACAATTCTGACAGACTCAGGCCTGCTGCATCCTGCAATCACATGATGCACTGAAAACACAGAGCATTCACAAACTGAGCAGTAGGAGTCACACCACGCCCCTTTAGAGGGAAAAAAACCCCACATGTGACCTCCCATCTAAAGCTAACCGAACACAGAAACTATAAAACACACTTTGAAGTCTCCCAGTACACCATAATGCTAGCATATACAGCTGAAGAAAAAAGAAGTGTTGCATCATGTGAACGCTTTTATGCATTCTCTGCGCCAGCTAAATGAGGAACAATAGACATATTGACAAATGTCTAAAAGGGAGTGGCCCGAGAGAGGATCTTCTGCAGTCTGACCAAATAGGCAGACACTCAACCTGAGTTACACTTACCTTCCGTTTTATGTCCGTGAACTGGGAAAACATAAGTGACCAGTAGAAGGCCAGCTCAGTCACATAGTAGTGATAAAGACCTGGAGTCATGATCTGGAGAGACAGAGAGCAGAGATCAGAGAGCCGGTCTGAAAACAGCTGCAGTTGGTTTTACTGGGTTCTGCAGACAAACACACTACAGTCAATGCACCTTTTCTATTTGGTAAAATCACAAAAATAGTTTGGGATAAATGCTTCAAAACATATAAAGGATAATCTGACAATTCCTTTAAAACTTCTACTTCTGTAATAGAACCTGCAGCACGGTTTCCTAGTTTTGTTCCCTAAAAGCATTTTATTTCCTAGAGCAAATTCGGCCTTCTGTAGCTTTTTATAAGAATTAGAATCTTCAAAATAGCAGTTGCGAGCTTAAATATTATTTTATCAATCAAATCACCCCAGTTTTTATCTGTTTGCTGCTAAATTACACTAACCCCCTTTTTATAATTTTGCGATTGCAAAAATTAAACACAAAATCATCAGATATTTGCATTTTTTTTGCAGTCATGCAAAGTTGTGCGTTTATTACAAATTTTCCGCAAGAATAATCGAAAACATCGGGTTTCAGTTACTAACTCCCACCTGCAGGAGGAATCAGTGGGTAATCAGTATTAGCCCAGAAAAACCTGAACGTTGCATTTCTAAGGATTTATAACCATTTAACTCCGCCCTCCTTCACAATAAAACTAGCTTCTTGCTTAAAGTGTAGCAAACTGAATAAAACCATTGTTGTGAAGCAAATACATGAATCTGGTTCATTCAGATTTATTTCAGTTCAGAGGAGTGAAGGTTGGTCATTAAACATCTGCAGATGCCCCAGGCGGGAGATAATGTAGCACAATAACATTTTTCAGACGTCTTGCTGTTTATATTGCCATAAAAGCCTAATGGCCGTACTGAGTGATAAGCAGCAACATAACCATCAGCCACAAACACTGATGATGCTGATTCAGCACAAAAACACAAAGAAAGAAATTTCTGACCAGAACCAGATTCAGTACAGAGAATCTGGTCTCTTTTGTTGTTTCGTCCGTCCTACGCGAGGCATTAACAAGCCATTTTAATCTAATCGTCTAAAAGGAAACAGCAGGAACATATCTGAAAGTTGTCTGACTGCATTTCATGAGAGTGGCATGTATTCAAGGAGAGGCAGTGGAGTGAAGCAGATAAAGCTGTTGCAGTCTGATGGCTGGTTATGATAGTGGTTAAACTTTATTCAGAATGGTATGGGAGGAGAAGAATGTCAATACTAAGCCTATCAGAAAAGATGAATTTAAGACTTTTTAAAGACGTGTGGACACCCTGGATTCATCTCGTACTGCAGAGGGTTTTATGAGAGTCCCTAGACAAGTAGCAAACCAGAGAAACGCTGGTTGAGTTATTTAAATGGAGTGGTTTTTTTTTTTTTGTCAGTTTGCACTTTTTGTTTACATAAACTTTTGCTTATTTTCCCTGTCTGAGCCTAATTATTAATACTTCATGAAAGGCAATTTTGTTAAGAGACTTTATTTGGGGGGGATATTTAAAAAGTCTTCTAGTTCCAGTATCCTTTAGAAATTAAAAGACACTGAAGTTGAGAAGGTGTACTTGTCGTTTTGAGATAATTTTCAACTAATATGATAATGGCATAATAATGCCAGTGCACTTAGGTTTCTCACAATTACAAATTTTACTGGACGATGAATTGTTCCAAAACTTATTGCAATAAGCCAATAAATAATGTTGTTTTGAGACCATTTTCAAATAATATATTGAGTCATGATAATGCAAATTCGCTGCCTCAAAGACAAATAAACTTTAATGTAGAACAGAAAACTTCACAGTGCAACTGGTAGATTTTAAATATCCAAATTAAAACAACAACCAACAACAATAAATAAAAAGGAAAGAAAACACAAAACCGAAACCAAGAATAAAATGGATTTTAGAGATTTTCTAAACAAAATTGCCCTTCAAAAAATATAAATCAGATTTGATTTATTGTGATTTATTGGCTGTCATTAATTGTGACAGGCCACAGTCCTAGTTATACACATCTACCCACTGAGCATGTGGATCTGTGGAAACACACAAATCCGCATCCACAAAGTTTCACCACTATCACACCAGCCATCAGGAGAACTGGTGTGTATCTGAGGAAATGTGGCCTGTTATCCTCCTATGTTGTGTCGACATCAGAAGCCAGATTCTGAACTAGACATCTTTTTATGGGTAAACAAAAACTAAGCCTCTGAGTCACAACACAACTGATGTCTGGTCCTACAAAATATTGGACTAACATGGTTAATATATGAGAACTGCATCATACCTGGTAGGGGTAACCGTACCAACAATGCCGCGTATCCCACATCCACGGACACTGGAGACAGAAAAACAATAAAAGGCCCATCAGCAAACAGACGCTTGTTATGCTGGATTAACAATGGATTCATAATGACATCCAACGTTGGTGAGCTACCTGCCACAGAAACTGGAACCCATAAATAAATATTCCCAAATAAAATGAAAACCTCCACCTAGAAACAAAAACAGAGAAAAAAAAAACATTAAAAATCCACCAACGCATTTAAACAGGAACAAGCCTCCACTCAAGTTAGTGTTAAACCTACATGCTCTCGCAGAACTTAGTGTGTGTGCTAGGTTTATCCTGATTCCTGCGGTGCCTGAACCAACGCTGGACTTTTCGCACCTCCCAGTCCAGCTGCTTAGAAAGGCCATCCAGATGCCGCGAGTCTGGATTCTGTCACCAGAGGGTGGAAAAAACAACAATCAAATTAGTGTGGAATGAGGAGTTTGAGCCAAAAAAAAGAAGAAACAGAGAAAGGAGAATTCAGGGACATTATTGAACTACTGAATGTACTAGTAGTTCATAATATGTCTCTGAGAGTTTAGATTAGATTAGAATAATCCTTTCTTTGTTCCTCAGAGGAAAACCTTCAGTGTATCAGCAGCAAAGTAAAGGGGAAAATAGAGGCACACAGGTACGTTTATTAAAAACAGATAATACAGCATAAAGATGCATACAAATATAAAGAAACATACACAAAACATTTATGACACAAGGCTGAAATTATGAATCAAATTAATCATAATTATCAATTATTGAAATAACTGTAATTAACTGGAGCACTCACTCTAATAATTGCTGTTTTGATTAAAAAAACCCAACAGTACAGTCAGAGCTGTAATAAAGACAAAACCGTGCAAAACAATACAGTTTTTATTCATCACAGTAGTAGTCAGTTGTTTTCTAGCTGCAGATGCACCTTTGCTACAAATGATCAAGCATCCACCCAAGGAATGCCATGTTATTGTATTTTAGACAATAAAAAGTGTCTTTTTTACAGAAAAATTATTTTAATAATGTGCATACTTACATCTTTCAATGTATTTCTATATTGTGTAAAAAGGCTTTAGTGGTTCAATGAAAAATCTGCAGAATGTGCCCATATTTTATCCAATTCATTGTCAGAATAATTAATTACTAAATTATTAATTATTAATTACTTAGTTAGTTGCAGTCATAATATGATGCCGATTATGCGGTCCAAAAAGTTTCAAAAATAATAAACAATCTGAAACAGATGTTCTGAACTGATTAAATGAATGTAATCAGTAAATAGCAAAGCCATAAATACGTTGTTTTTTTATAGATTATTTTAAGTTAACAAGGAAACAGTGGTGTTACAGCTAGTTTAAGTTTATTGTACCCCTGCATTTTATAACTTGAGGCTGTAGTAAGTAATTTACTTAATAAAATAAATAACTAATTCAAAACCAGAGGCCTCCTGAGCGTAAAGGGAAAAGGAAAATTACACAAGTTATAAATGGGAACTGTAGATTTGAGAGCTTAAATTGCACCAGGCTCTTATTTTGAATCCAGAAACCAACCTTTGTGATGGAGGTGAACACCTTCTCCAGCACCGCGTTGGGCTGAGCTCTCCTTCCAACGCCTGGCTGAATGTGGAGCCCTCGGGCGCAGGCACTGGCGATAAATCTATGATGTAAACCAGAAACAAAGAGTCACGAGCTGATCGTAAAGCATGCAAACAGAACTTAATACCTGCATCACTGCTTGACTATGAGGAAGGGATGTTAATTTGCCTTGAATCAGGGAAGTTGTGCTTTGAGGATTTGACTACACAACCTGAAATAAACATTCAGGAGGTGAGCTCAATGTGCAATTGGACTACTGTTGGATATTCTTTCCAAGCTTAATGCTGATCATATTTATCTTTGATCGTAACATTACTATTATAAGCTGAATGTAATGGGAAAGTTCCTCAGTAAATGACAGAAGTCAGAGACAGACATTGGTCTCAGAGTGAGATTCTTGCAGCAGAACAGCCGACGGCCCTCCAGAAACAGGCAAGTGCAAGTTAATGATGAAGCAGGACAGCTGAAGTAACAAGCGTCATGAAAACAGAAATAAAACAATTTTCACTGCAAAACAAGATTCTTTTTATGTCACAATCTGCAATTAGACTTCTTTATAACCATAAAATGGAGACTTAATTTTAATGACACAAAAGTAAATCAGGTTTTTTCTTTTTAAAAAGTTTTCAAACGTTCGTCTTTTAACGTAAAGACGAACGTTTGAAAACTTTTTATTTGTGTGAACTCTTCTGGAGGATTTTCCAGCAAGATGTCGGTTGATTTAACAATCAAATTATTTTCAGGCCGCCCTCACGTTGTAGTCAGACAAATCCTTTAAGTGTATTCAGTCATTGATTTGCCTAATCATGTCTCTGGAAAATGCAAAAGAATATTTTAATTTAGTGAAAACTAAAGCTTGCACAGCAGAGCTTCTCCCTTTTGTTTTCACAGGACTCTGAAAAAAAGATACCAAATGAAAATCACTTCACACAGGACAAAGCAAAAAGTCATAAAATTATCAAATGTGATTTTTTTCCCCCCTCTCTTAATTTGTGTAGCATGAGTAACCATTCAAAACAGAAATAAATTAAATAAATTAACTAATTGTTTTGGTTTTTCATTTTTTGCAATAACTTGCTTTGTAATAGTGACTCCTAAATGCTGCTGGGTTTAAACTTTGTTTGGGATCCAGCAGTTTTCACCAAAAACTGACATTTTGCTCTATTATAATGCTAATTTATTTTACCAGTTACATGTTGCAGTTTTGATTGTCTAGGGTTGAAATGAATAATCAGATTAATTATAATTAATCAATTATCAAAATCATAGCCAACTAATTTAGCAATCAATTCATCTTTAACTGCAGGGTGCTAATTAAAAAAAATGTAATTTGATGAAAGAACAACGTTCAGTTTTGGGCAGGACTTTGCACAAAAATGCACAAAAAGACATGCATTTTGTTTTTAAGATAAAACTTTTATTTCCTGTAAATTTGTTCAACACAGAAATCAGAGTGGCACTTTTAGCTTCACTTGGTTCAAATTTTATAAAAAATTGACCTCCAGCAGCTGTTAATCACTGTTTTATTAATTATTAATTGGTTAATAGAAAAAACTAATCAACAGATTAGCCTTACACTGTACTGATTTTGAGTCCAGTACAAAAGATGAGCTTTTGATGTTAGAAACAAAAAAAGGAACGCTGTGTTATTGCATTTTAGCCAAGAAATTTTTTTTTCTTATTTAAAAGAGCAACTCAATTAATTATTTGCATGTTTAAACATATTTCTAATATTTCTCAAAGTAAATAAGTTGTGGTTAAATGAAAAGTCTGCAGAACATGCAAAATTTTTATTTGATTATTCGCTAAAATGATTGTTAGCTTCAGCGCTGTAATTTTCCATCATCTGATGTGTGCAACGCAACCTGCAGCAGGCTGCGCTGCATGATGAGAAAAATCAGAGGGAACCAAAAATCTTTGCCGTTAAAATGACGTCAAGTTACTTCTTACACTTCTGGTCCTTCCCATTTTTACTGCCACTCACTTTACAAGAACTTGATTTACTTTATCAAACACCCTTTGTTTTATCTTGAGGTAACTTTCAAAGCAAAAATGACAAACATGCACATAAAATGCAGCACTTTATGCAAGTGTTACACATGTCAAGCTACAGAATGGGTTCCATCTATAACCATTAAAAGTTACAAATCACCTGTTTGGAATTTCAATGCATTAAAAAAAGATTAAAATATAGCAGAGCCCTGGTTAGTCAAGTTAATGTTGACTGCAGTTTGAGTCCATGCAACAAATAAAATGTGTCAGCTGTGTAACATACCGATAACTCAAGGTGCAAACAAAACAAACCGTTTTTGTAGAGACGTTACGTTGGACAGATGGGTTTCACTGTTATGATAATGTTAAACATTACTCAGAGCAATCCACGGTTTACCATTCAAAGCTTTAACAAGCACAGTCCACCCTGCAGCTATCGTGTTTGACGTTTAGATCCACCTATAAGCTCCATAACGATAAGGTGCTGAACGGGATGAATTGTGCAAGTCTGATTCACCCTGAACTGGCACCACAAGTTAGCTTCCCAACAATCTATTAAATTGTTACTCAATCCCCTGGATGAGCTCAGCGATGGGCAACAACCTCGACTCTTGTCTGGACAGGTCCTTCACATTTCTGAAAGGAACGAAGATGACTTAAGCATAAATCTGATGAATGTTGAAGCACGCAGCCTTAATAAGAAGAAGACAGCAACAGGATGGAGGAAACTAAAAAAGACATAAGTTAATCTATTTATGTGAAATGTCCAAACAGCCCTGCTCCTTCTCAGAAATTGACCCCCACCAACATACACAACGGCTGTGACCAACCGAGAGGCTTGGTGTGGCCTGTTTACGCGGAGGCTGCCCTGACACTGGGACACTTTCCAGTTTGACAGCTTGGCTCAATTCATATCCCACAACTTCATTTTTTAATCTAGTTCATCTGATTTTAAAATGTTTCGACCCAGATTCTACATTTCCAGAAAATAAGAAAAAATACACTGAAACAGGTGACTGAACAAGGCATGGGAAAAGTGTTTAGATGCATAACATTTCCATTCTGTTTTAAGTATATACACTCACTTCCTGGATAAGGTGAAAAACCTGCTGAAGGATGAGGAAACATACCAGGCACAAGAAGTCAGGAGACGTGTCATCTCAGTTTGTGACATTTGAAAGCCATGACACGGCTTATTAAAGTATGTGCACACAAGGAAGCTTGGCTGCACACATCTACAAAGTCCGAGCCAGGAGCAAAGCAATGATTAAGATCAAACAAGAATGAACTGGCCGCTGGCTCCAACCTTGACACCCTACTCTGAAGCTTCTGGTGAATATTATAAACCTGATCCACAATATGGAAATGTTGACTTTTACAATACAGCTCAAGAAGGAGAAAGAAGAGAAACTTTGGGGAAAATGGGATCATTTTATTGCCAGACGTTTGTCACAAAAAGTGTGTTTCTTTATTTTTTGTGACTCCTTACAGTGAAATGTCTGTAAAATTGTAATGTTCATCAGTATGACTGCCTGCTGCCTTACATAGTCCTCATGTTTTATTGTATGTACTTGTATGTTTAAAAATGTATAAAAATAAAGTATAAAAAATATAACTAAATAAAAAAGAATGACGTGGCTGAGAGGAAAGGGGTCTGCACAGAGTTATCTTTTAAGGAACAAAATCCCTCCACATAAAATGGGAATTCACTTAATAAACCCAGAAAACAATGCATATCAGGGACAAATATCAGAGATTAATCAATTATTGAAATAATCATTAACCAGTCATAGATTAATTAACTATACAGACACAAAAAACAGTAATTTCCTGAAAGAACATACTCAGAGCAGCATTTAAGCCAAAGTTGTACAAAAAATATACATTCTGCATATAAAACAACCTTTGTCTGTACATTTGTTAGACCCAGAACTCAAATGGATAGTTTTCGCTTCACCTGATTTAAATTCTGTACTAATTCTATTAAGCAACTTTTACTATCTAGTTATTATTTGGTTAATCCAAAAAGCAGTCAACAGATCAGCCCTACACTGTATTGATGTTAAGTCAGGCAGAAAGGGATGAGCTTTTCACATGTTGGCGTTAGTATTGTTTTAGCTGCAGCCTTTGCAACATATGATCAAGCGTTCACTAAAGGAATTCAATATTATTGCATTTTGGGCAATACAATTTTTAAAAATGTATTATTTTCTTTTAATGGATTTCCAGTGTTTTATAAAAATGGCTTTTAAAAGTGGCTAAATTAAAAATCTGCAGAATGTATCACTTTTTGTTTCCGATTAATCATCAGAATACCTTAATTGATTACTAAAATAATCATTAGTTGCAGCCCAAGTGAAACTCAAATTCTTAACAACGCAATGAGTGCATGTTGTGCAACCACTTTCACATGAATGGAGATGGATAATGAGTTCCTGTTTTCCTGGCTGTTCTTTCATAAACATGTTTCGCAGCATCGTTTCAGCAAGGTGAACAGATTGCAGACTCAAAGGTCTCCGCCTAGTCCAACCTGTTCTGATGCGCTGAACCTGATGACTCAGTGGCATGACTCACCGCCGTCGGCTCATAGGTGCAACAAACTTGACCCTCCCAAAACATTCTTTACAAGCAGACAGTTCACAACTGACTCGGCTCCAACAAGTTGCATCAAGAGGTCTAATACTACATTCACGGCTCACTGACAAGAGTGAATTGTATCGTCTTTGAGAAATGCCATCATATCCACCAGATGGAAAACTGAGTTTTGAGACCAATACTGAAGAGAAACAAAAGTTTTTACACTATGTGTGCTCACTGCTGAAGTACTGGTGGTAAAGTACTTTAGCAGCCTAAACTTTAAATGCTGTGCTTAACTATAAGAGACAATAAAGGAGGTGGAATCAAAGTATTGTTTCCTACAGTTAAAGATTCACTGTGGGTGTCACTTTGACAAAGCTGCTGAATGCAATAAAATTTATATGCACAGTTGATGTGTGTGCTGTTCAAAGGTTAGATACTGAGAATTGGGCGGATGAAAGAATAATAATTACTGCAGTATAAGGAACTTGGATTCCTAAAACAATTCAAAACCCTAACATAACTGAAAGAGAGGCTCTGCACTCTGTTAATGCAGGTGTATGAGCAGATTTATATGTGTGCATGTAGGGCTGAAACAATTAATCAGATTAAGAGGTTATTTATATAATCGTTAACTGATCAATTAATTGTTAACTGGCGTATACAGACTCAGAAAAATGGCATTTGCTGAAAGCACAACACGGTCAGAGCAGTGATTAAGCCAAAAATGCACAAAAAATATACATTTTGCAGTTTTATCTTCACCTGACTCAAATTCTGTAACAAAAAAAAGTATCATTAAGCACCTTTTGCTGTCAAATATTTGGTCAATCAAAAAAATATAGATTAGCCCATCACTTTAGCATGTTAATTAAATCAGAAACGGCTGAGCTTTTCACATGTTGATGTTAGAAATATTTTTTAGCTGCAGAGGCTTTCTTTGCTACAAGCATACACTAATTAAATGCTATTAGTTATTGTTATTTAGAAAATAGAATGTTTATTTTCCTTTTTATAAAAAAAATAATTTCCTATTTAAAACGGAACTGAAATTATTTGTTTATTGTATTTTTAATGTATTTCACCTAATGCATAAATAAGGACTTGCGTGGTTAAATTAAAAATCTGCGGAACAAGCCATTTTTTTATCCAATAAATTGATTAATCGTTAAAATAATTGGTAGCAGCCCTAAGAATACATATCCTGCCAACAGCAGGATGCCTTATGTACTCTTGAGAGTGTCGTGTAGCAACCGAAGCTGTGCTGTCATGTATTCTGCTGATAAATAAATAAATGAAGGAATGAATGAGTCAGTTTGATCTCTGAGGTGTCGGGCATCAACAGAAAGTGATCGCTCTCTGATAACACCCTCCAGCATCAGACCACACTCTCCTTGAACACACCTTCACATCAATAGTCTGGCAACTCTGGCATCTGAGACAGATGGCAAACAGCCAAGTGCATCTTACTCAACACTTGAACATCTCGGTCCTTTTACGCCTCTAATATCTGATTGCTTCTTATTTACAGTCACTTGACCATGTCTGGTTTAAAGGAGATACAAGCATAAAAAATGCAGTTGGCCGTACCTGCATAACACCGGCATTACAGCGATGTTTAAAAACCTGGACCGTGTCTATCTCCCCTAGCAGTTGTTCTGAAAAGCTTAGAGAAGCTCAGGCTAGTTCCTGGATGTTTCTCCATATAATTTGCAAAAGCAGAAAAGGACTTCCTGATGTAGATGTATGTTTGTTGTCACATCACTAGTTAACACAGAAATTCAATACAATGGGTAGAAACCCTGTGAGATTATTTTTGGTTCAGTCATCCTCATTTCCACCTGAGTGAATGGTTTGACCACCAACATGGCAGCAGAGGTTTGAATTAGAGCAAAGATCCTGGGAACTGTTTCAGAAAAACTTCCATTTTGAACTAAGTGGACAATGAGGAATGCAGGAAACTCCTGGATCAAAAGTTACACAACATTTAAACGCTTGTTCCTTATTTCAACCAAATGTGTCGATCCATAAAAGCAAATCTATTCAGTTTAATTCTACACTTCATGCTCTGAGCAACGTCATGCTTTCTCGTTTTATACATCATATTTAGATTTGAACCATTTGAAAGACTGTTGTAGTTTACACATTTGACAAGGACAGTGGACCTATTGTTTTCATCAGTTTCAGTTTCTCTATTTATTTCACATTGACTATTGTATTCCTATTCGCACTGACTGAGCAAATTAAAGTTGGTTTTACATGTTCGACCAAGCTTGTGAAGTTATTGGATTATTGATCAAAAGTGTTGTACTGGTGCAGAATTATAAATAAGTGTTTAATTTAGTACATTTAAGTATGTGTTCAAAAAATTCAGAGCTGTTTTTCTTTTTAGAATTTGAATCAACCAGCATTAAACCTCAATATCAGTATCGGAAGTGAAAAAAATTGAATCGGTGCATCCCTAGTTTTTTATATATGCAGGACATTTGCATCCAACTAGAAATTAAGCACAAAATTATGCAGCATATCATAGTTCTCTAACTTGTATCTTGTTTTCATAAAACATGACAAAGCATCCCAAAGCACACTTTAATGGTTGATAACAGGGGAGAAAATCTACATTTTCATTCAAAGTCTGACTCTGAAACGTCATGTCAAAAAATCAAATTAAGGTCACAATTACAATCAAATACAATAGAAATAAGCCAAAAAACAAAAACTACCAGTGCAATAATAAATCACTGGCCCTAATCTTGGTGAAATGTCCCCTTTGTTTTTCTAGAGGACCTCTGACTCACTGTGCATGGCGTCAGGAACTTTAAAGCTGCTTCATGGTGTCCTGTACCAGCATGACGGAGTTCTGTGGGTTGTGGTGTTTTCTCCTTCATCAGCTAGATCAGATATGACGCATTCTATGGATGCTAGGAGTTTCTGGAAGCTGGGCCACTTATAATTGTTAGTCATTTCAACCAGACTTTATTGTCCTCCTTTAACGGGACCTTGAACAGCAGCTATTCAGTCTTCAAAAATATGAAGGACAGAAGTTAAAGTGTCAGGCTTAAAAATGATGTACATCAGATAAACAACATCAGAAAGTGCATCATGTCTTTAATAAAAATAGTAATAAAAAAAAAAAAAAAAAAAAAAACAATAAGGTGGTGCAGTGACTGGAGCTTTCAAGCTGATCACAAATTAAAAAAAAAAAAATCTGAACTGCCAATTCTGAATTTAGTGTCTAAAAAAGTGACAAAGTCAGTCAGTTAAGTTGACTGACTGAGTGGGGTGTGGGGTGATAATTGTTAACCACAGAGTTCAGATGTGACCTGGTGGGTGGGCCTGTCTGTCACGGGTAAAGCGGCTGATTTTCAGACCATTGCGGAGATTAGATAAGATTTGTTTAACATGTAAGTATCGACCGATAGCTGATCACCCAAAATTAAGAAAATCAGGGAGATCAATCAGTGCTAAAATCAATAATGATTCTGAAGATCAAAAACAGGGCCTGAAAGCTTCAGAAATCATTTTTTGGTAGTAAAATGCAATTTACATTTGTGAATTTGAGTTATTTTTTTTATATTTTGTAAATTTTGCAAAAGCATTTTGGAACAAATTGTGTGTTACATCCATTTAAGTTGTGGCATTACAATGCATAGTAGCATCCCCTGGGTTTAGGTGCATTTATAACGAAAACGTTTTCCAAAGGTAATCCAGAACTAGACTGAAAATGAATGGAAAAGTGGTCAGTGTCTAAAAAACACAAATAAGCCTGAATAAACAGTGTTCAATGCCAGACGTTTACTGTAACGTCTGGCATTTTGAGAGCAAAACAAATAAATAATGGATAATTTATGACTTTTACACAGAGCTATTCTTGTACCTAGCACTAACAAGCTGAGTGAAACAAATATTTCACCTTTTTAGATCAAAAGGTTTATTCTATCTTACCATAATTTGCATAACAGAAATGTCAACTACAGTTTACGTGCTTAAGCTACATCATGAATATAGGCAAAAGAAAAAAAATGCAACTAGTGAATTAAAAGTTGGTCTACTCCTAACCACATTCAAAAATAAAAAGAAAGGAAACTAGTGGTCAGATGCTCTCTTGCACAATGAAGTAACCATGCTGATGAGCACCAATAAAACCAAAGATTCAGGGCATTCAGTTTTAGATGTTCTGTTAAAGCTGGGTTTCCTGTTCCCACTTGGGGAGTGTTAGTTCCCATCTACATCGATCGCCATCAATTTCTACACTTGATGCTGTTAAGTTTGACCTCTGTTGTCTGGTGAAACTGCTCCCTTCAGTTTTGAGATTCAATGAGTTTAGAACACACACCTAAAGATTCAGCAGATAGCCCACAAAAAGCATGTGGGAAATGTTTTCTTAACTATCATAAAGTTGTAAAGTTCACCTTAGAAGAAGGCTTGGCTGGCAATAAAATGGTTAACCTCTCACTTGTGGAGCTGTAGTCAATACAAGCCTTGGTTTGAAAATTAAGAAACCCTTCAGGTTATAATAAGTTTTTTGGCAAACTGGCAAAAAAAAACTGTAATGTGTGTGTTACTGAAAGTGTCTTACAAATCCACGAGGTTGGACAGACACAAGGACAATCAGTCATAGGCTCTCCAACTTCACATGTGATGTAAACTAGAGCAGTGGTGACGCTTCCTTTAATATGAATCAACTTAAGACACGTGATAAGAAATAACAGCTTTGGAACTAGAAAGCTAGCATTACACTTTATTTTACTTATTTGTTGCCAACCGCCCGTAACATGGTCTTCAAAAAGTGTGAAAAACATAATTTAGAAACAACAGAACTGCTGTTATTTAACCTAAGATAATTAAAGAATCTCTTCCAGACAAAGATACTGGTCCTCCCACCCAGTTAGCTAATCCATCATCATCCGCTGAAGGACAAAAAACGCGCAGCAGAACAATTGGGAAGCTTCATTTTCACTCCAACAAGTCGTGTTGGACAATACGAACCTTTCGAAGAGTATCCTGACAATAAAAATCCCGAGAGCCAGCGGTAAAGCAGCCAACAAGTGTCCAGCTTTGGGATACTCCACCCCAGGAGCGGGGTCCGCCAGATCCGCCCAGGTTACGTTGTGCGGCAGCCAGAATCTCTCGTTCCAGAACCAGGCTGAGAGAGCAGCCATTTTTCGCCGCCTTCCCGTCCCCGAATGCTCGGAGGAAAGTGGTTTCTCAACTGAAAGAGATGGCACGATAACCTCGTTGGAAGCATCCACTTCCCTCCCAGCACCACTTGTTGAACTTGCTCCACTCAACCGTCCCGCACCGACATCAACCCGCCGCAGTGTGTCCGAACTTCCGGCCAGGACTTTCAAATCAAGATGGCGGCGTTTGGAGAGCATTAAAATACGGTCACATTTATTTTACTTATTACCATGATAGGTCGCGAGCGAAAGAAAACAGTAAAAACACTACATTAATTTAAAAAAAAGAAAAAGAAAAAATTAGCCCGCATGCGGTAAAATCTAACAAAGCTGCTATAAATGGTTCATTCCAGTTACCTCTAAAGTCAGAACTTGAAGCTGGAAATGACGTCAGACCCGAGTTAACGGCTCTGAGTGGGAAGTCTGGCTTGTGGAGGATTTGCGGGGTGTGTTGCAGATGTTTTTTTAATATATATATATATACATCAACCGACTTCTGACTAAAACTAGAGCGCAGCACCTACATTGTTGACACAACTCTGCATTTTGGATCGCGAAGTTAGTGTTCAAAAAATTGTCCAATTATCCCGAAATTCAACCTTGAGGAGACATTCCAGTTGTTTTTATTTTGTATTTTTTACCTAGAAATAGGAATTTCTGAGTTCTAGCTACAAGTAGAACGCACCACAAGCTCCCCAAACAAGTTGTTTTCTCACAGATAATATATATCTCATAAAAATATTTCACATCTAGAGCTAGAAAATAAATACAGGATGTCTTGTTATAACGAGATGAGTACCTTTGTTACAATTCATGCTGAAAAACACTGACAGATTAAAAAAAAAGGCATAAAGGGGCTTTCCATCTTGACAGGGCGAATCTCAAATATCTCATATATTGCCATTTTGCTGTTACGCCCTTTGTCATTTAAACCAGAACCTATTTTGATTTTAATGAGAAAGAGATCTCATTACAAGAAGATATAAAACTTGTTATAACTAGAAACTCATTTTAACTAGATACTGCTCCTGAATGTTTATAGGTTTGGCAATTAAAGGCATCTGTATTTTATAAAGAAAGAGTCTACCTTTTATTTGTTCTGATATTGAAAAACTTTATGTACTTTTTAATTGTTTCAAATAAAAAAACTAAATCTGTTCCATATTTAAATTAATATCATGACAAATTTACTTGTCCTGTAATTTTATGGGGCAGGTGTCTGACCTCTGACCTCTGTACAGACACCTGTCCCACAAACACATCTCAATAATAGACACACATTTTATTATTGAGTTCTTTAAAAGTATAATAAATTAAATTCAACCTCTTCTTCTCAACTGTAACATATTTGTTTTTAAACATTACATCCCAGGTACAACTGCAAGTCCAAATGAGAAGTGAGAGAAATAACTTTTACTCTTTTAATCAACTGAAAATGTATTCAATGTGCTATAAATAATAAATAAACCAATCATTAAAATGATTGTGAAGTGAAGTAATGCATACACAGCATTGGTCTCATTGGTAAACTATAATACAAATTATGTTAAATGTAGGTTTTCACAGATGGATAGTATTAAGCAGCCCAGTGGTGCTCTGGTAGGTAGTTGGTGGGAAGTGGGTCTCCCAAATTCAAATTCTGGTCAAGGCCTCATATAATAATCTTAAACTGGCACTGCAGCAGCCATATTTATTTTTACCCATAGTTTATACATTTTTCTCACAGGTCTTCCATAAATTCAAAAGAGAAGCATTATTTATTTTAGTTATGAAGCTACCACCGCCTATTTTCCGGTTGTGTTTGGGTGTTTGCGGCTAACTTTGCGGATCTTTTGCTGCCGCCCTGAGACGAGAACAAGAATTGAGGAAGTGAGGCGAGTCTCTCCTCCCCGCTGAGGGGCTGGGCGCAGGGCATGCAGCTCACCGCAGTTCAACTCCGACCGGCAGTCAAGCTGTTGTTTTATTTTATGTTTTGAATTATTCAAATATGCGTCAGCAGCTTCTGTTTTTTTGTTGATCCGCCTGATAAGTTATCGTAGCAACTACCGTATTAAAGTCATAAAAGGATGACTGTGGGTTGTCGGAGGCTATGATTGATGTGCTCGCACCCCCAAGTGGTCAAGGGTTGTATTACAGCCAGAAATTGTAACGTATTCTGTTTGCATTAAAAAAGTGTAAAAATTTCCCGCTAAATGTGTAGTAGTAAATTGCTATTTTTAAACAGAAATCTCACATAAACTGAAATTGTACATAAATTAGGAATAAGGAACAATGAGGGGAACATCACTCTATTTCTATTGACAAAACAGAAATAGAGGGATGTGAATAAGGCAGCTGCATTGCTGTCTGCTCTCTAATTATAGATGGACATTTGCTCCTTTGGGTTGGGTTATTATTAGAGATCTCACAGGGCATTTGACTCAGTAACTATTCGAGGGGTCATATAGAGAGAGACAGTTAAATAAGTGGCAACTGATTTCACCACCACGGTAAGCAAGAAAGATGCTAAATTATAGAATGATAATTAAAAAACACAAATCATGCTGAAATACATTTAACCTTATCTGGCGATGTATGAATTAGGAGTCTTACAACAAAGGCTATGTGAAGATCCATTGTCAAGGTTAGAGGAAATGAGCTGCCAGTGACAAATGATTTGTGTAGACAGAAGAAGGATACTTTGATTGGAACAATTGTCATTTGAAATACTCAAGGAGATTCAGGGTTAGCAATGTGAACAGTGCAGAAATTCACTTATGAGGCTTAAGACTGAAACCAACCACGCACTTAACGAAGGCATGATCTCAACGGTCTAGAAAATGGTAAAGGTGAAGAGTTTAAAGTGGCAGCCAGGCTGAAATCAGGTCCGGTTACAGTGAGGCTACTCCTCCTGTGTATACGAGTGCATCATGCCTGCAGGCACACACCAGCAAGAAACACAAAGCTAGCAAGATTAAAATTATTTATTTTAAAATACACAGTGTACAATTTTTGGGCACTTTCATTGCTTAATATTGAGAAAAATATTTAATGTGAGTGATTTGTGTTCTGTTGTCTCTTTATCATTGGAAGCTTATAAAGAAATGGGATATTTGTTATGTTTTATAAGACTGTGGTTATTGTTAGTGTATCTGCCAATTTAAGACAAAAATGTCAAAACGTTTAAGACTCAAATCCTCCATACAATAATTTAACAATCAGTTAAAACTAAAACTCAGCAGCTCAGGCAGGAAAAGGATAAATGAAGTCCATTTTTCTCTTTTCGTTTTTCTAGTGGTAGACCAAAAAGTGATTCCTGGAAGGGAAAATCAGACCAAACTTTTCAACACCATGTCAACACCTTGGTTGTCAAGTAGCTCTGATTAGTCTGTCCATACATCAGTCCATCCATGGGTGCTGGTTTGAGTCTTTCACATGTGCTCAGGGTGGTTTTGCAAACACTTGATGAACTCTGTGACTGGCTGGCCATTGAAGCAGATCTCATATACAGCAGTGAAAAGAGGAAAACTGAATGGAGAAAGTGAAAGAACAGAAGGGAGTTTTATTTATTGCTGTTTTATTGCTGTTTTAGCTGTTCTCCAAAAGGAAATCATGTATCACAATATGAACTGAAAAAATTGTGAAAAATGCATGTCGTTTTTTTATTAATACTGGGCATAAATACTAATGCTAGACGTACAGAGCTGAGTTTTTCCATCCGAAACAAAAAAGCACAGTTTCTGTTCCATAAATATTACTGTAAAGTCTCATGCATGCTCTCTATTAGACTCTGTATTATACAGTCACAACTTGAGTGCAATTAGCTGATTCCTTCATTACTTATGATTCTGTAGCGTTTACATTTCCCTGTGAGTACCTCATCTTCTAAAGACAAACTTACCTGTCCACCATGTTCTTCTGTTTCAATATTACATTAACTTCAATGGCTGTTCCCGGACCTTGAGGCTTCTGGCCGTTCAGCAGCTCAACCTCCAGCTGCTCCAAGCTCTAAACAGAATAATGTTGCATTGTCTTATTTAAAGAAGACAATCACAGTTGAGAAAGCTGCTCCATACTTTTCCCGTTTTTGCAAACGCCTCTCCGATCTTTCGATTGCGCCCCCCGTAGCAGGTGGTGATGAGGTCAGCGACGCCACAGCTCTCCAGGAAGGTGGCAGGCTTGACGGGGCAGTTTGAGCAGAAGACCTTTGCGAAGGAGATCATCTCCATCAGACCGAGGCGGATCACTGCAGCTTTGGTGTTGTCGCCGAACCCGAGGCCGTCACAGAAACCCGCTCCTACTGCCACAATGTTCTGGGAGAATTTAAAAAACGATTTCTCTCCAATGTGTCTTTTATGCATCAGTCAAATAAAACAATGTATTTTACCACAGGATTAACCTTGAGTGCACCACAGATCTCCACCACATCAGCCTCTTCCACCACAGTCACACGGAAGTTGTTGGTCTGCATCAGCTCCTTCAGTAGTGGTCCGTATACTTTGTCTTTGCACCCTGAAGCAACACAGACAATGTAAGAGATGCAGCATTAAGCTTCAGCAAATTTCTTTATTCAGAATCATTTGAAATTTGAAATATCAAAACGACAAAATATTTGTATAATCATGTGCCAGCGTCATAAAAAAAATATCACCCTGATACAGGATACAACTCATGATGCTTTTGTGGAATTGCTGAATTTTAACACGCACAAGATTTCTATTTACAAAATAATAACAATCCATTTATTTGTATAACCCTTTACAATACCAGCTAAGTTAACCAAAGTGCTTTTACAGTGGGTGAAATAAGAAGAAACATATAAAACACAAGAAATAGTACAATGCATGTAACACAAATGTAAACGTCTTGATTCAGGCTGTTTAAAATAATAAAATCAGTACCAATAGTTGTTTCACAGAACTTCTCATCAGCAACCTCATTAGCGAGGTTTGCACCCATGAGGACCGTCATGGTGATGCCGAGTTTCTCCCGGATGACCTCAGAGATGAGCTTCAGACCCTCTGGGCCTGCATCTACACCCTGAAGCAAAACAAAATCATCATGCAAACAAAATGGAGAGGAGGCCTGAATATTTACTGTGTTTACTCAGAAAATGCCTGAATTTAAAGTGATGAAAAATCTTTTAAAAAGGCATCTTGATATTTGGTATTACTTAGCTTTAATTTAAAAGAACAATCTCTTCATAATCTCTGTGTCATTCAGAATTGAAGCAGAAAAAGGCACACCAAGCCTTAAGAATCTCCATCTGTGAAAACTTTTGATCTCAAAGGTTTGACAAACCTTGATGAGAGACATTCCAATAGAATCCTTTTTTATGTGATCTTTGATGGTGTCGCACACTTTTCCAATAAACTGGTGAGGAACCACGAAAATCAGGATATCGGCTCCTTTCACAGTTTCAGCCAAGTCTGGAACAGCCACCTGGTAAAGGAGAGAGGGAATTTCAGCTATAAAGTGCAGCCAAATGTAGAAATCCCTTTGACTAGGTCCCCATCATTAGCCAGTGGGCTGTCATGCTCACCACATTATGAGGCAGCTTATGACCAGGCAGGTACTTCACATTTTCATGGTCCGTGTTGATGATTTCTGAAAGCTTTCGGCCGTCCACCATCTCCTCAAACACCCACATGTTCACTGTGGAGTCAAACTTGTCATATTTGGCTGCGTTGGCTCCAATGATCTTGGCAATGGCAGAGCCCCTATTGACATGAAAAGACACTATTGTCATGTTGATGAAATTTTATTGCTTTTGGATGAATAAACTGTTAATAATTATTTTATGAGGCGTACAAATAAAAGACAAACAGCTCTCTTTGATTCAGTAAATTACTTCAGGTTGTTTATTTGTAATAATGAGGAGATTTAAACAGTTCCAACTTGAACATTGGCTTTCAAAAGCAAAATATACATTAATTTTTAAAATCTATTTATATTTACAGGTCAGATGCCTAGTTACAGCGGTCATAGTGCAAAAATTACAAAGTACATTTTTTGTTAATTGTACCAAAATTTCCATCGACTCCAAAATGTATTTTTAGCGTTCATCATGTTTAATTTATGCACATTTATGTTAATCCAAAACTGATATTTTTACAGTATATCTCTGGGTACAGACACAAACTTTTCTGTTATTTAAAACCCTGTAATTGTCATCAATTCAATGAGCCTCACGGACTCATTGACTTACATCTAAATGTTTTCAGGGTGAAAGTTCAATGATTAAAATTTGTCCTACTTTTACAGAACATCTCATAGACATTGACAAAGTAGAAAATACAGAGGAAAAAAATTGCTAAAAGTCTTAGCAGAAACTTCCTTTACATTTCTATGGTACATTTACCCATTTTTAATGGATTTTTTAAAAGTGTAGCTAAAGGCGCGTTATTTTCAGTCAACCTAACTGACTGAAACGGCCTAAAACGGCCTAAAATGATGTTGTGGTAGAAAGCAGGCGTACGCAGACGAATTCATGCACACACATGGTGAACATGCACACTCCATGTAGAAAACCTCCAGGTCACGATTCAAACCCAGAACCATCGTTCTGCAAGGCAGCAGTGCTACCAAACGCCCTCTAATGCAGACCAGCAAATAACTCATAATGTAATACATTTAAATAAAAATGTCCAAAGTTAACAAACAATATAAAACATATAGTATCAATTAAAAGTGAATTCTCACTTCAGACCTTGGTCTGCATGTTTAATCTGCATTATGTCACATGTTTTTCTTCTCTGTGGAAGCGGTTGTTACTGTTTGTTTTAATCAAACCCCGTAGAGCGGACTTTGTTCTTCTGAAACAAAATGAGTCTCTAACTGGCTTTTTCCCCTTTTCATTTTCAGCGTGAACTGATGTAAATGTAGACATATGTTTACAGTACACAACGTAAGGTAAATTTTGATGATGTCAGGAGAGAGGGAAACATTTCAAAAAGCTTCTTTTATAAACAGATTAGTATTTTTTAATGTTCTTATTCAAATAGGAAATTACAGCTACAACTACTTATTTCCTCTTCAAACCATCAAACAACACTTACTTGAAGAACTGCCCAAGATACAACAGATAAATACATGATTTACTACTATAATTGCCTCTTTAGTTTCTTGTGGTGAAATAAAAAACTAAGTAACTTTTATTTAAAAGCTTTAAATGTTTAAAAAAAAAAATTCTTTCAAAAAATGAGCTGAGAGTCTTGAGGTAATTATTAATGAATGATAACATTTTAACTTCAAATGGGTTACCATTTTAAAAAGTCTACTATAATAATTATACATCATAATTAGGTATCCTTGAAGTGATACCTTCAAGGATAATTAGTCTCTCCTACAGAGAGACTACTAATTATGAAAAAGAACTGTTTTATGTACTACAATAGCTAAATTTTATTATCTTAATAATTTAAATGGTATAGATATTTGAGGTTTGGCTTAGAGAACCTGGGTGAGATTTAAGAAGAAAGAAGTTCTAAAAGATTAAATATCTACACAGTGATTCAACCTTCGGCTGTAATGAAGAAGCAGCTCCATCCAGCTCTGACTAAATGTCACACAGGCTGAGGGACATTAGCAGCACTAGACAGCTGATTCAGCATGCTCTGCAGACTAATAAAGTGGCTTCTTTAATAAATATTTTATAGTTGGGGAGTCTTTGACTCAGCAGCAGTCTCAGAGAACGTCCAGTCTGCAGCCTTGAAAAAGGTAGGTGGGTTTATGAACTTCATTGATGATTTATCGGCTCTTAAAGTTGCACAAGTTCTCCCACTTTTTAGTGTTTCCACCTGAAGTTTCACTGTGTGCTGAAGCAACAGCCACCACCTGCAGTCTGCCGCGTTTAAGCTTTACATTTTGCACTAAAGCAGTGCTGAATGCTCCCACTCACCAGTTACCGGAGCCGATCACACAGACTTTCTTTGGCGCTGCCATCGTGTGCCAAGGGTTCCCACAGAAAGAGACCTGCAGCAGTTGCAGTGAGGACAGACTGGGCTCCGGAGCAGACTGGGTTTATACCAGACACTCCCCCTCCTTATGGTTGGTCTGATCTGTTGCCTGTCACGGCTCTGCACTGGAACAGCAGCGCCAGTCTAGAGATCCAGATGCAAAACATTTATTTATAGCCAAAGGCTTTGATGCTTTTCATGATCTGCAGGGAATGTGATTGAATCACATTGGATTAAAAATAAACCATACCGCTGATCAGTTTTCAAACTTTTACGTCTTTCACCAACCGATTATAACTAGTTACCATTTAAAGCAAAAATAAAAAAAATTGCAGGTGCACCATTAAATTTTAAACCACAGTTTGGAAATTTATTGGAGCCCTGGAGACATGTTGGGATCCTGGAACATTGACCAAGCAAGTTGGATTTTTAAGAGGATGGTGATTTAAAACAAGATAAAAGAAATAATAAAATCTTCCTTGTTGTTTAATTCCACTTTGAAGCTCAGGCAATTTTGTACAGTGAATGTTTAAACCGTAGTCTGAGACAGTGGTCTGCAACCTCCATATCTGCAAAATTATATCCAAGTTTTCAAATATGGATATAACAATTGCATACATTTTTCTTTAAAAAATGCCTTTTGTCTTGTCTTTAAGTTGAAAAAATATATATATATTTTTTTTATATTTTCCATAAATAACATTGCATAGAAGAAAAGGTATCCCTATTTATTGTTATTTTTTCCCCCTCAATCTTAAAATCTAAAAATCAAAATACAATGGTGGTCCTTCAAGAATAAAAAAATAAATAAATTGTCTTTATTTGAAGAGGTCATGTAACATTAGTGGTGCTGAACAAGTTTTAATTGGACTGAGGACATTTTCTTCCATTTATTAAAATGCTATTTTATATGCCTTCCATTTCTGAGATAGGAGTATTCAAGCACAAAGTACAAAGTAGATGATCAACCAGAGGATGATGTATCTCCAATGTCTTTGTTGGATTTGTTTTTTGTCGTCAGTTATTCATACTTCGTTAGTTTGCTAATTCTTAAGCATGCATTACACAACATGCTGTCAATGAATATTTCTTAGAAAATTGAAGAAAACAGACCAAGACTCACCTTCTCACATTACCGCAATTGTTGAAGTGCAGTTGGAAAATTATGCAATAATCTGAAAATGTAATGACAAATTAAGTAGCCTCCGAATGTTCGAGTTATTTTACTTTCAACTGCCTAAACTCTTGTTGACATGGTTACCACAGAAATTTGACAAAGACAGTTTGTTGCTAAGAGCGCTCACTCCGTCATGTTTCTATAAATAGAATATGACAAAGATTTAACTGATCAAATTTAAAGGCCTATTTTTTATCAGCGATGTTTAGCGTGAATTAAGGTCGTACAGTTAGCCAACTTTGAACTTCCCTTCCACTATGAACTAATGCAGAGTATTTGACCATATAGCATCCCACCACTGTGAGACAATAAAGGATGTTTCTATTTATTAAGATCCATCGAAATTCCAAAAAAGAAGAAAAAAAATTACATTCCACGTCCCAAGAGCCAGCTTCTACAACCGAGGATCGGACCGCCCGGCCCCCCTCCCTCGGCCGCCACCCATAACACATTTCACTCGACCCCTTTGGCCTCTCTCATAGGTGGTGGGCCCATGGGAGCGGGGACCCATGTCTCCTCTTCAGGCTGAGCCCAGCTGGGCTCCATGGGTAAAAGCCCGGCCACCAGGTGCTCGCCATCTTGCCAACAATGCTGTTTGGGGCACTTAAGCCCCTCCACCACGATCAGGTGGCAGCCCAAGGAGATTAAAAGAACGAGATACAATTATTGACAACAAGAGGAGACAAAGACTTTTTACATATCCTTTATTATAACAGTAACATACAGAAAATAGGTTTGGTCCATGAAAAAAAGTTTGCAGATTCACACAGCTCTACTGTCCACTCAGCGTTTTTACATCTCAGAGGCCAACTCACACACCGCCCCACATTAGTGTATTCTTTGAATTAATAAAACTCACAAGTCAAATATGTTCCCAACACTCTTCTTAACCTGCGACGGGGAAACGACCCGATTTGCAGGACGAAACTAGAGTGCTTCTTATCAGCCTCAGTCACCGTTTCTCTTTATATTAGTGAAATATGTGAAGTTAATTTGACAGGCAACATAATTTTGAAAGCATGTTGCTGTTAAGAGAGGTGGTTCAGTGAATTTGAGCAACAGAGAGCTAAATAACTGCTCTGACAGTCAGGCTGATTATTATAAATACTGTGGCAACAATCAGAGTAGACAAAAACTTAAGACAAAGATAGAGGTTAACTTCATATCCATCTGAAGTTTTTACTTTTGCTCAGTATTTACAAAACTAAATAACTAGAGGTACCCATACTAGCTACTTTCATGATTATCTGCACTATCTAACAAGACAAGTATGGATGTAATACATATTTTTTAAAACAAGGATCACTAATAGCAAAAAAATGACTAAACTTCATATTAAAAGGAAACATAAAAAAGAAAGAAAGAAAGAAAGAGAACCGTTGTAATGCAACAATGTTCTCCCACAATTCACTGAGCCGTAAAATGCCTCACACACAGACTGTGGTGCTGTCAAAACAAACCAACACAGCTAAAATCCAAGTGACACACAAACGGTCAATATGCAGCAAAAAAGCCAAACTGATCACAGTCACGATCAATATTTACCTCCCGGGGTGAAAACCTGAAGGTTGGTCAGGAGCGCAAAAGGTCATTTTAGTCTCAATACAACAGAACAAAGGCGCAAAAGCGGGCGCAAAAGTTTTTCCAGGGAAATATTACATTTAAAATTTCCAAGGACAATCCAACATCTTTCTGCGTTTGTGTCAGTATACCAAATAGAAAAGGAATGTGTAAAGATAACCAAGCAGCAGAAAAATAAACCTGTGCTCAGAGAAATGTAAGAAAAAAAAAAAAAACTACATAAAACCTAAAGCAGAAACTAACCTAATTGTTAATCTGCATGAAAAAAACAGAAAAAGTAACATCATATTTAACAGTAAAGTCGTTTGATATCTTTCAGAGTTTTAACGAAAAATTTGCAGACTTCAGTTTGAACACACACACACACACACACACACACTAATCAACTCCAACAGCACAACTTGGCCCATCTCTATCCTGACGGGATGTTTCATGGGGAAAAACCTCCTAAGTGTTCCTGATTCCAAGCGCCTGTTCCAACTCCTGCCTCCTCTGCTGGACCTGAAAGAAGGTTTTAATTCCAGAAAAAAAAAAAAAAATCACCAGAAAGAATGCATTAAAGCATTTTGGGTCAGTGTGGAAGGAGATAAAGACTAAAACTAAATAAATCTGTTAAAACATTACCTTGGAGTAGAAGTAGCGACACACCGCCTCCTGAGCCCACGGCTGATAGTAAAACTCTGCTCTCCGCTCCTCTTCTGGGTTTCCCACAACATCTGTAATGGTCTGGAAACAAAGCAATTAAAAAATTATATATTTATATAACTGAATAGGATTCTGTCTCAACAGGAACTGCAGCTAATGAAAAGCACACGGTCTCCGTTAGAAGGACTGGTTTCATATTATTTTAAATCAGCATCGCCCTCCTGTGCTGCAACCATCCACTTCTTGTTCTCTCCCATAAGAGTCAAATCAAGATTATTTATACATGACATTCAGCAACAAATGTGTTTAAAATCACCACTAGTGATTGCATGATGTTACCATAATCTAAATATTAGATTATGTAAAATACCATCATAAAAATGACCAAGCAAAATCAAATATATTGATCAATGTTCCAGTTACTGGGAACTGGTTGCAGTTTATTTCTGGGATACTGCATTTAAAGAGGCAATAAATGTTCATGGTATTTGGCCTCTGAACCCTCCTGAGCAGGTTTTGCCTTTTTTAAGGCTGCATTGATTTCATCTGAAGACAAATCTGAAATCTGCCTAGAAAAAAAAAACTAAATAAAGATAGAATATTTTCATCCAGAAATAAATATCATTTGAAGGCGTGTAAATGCAAAAGTGTGTTCTGTCAAGAAAAAAAAAGTCAGTAATTGGTGAAAAACAATGAGTCACATCAGTTTACTTTTATGATGCATTCTGATGTTTTAAGAGCATCCTGTGTGCAGAAACAGGCAGTGCTGCGTTTTCATCTTTTTGAGCCCTTAGGGAATTTATTCTGAATAGCACAATCTCACAGAAGGGCTTACTCAGCCTGGACTCATATGAAAACCTGACATTATAACCAATATCTATGCTTCAGAACATCAGAAGAGAGAAATATTTTTCTGAATTCAATCATGTGTCATATCCTCTGTGGAAAATAACCACAGAGACCCGAGGGACGAATTCTGTAGCTGAACTTACGTGGTATTCACTGTAACATTGGAGCACAGATAAGCGGGCCAGTCTGAGGTCATGACACACAAACTCACCTTGAAGTCCCTGCACTGGGACTGAAGCCAGTCGTTGATAAAGCCCTGAGGATCCCTGGCAAAACTCAACATGAACTCCCTCTGGGTTTTCAGCTGGTTGATGGTCTCAATAGTTTCATGGATCTGAGGAAAATTTGACAGGAGAGGGTTCATTCACCTCTTTAAAGTAATCATAAATGTACATATTTGATCAGCGCTAATCAAACAGAATATCAGAAGCACTGATTATCTGAGAACAAGGGCTGCTTTAATGATTTCCTCATCCAAAAATGCTGCATCAGGAAAACCCTTGAAGAGGTGTCTTCAAAATATTCTGAGCTTTTTCTATGAGCGGTAGGAAAGCTGATAAATCTCTAACACTGTGGTTTTTGTCACTATTTTAACCTGTAATGCACCTTTAGATATGAGCTTAAGATATAACATAAACAGAACTTTTACATTTTTAAGGGATTACGCAGAAGTTAGTAGGTTTGAACATTTCTCGGATTTGTTTCCTGTAATGTGAGAAAACTCTTACTGACGGTCCTGAACTGTTCCTGTGGCCTGTAGGTGATGGCAACATGTCAACAGATACAGAAAAAAGCCTTGGGAAGGTTGTTAAATTAAAAAAAATAAAGGCAGAGTCCCACAGGAATAAGTAATCCTCACCAAACTCAAAGTAACTTAACAAAATCAGCGGCGAGGCCCTTAAATAGTAAAAGACTTTCCTGTATCTTTACATCGTTAAGCTGTCTCAGAACAAAGACTGACCAGGGGGACGTCCTTCAGCAGGACAGCTTTAGGCCTCATCAGTGTGATTACAGGCCTCACTGCCAAGGTAATGACTGATAGCAGGAAGACAGGAAGGAGGAATAACAGACAGGCTGAAAATTGCACAAGCAAATGTGCAGAGATGGTTCAGGTAAATGAAAACGTGTTTGACAACAGGGTAAAAAAAGTAAATGAAAAAAGGTTTCATTTACTGGTGCACCAACTGCTGTTTTCTGGGCGACCACAGATAGTTAAAATATCTCTGTTTGGTCGATAGTAATTTTACTTTTTAAGTCACAGACACTGTCAGGTGCCAGAAGGTCAATGTTTAGGTCTTATTTTACAACAATGCAAACCTGTCTTACCTACAGATGAGGTAGTGTTCTCAAATAAAAATGAAAAGTTTAGAGCATTAATGTTCAAACTACTAGAGTAACTAAAAAACTATTCAGTTCTCATCTTAAAAACAAAGCCTATCACCAAAAATGAAATGCACAGCAGCATTTTGCTTTTCAGAATCACAGGGCTTGAGGTCAGGAGAGGACAATCACAAAAACCACCAATAAAGTGTCCTGACTTTTTGGTTTTCTTGTAGTGCAATAAGAAAAGAATTGTAAAATGGATATTATTTTAATGGATAACATCAGTTTCACATGCAAGTATTTGCCAATCGCCCAAAATTAAGGAAGTCTGGGCTGATCAATTGGTGTAACTCTAGTTTCACTTGTTTTACTTTGAATCACATGAACCTAAATCTGCCTTAGGAATAATAAAAAAAGAGAGAACTCTGAATCTTTAAAAATAGATGCTCAGTGGAGTTCAAAACTGACCAAAACCCTAAATACTATTGGATATTATCTGCAAAAACATGAAAATACTTCAGCACAATTCCTTCAGAAAACACCCAGACAGAGTATAAACTAGGAATTGCCTCAGAAAGCTGCGAGACTCTCAGGTTGAGGTTCTCACCTTGTTATCCAACCCTGCTATTTCCTGCTGACTTGCTGTGGAGAGCAGGAATGAGTTCATCTGGGTCTTCAGCGTGTCATCCACCTCCACATCAATGTCATAGCAAGCAGTCTTCTTTTGATCATTGGGATCCACACTGATGAGAAATATTACCCATCAACTCTGGATTTCACCATTTCCAACCAGTTCTTACAATAAAAATGGATTTTCTTCCAATCCTTCTACTTTGATTTGCCATTTTGTTCAGAAAATGTTTTAAAAGGTGCTTAGCTAACAAGACAAACAAATTCAAATAACCTCAGAAAACATCTGAGGTTACATCTGCACAATAAACTGAAACGTGGTTGTCAGCGCAGCATCAATATTTACACAATAACAGTTCCAAACGACTGTTTGGATGTAATTGTGGTCAGTGATTGTACGTCAAGGCCCATAATTTCATGCTGTGCATGCCTGTGATATATTTGAGACCCAAGTCATAACTACAGTAAATAGTGTCAGGCTTTTTAAATGAAGTCTGCATAAACTTAACAGGCATTGTTTAAATCCATTAAAACACATTAAATTCACATAGAACTTCTGCCTCTCTTATTCACAGCCTTACCTGATCACATGGTTGATGATGATTGGTTCTGGAGGCATCAGCAGAGCATGCAGGCGCTGTGGGATTTCGGAGAACTTCATTCGCTGCGTTTCAAAAATCTAAAGAGGGGAAAAAAAAAATCCAGTTATTTCAAAGTATTCACAAGTTTCAGATCCCAACAGCTGTTTGGCTGAATCAAACATTGACTAAGCAACAGACACGAAGCAAAATATTTCATTTACACCAAGAATATTCTGTAAGTTTTATCTGTAACAGCAAACTTGTGATTCCTGCTGCTATTTCTTGAAAAGGAATGAGAGTTCTAAATATTTCTGTGCTCTTTTCAACACCTCTAAGCTCCATTGTTGTAGTTGAGACAAATGAAAGCATATTCTATATAAACATCATACATTTCACACATGGAAAGTAAAATAAATCCTTTTTAGGTTGTTTATCTTGGCAAAGAACTTGTGCCGAAATTCCTGGGAAACCAGAAGGACACCAACAAAACTACAGCCGTACAAGGACACAGAGAGGGAGAGTCAGACTGTAAACAACGAAAAGACAAGAACCAGGTCCGCTCCGACACAGCATGGACCCACCATGATCACACAGGTTTTATTGGACATATTAAAATCAGAGCTAAGAAGAACAATAAGTAGAGAAGTTATCTACTCACTTGCTGGAGGTATTTGTCACAGTTGATGAACTCGCGCTCATGCGGATCTTGGAGTTTGTGTGTTTTGACGTACTGCCACAAAGCCTGGATGATGACAGGTCTGGTCTGAGTGTGGATACCCAACATGCGGGCCAGTCGGGGATCCAGCTTGAACTGGGGGGGCTGAAACAATGATCAAACATAAGGTCATTTAAAGCAAAATGAACCGGGCTTTAAATAACTCCAGCAAAACAAAAACACACCTGGTAATCCAGCATGAGCAGGACGGTGCAACGAACTCCCACATCACCGGGCCTCTTCACCTGGAAACCATCCGTCTCCTGGGTAGTGGCCGTCCTGTGCCACTAAGATAATGCACACATTTTAGGATATCTTCTATTTAACAATATTCAATTCCTACTGTAGCAAGACCAGAATTTCTGTATGTTTCACAAACTTTTTAAGTGCATTATCAACAGAATTTAGACCTACATTTTCACAGAAACATTTATTTGCACTCAAGCAAAAATGCTAGCTACTTAGCAAGCAAGGCTATATCGGCAATTAGTTAGCAGTAGCTTCAGCCTCTCAAGTCATGAATGCAATGAAGATGTCTGAGTGCGACTCAAATT
Organism: Poeciliopsis retropinna; assembly: GCA_010277075.1. Classification (NCBI taxonomy): domain Eukaryota; kingdom Metazoa; phylum Chordata; class Actinopteri; order Cyprinodontiformes; family Poeciliidae; genus Poeciliopsis; species Poeciliopsis retropinna. Next base: position 2,334,607 of record VMRM01000004.1, on the reverse strand, counting down.
TTTGCCTGACAAAAAAAATCCCATAAGGAAAAATATATATATATATATATATATAGAATATACAAGATTAAATAGTTAAGACATTTTAAATTAAATAATTTATCTACAGTTCATTTTAGATAAATGAACTTAAGGCTTTTTAAGAATGTGAGAATACCCTGAAAACACTTGATTTCACAATCATATCATCTACTTTTCTAAAAATAATCATAAGAAAGAATAAAACAAAAAGAAAATGACAAAGACAAGTAAATCAGTAAATCGTCATACTTCCACAAGGTGATTGTCTGGTCCATACAGGTCTTTATCCAATTCGATCACAAGTGACTTAAAGAAGGAAGAGAACTTTCTTTTTTGTTTGGTAGCTTCATACTTGGACACAGCAGTCTGCAAACAGGTTGAAACCACAATTTACACATTTGTTTTAAAGAGAATTTCATTGTATAAAATCAAAGTGTATATCAGTGTAACAGTTTACATCTTCTAATAGTCGCCCTTCAACACGCAGCTCCCATGATGCAACTGTGCCTTCTCCATCCTCAGCATCGGGCTTCGCAGGATTGAAGGTGTTGGATATAAAAATTCGGAGCTTTCTCTTTTGCTGTAGAACCATGCAAGAAAACATTAACTGATTAAAAACAAAGTGTGTAACACTCTGCAGAAAGCAGAGGAAGGACAGTCAGTGTATGAGCTATAATTGTAAGACAGGTTTGACAGCTTTACAATGGCACCGACGCTTTCTTTATATAAACATGATATCCAAAGAGCTTCCACAAGGAGATCATCATAAAATAAGCCCACATGAGCATAAACAGTGTTATGAAAACAACTTGAAAGCCAAAGCATTTACAGAATAATAACTGATTGGTTAGAAGGCAGACAAGTTTAAGAGAAAATACCTTTATAGGCCTTTTTAGGGCCTCCTGAATGTCGAGCCGTTTGCGCATGATGGTCTGATCCAGCTTCCTCTCAAAAGCCAGAAGATCCATGTAAGCCTGAGACTCTGGGACCAGCTCTCTGATCTAGGACCAAACAAACAAGGACAACACTTTTTAACAGTTTACTCAACTTTTTAAATCACTTAAATACATTCTGTTGTGTACTTGGAGTATCTAGGAGTGCAGAAAGGTTTAAGAGTCTCTCCCACTACTGCGTTGATATTTATATTCTATTTGGGCTATGTTGTTCAATCTGTTCAAATTTCTTTATTCCTAATTAGATTTGCTGAAGTTCTCTTTGTTTGCATTTCATGGATGAGTGTTTCAGCCTCCATTGGTATAAAGAAGAATTTGCTGAAAGACTTCTTCTGTTTAAGGGGTCAGTTTCTGCTGTCTACGGAAACGATGGACGCAGCAAAGCGACAAGACGCAAATAATGGTAAAACGACAATATACTTTATTTTAGACATGAATCAAACTACAAAAATGGTAGAAGGGGGTGTATTTAAAGAGGAAGCACCAGCCGGAGTTGCTCTTAGATGGGCTTCAGAACAACTTAAATAATGATTGATGCCAAAGCATTACAGTCCCACTTTATGTTGACAACAACTTTATGAATTAAATGAAGAATATAAAAGTATAATATATCCATTTTAAGAAGCTAAGAAAAAGACTAAACATTTTTTGCTCAGGAGAACCAAAACTGGCATTACAGACAAACCGTGTCACAACTACAAATTTCAAAGTGAACAGAAGTACAGTACAGTGGATGACAAACCAGGCCAGTAAAGCATCAATTCAAAAGCTTTAAATAACATTTGAAGCATTTTTTTATAAGATGTACCCTTTTCAACTGAGTGAATATTGCAAAAAACTGATACACAAAAAAATAAACTAGCATCTTGATTTTTGGTACTGTCAAAAATCTTAACCATGTTATATTAACTGTACTGACCTACATTATAACCAAACCTTTTCAAAACAAGGTAGGGCAAGTAAGAGTTTAGTTGAAAAAGTTCAGGATTCATTCAATTTCCACAAAGTAAAAACTCACCCTCTGAGGTAGAATTTTATCAGCCATCTTCTTCTTCTTTGTGCTGTAAAAAGCAAATAAAAAAAAATGGATATGAGTGTAAGTTCGCTTTAATCTGAGGTCTCTCATCATAAAGAGACCATAAAGAACACACACACACACACACACACACACACACAGAGAAAACAGTCTAAGCATTACCATCATAATTAAATTCCTCATTTATACTGGAATTTAATCAAAAATGTGCAGCGGCCATTTAAATCCTGCAGCTGCAAACGTACTAAATTAATCATCTATATGAAAGAAACATTTTCCATCTGCCTTCCAATTTAAACAAAGCCACTTCATCTAGGCTTAAACTAAAAATAAACTTTGAGGTGTGTTATATAAAATCTCAATGGTTGGATCAATGTGCAATTTGATTATTAGCTTTGCAATTGATCACCAGCTATCCTGTGTGGTCTAAACAAATCAACAAACAAAAACTGCTTAGCATTTCTGATGAACAGTTTAACAGTGTTTCATCAGAGGAAGATTTTCTGCTTTTAAAAATAACATTTTTAAAAGTCTGGTTTATACTTTGTTTTATAATAGTTTTTAATTTAACCCTAACCCTTTTAAAAAAAAATTTTTAAGTATTAATGCTCCAATGGAGATAATCAAAACTCGCTCTCGGCATCGATCTTTCTACTTCCTGCACGGCTGAGTTGGGACAAGCTGAGGAACTCACTGCTGGTTGCGGTTCTGCTGTTGCTGAACCTGCTGGATCTGCTGAGGAGCGGGCCTTTTCCGGGACGGGTCCATCACGCCGGGCATCCCAGGGCGAGACACGGGGCTGCTGCCGTAACCAGGTGGGCCCATGGCGGGGCCCTGCGGGGTCATACGGCTGGATGGGGGCATGCCCGGTCTCTGCAGACAAAAACACAAAACAGATTGTTAAAAAATGTTGCTGAATTTCACCAATAATGAATGAAAAGAAGGTTTTCAGGTGTTAAACATTAACTCCTGTTGTATTTCTTACTTTTATTTTCATACCCCGGATGGTAGAAAAACAGTCTCCATTTTTGCAAAGTGTTGTAGATGTGAGGCGCTAAATTATTCTCACTCACCAAATGTGACAAAAAAATTATTTATTTAATGAAGTTATTTAATTGGGGATACAAGATTTATACAACCTGTAATCTATTCTCTTGAGATGTAAAGTCTCTTGGCAGTAAAGGAAACATCCAGTTAAACTGAGGACACATTTTTCTTCCCTTACATTTTATCCACAATTTCCAGTTGGGTAAAGAAGGCACCAGTCTGCCATGGCTAGTTGGCTTAAAAATCTGACACTGTGACAAAAGGAAAGATTTAAATCTTTAAGTGGTTCGAGGGGAAGAGACTCAACTTCATCTCAGTCGCAGTCAATCAAGCATGTCTGAAGTTTTTGAGTTGAATCTGGATGCGGTTGGTATATATGAACTAATTATCAACCCAACTAACACATGCTGTCAACAGCCAATGAGCAGCGGAGAGAGTGTAAATCCACTGTGGACAACATCAATGTAAACACAGGAGCTTGTTATAAGAAGGGAAATTAATAGTTTTAAGATTAATGTTTGAAATTTGAATGGAAATCAACCCAATACTTAAAGAGTTTACAGGAAGGAAGCAAGTCAGTTATATAGGATAGTTTAGAAACTCTGCATAGTGTTGAGGTTTTTGTAATGTTTTGGACATAAACACTAAACTGAAAGATCATTTAAAATGCACAATAGTCATTTTTGTATTTAAATGTAATTTTCTGAATACAGAATTTGTAAAAAAAAAAAATATAATAAAATAAATAAATAGTCATCTTTTTGTCTACTTCTCCATCATCTTTTAATAATAGCTGGCAAAATGTTTGCTAAACAACTAAATTGCCGCATTTGTGCTAGTTTTGTGTTCTGTTGGTTTCAGTTCATTTGATAAATCATGCAGTCTCTTATCTCTCATCAAGTGTGTGATATCAAGTCTTTTACTCATCATAAAACATCTGCTTAATCCAGCCTGTCATTGTTTATTCAATTTCTTTTAAAATCTTTAACACACTGCAACAGATGCTTCATGTTTCCCCTTTTACTTAACTACCGACAGCCTGGCAAACATGAGGAGCAGATAATTGTTGGAGTCATTTTGAATCACTGCATTATTAGTTTGCTTAAGCAAAGTGATAACTAAAGCAAATTTGCTGATTTTAATGGAACTATTAGTATTAGTAGAAGTACCAACAGCAATCAGTAAATAATATCCTTGCAAATGTAGCAATGAATAAGACAAAAACACCAAATTATAATAATAGGCTCTTTTATGAAGTCTATTTACTGAAAATAAGTTCATGTGGACTCCTTGTGTTAAATAAAAAAACCCATTAGGGGTGTACCAATTCCAGTTGTCTGGTTGATCACCGATTTTTAAAAAGCCTGAGATTACCAATTCAGATTTTGTCTCAAACCAATATTTTTGCCTGGAAAATATCTAAATCAACCAAAATCAAGGAAATGGGAGTCAATTTATTGATGCACCCCATGTGCAATTTAAAAAATATATTTCCAGGGATTAAAATTGGTTATGACAGTATAAATTAGTGGTCTGTAAATATAAAAATTTGATTCAATATCAAATTGGCACATAATTCAATATTATGTGCCACTATGCACAACAGTTCAAAACTGTTATGACTAATAACCGATATTTACCGATATAATATACATTTCTCTACTGTTTTGACATCATGAAAAAACACAACTCCACTGATATTCTTGGTTTCAGTTAAAAAGCCAACAGTCCTGTACTGAGGCACTATCACAACACCACACAATACCACAAAGGCCTCCCTAAACATACAAAAAAGCAGTGCAAACATTAGTTATCAATATCAGCCCATTTTACTTATAATAAACAGATGAACATTAGAGCATTAGCAACATCAATCACAACCAATGTTAAAGCCCATATATTGTGTATTCCCAGTACAAATAATAAACAGTTTTCTCCAATTTAATCCCCAGTATCTGATTATGCAAATTTATCACCTAAAAAAATTGTAACATTTTAGTTAGGACTTCAGCATTTAGGTGTTTTGGTTTTAGCACATTCAGCAGCCACATTTTCACAATGTTAAACCCAAATATTACATTTTCAGTTCAAAAAGGATAAATTAGTATTTAGGGAAATATTGGTATATCAGCATAACTCTCCCATTTAAAAAAAATAATTATGTCTCCAAACAACAATCACCAAAATTTCCATTCAAAAGTTCCTGCTACAACCACAAAGGACAAAAAGCATATTTCCAGTGTCAAAATGACAATTTAGCTTCACTATTAGTTCCTTTTAATAAATAATGCTGTACATAGTTGTTCATGTAGCAACAACATAAATGCATGAACAGTAAACTTTAAAAATACCTACAAGGTTCGTATATTACTGCAAATGTTATAGAATTCGTAAAACCTAAAAGTAGTAGTGAACATTAAGGAAACACACCGGGTGTGTGTAGGTTTCACCAGACAAGCAAATTCTTCCCATGCCTCCCTGACAGGCAAATACAGAGTAACAACTTCAGTCAACTCACCAAGCCGTGTGCTAGAAACTCAAACAGACGACTTCTTGTGTTTGACTGCATGAGTGCAGGAGAGAGAATATAAACCACGAGCCACTGACTGCAGCTTCTCCTTCAGCAGTACGTCCAGCAAATGGGACAGATGAGAGCAAAACACACCTTCGTCAAGCCGTGCTGGAAGGGAGGAAAAGTGCCCGAACAATATAGGCTCTGCCTTTTCCACACAACGCATATGAGTAGGCAGAGGGAGACTGCATGGTTTTCATTTAGTGCTTTTTACACTGTGCATCAGTATGACCTTGCATTGACTGAGAACAACTAGAGATGTGCAGCATTCAGAACAAGAATCCTCTCTTTTTTTTCCCCCACTGTGTTGTGAAAGGCTGCCTGTGTGAGTGAAAGCAGCCAAGGACACTGGAGGAAAAAAAAAAAAAGACAGAGATGCAGCATCTTTTCTCTGAATTGTGCTTCACACTGACAGCATTCTGCAAACCACCAACAAAGGATTTATCATCCCAATCATCACTATTTGCACCATGTCAAGCAGCAATATGGCTTTGAATTAAGACACAATACCACTAGCAAAAGGAAAATCTTTAAGCTAGAACATATAAGAGAAGTTAACGTGGCCATGAGGGTTTGATTTAAAACTGTGTGCAGTGATAAGATGAAGGGCATATATTAAAAAAACCACACTAACCTCTTATTTACAGGAGATCGCTAAGCAACACATGTATTATCAGCTTGCAGAAAACATGTTTGCCATTACTCAGTTTCAGACTGTCTCTGATGATGTGAAATGACAAAAGAAAACCAGTCAACTCTTCTGTTATACAACTGAGCTTTTAAAAATAGTGAGGACATTTTGTAGGTCTGTCTTATTCATTTGATGATCATTTTCAATAAATTCTAATACAATACATTTTGCTGGACCGTGTCTGGAATGACAATCATTCCAGAAGTTATTACAATAAACAATAATATTGCTTTGTTCAGATTTTCAAGGAATATAATTCTGATAATAATGAAAGAACAGATTCTCAGAGATCAATAAGCTGTAAGTGTTATGATTCAACACTTGAACTGAAAGACGTTTTACATTTTCAATAAACAAATCAATAAACAAAAACAAAATGAGCTATGAGGTTTCTGTAGATGGCTCTTTCAAGAAAAGCACTGGTTGAGACTGAAAAGTTTCATTCAGTTTTTGGTAGAAAGAGAGAGAGAAGAAGAAATCAAATAAATCACAAAAAAGGAAATTATTGAGCTTGATTCAATTTATTATGCAAGTAGTTAATTTATTGCAACAGGCTTAGTAACAAATAAGTTTTCACCCAACCGTATGTAATTGTAAAGTTTAATGCTGGACAAGACACTGATGAAATACCTTTATTACAGTGAGGTTGATACAATCAGTGTATGCAAATTTATATTTCAAAATATAAAGAGCTGAAATGCCATCTTTGCATGCAGGTGTGGTTGAACCACCATGCTGATGTTCTAAAAGCAGACAAATGCAGGAAAATTTGCCCCAAGCACAATTTATTTTGACAATATGCAACTGTGATTTCTTTCCAACCGAAAATAATAACCTGATTTGAGTCACTTCCATATATGATACTAAATCAGAGACATATCCAATAGTTTTCAAAGCGTTCAAAGTCTGAACGGTCAATGATCTTAAATCTGGACGTAAAATGTGACTGAAAATTATAATTATGAACTCATGAAAGAAGTCTTTGTCAGTGAAGGCATTACAACTCAATGACACCGCCCGTGGTCCATCCGTGGTCCTACTCCAACACCATAATGGTCTTGTTGTGATCTTGACAATCTTGTTGGCTCCCATTGCTGAATAACTTTAACATTAATCAGCAGATGGAAGCATCTGCATATGCAGGTCACTACGGGTTATGAACTGTTCAAACAGAAGTCTGATTACAATTACATTTTATTAATAGCATGTGCAAAACAAATGAATAAATTAAAATATTGGAGTAGAGAATCACGACTTTCTGTGTGAATGCAGTGTCAATTCACATGAGCATTAGGACATTTTGCATCTTCTTTAAAAAACAGCAAGTTCAAAGTAATATTCTATCATCTACTTGTGGTCTGTTAAGTTATGTTGTTATGACACTAAAAATAAAATCATATCCCTCGGAGTGCTGGAATCAGAAACAAAACCAATAGAAAATTGCCGTAGAACAACATTTTCTCAACACAATATTAAATTAAATTCTGCTTGAGATTTGATTTTAATTATTAACACCATTAAAACATACAATGGTTCACACTGCAGTTGCAGTTGGTAACTTTTATAAAAATGTGTTTTGGGCACATAATGGCTATACATATAAAATAGTAATACATATAATCATTGCATTATGTTGCATAATGCAATGATTATATTATAATAGGCTGGCAGAACATGCAATATTCTTTTAACACAATGTGTGCACTGCTAAACGTCCAAAATAAACAAAGGTCTGGTGGATTAATGATAATGAGGAAATACCAGATGGTTGTACATAGTGGCAACCCATTTCATTAAAAGTGTTCTTAATCAACCACTGAATGTTCTTTTAATGGTACAGATAAACCGCGCAAGGATTATATGCAGAAGTTAAAACGTAAAGTAATTTTCAAGTTTAAAGTGATGCAGATGATTAGGAGAGATGATGATATATAATTATATAAAAATTCTAATGAGATGAACAGAGATTTTACAGCTCACTAAGACAAAAACCATCCACGTATACAAAATTTTCCCCAGGGAACATCGTCTATTTATCTCATATCAACCAAAAACAGAAAATACTCAACTAGTTTGACCGTCATCTGAACTTTTCTTATGGTTAATCTAGTTTGTAAAAGTCCTGATTTCAGTGGAAGCTTTTAACTCAAAAGTAGTTTTGAGTTTAAAACTTCTGTGTTTCACACAGCCACGCCTCATCAAAGCAAAAATGTTAAAACGCTAAACTTACTATCAGGGCAAATTTTATATTGCTTGAGTCCCTACTTTGTGAATAATACTGAGCGAGAATGGGACAAAATGACCGAAGCGCAGTTAGCAACGTTAGCAAGCTAAGCTAAGGGCCAGTTGGGACTAAGCTAACTTTAATGTTAGCAAACTGCAGGGGAACAAATTCAAACTGGAAACTCTGACCATAACTCAAAGTGAGCGATTAAAATAAGTCATCGGCTGACTCCATCTGTTAGGTAGTGGTAACTTCGCTTTGAACTGTGGCGGAGAATAGTGTTAGCCACTTGTGACAAAGCAGCGGCGAGCGGCTTTGTTCTAGCGGACTGATGGAGCGATAACTCACCGGGTACCCAGGCCCGGGCATCGGAGAGCGGTACATGTGATTCTGTGCGCCTGACGTCGGTCCCATTCTTCCAGAGGGAGTCCCAGGTCCCATGCCTGGCGCTGCGCCTGGTACCGGTGGCCCAGGTCCCATTGCTCCACCGCCACCAGCAGTCGGTGTTGATTGAAACCCCCCTCTGGCCGCCATCTCCTCCCTGAATATCGCCGCCGGTGCTGGAGCGCAGCTACCGCGAGAGTGAGACCTCCGTGAAGCGTGACGTGTTTGTCAAAACACAGCGCCCTCTGCTGTTCATTTTCAGTACAAAGGCAAAATGACGGCGTGAGAAACTGCCTTTCAAAAGTATCAGTACCCCTTTAACTTTTTCACTTTTTCTCACATCCACAAACTTCTGTGTACCGGTAATTTTATTGTGATTTGCATATAATAAACACAAAAGTAGAAAATAAATGTCAAGCAAATAAATGTCAAGTGGAAGTAAAAATATGACACATGACTTTTAATACTGAAAATTAAGGGTCCTTTTCTCAAAAAATAATTTGCAAAAAATGCCTTTGAAATTAATCTAATTAATAAACAGTCTATAGTAAGGTTTGAGCAGCTAAGCTGACTGACTTGGCAAGAAGATCACCAGTGAAAAGGGCAAAATGCTCATGGTATCTCTGGAGGACATGGAAAAATCCAAAGGTCAGGTGTCAACAGAACATTTATGTGTTATATAGAGAACATAGCAATTAGAAAACTAGGACTCTGTTCAGATGAGACCAAACCAAACAACTTTAGCCTATATGCAAAATGCTGCAATATCCTGAACACACCATTCTTGTAAAAAAGATGAATGCGAGGCCACTTCATGTTGTTGGGATGTTTTTATTCAGCAGAAACAGTGAAGCTGGTCAGAGCTGATGGAAGAATAGACAGAGCTTAATGGAGTGGGTTAGATTATAGCATATTCATATATTGGAAAGTTCCAGTCAAAATCTAAATCTAAAGGAGAAACTTGAAAATAAATCTTCTCAGAGGCCCTCCATTATTTTGGACTACAGTTTTATGTGTTTTCAATCTCTGCATGTTGGTAGAGCAATATTTCATCTGAAATTACACATCGCACATCACACTGTTCAAATTTTAATTAGCGTCTTTCTTCTACTTCATAGAGGAGTCACACTTCCTTTAATTTTTAGTAACATAAAAGAACACTGAATTTTGTTTTTGTAAACTATTTAAATATCTTTTTAATAATGTCTTTAATTGCAAGTTTCATTTTTCTTATGTATATTTTTCAATCTATCTGAAACTCATAATGAATTGTTTCAGATCTAATTGTGAACCACAATTTAGTAGTATATACAACCACTTGTAATTTCTTCTTTGATCTTGGCATGGTTAATTGGGGCATAGGAGCTGTGTTCAGCACTTATTTATGTATTTGTCCATTCATCCATGCATCCTTCATCTTTGACAGCATCAATTTATTTCAGACGAAGTCCTTCTCTTTGGTGTGAGTGAGCTTTAGAGTAAATAAGTTTAATTTTCATCTGTCCTTTTTGCAACACTTACACTTGGTTCATCTTAATAATATGTAAAAAAAAATCTAGTTAAAAAGTGAAACCTAAATTACATGTTTAAATAAACAATATGGTTATGAAAATCATATTGAAAATATGATCTTATGTGAAAATAATTTAATTTTAATGAAGAGAGGAAATGATGATCATTTTTGTAGTTTGGTTTTAAGAACAATAATTTATTTTTATATTTCAATAAATTCATTAAATGAATAGTCATAAAGCCTGTTGGTTGTTTAAATCATGTTTGATTAGTAATGATTTTATATTACTAAGGTTTTCATTAGTGCACAACTCTAGTCGAATCAAAATTAATGTCTTGGCATTAAACTTAAAAGAAATTAGATTTTTCTCCGCTGGTCAAATCACAGGGTTGTTGCAGTTATTTTCTATGTGCAAGAAATAAAAAGCTTAGCTAATCCTCTCAATTTTCACTGTTTCGGGTTTTCTCTGATGAGCTTTTTCACAAATTTGATGCAGGTTTTTAAGGTCAAGCCATTTTCACATCAACTGAGAAACTGGTAGAAAACAAAATAAACAAAATTTCTATCATTATGACACCACCTCTTTTTTTACAAACATTTGAAAAAGTATGCATTAAAACAAAACAAAAAATATACAAATTGTGTAAATCATAGTCTTGTATGTGTAGTAGTATTTCTATGTTTATTTTATAAACTAAAATATTTCTTTAGTTTATATTTCATTTCTTTCTTCTAGAAAGAAATGTGTCATGTTGAACTATTTTACTGTATGAAAACTAAATGGAAATTGTATCTTGCATAATTTTACAGGATATATTGTGTGTTTATAGAAGCAAAACTGAATTTATTGGTTATCTATAAGACTGTTCTGCCTGGGTTTCCTTGGAGCAAATAATAGATTAAATGTGATGCCAGCTGTCTACCAAGGACATCAAATCACTTTAAAACAAAAGCAGCATCTAAAACCCTCAGTCACAATTTAAAAGCTTCAACATTGAAGCAACTTTTAAGCATAAAGTAAAGTACTACATCTTTCACAATAATGCCCCCAAAAAAGATTTATTTGTAACTTTATTTAATTTCAAGTCCAGTAATAAGATTTAAACCAAACCTTGCCCTGAATCCCTGCATCTAATTCCTGTTTACATAATTCAAAACAGAGTTCTACAGAGGACTAACCATCTGCTGCAGATCATCTTTCTTGTTTCCTTTCTTCATTCTATGTTGGACTTTGTTAGCAGTCTTCTTCTCTTGACTCTTTGTTGTGCAGAGAGTAGTCAAAGAGTCTGGAACTTACAAACTTAGACAAAGAGCCAGGCAGCTTTTCACCATGGAGTCAAATAATCTCAAGTTTACTCCGGGAACAACGCTGAAGATCTCTTGTGTTAATCACATACAAGTTAAAGTGCAATATTTTTGCTTTTTATAGTATAATAAGAAGTTTGTCTTTTTATTCCAAATAAATTGCACCAACCAGCAACACCATTTTCACTGTAGACAGAAAAAGCAACACTGTGTTTCCTCAGCTCAGCTAAAATAAGCTGTTATTTTAGCTTTAACAGAGTCTCCGGTTTGACATATTTGCTATCACAGTTAAAGCAATTAGTCGACCGGGTTTGGAAGCAATCCTCAGAGACTCTCCTCACAGTCCACTGGATCTGAGAATCCACTGAGATGCTCTAACAAGTCAGGGTGGTTTGGCTGGTAATATCTTAAACTGCTTCTTCTACAATTGACAGAATGTGAAACATTTTCTAAGGGAAAAAAGATGAAAACCTAATGTTATGGTAACATAGTGAGTGTGGTGGAGGGTTCTGCAGGGTTTTGCACTAATTAATATTTCTTTTTGCAATCGCCTACATGAACTTAAAGTCACATAATTTTCCCTCTGCATGTTTCCTAATGAGTTCTCCCACAAATCAGACATTACATTCCCTTTAATCACAGCAGGGGCTTATAAATGAGTAAATCTTCCATGTTTATTTGGCATCTGAGGGACCTCCACATGGCACCACCATGACCTTCTTTGAAAGTGTTTCATTATCTACACGTTTCTAATTGTTTTATCAGACAGCAGAGGCAGATAGAGCATTTAAAGTTGCTTATATATTTAGTTCGCACCAAGTATGAGCGGATCAGGAGACCTGAAACAGTAACAACAGTTTGCAAACTTTGATCTGATTGATGTCAAACATGAAGCAAAAACTGAACGAAACACGGCAGAAAATGAGGTTATGTGTCTTTTTGAACAGGTTGCAACTGAATCCTCATTCTCAGCACTTAACAATATCTGATGACATTTAATGGGCTTCCAGTTTTTACATGAGCTTTTTCATTCCAAGTGAGTGATAGAGCTTATCTTTAATAGGCCTCCCGACAGGTTTAATATCAAACAGCTGAATGCAGGGTTCGCACTTTAAACAAACGGAAAGCCAAATCAGTCAGGCCCAAATCCGAAGGCTAATACAACATCTTCTAGGGGTATCAAACTTGACTGCATGACAATAATTAATCTTCTTAATGAGCTGAAAGTAAAGTGGAGCCCAGAGGAGCTGCCGCGGCCTTATCAATGACAAACGGCTGGGCTTTCTAATTGCACCGCAAGATCTGACAGGATAAATTTGCACCAGAAACGTGACTGATATGACACGCGGACGGGAAGGGCTGCGAAGACGGAAACAAGCTGTAGAGAAAGATCAAACATTCATTTCAGCACCGTATAGATCCAGAAATATAAAGCACATGAAGAATTACAGGGTCAAAAGCGACTATTTTTGGGTGAGAATAATTTTAATTTGATCAGAGATTCCGAAAATAACATGACTACGATGTCTTACATTTTTTTTAAATAGGTAAAAAATACATTTTGAAATGATGTGGAAAAGTATTTGCTCCCTCATAGATTTAATTTGTTTGTCATTTTCTGTCAAACACAAATGTTTCATCAGATAAACAAAATGCATTTTTCAAATGGTAATGTCATTTATTAGGAAGAAAAATCTACCCAAACCATCCTAACTGTATGGAAAAGTAATCAAATACCACTCCAAAAAATCCTCAATATGCTGTAATCTGCATTTTTAAACTTAGTTCAATTCCATTTGAGTCTTTAGGCAAGGATCTTACAAAAAGCCATAAAGATTTTCAGGAACAGATGAAACACATATTTGTCTGGAAAAGTTTAAAAAAACAATTTTTATAAGGGTTGTATTATATATTTTTCAGGCACATTATGCCATTTTATAACACAATCAAGTAAATTTTCTTTTTTCGGTTGCTATAAAACATGCTATCTATATCAAACATGACCTAAAAGAAATTTGACTTCAAAATTTAACATCTTAAAATTGGTCCTCTGTCTCTTTAAGAAGCTCCGGCTCTTTCAGCAAAAACAGTGGAGCGTTGCACTACAAGGTTTTGGTGATTTTCCGGTGTATTTGTGGCCTCACAACTTGACATTATGAAGTTTCCCTTTGGGATTAACACGATTGAATTGAATGGATTTCACAACAACTTTTCTTTTGGTTTATTTTACTTCTCAATGTGTGCACTCAGAAACACTTAACTCAACAAGTGAATGCCCTCTGGTGGCGCAAAAAGTGCCACTACATGCAGAGTATAATCTTGAAGTTTTGGATATCTCCAAGTACAGAGTAAATAATTTGCAAGTCAATCGTCAAGTTCTCCAAAGTCCTGCTAATGACTGAGAAGAGTCAGACAATCAGTTCATGAGCTAAAGCTCAAGGGCACTTGGATTATTCAGCATAAATCCAGCAAGTCTGCTTTTGAAATGGATCAACATCTTATAAAAGCATAGTTAAGATTTTGGAGTGGTCTAGTTAAAGTTCAGGTTTAATCCGATTCTGTGGAATGAGCTTAAAGAGGTTCTGAAAACCTGAACATGAGGCTTAATTAAAACAATTTTGAATGAGCCAAGAATTTCTCCACAACGACGTTAAACTCTCCTTGGCAGTTACTGCAAACTCTTGATGGTAGTTGTTGCTGCCAAGGGCGGCCGCAAGAGTTATTAGGTTTGTGGGCGATTGCTTTTTCATATTGTGCCAGGTGGGTTGGGATGGATTTATTCCCTAATGAATTCAATCATAATTTAAAAACAAGCATTTTGTACTTACTGCAAAAATTGCACTCATGGTTTTGCTGCCAACTATACTGAGTTGCAGGTTTCACAGAAAGTGAAAACAAAAAGAAAAGATGCACTTACACCTGCAGATTCATTCCGACCTGCTGACTTTTGGAGTGCGTTCATAATAAAATGATAAAATGCAGCTAGCCACACAGAGGGATGGTGAATGAGGAGTGTAATATCTGTGGAAAAGTTGATAATATGATAACAGGATTAAGAGGGAATTACCTCTTCTTTGTGTAACAGTGCATGTTCAGTGGCAGCAGACAGCAAGATTAAACCAACAGATATGTGGCAAACAAATTTCATTAAAATCACAAACATCAGAGTTTCCCAGCACAAGGAGAGCCCCCTCTGTGCAGCACGCATGGAGCCGCCTCAGGGATTATCCGAGGGCGACCCAGCATTTTAAAAAAGGCCAGACAGTTTGGGACAGATCCCATTATAGGAGCATCTGCTTGTTATACCATCCTGAGATTGGCTGCGTGTCAACCACCAAGGTGAGAGCTAAAAGAGGAGGATCAGTCATCTTTGATTGTGATGCCAAGGAGGGAAAGAGGGCACCTAATGATTTAACCTCATTCAGAGAAGAGCGATGCCGTTGCCAGGATTTCTGAATCTGCCAACACGAGAAACTGAGCAATTAAGACCCTAGAGACAGCAGCAAAAGTCATGTTAATCCCTAATTTTTTGTGAGGATTTTCAGTTTCTGTGAACTCCTGCTGGTGTTACCACCTCCCACACAGCCTCCCCCCCTGCTTTGCCTGTGGAGACTTATCAGGATGCAGCAAGCATCTCCTGCAGGATTTCTGTCACTGGCAGGCAGCTCTCGTGTATCCTGACCCTCCTCACAATTTTCTGAGCTGCAGGCTGTCGCGGGGACAAAGACACAAATGCCAGCAGGAAATGAACACCTTCGCTCTTTATTTCTTAATTAATTTGTCTTCTTGGCAGGTACAGCACAAAATCATAAAACCATTAGTGGGGAAAAGTCACGTTTCGCACATTGAACACAGTCAAGTCTTCAACAGACAAAAGAGATTCTTTATGTGAAGTTTTAAGCTTGTGTGGCTACCAGCAGAGGCTTCTCGTGTGAACTAATAAAAAATGAATGTTCTCTCACTTCTGATGAGCAACACTGAATGTGTGCCACCTCCGCTAAAAGAAATCATGAAAGAATTATAAGGCAAAACGACCACTCTCCTCCTCGGATGACCCACGGCGTGGACCGATGCGCCTCAGACTCAGCAGCTAACACAATTTTTGTTTCTAATATTCACAAAGTCATGCATCACAAAAAGAGGAAAAAAACCTGCTACATGTGCACCAGTCGGCAGCACTAGATGTACCATAAGAAAAACGAGATGTCACCCAGAATTTTGAGCTGCTGGTTGATTAACAGTCTTGATTAAACTTAAACTGGCAGTGCAAGATATTTCCCATCCGTCCTTTTGTCATCTAACTATTGAAAGTGTAATTACGCTTTAACGGCATGAGCTGGAAAAAAACACCAACATTGTGGCTTGCAGCATTTCAAATGAATGGTTGACAGAGATAAGCAATATCTTGCTTGGTACCACATTCCTGCCCTTAAACGCTTTTTTCCCTTAATGCTGACTTATTTTAAAAGAAAGTGTTGGGTAAGCCAAGACTCCAGATTACATGATTAGAAGTAGCCCCTGATGACGCTTAATCTGATTTTCCAAGAGCTACTTGTGATTAAAAATAAATGTTCTCACTCTATTTGGTGATGAAAAATACATTATTTTGCCTCTGTTCGCTCGAGCATATAAATGCTTCTGAAAGTAAATTTGCTACTGAGAAGAAATCCTCCCAAGACAAATTTCAAAAATGATAGTTACAGTTTATTTATGCATCAATAACTAAATAGACAGGCCTCTAAACCTGAATGGATTGAGACAGTCAGATGGAACTAAATAAGTTTGACATGAAAGAATGAAAAGAAAAGTCAAGAAAAATGTAAAAACATGACATATCAAGAGTAGTACGTTTTCTTTTGTATCACCTCTACGTACTTGCGATATTGTGCTTCAGTAAGACTTTGCAACTAGAACACAGATACAGAAAATTCCTAACAGCCCTACAGAACCGCAAGTAATTCATGAATAAAAAGTTGAGAAGAGAACCAAAATAAAAAAATAATTCTTTTTTTTTCTTTTTTTAAATCACCTCTCATCGAGGTCAGTATAAGCATAAATGAAGATGAGCAAAGATTCTTCAACTCATCTGGCACATGTGAAGAAGTTAACATAAAAATTGAGAGTTGCACAATTAAACACTCGTCTGGTTGGGCATTACGTTTGACACCCTACACACACACTTCACACACACACATAAGCAAAAACACAGAAATATAAGAGACAAATCATCTTCCTTTTACCGGCTTATCACTGAGGCAGACCTGGTAATTACAATGTAAATGTATATTTATATATTTATATATGTTTATTATATAAAGACATAAAAATCAACTAGAAGTAAAAATGAAAAGAAAAGAAAAAACATGCACTGGACAAATACAAGCATGCATTATCATGATGATGAGACCTGAAATTTTCACCAGTACATTTTTCAAATGGTAGATGTTGCACCTGTGCTGCTGTTGCGTTTTCCACCCATTCCCCATCAGGCATGAACAGAGATACATTCTCAAACCTTTCCTTGTGTTGCTACATGTACAGTGGAGTAAGCATTTTGAGGATAGTCACAGAAGCAGGTGGGGGAGGGGGTTAGTGTTGTTGCTCTGTCGCATAGAGGCATGGAGGCTCTTTTCTGTTTGCGGTGAAATTACTATACATTTTCCAGTAACCATGGATGCTTTTTCTTTTCTTTTTTCCTTTATTCCTGTAAGAGAGTCTGTTGTTGTTGTTGGCAAACCTTCTCCGCCAGTTATCTGTTGTGGCAGTATTCCAGAGGAAAAACACAAAAGAGTTTGGACCGCTGCATGAAATGTTTCTCTAAAGATCAAAATATACTTCTTAATATTCAGGGCTCTCTCTTTACTTGGCCGTTGGATGGAAATCCTTTATCGTGTTTGACTGATTGATTTTTCTTTCTCAGTTTCTATGTAAAAAAATGCCTCTGTTTTTGTTCATCAGCATCAGCTCTTCAATGTCTGTGCGTCAGAAAGTTCGTTGCTGTACGGTTGGCTTTGGTTGCATAACACGCACGGTGATGCTTTACTGAGGTCTGCTCAGCAGGTGAAGTCTTCAAAGTTGCCCTGGCCCGGATGGTGAGGTAGCATGTTCCCAGGATATGTAGACGGCGTACGCAGGTTGTCACAAGGAGCCTGAAGAGAAAAAGACAGAGAAATTGGAATAGCAGCGAGAATGAAGCAGAAAGATGATTGGCTTTGAAGGAAAGGGAACATAAATGTGCAGACAGGTGAGAAAATCTTGAAGGCGTCTTTGGAAAAAAATGAAAAGAGCAACAGGTTGGGTCGGAGAGGCG
The DNA here is from genome assembly GCA_010277075.1 of Poeciliopsis retropinna. Classification (NCBI taxonomy): domain Eukaryota; kingdom Metazoa; phylum Chordata; class Actinopteri; order Cyprinodontiformes; family Poeciliidae; genus Poeciliopsis; species Poeciliopsis retropinna. Next base: position 2,316,551 of record VMRM01000004.1, on the reverse strand, counting down.
AGATAATAGATTCCTGAGCAATACTTGGAAAAATAATGAAGGTGGATGGAGAGGGAGGACTACTAAGTGAGGCAGGAGCAGAGGAGGAGCGCCTTTCCACTTTTCTCTGCCTGCGCTCTGACTCACAATTAAAGTGAGCTGGTTTCATTTACACTTGGATATAAGTAAGCTGTCACAGCATCTGAGGCTTTAATTCTGGCCTGTCCCTGCTGGTACTGTCCTGCTGCTTTGATTAAACCCAAGCCTCCTCTCCTTCGACTCCCTCTCAGTCTTCTCCTCTCATCCCAATTGCTTTTCTTTTCTTTGCGCCACTCTCTTTTAGCCTCTTTCAATCGCTTTTCCTCTATCTCACTCTCTCTCGCCAACACCACCCTGACTGCAGGCAATTGAGGCCAGTGGAGACAAAGAAGAAAGGAGCTAGCTCCTGTCAAAGCAATGCGGTCTGACACAGTCAAAGCACTCGGCAGCAGCCTATACTGACATGGTGTTTCACATCATCCAGGCTCAGCACAGCTCCCCGATCATTGCTGCTGCGGCCTTTGTGTTTCTTCTTCATGCATCTGCACAGCTTGTACTTGATCACCTAAAAAAACAACAACCAAGAATAGAGTTACTTTTTCTCTTCTTGCTTCTGGAAACCATCGAAATATTTACCCGTTTTTATAACTAAAGCCCACATTTAGATCAGGTGAGCTTGAATGATTGCATGCATCTATAAATATGCCTTCCCTGTGGTAAAAAAACAAAAAACCTCAACAAAAAACAGCTTCTTTTTCTTGTTTATATCAAACTTTCATTCAACTAATTAACAGAGTTTAGCATCTGCGCTGATGGCAGGTGTTATTTTACCTCATACAGATAGTCAAACAGCTCAAGAACGGTGAGGATACTGGCGCCTATGAAGAGACCCATCTGACCTCCGATGTCGCCTGGAAAGAAAAGTGAGGAAGCCTTTAAACTAGATGGAAATCATGTCTCCGCATTCATGAGCTCCAGCTTTAATCTGTACAGCTGAATGACGAGAGAGGCAACAGAAAACACAGATGTTTGCAAATCTGCAGTTGAACAGCGAACAATAGATTAAAGAGGCAGTTTTCACATCTCCAGGGACCTGAACATGTATTATAAAAATGCATACATTGGCTCTGCCTTCATGTCAGATAAAAAGTGTCTGTCAGGCGGCACATTGCATGTTATCTTTTCCCAAGAAAACACTTGACAGCCATTTCCTTACCCAGAAGGCCTGCCAGTTCGTAGGCTTTCTTTTGTTCAATGGTTTCATAGTTCAGTGCCTCAAAGTAGATATCCAAAACCAGAATGTTATCACTGCAAACAGAAAGGGAAGAATACAAGTGTGAAAGGCAGGCATTCAGTCGTCAACATGTTACACATGTTTCTCTCGGACTGTCAACATAAAGGATGGTTGACTCCAATTTCTGCACAGACCAAAGCAGATGTGTCGTGCTGAGCGGATGACCTGCCACAGCGAACTAATTTTCCCTCAGTGGGCCTGATCATCGTGGTGTACAGAGGAAATGATTACAGTTGTTTGATTTCAGCGGAAAGAAAATCAAAAGGGATTAGCTTAAGGGTCCAAGAAAAATATTTTTCTTCTTTGAGTTCCCTCTCCTTGGGGGAAGACAGACCCCAAAGACTTTTAGATCAAAACCGCTTTAAAGGTTTTAAAAATTCTTTAGTAGCTATCCTACTTTATTCAATCTGAGCAAAGTAAAAAATGATTTTCTTTGAAAAGATCCAGTGAAGCCAAGAGCTGATTTTATATTGCAAAAATTATCAGAAAGATGGTGATGCAGGTGCAAAACAACAAATATTTATATCGAATTGTGTTGCCAAATTGTGTTGATTTTACTAAGAGCACAAGCTCTATGAAAAGCACTGAAAACATGCCTAGAGTTAAAACTAGGTATTTATATAAGACGTACAAAACAACAGTTGTGTATATTTTTCTGACTGCCTAACATTAAATATAGCTGAAGAGTTCTTGTTTTAGTTCGATTAAGGTTACAAAATGACTTCTGTTTGGCAAATTCCAAAAGGATAAAATATATATTTTACAGCAATAATTTGTTTTGCTTTAGAATCCCAGAATTTTCTTGAGTGCAGCAGAGACTGGCTTTCCTTCACATCAGATTAGGAATGAATCCTCTGTCTCTAGGATCCTTAAATCCAGTCAAATGTCACTGGTTTGTGGCGAATTTGAAAAACCTTATTTCAGTGTGAAGGCAAGCATGGCCCTGGTGCACTCTATGGTATTTGGCAGCTGGAGTTCACCCTGCAGCTTTCTAACACATCCTGTTACAATGATACTGCCACAGTTATTATGTCTGCACTAAAATGTCTCCTGACAATCTGAGAAATTTCCCTATGAATGTGGTAGGGCTCTGAATAAAATGCAGCACATCCCCCAAGCATGCAGCACAAATTTAAAGTTGTGGTCTGTCAGCTTATGTTGGCACTTGTAATCAAAAGAACATATGCATACAAAATCCAAACCTAAAGTATGTTTTTTTTTAACACTTTGAATGGATCTCACCAGTCTGACGCTGTTTTTCATTAACTGTGCTGGAACTATAGTATATTTATATTATGTACCACATCCAGCAGCTGCTTGCACTTATTCATTCTCATCTCCTTATGTAAATACAAACTCAAGGTTTCTTTTTGACAACAGTTTAAATTTAACTTGGAGTCCAGACAGCTTCACTCGGTCTCCTAGCAACAAGTAGCACACTTATCTTATAAACCTCATTTTATTTATTATCATTAATAAACAAAATGATGCATTTTGTTTATTAATTTTGTTTATTTTTTGTATATTGTTCACTTCAGCTGCTTGGTGAGACCTTTTTGTTGCAACAGGAGGACAGCAGCTCCCCCAGTGGCCAGGAGTGGATAAGATGAAGACAGGACTTTTTGAGTTTGATCTTTTCTTAAGACTTTACTGCTTTTGTTTTTAAGCAATAATTTGAGTAAGCAGTGTAACTTCTCTTGTTTTTAGTTTTTGTTTAACATCTTCCTCCTCCATTTTGTTACTTATTGTAACCACAGGGTGTCAAGTGGAAATCGTCTGGGATGTGTGATTGATAAGAGAGATGTGCACATTGTGCGATGCACTGTGCTTGGTAAAGTATAAAAAACTTCTGCACCCTTCTTTCTACCAGCTCCTCTGTTCAGACTATAATAAGCAGATCAACACAACTTAAATTGTGCATTCTCATTTGGTTTTCTCTGTGCTGGATGTACTGTATGCTTATTTAACGTTCCACTGATGCCCGAGGCTGACCAAACCATCAGGCAAATAATTCTGGCTCGACAGAATTTCAGGTCAGGCTTGGGCCATAAATCTAAACTCTAGCCAGAGAGGCCAGTTAGGGCTGCAACATTTATTGCACATTTATTGCTATTGCAATATCAGTGTATGCAACTTACTTATTGCAGAATCTGCAATAAGTGTGAGCTCATTAGTCAGTGAACCATGTATTCAGGCTCTTTGCTATGTAATGCAGCATAAAGATGCCAGTCAGAAACAGCTGTTTTCACATATATCAGATATACAAATTTCATTTTATTTTCTCCAGAAGCTGGATAAATTATGAACTATCTGGTGTCTATTTGCTTTCGACCTCAAACCAAAAGACATAGTCGCCATTGATTTATCACAGAATTGACCATATTATCACATTTTACATCTTTTCTCAATATTCTGCAGCCCAATGGCCAGTTCTCCTTTAAATTATCTGACAACCAAACTAAACTAGCCACATGTCACGACCTAATACTGCTAACTACAGCTCCCTCATGACTCCCTATGACCTACCTACGTAACCCACACCTCTACACAGAAGAATGGGCTCCTACAATAAAGTCAAGTAAGTCTATTAAGAAGGTAGTATTAAGGTACTATTAAGAATAAAGGAAAATACTCTGGGAAAGAGCTTTCCCTCAAAGATTATCCATGTTCCAGCTGATTTTTAATGCTGTCATGTGGTCTTACTGTGTAAAAGTACCTTTAAATGTCAATTATTTTTAACTAACGATCATCTAGTAATTGTAGTATAGTATAGTGGTATCGTAGTTCTGCAGGATTGTAAAGTTAAGATGTAAAAAAAAAAAAAAAAAAGCATACTACTTTGCACTGTCTTTTTTTTTTGCAAAGTTTGGGCACATCTTTGCAGAATCCAATAAGTTATTGTACTTTGCAGAGTAGCAATGACTCGGTGCTGCAGTTTTCTAAAGATGTTTAAGAGAGCTTGTTAAACTTTTTGAACTGCAAAATGAACTGCAATTCGAACCCCTTTGAATAGACAGACCTCTTTGGGACTACTTATGTAATACGATTAGAATGCAGTATTGTAATAGTTTAAATTAGGCTAATCTTGATGCCATTAATTGAACTAAAACCTTTTAGCTTCTTTGCCGTCTGGGTCAGAGTCCACTTGTTTTCCCCAGGGGTTGGATTGCATTGGTTCCTATTAAAACTATTTAATTAATGCCAAAGAAAATGCAGCCCTGTAGAAGAGCTGGAACCAACTGCTGTGCTATTATGTAACAAAACATGTTTTTCCTCCATTAATTTAGGTTCAGCTTTTAAAGGTTTATTCACTACATTCACATAAATCCTAAAACTATCATTTTAAGTAGCTTCATGCTTTCAGATTTGACGTCCGGTAAATTTGAAACTTCCACAGACGTCAAACTCTCACAAGCTATAATAGCCTCTGGAGTACAGGCAGCCTATCCCTAGTTGAATATCATTGAGCTTTTTGTTTTATTTCTGACAGTTTTTCTGGTATTTTCCATCTGTTTCCCTCTGGTTTGTAGGTCTCCTGTGTGAGGTGTCACCCTGATGTAAAAGCGATGCTTCCTCACTGACAGCGAGTAACCTGAACCACGTCTGATCAGAGCTGCTGTCAAACAGCGGACCAAAGCTTTCGCCTAGCTGAGCCTCCTTCTCTGTGAGGTTCCTGACAGTCAAACTTCACACTCTTCAGTTTCACACCACCAAGCACAGAGCAGGCTGGATATCAAAAACCCTTCCACAAATGTTCGTTTCTTGGGAATGTGGCCACTTGTTAAACAAACCGTCCTCTGGGAATGGAGAAACTTTCTCTTTCTGGTCGCACTCTGGCTACATGTGCTACAGTAATTATCTAACCTCAACAGCGTTGGAGTGATGAATAAAAGATTCAGCAACGACTGTACCCACTTCTCATTTTTTTAACTTTCTTTTAATCTTTTTGGTATATTCTATATGAAAATAAAACACTCTATACTTGACTGACTAATCATCTGAAAATCTCACTTGGAGCTCTTTATCATAGTTCAGAAATTAAAAGAAAAACTTTAAAGCTTTGAAAAGTCAACCTAAGTAAGTAATCTAAGGGAATCATCATCCTCAAAAGAAACATATTTTGCCATACAGAAAAAGAAAATTAATATCCAACCATTTTGTTGAGAGACTGTGCAAAAATAACATCTTTTAGATAATTAAAACAAATGATACTGTACATCTTGTTGTCCTAACAGTGAATTTTATGCTGTTCTTTTCTTTCTCTAAACATCAGTTTGCATTATTTTGTTCTTGTGAATCCCCAAAACAATTTTCTGATGCTGCCTGTTCTGTGTAATTTTTATTAAACTGCAGATACGCAGCTCCTTTGGGACAGAGGTGGATTGCTGTTTGTTGATATTCAATATGCACACCTTTGTTGCTCAATAATTTCTTGATGTTGGAATCACAAATGTTATCATTTTTCAATGGGCGAGCTCTCTTGAGTTGCAGGTAATTGTTTTGGGACTTACAGACATGAGGATATAATATTTACATGTTTATTTTAATGAAGAAAATCAAACCTGTGAAAAACTAAGTTGAATTAACAAAACAAGACTAAACCAGTCAAGCAAACAAAGCCTGCAGACCAAAACCAGGAGGTCAAGCGAGGTGAGAGAAAGATCCAATATTCCCTCTGTGCAACAAAAGCGCCTCAGACTTTTATATAGGGATGAAGAAGAAACTCAGGCGTTTTCAATCAGTGTAACAGCTGCATTGTAAAACTTTAAAGTCAATTCGAAAATGGAAAGAAAGTCAATGTAAAGAGGATAAAACTGGGCTGATATGTTCACATCCAGAGGTGTTGGTTAAAAGACAGGCAGCTGCGTTTTAGACAAGTTAAAGTCGCCTTTGGGAAGACAGAGGGACATCATGTAGATTCTAGTACTAATAAACACATTAATATCCATCTCTGGGTCAATTTACACTCCTGATCAAAGATTAACCTAAGGATTTTAACAGTTTTATTAAAGGTAGAATGTTGACGTCAGCGGGGGCAATGTCACCAAATAAAATACATTCAATCTTATGATAATTATTCTTATCCACTGTTTTACAGCCATTGTGAAGTCCAAAAATAGAAAGAACCGCATTAGTCACACCTAACATAATTTACTAATATCCCTTATTATGCAGCCATCTCCATAATGAGGGAAGGACAGTTTGTACAGCTATAACTTATAAAGTGAACATATACAGGGAAAAGAGAAGGGGACCGAGAATACAGCCTTGTGGCACTCCATAAAAAGAGGATTGCCAGAGAAGAATAAATTATTGATCATGACACAGAATGTTCTATCTGTCAGAAAGTAAGCCAACTCAGTACTGTCGATACCAACGAAGTGTTTTAAACAGATCAAAAGCTGCTGTAAGATCCAGGAGCACCGGAACGATAAGGCGATTAGTACTGTCAACAGATGAAGCAAGCCGAGCTGGAAACAAATCTTTTACAGTCAGATTAAGAGAGAATCAAAGTCTGAGCTACACAAAACTTCTGCCAAATAAAATATGAAACTCACTGAAGGATGTTCATGACCTCTTAAAGGTCAATGATTTTATTAACCGTATCAGAGTAAAGCAGGGTAATCACGTGCACAGGGCTGGACGGCTGGCTAAAAAAGTTTATCATGTTAGTCAATATTGATAATTATTTATTAGTTTTTTTTGTTTTCAATTTCTGAAATACTGCCAAAGTGGTGACATTTCCTGTTTTATAAGAGAAAACTCTTTCTCTACTCCACTCTCTTCTTATTTTTAAGAAGTTATGAGGCACATTGGTGAAACACAAAACTGTTACTCAACAGGTTGTTGCTAGGCAACCAATGAGTGAATTCATTGATGCCACCCACCTTGCTTATTTGGCAAAAGCTTTTTCTCAAACTGCATCCAGTGCATGTGGAGTATTGAATGAGAGTTCACTTTAATCATAGACATATTTTCTATTGATATTGATCACGTATCTATTGTGATGTATGTGTTTACAGATTTATTGCCCAATTCTTTTTATTCAACTTCACACCTTGAGTTGGTGGAACTGAGCCGCCTGAAGTAACATACACAGATGCAACACACTTTATGAAACTAGACATAACATCAAACTTCTCCAAAGAGTCATTAAGTTGTGATATTGAATTCTCCAGAGAAGTTAAATGCATTTTTAAAACTCATCAAAGCTCAATTTTTAGCTGCTTGAAGTAAAGCAGCCTCTCAGACAGCAGGATAAAATTGCCCTGAACATAATCAAAATGATAATGAGGCAAACAGGATAAACATCACAACCAATCAAAAAAAAAAAAAGCACTACTTACGCAATGTACTGTTCTGTCTTGTTGAATTTCTTGGCAAGGTACTTGGCCGACGCCTTGCTGGGTATCTTCACAAAGGACAGCTCTTTGCCATATCGAGTCATATTGCATGGGGTCTCACACACACAGTAATCATTGTCTTTCTCAACAAGGAAATCTAAAAAAAAAAGAAAGAAAAATGATGGAGACAGATGGAGAGAGAAGAGGAAGGCCAAACAGACAGAGATCCAAAAAAGAGAACACAGGGGACGGATTAATTTATTGTCATTCCAGCGTGACAAACAAAATGCCAACTGAGTGAGAGGCGTCAAAGTAGAGGCGACCTCTGAGACCTTTAAAAGAATATAAAAAAATGTCATGGAAGGGTGTGAGATTGCTAGTCTGCAAGAAAACAAGATGCAGACATGAAAGGCCTGAGAGGTTTTAGCTGGTGGCGAGGCAGAAAAGGAAAGCTTCAGTGGTACCATCATGCTGAAGGAACACTATTATCTGTTATCAGCTCAGATCAAGAGCGCTGAACAGTGGGATACATATATACACATATCATGCTGGTTTATCTTCTTACCCAAGGCAGGATCTGCACACTCCTTGTACTGCTCCGGGGTGCAGTACGGGGCATCTCCTAAGGACAAGCAGGGAAAAGAAAAAGCAGCAACAGTGTGAAGGAAAGAAGAAAAGCTTTTAAAAGTGGGTTAAACATTTGCTTTGAGTCATTACTTTTATTTTCCACAACTGGATACTGTCATAAAATGGGTCTGGTCTCCTAACTGATTTCATTTATCACTGCTAAAAGTTTGTGTCAACATTGTTCCATTCTATGTCATTCTAGAAGTCCAGCCATTCATTTCAATCCATCAAAACAACACTGAATAAAGACCCTGCCATGGTGCTGTGGACCAACAGGAAATTACTTCCCTGCTATTGGCAATAATTCATGGAGTTTTCCCTAAAAAGTACACATCTGACAGGAAGATTGAGGGATGATCAGGACCAGAGCAAAACCACGGGTTGGAGGATTCTTATCTCGCTCCCTGTGAACTCAGGATATTCAAACACACATCAAGGCAGCATATGATCCTGATGATCAGACAGGCAGATTGTCGGGTTGCTCTGTGACTGACAACAGAGATGTTAGAGGGGAGGCAGGTGAGTGAGACTTAACAGAGTCCCAATCCAAATGTTTCCTCTGTGCCAAAGCCCCCTTTTCAATTTGCCATGTGAGATCTCACACTGTGATTAAATGTAAGAGGTAGACAGCAACTGCCAGCTTTAATCACTGCACAAACACAAAAGGAAAATGGTTGAGTTTTCCGATCCACTAGAGTGTGAAAGTATGTGATTTTCTACGACCGCTGCCAGGAATGTGTTGGTTCCTCGAGTAAAACTGTCACCACCACTTCACATGGACACTTTTACAATAAGTTTACAAACAACAGCCACTAACACTTTTCTGCTTGATAAATGCATTTGCAAGAAGCAGTGTGTGCGTGTGAACGATACCAGGCATGTGAACCATCCTGCAATTGCAGTTCTCGACCAGGTATCGCGTTTCGCAGTCAATTCTGCAGGCAGTGATGCTGTAACTGCTGAAGAAGTCAGAGTCCATCGCCGTGGACTTGCAGTCGCCCCACGGTGGGGGCAGGTACGTCAGCTGAAAGAGAGAGAAAACAAAAAACCTCTTTAGTCTCAAATTGTTAAAAAAATCCTTCCCTGCTTGTGTGATGATAATGCAATCATTTGACCTTGTACTTCCTGTCAGGAAGATGAGAAACTTGTTACTCAGTCTATAGCAGAGGCCATTTCCCAATAGACAATGCACATTACACAGGTCATTTGCTGCATTAGACTCAGAGAATGAATCCCATTCTTACTTCATGGTGAATACATCTGTACAGTGATGGTTATTGTTGGAGCTGGTCTCCTACGCTCTACTATTTCTAGTCTCCCTCTGGGCTCTCATCGTACTGCCCACTCTTCATAAGAAGACCAATAGCACCAGCTGTGTAGTAGAAAGTGTTCGGTTGTAGGAGTTTCAGTCTCCACAGCTCTTTAGTGGAACAAAACCCCATACACCCTGAGTTTAAAGCAACAAGTTTTATGTAATTCTTATGCAACATCTGTAAATTACGCCCTCAGACTTCTGTTCATGTTTGTTGGTAATTTTGCACTAAAGTCTACTGTGAGTGATTTCACACTGCCCTGTATGTTTTATGCTTGACCCCAAAGTGTAATTATCACTCTCATCGCAGGTGCTTTCAACAGATGCATACTATTTAACTGAAACCAGGTATTTATATACACTATAGAAATGTTTCCCACAGTCTAACATTAAAATCAAAATAAATAATTCCTATTTTGATCCATTAAGATTACCGTGAATTAACGTATTGTTAGACTGGGGCTGTAAAAATGCTTACAACGTAAGTGTTTCATATCGATGATTATTTATTTGGATTTTGTTTTAAATAACTGAAATCCTGCCAAACTGATGGAGTGACCTTTCACAGTTTCCACTCCATGCCAATGTTTTTTTATTTTTAAGCAGTTATGAGGCATGGTGGCAAAACCTGAAACTGTTGCTGCGTCAGTTTCACTGAACTCAACGGTTCAGTGAATATTTTATATATTAAATATTGAATATTCTATCAGATGTATTATCTACTGATATTGATCACATGTCAATCACAATATTGTTATTGATTTATTGAAATTAAGTCGAGGTGCAAACAGCATTCTTCCTTAACATCATGGGAAGAAAGAAAGAAATCTGCAAAGACATCAGGAAAAGAATTCAGGAACTTCATAAGTACAATTTCTAGATGTCCGAAAGCACCACTTTGTGAACAGCTATGATGAAAAATAAAAGTGCAACACTTTGACTTTTACCTTAATGTTAAACTAAACCTGTTTAACTTAATGTTAAACTAAAACATGAAACTGGTCCAAGAGAGAAATGAGTTACATTTTCTGTAACCCATGATCCACAGTGAAACAAGTTCATTAACATCCTGGGCTGAAATGTTACTTGGAGGTGAATTAATCCAAAAATAATAATAAAAAAATAAAATAAAATAACATAAATTATAAAGAAAACAGTAAATTAGTCCAAAAACATAAAAATACTGATCCCAATTTCCAGATACACTCAACGACAAATATCCATCCGTCAAAAAAAATATTTATTCTTTTGCTCTGATGAAAGTAAAATTGAAATGTTTGGCCGTAATGACCATTGTTACATTTGTAGGAAAAAACAGGGAAGCCTGCAAACCTGTTATGGGCTGGCAGCATCATGCTGTGTGAATTCATTGCTGCAGGAGGGACTGGTGCACTTTGCAAAATAAATGACATCATGGTTGTAGAACATTATGTGGACGTTACTGAAGCAACTTCACCACATATAAATGGTTCTTCCACATCCAGAAATGCATTTTGGATGTTTTTAATTTGAAGAAAGAGAAAAACTCATTATTCTGGCATTTAACAGTTAGAAATAGTTCTGGTAATTCTAACTGCCCTAAAACTGAGATTTTAACCATATACAAGCTATTACACAATATACTTTTCATATTACAAAGTAGCTTGAAATGTAAGAATGCAAAAACCTCCCAAAAAACTTAACTTATTGCTTTAGAAATTGAAACCAAACCACTGAATATAGTATGATTTTAAATTGTGCCAGTGTGCTTTCACATGGTAACATGATTTCTAAACACACTTATGATACCTTAGCCTTTTATCCAAATTAAACACTGAAGTTCTTCAGGTTTGGTAGACAAGTGGTTGATTATAATTTGACTTTTCGATGACCGCTCACATAACATAAAGGGTGCTGCATAATGTGAACCTCTTTGGGATACATCAAAGCAGAAATAAAGCCTTATCTGCTTCATACTTCAACATCAAACTCAACTTAAGAGCATGAGCTCAGAAATAGATCCTTTCAAACAGAGGATTCAACTTGGAGTCGCATTAGCCAGAAATCTAATAGTGAATGAATGTTCCTCCAAAAGAGCCACTGCAGATGGAAAGGTTGAACCAGAAATGAACCAAAAATGAAGTAAAGTGAATTATTTTAATGGCATTTGCTTATATGCATATTTTAGCTTTATCTACAGTTTGGAAGGATGTTAGAAACAGTTAGAAATACCTAACTAGTCAAATGTATAAGCTGGGAGATAGGTACACATTTTTTACAGATGACAAACACATCATTGTTCTTTGAGGACAGTCATCAATAATTCTAGAATAATTACAAAAACTGATCGATGAACTGAAAGTGCTGAAAAGACAGAGATGAAACAGATCAAAAAGGCGGAAAAATGGCTGAGAGCTACAAGATGTAGTGGTGTTTCACTTGTGATGGCAATATCTTTTATTCTCTATAAATCTGGATCACAATTTGAAAAGATACTAAATAATTTTCTTTCAAAGAAAACATCAATCTAAAAATCTTAAGGGAGAATTTTATTTGATCAGATAAAAGATCTTTGGGAGCTGTATTGCAACAGCTCCCAAAGATACTCGTGGTAGAAGAACAAAACTGCACAAACACAGAATAAGTATCTAAAGCCAAGTATGGTAATGGCAGTATTATGATCTGAGGTATTCTTGTCTTTGAATTGAAGTAGTGTTTAATGAAGATGAACAAAATTATAAACAGCCCTGAAAGTCTGATAGTTTGAGCCCAAACCTTCAACTGTCTGTCAGAAAGGTTATTCTACAGAGAGATTTAATTTTTAAATGAAAAAACAAGAAACAAACAAAAACTTATGGCTTCACCGTAAGAAAACTGGTGTTTCAGAATGAACCAATCACAAACCAGAGATAGTCCAACATCTGCAAAAAAAATATGAAGACAGGAAATCCATATTCTAATAAATTTGGAAAGCTTTTGGATGTAGCACGCTGACAGATGGCTAACAAAGAGATCTACGTTCCCACCCTCATCTATGGTCATGAGCTTTGGGTCGAGATCACAGATACAAGCGGCCTAATGGGTTTTCTCCGTAGGGTGGCTGGGCTTTCCCTTAGAGATAGGGTGAGAAGCTCGGTCATCCGGGAGGGACTCGGAGTAGAGCCGCTGCTTCTCCACATCGAGAGGAGCCAGTTGAGGCTCAGGTCAGGATGCCTCCTGGACGCCTCCCTGAGGTGTTCCGGCCACGTCCCACCGGGAGGAGGCCCCGGGGAAGACCCAGGACACGCTGGAGGGACTATGCTTCTCGGCTGGCCTGGGAACGCCTTGGGATTTCCCCGGAGGAGCTGGAACAAGGGGCTGAGGAGAGGGAAGTCTGGGCCTCCCTTCTTAAGCTGCTACCCCCCGACCCGACCCCGGGTAAGCGGAAGAAAACGGACGGATGGATTATTAGCAATGAATACATTTATATCTGATTTAAATTTAATAAAAATAAATTAATTGCACTCAGAAATACATCATATTCATTTTCAACCTTGAATTTCACCTTTTCTTCTAACAACTTGCTTTTCTGTTTTTCCGAAATACAATTTCTGCATTTTTTTTTAATGTTTGGTTTAAGACAGAGATCAAAACATTGTGACATAAATAAAACATTTAGTCTATGAAAATCCAAGGAATAATTACCCAAAAGAAAAGTTTCGGAGAAATAGCAAGAAAGCAACTGAATCCCCAATAGTGAATAAACCAGCAAACTACAAATACCCAGACATGAATAAACATGAGATCATATTTTTGACCACTGGAGAGATAAGAGCTCCAAGCAGATAAATATCCAGGCTTTCTACTAGTGTGTAATAATAGAGTTAAGGAAACCGAAACAATTAAATTAATATATAATAGCTGAGTTACATAGCTGTAACATTAAGTATGAATTTCAATATAAAAACATATACCTTCTTCTCCAAACTGAACCTCAGTGAACTGCATATTTACTCAAGTTATGACATTGCTGATGTAAGCCTCCGTCAGAGGAAAATGTTTTTTTCCAACATAAGAACATCAGCAGCTCTAATTTGCATTTAATCCAACTGGAAAAATGCTAAACTTGATGCATTAAATAAAGAAGAGGGCTGTAAAAAAAGGACCCTTGCGTGTTTCTCCGTTTCATTGGCTCAAAGTGTGCATCACTGAGTGCTCACAGAGCAATAAATTAAAAGGCCACCATTGTGATTTAGGAACCTGTATTTTACAGTTTGTACTAGAGTGCAGAAAGCAGCCATGGGTGCAGCGAACTGGATTTGGTTATTAATAACCCAGGGCGATGTTCAGCATGCGCATAAAGTATTCACACACATTACGATGCACTTTAAAATAACACAGGTAAAGAGCTTCCCCAATGCAAAACACAGGAAACATAAATGATGATGATCAAGAAAAGATTCAAGATCACATGGACAGGATACATGCTGGAGAAAATAAATGGTTTAATAACAATAGTTCTGCCATTTTAAAAGCTGCACGCAGTTTAAAAACTGTCAACATCACTTCCATGGAGAGAACCATCAACCAGAGTCGCTCAAAGTGAGTCTGTCGTAGAAGATTTAAAGACATTTTAGAGTGCGGTTAGCCGGTTAACAACCAGAAGGAAGGAAACAAATCACGATAAGACGTTGACCTCAATTCTCCCTTCATTAACTGAGCGAGAGAGCAAATAAAAGGTAAAGGAGGAAGTCTGCATGAACCAACGGATAGAAAAAAGGGGAGAATGGAGATATGCTGGCGGAGGAGACATTTGCAGGAGTTCTGCTTTTTATGTTAAAAAGGGAGACAGATATTGCATTTTTTCTTTCTTTTAATGGTATCATGGTGAGTGACAGTTTGGCCAGATGAAAAGTCAGTGGCAGCTTTGCACTATAGGATTGTTGAAGCAGAGTTGAATGCGTGTGGGGTAAACTGCATTAGATTAATGAAGAGTGAGCCTGCCAGGGAATAAATAAACAGAGGCAGGCTGAAGGGAAGCAGAATGTAGAGAATGATATTAAAGACAGAAATTGTATTAGCAGAATTGTAATGAATGTTGGAGAGCGAAAAAAAAAAGTAATGGAGCCAATGAGAGATAAAAAGAGATGCACACATTCCTGCAGAAGAGACATTGGCAGCATGCAAAATCCTGCTGCAGCCTGCTGACACAGGAGTGCACTGACTAGTTGTGTGGACGTGGACGGACTGAGATTACCACAAAAATCCCCCTTTTCTCTCCTTCATTCATTATGCATGAATCTGTTGCATATTAGGGACCAGAGAGCAGGATTTGTCTGGCTGCAACCTGGCCATCGCACCCACAAAATGATTCACAGCTGAGAGGAATAACCCACATTTACTTCGTTTCACTGAACAAGACCAATTGTGACAAGCTGACTGGGAAAAGTCTGTTCTTTATTTATGCTAAAGACCCATGTGGGTCTCTGTGAGAGGGTTGCACAAGAACCTGAAGCCTCTAAGGTGCACGCAAACATGAATAAGCCCTTCAACCTCATTATAGCACTGTTGGCTTAGAGGTTAAAACATGTTCAGCAGCCAAATAGCTTCATTTATCCCATCTCATATCAAAAGAGGATTAGAACGGACACTGTCCTGTTTGTATCAAATGTTTTGATAGGGACCTTTGTCTGAAATTCAGGATTGCATTTTTAAAAACTGTGTGTGTACTCCAGAGTTTGGTAGTAACTACTTACGTTTGCTTGAGTAACATTTTGGAAAAAAAGCATTTTTCCTATGGTGCACTTTTTAATTTTACTTGAGTAAATTTGGTATGAATTTCTGGATACTTTAGCCATTGTAAATGACTTGACTGGAAGAAGAACAAGCTTGATTTATCCAAATATTCACCAGACAAAGACACACACCTGCAGTTTGTTTTGTTATAAAAATGTCATAAATCTTTTCTGAAAGAAATTAATTAGGAAAAGAAAAGTTAATTTTGACTCATTTTCTTATTTTGTATTTGTTATTTATATAAATGATTCCAATTTTGGTCTTTACAATACCAACATTTCCACATAACTTTAGATTTTGGTTTGATTGATGATGTAATTTTTAATTATTAAGCAATGTTTTTGATCTGTTACTCGTAGCATTCAAGTAGACTCTTTACCAAATACGTTTTTATTCTTGAGTAATTTTAATTTCAATTTTTGCTTAAGCACAAAATGTTGAAGTTGTAGTTGTAGTAGCAGAGTTGCCTTTGAAACATAATTTGAACCATAATTAATGGACCAACAAACATAATGTGTGTTAATGTTTTTGATGATGGCATTCAACAAAATGTAATGTTTGTTCTCAAACTAGTGACTTTATTTTGTTTTTGGGACTTTCTCTTTTTATGTTTTTATGATGTTAAGCACTTTGAACTGTGTTGCTGAAATGTGCAATACAAATTAACTTGATGGATTAATTGATTGATTGATACTCTTACTTTTGTAAAATGTCTGGGTACTCTACCCAGTTCTGGCGCACCACGTCTTATATGAAAGGAAAAACAACTTCGGTGCTTGAAAAACTGGTAAGATGCCAGTTTTCTGGACCAACATTTTCCAGTTTTCCAGCATCTTATCAGCTTTTTCTTTTTCCAAGTTCCTCAAAGTGGAAGTACATTTTGCACAAATAACTTGTTGTTCCATGTCTGGCATATTGTGTGGAAGTGTGGGGTAGTAATATTCGAAACAGATTTGTAAAAAGCAAAAGTAAATACAACTTAAAAGAAAGTGAGATTTAAATAAAAAATTTGGTTCAGAAAGGTGATGAAGAAAAGATGCATTTCAATTAAATGTGTCAGTTCATGGAAAAACCTTTGGAATGAGTTAAAACAATCTAAATCTTTTTCTGTATTTAAAAGAAATTTGAAAATCATTATAATATAGCAATATGGCATTGATTCAACTGGTGTTTTCTTGTGAATTTGAAATATGTTTATAATAGTCTGAGTTGAATAGTAAATTTTCCTGTATGTGAATTTAGGGCTGATATTATAAGTTTATGCTACTTTCCGCTCCTTCTCATTCGTTGTTTCTGTTAGTTGTTACATGAACTATTCCTATTTACTATTGGGTGAATGAAATGAAAAATAAAGTGAAGATATCTAAAAAAAACAAAAACCGGAGACTAATAGATATGATAAATATATTATAACCCTTCGAGTAACCTGAATTTCCAAGATTGAATAGGATATGATCTGTTTTTATTGTCAAACAGCTGAAGCATGTTTTCCAGCCGAAGAAACATTTCTTAAGCCGCAGAGCAAACACAGCAGCTGGCAGGGCAGCAGAGAGCTGAGTAAATGCTGATGTCACGGGGTCTTCATGCTAGAAGTGGCTGCACCAGTAAGGGGTAGGATATGAAGGAGCAGCACTGGGGGAATGGGGTCACAGCTTTGAAAACAAATATGTTGTGGAGATATTTCACAGTGGTGGAAAACAAATAGTGTTTTAGGTCTGGTTTGATCTGTGACACATCATTCCCTACCAGCTAGCATCTCAGAGTTCCATTTGTGAGGAGAGGGAAAAATGGAGAAAGTAACTGGCTATAAAATTTCAGTTGTATAACTCGCCATCCTTTTGTCCTTTCGGTGAAAGCGCAGTGCTGGCCACGTTTATTGGCACCCATAGTCGCCATGTCTTAAGAGGATTATAAAACAGATTCCTTTTTTACTACAGAAGCATAATTTCACACTGAAAAGGGAGAAACCTTTAATTCAAGTAGGGGAAAAAATCTGCTATACAAATCAGGACTAAAATATTAATTGTTATATTAATCCTGATTTGTCCTTTTTGAAGACTTTTTTCCATAATATTTCGGTTTAGGTTTTTTTGGACAGTTATTCCCTCTGGTTTTGGGCGCGGTGCAGCTGGAAGGATTTTTAGTCTTATTTCTGACTTTAGGCTAGTTCTTATGATGCATAACTATGGCAACCATGTGGGGTTTTTTTGTTTATCATAATCATTAGCAGCTTATTAGCATCTCAAAAGCACAAACAATATCTGAATTATGACCCCAACTCCCAGAAGAGTTTCAGAGGAGAAAAGTTGGTCCATCTCTTCCAACAATTCACAACTCCAACATCTCTTTATACAGTTTTCTAACCGCACAGCCAGAGATTTAAAGAGAAGCAGCAAAAGCAAATGAGATGGATTAGCGGTACAGATGGTGGATTAAGCTGTTACCATGTCATGACAGTAATATAGCAACATACTTCAGTCAGAGGAATCTTTAGATTTGTTACAAGACTGACTGCTACTGGAAACATTTACCTCGCACAACGCCACCAGCCATAGAAACTCTGTGAAGGCACTTGGATGATATGGGGGAAAATATTTTATTTGAGATAAATAAAGTATTTTAAATTTTAATTGGACTAAAATAAGAAACATTGGTTTACTTTTAAATTAAAAAAAAAAAGGTGCTGGAATTAAAAATAGATAGTAATTTGTAAACCAGTTTTTGTTAGTCATCTATAACCTTTTACAAAGACCTTTGACCTTTGTTGCAATTTTACAAAAGTGAGTGTTAGATGCTTTTTGTTTTAATCTCTCTTGGCATGCCGCTTACTACGAGGATGCGTCCTCATCTGGAACTTTGTGTGTCTTTTGTAGTGAAGTGAAGTGATTCTGCAGTTTTAGGAATCAAGCAATTAATCGGCTTACAATTAATTGTCAATACATTTTTATTAGATCAAAATGAGTTCCAATTGATTTAAAAAAGTCTGCTCAAACCTTCTTTTAGTGTTGCAGTTTGGTCACCATCCAGAAGAGGGAGGCACTGGTCATCCCTTAAGTGGTGCCAGTTGAAACAGAAATAAAGATGGCGGGATCATCTAGAATGGGAAAGAGAAACGGTCCAAGCAGAGTCCAGTGTGGGATGCAAGATACATTTTAAGTTGATCAGTTTTCACCTCAGTTGCGTTCAATCAGCCGAGGTGCTGAATGATGGAGCAGCAGCAGCAGATTATGGAAAATTAATATTTTTATGTTATGGAAAGATGGTCGGCCATGGTGAGCGGCCGTCTTATCGATCAATAAATCATTAGTCCATCGATAAGATCAGCTGGCATTAAATTAACTCATTAATCGATAACTTTCATCCCTAGCTGTTACATAAGTGCTGTCACATTCTCACCTTTGATTAAAATGTGAAATTTTACTTCAACAACGACATTTCCAGCATCAGTTTCAGCATCTGTCTGTTACAATGGATGGAGAAAACATTGATCTGGTTGAGTCCTATAAATATCTAGGAGTTCACCTTGACAACAAACTGGACGGATCTATTAACACGTGTGTCAAATAAGAAAGAACTGAGCAGACTCTTTCTTCTCAGGAAAACAGGAAAATCTTTCAATGTGTGCAGTCGGTTCCTTCGCATTTTTCATCAATTGGTTTTGGCCAGCGCTCCATTCACTGATGATGTTTGTTGGAGCATCCGTGTGTGGGATCAGAAAGCGTGTGTCTGTGATGGGTGGGGAGTTGGTGGGGAGCTGGTGGAGCAGAGGATTTGATGCAGGCCATCCGCTGTAACCACACACACCCTCTGCAGGAGGCTCTGGGCGCTCAGAGAAGCAGTCGCAGTATAAACTACAAGTTTCTGTGTTGGAGAACAAGGAGAAACTGAACAACTTCTCCTACTGACTGTGTGCATTTGCAAATATCACAGGTATTATGAATATGCCAGCTATTTTCCTTGGCTATAGTGTTCTATAGTTATTGTGCTTCCTTGAGGTTTATTTGATGCTGTGAAATATGTTGTTTTATAATAAGAGGGAAGGTAGGCATCGTTTGCATATTTTAAATAAACTAGAAAATAAAAAAATAGTTTTTACGGAGCTGTATTTTTTTATATGTACGACTATGTGTCTGTCATTAAGCTCACAATGCAGGAAAAAATAAAACCAAACAAAAAATGCAAAAGCAAAAAAACCCAAAACAAAACAAAAAAAACAAGACAAAACAAAACAATACAGAAATAGAAAAACAATATTTAAATTCCTGTAAATGGCAAGAACACAAAGTGTAGACTGAAAACGGTATACATGAATGCATGAGTTTATTATGCTTTCACTATTTTATTCATACAGAATTATGAAAAGAGAAGTATTTCTCCTGTGTATTTTTCTAAAGCAAATCTCCACGGAAATCTACCTGAATCTGTAGACAAATTCAAAAGAAAATATGCAATCACAACTTTAACGTTTGTTTAGCAAACAATGTTATTCATCTTTTTCATTTAAAGAGTAAAAGAAACAGTTTTTACTCCCCACAACTTTTTTTTGACAAACCCTTTTCTCTAAATTCATAGTTTATTTTATCTTGAACCACTTCTCTGTACTGTACACTTGGAAGGAGTTTACTGTAGCTTTGCATAGTCAATGTCTTCATTTCTCTTTCTGTCTTATGTTTAAAAATGGTGTTAAAATCGTCCAGCTCTATGTTACTTCGCCCCAAAGGTGGAGCTGGAGATGAAGTGCTCTTCTTATGTCTTCTGAAACATATGATGACTTTTGTAATTTTAAGTGTGAAAAGGAAGTTTTGTTTTAATAATTCACAGTCTGTTGTTCCCTCTGTGAAACGTTTTTGTGTAAAATCGCATCATAGTGGATAAAGGAATTCACAGGAAGAACGTGTAAGCAGATGTGTGGTTGTGCGCAGCGCTGTTTTGAAGTTTCACAACCAGCTTAGACAATACTATGGTTGTAACAGAGATTGTTCAAAAACAACACCTTGTCATGTGTGTTTGCACCAGAAAAGCTGCATCTTTCTTTCCCTCTTAGAACCCCAATAGAGGTTTTATAAGAACTTTGAAGAATAAGGAGGTCATAACAATTATCGCCCTGCTTTATAAATCATGTATCCTCTGTTTACTCTATTTTTTTAAATATTTTTCTTTAAATAAAAAATTTAAGTCTAAAGACCCACAAAAGCCACACATTTGGTTACAACACAAGTTAAATGTTTATGAGAAAACGTATATTTGTGACTTTAAATATCAATTTAAGATGGAAAACGTCAAACACAAGCTACTGGACAAACAAAAAGGGTACCTGAAAAGAAAAATTGAACAGAGAGTTAGAGGGAGATTCGTAAATGTCTGGAGCTGCTGCTCCACTGAAAACAAACTGATCAACCCTGCCAGAGACACCTGGGCTGTGAAGGAATGTCACAACCCAAAGACACAAGCGCGCTCAACGATGAAAGAATGGATAGGAGGCAGATGCGTCATGGATAATACTCACAGCTGCACAGGATCTTATGATCTTGTGCAGCACAGATTTATACATGCCCTATGTTTTAAGGCAAATAAGAAATATTTCAACTCTGAGAGATTTTTATTTTGCACCTCTAAGCTGCTTAACGGTCTTGAGAAGTAGAAGAGCACATGTGAAAAAAAAAAAAATAGCAAAAAGCCTTCTGTTTGGCACAAAAACAATAAATGGATTATGTTGGATTGAGTTTGAGGTAGAGTCCGCAGGGACAAGAATTTGATATTTTTGAAGTTGGAAAAAGAACTGAGCCCAAACAGCTTTGATATCTTCTTTATCATCTCTGCTCAAAACAAAACAACTACATGGAGCTTAAAAGTTTGTGAAGCATTTACGTATGAACTAAAAGATCGGTAGACTTTCAAAAAATTGTAGACCAGGAAAACAAATTAGAAAAAATCTAATTTTACTGTAATTTACTAAACCTTTCACTTATTTGTATGCAAGAGGGATTTTTCATCATACATTTGGTCTACTTGTGTTGTAAAAATGGCAAAAACTATTCAGTTAATAGAAAAAGTTGATGGTATTAAGTAGGGATTCATCGATTTGAATACAATGGACCAATGTCAATATCTGATATTAATATTATTGCCAGATTACCAACATTTACTGATATTAAATCTGCAACCACAACTTAAAAATGCAGGTGGATTTCTTTATTTGAGCCGCTCATTTACCTGCAATCATGTCAGATTTGAAGTAGTTGATGGGAAATTTGTTCTTTTTACTGACTTGATTCTTTGTGAGTCTCCAAAGTGAGTGGAGGTTTTGAGTCGGTTTCCCAGTACGGCACAGTACACACCGCACCCAAAACCAGTACAGGGCTGCAGACTTTTAATAGTCCAAAGTGTCATTTTTACCTCACTGCAGCTGAGAAACCTTGCTTAGAGGTGCACAGGTTGCATAACATTTTGAAAAAGACAACTTCCCATTTCTGATGAATATGTAGAAATTGCTGTCATTTTAATTCCATTTTTAGAATAGATTTTTGCAAAAAGAATAAGGATGCATTTTCTAACATATTGACAAATAAGCACATAGTTACAAAGTATTGACAGGAAAACATATTTACAAACATTATATGTTTTTTATTTTGTCATCTCAGCCAAAGTTATAGAGTTATTGTGGAAGAGCAGCAGGTTGCAGACCCTGTACTATAATGCAAGTGTATTTAATATCATCCATTAGTCATAAAAGAAAACAAATAACTGTTTCCTCTTAGATTTTGTTTTATACTTTTTTACACACTGTAGCTTGCAAGCAGTAATTCATACCGTTTGTGGTGAGTGATTAATACCCTTAACTCCACAATAATACAACAGAACAAGATAAACATTTTTTACCACAGTGACTAGATGAATACATTTCTACTCAGAGTACAGGACAGCAAAGAGCAGGAAACAGACGAGTTCTACCCCCTGCAGAGAGCGCACTGTTGCTGAGAGAAAACCACTAACTCATCCTCAGCCATTCGTCTCATTCTTATTGGAGCTGAACCAAGCTGAATCGTTACCTCACCGATCCGCCCCTGCTGGAGCTCAACCAAGTTGATGAGTCCCTGCTAGAACCAACTTTGATTAGTTGGTTTTGTGAATGGATTCAGGTTACTGCTAGGGTGTAGCAGTGGCGAGTGCGTGACCGAGTTAATGTACATGACGAATCGTGTCTCATGAGTCAGTAAAATGACTTAAGATTGGCTCAGACTCTGAGAGGCGTACTCCCACAATTAAGGAATTTGTCACAAGAAATGTAAGAAATAAGCTTGCCTATGAAATCTCAACGGTCAGCAGGCATTGTGCATAAAGTCCGTGTGGCTGACAGAATACACAGATTACTTAGTGGAACAGTGTTGTTCAACTTCCTGTTTGTAGACTGATGTAAGCAACATTTTTTGAGTTTAAAAAATTTGCACCTTTATCTGTCTTATATTTAGTTACAAACTTATTCAAAAGTGCTTTAACCAAAACCTCAGATGAAGACAAAGATTCAAATAGTTTTCTAATCACAGTAATTTTCTTGACAAAATAAACATCCAAGTATGATATTTCTCTTTGTTTGAGGCTTGTCAGTGCCTAGGATGTGTTAGATCCTTCCAAAAAGAATCTGTAGGAAAACCTTTACAGGTCCTGCTGCACCATCATGTCATTCTTGAAAAGATGTGAGCTTTCTGCAGAAGCTCCAGAAACAAACAAAAGCAATCAAATTATTAAATACTGAAAGTACCAAACCCTCCAGTGACGGGAAACCTTCAATGATACTTATTCCATTTAGAGGAGTAAATGAACATTTACTACTTTTGAAATCATACTGTGATGAAAGCTACAATCACTTTTTCATTATCTGCATTTGCATTCACCATGTACTTGCATAATTTAACATTTTGAGAATAAATTAGCTTAATGGAAACACGGCAATTTCGAAGACTCTCATTTTCAATAAAAATCTTTGCATTGGATGAGGTGTTTTTTTTTTTTTAACTGTATCAAAATTAGCTTATTTTGCAAAATTGCAATGGAAACACTTTTTTTGAGTCACACGATCAACAATTGGATGTTGCCACTGGCACAAACCACGAGAAAGAAGACGGCAGGAAGTAGAAGGAGGATCGTGGTACAGGATGCTTTCTAACGACTTATAACGTGTACAAACTTATCTACATGTGAATTTAACTGTGTTTCTTATTCAATGGAAACACCGCAAATGAAAAATTATGTTTTTCCTTCATTAATGGAATACTGACAAAGCTTTGCACTCATTTGTAATGGAAATGCAGCTATTGTTAGGCTCTGCAGACATATTTTAGCATGTTTTCAGCATTCTGTGATCTCTTCCGGGACGTACCCGTTGTTCTTGACAGGAAACAAAGGTCTGAAATCCCGGAGCCACTCCGAAGCCCAGCTGGTCTATGAACGGCGGCTCGTCCTGGGTGTGGATCTGAACCTTGATCCCAGCTTCAAATGATGTCTCATCTGTTGATAGTAAAAGGTTAGGACGGTTACAACAGGGATGATGATTTGTATGCACACACGAGCCTACACCATCATTACTAACCAGAAGGTGCTAAAGTGTTGCAGTGTTGGAATATATTTGAGCAAAGGGAGTAAAAACAGACTGGAAACTGAAAAGTCTTAGCTGAAGAAAATCTTAGAAGCTATTATTGCCTATTCATCAAAATCTAAATCACTCCATACATCATCATTTCTCATGAATGACAAACACTTTGGTATTTTTACGTATTAAATAGCTTGAATAAGGAGCGAAAGGATAAAGTGAATGGATTTTCCAAACAGATTAGATGATGACAATGCCTGCCTCAATGTAGCCTTGCTTACTGCAGAGGAAATGAAAGTGAATGTATAAATTATTAAATAAATGATGATGAGGATAAAACAAAATCAATACAGCTGACAGCTTCCTTCCCCATAGCACTCTGCTGTATAGATTTTAAATCAAAGAGATGGGCCTCTTTAGACTTGAGGGAAACCCCTCTATGACATATGGAGTTACAGCAACACCTCTGCACGCATATTTCTTTCACAATAACACTGACCTAAAATGCTAATTATGCAGCAAGCGATTCAGCTCCATGGAGAGCCAGCTTGGCGATAATGTCCAGTGTCTGCTTCCTGCCAACCCACACCCTCCATCCCCCTTCTTGGTTGTCACTCGGCATCATCTTCTAAGCGGAAAGGCTTTCTCACTATTTTCAATTAGGGAGCTAAAAATTGTGGCAGGAGTTCAGCAACAAAGCTTCGACATAGTGTGACAGATTTGAACTGCTACATATTGGTCCAGTGAGATTGAATACCGAGCCGTTTTGTTCTGCTGCCATGAAAATGCTTGAGAGGTGGAAGATAGATATACAAAAACAGAAAGCATCCCAATCTTCTGCTTTAAAATCCACATGCCATGCCTCAGTCATGGCCATCCGTTTCACAGAATAACAATCACTGTTTTTTTTGTTTTTTTTTGCGAATTCCTAGTATTCACAGACATTCTTGTTAGGGAAGTCAATGTCCAAGAAAAGCTGAGAAAAAAAAAATCATGACCTTGTCAGTTAGGAGCTAAAAATGTCTCAAACGAAAATGTAAACCTTTAGACATGTATTTCATTCTGGTATGTTTTGTTGTCATTTTAAGTTGTAGGTGTGACTTTACTACCATTTCACAACCAAAAAAAGCAAAGTTAAAGCTCAAGTTTAAATTAATTTTATTCAAAAATAATTGCAGACATGATATACAACATTTAGTACTGAGTAGAGCTTAAGTGAGCTAATAAGATGAATCCTTACATTTTAACAAAGACCATAGAATGAAAATATTAGCATTGGTTTATTGAGAATGATATTAAATCGGATTAAATTGTTTTATTATAGATAAATTATCAGATTTTAAATTGTTTAGCATTTAAAATGAAAAGGACGGATATGTTTACTTTTTAAAAATGCAAGGATTTATATTCATAGTTTGATTGTTGTGTTTTCATAGCTACAAAATGAGTGACATGAGTTTAATTTTTTCAATTTAGCTTTGTTTATTCCTAAAAAATATATCAGCAAAACAAACAAAATAATTATCAGTGATTACCTTTAAGCCAGTTTGACTTGGCTGTTTCTCCAAGAGTCCAGTAAATCTGACCTGAGACGATGTTAGCGGTGAAAACAGTCACATTTAATGAATTACAATATGCATTCACAGGTCTGCTTGTCCGATTAAAGGTACATTTTGAAAATAATCTTTAAGGAGGTATTAAACATACTTTTCATTTATCCCACATTAATGCAATAAATATTGGTTTGATGTAATATTTTAATTTTAAACTTCATGTTTTCATTAACTATAAGTGGAAAATTGTCATGACTAACAGAAATAAAGGCTTTCAGCCATTCATCTGTGTGTAATTAAGCTTTATAATGTGACAAAAGTTTGTGACAAAGTTTCTTAAAGTTTCTTTTAAGTAATATTCTCACCTATACAAAAAAAATTATTTTTCTGCTTACATATTAAATGTTTTTTAGAAAAGCGACGTGGAACCAAATTCAAATGAACACGACAGAAATGGATTCTGATATAGCTGTACGGTTAGAGAGGAGAATATTCTCTGAAAAAACAACAACTTTGCTTTAAGATTAGAGGTTAAACATTAAGGAACAGTCAAGTAAAAAACTATTTATTTTCAACCAAACTTTAACCAAGTGGATCAGGATTCATCACACTTGTTGGGGTTGAACTTCTTTAATTCCACTCGACTCTATTCTTGGTGTTTGTTCTTTTTTGTCTCAATTAGTCTGAGTCAGCTTTGAGAGCAAGCAGCACACAGAAGAAGCCCCATTATGATGTCATGAGGCACTGATAATAGACTGACTATGGCTTTAAATCCTTTTGATTGCATTTGAGGGAACACACAGTTCCCAAACAGAAAATGTGCCCTGCGTTGTATTATTTATCTGTACTGTGAAGCTCTGTTCATGTCGTGTACAGTCACCAAAGTTCAGCTAATGAGACACAAAAAAAAGTGTTTGGCAAGTTTCAAATAATGGAAAAAACCGAACAGAAGTTATTTTTACCATTCAGAAATCTCCTTTAGCAACACTGCATAAGGGTTTGTATATGTCGGCAAAGAAATCAGAGCTGACATTATTTTCTCCATCAAATCCCAAAGGAGCTCTGCGTGATTTAGGTCATGACTCTGGAGGGTTATCCTGAGACTTTTACATTCTCCTAAGAAAGATATTTTTATTCGAGCAGCTGATTGTTGGGTGAACCACCTCTGTGGTTTAACAATCCTTTGGCTTCCTCTTATTTATACAGTCTAATCTGGACTGCAAACCTTCTCCTGAACTTTTTCTGATTAGATCAGATCAAATTCGCTGTGTTTGTTGAAATTGTGTTTCTGCTGATCTGGCGGCAGTTTTTATTTATTTAATTTTTTTGCACAAATCACCCTTGTGTTTGCAAAGGGCATGGTCATTTAAATATGCTGAATCAGAAAGAGTCTCACTTTTAATGTTTTATTGCTGCTGTTAAGAAATAACTCCCTGAAATCGTGGTAGATTATTTATTTCTAGGAATACTAACATTTTAAAACAGAAGGTTATGATGCTATTTAAAGCAACCCCAGTATTTATTTATTTTATTACTGAAAGAGGTCAAAGCATAATGAGTATAATTCTAGAATAATTTATGTGTTTAGAGACTGGGACATGGCTGGCATGTTTTCTTTAATGACTAGGCTTTAGAAAAGCTGTTTTTACCCTCAAAAATGAATATTTTATCAATATTTTTGTTACCTCCTTTTTATTAGAAAGAAAGATAATAAATTAGTCAAAAGGTTTTTCTTCAGTTTATTCAAGAAATATTTAACCTTTTACTTGACTGGTTGGGATATCAAATAATTTTAAGAAATTGCAATAAAATTTCTTAAAATTTTATTGCAATTTTAAAATACACAATATATTATTACTGAGATTACTGAGAATCTTATTATTGTAAGAGACAAAACTGAGACAAACACAGTCTAAAAATCAAAGCAGGGTAACTTTATATTGGAATGCAGTTTTTCTTTCTGCCATTTAGTTTTTTAGGTTGATAGTTCTTCAATAAACATGCAACCTCAAACCCCTTTTACTGATCAATTTGTCATTAACATTATTCTAGCTGATCCAGTGAGATCACTGTTTGCGCAAACCAGATCACTTTGTGTTATCTGGTTTTCAGATAACGCAAAACAAGAAGTTCTGACATTTAAGTGTTATTCTTGTCTTTTTTGTAATAATGCTGTCAATCTATTACAGAATAATCAGACTAATCACACTCGTGCTGTTATTAATCACATTTAATAATTATGCCTAACTTTCTAAAATGTAAATACTGTCTGCACATTTAGCTTTTAAGGTATAATGGAAAAAAATAAGGGACATTCAGGTAAAATAACAGTTAAACAAAAATAAGTAGATGTGTATAAAATGTGCATTTGGAGCATTTTCTTTACAGTATAAAATATTTGGTTGATATTTGGGTCTCAGACTGTTTCAGCATTGAATTCAGTGCTTTAAAGAAGAGGAAGTCCTCAAAATGATACAATCTGTAGTAGATTCAGCTGATTAGATTACAGACAATGCTCTGACTCTGTCTTCTTGTTGAGGAAATTTGAAACTTAAGGGGATTCTGTGATCGGCTGAGTTTGGTGGCGTGAGCAGGAAATGCACTGTTCTAAAAAATGACAAGAGCAACTGTTTGTCATTGTTGGAATATGGAGACACGGAGTCGCCTTTGCAAACATGGAACCAGGGATAGCACAAAAGTAGCAGCAATAGGAGACACAAAGACATATCTGTTTGCAGATTCATCTCTGTCTGACTTCTCTGACCGGCTTTATGAAATCTGCCTCAGAGATCATGTGGCGACCTCCCAATATGGATCGGAGCATAAAGGTGGTGGGTCGACTTTGACTTTCCATTGAACGTCGGCAGCATTCAGCTGATCAGAACAGACTCATTCAAACAGCAGCAAAGTTGTTTTTGTAGCCTTTTCCCACATGAGATTATGGTTTCATTAGCTGCATCCAATGCTTCAAATTAAATCAGGGGTGGCATTTTGTTCTCCGACGATATTCAGTGGCAGTTCTTGAATGAATGCAACCCCGGGTGAGCCTCTCTCTCTGTGACCAGCATGCACATTCATATTACTGGATTACTGAGAAGCAAACTAGAGGACACTCCGCTGCGTTTCTAAGTTAGTCAAGAATCAATTGTTTTTGCTTTCACAAACTTTGCTTTCAAGAGTCTGAATCACAACAGAACAATTCAGTGCAGTTCAAATTGTCCCAATGTTACACAGATATTCCAAATTTTCATTTTTACTTTGAAACAAGAGGTCTCAGAAATCTCAAATTATGCTTGAGATTTATGAGATATTATAATAAATCCACTTGCACCATAAAATCGTGCAAATAAAATTACAAAAAATAAATGTGCTTAATGGAAACATGCTTATTTTGAACAATTTAGCAATAGAATAATGTGGGTTTTTTTCCAGCCATATCAAAATAGATGTATTTAGCTGCATCCAAGTAGTATGTATTTTGATATGGCTGCCATGGAAACACTTTATTGGATCACTATAGTCACATGATCAACAGCTGCATCCTGCTACCGGTGGAAATGACAAAGAAGACAACAGGAAGTAGTAGGAGGATTTTCAGCTGTTTCCACCAGAGCTCTCACAGCATCAAAAGTTTGTCTCATTCCAACGTTGCTCTTCTGTAAAATGTCTGACTACCAAAACTAACTTTTTTGTTTTTTATGAGCTCTCGTACCATCCCCTGATAAAATGGCGCCCTACTCAGTAAGCCATATTACACATTATATATTGTCTGAAAGCCTCTAACCATATAAATAAATTGCCTTAAAAATGCTTTTTTTTTTCTTGTTCTGTCAGATTTGAACTTGCAGCTCTTCTGCCTAATGGGTGGGTAATGTCTAGGTGGCTACACACATTTCTTACAAACAGTCAGGAGTTTTTCTGCTGCATCAGTGTTTGAGTGGGTGAATAGATGCAGCGACTGTAAAGTTATTTATTCACTAAAGTAGAAGATTATTTCATAAACAGCCTATTTTGGGGATTTTTTTGCAACTGAGGAAGCGTTGCATCATTGGCTACTCACCTAGTCAGCTTTATATTATGCAGATTGTTTAGTAGCAACACAATTAAAAAAAGATTTAAAGTCAATTAATAATTGATAAATTGCTTTGATATGTTGAGGTGTTATTTTTGTATAACACAGAGCATTAATCTACTGCTTAAACTGTTTTATTTATCAATATTTAGCTTCAGACAACCCAGATCTGAAGTAGTGTGAAAAAAAATAAATAAATAAAAAGGCATATTTAATGTTTTATTTATAACTATGAAGTTCTTTGGATCTCAGCTTTTTTTTTTTTTTTTTCAAAACTCGATGAGACTTTTTTTGATCAAACATTGCATACTGAAAAATCTTTGATAACGTTTGCATCCTATATCACTGGAACTGCTTATGTGGCTTTAGTCAGTCATTTCTAACAACCCCAAAAATATTTGTCTTCAGACAGGGTGGCAGGTCATCTATTAGCCAGAAACTTCCCAGCTTTATGCCTTTATTCTTGTTACATGGAAGTGCTTCTGACAGCCTTGAGCTTTTTCTGATATGTTTTCTAAGTGTTTGGTAAAATATTTACTGTTTTGTTTTCTCTTATTTTAAAAACCCATGTGCATTTCTCACCACACCATCCGTTTTTGCCTTCCAGTCATATTATTTCATTTTGCCCAAGCATTATTATTTGCACTTATCAGTATAATTTTACATAATGGGAGGAACTCCAGACTCTGTGTAGACCAATCCATGACCTGTAGTGTCTCATCGTGTGCTTCGCTATTCAAGTATGCAATTATTGTACTGGAGCTTTGTTTGGGAATATTGGCACACAGCAAAATGAACACATTTACAGATTCTAACAAAAATTAGCTGCTTCGTTTTGACATGTCAGTTTTTAATGGGGTAACACTCCTGTTTAGTGTCATACTGAATAAAATGCTGATTTGTGTCAAGCTTTAGTCTAATACGTAAAAAAACACTATTGCTCATCTGCCAAATCTATTTTTTTAAACATGTTTTGCATATTGTACCAAACAAATTAATGGAAATGCTGCAACAAATTACGTTGACTCATGTAAGTTGTCTGTTATGTGACAAGAGGTTGCTGTCCACAAAAGTTGCTCCTTAAATGAATCAAACCATAGGTCAGTGCCCTTATCAGAAAAAAGTAAAACACTCCCATCATAACAGTCAGTTAAAAAGTTTAGAAAAGTAACAAAAAGTATAAGAAATCTCAAAAGAAATGCCAGAGACTGGAAAATCACCATAAGCACTTTTAGGGTTCTGGAAAAAAAATTAAACAAGAAATTCTAACTTTCAAAACAGCAGCACATATTTTCTATATAAAATCAAGCATACTCTTTTAAAGCACAAGAGTATAAATAATTTTTGAGCACAAACTACATATTTCCATTAATAAAACTGTATGTGGTGGACTCAAACCTTTCATGTGTTTGCTCTTCAGAGGAAATTTACCTCTGCACTCAGAGCAGCATCCCAGCTTTCTCCTTGTCAGATACTATTTGCCTAAATTGCTAACTGGCTGACTGTATGCTGATATTATGTAAGTAAATGCTGCTTCCTGCCTTCTTTCTGCATCCAAGTCTTGCAATAGAGCCTTGCTGCCAGTGTCCAACCCATTCTTTACAACAGATGAAAATTTTTTGCTATTGTTGAGTGTTTGGGTAAATGTAGTTCTTAAGTAATGCATTAAATTATGCAAGTATTTGTTTGATAATGCCAGTTTTCTTCTTGTTTCAAGGAGAAATTCTTGGAGATTAAAATGACACATTATGTAATCTGGAGGACTAAGCCAGATTGATGAATGGCGCCTTTATACAGCTAATCACTGGCCAATATTTGGGTATCAAATAAAAACAGAACCTGTGGTTAGGAGTTTCTTTATACAATTACAATTTGATTTCCAACTCATTTAGTATATTTTCTAAGTTTAATTACTTTCAAACAGATAAACACCTTCTTAATGGTAGTTCATCAACATTTATTTGTTAAAATAATTTGAAATGAATTCTGTGGAAAGGTATGTTTACAAAACATAATATGTTAAAGTCAGGAGTATCTTTGATTCATTGATCAATTATAACCTGTATGACACTTAGAAATGTAATTAAACTGTAGAAAACAGAAATCCGATTTGGTTTTCTAAAATCAAATTCTCCCAAAGACACAGAAATACATTGAAATTGTCATATAAAGTTTCAATGTCAACCAAATCAACCAAAAGGTTTCTGGACTTTTTAGATGATCTTTTGTCTTTCCTGTATAAAATGAAATGACCATAAAAAAGTATGACTGTTCATTTCTTTTTACTTGTGCAAATCAGTAGAGTATAAATGATTATTCCTCCAATTTATTTTAATTGAGACTTTTTGGTTTGTGTGTGTTTTTTCAGATTGAATGTTAATTTCAATTCTCTTAGATTTTAAAGAAGTCATGTCAGACACAAATAACCAAATCTAAAGTCACATTTCATATTTTGCTGTGTGTGCTGGTTTATTTATGAATGGAAGAACAATATAAATGGGGATAGTAAGAAGATTTTGTGGTGTTCACATACACAGACTGCATATGTGTGTGTTGAATTCATGCTGTGGAATTCACAGTATTCTGCTGCGTCAGGACCGGGTACATTACTTATCATGTTGTCAGCATCTTATTACATACTAGAAGGATCAATAAATATTTCTGCGATCAATGAGTGCCCCCAAGTGGTCAGACAATTATTAGTTGAATTAATCAAAAAGTAAATTATGCTATAAGCTTCACTTTCAGTTCCAAAAGTCCAGCATACAAAGGTAAGTGAGGCTCCGTGGGAAAGTGAATGTCCAAATAATCTCTGGCAACCAGATTATGCGGTGATAAAGTTGTGTGTGCTACTATACCTAATGTGTTATTAAGCAATGCAGCATCAACGTTTTCCTATGAGTATCTTCCTACATCACCAAACAGAAGACAAATATATTTAAATGTGTGATGAGAGTATTAAAAAACTCTGAGCTCTTAAATGAAGTAGAAGTATTCAATAAAACCCTCATAATTATACAATTATTCAATAACATCATATGAAGAACAATAAATATTATAATTCAATCACTCAGGCGTGAGGTAGTTGCGGCTTATATTTAAATATTGCAGCACAGATAAAGCTTTCTGTGTTGAGCTTCTTATTTAATGATGATCACCAGTGCGGTCTTTTTGTGATATTATTTTCATAGAGCTTATAAAATACTGAAATAAAACACACAGCAGCATTTACAGGTGCATTAAAATCAAAGAGTTGGAGGCCAATAAAGCCTCTCTGCAGATAGGATGAACCTGATTAGATGAGCAAACATACATCATAGACTGAGTCTCTGAGATGTTCTGACCTATTCTTGACTCATTGTTCTTCACAGTTACAGTCTTGCAAAGAGATTTATGCATCCATTAAAAATTTTAACACATTTCAATTATAAACTTTAATGTCTTTTAATTGAATTTGACATGACAGACCAACACAAGACAGCAAATAATTCTGAAGTAAAAGTTAAATACATAAATGTCAATTTTTTTTCCTGCGCATTGATATTCAGCATCTGCTGAATATCAATGCGCCAAAATAAAAAAAAATCCCAAAAGTCAACCAATTTGTGAATTAAAAGACAAATTCAAAAGTCAAGTTAGATAATTTGTCAACAAAGCAACTGTTAGTCAAGCAGTCTACAAACATGACCTTTATGAAAGAATGTAAGGGCACTAAAGTGGAAGAAAGTGGAAAAGAAGATTTCTATAATAAGCCTGCAAGACAAACACATCTGAACTCCATGTGATTTATAAACTACCCATGAAAATGGTCAATCCTGCACAGCTGAGAGTTTAAAATAAATAAAGCCATCGTAAGTCTCCTCAGGCAGTCCAAATTCAATTTTATGCCCTTTTTTTTGCCCATATACAACCGATATCCCACTTTTCTGTCTCTTTTCACACTGCAAAAAGATCTGATTTGTGCCACTGAATCACATACTGTATGCATCCAAAAACTTTGAAAGAGTCTGCATTTAAAATGTGTCATGACTCATTCTATGATTGACTTTAGATATGATAAAATGTCTCAGATTAATGGCTTCTTCTGGTAGTTAATAATGGCTCTTTTGACTCAACAGGGCTAAATGTAAACACTTTTAAAATCTTTATTTGTTCAAAAAAATAAAATAAAACTATTGTTTTCCTTCCACATCACAATCATTTACTATTTTGTGTCATTCTATCAGACAACATCTCTATCAAATACTTTGCAGTTTGTGTTTGTCACATTACAAAAAGTATCAGGACGTCTTGATGCTTTTGCAAAGTTGTTGTAGTGCATTTTAATAAAAACAATAAAAATAAATCTTAATGTCGATCAGTCAATAAAATTCATTAGTGTGTAGACTCTGTCAAATCATCCCTAAGAGGAACAGTTTGAATTGACAAATGAGCTTTTTGGCTCATATGATCTCTGGAGATGAAACAAATTTAAAGCATCGCTTTAATAAACGGATTTAAGTCTCCAGGATTACATAAAAATAGTTAACAATGCATGCAATCTACCTCTTCAAACTAAGTCTTATGGATTAGACGGGAATCCCAAGGGTTGCTTTACTCCCCACTGATATTAAATAAATGTCCATATCTGAAATTATCTGGCTCCTCTTCTGACTTGTTTTTTTAAAGTATGTGCTACTCTATTAAACTCTAACCAAGCAGAAAACATAAATATAAAGTTTGGTTTCAAGTTTAGATAATCAAATCTGCAGACAACTTAAATGTGATCAGCCTCTCAGTTGATCTTACCAGTCTCTCCCCACACAGGCAGGTATTCATCCTGCTGGATGTCCAACATCAGCTCCAGGCCGTTGCCCGTTCCGCCCTTCATCGTCACCAGTAGGGGTCGTCCATCTTGGCCTGAATTAAATGTGTAGCATTTCCCGTAGCGTGTAAATATCTGAAACACACACAGAAAGTCCACGCTTTAATTACAAATCAAATGTTTCACATTCACTAAAACAAGAGTTTCAGATGTTATTTCCTATGAGGGATTAAAAAATAAAGAAAACAGCATCTGTTCAAGTTGTGCTACCAGACATGGATCTCAGAAGCCTTCATGTAGAGAGCCTGTTCACAAGCTGAACCCTGGCCGCTCTCAATACTGCATGATTTAGTTTGTGCTTGAGAAAACAGGACATGATTTTTGTTTCAGAGTTGGACGACCTATGTCTGGCAAATTTCACACAAGGCGGCGCTGAGATATCTGACCCTCCCCCAACGAAAAGGTAAAAATATCACCTCCTTCAGAGCTAAAAACAAGTCTTTTTTCAGAAATTAAATGATTTTTTTATGCCAATTTAATGTCATTTTTCACCATTTCATCCCGAATAAATAAAGTGCACAAGTATTTCCAATGCTACTCTAATGCTATTTTATGACAGTGGATGTGAATGTATAAACTACTAAATGTTTTAAATACAGATCAGCTCACGTTACTCAGTTTGCAAACTTTTCCTTCCAGTTCTAACTCAACATTTTTCAGTTCACTGCATTTGTCTCTGCTGCATCTTTTCCTCATAGTGCTAGATTTGATCATTTCAGCCATCATTGTGCTGGATTTGTTTTAGTTAAGCTCGTTGATCAGCTACCTTTTGAAGGTTGATGCACACCACCGTCAACATAAATCCCTCCAAACCGTTAACTCTTGTCTTTCCTGCCGCAGATGAACTATTGGTGGCAAACACATCAGTAAGTTTCATATTCCTGTTTTTTCCTAGGTATTGCCCAGAACGCTAGATGGCCATTCCACCCAGGTCAGAAACGGTGTTTACGTTGTAATGTCAAGGAAATCTGGACTATCCACACACAGTGTGAACATATTTTGCACAATATGCCTGATTATGGAGACTTCAGCGGGTTTCTTTTTCTCTTACAGACGATTTATGGTCGTCAGACTTCATGTATAATCTCAAGGCATTGGCATATATTCTCCCAGCTTAATCTTTTTGCATCTGACACAAAATCCTTCTTCATCCTGACCATCTTATCTAAATTTACAATTCTCTTTCCACCTCTGCTGGAATTTGCACTTATTCATTTTCTCCGCTGTTCATCTTCCCAAAATTACACCGAGTCGCTAGAAACAGTTTCCAAAATTGATGTACATTTCTGGCAATAATCCATAAATTCCCCAATGAGGGAGTTCAGCTGAACAATTTGGATTTGTTGAACTCACCTTATTTCCCCTGAAGCCCAGAAAAAATGGCACTGAGATTTAGATTTAATCATTTATAATCAAATCTAAGGCCTTAAATTTAAAATGAGAAAATTTATGTTATATCTTCAATGCCATGCTTAAAACCTGTTGTTTTACAAAATAAAGCTGAAACAATTCTGTTGTTTCAAAAATGTGTATTTTTGTTCATGTTGCCAAAGCATAAAAGAAAACAAAGGAAACAGAGAAGAAGAAATAGAAACACATTCATTCTACGTTTCAACATTTAGGATAGCGAGGGTGGTTTGAACTCCCGTTAGCATTCATCTTGTTAAACTGTGGGAGGAAACAACAATATTTGAAAAAAAAAGTAAAACAGTTGTGGATGTATGTGAAAAATACTCAGAACTTTTAAACAATGGCCTCCAACAGCTTCATTTGAAATGCAGGCTTTCGTTTTGAAACGCTCAAGCTGAAACCCCCATGGAGTAATAACACACTATGAGACTTGATGTTCTCTGCAATTATGTAAAAAAATGAGCTAGACAAATGGGCCTTCAAAATAAAAAAAAATCCAATATTTCTGCAAGAACAAGCTTGCATATATAGACGGTTTGGTCTGATTTACAAAACATAAATGCATAGTTTGGCAGCACTCAAGTTTACAGCAGCTACAGTCGATCTGGGGAAAAAAAAGTTGATCTTACCTCCAAAGCAGGTAAGATCAAACCTGGAGTTTGCTCAGATGAGAATATTCTTCAATGTTTTACAAACGACATCATAGAGGATTAGTACTGAATTACTAATATTTTATAATTGGGAAACAAGTTTGATTATTTGCAGCTGGAGGAGGTATACAGGATGTACATCCACAAGTAACCAATGTGTTTTTGTTCTTGACCAGTCCAACAGTTACATCGTTCAACCCCAACGTATAAACCGTACTGTGAGCTAACAGCTGATAGCATGGTTAGCTGCACGGTCTGTGGCTCTGACCTGTATCTGTGGTGTATGTCTGAGTAAAAGCCCAAAGCACTGGGCAGCAAGAAACTAAATTTATTTTCAGTTCATATGTCTAATCTGCATGGAACTTCTTCAGTTTTCTGTTTCCTTCGATTTATGTTTATATTAATCAGTTATTTATCCTGTTTGTTAGCAATTCTTTGTGTCTACATTATGTTAACCTCCACCAGTTATCCTAGTTTAGAGTTTTCATGAGCTGCAGCACATTCAGTTACTTGTACTCACTGGTTTATCACACCAGTGAGTGTAATAAAGTGAGTGGTACTGTTGCCCTGCAGCAATAATGTCAGGTTTCAAACCCTGACCTGGATTTTGGATTAAATTGGAGCAATGTTAATGTTGCTCTGAGGTGAACTGGTGATCAGTTGAGGGCAGTGGGTTCCAAAATTTACAGTTTTTGACCCATGAAGTAAAAATGTCATGAACCAGACTCTTGAGCACACAGATATTTTTAATCGAGTCACTTAAAAAGTGGTATCATGACAATGCAATTAGCATCAACAGCTAATATTAGTTACACTTGTGTTGGTTCCATCATGCCTCGTCATACTTCCAGTTCCTTAGTGTATATCTTTTCACATCATCTTTTTGGGTACAGTGATGCTTTCATTCATCACCATTGTACATTTGGGATTTAGTTTTTCTGTTTACCTTTATCTCTTCCGTGATTCTGCCGTCTCCTGTCTGCCCTTAGATCCAACCAGACAGCAAAACCTGACATGTAATATGTATGAGTGTTCAGGTCACCAAACTGTGTTGCCCAAAAAATTTTACTTTTGAGAAGCTGGAAGCAGATCTGTGAATTTATTCCACAAAATAAATAAATAAATTTGAAATAGTTTCTTCTTTGAGGAAAGTACTTAAAAACTCAAAATGTTTTTGTGTTATATTTAGCAAAACAGCTAAACTGTGGTTAAAAAATGTAGATTGGAAAACCTGAATGCTTCAAAACTTTGACATACTTGACTGTTCATCCATGTACATTACAGTAGAACCTGATGCTGGACCACTGTAGCATTTCCAAACTACAGTATGTCCCACTGGCAACAACTCGATTGCTGGTGAACTAATGGATGTATAATCTAATCAGAAACATCCAGAAAATGAAAAAAGCATACCTAAGGTCCAAAATGAAATTTTTTCCTACTTTGTTTGCTGAGTCACATGCTGAGATTCATGCATTACAGTATCCTAGTTCCTAATTAGCTTAGAATTAACCTTCAACATGTTGACATTAATATTTGGAATGGGAACAGGAAGCTGAACAAACACAGTAAATAAACGAGTGAATAACTTATTTTTTATTACCATTTCACAGAAGAAGACAGAATGTATGTATCTGTATAAATTGAATGTATAAAAAAATCTTTTTGCAGTACTGCCAATAAAACAAAAGTCTACTTTTAGCCTTCTGCCATTGCTCAGAAAGCTGCCTTTCGTTTGAATTTTATGCAAGGACTTTGATAAAAGATAAAAAGGCGGTTATTACATAGTTGACTTATGAGTCAGATGTTATTGCTTCATGACTCAAATGCCACAAACACCAGATGCACCAAGCTGAAAAAATATCAAACACAGCCATGCCTCACAGAAGAAAAGTTAGAATAATGTGAATCCTGCTTAGTGAGGTGTGTGGAATAGAGCGAAACTTGAATCAAATAGAGGCACGGTTATTCCTAGGAGACTGTAAAACACAATGCAGTGAAATGTAATGAAAAGCCGTCTGATAAGTCCAACACAATATGAGATTTGACCTTCAAAAGTGTAGGTGGCAAAACTGAGCCCAGAACAGAGCCTATAGTACCAGCTGATGTGCAGAATATAAATATCAATAAAATGCCCCTGAAATCCATCTTCTGTCCCAGAGCTCCCTCTCAGTGTAATCAGATCACTATTTGTCATTTCTCTTTGGAATATAAAGGCAGAAGATTTTTACAATATCACAAAGCTGCCTCCTTTCATCCAACAAAGTACCTGACAATTGCAAATGGACTAAACCTGCAGAAAAAAAATCCTTGCTTTCAGTTCGAGACTTAACTAAGCAAAACATTGGAAAAATCCAAACTATTTGATAGTGCAATTTCTTTCAGTCTCTTTTACAAAATATTTTTCTATTTGTTTTTTTTGTTTTTTTAAAGAGAAATATGAACAAAAGAAGAAGCATTTAGTGTCATACTCAAAGAAAGCATTTAGCAGAAACAATGATGAGATAGTAACAAATGTGCGAGAGCGCATACGTCTGTTTCTTATTGCACAAGCCGGTTTGTACGAGAGCATGAATGATTATGTTTGCCCAGGAGAGGACGTGTTTGTGTGCATGCATGCAGCCCCCCTGCTTGCCATCTGCGTGTATGTGTTTGTAATGTGGTGATTGACTACAGCAGGCCTGTAGTTGAGAGTTGCTGTGGTAACCAGGAGATTGTGCCGGCTGCATTGAGTGACGAGCAGCAACTGTGGGTGCTGCCGCTGACCTTGGGGAGTCAGGATTCTCATTGTGTGCGAGAGACTCTGAGGTTTGCTCTGTCTCATGCATCTCTACGTCTGTCTGTCAACAAGCCTGTCAGTCTAATTCAGCTGCCCAGCTTGTTGGCAGCGCAGACACACTGTGACATTTTCTCAATAATTTAGCGTAAGACATGCATTACTTCGTCAAGATCCAACCTTTGTTGTGAGTAAAATAAAAAGTATGGTAAAAACATGCAGATTAAGTGATGTTTTATTAATTAAACTTGCATGACCATTTTATAAAACAAATTTTTACACATGTATTTTCAGATACAATGTGTCATTTTATAGCACAATCAAGTAACTGTTACCCTTAGCTGTTTATTTAAAAAATAACTTTAAAAAATTTGACTTTGCATCTGAAATTGGTCTCTTTAAGAAGCTTCTTAAGTCTCTGACACTTCAAATTCAACATTTTATCACAACATTCGTCTGTTATGTTTTTAGAAGAGGTGTACTAATTTATCTGCTATCTTATGTGCTAAAAATCAGCCACCGACCTCTTTTTCTCTGCAGTGACAGAGGTTTGACTGACATAATGGCCCACCAGCTCATGCCTACACATTTGCAATTAAGAAGAGTCACTCGGTAACTTTCTTGCTATATTTAGCGATACTTCAAACAAAAAAATTGGTATCCCCAAAATCGGAATCAGGAATCAGCCAGAAAATTGCAATTGGTGTACCCATAGTTCTTAGACTGAGAAGTAGTTTGTATGACAAACTCAGTGGATGTGAAGTTCCACACCAGCTCAGCTGGGAACTGAATCTCCACTGTAAAACTTTGGGTAAAAAGATGGTGATTTGTATGAGAAGGCATTTAGGCACCCATGAGATTTAAGAACTTCTCAAACACGCAAGAAAGAATCAAAGCAACACTCCAGGTGTGTTTTTGATGAGGGAATAACATTAAAACGTGATATGAAGCTCAAAAAAGTTGATTTCACATAATTCCTGTCTTACGTCTAGCTATAAGGAGGATTTTGGGACTCTGAAATAAGACCTCAAAAAGCTGAGATGTCAATCACCTTCGATGCAGAAGCAGTCTAATGCCCGGCTGTCTAGGACTGCTACCGTGCATGTTTTTGATGTCTCCCTGCTTTAAACTACCTGATTTAAATCAACGGGTCATCATCAGGTTTCTACACAACATGCTGGGATGTAATTGCATTATTTAAATCAAGGACACGTCTACAGCATGAAGGAAACTCGCCCTTGGAGATCATAATTGGACACTGCTTCTTGAATGCAAACCGAAGCAAAAACAGTCCAATAGAGCTGGGAAATGAATGTACCTCCACAGATTTTCTTTAATTTTTGATCTCACTTAAATGTTTCAGAAATACCAAGTGTCTGAATTTTAGTGTCAGACAAAACAACAATAATCTTAGGTCTGAGGAAGCATAAAATGCAGTTTTCATTACGGGTAAAAACTATGCGCCTGGCAGTATCTGAAAAGGGACTCACCTCATAAATCTAATAACATGCTATCCAGTATTTGTCTATTTTGACATCACTGTGGGGGGATTTCCAAGCATAAACAGCCAATTTAAACATCTGCTTAAATTGACTGTTTACTGTCAGCATTATTGACAGCACCTCAATAGGAGTTAAGTCCAGACTTTGACTAGATCAATCCAAAAGTATTAATTTTCTGACTATTCAGAGCTGGACTTGCTGTCCTGCTTTGGCTCATTGTCCTCCTGCATAAGTATGTGTGAACTTATAAAATCAGTGATGGGTATTTCTGCTCAGCTGCTTCCAGGGGCTGAGGAAGCGAAACAAAAGTCCAGGGCAGTTTTTTCAACCCTCCAGAGTGTCAGACATCAATTCTTTTCTGTTCCTGAGTGTCTTTTGTTTCAAGGCTGAATGTGCTGCTTTTTTAAGATCTGGGATACTTTGTGTCATCAGTCAGGTTCAAGAGATTCTTTCATTCTGCAATTCAGGCAGGAACCAGGCCTGAGTGCGGCTCATAAAATTGAATTGAATGAATGGGATTAATGGCAGTAAATTTGTGATTTAACAACAGATAAAATTTTATTGTTACATAGGGATAGCTGGTGTGGACCAAGGTGAACATAGTTAACTAAAACGTATAAAAAAACCCCGAAAAAAATAAATAAAATAAAAATGTTAGTTAGTGGGGAAAAACTATATCCAACTGGAACGACATTGTGCATTTATAACTAAAATGTACCGAAATTATAGATATAGCCTTCGTTTTTGTGTTTATTAATCTATTCAACTGATGTGAAATAGATTATTTTTTCCCCCACACAAACAGTTTACGGCAGTTGTCAGCAAATAACGGCACAATATAGCGTGACTTATAAAA
Source organism: Poeciliopsis retropinna (assembly GCA_010277075.1). Taxonomy (NCBI): domain Eukaryota; kingdom Metazoa; phylum Chordata; class Actinopteri; order Cyprinodontiformes; family Poeciliidae; genus Poeciliopsis; species Poeciliopsis retropinna. The sequence continues at coordinate 2,274,932 of VMRM01000004.1, read as the reverse complement.
ACTAGCAAATACACTCTAAAAATTAATTAGAACTGAGTTAGACAAACAAAACGTAACAAAATAAAGCAAAATTAAAATGACAAACCCAGAATTATTATAACCCTGGACTGGATAGTCTTTTATTTTACCAGACCCAGAAAAGGAATTAAACCAGAAGATACTTACTTTTACTTATCTACCAACCCCGAATAGGAGTATCTGATTTATTTACTTTGGATCAACATTATTAGCTTTTTCTTCCTTTGCTTTTTCCTTTAGTTTGTTATTTTGTTTGCATTTCCTTTTAAATCCTGTAAAGCACTTTGTATTGCCTTGTTGCTGAAAATGTGCTATATAAATAAAATTACCTTTACCTTTACTAAACTAATAACTTCTCAAAATAACTTTTTATGTTTATTTAGCTTAGCTTTGTCTGCATAGGAGTTAAGTACTATCATGTCACATAAACAGTAATTCAGCCTGCAATAGCTGTCCTTTCATTTAATCTTTCCTATGGAAGAAGCACATTACCATAACAAACGTAATATTCTAGGATATGAATAAAAATATGGTATAACATAGAAAACACCTTTCTGATTATATGCAAGAGCTGCTTATAAATCATGCGTTGAATGACCCAAAAACATATCCATTTGATAAGTGCTACTCCTTCACCCATGTGATACATCGAGGAATGATTGGGTGCAAAAACATAAGCGTAGAGAGGCTGTTGAGGACATGAAATGAGATTTTGAAAGTCCTTACTTTTGAAGTGCTTTACACAAAAGGTAAGTAAAGTCTGTATTAGTCTGGATCTCTCCGCACTTCATCACTGAACACTTCACACCTTGATACAAACCAAAAATCACCACATCTTCTGAACAATTTTACACCAGGAAAAAAAAAAAATTAAATAAGGTTCACCTATGAGGGGGAAAAAACAGAGAGAGAGACATCACCTTCCTTGTTCTTGCACAGTGTACAAAAATGTCACCGCCTTTTCCTAGGATAAATTATTCACAGAGAGACAGGCTGAGAGAATTCAGATGGCTCTCGGCTATCCTTCAAATGACAATCTGACAAGGCTGAACAAGCTGTTCCTTAAAAGTTGCCAGGGAACCACTTTCCCTATCCTCTATTGATTTTAAGATCAGCGGTGAGCTCAAACAAGCAGCAAGCTAAGACAGTTACAGAAACATTATTTCATAATTCTTGTGTTTAGCCTCTGTTTGTTCAAAAGAACAAGAACAGCTAAACAGAGGAAAAGAGCCACAATCAAATAAAAAACAAATGATCTGGTTACATATTTTATGACTGCACGTGAATATTTAAATATTTCTCAAAAACACTATGTACTTCACGTCTAAGTAGTTAATGACAGTCCTCATCATTAAGCAAGAGAAAAAAAGCATATGAATATGGCGGATAAGTCCTAGAGCTGCTGAGGATAATGAAAGCCTCCGCTAACATCAGGATCCATGGCAACCGATCAAACTCAATCAATTTAAGAGGACCTTGCCATATCAAAGCTCCTGATCTTTATGTGATATTATTTTATCAGTTTTATACAGTTATTCTATTTACCTTTTCCAGAAGCAGACAGCAGTTCTGACATAAATGTATAAGCAGAAAGACCTTGTCGTATGCTGGCGATTTAAAATAGATTTTGCAGAAAAAGAAAAACACATTTATCAGATAAAAATATTTCTTGATGCTGCATAGAGTGACCAAAAATATTTGTAGTTCCTTTGTATATTAGAACTCTAAGCCTTTGTGTATTTGTTTGTAGTTCATATTTAATTCATAACAACAGAGAGAAAAAGGATAAGTGGTTTTCAAACTTTTGCAAATAGAAATGTGACAGGTGGGGCATGCATTTGTGTACAGCACCTTTAAGGCCCAGTCTACAAGGGAAAGTTTTTTTTTTTTTTTTCGAGAATGAGTCGTTTTTTTCTGAAATGTTTTCATCCACACGGAATCACAGAGACAATGCCGGAAAAAGCAGTTTTTTTCTCGCCCAGACCTGTAAATGGTGCCAAACATGGAGTGTGGGACACATGAGGTTAGCTGTAAACACAACATAAAACAAGAATGATGAACAACAAAGTGAAAGTTTCTGTGTGGACTTGGGGCACAAACCGTTAAAAAACCAGAGTGGACAGTCAAAATATTACAAACCCACCTTTTGTCGCAGTTACAGCTGCAAGTCTTTTGGCTAATGTATGTCCTCACCATCTTTGCACATCAAGGGACTGAAATCCATATTTACACAATAGCTCACTTTAAATCAGATTGGATAAAGAGTGTTTATAGGCAGCAAATGTCAAGTCTTGCTGCAAATTCTCAATTGGATCGATCTAAATGACTTTATTGTAGCTCTGCTGTTGCTGACCTGCTGGAAATTAAACATCTGCTCCTGTCTCACGTCTTTTTCAGCCTAAGATAAGAGTTTCTTCCAGAATAGCTTCATTCATCTATCCATGGTCTGGGAACACCTTCTCTGTCTCTGCTGAAGAAAAGCAGCACGACGCTGTCATATTTCACTGTGGAGATGGTGTATTCAGTCTGTTAGTTTTAAACCATACCTAGGATTTTGAATCTAGGCCAGAATCTCTGCAGAATCTCCTCCAGCGGTATCATGAGTTTATAACTATTGTCCTCCTTGCCTGGCCGGTCAGGTGGGCGGCAGCCATATCCTGATAAGTTTGCAGGTATTCCATAATCTATTCAAATTTTTGGATGATGGATTGAACAATCATGAAATAAACATTATTTTAATCATCTATTTCCGCTTTACTGTTCTTCACATCTTTACCCCTGGCATCTCTGTTGTCTTCCTTGCTTTGTGTTTTCTGTGCTATTTGTTCATTAAAATCTTCCAAGAGATCTTTGAGTTTTCAGCCAACAGTTGTATTTATACAAAGTATGAATTACAAACAGACGGAATAAATCTACTAATTAAGCACCATCTGCTGAATGTAATTCCAGGGTGTCAGAGTAAATAGCTTTAAATAAAAAGTGCATCACATTTACAGTGTAAAAATAAAAATTAAATCTCACTTCAAATGGCAGAGGAAGTAGAATGAACCACAATGAGATAACTTTATTAGCTTCCTTCTTTCAAACTGTTATTTAATAGTACTTAACATCATTTTGACCACTCAAAGCACTTTACACTACAGTCACATGCACTCACACATTTATACACTGATATGCAGATGGGTAGGCAATTTGGGGTTAAGTGCCTTGCACACCAGCATGTGGCAGGAGGAAGCTGGAATCGAACCTACAACCTTCTGATCACAAGGTGACTACTCGAGCCACAGTAGACCCCAATAAAAAAAATAAAAACTGTGTTGAAGAGAGAAAAGATGGCTAAGATTTTCCAACTCGGTAATGAGCTCCAATTTAATGATTGGCTGCAAGTAAAACAGGGGAATTTTACTCCCATTTAATTTACCAATTCCAATGCAATAAGTACCGTAATATTCTAAAGTTTTGAATTCTGCAGGTTGAAAGTAGCAAAGCTATCACTTTTAACAGTATTATTCAAATGTTGTCTTAAAATTGTCTGTGGACTGGTTAGATATGCTTGTGTAAATATTGTTTTAGCTGCAACAACAGCTACTGTTTCATAACAAGACTGCAGGTGTCGTGTATTCTGACCACCTACTCCCTGTTGTCCTGATCCGACATAACTGTTACTTAATATGCAATATTATATTCCGATTTAAAAATGTAATGTTGTGAAGTGGAGGCGGCAGATAACAGCACAGAAAAATGAGCAGAAGCAGAGCTGAAAGCTGCTAATTTCCTAAAGTCCTGCAGGTAAAAATATAACTTTAAATTATCTCGACAGCTGGACCCTGTCACCAATATGGTATTGGAATATTTCCTAACAAAAATCCCATATAATCAATTCTACAACATTTTATATTGTTCTTATTTGAGATGTTACCCAGATATATTAAAACTTTTGAAACTATATGCAGCACAGCAAATGGTGTTTCATAAGCATCCCTGTTGGATGTTTAATCTGGTCTAATCTGATTAGTAAAAGCGCGTGATAAAAAGTTACAACATACAGACACTGACACCGCCCAACCTAGCAGGTACGATAGATCGTGACAATGTTGTGATTTCTAAATTTGATTTTGATCAGTTTAGTTCTACTTCTGCACCATTTGAGAGTGAGAGAGGCTTTGCCACATACGCTGCACAAAGTAACCCAATAAATCTACAGAAAACATTATTAGTCAGTTGGAAGACAAAAAACAACAACTCAATTTTAACTTTCTGCAGAATCAGACTCAGAGAGCCTCAAATAGTTAGGAATCGAAAGCAACTTTTAAAAAAGTAGAAATATGTACATATTACCACGGTTTAGAAAAATACAACCTTACTACACAATAGGACAGTTGTAGGACCCTTACATAATGTTAATACTAATTTCAGATAAGCTTACAGATCTGTTGATAGAGGGAAAACTGTTCAGTTCCTATCTCTGCCTCGCTGATTAATGCGTCTCTGACAAATGATAAAAACTGTTTAAACTTCTAATCATGATCACTCATTATATGAAGAAATCATAAAATAGAAAGTAAATCACAAATAAAATAAGTTGCAAGAAAGTCTCACTAATTCTGATAGGAGCTAAACCTGTCTGTCGGTAAGCTTTAATGGCCATGGACTTCCTTCAACACTCAAACTATTCACAATTATGCAAGTTCATGGTATGGTTAGAGCATGTACACGTCATCACCAGTGATCAGTGGGCGAGATGCTGACCATGCACAGTGTAAACAGTGTCCACCACTAAGTCAACATGAAAACACAAAGGTCAAGCAACTACAGATGCAAACACCCAGAGCCAAGAACAATAGAGTGGCCGATTAACTAAACATGGAGGATCTGCAGAGAACCCATGAGAAAAGGCCCGAGCTGGGACTCAATCCTTGGACATCCCTGCTGCAAAGCAACAGTCCTAACAAAAGCACCTCCATCCTATTGAGAAAAAAAAGCAGAACATTACACCTTGAAGCCAACACATCTGTTTTCTCTGCATCATTTATTATGAACATATGTGTCATGTAAATATTCATTCATCCAGATGTCAAGAGACATTAGTTTGTGTACAAAAATATACTGTGATGTCATAACAAATACATCCCAGGGAAAAATAAACGTCTTTGTAATTACAATGATTTTTTTTTTTTTTTTTGAAGATGTAAACACCAGCATGTAGGAAAAATGCACCAAATCTATTAATACAATAGAAAACAAATTAATTGTATTTACTAAAGGCTTGTTATTATTATGTATTTTTAAGAAATAATACATGGATCAATTTTAAAGTTGCAGAGCAAGGGTGTGGCATAGTGTCGGCCGTTGCTTCAGCCACTGTTTACATCCAGATTTATTATGTCTGTCTTCTTCTGAAGCGTAATTATGTCACACGTCTCGCATCGATGTAAAAGTTGGATAAAATGCAACATGACCGTTCTGACTGCAGACACTTTGAACACTATCTGATTTAGCATGGAAGTGTGATCAGATCAGCACTGGGCTGTTCAGACTGTGGGGAGGTGGGAAAGGAATTGTATATGAGCAGAAAAAAAAATCAGATTTGTGTGAACAAAATTTGTTTCTCAAATGATTAAAAGTCATTTAATACACTGTTCATTTGAAGTAATAATTATGTAGTCATTGTTCGGATATTAGCCAACATGAAGAGATTGTTATAAGCCATTAACATCCCTAGTCCATCAGTGTTATTGGCTAATTCCTCTCTTCCAAAGGAAAACATATGCAGCAATTTCAATCTGTCGTTTACATACTGGCTGGTTACAAGAGATTAAAACTGTTATCAGGCATGAAAACCTTCATGGCAAACCTCAAATCTTTTGAGGAAATAGAAGTCAGAGTCAAGTCTGAAGTCTATTTTTGTGACTCAAACTCAAGTCATTATTTCTCAGCTTATCTCTAAACTTTTTATTTCAGTTCATCTGTTGCCGAATGACTGAGGTATTTTTTGATTATCTGTACCTGGTTACAGTTATTGTTCCTTAGACATTTAATCCAAGTCATTTTCAGTAATAACTGAGAAAATAAAACATTTGCAAAAACAATAAAACTGACTAGAAGCTCTGCAGTTCAGAAAGTTTTCAGGGAGCACAGAGCTATTGGTGACATTTATATAAATAATCTTCAACTGCAATCAACTTTGAAAGAGCAGTTACTGTTTGCATAATTTGTGGTTGTAAATAGTGCAGGAGGTAATATGAAAAAGTCATTTTCAGTGACAAAGTGGCCATATTTGCTTAACTGCTTGAAACTAAACTGTTCTTGGTACAGTGCCACAGCTCACATCAGCTTCTTTTCTAGACAAGCAGACATCTGTCTCTGTACAAAGCCATCTAAAACACTGACTGCACAGCACCTGTCCAGAACCAAACAAAACCCACAAAGGTAGGAAGAAACCAATGAACAGAGGAGACAAAAATAGCCCAGGAAGAAAAAAAATATTGATTCTGTGAAGACCTGAGTTCATGAAAAGGTTTCTCTGCTTGCTCTGTTTGTGTAAAGAGACGCCAGATTGGTAATACTAAGCTCACAGCTTGCTAACGGCTTTACGAATATGTTTGTGGCGTTGTTTGCAAACTTTTATAAGCAACTTCTGGACTGCTGTTTTAAATAACTGAAACTCTGCTTCTGTAAGATCAGCTGGTTTAGAAAATAGAATTCAGAATATTTAGGATGTATTATCATCTCCACATGCCCACAACTAATGCCCAAAACATTTGAATAAATAAATAAATCTGTGGTGGTAAGCAGGGGGGCAGAGGGTGCCTGAGAGGATGTTCTCAGATTGATTTCTCAACCAAAATCAAAGCCTGAGACCTGCGTGAGTGAAGTGAGAATCAAGGATGTGTGTCGGTAAAGTCGGAGGAAGAAGAAATGGCAGACGCATAAAATACAGGAAAGGATGTATTGATGAAGCCAGCGGACCATTGTGTTAAAGACACACTGCAACGTGGGGATGGGGTTGCAACGCAAAAAAGAAAAAAATCGATATATTCCACCACCCATTGAAAGTAGCAAGGCTCAGCATCGTCTCCAACCCCTCACCTTTAAGAAGTGACTCAACTTCTCTGGTTTGACAACAGATTAACTTGCTTTCCTCAAAGTCATGAAGGGAATCATTGATTATCCACGGAGCAGCACATATCACCAACATTCCAGACTTTGAAACTGTGTTTATCTCTCAAACAGGTTGCTGGGGCTCCAAGGAGCATCCCTAAATATTTAGTCGAGGAGAAAATGTGTTGAATTTTGATAGCTTGCTTTGTGTCTCTAAACTGCGTTGTAACAACTTCATGATCCAGCTTTGGAGCTCAGTCAGATGACAAAAAGAGGAAAAGAAGAGCAGCTTCAACTTCAACCTAAATATATTTCCACCCCCTAAAAAAATAATCCAGCAAACCAGAAGAAAAAAATATGATTTCTAAAACATAAAGCCAAGCTTGAAATTCTCACAAGGAAAAAAAAAGTGTTTGTTGTTGTAATGAGGTGGGTGAGATGGGAGAACATTGGCTTTACATTGTTTTCACAGTAATGAAATGGAATCAATGAGGCTGCACTCTATCAGGCTGTCAGTGAATGTTGCAATGCATTCCTAAATGAATCAAAAAGTCTTCATTATAGGCAGATTGGTCTCTTTTGAGCACAGATTGATCCTGTTTAAGTCTGACACCAAACAGACAACCGTTTGCAAATAAAATGCATTCCCCTTGAACATTTTCTAAAAGAAAAATCTCCATATTGTTTCAGAAAACTGAAAAAAATAATCATGGAAGATCTATGTAAATATAAAAAAACATTAAATCCAAACTGCTACTAGTGTTTACTGTTATATAAGATTACCATAATTACATATCCTCACCTTCCTAAATTAATGGCTTGTGTCATTTTTTTTTTCACATAAGTGATTTTGACCAATAAATAAATAAATAAAAAGTGACCACCGCTCTTTTTCCAAAAGACGTTTTAGGCTAAATAAAATCACTGAGAACAAATGACTTAGGACATGAAGGTGACTCTTCATCAATCTGTGAAGAAATGGTTTAATTACTGATGAGCATCATGAAAACAACAGGACTGTGCTTGACTCTGCTGATAGTATTTTCAAATAAAATTAAAGAAACAAAAGGGCATTCTAAGAATAATCAAATAATCCAACAAATAATGAAGATCTGGTCCTAAGGAGCGAAGTGAAGTCAACCTGTTGGGAAGATGAGGAAGTTAAAACAGAGGAGGAAATGACTTTGGGAGCACTCACAATGCTGAAATTACGCGGCCCGCAGGGCTCTCCCTGGTACCGACAGTACAGCAGCATCTCCTCCAGCTGGTGTCCCAGCCGGTCCAGCAGCTCCTTCATACTCGGCTGGGACTCCAAAGGAGGAGGAAGGAAGTTTTTGAAGTCTAAAATCCGCGACAGCCACGGCGGCTCGCTGCCCGCGCTCTCTCCGCCGTCACCCAGCAGAGCCAGGAGCGCCTCTTTAGCAGCGGGGGAGACCTGCAAGTTGGGCGAGTCAGGTTCCTTCTCCAGCAGCCCCAGCCACCTCCCGGACGTGAATATGTCCGTCTTCTTCATGCGTCGAGGAAGCAGCAGGTTCTGGTTGCAGATGGTGACGGCGGGGAAAACCAGCCGCTTGGCGTACACCATGTGCGCCTTGGTGTACATGGGCGAAGAGAGCAGGTACCGCACTCTGTTGGAGGACCAGGCGAAGAACAGAGCCACGGCCGCCAAGAACGCAAGAAGCCACGCAACTCTCCGTGGGTACGAGCCGCTGAGGAAGATGTGCCGTAAGCCGTGCAGGGTTGTGTGTTTCAGGAAGAGTTTCCCAGCTTCGGTGAGAGAACCCGGACTCGACTTGGATCCAGAGGACGGGCACATTTTCGAGAAACGCCGGTGCGCACATTCAACATCGGTCCCGCCGTGATCAGGGTGACGGAGCCAGGACTCTCTTTGCGCACTCGGGAGGACGCAGTTAGTGAGAGGATTTTTTAAAGAGAGGAGAGACTGAAGCGCACGCAGCTCCTCTCGGTCCTCTCAAGCACTGAGCAGCAGCTTGAGGCGGTGATGGGGGAGTATTTTGTCAGGCGCGCAGCGCTCCCTGAGCGTGTCCGGGAGGGGGAAGTGAAGTTAGTCAGAATGATTTAGTGCGCTAATGTGCAGCAACAGGAGTCAGGGGGATTATTTCATCTAAATTACAAGCAGTTAAACTCCGAGAATATATTCCAAAGAGACGACAGATTTAGTTAAAATCACAAGATCATATTTCATAGCGCGTTCATCCCGCCTGCTTCCAAGATTATAATTTTCCAATTTCTGACATCTCCCACCAAACACAGCGTGTGTTTTACGCACACATACACACACACACAGACACGGACATGTATCATAAATTAGGATATAATTCTAAACGTCTATTAAGTAATGAAGCTCGTATTTATTACAGATTTATTATTGATATTTTTATGTGTTTATGTAGATTTTATAATGTGGGTTGCAGATGATAAAATCACAATATTAGGATTCTCATGAAATTTGAATAATAAAAACAGATTCTTCACACATATGTCTTGGAAGACATACAACTATTCATATGTTCTCCATGAAATCTAGCTGATTAAAGAGTATCCAATCATATTCTTGAAAAGTTAAGTGGAAGGAAAAAGTGTGCAAGCCGCTTAAGGTCCACTGTGAAGTTGTGATGATTTGAAGAGACGTGTTACTTGCTACTGCGTTTTATCAAGTGCAAAGTCAACACAGTTGTCTACCAGACATTTTCGCTTCACTTTATGAATCCTTACTGCCAAAAGGACCATATCTTAATGACCACACATCACTGTGTTTGACTGGCTGGCAGAGTCCCACTGACTGAATCTCTGGGTTCTTTCAAGAGGAAAATAAAAATCAAGATAACAAAATGCGTTGAGGGCTTTCTTTATTCGCTGCAGTCTGTCTATAATTATTATTTATTATATATTATTGAGTGTACTGCGGTCATGACCGGATCAGTCTCGTTTGTCAGCTTACAAGTAACTTTTGGGAGTAACAACCTTTAAGTAGACATTAAACATTCTTTAAATTAAAATCACTTTTCTGTTTTTAAGAAATATTTTTTATTGGTCTGATGTGATATTCTAATTTTAAATGCTGTGTTTTTATTAGCCGTTAGCAAAAAATCAACATGATTGAGAGAAATCATGATATTTGCCAAATTGACCTATGTGTTTCACTGATAGAGTTACTGAAATAGATGGACTTTTCAACAATTTTCCAATTTATTGAATGGGTCTATATTTAGTATACAGTACACAGACACTTTTCAATAGACTAAAAAAATTAAACACCTTTTGCAATGTTAATTAAACTGACTTCAAATAATCAATTTGTGTGGAATAGATCTATATGCATCTTTTAAATTGAATTAATGAAACAAATGACCTTTCCTGTGATATTCTAATTTACTGAGATGCACCTATAGATTCCTGCTGAATATGATTAGTGAAGATTGCTGACTGAAATCTCTGGGCTCAGTAAATGCAGATCATTTGTCTTCCTTTTCAACTCTGTCACACACATAAATAGCTTTGGGGACACATGCACCTTAACTCCTGCAAGCGTCACAGTTTCTCACTCAGTGTTTAACACTTACATTACAAAGGTTAATAGTAGAGGGGATGTTGTCTGCAACATGAGAGCGACACCAGTTACATTACTCATTATCCTGCATCGCTCACACTCGCATGAAGGGTAAGTAAAGCTGACATTACAGAAGTGACAGATGTGCCTCGGTCAAACATGTAACATCAGAAGGAAAACAGAAAGGTCAGGATGCTGCTGGGAAGTTAATGAAAGTCCTGTGATACATCTTTGAAGGATGAAGTCTAAATACGTTAAAGCGCTTCTTTAATTGATTGCATGGTGAGTGTTTTTGACTTCGTTATGCCCAGGTTTGGTTGTATCGAGGGTGGAGCTTTTGTCAGGACTTACAGCCATTGACAAAGCATCTGCAAAAACAATCTCCCTCTTGGGGTTTTTGGTCAAGCTGTAGCTCACGCTTGGTTGGTCATCAACACACACAGAGATTCGAGAGTAAGAGCTGCTGTGCAAAGTGTCTGCTCCACCTCTGAAGCTGAGAGTGTGGTTTTATTGCTTCGTGCATGACGGAGGAAAAAAGAATTGAGCATGAATGAGGGGAGGAAGAGAAAACGGCAGAGGAGCACTTAGAAAATCAATGTTTCACATCTTGTCACTTTATTCTGAAACGTGGAGAATTGCTAAAATACGTAAAGAAAATGACAGGCAAGGCATTTAAAAAGCACTAATCAACTAAAAGTGGAAACCTGGGTGTTTGTTCATTTAAGTCAAGCAAACAAAAGTCAACAAGCTCAGGCCTGCAAAAGTAATATCACATTCATGTTTTGAGATAATTATAAATTTGCTCAATTATCATAATTGAAGGGTGAAGCAGAAAAATCACTTTTCTCTGTCTCTCTACTTTCTGATACATTTAACAGACAGATTGATCCGACACCCAATAATTATGTGAAATTCTAAGACAGACACACTTCATGTTCATGTGCGCCTTTTCTCGACTTAAAACGGAAACTTTAATAAACGTTTGTGTTGTTTATTTATTTTTTTGCTATTTGCATTACACTGGCATGCAAATAAAGACAATTCTTTTGTGAATTCCAATGATTTGAAAGTTTTTAACCTTTTTTTTAATGGCAGACGTAAAATTAGGATCAATATTTTGAATAAATATAATAAGATGTTTTCAAATTGTCAAGATGTTTGTTTGTGAGGAACCTTTTGCCCAGGGACCGCTGGAGACAGGCCACCAAATGGGTTCACAATAATTACAATAGTCCAACATAGAGGACGATAGAGGTGGGGATCAAGATGTTAGAAAGATAGTGGAAGGAGATCTGGCAGAATTAGGAGTCCATTTCGGCTCCAAGGTCAGTAGAGGGCGGCGATGTGACCACAGAAAGTGATGCTTGACTGGATGTGTTTATTTGTAGAAATCTGTGGCACATGTGGACCTTCATCTCTCGAAATTTGAGATGAAGGTGATTTGATTTCCAAAGGCCAAAGGAGAGTTTGTTATATGAGTAGTTGTGTATTTCAGAGCCTAAATTAAATTTGAACTACAATATTTTAAGCTTGAGTGTGTTTGGACATGACCATTAGAATTTCCAAGATCAATAAAGTTGCAGAAAACAACACTTTTTTTTTTTCAAATCTAACAGTTAAATCATTTTAATGGAATGGGACACAATGGGTTGTCTAACCCTAATTTGTGAAAATCTTGTGGCTCATTGAGTTAGAATGGAAGGAATCAAATGGTTTATGGTCTTATTGATCACAACAATGTTAAAATCATACTTGTTATCAACTTTAAACAAGTTCTGACTTCTAAAACAAACTGAAAGCAGCAGTTTGTTTTAGTGAGTTACTGGGTGTCGGAATTGAACTTTTTCAATTCCAATACGATACCGATATTGCAGTTTTGAGTATTGCTCAATACCGATATTGAACTGATACGGGACAAGCACAAATCACTCATACTTCCATTAATTATTTTGCAGTGTGTAGTGTTAAAAAAAGGCTTAACCGAGTGATGTTACACAAGGAAAACAGTCCAACAGTTCTAATTTATAAAAGTGTTTCAGTATTTTTCAACAGTTCATACATGTAACACAAGACCAGATTGTTTTGTCCATTAGGAAAACTATGCTCAACTCACCATAAAGGAGGAAATCAGTCAACTGAAAGAAGTTAGATCCAATTCCAGGTTTCTGGGTTGGAACAAGAAGCAGCCTGCTGTTCTCCTGGCGTCAGTTTGTCTCTCCCCCCTTTGTAATGTTCCCTTAGAGGATAATAAAGTCTTCCTTTGAGGTTACCACTTCTATTTTAATAAGAGAATCTGTCATGAAGAATGGGTGCTCAACCACTGGCCTTTGATTGCCTCTCAGTGAGATGCCGCCATCACATGCATGGCTTCAAGATTACCACCTGGCAATAAAGAGAAGACTGACTGAATCCGGTAAGAAATTTAGACCACGTTCTAGTTTTTTATTACTCAATCAGAACTTCTTTGAGTGGTTTGACTCGCCTACAGATGGATGTAATGTGTCTCAAATGAGGTGATGGGTGGTGCATCAGAATCCATTGGAGACAGATCCCAACACATGTGGCATTTAACAGCATTTGTTCAGCCCCGTTTCCCCAGCCACCTCATCAAGAGAGAGACATATCGGAGGAGAGGCTCTGTGCAACAAGCTAATCCGTCTGGGTGAAGGGATAATTATGTACTTGCCTGACAGACAAGCACAATCCCACAACAAGTGTAACAACAACAACAACGGAATAACAAATGAATGCTGCTCTAAAATCCGCGGTTAAAGAGTTGCACTAATGAACCTATTATGAAAGCAAGCACGGATATTCGTTAGGGGACCTTAGGCACATATCTTTAGTTTATTAATACCAAAGCAGCTGTGGCAGTAATGAACATCCTGTTCTATTGTTTGGCTTCTGAAAGAGGAGCTGAATTTGTCACTGGATAAAAGAAAGAGCATTTTTAAAACATGCTTTAGCTTTAATTAGGAAACAGGTGAACAGAGATGCACAGGTCTGATTAAATTAAAATGAAGACCTTTTTTGAGGTTTTGAGAATTCAAAAATCTTGTTTTATGAAATTCTACAAGGAACCATGATAAAGTAGTCGATTTTAAGGGCAACAACTTTATTAAAGCTCTTCATCTTTCATATAAAAGTGCAAATATGTGTATTTTTGGTCTTTTCACTAATAAAACCTGGGATGAAATCTTTGCTACTGAACACAAAGCTGATCAAGTCAATTTTACAAACCTACAATAAAACCAAACAGGGTGTAATTACATCATCATTTTATGTCCACAAATGTCAGTATCCATGCACAGCGATGTCGTGAGTATCCATCGCAGGCCATAAAGCCTCACAGAGTATTAGCTGCTTGATCACTGGGAGCTAATGTGAGAGTGAGTGATCAGCACATAGCTGTGTTAGGGCTGGTTTTCTGCCCTGACAGTTAATCTAAATGAGGAAAAAAAGACTTCAGTTTCAATCAGCGGGGTCAGCGGAGCAATGAATGTTTAAAAGCAGAGTGGAGATAAATGAAAAGCCTCTGACGAGCAGAGTTATTTAAATGTTTCCACTTGGAGTCAAACCTTATCAGTCATTTTGGCACAGCATAGGGGGACTGCACCTTTAAGATCCAGTATGTACTTTCTTCAAGGCTGACATCCTTCTTTCAAACTCCAGACGAGGCACAAAAGGCTTGAAAAACATTCATGTCTAAATCTTTGGATTTAATGATGCTGATAGCAGATTTTTTTGATGTAAATGTTTTTTTCTAAATGTGAATGAGAGGGAAAAACACTGCTGCACTATTTAATATAATAAAGCATGTAGCTATGCTTCTACTTTTTCAAACGATGTAACATTTTCTCCAGTAATATTGATTCAGGTTGATGCATTTTAAACTTCCATTAATGTAAGCAATGTCATTTTAATGAGCTCAATCTTAATAGGAACATGTTTATTTATTAGCTTTATTAAACAAAGATGCCAGTTATTTTCCATTTTTGTACCTTTATTGTGATGTTAAACGGATGGAAATAGAAAACAGCATTGTTTTTACACTGCGAAAGAATAAGCATAAACATTTGCAGTATATATTTTCCTAATTGTATAACAGTTTGCACGTAGCTTAGCACAAACTAATTACTGTCTCATGGTTCAAAATGAGGATTTTCAGGAGGAAAATTGATGTTTGATTCAAGAAAGATTATAAATGTTTTCACTTCAGTGGTGTTGCTGCAACAAGGTCACACTCCCTGGATTCTTGTCTGCACTAAAGTCAGAAAATACCACCCTAATTATATTATAAAATAACAGCAGTGAAAGTGTTCAAACCCACTGAACTTTTTTTATATACATTTTGTCAGTTATCAATGTATTTCATTGAGATCTTATGTAATAAACCAAGAAAAAATGGGGAAGAAAAATCATACAAGACTTTCAGTTTTTTTGGAATAAAATGATGAAAAGTGAGGTTTGCATTTATAAATCGACAAAACTTTCACTTCTTTACAGCTGGGGGCCTTGTGAGATTTCTACCAGCTTTGAGAAATGTTTGCTCTTTCTTTGGCGCGAATCAGTCCAGGTTCAGGTTCCCAGATGGAGAATAATTATTTTAAAATCGATTTGACACATATTCTCAGTTGGATTTGGGTTTGGGCTTTTACTATGCCGTTTTAACACGTCAGAATCACTTAAGAGTCGGAAATACTTCAGCAATCCCCCACTGGAAACTGTGGACATTACGAACCAAGCGCCTGATTAAAAGTTAGTAAATATAAGACAGCCAAAAAACCCCCCAAAAAACGAATGAATACGCTTTACTCAAAACCATTCCATAAAAAATCTGGCTGCATGTTTAGGGTTGTTGTCCTGCTGGATGGTGGCTCTCTGTCTCTGTCTCAAGGCTCTTAGAGGACATATCAGCGTTTATTCTTGGCTTGTTCGGTACTTTGCACAATCCATCTTCCCACAAATTCAAATTAGATTCCCCGTGCCAAAGAAAAGCATCTCAATATTATGAACAACCACCAGAGTAAAAGGGGCTGATTTTGTCTCATTTCACCAAAAATATCAACTCAACGTTGGTTGAAGTGAACTCTGGTGCAGGTTTGAATACATATGGTGTTTTGCCAAAGACAAAAGTAAAATCCAACCACCACTGAAATCTGGTGCCTCTCCATTGTTGTTTACATTTAGTGAAGAAGGAAGTCGCGCTCACGTCTTCTTTAGAGGTTTTGTGACGTTTCTTTAAGTGGTTCTTGGTGCAGTGACACCACAGGTGAGGAGGGGAACAAGTTTTTTCAAAAGGTTTGGATCATTTGACACAGTTCAGTGAGAAAGTGAGCCGCAGCAGCTGAAAATGTAACAATGTTGCGATTTTGATCCCAGACTGATCATCAGTTTCCACACGGATGATCAGGTGTGAAAACACACTAAGAAACCTCTGCAGCCTTCAAAGCCCAGCTGGACTCGATTTCCTAATTTCCTCACTTGTGAACACATTTGGTTGCACTGAATTTTATTTATAGGTAGAATAAATTGTGCAGAGTTTCACAGAATATATTTCTGTCTCTGTATTGTACATCTTCAAACAGAATAAGAGGAGGAATGTGGAAAATATGCACTATGACACATAAGGCGAGACTAGGGAAAGTAAGTCTCTACCTCATGTCTTCTGGAACAACCCGATATCAAAAGGTTTGTCTGAGAAGCACTTGGGTGTTCAGACACCGTAGGCAATTACTAAAGCTGTCATTTAAAGCCTGAATTGGATAAAGCTGATCAGCCCACAGGTTGTTATTTGGTGCTATGCTCCCTATGAAGGACATTTCCACCAACTCTCCTCCCGATCTTCCTTCTAGCATCATTCTCTGTATTTTTAGCCCCACTTCTATCACACATCGATCCATTATTCCTGTGATTTCATCACAACTTCCTGTGTACAAGGGAATAAATATAATGCACTTTCCTTTATCTTCCTTTATCCTTCACATGTTCTTTCATTAAAAGTAGACTCCTTTGTTCTTTCCTCCAACCTGCCGCCTTCATTTTCTCATTCTGTGATCTTTGCATTCCCTCTGCTTCTCTCGACTGCTGCTGTCTTTTCTATCTCCCTCTGGGAATGTTTGGCGCCAAAGCGTCCACAAAGAAAGAAAAAATACGGGGGGAGAGAAAAGGAGAGTAGGAGGCTGAGCAGAGTGCAAAAGAAGGAGAAAGAGGCTGGAGGCACAGGCAGCAGCACCAGTCAGGGTCCAGTGGCTGTGAGGGGCTGACAGAAGAGCAGCTAGTGATTTACAGAGACAATTTTGAGGATAATTGTGTACATAATCTGCTGTTAGGGACATATGTCAAAAAGGCCATTTCTACGACAGCTTCTCAAACTGCCAAGCTGTAAGGCTAAATTTAATACTGCATCAGCTAAGTGCCAAACTACTGTAGAAAGAATGTGAAAGATGCAGCAAGACGCTCAGTTAAAAGAGGAACAGATGGCTGAGACTGAGAAAAAGCTAATTTAGGTTGACTTCTGTCCGTAAAACGGTTGATTTTCTACAACTATTTGGACTATTTATGAGATTACAAACTCAAATACACTTTCAGACCCTTTAGTACCATTTTGACATTGGTGACCACAGCGATAATAAAATAAACATTATAATATGACATTTATGGTAGCTCCAATTAGCTGTTTTATACACAGAAAATATGAATTACATTAAAATATCTCCAGTCGAAACAAAAATTTCAACACAGATGTTGAACTTTATTGAACAAATAAAGTTCAATAAACTATCTTGAACTGATAGTTTCCAAAACAGCCAAGTAAACTGACACTTCAGCATTGATACGTTGCGCTACATATTAGAGCCACTGTTAGCGCACAGCAAACTCAAAATATATTTAAGTATGATTGAGCTTTTAAGCAAAATGTAGAGTTAGAATAAGTGAAATAACATTGAACAGATTGTTGAGACTAAAATAGGTTGACTTTTGTAGAACTATTTTAACTATTTATGAGATTATAAATCACTCTACACTTTATTTACCCTTTAGGACCATTTTGATGATGATGACAGGGATGATATTACAGTACAATGTTTATGTTAGCTCATATCATCTGGTTTATATACTACAGATATCAGTTAAATCATACCTCCAGTCGAAAACCAGAACTTTGACACAGACGTTGAAGTTATTCAACAGGAAAAATAACATGGGAGAAGCTAAGTGTGCTAAATGTTTTAGAGTAAAATTCCTAATGCTCGACGCTAAAAATCATCTCCACTATTAGAGGATTAGCAGAAGTGTCGCCCCCCCCACTGGAATTAACAATAAACTATTGCTGGGTTTGCAAGTGAAATTCAATAAATTAAATGTAATTTTGTCACAAAGCTGTTCAGCTGCAGCTACAACAGTCTAGTTTTATGCAGACAAATACTTTTTTCATCAAGTACTCTTGCAAGAGGTAACTTTTATCTCTCTAATACTTTTGATCATTTGTTGGCATTCATTTCAGATCTGAGGCTGTAACTTTTCTGTTGTGATGCTTTAGTTTTCTTTTCCTTTCGTCATTTTATTCAATTCTGATTTTATATTTGTTATGTGTCCTTGCAAAGCATTTTGGCACAATTTCAACCTGTTTTTAAAGGTGCCATATAAATACACTTTACAGTGACATTGATACTGAGGAGGAGGGATTGTTGCAAAGTCAATGACTTTATGCACAGTTGAGCATCTAGAGGTACCAGGCTGGACTGTGTGATTATTTTTGAAAATTGGGTTGTATTTGATTGGTTTGACTAGATAGTTCTTTGCAAATGGATCTGTTTTCTTGTAAAGTGTCTTTGGATGAAATTTATTATTAATTGGGGTTACAGCCAAAAACTAAAATTAAGTGCAAATGAATTTTAAAAAGTTGGATGGATGAAAGAAATATAAGAAACTAATTATTTCTGTTCAAGTTTAACATATTTATAAATTCATCATTGTATTCAAGATTAATCTGCCTAAGAAATCCACTTTCAGAATAAAAATCTTATCAGCTCACATAAAAAATTTACACCAGTTAAAATAAAAGGAATCAAGTACAGGTTTTTTTCCAAGAATAAATTAGTTAGTTTCAGCATTATTGATCACTATTGCCCACAAATGTTACAAATAGTCCACTTAACTGAAATTCATCTTACCGTGTCATCATGTCTCACGCCTGAAATGAAGCAGTAATGAGTTACAGACACCAAGAAATTTCTTCAGGGCAATAAAACTAAATACATTTTATTTTTTTGTGGTTTTCTTGGTCTTTTGTTGATACTGTTGTTTAAGATTATTATGTTAAATTGCATGCTATTAAAAATCTGTGCATGATTTGACCTTTTATAATCGTGTCCGGACAACCAAGGGAAGTTCTGCGGTGCGACGCATCAATGCATAAACCTGCAAGAAGATTCTGGGCTCATCCTGTATAAATATTGCGGCTGAATGCGTCAGATTTATGTTTACCGCCCATGGGACAATGAAAGTATCCCTGCTTGCACTAGAAAAGCACAGGGTGACACACCTAATTCATCTTGGCAGCATCATGACAGCTGGGCTGGGGGCAGGTTGGGAGAGGGGGAAACGCTTCTGATGAATGACTTTCGGAGTTCGACTGCTAGCTACAGCAAACAGTCTCCCAGTCCCGAAGAGCCCTGTGGCTCCTATTTGCCGCTTAGGGAGAAATGAACGAAAGGCGCTTTGTGAAATAAATGATCTCCCACTGTCTGACATTTATAAATGATACTTTCTTGTAAAACTAAATCCATCCTCTTGTTTTATTGGATGTGGAGGTGAATGTCCCGAAGGGAGAACTCAAATTTTTTAGCTGCCGTGCTGATTTCAGGAATCTTTTTTTGGAATAGCCAAGCAATTACCACAGTATTTCCAGACAGGCAATAAAGCTGGGTAAGGTGATATTTTTACCTTTGGATGAGAAATGAAACTGTTTATGCTGAAATCTTTAACAAATGTAAGAAATGGATTCAATAATTTGCTAAATAGCTTCTGATCCAACATGGTCAGATGATGCAATGATGCTTTTCAAGAAAGGACACCTAAACCTCACCAGCACAAACCAAGCAAAAACAAAAAAAGTTTAATGGATATTATGACATGCACAGAATTTCTACTCTTTGATTACATCCTCAACAGAATTTAGCCCAAATTCTTGTGAGGCCGATCTGTGCTTGCATCAAACCCAGTGCTGAGCTTTGTGAATTTTATCCTTGATGTAAAATCTTTAAGCTGGCTTTGAAATTTAGTTGATCTTCTATTAATGTTTTTTCCTATATATTTGCAGTTTTTCTGGTGTATTATGAATGTACGTTCAGAAAATGTTACTAATTGTGAAAAAGATTTATTCCCTGTTTTTCCTTTAATAACTCCTGGCTGTACAATTATGACCTGATGTGAACCAAGGAAAAAGAAGCATTTTCCTGCTCGTGTCAGTAATTCTCTCTCCACATGTAATGTAAGAAGACCTTGTTGGTGTATATATGAGCATCAGCTGTGGATATTAGCTTGTTGCGCTGAATCTTCTAGTCCCTCCTCCCTTTGTGTTGCCCTGAGGAAAAAGCTTCAGAGCTGCAGACTCTGACGCCTCAGACACAGCAGCAGAAAAAAACCTCCTCTCAATCAAAACCCTGTCTCCTAACGTTAGCTCAGTGGGGTTTGTTTGTAGCTTTGAGCTTGTTCACATAAGAATCAGTTTGCCGCTGTTCCAGTTCAAATGATGCCCCATGTCAGACCAGATGTGCGTGCAGATTAACGCTTGCAGAGGGCTCTGTTCGCCGATAGTGATCAAGTATTTTGTTTGTACTTAAACCTTGAGTCAGTCTTCAAACATCATACCACGGCGAGAGGCGTTTCATTGCAGCGCCAGTTTTTTATTTCCATCTTGGTTAAGCATAAAAAAACAACTCTGAATCTTCTGGTCAATCATAACTTTTTCCAACATATCTAAGCCTGTCAGTAACTAATTAATCAAATGACAGATTACAATGAACTCATTAGAATTTCCATTGTGATTACTACGATTTGTTGAAGGGTAATTATAGTTATGGTGTCCTTTGTGTGGGTGGTTTTTATTTCCATTTTATTTACTGATTGATTATTTATTTTGGGGCATTTAAAAAGTCTTACAGTTCCAGTCTTTACAATATTCAAGTTTATTGATATTTGATATTACTTGAAAATGCTCTCAATACAACAATATTATAATTTATCGCAATAATTACGGGGCAATTTATCACATAGCAAAAGTTATCGTGATGGGCCTAACTGTTTCACATTATAACAATGTTTATGAGTGTATTTTATTAAGATTTTATGTGACCGGATAGAAAAAATGAACAATTAAGTGGAAGAAAAATGCAAATAAATTAAATTTTATCATTGTGGAGTGCGTTTACATTCACCCCATTTCACTTTGATGACCTTAAATGAAATCCAGGGCAAACAATTGCCTTCAAAAGGCACCGATAGTTAGGAAACAGAGTCCACCTATATATTAACCTCAGTGTAAGTACACCTGTCCTGTCGAGGACTCAGAGGTTTATTAGAGAACATTAGTGAACAAAAGTCCAAGGAAGAAAGCAGATACTTTTCTGCAAAGAAGGGAGAAAGATATCAATCTGCAAATGTGCAAAACTGAAGGAGATGTACCCTAAAAGTCTTGCAGCAGGTAAGTGTTGTCACACTTCAGTCAGAGACTATATTAATCTAGTTCAAACAAAAATTACAAAATGGCAGAGTGTTTGTCTGTCTTTCTCCCTCTAGTGGCCATAAAATTTATTGCTGCTAAACGATCTGCTTCAAATGAGATGCGACAATTATGTTTATGCACAACAATCCTCTTCACTTGTATTCCAGAAGCACCATAAATGTTGAAGCTACATCCTGCAACCAATCACACACCAGTTCACCCAGCAAACCTCAACAGTCATCCAAGAAACCCTGCACAAGTAAAGCTACTTTAGCAATACAGTCATGGAAAGTTTTTTTCCTCCCACTTTGAAATATGTTCAAATTGCTAATTGAGGAGTCAGTCTCTTTCTCCTAAACATACCCAGATAGGGCAAAGGTTACAGAGGACGGAGAGAAAGGACATAAAGAACACAACCTTTCTCCAAGCAGCTCTTATGACATCGTTCCTGTCATCTGCAGTGAAACAACTTATGTCAGCTGTGGTATTAAGACCAGTGAAGAATCCTGTAGGAAACCATTAAGACCCTCTCATCAGCCTAATTATCTCCTCCTAAGTGGCTGTTGGCCCCATATGGCACAATTGTCATACGTCTTTTTCAAATAATTTGCTTCAGCAAGTCTGCCGTTATTCTCATTTTAACATCGTTAGTTGTCATTTATCTTAGTCTGGGAGTGATATGAAAGTTTCCATCTTTTCATTTATGCCACTTTAATGAATAATTAGCCATTTGTTTTAAGGAGTTGGCTTATATTGAAGAGAGGCAATGATGTATCTGTCTAATTTAAAAAGGCCGCGGGTTTAAAACTCATTGGACTCATCAGAGCAAAGAACTGCTGCACCTTTTCTCAAGAAGAGTAAAAAGGTATTCAATTAAAATGTAAAAAAAGTAAAAAATACAGATCGAGCACCTTGATTAAGAGAAATGAGACTGAATGCCACAGTGTCTCTTGTACCGAGGCTGTAATCGTTTATCTGCAGAAACTTTGTGAGATCAGAAGAGAAAGAGAGTAAAAGAAAATAGTTAACACTGATCAGATGTCAGCTCATGTAGTATTTGTTGTATTTATTTCTCTTTAATTCCCCCTCCCCTAAAACCTACAAATAAAGTTTAATCCCTCATGATAGCTGCTTTTTCCCAAAATAAAAAGAGCGCTGTGTTGTTCTGGCAGCAGGCCTGCTTCTACATGACGCTTTGAATGGAGAGCGGTCACTGGAGCTCTGCGGCTCCCATGTAGTGGGAATCAATGAGTTTTTTAAAGACAGGATTAAGCCCGTTTCCAAGGGATTACGAACAAACAACAAGGATAAAAAGAACAGCATCCTGCCTCTCACTGCCAGGAACTCCAACAGAGGCGGTTCTGGTTCTAAAATGATTGTATAACACTGCCCCCTTGTGATTACTGGTAATATTGTGCATGTTTTAAAACAAGGTGAGTGTGAAGAGAAGTGAAATAACTCAAAATTGCAATCATTAAAGGTTGATCTCTGAGCACAAACTCCTGATGTGGTGAAAGGTAATAATGATCCCGAGGAGGAGAGAAGTCCCAGTCATCTGAATGTGAGTGACGGCATGAATAATTAATATATCTGTGCTGTCACCTCATACAGGAGGAGGAAGTATTTCTGCAGCGCACGCTTTAATGACACTCCTGGGTTTATCAGCCCATTAGCTCCCCCAGAATCAGGCACAGCAGCTGGAGAAGTAAGACCTTTAGAAGCTGCAGATATTTATCTGGTGACGCTTATTGTTCTGAAGATGTATGTATATTTTACAAGTGGCTGTAAATAGTGGTGCTAGTTTCCCCCCTGGTGCATATTTCCAGTTAATGAAGGAGCATGGAGTGAAAAGAGCTAAATGGCTGTATTTAAGAGGCGGATCGGAGGATAAATACAACAATTGCTGCACATTATGACCAAAACCCAGAAAAATCAATTTCCAATTTAAACAAGTGACCTTCGGATTTACGAAGTTGGTTTAAGGGTTAAGGAGCAACACAGGAGAAGAAGAAAATGGTGAAACGGATGGTGATGTCACTGCAATAACAAAATCTTACCAAGTATTTATGTCTAGTTTCTGGTGAAAATATTTCATTACACTCAAAATAAGACAAATCTAACTGTTGTTGTCTAAGTCGGTAGTTCCTTAATATTGATTTTAAGAAGTACTTCTTCCATTGATAGATTATTTCACTTATAATGGGAAATTTTCCCCATTGGAATAAATACTTTATCAATAATAAGGAATTATTGACTTAAAACAAGCTCATATTTCTTACTGAAAAGTCACTTGTAAACTGATTTTATCATATTTCTAGCATAACAGAATATTTTCACTAGAAGCTGGACAAAAATACTTGGAAAAATGTTATGTTTTTGCACTAATCAGAGCTGTTTTCTTAGACAATATATTTACATTTCAATCACAATTCCTAGATCTGAGAATGCTAAATCAATTCAAAATGCTTAAAAAATGATGTCAGTCCGCTTATATTTTAAAGAAAAGGCTAAACTAAGCTAAGCTATTACTAGTAATTTCAGCTACAGAAGTTGCATTTTTTGTTAAAATATAAACTGATGATACAATATGGAAACGTTATAGAATTGTTTTGAATAAATGTTTACACATCTTTCCTCTCTTAAGCGGAATCTCTAGATTGTTTAAATTAAAATTTGTTTCTGAATCAAACACTTGTTTCTGAATTGATTCGTGACCCGGAATCAAATCTCTAGACACTGAAAGATCTCATCTCTACACCAGAGGATGTCTTCAGGGGTAATTCAATTACCTTCACTCATAGCGTTGCCTTTAAAGTGTTGTGAACACCAGATATTTACAGCTCAGATGCCAGAAGGCGAGCCCATCTCTGTCTCTACATTTTCTATTCTCAGAAAAGACTCCCTTCATTTTTTTCTGCTTATCTGTCAATCTGTTAGAGTCTGGGCTCCCGGCAAGCAGACTGATGCTCTTGAGAAGACAAGGGAAGGGCGTAATCAGAGCCGCCGGCTGATTCCGTTGACAGTGCTGAGTTTGGGAGAAAGTGGAGCTGTATCCAATAGGCCAGGGCAGTGGCAGAAAAAAAAAAGAAAAAGAAAAGGATCAGATCAGTACTCTGAGGGGGGCTCACATTCTGCTCCGGGTCAGAACTGTTGCAATCTGAACCGAGGTTCCCTATTGACCCAGCTCTGAGATAAAGCTTATTACAACATGCAGAGACACACTGATGCATAATTTCAAGTGCAGATAGAGAGAGAAGGAGGTGAAGGATGGACAGAACGTCCCAGAGACGGAGAGGGACAGGAAGGGATCAATCTGCTCTCCTCTGTACAGCAGCAGCAGCAGCAGAGTCTCTGAAGCCATTAGTGGCTCTTTGGGAAACATAATAAACAAACAGCAGCGGTCCACCAACCACTGGTGTTGCCAATTGCCACATTACGCAAAATGAATACACTTTATTGATTTGCTGTCCAAGGGAAAAATAAAGGAGGAATGGAATAATACAGGCTAACCATATTATCCTGCTTTTTAGCCATAACTAAAGACAAATGTGCAGTAATTATGCTAATCTCTCATTCTAAACAAGTTCTTTACAAGCGTTACATTTGTTTTTCATTTACGGCCACTTTCTGCTACCGTCCCCTGCCCTAATTACACCAATCCATTCACTGGATTGGTGTTTAGTTTACTAAACATATTTGAATATTTTGTTACCAATTGAAAGGCAATTTAAAGTTATAAGCAGGTTGTATCGATATGTTCTTATTGTATTATTGCATATACTGGCAATGATGCAGAGAGGGTGGGTTTTTATATACATATTAAGGCTAATATGTATATAACATAAATGACAATTAAATACATCAACAAAATTTAAAGGAGAGATAAACAAAGCTAAATTGCAGAAACAGTTTGTGGATAAATTATCTATACTTAAATAGCTTTTAGAATAACTTAATAAATAAATTGAGGTCATCTAAATAATCATAATAACAATAAAAAAATAAAATATTAAGATTATTTTTATATACATAAGATGTATGCAAAAAAATTATTATGTATATAAATGTGGAAAAAAATAACAAATGCAATAAAAAAATCTGTTTATGTGTTTAAAGGATTATTTAAATTACATTTTTCATGTAAATCTATTTTTTTATTTTAAATAAAATAAATTATTCTGTTTTATATGTTGATATTCTTTGTAGAATATCTCTATTAAATAATAGTATTTTATGTACTTTCTGGTATTTTCAGGTTGTTTTGCCTGCTGGAGCCAAACACTTTGACAAGATAAAAAAGGAAAAAATACAATTCTTATCAAATGTTGAGACATCCCAAGAAATAAATAATCAGGCAAGAATAAAACGAGCTTCTGAAAATATTACAAACATTTATTGACCTTCCTGCACATTGGCAGGCGACTGATGATGGAAAAAAAAATATTTTAATCAGATCTTCATTTCAACCCTGCCAAAGGAGTGAAAATTCATTTTTATTTTTTAAAGACTGTTTTAAAAACAGAGAAGCAAACCTCTGACAAAGTTGTGGCTTCTGGCTGTGAAGGAGCTAAAGCAACAATCAGCGATTATTTTAGCGTGGAGCTGTAATCTAGAAAAGATCATGCACGACTGATGAAAGCTATAATTAGTCCCATTAAAGCTGACAGAGAAATGATTACCTGTCATTTGTGTTGGTCTGATCTCTAACGCGCTGATACAAGCACGCTCACGCATCACTCATCAATAATCAACAGCATTCAGAGTCACAGTGCAAAGCATTTATCTGCTGTGGTGTTTTGTCATGCACAGAGAACGGCTCTCTGAGGAACAGAAGGGACAGTTTTAAGTTTACTTTCTCATTTATGTGTAAGGACATTCCAACAATCCATGGCTTTATTTCTCTCGCTTGCTTTCATATATATGCTTTAAACTGATTTATCTTCAGTAAAACTGGTTTTATAAGGACATATGCTGCAGACTGTTATGTGAAACAGTATAGTAGGAAGGCGATCAAATTCAAGGTGAATCACAGTAAATGCAGGAATGAGTTGTGCACTAAACCACTGCAGTAAAATCTATCATTGAATGAAGCCTTGTCACTGCCTCCTTCTTATGATAATAAAATGGCCCACTGCTCTGCATTTACTGTACTTTTTTTTTTGTTTAAGAAGCACATCAGTGAAGGATGACAGCTGGCTCTCTTTCACCTCAAGGGCACTGATCATTTTTTTGTACGTCTCCTTCTTCCTGGTCTGGAAAGTTTATGAAGTTTGTTTTGGATGAGACACCAAATCTGCTGACATTTTGTGCAAACATGAAGTTAATCAAGAGGCACACAGATGATTTGTTTACTGTTAATCTGCAGAGAAATAGTTTTAAGTTAAAAATAGTTCTGTTCAAATCAAGTAAAATGTCTTGATGAGGATGAACACCTGCTTACAGCTTTTGTTTTATTTTACATATTCCTCTTCAATGACCCTAATCACAGAAGAATCAAGCTTTAAAATTTAACCACTAACAAAGGCAAACTTGCTTTTTGTGGTGATAAAATGTCAAATAGATTAATTATATATTTTTTTTAAATCATTGAATTTATGGGAAAGATTTTAGATTTTAATTTCACATCAGTTTTTTCAATCTGAATCTTAATCATTTGAGGTGGAAGATTAGATGTCAGTTTATATTATTTTAGTCACGTAATTTTTGTTCATAAATCTTTTTCCAATATTAACCATTTTGATTTATTATTATTATTATTTTAAAATGTATTAATATTTTACTCTGTGGATTAGCACTATTAGTCAGAACAAACAAATTATTATCTATTCCTTTTTCAAGAACAACAAAATACACAAACTCAAGTTAAAGGATCAAGTAAATTTGCCTCCATTTTGATTAAGCAATAGTTCAAGTAAACAGATTAATAATAAAATAAAAAAATCATATTTTGTGGTTATTTGCAGAGGTAGAGATGTGTTAACTGATTCAACTGCAGTTCAAAGGTTCTTGTAGACCCGTCAGCATTCTGCACATACCGATCCATAAAACTGTGAAAAGGGCAGACAAATCGACAGACCGATAGATGGACACCGTCACCGGTTCAGTATTTCACTCATGTGGTGTCCGAGAGGGATGGTGAAAGCAACACAAAGGGCAACGGTCACACACACACATGCACACCTGCACACACACACACACACACACACACCCACACCCCCCCACACACACAAATCACTCAAATAAATTGGGAAGCTGCAAGTGTCATCTCTGACTCTCTTCTTGATTCCTGAACAACGGATTTCCTCAACGACAGTTAAATTCAATAACTGCTTGCCAACAACTCCCCTATAAGTTATGCTGCTTATGTCGGCCGTTTTTGTTATTTACAATCAGGTTTCATTTGTGCAAACATGCTGACTCAAAGAAACATTTTTATTTACAGCTTTGGCTTGGAAATGTGAGTGGATGGCCCCACAGAATTAAATATTTTAGTCTGCATTAGTACGATACGTTTGTGTAGAGGGAATACACAGCAGCTTGTTTTAATGGTGGTTTTTAACTGCATAAGGTCCTTTAAATCAAAAACAACAAAGGAAGTCATCAATAAAAACTGTTTTTTGCTTCTCTGAAAATGTTTTGGATTTTATTCCAGTTTAAGGGTATCATATTTAATCTAATCCATCAATCAAACTTCAACAATAAACGTGGTGAGGCTTTGAAGCTTAGATCATGCTAAAGTGTTTAAAAATATAATTATTCAATGACTCAATCAAGGTTATTTGTATAGCACATTTCAGCAACCAAGTGCTTTTCATCGTAAAACTGTATAAAAACAACATATAGTCACCGATTGAGAAACCAATTGCAGTCCTTGCAGTGATTTACCTCTCTGAAGTTCTCCGGGCCACACTCTAACCCCCTGAAGCTGCAATCCAGCAGCATCTCTTCGATCCGATGACGGGTGCGGTTGTAGAACTCATCGAGGCTGAAGCGTGACCCGAGCGGGCGGTCCGGCTCCGGAGCCAGAGGAAATCCCGGCGCCATGCCTTCCTCAAAGCCCAGCAAGGGGCTGGTAAATATCAGGTCGCTGTAGCTCATCTGGGATTTCCGAATGAAGTTGTAATTGCATATGGTGACAGCAGGGAAGATCATTGTCTTGGCTGACCTCTCATCCAGCATGGTGATGTGGTCGTACTGGCGGTAGTATATAACTCTGTCAAACACCTGGTACAGGAAAGCGGACAGCGCCATGGTGAAGACCACTGCCCACAAACCCTGACGAATGCCAAACTTCTTTTCTTCAACAAATATGTGGTTGGCCCCGTGAAGCGAGCAGCCACCGAAGAAAGTGGCCAGGTCGTCCACGTCGCTGGCATCATCCTCTTCTTCAGCGAAATCCTCTTCCTCGTTGGCTCTCTCCAGGTAGTCCTGAGAGCCCCTGTCGCTGTAGTCCTGCTTTATGCGCTTATAGTAGTCGTCAAAACCATCTTTACCGTATCCTCTGCTGGGCTCGTCATCCGTGGAAAAAGAGATGGTGCACATGATCCGGACCGGCATGGTGGCAGGAGTTAAGATACGTTCAGAGATAAAAGTCCTTAAAAAGTCCCAAAATGCAAGGGTTCTTCTTCTTCTGTTCCTTAAAACAAGTAGGACAAAAAAGTTTGCTATCAAATGTGGAACCAGTCAAAGTCAAACATCATCTGCAAAAGAGCTAAGAGGCGAACCGAAGACTAACACCCTTCATACTCCAGGGTTTGTCCTTGTGATGAGGGGGGAAGACTCATTCCTTAGAGCGACTTCCAAAGAGGGAAGAAGAAAAATAGAAGAAAAGGAGGGGGGAAGGAGGAAGATGGGAAAGAAAAGGAGACAGCGGCGCTGTGTACGACACAGAATATTCCCATCAGGCCCAGCTACAGGTCATTGAGCTGGGGCAGAGTTTCACCATTTACCAGAAAAAAAGGCTTGACGCAGAGGTATGAGTCTGACTTTAGAGCACCAGAAGCACTAAAGAGGCTTCTAAATTTCTGCTGATTTTAATGTTCGGACTGTCTGCATTCATCTCAGCATAGTTGTGTAATCAGATCCATGTGATGCTCTGACATTACAGAACAAATCAGCCACATTTGAATGTGCAAAAAGAAAAAAAAAAAATGAACGCAGATGTTTTTACTGTAAGGGCTTGATCTTGTAATAAACTTTAAGGCAATCCCGGAAATAGGAGCATTAAGTTCAAGCATGATGACCAGTCATGAGCAAAGCTATTAGGGAGCAAACCGCATGCAAAAAAGTCAAAGAATTTAGTCAGCAATTTCATTTGCTCGACGTTATTTGACTCTAATGGCTCATTTTACCCTCAGATCTAGCTGAAATTACATAACCCCAACATCGCTGTGAGCACTTCTGTGCAAAACAGATTAACTGAAAGCAAATATGTACAAGCAGTGGAGAAGAAAACATCTTAAATGGATCCTCACATGATTGAATATGGTGATAAATGCAGATTCCCAGAGGTGCTGGTGCTGACTGGGTTATGAAAAGGAAACTTGGGAGACTTATCCATCTGTATTGATCCAGTGCCATTAGACAAGGTACGAATTATTTTCAGAAACACGCTGGTGGTAGAAGATGAAATGCTAGACGCGCATAAAGGGAAAGCTGGCCCCTTTACAATAAAACCTAATGATGGCATATGATACCTCGAAGAATCAGCCATATTAAACCCATAAGTCCAATACAAAACACATTATATTTAGTTAATCTTTTAAACCACAGTCTGTCTAAAGGGGGCTGATGATATCATGAGAGTGTGTGAATGGCTGCAGCTTTAGTCAATATGTGTTTAGCTGCAGCTGTGAAGGCTGTTTATCACAGAGCAAACACAACAGTGGACGACTGGGCTTAATCATGTCATATCTTGGAGTTCACTCGCCAACCTGGTGGCCTGCTTATGTATTAGTGATCAGTAGACAGCCTTCAGCATCTGTCCTGACCTAACAAGAAGGTCACAGGGCTCCCTCAGCTGCAGCCCCAGGCCTTCAGCTGCATGAATATTAACACATGCTTCCACATCCTGGATGTTTCACAAGGCAGAGTTGAAAAATCCACAGTTCAGCGGTCCTCAGAGTCCATCCGTTTCAGATTTCCAACAATATCTTACTTATAATGTAAGCAGAGATCAATTAGTACACAAGGCTGTTGCAAAAATGTTTATTTTGGCATCTATGACAATAAAGAAGTATGTTTATCAGCATTCTTGTCTCTCAACTTTCATTCTCACTCTTCTGCCATTTGTAGGATGTTATCCACAAGGGGGCAACAGCGAGCCATCTAATCCTGCAGCCTTCCCTCAGGTTGGAAAACAATTCTTATGATTTTGCATTTGAAAGTTTTGACTGAAATAAAACAATTGATATCAAACGAAATAATAAAAACCTTGTTATACAGTAAAACTTATGAACTATAGAAAAAAGTTATAATTGCTAAACTTTGATTACTTGGGACCCAGCAATCAGATGTGGGCTTTTTAACCAAAACAAAATTATCCAAGCCTTTCAAACAAAAAGATGCATATCCCAGTAATTAACGTGAATAGATTAAAATGGCTTCCACACTAAAAGTAAGGAACTATCAGTTCTTAAAATCAAAATTCTTCTTCTTTTCATTAAACACCTTTCTAAACTAAAACGCACGCCACAAATAGAAAAAGAAACCATCTTGTACTGATTTATTTTTGGCATTCTTGAACAAGAACCACAAATAAACCTCTCCAAACACTTTTGCATTGGGTCAAAAGGTGGCAGTGCTGCGTTAGACTGGAGCCATCGGTCACAGCCACGGCTCGCACCCCGGAGGCCAAGATTTCACCGAGGCCGCGTGCGTTTCGCCATGGTCAGAGAGGAGCACGGGGCAGATGAGAGCAGAGCTTTAACGCTCCCTTTCAAGTCCCTCTCACCAGCTCCGTTTACAGCCCAGATCGACCTGCCGTTGCCATGGATACATCCAGGCCGTCAGCAAGAGAGGATGCACAAAGCCCATTACTCAGAACATGCTTGCGGTAGCACACACACACACACACACACACACACGCACATAACAAAAACAAACAAACAAAAAAAGAGACTATCCATACACAGAAACACCCCTAAATCTGATGAGTTTGAGTTAGAGAGGAGGAAAAACGAAAATGTCACCAATAACAGAGCTCACACACCAGGCAGGGATATTACTAGCTTTGAGGCAGTGTTCAATCAATCGTCCATCATTCATGTTCTCAAATCATTTTTTGGATTTTCTGTGGGGAAAAACAAAAATCTGAGCCACCCCATTCCCAAAAGATGGGAAGGTAGGTGGAGGAAGAGACCAACTGAAATTAAACTCAGACAGTTTTTCATGTTCGCCTTTGAAGAGAAGCTGCTGCGATCTGAGCGTCATTCTCAGAAAACATCTCCTGCTGAGCGGAAACAACGTGAAGCGAACAATGACCTGATTATTTAGCTGAGATGTTGTTGCCTAACAACACATTTCTCATTTTAAACACTGCAAAGGTGAGACACAACGTCATGACCCGGAGCACAATATGGATGACATAACGAGATGGAATTGACCTTCTGACAGGG
The DNA here is from genome assembly GCA_010277075.1 of Poeciliopsis retropinna. NCBI lineage: Eukaryota > Metazoa > Chordata > Actinopteri > Cyprinodontiformes > Poeciliidae > Poeciliopsis > Poeciliopsis retropinna. Next base: position 2,242,897 of record VMRM01000004.1, on the reverse strand, counting down.
AGCAATAAAATCGGAGTTGTGTTTTGACAATCTCAGGAGGGCATCCTGCTACTAGACAGAAAAACAGACTCAAACACAGATGTTGGTGCCCTTCTACTATAAAAAACAACCTTTTTAGTGGCCCTGCATATTTTAAAATAACAATCTAACTTTGCTTTTGATTAGTGATTTTGTTGAATATGGTATGTAATTAATCAAATGAGAACAAGACAAACAAAAAAAAAACAAAAAAAAGCATTTAGCTTAATTTTGTGACACCTCATTTGCTAACAGGTAGTTTGGTCAAGTCTTCCTGTGAAAACTGCACAAGCTGTCTCAGGTTTGAAGTGTGTCATCTCCACACATAAAGTTTCACATCTTCAGGTTCTTTAATCATTTAAGAATAATTTTTCTTTCTTTTTTTTTTTTTTACTTTCAGGCATTCATACATACATACACTGGACTGTATGTTTCTCTGCAGGAAATCTTGATAGTCTCAAGACTTCACTTTCCCCTGCAGAGACTCATTGTTCATCATACCAGATGCAGCAAAACGCTTCAGTTTTGTCTCATTAGTGGGAAGAATATTTCCCAGAAACCTAGGGGGTTTTCAATATGAATATTTTTTAACTCCAATCTGGCTTTTTGTTGTTGTTGTTGTTTGTTTTTCGGCTTGTAAAATTCAGATTAATTTCTTTGCTTTTCCTCCCATCCAAATAATCCATCTGATCAAACAAGACTGCTCCAAGACCTTCCTCTTGAGTTCACATCCTGGAAGTTTGGTTCCATCCATCTGTTATCCAACGGCTGAATAAAGGCTGAGATATAAATATATCTAATATACCTCATTACGTCTGTCTCGGTCATGATTTTTGACCAGTTATTGTGAGAACAAGTTTATTCACATGCAATTTAAATGTTATTTCTTATTTAATAGAACCATTGCAATTGAGAAATTGTATCTTTTCAACAGTAACAGAATATTGACTAAGATTACTGAACAGATGCTGGACTGGTTAATATCTTAAAACAGAAGATCCCAAAGATTTTCTTCTGCCCCCTTTTTGATAATAGTTTTAGGATAAAAAGATTCCATAGTGAACAATAATAAAATAACTTGGGCAGATTTGAAAAAACAAAAAGGTTTCTCACTGGAAACCAGTGAATCGAACTAGTGGATGGGAGACCTTTTTCTGGCCAGCAGAAATGCTTTAGAAGGATTTAATTGTGATGCAAATCAAAGTCAAAGACGACTTCAAATATTTGTTCATATGCAGGCGAGCTGCAGGAGGTGATGGATGCAAATCTCAAGTGGTGCTGATATTTATGACACACTTGAAATTCACACTATGTGGTCGAAGCTAGCTGATGAGAACAAGCAGTTCGCAGCCTGATGAGTGCATCTTGTGTTTAAAAAAAGTAAACAGCGTGAACAACATACAAATACGTCAATGTTTTTTTAAGGTCAGTGCAATTAGTGCTGCACGGATGTTAGGTACTGTGTTCCAGCAGTGATGGACAGCAGGAATCATGGAGACATGATACGCTTGGTTTTCCGATCGATAAAATCCATAAAAGCAAAGGCCTGCTCTGAACGCAGTCGGAAGCAGGAGGAGCTCCTCTTCCTGTCAGGTATGATTGACGTTCCAAATGTAACAGAGCTGGGTCAGGGGAAGAATAAAAGCTCTCTGATTGGTTCTGCCCTGCTGCATTACACAGCCGTGTCAGCAGCCTTTTGAATGTGTTTATCTCTTGGACTGAGCCATTACACCAACAGTGAGGCCCTCATCCATTCTCTGACTTTCTTTCCCACTTATCAGAGCCCACCTTTGGTTGACCTGTATTTAATTCCTCCTGATTTTAGCTCCTATAATTTCTCTCCTTTATCAATGAACTGAATCACTGAGTCACTGAATGGTGTAGGTGTCAAGAGAAACTGAGCAGAAGAGCTAAAATGTGTAATTTTTATAAAGCCCTTTCATCAACTAGGTATTATAATCACACAAGCAATCCTAAAACTAGGACCCATGATTCTGAGCTTGCATTTAAAACCTCGATTAGCATCAGTTCATAAATATCAACACATACTGTGCAATCTTTCTCCAGATGCTGACACTTAATCAATTTGCTCCAAGCCCTTTTAATAGTCAGTAGGGCAGATCCTTTTGGGGATTTTCACCATCATCTTACATTTAGATTCATATTAGAAGATTTGCTGAGGCTTTCTCCAGCTCAGACATAAAGTCTCTGTCTGACAGCGGTGTATATTCCTCCCAGAATAACGTGATGATTGTGGTATTTGCTGTATATTGTGGAGTAGTGACTCTTCTCAGAGTAATTTTCATCAGTTGCAGCACAAATATCTTACTGAAACTGATGTCCTCCTTCCATTATTGCATATCTGGCTTGCAATAACACTCCATAATCCCTGGCTCCATTTGACACTCTAGACAAGGGGTGTCAAACTCATTTTCATTTCGGGCCACATCAAGATCACAGGCAAAATGTATTAATAAAACTATATATTGACAAACTGTTACATATTAACAGTGTGCATTTTGTTTGCACTTTTTAAGATTAAATTATATCGAATATCTTTTCACATTGATGTTATTCAGCAATATTCAAATAAAAAGTGATTTAATTTGGTTGAATAAATAATATTTAAGCCCACAACTTTTATCTTGAAGTTTTATTTCTGTGGCTTGAATTTGGCACATGGTCTATCATGTGTAATTTAATCTCTAGTTAAGTAATTTGAGAACACAAAAAATTGTTTGGATGATCTGATAACATGATGGATGTTTTAATCAGAACCAGAAATTAACCAAACATTTTCTGTCTTTGAACGAGGACCTCAGTCCTCGACACGTCCGCGTCGAGGACTGAGGCCTCCAAGCGTGGGGTGTGCAAACCCGCTGCGCCACCGTAGCGCGCCATAAAGTCACATTTTCAACAACAATCTGTTCAGAAAACGTTAAAACAACTTACAACAGAAAGGCTGAATCACTGCTGCAGGATTTCCTATTGCTATTGTGAAATCACTGGTTCAGAGAGTCTTGACGACTTCTGATCACATCAATTGGAGAAATGTTCCCTGATTTCAAAACTTTGGCTGAAGTGGTGCTTGTATCTCCAGTCTCCAGAGTGGTTTGTATTTTTCATCCTGCAGCCACACTAACTCAAGAGTTTTTTTATTTCTGAAAAAGTTACTTGTTAGTACTTTGTGCTACTTCAACATGTACTTTTAGAATCTAATCTGTTCCATTGGCTGAGAATAGTAACGCAGTGTCTGCCAAGTAGAACTCGATACATTTAATCAACAGTAAATGTCCCAGAGGTTTTATGTGAGGTCATCTTAACCTCCTTAATTAATCCAGAATGTAGTCGATAAAAGGTTTAGGTGTCAAAAGGTTTGTATTTTGTAAAAGCTTCAGATGAAGCTTTCTGTATTTGTAATGAGTGATGAATATATTTGAGTATATTTCGTATAATCTGCTAACTTTTGATGAAACACCAACTTTGAAAGCTTCTTTATTTCTCAGGAAATACTTTTGAAAAATACCTCCTGTTAATCCAAAGGAGCTGAATCACGACACATTTTCTGTAGACTTCATAGACAAATTGGGCTTTTTTAAACAAACACTAATTCATTTGCATTTCACTTTCAAGTGATGTAAATTGTTTTGAAGGTCTTTTAAAGTTTTTCTGTGGCTCCTGGCTGCATTTTCACATATTTTCTGCCCAGTTCTTATTCCCGACCTTGCCTGCATATTGTGCAGTGTGTGTGCTTAAGTTTTAAATGCACCATTTCAGTATAAAACTCACAAAAGAGAAACATGTCTTGAATCATGAAAGAGCAGGTGTGGGCGGATGAGATAGGTAGTATTATTATGATTCCATTGTGCATCTCTTGTGTAACCTCTGGAGACTATTGTAGGAGAGATTTTCTGTCAAGTTATTGGCATGAATAACTTACAACATTTAATTTAATCCTGGAATTAGAAAAGTATTTTTTTAAATTTCAAATGAAACTGAATAACTACTACTAACAATAGAAAACCCAAACATGAAGCCAACCAAGCAACCAAAAGGCGAATTGCATGTCATTATCTTTAACTTATTGTCTGTATTCACTTCCACTTTCATTGTCTTTTATTCATCACTCAAAGTAAACAAAGAAGTTGAAGAAATATAGGGTAAACAAAGATTTTAAGCACCTTTGTCATATTGCCACTTATAACAGTCATGATAACAAAATATCATTAACCTTAGCTTCTGGAGTCGGCAGCTAAAACCTGCCACTAGCACTGCTCAGCTGGAAAACACATATTTGCTTTAATCAAGGCTGGAGGGCAAATAAAAAAACAGATAATGAGGAACCTGTCAGAGTTGGACACAATCAGCACACCGTTAGATATGAGCACACACACACGCGCACACATTATAAAGGCAGTCAATGTTTTTAGTGAAGCGTTTTGACTCATTACCAAAAACATTAGCCCCAACATGTGTGAAAGCTACTTTATAAAAAAAAAAAATCCTTTCAAACATCAAACATTTTCTCTTGTCCTGTCGCCATATGTCAGCGGATAATGGACTACCAGCTGAGGCCACATCCTGCTGCTGTCTCTCGACAGAAAACCACACATAAACTTATGATTGGAAGCACCTTGTTCATCTCACTTCAGCATTCATTGGAGAAAGGGTGGAGCTGATTAAGGGATGGTGAAATAAAAAGAAAACATTGACATAGCTGAAACAGTGGGAGAGACAGAGGCTGGGAGCCGGATGCCAGAGCCTGAATCTATTTGTCATGCCAGATAAGATGACAAATGCTCCAAGGGGGAGTTTATAACTAGATTATTTAGAGTACCTCGATTTATTTGCAGTACCTATGAGAGACAGCTCTCACAAGGACCTACTTATCACTGTTTGAAACACAATTGGATGTTGTTCATTTGCTAAGATGGCTACACTGAATCTTTGACTTGAAGTTAAAAATGTAAGAAATATGGATGTTTGTGACATCTGTCCATCCATCCTATAGCAAAAGGTAAATCAATTCCCACAGCAGTGTCAGACTTCTAAAAACATTTTTATTTGAGGAATCATTAATACTTTTGTTTTACTTTTAATAACAGTAGAAGGTGCAATTATATTGTCTAAGTTTGTATGGATTCCAATTACACATACATATTCGTATATGAACAGACATATTATCTTAACATTAAGGTCAGGATTAAATGACCAAACTGTTTAGCTAAAATACCACAAGAAGACAAATAAAGCTCTTAGATAAAGGCCAATCACATTTCAAAACATCAACAATTTCATTCATCTTATTTATAAAGATCAAACAAATCTTGTATTTAATTTTCTTCCTCTAGGAATTTTACATCTTTAACAAATAAAATGGAGCCCAAAGCTACTTAAATTTCTCTTGTTTCCATTCCTGTATGTGTGTCACTCTTTCCAGAGGTGAAGTTGATAACATCTGTTCTTTTTCAAAAGATTTGTTTTGGCATACATGAAAACACAGTCCCTCTGATTATATCTGTGACCATTTTTTTTAACTATAGAACTTCCTTGAAGAAATTATTCCTGTGAATGTTATTACAAGAAAAGTAGTCATACAAAATTAAAGCATTGTCACAATGACGACGAAGGAACACTTTGAATTTACATTCAGAGTGAACGTATCAGAAATAAGGTAAAATTCAAGGCAGGGAACCAATTATGTGATAAAAGTAGAGGAAAATAGAGGAAGATTCCTTCTTTCTCATAAAAATCATGACAGTGGTTTAACAATGGTGTCTTACTACACTGACAGAGTCAAATTAGTATCTCCATTATTATGAGTTTCTCCCTTTATCAGTCATACTGACTCCAAATTCAAAACTTGGTCTTAGTAGGTCTTAATATTCAAATGGCAGTGTCACATTTCAAGAGATATGTTTGTAATTTCAATTGTTTAAAAATAAATAAATAGAAATTGTAGTTAAAGTTCGAATCTGGGCTTATCAGCTCCTCTTGTGAAATCAGTACGATCAGTCCGTTCTCTGCCAGTTTTGTTTTGCTCTTATTTACAGAACCGCTAAATAAAACATTTTTCATTTTCCTTGCAACTCTGCTGAGTGTCTGAATTTCATATCTGGTAAAAGTATGAATTTTCTTTGCTGATATATTCATTATTCATTGAACAAACTGTTGTTTTACTGTATGAACTCAGAAACAGCAAACCGAACCCCCGAACCTCTAGAAATCTGCAGATAACATTTACCAGCAATATATTGAGGAGGTTGTGTGCTTCTCCACGACAGAACGATTTGGATTTCTACACACAACAGTGTATTTTATGCTTACAGACTACAAGATATCTAGCAAGACCAATTCAGTAATTCACTTTTCCATGTGACAAGGCCTAAAAATAACTTTACTAAAAAAAAAAATAATGTTGAATCCTGCATCATTTCTGATCTTTATACATAAAAAAGGAATCAAAATGCAGCATTTACTAAAATTAAAGAAGAAAGTGTAAAGCAAAAGTTTTTTTGGACCAGGATTACTGATCCAATAAGTAAGTGAAAACCAGGCTTTTCTTCATAGACGATGGACTGAAATATCTGCTGATGTAAATAAAAAATAATTCAACTTGAATAAACTTGAAGCACTATTAATTAGAAAAATATATGTCTTCCTTATTTCAGTGTCCAAAAAATTGTTTAAAGTGTTGCTTTCATTTGTTATTCTTAGTGGTTTTATGAAATTAACAGCTCAGTAATCAGCCTTAAAATTATTGTCTTCACATTAAGAATAAACTTAGAAGCTCTGCGTCAACATGAGGTTTTCAAATTTACACAACAGAAGAAGCCATTTCCTGTTTTTCTTAGGCTTATTTTATACAGCGATGACAAAAGACTTTGAGTTTCAAAAGCAGAGTCCAAATCTGTTCCAAGATATACTTTCAGCATATCTGTGTTGAAAGCCTGATAGAGAAAATGAGCCTTCCCTCAGTGTGGATAAGCTAAAGGTGTTTTCTTCATAAAGGGAAGGGTTGCAGGAGATGATTAAGACTTATTTTCGGTCCACTATCAGACAGGAAGAGCTTCATATGCTCATTTTTTTAATAAACAGAATCCATGGATGGAAATAAAGCAAATAAATGGAGCATTTTTAATGAGGTTCACGTTTATCATTTGCTATCACCACTTGTGAGTTTTCATTTTAAAAGAAATGGAAGGGATTTATTTTAACTGTGATTATTAGTGGATACCACAAAAATTATGTTAACTACATTTTAAATCTAGACGCAGTTGGTATCATCACTATTAAATGATGATCAAAACCTTCAGTATTCAATAAATTAAAGTGATCTTTCATTGTTTGCATTTACTTTCTCAGGGTTTACATGACGTGTAGTTGGTGAAAAGATTAGGGAGCCATCAACTAGTAAAGATTAGGATCAGCAAAGGTCCTGACAGGAGCTCACTGTATGAGATTTACCATTTTCACATCCCAAATAAGGGCCCGCCGACTGATTAGAGGAGGGCAAAATCAATACAGCCTCTTCGTTCCCATGCTCAGATGGAGCACAAGGCACTGAAAGAGGGTCAATGATTTAGCACATCTCTCACTCAAATAAATTAATAAACATGAGAGCCAGGCTGTGCTGTGGCATCTATGGCGTTTGCATCAGAGAGGTGAGAATGATGGGGAAAGTTAATTCGACCCGAACTGAACGATGGGAGGTCACTTTTATTTCGTTACGCTCGAGTAATCTCTTCCTCGCTCCCAGTTTTCATCTCCTGCCATTTCATTCTGACTCTTTCCTGGGAAATATTTGCAAATGTATGGTCGTTAATCCAGATGATGGACATTTCTGTTGCATTTTCTCCGTACCAAGTGTTCGACTACTACTCAAGTGAACGCAACTTTCCAGTTTTTGCATTCACTAACTTGCAGTCTCTTGAGAAATACAGATTAGAAAAATAATATGTGGGGATTTACATGGGAAGAAGTGCAAACGAGGGGAGAAAAAAATCAAATCTAAGAATTAGAAACAGCAGTAGATGCAGAAAAAACCCACATGGTGCCGACACCAACAAGAAGCAGTCATTAAACAATGTCCCGAGGAGGTTCAGTGACAGATTTAAGTAGTTTGGTATTAAAGCACCATGCCCAATTTACAAACCAGATGATATTTGCATCAGAGGCAGAGAAGTTGCAGGGTGAAAACACAGCTTAGGGAGGGAAAATATCTTCTGCTATCAGACTGATAAGGACAGCACTACTTGCAACTTTAATTCAGCTGGTTTTTCATTCGCCTGTTTAGTAAGCTCCTTATACTGTGTTTTCCTTCTCCTGAATAATGGATCTACGAGGCTAAAACTGGTCATGTATTTGCACTTCTGTCAGTAATTTTGTTTATTTTCAGCTCACAAAAATTTGTGTTAACTGCACCAAGTAAATGTATGGTGCCCCAGTCACGTTTGATAAATGTTCTGGATCGCTATCTGACTTGATGATATCAATTCATGGGGAAAAAAACAAAGCATGGTCGTTCTGCACAGGGAGTCTCGGTTCATTAGGACTCAGTGCTGAGAAAGCAGGATTTTATAGCTTGAAACTGGGTTCAGTTGGCTAATACATAAACCCAACCAAGCAAAAACCAAAAATCTGGTTGAGGAGGCTAAGCTAGCATTCAGTCTAGCCACCCCATTCAGCCCAAACCTTTCCACCCTCTCTGAATCAAATGACTGTAATTTAGCACAGTGATAGTGAAAGCCTCTGCATTTTCAGCTCCATCTCATTTCTTCTGCTGAACATTAAAGTCCACTGTTTAAATGTTAAATGGTGCCATTATACCTCTGGCTAATGAGTGACTCTTGAATATTTATTTGGTTCAAAATACATCTAAATGACACCTGAATTGTTCATATGATATTTCTTGGTGTCTTTGTAAAGTCACCTTGAGTGAAATGAAAGATGCTTTCAAATAAAATGTGTTATTATCATAATTAGTAATCTAGAAAAAAAGCTGCATTTACTCTTACGGTGAACTTCTGAATCAATTTTTAGACATCAAATCATTCAGGCTACAATAACATTGACATACATGAGCGCTTGTGTGAGTCAATGGAGGCTGGAAATTATGATTCATATTGAAATACTGTGACAAATCTGAATTCAAATCTGTCCAGCGTGGTATCCTGCAGGCACGTCTTTGTCAAGGCTTTGTCATCTTTGTGTTGCAAGCGCTGCTCTTATCTCAGTAAGCAAACAAGCTGCAGAAGCATGTTGGCTGTGATATGCTAATAGTCCATGGGCAGATTATGACTCAGATATAGTTCATGCTGGCCAATTGTCAGTTTTCTTTTACAAATACGAATCTCCCTGTGCGCCACATGATCCACAGCATCTAATGACTGAATTGTACAAACTGAATCAAATCTCAAGGTAATTTTAATTTTGGTTTGTACTTTCTGAAATTTTGAATTATCTTGGTTGTAGCCAAAACAAATGTTGTAGCTGAATTGACATATCATTTCAGTTAGAAGAGTTATCCTGCTCTATCTAAGTGAGACACTTAACTTGCATCTATGACTCAGAGGTTGATGCAAATGAATCTAAATGTCACAACACTCTTGAGTCGATCTTGCCTGTCAAAAATGGCTTCTGTAAAACATAAACAACACTGAAATACTGAAATGTTAAGACTATCTGCGACTAGAGCTGGAAATGTTCTGCATACAATCAGGTACAATGTAAATGAAATGAAATGTAATTTCTCATTTTCTTTTAGTTCTAAATGCCAAAAAAGATACAGCAATAAATTGGAATGAGTAGAAGCTAAAATATATTATTTTATTCCATCCTTTTCTACTTTAACAACAAAGCTAACTTTGAAGGTATTCAAACTTTCTCATTTAAAGCCTACTCATTTTTTTTTAATGGAGAATAACAAAACAATTTAATGGCATTTTAATACACAAAGTGCCATATGTTGCCTTACCCCTCTGCCATCCAAATAAACTATTTTTTTTGCTTACTAGAATTGCAAGTTCACCCAACTATCTGAATGTTAGCCAACCTTCTCTCAGTGTCAGTGGGAGTCAGAGCCTGGATGATGGCGTCACATTTTTGGGTCAGTTTTTTAACTTTACCAGTTTGTTTTGTATAAATGCTGCTCATTTGCAAGCATCACCCAATCATATAAAAGGGCATCACAAACCACGACGGAAAATAAACGTTGAAATATTACATTATGAAAAGAGCCTCAGCAGCATCCCACTTATTAATTGCACTTTCTACTAGGAAAACAAAGCCAGATCACTGCAAAAACACAGTATAAGTATTATTGTCTTATAAATATCTCAACATGCTTTAATTAATACAAAACTTACAACTTTTCAGCAGGATATAAGATATTGTTTTAATTCAGTAAATCCTTAATATTGATTTTAATAAAGTACTCGTCCTGCTGGTAGATTATTCCACTTTAAAAAAAGAAATATTTCCATATTATAAGTGAAATAATCTGACAGTGGAACCAGTACTTTTTTTTCATTAATATTGAGGAATAATTTATTAAAAACAAGCTCCTATATCTTGCTGAAAAGTTACTTATAAATTAATTAACTAGGGGAAATTGTACTAAGATATTTGCACTAGAAACTAGTCCAAAATACTTGGTAAGATTTTGTGTTTTCGCACTGTTAGAATGATAAATGAAACCAAAATCTAGTCGATGAAGCACATCTCTTTGTCAGACGTTATGATGACATTTATAATTTACTTTATTTCATTTGGCTACCGCGAAAGCGACAATAAACCATCAAATATCTTAAAACAAAACATCTTTTTCCCTGTCTGGAAGTGGTGCAAAGGGAAGTAAAAGACTGTGATTAAACACAAACAGAGTAATTGATATTCCTTGCAGGACCTCGAGGCTCTGCCAAAAGAGAGATGGGGTAAGATGGAGAAGAGGAGAAAAACGGAAATGTATTACTCAACGTCAGTAATGACCATAAACATATAAATCACAGAGAACTGAGGCCGTTACTGGGAAAATGAATCAGGCTCTGCTATAAGGAGGGGGATGGAGTGTTGAGGTGAGGAATGAAGGCAGGAACGGCTCAACTGCAAAAGTGGAGAAAAGAGGGAGAAGTCAAAGCACAGAGCGCTGCAGGGTGCTGGGTTCATTTCACAATTCCTATCATGTCTTTCTGGATGATTTGGTTAATAAATCCTGTTGGATGCTTAATTTTTTAACAATCCTGTTGCATTTTTGAGTTAAAAATACTTCTTCACAACCATCTTCATTAGTTCGCTGATAATCTAGGCAACAGCCACAGCAGCTGAACACCACAACTCCCACAGATGTCAGTGCAGCCAATCAATTTGACCCACAGCGATTCAATTATGAGTAGCTGACTTTAAACATAAATCAGAAGCCTGATGGATCACCGTGACTTTGTCTTTATTCACCGGATCAAACAGCGACACATACAAGATGTGTGGTAGTCCTGCACAGCACCTTCCATGTTCTGTCAGTTCAGTTTATGCTAACAGGTTTTTATGATATCCGATACTACACTAAACCAATAGTTTTCAATTTATTGTGATTGTTTCCTCTTTACTTTCCAAAAATATTCATACCCCACAAACTTTTTCAACCTTCTTCTGTTATTTCAAATGGGTTTTTTTATTATTATTATTTTACAGACAACATAGTTGCTCTTAATTGTAAAATAAAGGATATTGAAAAATTGTTTTATGTTTTTATTTTTCAACAGAGAATCAGAAAAAGCAGTGCACAACACCAACTTGTAGGTTAGTTACATTAACTTTAGCACTATCGGAGGAAGAGCAGTGAAGAAAAGCATGCCACACTTTTCAGATTTTTATTTATTCTTTTTTTAAAAATGCATCCTTTTCCTTTCACTTCATACATTTCCAGTGCTTTGTACTTGCCTGTCATTTAAAATACACTAAAGATTGATTAATGCATTGATTATATCATGCATTTTTAGACTTTGACATAATTTTTGACTTTATATAACAATAGTAATAATATTAATGATAATAATAATTTGGAGGCACCTTAAAGACACCTTACAATAGACACACTTGTACATAATTAACTTTATTTGTTATTTTCAAGGGGGATTTACTATTTAATATTAACTTTTGGAGATTATATAAATTATAATGTAATTTTATAAACAAAAACATACCAGGAGAGTTAATTAAATTTTTTTCAAGCATGTTTTGAGAAACCCTTGAATCTCCCATAGCAACCATTCTAGGGTGCCTAAATACTTTCTCAAACAAAGCTCCTCTTCGGAAGCCAAAGTGTCATTTTCAAAATCAAATTTCTTTTAACTCATTTTTGAGTTTGACAGCCTTTTTAATGTAACTGGGGGAAAAAACTGTTACTTTATTGTGCTTTTAAAAGCAGATAAAACAGATTTAATTATCAGATATTTTCAACTCTATGCAACTCTAACATTTCTTCTTCAGCCAATATTCTGTTCTCTCATTGTCTCGTTTTGTCACATGCTTTGTTTTGCCTTTGTATCCTTGTCCTCACCTTCAATAATGTGACTCAAAGAAGCCAACAAAGGATTTGCTTTAAGCATTTTAGCAACATTTTAAGCACCAATCAAGCAGAGAGACCGATTCATGAAGGATGTGCTGCCAACAAGCAGCATCGTATGTATCTGAGTGGAACGATACAGTGATCTGTGGCATCTCAAAGAGAAATACCCCAGGGAAAAGCTGCGACCAGCTAAAAATACCAGCAACAAAGGGAAAAAAACCCAACATGCTTCTAGCTTGAAGGTCTTTTCAGATGTTGACAGTTGATATGATGAGTGTCGGACAAGAAGATTTCTGCTGCCGTTTCAAAATGCTGAAAGCTAAACGGCGTTCAGCTGAACACGTACAGTCGTCAAGTACGCCCACCTCAGATTCCAGGGTTTTATTTATTTTGTACTTAAGGGGTTTAGCTCTCTATATTCTTCTAAAAATTGCCATTCTGGAGTATTAATGACATGGTAGAGCCTCTGATGGAATATTTTGCAGACTTGTGGTGACGTTTAAATAATTTTACAGCCTGGGAAGGATATGATTATTAAAAAGGTGTTGCTTCTTTTAAATATAGCTTATTATTGCAAACACACTACAGATTGATGGCTTTTATGGCTCAGGGGCAATCTTGTAGTTTCTCTGTGTTAAAAATAATCTATGTTTCAAAAGTGACAGAAAAAGTAGCATCGAGCACCTTAGAGGAAGTTGTTCAAGACACTTTTTGTTGAAATATAAATAATAAGTAATTTTAAACGGTTTTTTTTAACATTAACAACTTAATAATATTATATCCTGAGTAAAGAACCGCAAGTGATTTCAAAGTGGCCCAATATTTTAGTTTTATTACATTTTTCATACCATTTAGTGTAATCCTAAGTGTCCCCAATTTAGCTTTATGTTAATTTTTTAACCCCCAACCCTCATGTCACCCTGTTAAACTGGACTTTTTTTTTTAACAAGAAGCATTTCCAAAAGAATAAATAATATAAGGGTTATGATAACAACCAAAACGGAAACGGCAGCCATCTGTATTTAGTAAAAAAAAAAATATATATATATATATATAGGTGAATGAAGTCGACTTTAATGAACTGAATTTACACAGCAATTAGATAATGGTACATTAACAAGTATGTTAATATTTAGTTCCAAATGCTAATGCAATGTAATCTTTAATGATGTTACTTTAGATAAGGCGGGCGAGTGACTAGAAGAACTTTTCTGTGAACTTACACTGGCTGAGATGTTTCATTTTTTCCTAAAAAAATCTAAATAAAGTTTTATGTTCACTATGTGGCAAAGGAAAAGTCAGCACTTGAATTTAGCTAAGCAAATAGGAAAGAAATAAATACTGCTTCCTTATACAACTAAGGAAGCATAAAACTTGAATTATGGAAGGTCATGTGATCTGAGGAGACCAGATTTAACGTCTTCCATGGTGATGGCCCAGTCAAAGTAAGAGGAGAAGGAAATAAGTGATGCACCCATCATGCCTAGTGTCCACTGTAGCAGCCTGTGGGCACAGTGCTATGATCTGCAGCTGGTCAGGCCCAGGTTCAGCATCATTATGAGGTCAGCCGACTACATGAACGTACTAAATAACCAAGTTATTCCATCAATGGATTTTCTTCATCCCCTGGTGACACGGGGATACTCCAAGACGACAGCGCCAGGATTCATCGGGCTCAAATTGAGGGGGAGACACTCTGGGAGGAGGAGACATCATTTTCCCACATGGGTCGACTTTGCACACTGGTCCGACTCTCCAGCTATCAATAAAAGATCTTAGTGAAAAATTTATGAAACACAGGATGGAAATAAATCTTGTGACACTGCAGAGGCTTATTGAGGCAATGCATGAATGCACAGCGTAATCAAAGCAAGAGGCGGTCCAACAACACATTAAAGTGTGTGACCTTAACTTTGAGTATTTCTGTATTTCTGTACTAAGTTAGCTTATTTCTTCTTCACGCCACTTCTGACCACCTTCAGTGCTCTTATTTTTATTTTTTTCTCTTCACCTCTGCACACACACACACCCACACACACATGCGCTTTAATTTGAACTACACCCCAGGGATGCAGCTCTCTCAGGTGATTGAGAATGAACCATTCACAGTTGTTTTTTTCCCCTCATACAGATTGTATTAGATCCGTTTCCCCCCCTATCTTTTCCAGTTGTTGTTTTTAATGGAAAGCCCCCTGTGGTCTAACTTCCTCATGAGCAGTCATGTGTAGCAGTGCATCAGAACTATACCTGCATCAATACGTCTCCATTTGACCCATTCAGAACCTATAAACTCTCCAGCCGGCCCGTCGCTCTGCCTCAACTTTCTAACCACAGATGACAGAGAACATTTATCTCTTGTAATTGTGATTGCTCGCAAATTTACATGGGAACAAGCACTTACAGATGAAGTGTTACTTAAAGTAGTTTACACTTTCAAGAAGCCCACAGAGCGCATGCTTTATATTCAAGGCATGGCTGAGCAGAAACTTTCCGGTGAGCACTTCCAAACAAATCAAACCCACAGATCCTCGCTGCTCTGCTCCTAGATAGCGACATGAGTGGAAATGTAAGTGAGTGGAATGTGCCGATGTACTTTTACAAGATTAGAGCCGTGAAGAAGATAAGCCTAATCCATGTTAGCGCGGCAAGAAACATGATCAATAAGTCAAAAAAACATTTTGTTTTCAATCCAAATTACAGCAGAAAAGTAAGAAAAATTCCACTTCTGTTTTTAGTTTTTGAGATTAGAAAATCTTGAACTTGAAAGCTAATTTCTTATATTTGTTAGTGTCTCTTGTCTTATAGACTGCCTTGAGGTGACACCTGTGATTAATAATAAACCCAACTGCAATAGCAACATAGTTGCTTCTAAATGAAAGTTAAAGAAACTGAATAGTCAGTGAATCTACTAGCACAAGTGGTTTTCCATACCCAAAATGCATTTTAGCAGAATTTATGATTATGGCCACCATAAGTGTGACCATTTAAAAAACATGTAGGATGCAAACTTTCATAAAAAGCTGTTATTCACAGATAATCTTATCAACGTCCTCCTGCCCTGAGGACATAATCATAAAAGTTAAGGCTACACTGTTGTAGTTTATCAGGATAAATTTGAATATATGTTGAAGAAAATTCCTTCCATGAAGCCTTGAATACTTTCTTGTCATCACCAGTTGGTGCGACGGAAAAGTTTTCACCACCGTCTCTATGAAACAGCAAGTCAGCGGCAGTGTTTTGTATTTCAATATGCAAATAAACATATTACTGGATGCCACGTTTCTATTTTCTATAATGATGTTATAATTCAATTCAAGCTTCCAATTATATAAATGAAGAACATTCATTACTATAGTTGAGCATTCTGTCTGCTTTTAACACAGGCCCCAATCAATATGGAGTTTATATATGATGTTGGGTTCACAGTAAGAGATCAGATGAGTTTTAAAAAATTATTTTTTAAAACTTTTTTTTACCCGCTAACTATGAAACAAAACTCGCCCACAAGAATCATTTTTGACAGGAGGAGGGTAGATACATAATTAAAATTTTGAGTGTTTGCTTTACCAACAACAGGATTTCTACAATGAGTCTGTCCATCATTAGTTCTAAAAATAATTTTATGTGTAGAAGCTGATATTGATGCAGCGCAACATCTCCCGTCGTCCTGCACTGTCAGCTTATTTTATCAAGTAACTGCTGTGTAAGATAACAACTGATTGACTAATGAGGATAGAAATGTTTTGCAAAAAAAGGCAAGTGTCCTAAAATTAACAGTGTCTAATTTACAAATTATAAACTCTTTCAAGGGATCTATAATCAGTAGAGTTGTGGTGACATCTCATGTTAAAATGTCACAATATTCTAAATTAAAAAGAAATTTGTCCTGCAAGGTCAGTGTGTGATGTTGTCCAGAGAAGTAAATGTAAGATATTACCTTAATCACTGGACATGAAGGTGTGTGCTTTAAGCTTGACAAGCTGATGCATTTTAAAACACTAAAAAAAGGAAGTAGTTAATAAAGGGATATTTTGATGTTTCTAAATAAAAGTAAATATTTGACAGATCACAAGGTTTTAACAAAATTTCTGTCCAGTATAATATCATTTGAAATGTTTTAGCAAATGAGTTATTGCAACACATATTTTGCCATTTCATCATCAGGAGCATTTCAAGTTTCATTTGCTAAGCCTTCAGTGAAACCACAGCTTCAGCACCGTAAGGCGTTGATCGGCAGTGTTTGGCAATATTTCCTTACATGGTAACACACGTCTCATCTTTTCCTTTAACAGGTTTAGCAATAATAACGCAATAATAAATCAGGATTCATGAATGGTATTGATAAATGTAGCTGTAACTCTGCAGGAAACAGGTTCTGGGCCATTAATGTTTGGGCTCTTTCTGTCTTATAAAAGTTAACTTGGACCATTTGAAATAAAAACATACCTATTGGAAAAAAAGAACCATCTCTATTCAGATTTATAATCTACCTACAAATCACCAATCTCATGGATATTTTTGGATTTTAAGTGTCAGTCTGCATGCATTCTTTTAAATAAAGAATGCAACAACAACAGGGGTGCAACAAGGAACTACCTCAGAAAGACACCAGCTGACATGCAATCATTTTGCTGTAAGGAAGCTGTGATAAAACACTCAGTTAACAGCTTAGCCTGCAGTATTTTCCAACAACTTGGGGTTAATAAAAGCATAATGATGTAGTTATCACAGAAGCATCTTCACTTTTAAAACTGAACAAACCTCTAATGTGCTTACCTGTTTGTTTCTCTGTTTTAAAGGCGGCTTCTTTCCTAACAACTATGACCTTTGAAACTTTTATTTTTCTGAGTCACAGAAATAGAGAGGAGTAATTTAAGGCCATCTTACCTAAAGGTGTCTCCACATGCAAAGGTTTCCATCATGGCAGTGGTACTTACTTTGGATTTTACAGTAATGACATGAAATTTAAAACAGATTAAGCCAGATCAACAGAGTGTAACACAAACTTAAATGAGTCATTTTAAAGTTGAGAAAGTCAATTAGTTCACTTGTAAACTTTCCACCACCTTAGATCAAAAAGGCATTTCAGAGTTACAGATAATGTTTTATTAATTCCTAGGAGTTTTTCCTCTCCACATTGAGTACCTTCCCTATTGCACATTAACATTATTATTCAGCTTAGGTGGAGAAATCTACTCCTAAATGAAGCTCCTCGCTGGAATTAAACATAGACTCATCCCTACCTTTGCATCGGTGTAATGATGGCAGCTACATTAGCTAGGGACAGATTCTCCAGATTGCTTTGGAAGGGTATGGAAATGAGGCTCTGTGCTACTTAGCTCACTCTTTCTTTGATGTGCAATATCACAAACAGGACTGCTAGTGTTTTATTACAGCTGGCACAGAGAGGCAGAAAGAGAGTGAGAGCTGATAGGATGGAGCGATGGAAGAAATACCTCTGACAAACTGCTTTTTTGGGGGACTTCAGAGCAGGCAGTTACCTACTTGATAGGCTTTATGCTTTTAAGCTTTACACATTTTTAGAATAAATACTTCTATACTCGAATAAATACTCGTGATGTGTGTGATGTGGCTGTGTCGTCTTTTAACAAACCTTAAAAGAGAAAGATTGATCAATTATATAAAAAAAATAATACAAGGCAAAAACTTTCTGTACAGCAGAATACACCAAAAGCATTAGATCAACATGATATATGCTATTTCCATAAACAAAAGCTTCCTCTTGGGTACAAGCCCGACCCATTCGATCAGGGACAGGTGTCTCTGGAAGTACTATGTCACACTGAAAAGACTAATTTGCTCTCCTGTGAAGGCCAATTAAGCAGAAGAGTGATGACTCCCTGCGTGCAAGATGTTTTACTCCCATCCTCCAGAAAGCGCTTCATGTTGCACGTCTTTATTGACCAGCAGCTCAGTCACCAGCGATTGCCTCGACAGGCGGGAGTGCATTACATATTTTGGGAAAAAGGGAAAATAACTGCAGCTCCAGCAAATGCCCTTGGTAACAAAACCCTCTGGGCAGATAGCATCAGGATTGAGAGAAAGAGAGGGATGGGGCATGAAAAATGAAAGCGATAAGACACTGGAACTGTTGGGGAGGTCATTGATGCTTAAGACATATAAGCATAGAATTTTTTACACTATTTACCTACATCAGAAAAGTCAGTAGTTTTCTTTTTTATGTATTTTTTAAAAATTGTAGCAAACGGTTTTATAAAAAATAAAAATCACACCGCAAAAACAAACAAAAAAATGCATATTATGTATGTTTGCAAACAAACATAAAACCACAGGAGTATTCCTATAATCTGGAGGAAGGCCCAAATCCTTTTGCCTGTATAAGCTTCTCTAAGCCCTGACCCTCCGATTCGGGCAGCAGCATTTTATGTGTGAAAATGGCTTAGAGGCCAGTCAGGCTGGCAGGTTATGCAACCTAAAGCTCAGAATTAACTCGATAAACACTGTGAGCTAAAACTATTAGAAATTACTGCTCAAGTCTCCTAAAAAGTGCTTCAGGACAGCTGTACATGGGTTGTCGTGTGTAAAAATACATCCTACATGTGTTTAAATGTGAAGAAATGACGGGCATTTTGTCACAAATCAAGCCCTGTACTCACATTTTGAATAATGCATCAAACATATTAGCTCTTTCCACAAGCACAAGCATTGAGATGGCAACTCTCCAAAGTAAACAATAAATAATGTTTATTGATTGATTAGTTTTTTTTTTTATATTCTAGGCTTGTCAATAACTGAAAGCCTTTGAGCCAGAGATTAACATGGAACATGAGGCGATAGCTGCTAGATTTAAATGCCTTAGTGGCAGCTAAAACATGAAATGACCCACCATAGATATCATAGAGTTTGCTTGATCTCCCCAAACTACATGACTGAGACTAAAACACCAAACTTCATGTGAACTATTTAAGGTGGACTACTAGAAGGCTCTGGAAAAGTGGTTGGAAAAACCCTTGCATGTAGTGAGTCAACATGCGGCCTGTGCCATAAAAAGTAGAAGTTCCCAAACAGCAGACAGGTTTTCTAGGAGTTCCCAGATTTTATTTCTTGGCCTCAAAGTGATCAGTTTGTTGGTTCCCTGTTTGTATTTTTATTAATGTTAATTTTATTTACTTTTAAATGTTACCAGTGTTACATTTCTCTTTTTAAGATACATTGGCTGATTACTTAGGATTCAACTTAAACCCAAACATTTATTTTAATAATACTTTTTTCTTGTTTGCTAAAACTGTACTTGTAGTTTTTTATGTTGTAAAACTACAGTTAACTCATAAGAAATGCCACCTAGAAACTGTTAGGAATTTGTGGTAGTGGGCTTGAACTTACAGGTTAATGTGAGTTTGTGAATCTAAAAATTCGGGCTTCCATCTTCTTAGATACTTTGTAAGGACACCAGCTGCCTGTTTTAGATTTCACAGAGAAATGCAGTTTGATGCTTTGATAAATAATAAAATCCTAAAATATTTTCATGTCAAAAATAATCATCATATCACCAAAAACCTTCTGCTCTGCCTTGTTCGTGGCTTCTCTGTTTATCTGTAAAACATATCCGACAGAGCATTTACGTCTCTGTTGACATGTTGTTCCTGTCAAACCACATGAAGAATGCGAGTAGTGGAGGCTGGTGTGACAAAATAGAGCCAGAATATGAAAGGAGGAGCAGCAGCAGTGTTTGGTTCTGGGGGTGGGTTGTGTTGCACAGAGATACAGGGAGGGCGACAAATACTCAGCTGCAGCTGACTCTCGTTTTGGTACTTCATGAAAAGGTGACAGCAGAACAAACAGGTTTGACACAGTGAGCTGCTTTGAATTGCTTTCTTTGCAGTGGATCTCAGAGTTGTCAGAAATACTGCAAATTACACCATCAAATTCATAAAATTATTAAGAATTTTGACACTGAAAGGTTTAACGTTTAAACAAATACTGAAAATGTGTAGCAGTCCAAAAAATGTTTGTGTACTTAGTATTTATCAAGCATATCTCACTATAAAGGCAGAGAAAGGATTGAAGTTACCTGAATATAAC
This sequence comes from Poeciliopsis retropinna, assembly GCA_010277075.1. Taxonomy (NCBI): domain Eukaryota; kingdom Metazoa; phylum Chordata; class Actinopteri; order Cyprinodontiformes; family Poeciliidae; genus Poeciliopsis; species Poeciliopsis retropinna. The sequence goes on along the minus strand of VMRM01000004.1, from coordinate 2,222,250 downwards.
TAGAAATGATCCCATACATTTTTTTTATGTTTAGAAATGATAAATCAAAAATATCTTTGATGCAAACTTTGACATTTATGTTGTAAATAAGGCAATATGTGACTGCTTTTTTTGTTCACAATCTCTGTGACTAATAGGTTTTTCATCTCATGAAAAAGACAAGTGAGTTTTACAGTATCATAGGATAACAGGAGTTTCACTGTCAAGCTGCAGTATGTACCTTTTATATGTAAAAAAAGTGTTTTTATGTATTTATTAAAATTATTATCATGTTGTGACAGTGTAAGTCAGATCATGAGTGAGAAATTTGAGCTTTTCTGCCTTCTCCCAGGGTTCTCAGTACAAACTGCAGAAGTAGATCATTAAGTCAGAAACAACCAATCAGAGCCAGGAGGAGGGTTTTAGCGCTGTCAATCAACAACAAAGCCTGCCACCAATGCTAAGGCTACTTAGCATAGCCAGAGATAAACAGTTTTTCTTCTACCATTAGCACATTGTGTAGCGTACACAAGGTTGATTGACAGCGATAAGACCCTCCTAATGGTTCTGATTGGTTGTTTTTGGTGCATTTTTAGAGACTGCTACACCAGTAGGAAGGAGACAGATTATGTGTCTCATACCATGCTGTCACAAAATGGTGACAATTTTAGTAAATAAAGAAAAGAAATTGTTTTTTTTTTTTTTTTTTTTGTAAAAGTTACATACTGCAGCTTTAAAGAAGTAATATTATGTATTTCCCAGGCACATAATGTTGTTTGATAGCACAATCAATAAAGTATGTTACCTTCACATGTTATAAATTGCTCTATATGTCAAGCATAGCTTCAAAGAAATTTCCCTAGCAAGTGGATAAGTTTAAGGAAAGGTCACACCATAAATTATAAATATCGATGCAACAAGAAGTACAAAATGAAATTAGAAAAACAAAAATAAAAGTTGGATGAAGCTGTGCATAGGTGATGTTGCCCACTCAGATTAGTTAATGCTTTCTGTCTTTAATTTGAAGAAATGAGACGTTGTTGCGTCCAGTCATGCAGCAGCACACCACCTCCGGTTTGGTTGGCGACTGAGCCCTTTCTCTCAGTCAGCCATGATTGAAAGTTGCCAAGGCATCTACCTCAGCTGCTAAAGGTCATTGTACTCATCAGCTGCCCACTGCCTTCCAGATTGACGGAGAGCAGAGTAAAGATCAAATGTCTGCCTGTTGGGCCAACTGTTCCAGCCTCCACAGTTTTGCGCTTTTCATTATGCTGGAAAAATTAGTGGGTAATATCCAGCGAAGCCACAAAAGTACTGATGATTCATGCGCAAAAGTAAATTAGTTCGTAAAACAATGAATTCTGCTGATAGAAAAGCAGAGAAGGTACAAAGGTGCCTTTTCTAAAACTTCTCTTTCAACTGCTGCTAAAGTGATTGGTGAGTACAAAAGGTTCAAGTTAAGACGTCCAATAGGACGCTTCAGAGGACTGAACAGCGAAGCATCTGCAGCATCATTTAATTTTTAATCTAAATGAAAAAGGAGTGAGAGAAAAAACTGAAGAGGAAGACAGAGACAGGAGAAGACAGAGAGAAGCAAATGCCAACAGGTCAGTGGTGGAAAGCCTCGGGCTGAGAGGCGCAGACGCAAAGCTCATTAAAAACAGACGGATTTCTCTGAGCAGAGGGACAATACGGAGCGAGAGATATCCAATGGCACTGGTCTTTTCTGTGAGGCAGGAGGATAGTCAAGGAAACTGGCACAATAACAACAACAACAACAAAGACAAAAGGGAATGTGGAGCAGAAACTTAAAGGCATGAAGCAATGGTGGCATGGAGGATTTTTTTTCTTGCTCTCAAAATGATGAAACAGGAAAGAGGAAGAAAAGAAAATTCTCAGGAGGATCCATGTTGCATGACCCCTTAAGACATGATTCAGAGGGATTTACAGAGTATTTTTCTATGTTCAGTCATTCATTTAATTGTCAAAAAAAGTCATACATTCAAGTTTTGCAGAGGAAACAAAGTAAATGGAGAAAAAAATCTGAAAAAACAGCCACGGTTTGAACATGTCTAACTATAGAGCCTAGTTGTTTGGATAGAAAATTCAGACTTGTTTGTTGTAAACACCGTTTAGGAAGTCAGTGTTCACACTGCAAAGGCCAAATCACAAGATGGCGTCCGCTGCTTGTCAGAGATGCAGGTGAGCATTTCAGGCCTGCAGATATGCTGAAGGTTAAGAAGCTGATTTGAGCAGGCAGATGAATGCTTGCCCTTTGGTCTTCTGCCTCTTTATTGATTGCAACACACAATGAGTCACAATTGCTTAAGCGTGTTTCTCTCGCCGAGTTGAAAGAAAAAAAGCCTGAAGCCAACACTTAAGAGCGTGCAGATCCACACCCCAGTGGTGGTCTTATTTTTCTGGTGTCGGCATTCAAGGAGCTTTGTTTAAGCGCATTAGATGAAATAAGTGAGTGTCATTGGTTTACTGGCAGACCATCACTAATAGTGTGTGTTTTTCTCCTTGTCATTTATTACCATGTAGTGATGCTCTGCTGCTTCTAATGAGAATGAAGAGGAACATTACCACTATTGGCCAACAGGTACAAGAGAATATTTCTCTCTTGTAGTTCACAAATCAACTACTTTTTTTCCCCAAATATCCACAGTGCTTTTTAAGCTGAATGTAATTTTCCTGAGCTGAAGGACAAACATTAACAAAAGTCCTGTGATATTTTCTCTTCATGGTTCGTTGTAGAGCTACATAAGTAGCGTCTGGTGTCCAATTATTCACTCCACACTACTTCTGAAATCCATTAAAGCTGTGAAAAGTAGCTACAACAAAAATTACATGACAAACGCATTCACATGAGCTTAATGGTTTCATGTTTTTGTGGTCATTATTGTATTTTAATTTTAATCAATTACTAGCTAAAAGATTAAAAGATGCACCAATATAAAAATTTTACATTAATATTGCTGTTACAGATATAACCAATAAATGCGAGAATGTATTGACAAAACCCACCAAACAGTTAAAATGTCAATAAATAGCTGTTTGTTTCAGTATTGAATAAGCAATATTAAATAATATTGAACATATTTTCACACTGGTCAGTCCATCCTGAATTTTCCGAATGTCTTTTTTTGTATGTGTGGTTTTTTTGACAATCAAAAGTTTGTGGTGCTAATTTAGAAATATTTGTAAAGATTTTTTTTTTATATTTGTGCATGATGTTAGATGTGTTCATTACGGGCCACATCGGTCACAGACGATGGCTGGCTGAGGCAGCAGTCACTTAAGCCGAATTGTTTTGGCCAATTTTAAGAAAAAATTGCAGTAAAAGTCAGAACAAAATCTGGGGATCTGTTGATTTTATGTGGATTTTGCAGACTTGTGAAAAACTGAAGGTATTAATTGATGTAATTTGGAGTATAAAGGGCCATATGCAAAGCTAACACAATGTGAGCGTTTAAAAGATATAAGTTTAGATAATGTAAAAACACCTGCACCCAATTTTTGTATCAAATATTAACAGTCAGACAAGTTTATTCCCTAGTATAATTCAGGGTAGGTAGAATGAAAACAATAAATCACAATTATAAGACAAATCTATACCAGAAAGAATGAAATAATCTACAGGGATTCACCTGAAACAAACCTAAACTAAACCTAAATTTTAAGGTCGCCCAGCAGATGACTGAGAAGAGGAGATAAAGGTGATTGACAGCGGCATGCAAATTCATTTTCCACACGATAACAAAGTAATCACTGTGAAGGCAGCAGAAAATTCACAATAAATACCCCAATTTGTTTGACTGATAGATATCTGATACGAAAAAAGGATTGTGCAGTGCAACCGGTCCGTCATGCACTGATCTGCTGTGGGTCACAGTAAACATCCTTCAACACAAACACAGATGAGATGCTTTCAGAAGCAAATAAATACAAAATGAAATGAACTTGATCCGTCGTGTCAGATTGAGAGATGATCTAATTTGAAATCTCAGACCGTCACTGATATTAGATCTTTGTGTAATCTTATAACGTCAAGACATATCCTTAATGTACCCACATTGCTGTCTACCACAGCCCACACAGAGTAATTCATTGTGAACACATTACTGACAGTTGAGTTAATTCACTGCATCAAATTAGCTAATATACCATCCAAATAGGGGGAATTATTGGGCTATTTCATATCAGATGACAAGGATTTTAATGATGTGATGGTGCCATTACACTACATAATGTGCATGATGGAGAATATATGCTGATAATCAGATTTTAACACTGGAGATGGATTTCCATATCAGGATACCATATCATCTTCAACTTAAGGAAGCCTCTTAAACCTAAGTGTGTGTTAGACTCGGAGATGTAATGCTATTAACTGATGTCCAGCGCTGGCGTACACAATGTGCAGGTCGATAATTTACACAGACTCAAGGTCAGTTATTCTTTCAGCCAATTAACAAGGGAATAACTGCAGGTTGTGTTTTTCTGATCTAAAACCAGCTTTTTTGGTTTTAGATCAAGTTTGAGTGGAAAACTCAAAATGTGTTAGCTAAAGAGAAAGAAAAGGAGTTGCACAGAAAAAAAAAAATCAGCAGATAAATTACTTCTCTGTGTCAAAGTAGCTCTGTGTTCATGGAGTTTGCTTTGGGCAGAGGGATGCTGAGATTTTTAGGAAACATCGCCAAACTGAGATGTAAGGCCAAAAGAAGTTAAGACAGACCAAACTTTAAGGGCTTCACTTATTTTCTCATCTAAAGATTTAAACTGAGTGAACTGCTCCTGAACAACTAGAAAAAAACGATTTAATCTTACACAATAACTAAAACTGTCCTTGCAGCAAGCAGACACGTTTTCTTCCCGCTGTTGTGGCTCCTCATCTTGCTGCACCCCATCATGTGTCCTGACAAAAGTATTAATGCCCTCCTTCTCCCAGCTATGTAGGCAATAGGAACCAATGATGTCGTTGTGTTTATCTCTGGGATAAATACCACTGCAGTTGACGAACTTTGTACATTTAAATATGAGAAAAATGGGAGGAATCAATGTTTTAGAGAATACATTATCGCACAGTTTATTTTTCACCCTTTTCCCTAGCATGCTAACAGAAGGAAAGGTGCAGTAGAGATTGCAGAAGAAAGTTAATATAAGATAATACCTGCTAGTTATATTGCTCTATGTGTTCTAACTTCTTGTATATTTCCACCGGATAAAACTATTTGGGTTACATGTACAAGGTTGGCAGAGCTTTTCACCCAGATTTGTATATTGTGCACAATATACAAATAAACCCGACTGAGTGATTTCACCTAACAGTGCTTGGAAATTAATTTTTTCCACAAAAAGATGGAAAGTTTAACAAACAGTTGGGACTCTGTGCGATACGGACAGGGGAAAGGGAAAGTGTATCAGAGATAGGACCCGGTCTTATCACAGTTTGAAACAGTTCAGAGCAGCGGCCGTTGCAAAACAGGAGCAGCGGCTGAGAGATAAGATGGCAAATAAAAAAAGTATCTCAATGTTACCAGCATAGATTTTAAAAGCATGACTCATCAGTGTCAAAGGCTTAACTTTTTCCTCCTCTATTACTTCAGTAATAAACAGAACTCCGTTTCCAATACTTTCGTGTCTTTCGTTTGTAATGCTCTAAACTATCTCATGTTGGGAAAGCCGGTCTATGCGGGTCACAAGTACAAGTCAACAAACTTTAATCTTACAACAGAATGCCAAAAAAAATCCCCACAATTCAAGGTTAAGCAACGGACTGACTAACTGTAAGATGTTTCTTTAAATTGAGCTGGACCAAATTACATTTTTCTCATTTGAGGACGTGTAAAAACAATTTGTGCCAATAAAATAATTGTTTTCAAGATTTCTTCCAGATTTAAAAGTTAAACAATAGCTGAAAACTATATAAATGAACTCGTGAAAGAGGTTTGCATCAATAACCATCACAATCGTAATTTTCACCTTGAAAATATTCTCGTCAAGCAACTAATACTGAAAACTGCAGTTCAAGCAAAGCATCTTAATAACACTCCAAACCATTAAGCAAAATTAGTGCGGAAAACAAGCCAACAGCATTACACATTTAATATAATTAAAGAATCTAAAAGTAAGTAAATATACCATTTGTGGAAGGGGACCAACACTCTATAAAAGCTTTTCTGTAGTAATTAAAATTAAGTTGTCATAACAAATCAAATAGCATTACTTCGCAGCTAATAAATGAAAGTTTTTTATTGGCACTCATCCAGTATTGACATTTAATTATCCACAAAAAAAAAAAAAGAAAAGAAAGAAAGAATGCAACCGAAAAAAAGATTTTAGCATTTTTATCAGGTACGACTATAAATCATGTCCTTGAAATAAGTGGAATGGCAACATTATTTATTTATTAGGAGCTAATCAAAATATAAAATACAGCCTGCATTTCAAACCTCTGCACTGATCTAATGGGGACCTTTTAGAAATGATTTTGCATGAACATCATAGTGCTAATAAGCTTTTGTAGCGCACCAACATGTCAGCAAAGAACATCCAATCATTGCATAATATTTAAAATGTTCTTTTAATAACCACAGAGTTATTGTCACAAAATATCCTGTGTTGGTTTTTCTAAATAAAGTCACCAAACTGCCTGGTAGTTCTTATATCATTTTCTCATCCTGTTATCTCTGAATAAAATTAAAAATGTTGTAGCTTTAACTGATTAGCTCAAATATCTGTAGGACTCAAACTGCTCATGACATGAACATACATTTTCAAGTTGTTATTAACTCAGAGACAATAAATGTATGTACAGAATTTGACACGATTGTTGAATAAATTAAATAATTATCACTAAAAATAAAACATGATTTGATGGTGAATGAATTCATTCAAAGTTTCTGTGTTTTCAATGTCTCCATATTTCTGCTATGAAAAGCACAGGTCTTCTTCCATGGCGGTGCTAAAAGAAAAGCTAAGTTAATCATCAGTCATTAACATTTGTGTGCTGGGTCTCACATGTTTATACGCAGCTTAACTGTGATCTAAAGCTGCTCAGTCAATTGTGTCTAGACAGCCCAATATTCAAATCCACTGGGGGAAGTCAGAGACATCTCTCACTAAATTTGGAGCGTCATTTGTTACATCATTTACCTTCCACAAGAAAAACTTTCGATATGTTACATGTGTAGACAAATGACTGTCTCCAGGGATGACAGAAAACAATTTTTGTTGTTTAAAAACACTGGAGCAATCAATAGCAAGATGGAAAACAACCCCCTGTTGAGAATTCATTTTTCTCTTTTTTTTTTTAAACTGAAAGTTGATTTGAGTTGACAGACTGTGAATGTGAGTGTGGTAAGTCATCTGGTGTCTGTCGTGCTGCTGCAAACTCCACCGTGTACGACAGATATTGTTTTGGGTCAAAGCCGCTATGTCCCACACTGTCAATCATATCTGCAGCACTGGTACCTCGGTACATCTTCACTGAAATCAGTAATTGTTGAGGACAATTCCTGATAGCATTTGGGGGTCATCTGCCGTCTAGATCTACAGAACATAATAAAGAAAGTAGGAGAGTGATAGATAACTAGATTAAAAAGCGTCGGACATAGATTTTTGGAAGAAGTTTGGGTTTGTTTCAACATACAAACCTAATTTATTTGCATGCCTTAGAATGATCTTTCATTGTAATGTCTAATCTGATAGGAAAAAATTCTCTTTTAGCATCAACTATAACATTTTATATCTTTGAAACACATACAAGAGTAATTCACTAACACGCTTCACAATCTAGATGTGGAATTTCACATATTTTGCTTTGTGGGAGAAAAGTACCAAGTCCGAAGTATTTACCAAACTCCTGGTGGAACTGCGAGTCTCCTGAGCTTATAATACAAAATACTTCTCAGTCCAAAGCTCCTAAGAACACATTATTGTTATTGTTATTGTGATAATGTGCTAACGTCGAAATTTTGGAAAAAGGAGGAGCTTCTTAAAGAAACAGTGGCCCAATTTCACGGCATCAAATTAGGAAGTCTGATTTCTTTTAAAATATGTTTTTATATCAGCTGAAGGTAACAGTTACCTCTTTTAGATTTGCTTCTGAACCATAATAAATGGACATTGACCAACATATTTGCTGTGTATGGATAATTTTGATGAGGCACTTGGCAAAATGTAACGGCTATTATTGGTTTGACTATATGATGTGTTTATGATCTTTTATGTTTGCAAGATGTGAAGCACTTTGAACAGTCATGCTGCTGAAATGTTTTATACAAACAGACTTGATGGATGTTTTGATTGTGCTCTGAAATTGTACTACGTTCCCGGAGGACACAATATATTGCCCCATTAAATTTAAATTTGGGATTTCTCCATTTTTAATTGTAAGATTATGTTTATCCAATAAAACATTAATTTATTTTCAGCTTTTTTTCATCTTGACCAGAGGTATCCAAGTAGATTCAGGACTTTAAAGCTTTATTTAAAGAAACTCTATTTAGTGTTCCTAACATCCTACAAAACAAGAACGCGCTGTGGAATGATTTTAAAAAATCGCGTTTATTTAAATATACAACCATGAAGCTTTGCATTAAAGGTATTTTGTTATCAGTATGAAGCTTCACTGTCTTTACAGCAGAACACATGAATGTCAGTGCCATTAAAATGTCGCCAAGAGGCAATGTGTCAGCTCATATGAGAGAGGTCAAATGCACAATAATGTAGGACACATAAAATCTTGAAGGATCACTTTTTGTCTTGTAGGGTCTCTGGAATCATGCATCAACAGAAAACTTCTAACTACAGACCTGAGTAAAGATAGAGTTGCTTTTCTAAGCCGGCCACTCAGACCATGTCAGTGCAGTGTATGAACCGTGTCAGATGTTCTGCACAGTCTCCATGTCCAGCAGCATCAACGCAGTATCTGTGATATATGGAAGCTAAGCAGTGTCAATATGAGTGAAGAGGTCAGTGAACAGCATGTCAGAACTGAGCAGTGCTCTGTGAGCGATCGGCTGTCTGTCAGCAATGACTGCTGATGTTAAAAATCAAACAGACCAACAGAGTGACACCTCTACAACTTCACTTCTCGGTTGGAAACGCAAATGTTTGATAAATCATAAAGGTGAAACGACTCATGGCATTCTCTGTAAAAATAAATGAACGATTTTCCTCCAGCCAGCAGTTTCTTGTAAAATATGCCACACTAATGCACCTAAATTGTACTATTAGCCATAAAAGTAATGACCTCTCTGTATGGCTTTTAAGTGTTGTCTATAAATAATATTCTACAATTTGTCCTTTGGTGTAAAATATCATGTCTGGAAGGAGGGAGACTAACTGATCCTCGATATTCAATTTAAAACATGTGCCTCATTTGACCTGAAGCCGCTCTCTTCTCTTCTACAGGGGGTATATTATAGAAGAAATGAAAACACAAAAAGCAAGACTGTATTTGATTACTTTGTGTTTAAAATCCATGAAGTACTTAACTATCTACACCCCTTAATTTTCCCCTTTTAAGATTTCCCAACATACTAAATAATGCAAGAGTCTGGTATAGCACAGCTTTATAATGATAACCTATAAAGATAGGCAAATCCTTTAAAGTGTGCTAAGTTGTCACAAAGATCCAGCATCAGAGCGTCTGGGAAACTTTGCAGAGAGTAAATAAGTTTTCCAAAAAAAAAGGAGCTTCTTTAATCCTTACATTGCATAATCATCCGTTATATTTAGTAACGGCTCATGGAGGAGTTTGTTTTTCTTTAAATTATAACTAGTTTACTGCTACTTTATTTTTAGAAAGCTCAGACAGAAGGACACACTAGCAACATATGACAGGAGAGAAACTAACAGACATATAGGAAATATAAATGAACACTGAATTAATAAATTTGATTTTTTTAATTTTTAATTTAATCATGATTTAGTATTTTGTTCTTACTGTGTATGAAGCTCATGACTAAGGATAAATTGTGTAAATACCAGTAAAAACATGTGAAAAGCTGGTCTGCATCATAAGAAGGGTTTCTCTGCTGCGCAGATGTTTCCTTATCTTGCTGAGAATTGTTTGTTCTGTCCTACTGTTTATTTTTATTGGGATAAAAATAAAAACAAATCACAGAAACAATATTTTTGTTGTAAATTGATAGCCGTTTTTGTCATTGTTTTATTATCTTGAGTGATGCTAATTGAGATTTCCTAAAAGACACAAACCTTTTAAATATAAACTCGGAATATGAGTAATATTGGGCTTAAATAGAAGAAACAAATACAGGTTTAAATATGAACAGTTTAGTTGTCGTGTTCATTTGATTATTTCCTAAAAAATAATAAATTAAAACCATCTTGATTAGGATCTTGAAACCTATTCAGCCCATTTGAGGTTATTTCGATTACTATTGTTTTTTTCTTTCTTGGTTTAAGTGTGAAGTACTCTGACTTTTACAGATGTGCTATAGATGAAATGCGATTACTAAGGCAACACAGAAGCAGCTACTGTTTCTTTCTGCCCTTTCTCAACAAATAAGATCATCTGTCCTCATCGACGACTTCCTTTTAGAAGGTCAAGCTTGGCTAACATTTATGCATTTTGGATTCAAATATAAACAGCTCAGCTCGGAGTGCACATTATTTTCTCCAAACACTGCAGGGGCGAAAGCCGGTGAGCTTAAAATATTTTGACAAATGTGCAAAGCTGGAGAGTAAAGGTGAATCAAAGCATATCTAAAATGTCCATTCTTTTTTTAACACTTGCTGTGGGGCTGGAGTGAAAGGGGAATGATGTGAGGAAATGAAAACAAGCTTGGTGCTTCTCTTTAGACCCACTGGCTGCTTGGACAAATAGGATAATAAAACATTATCACTACGCAAAGCCACCTGGGCCACCTGTTTGTGAAAAAACCCTGAGACTTGTTAGGATTTCTTTTTACTTTGCAAAGAGTTGTCGTCAAGGTTCAAGCAGATCTCCAAATAAACAAGTCTGTTTTGTGTTGCCAAGCAGATACCCAGCATGCAGTGAAGTCATTGCTTGCTCTACTCTCTGGATATATCAGTTTTTTTAATTATTTACTGCATATGTCCTTGCCTGACTTTCTGCCTCCGCTGTGCTTTGAATAGTTTCCTTTATTTTTCAAACTCTGCTGAATAGTTGAGACGTTATGAGAGATCTACAGACCGATTTCAATCATGACCGCCCGTAGGGGGGTGGTTAAAGCTGGTTTCATATTCTATATTCGTAATAATTTAGATGTTGTGGCTGAAAGCATCGAGACCTCTAAAACTTTGCTGTTAAACAGAGGACACTGTTTAGATCTTGAAGTTTTCTCTAAATCAAATATGAATCATTTTCTTTGAAAATATAGAAAAAAATCTAAAATCAATTTATACCATTTATTTCTATCAGGTGCTACAGACACACCTATGATCAGTTTGTGAATTTCATATTGATAACTGATTTGCTATGTAAGTTTTCGAACTTGAATTGACATTAAAATGTATTTAATAGTTTTAAAATTTTGTTTCTATAGTTATGTTAATGCTATAAGGTGGATGATGTGTCACAACAGAAACTTAATTCTAAGTTAAAACCCTAATTCCACAGGCATTTATCTGTTCGTATATAACATTTAAAGATTATTTCTATTTTCAGTTGGATGTTATGGTTACATTTGCCTGTCACATCTGCATTTTTGACCATTGTTATTAATAATATGTTCATTTTGATCTAAGCTTCATCTTGAAAAATCAGATGTTATTATCTGATCTTTGTGCTTACCAATAGTGCATATTCACACAGAAACAACCCAGATCAGGAATCCAACCACTGACCTAAAAACGTTCCAAACTGAGAGAATTACATCAGTGAAGGAGCGTCTTGTCGGTCTGATCAAAAACCTGCGGCTTCTTTCAAAAACACAAAGTTTTAAACTCAATATAGAGACACTTTCTGGCTTGTTTGAGTCTCATAACTTAAAATGTCTTCTACACATACGCTGAATGGACTTTATGATTACATGACAAGCAATCGTTCTATGTAAGGTTACATGTGGGCTTATGTCCATAACTCTTCTAGGTATTGTTACGCACCATGTTTGCAAAAGCCTCCTTTAAACTGTTATGTTCTGTTCACACCAACTGATCTTTTATATTTTGAAATGTCTGTTATGACGAAGTATTTCTGAAGGACTGATGCAAGAGGAATGTCCACTGAGGTAAAGCACTTTTTCTTTGGCTTATGTCTGTCCATGTGTTTCACCTGTTTGCTGTGTTTTAATATATACTCTAGTTGTTTCACATTCCTCTGTGCTGTCAGACAGTTATTGTGGCCTTGATGTAATTGAGATGCACTATTTCGCCTCAAGTACTGGCCCACCCAAGCAAATCATTGTGTTAATGTGTTCCAATCACTTCCATGGCCACAGGTGTATAAAATCAAGCACATTGGCAAGCAGAATGCTTCTATAAACATTGTGAAAGAATGGGTCGCTCTCAGAAATGAATTCTGGAACGAAACCGTCGTGGGATCCATCTGTGCAGCGAGTCAATTCATGCAATTTTCTTGCTATATTGTACAGTATACTTTTAATGGTATGAAGTGGTAAATTTTACAGCGAGGTGTCAGGGAACGTTGAGGCATGCAGTGCTTTCAGCAGAGTCCTTTGCTACAGACCTGTAAACTCCACCAGTTTAGCTCTAGAACAATGCTTCACCGAGTTTCATTCAATGGATCAGCATCCAAGCTGTACAACACTTTACAATGAAAGGGCTGCAAATCACGTTGTCAAGGAAAGGTGGTTTCTGGAGTGACAAATAATTTCTCTCTGTCTGGAAATACATCGACGGTTTCCTGGAGAAACATCGTTTTCCTGACTAAAAGTGTCAAGTGTGAAGTTTGGTACAGACAGAACTGTACTGTGGGTCTGTCTTGTTCCAAACAGAGCGAATAACATTTGGAAGAAACTTTAAACCTTTTGTATTTGTAGTCTGTAGGGTGGTCTGCTTTCTGGATTAAGAATGGGATGTCACTCAGATTCATTTAGGGATGATAAAAGAACCATTTATCTGGCACTTACAATATGACATAGCAATCATAGTCCTGCAAACATAAATAATGCTCTTGAAAAACATTTGTAAAATGCTTCTTTAGGACCCAAGTCACAAAAGAAGCAGGTTTTGTTTCACCAAACTCCATGCATTAACTGCATTTAGTCATATTTTCAAATTAATTGATATGTATTGATACTTTCATTGAACAACAAGTGGAGGAAATGGTAAAACTAACAATCCCAAAAACATGGACATTTTTAGGGGGTTTTAAACATCATAAAAACGGTAAATCAGAAATCTTTTCAATTCAGACAAATGTATCCCGATAAATAATAAACAATAAACTATAACCCCCAATTTGGCAGGTGAGCAAATACTTTAGGAAGTATAACGTATATCTTAATTTTCAAAGTCTTTGCTCTTCCTGTAATGTCTGAGTTTGGTTCCACCACTGGGGCAATAGGAATGTGTTCACACTGTCTGTTTGTGGTCTGGATAATGCAAAGTTGATCAACCAAATTAGTTAAAATAGTTTCAAACAGAAAACTTGAACACAGTAAGCATCTATTGAGTTTGACGGATCTGCTCCTGAATGCTCGCTTTGTTGACAGAGCAACAAAAGATGACAAGCACAAGCAGTGGAGTGTGATTTAGCCCAGAAGTAAGTAGTAGAAAAAACAACAACATTGTTTTGATTTTTTCTGTAACTAAGTGACTCCTAGGATTTATTTAGCCTTTTCTTGAAAGCAGAAGATTCTGATTCTATAAACCGATGTTTTGAAGCCAGTGTTATAGCAAACCTTTTTGTCTTTCTGTGTAAATTTACCTTATTATTTTTGTGCTTCTTTCCTCCTAGCTAGATCACAGCAGTGCCAGAGGCTGTGGAACCGAAACCATCTGTCACAAACAAGCTGGATCGACTTGGGGCATTTTGCTTGTGTTTGCATCTTGTTGTACGTTAGCATGTGAGTCCACCTCTGCAGTGAGTTACAGAACAGAGGACTCGGGAGTGGTGCCTCTTCGTATTTTGTGTACAATTTGTGCTTTTTGGATGGTGTTAGTCTGTGAGAATGTAACATGATGCAACTGACAGAGCATTTAGAGTAAACTGTGAACTACACTGTGCGTGTGTGTGTCGAGGTTAATGTGTGATTCGTGTTGCAAGGACATAAATCTGTTTACACAATTGCATTATAGAACTATGACCTGGATTAAGTTTGGGGTTAAGCGAGTAGTGGCAGAGACTCCAGGAAATGTATGGAAATCAATAAAATGTCCTTTAGAAAGATAGATAGAAATATGAGTCCTGCATGTGTGTGTGTCCGTGTGTGTATGATGACTAAAGGGAGGGAGGGGGGAAGGAGGCATAGATTGTGGTCTTACCGCTGTGACAAACTAATGTGAGAAGAAGCGCAGCATCTTTGCCTGCATGCTGTGTAAATAATGATCAAAGAACAGCTAATTAAGCCTTCTATTGAACTAGCAAGGATATGTGCATGTGTTGGCAAATTATGCATGACATAAAACACATTTGGAAACACAGGACTATGTATCAGAATATGCTGTCATGTTATCTTCCTATGCCATACTTATCCTTATTATGTTCTACTTGGAAGTATATTTACAGTTCTTCGTCAAATCATTGATAAAGTAGGTTTGTGACTTCAGTTGATTCAAATAAAAAAGAAATAAAACAGACTCTGTGGAACCAGAGAGATAGTTTTAATTGTGAAATTAAAAACAGGTTATCTACACAAATTGCAACATTTTATCATATTATTCCCACAAATAAGTGTCTCTAATATCAACATTCTGGTACTTATACCTCTGATAGTGCCTGAAACTCTTTCGACGCCTGAATTTCAACCTAAGTGGTACCTCTGGCCCTCTGTGTCTTTTTGTAGCTTTTCCTGTTTTTTTTTTCTAAACCTTGTGGTTGACATTGTTCTCTACACCTGCTTCCAAAGTTACTTCATAATGGAAAAACTGTATGTCATAAACTCTTAGTGTTCACAAACTGGAAACAGATAAATTAGTCTCCACCCTGATGTAGAGTAATAAAAATATGTCGAATTTGTTTAGGTAGAAAACAATCAAAATGAAAAGTCCTGATAACCACGTGAAGTATTTGCACTTATTAATGTTTTTTTTTTCTTTATAATTACAAATACAAATCACTACGTAATACACAAAACAGATGATGAGACATGATCCATGTTATTCCATATCGAATTTGAGTATTTTTAATTGTTCTGCGTAGGAGTCAGCTGACTATAAGTGAAACTAAATCCAGCATTATTTGAATTTTCTCCTTGGCACTTTACTGGAATATAAATAAAACGAAAAACTATTTATTAAACATTGACCTGACAGACTTAGTACCACTAAAACATAACCACCAGATCTAAACAAGTCCCAAAAAAACAAACTATTTGACCTTTGAAGATCAGATTCAATTTATTCAAAAAGCAGCATAACCCAGATTAATTTCTATGCATTTACGTTGTATTTGTCAGAGTGTAAATTGTGACTAAAACCATGCGTGGAAGCATTTTAAATTCAACACAAACTCTAGCATTACAGAGGCTTTTAAAAAGTAGCTGCCTGAAGGCAAACTAGCATGACGACCAAACTGAGGTCAGCTGCCATCGCAACACTGAATAAAACAAAAAAAAAGAACAACATCCTCTCTATAACTTATTTTGTAATTTTTCAACAAGTGGATGTGTTTGGCTCTTAGTTAGACATTTAAGTTAGTTTTATTTGTTTAAATTTTTTTTTTTTTTCCCAAGAGTGACAGCTGAGGTGACACATTGTACAACTTTTATCTCAGTAAATTGGACAGCACCGTTTGACAAGCACTGTATCTGCAGGAGGCTCAGTGGCGAGATAACCGGCTGACAAGAGGCATGACTGTCAGAGTCCCTGTTTGAGTAACCTGATTTACCTGATAGCTCTATGAGTCCATAATGATAGAAACGTCCCTCTCTGGTAGCTGCTTGTGCCACTTGGCCCGTAGCTCTTCAAAAGTAGTCACAGAGAGGGAAAAAAAGCCCTGCTAAGCTGGGAAGATAGCAGAACAAATGCCAAAATAGGATTTTCTGTGATAAAGAGTGCATGGGTCTCTATTTGTCAGATAAAGCCCTGCATGAATTTGTCTTGTTTTCTTGCGTCTCTCCCCACAAAGAAATTCTGTTTTGTCGATGGAAAACCAAAAAGCGGTCCTACTAAAAAGTAAACGTCAGTAAAGCAGCAGATAAATTTAAATGAAGCTCAGATTAATGGACAGATTGATGGCGGAGAGAATGTTTATTGGACTCCAGCTAAATAGCCTGCCTGGATCTCTCTAGACTGAATCAAAGTTGAAAATAAATTTTACTGACGAGGCAGACAGAAGTGGTTTCCATCCAGCAGCATTTCCCTCTCCTCCCCTTCCACTCATTGCTACTCCAAACATGTCCCCTTGCTTCTCTTTGAAAGCTTTTGCCAAGACTTGTTTTTTTCATGGTAAAAGTTGTTTTTCCAACATCCTCCACAAGAAGAAAAAACACATGCTCCACATGCAGTCACTGGAATCGTTTTCAAACACTATAAGAGCCAAAACTGCCCCCATTGTTCATAATTTGATGATAGAAATTCAGTTAATGTGAGTGGAAATGCGAATGTGAATGAGAAAATGACATGTAAGACATGATAAAAGACAAATACTTATACAAATATGTTTGGGTTTAGATTAAACACAAAAATCCAAGCCTCTGACTAAAGCAATAAAACTCCAACCAAAGGCATTTTCATTCATCAGATGTAGAAAACAAGCAGGAGCTCCTCTGAACTCAGTTGACAGTTTTGCTGAGTCCAGCTTTTTTCTCCCCAACATGAGCTTTCAAAGGGCTTGTTATACACTTTCTGAACGCGTTCTCCCTTCGATGAAAAGACTTCGCCTCATGAAACTGCTTTTGTGTTTGAAAATGTGACGTTAATTTTTACCCACATCCCAATAGCTGAATACAATTTAGTTGGACAGATTCATCAATGTGACCCCAAAACATCAAATGAAGTCTGAGATTGTTCCAGAATGCCACAACGCCATAATAAGTGTGTTTATTCTAGAGGAATAAAAAGATTATTTTAGGTACATGTAAGTGGTTTCTATGTCAGTAAGTAGTAACAAATATTTAAGTACTTAACACTTTAATCTGTTGTTTCCCAGCAACTTCAGTTCCATGTTTCACTTGTTTCAGGTATTTTTATCTCACCAAAGTGACTCACACATATCTCTGTATTCAGGTTAAGTTTTCTTCAAGGCTGCAGTCATCACTGTATGACGAATGTATAATTTAAACGCTGAAAAGGATGTCCATGAGTAATCACTGGCATTGTTCTTACGTATTTCTATTTTATCTTGTAGGCTGAGGCTGGAAGATTCAAACATTCGAATGATTTACAAACTCTGGTTGACCTAATGTGGGTGTGTTTAGGCATTGGAAGGACAGAGAATATATTGAATGTGTTTGCTGTGAGGTAGCAGCGCTAACTGCTCCTAACATCCTCCCTGTGCAGCCTAAAGCTCAACAGGTAGGCTGTCATGTTTCTAAGGTCATGACACTCTGCTAAAGGTGATGTTTGGATGTTCAAAAAGGTCACAGACCCTGCCTGGAAACACTCCAGCAAAGGTCGACACACAGAAAAGTACATGCATGCAGCTCTTATTACAACTGTAATTTGTGCTTTGCTTCTGAAAACCTCAAATTAAATCTAATAGCTGAGGGCAAAACTGAAGCTTGTGCTAATGACTGGCAATTTTTACTCACAGCAACGTTGTCAAGACAGGATCACTAAAGAAAATATATATATATAGTCCTGCCTGTGGGGAGATGAGTGGGATACTGTACGTTGTAATAACAGTTATATTTTATTGCAATTATTAAGATGTCTGATACTTTTAGCTGGAGTTCAGCGAACAAGAAGGAGGCAAATACGAAGTTTGGCATTTGCTTGAAACCACAACCACACAGAATCTGAACAAAATGTATCATCATCCTCCTTCTGTATCAAAGAGCAAATGAATCATGTCACAACAACTGACACTTATTGACTAATCTGCTGTTAATGCAGGGGCAGTCTTCATAATAATTAATAAAACATTGTATCCATAGAATCCTGTTTGATTGCAAATATATATATATATATATATATTGATATTGCGATCTTCATTTTCTTGGTGTTGATTGGCTGAATACGCAAGAGCAGAGGTGAGGAAGACTATGGATGTTAACTTCTCCAGTAGCACCAAGATGGCTTCCACTATGCGCATTAATGCATATTAAGGTATATTTGGCGTTTGAAATGTCAAAATACGCAGTTGTAAAAGTTTTTACAGGGTGTCTCCAGTATTTGTTGATTTCTACTGTTTATCTGTAGTTTTGGTTCCTATCCCCCTGTGAAAACCAGACTGTATCCATAAAAATGGCTGATTGCTAGTTTGGTGCTTTTCTAACAATTATATATTTAAAAAAACATATTTTTGTTGCTAGTAGGAAGGTTTGACAACCAGTAATGTTAGCCAAAAAAGTTTAATCTGAACATTAAACTGTTAAAATTACTGTGGGGGATAAAACCCTCCCTCTGCATCCTGCTTTTTAACGTATTCTCATTCTACATCTACCCAATGTTAGTTACAGGCAGTTTATAGCAAAGTCACATATGATGCATTAACAACAATTACGTGCTTCAGTGCATTGAAACTGGATACTTTAACTCTATTAACTTAAGCATTTATTAATCTTAAGTGTCTAAAATATGTTTGAATTTGACTCCGTTTCACTACAGAGGCTACAATGAATTTTAATTGTGTTGTCTCACTGCCAAGGTCAGAATAATTTTCAATTTCCTGAGAGCAGTGACCTATTGATCTGTTATACAAATATCAGGTACTTTATAAAGTCTTCACAATCTCTTCATAAACTTATGTCCTCCAACACATGCAACACCAGTCATGTGTTTAATTGTTTGCTGGAGTTCAGATAATTAACGTTGAGCACGGACCTCAGGGTTCAAGAACAATCCAGTTAAAATTGGATGAATTGCACCTCAGAGGCACAAGCCTCAATTAAAGCTCTGTGTTTGTGTTGAGAACAACATTTTCATTTGTTGTGTTGGAACAATGAAATTCTGGGAGAAGAGAGAGAAACGAACACCAGGATTTACACAGCAGAATGTGCCAGGAAAGCTCTATGAAGCACAGCCAGAAGGGATGCTGCTCCTAAAACCCGGCCTTCCTCTCTCGAGTCTCCTCAGCCAAAATAATGAGCTGGCCGGCGAAGACTCCATCGAAACCAAGGATTCTGGGAAGTTCACGCTCCAACACGGGGCTAGTAGGTCAACTCGCTTACAGAGCAGAGCCACCCTGAGCGGCTCCAGCAAGGTGAGCCAGACTCACGAGGATGCATGTCTCTAAATGACTGCCTACAGGGGGATATGGAACCAAAACAAGGCAAGCTGAGATGCAAGAGAAGCAGGGAATGAACAGATGGGCAGGAGGAATCCTGCTGCATAGTATTTCTTAGTGCACGTCTTTGCAAACACGGACACAAAAACAGAAAATGAATAAACACAGAGCGCACTATGGGATTCCAACATAGGATTTCAATCCATACAGATGTTGCAAGCCTCAAAGTTAAACAAAGCTAACAAAGTGAAGCTTCTTTTGGAAGAAATCCTACACCAGTTCACCACTCAGGCTCTGCAGTCAGATTTCTCTTTAGTCCACACAGTGCTTCTTTCATTTTTCATCCGTCCTCTGTAGGATCTGACCCTCATCTTGCACCTGTCTGTCTCTTTCCTTTGCTCCAGACGGCATTCAAACTTTGTCAGAGCAGAATCTAACAACTTTTCTCTGTAACAAATGCACAACGAAGAAACTCTCACACAGCCGAGGTTACAATGATCTTAGAACTTCAACACAAATAAATAAAGAAGGGTCCAAGTTCGACACTGCTACATGCCCACTGACGGGCTCCAGTGGCTGAAAACGCTGCAAAGACAAAAAATCGAGTATTTTTGGTCTAGTTTGTAGTGCAAATATCTCACAGCATTTGAAACAAAACTAACTTTCAAGAACTTTTCAGCAACATACAGGAGCTCGTTTTGATTCAATAATTCCTTAATACGGATATAAAAGTATTAGCTCTACTGGTAGATTATGACACTTGACAATACATTTTCTCATGTTAAAAGCAAAATAATCTTCCAATGAAACTAGAATTCTTTAACCAATATTCAGGAACTATTGACTTAAAACAAGCTTATATATCTTGCTGAAAAGTTAGTTTTGTCTTTTTTTAAGTGAACTAAGATATTTGTACCAGAAACTAGACAAAATACTTGGTAGGATTTTGTGTTTTGTGTTTATATAAATGGAAATCTGAGTATACAGATTGCCTGTAGGTACATATAGATGTAACAGCTTAGATCCAAGTAAGGACAAAAAAACAAGAAGCCTGCAGTTTGTCCCCCTTCGGTGTTTTTTTTAATTAAAACATCCCACCATTTCACTGATGTACACTATGAGTGCAGCTGATAAAAGACCTCATGAAGTGACTCATAAAACTAAGTGAAAAAATATATAATTGCCCACCCTCCCTTCTCTCAATATTTACAACACCACCATGTATGACAGCTCTTTTTCCTCCCGAAATGTCCCTTTGTGCTAGGGTGATGCAAAGTTTCATGGTATTTAAAATGACACAAGACATAGTGGGCCCTTAATCAAATTTAACAGAAAAGCAATTCTCTCCAAGGTGACCTGCTTTGCTCTGCACCAAGTGACAGTAATGAGCAGTTTAAAACCAATGCCAGGACAGGTAAGCCTCATTCTTCTCAACCGCTACGTTCCCATCACCAACAACAAGAAGAAGACACAAACAAGAAGTCTAAAACAAAACTTTATAAAGGCAGGATTTGACTCACTTTTGCTCTTCTTTTTTAATCTTTTAATTAAAACCTGACAGGAAAAGCATCACTGCTCATATGCTCAGATGAGCCTGAGGTAGCATGCTGTGTGAACACTGAGAGAGTAAATCTCCTGTCATGAAGAAAAATAGTTATTAGTTAACCAAGGAATAACCTAATCACACCGAGAAGCCTTCTAGCCTGTTTTGATAAATACAACGCCAATGCTAAACCGCCGCAGTGGCGCCAATGAAACAATCATAGGAGGCTCGTTCCCAGATAGCCAGCAAACATGACCTGTTATCTCTGGAATCCATTTGTCTTTTCTCCCTCTCCCTTGCTCACTGCTGAATCTTTATTGAATAAATGTTAAGGCGACCTAGGCACAGATGACACATTGCAGTCTACGATGCAAGCCCTTAATTGAAGCCTATTTATCACTTCGGATGGCTGAGCTGCCGGCGAGGAGGGAGAAGAGGGTTACTGGTGAGCTGCACCAGGTAGCTCTAGCAGGCTTCCTCTTGTGATGGCAAAAATCATATTAATCTTACTTAGTGACAATTATGTGATATTCAACAGAAAATACATCTAAATCAGGAAAATGTAGTCCTGAAAATCTATTCCTCAACAAAAAAATCCACTGAAGTGAGCATAGCATGTAAAAGGAAACACGTTAAGGTAAGGTGTTTGATCAGTGTGCTGTGGAGTAAGCATGTTTTGCAGCTGCAGCATATCAGCCTGAGGGCAAATCGTCATAAGTCTGTAAATGTACACCTATGTATTCAGCCACAGTTTGCAACGTTACATCGACCAGGAGCGTAATTAATCACCCAAGCCCAGTGCCTTATCAATCTCTGCTGTCTGCGACATGCTCATAAAGAAAAGCACACACACACACACACGCAGGCTGAGGGACTATATATCTCAGGCATACTTCTCAGTGCCTGAGCAGGTTTCTGAGAACAGAGCAGCAGACAGACAGACAGACAGACAGACAGCCTCAGGGACAACCAGAAGAGTCAGAGACTGACTGCCTGTCTACCAATCACTACTGATACATGTGGGTACTGCACCACCCGCTGACTGTACAGTTTAAGGTAAACTTTCAAAATTCTGGCTGATGTGGATCAAAATGGAATTTAACTAGAGCAGAAAGAAAAACTTGTGGATTGTTTAGAACTGGAAATAATATGGAAAACTACTTATTTTACATCCATAATCAAAACAACCTAAATCTAAATAATAACATTTAGATTAGATATATTCTGCTAATTCTTGTTCCTGCATAAATTTCCTTACACGTATGTTGTTTGGTCTTGTTAAATAAATAGAAAAAGCTCTAATGCTGTAAGCAAAAATAAAATGTGTCATTATGGTAACATTTATTAATAAAATTTACAGGCTGGAGAATGAACATCTAATTTATTTCCAGGTTACCTATTATGCTTAGGTCAGGATCAGTCTACACACAACATGTGCAGTAAATGTTTTTGGACAAAACCATTTTCAGAAAATGACATTTCAGTCTGTTGGAGATGCCTTGAGGTCTCCTGTCACTTTAAATCCAAATAAGCCAGTCACACTGACCCATCTCATTTACACTCGTATGTGAAAATGGCTGCAAACAGATGCACAACTATACAATCATGCATCACTAAAAAGCAGAAGTGGAGCCTCCTAGACAACCAAAACAATGCAGCAAGTGGTTTCTGGATGGTAAGTCAACAACAATACATTTGAAGGCTTCTCTTTTTTTTTCCAGCAGACATATAGTGGTAAAATCATCTGAGCAAACATGCAGGAGCTCAGCTTGGCTGGGGTTGCTAGGAAAGGGGAAGTGTCTGCTGATTTGTGACATTTGTATTCCAGCGGTTTTAAAACGGCTAATTTTTTCAGAAACCAGAAAACATGAACTTACTGCCAAAAACAAGCAGTTTTTATTTATTTATTTATTTTAAGCATTTGGTCTGTTTTTAGAAGCAGCAGAAACCCAAATGGAAGTACAAAATGTGCAAAGTGTGAATTGTGCAAAATACATGCCATTTAAAAACAGTAGTTACATATGTATGTGCACGTAAGCACAAAATGTAGGGATTTTCTGAGTTTGTTATGTTTAATGAAGCACAAAATTATTCTGCTAAAATTAAATGTAAAG
This sequence comes from Poeciliopsis retropinna, assembly GCA_010277075.1. Lineage (NCBI taxonomy): Eukaryota > Metazoa > Chordata > Actinopteri > Cyprinodontiformes > Poeciliidae > Poeciliopsis > Poeciliopsis retropinna. The sequence continues at coordinate 2,199,107 of VMRM01000004.1, read as the reverse complement.
ACTGTTTGCAACCAGACAGATTTTTAAAGTCTACATGCTTAATAACGTTACAAATGTATTTTTTTTACCCCAAGCTCCAGTCACCATGGCTACCTACCCGCTTGGGAGGCACGCATCACCCAGAGAATCAATGGGCTCCTAAACAGAAGCCAGGGTGGACCCCAAGTTAATCCCTGTCCCCACCCACACTACTGTAAAGATAAAATAATAAGCATCTCTTTATCCTATAGTAACTCTGTGGGGGACAAAATTAATCATTTCGTCAAATGATTTGAACAGATCTGCTCAGTTTCAGCCCTAATTATATCTAACTGCATCGAAAGACTCCAGAGTCAGAGTCAAGTCTCCAGTCAACCAGAATAACTTCTCATCAAATAACAAATCAGGAATCTAATAGGGGCGCCTGATGACAGTTATTATATGTCTGATGGAATTATGAAATTGTGGGTTGCATGTTTAACACAGAATTTCTCAGTCACTGCAAACTGCAATAATGTAAATTATCCTATAGACTGCTCACTTCAAACTGACAGCACTGGAAACTTGAAATGTGTGAGTCTATGCATGTATGCCTTCATTATTCTCACTTCTTGCATTTTTGTTATTGTGGCTCTTAACAAAATGCAATAAAAATAAGAATGTTTATATAATAACATATATTTATTATTTGACTGTATATACCTGTGAGTGATGCTCAGAGGGAAAGTTTTGTTTCATATTTACAGTAAGAGGAAAAAAGGCAGAGAGAGAAACAAAATCTTCTCAACGATTTGCTGTTGTATTATATTTAAATGTGTGCAGGATAAAAGTAGGTATATATAGACGGTGGAATCATAAAGACGCAGCGTGTGGAAAGAGGTAGACAACAGCTTGGAGCCAGCAGAGCACATAGGCATATGGCAGTGGTAGAGATAATACCCAGCAGTGGGCCATTCAAAGCAGTACAGTGTGGCTGAAGGCAGCAAAACCAGCCAACTCCAGTCGCAAAAAGTATTCAAAGCCACTGGGATTTAGGTGTTGTTCATGGGGATGTTTCGCAGCATCCGTAGCACAACACAACAGCATGAGGGCGTTTATTGAAATCTTTAAATATTTCTGTTGCTTTGCTTAAACTTCAGTTCTACCTCATAAACAATGTTGCCCAACTTTCATATTTTAGTGGGGCTTTGTATGCATTATGCATTGTTGCCTATTTTTCTGGAATAGACTAAAGAAGCCCTCATCCACAGGGGAAGCAGCTCGTATGCAGCAACACGACAAAACAGGGACGAAATTCAAAGTTGAGTCACATCAGGTAAAATGTTGTTTGAAGCTTTAATTGTAAACTGTAAGTTTGAAGTTCCTCCTGATCTAAAATCCTTCAGTGTGGTTTCTACCATTGGTTGTTTGTGTAAAACAGTTTCAAGAAAATGGAAATGCCTCAGTTCACTACAGCCGTCAAGCACTTCTAGCACTAATCCACTTTTTATACCACTGATACCGATACAGGTACCGATACAGGATTGGTATTGGCTGGTATCATCCAATACCAATCCTGAATTGACTTGAAATGTTTGGCTTTTATAAACTCAGACATAAATGTACTGATTTACAAATTTATTTGATAATTCTGCACCAGAAGAGCTCAATTAAATACACCAATAGCTTCCTAAGCTTGGTCATGTAAAATCAACAGAGCCTTAATTGTTAAGTCAGTGCGATTACAGCAGCCAATTCAAAATAAGTAATAAAGAAATTAAAACTGAGGAAAAACAATAGATTAAATACTTTGGTCAGACGTGTAAAAAATAAACTGCAACAAATCTTTCAAATGATTCAGAAAGTGCAATCATAAATTCTAGATATATTGTAAAATAAACTATAAAGCATAGAATTAGATCAAATAGATCTACCCTAATTGGTCAGGTACCTTGTCACCAATACCTATTATAGATTTTTTTTTAATACTGTAGTTGATACAGATATTAATATCAGATTGGTGCACCTTTAGTGCTTATCTTTAGCTTTGAAGCCAACATTATGACTTGGTTTTCTAATATTGTTAAGCGTGATAAATGTAGCAAAATATCCTAATCAGCAGACATCAATAAATGACTTCAGGATTGATAAATCCTTATGTTTTCATAAAAATGTAGTAAAACACATAACAAATAGTTATTATTTGGCCCCCAAAAGGCCGTTTAGTCTTTATACTCTCATATCTGTCTTTTTATTACGTGTTATTTTGTGGCCTTGGGTAATTATGGGTATAAATCCACCAAACGTCTACCAGTACTGCACTCAGCCAGAGTAGTTCTGAACAGGTTTGTTGGTGCACAGCGCCTGTAATGTCCAGAGTTGCTGGTTTTCTTACTGAGTTAATAAAGACCTTCCTTGGAGGTTTTCTCAAACCGAGCCACTGGCATCTTGACATATTACTCCTCCTCTAACAGAGTCTGGGGATAAGATTGGTGTTTCACAATAACCCAGCAGTGGATGGCCGATAGACTTACAGCATGATAACAGGGAACTGCTATTTAAAATTACAGGGAGCCAGTTTCTTTCTCATGCTGGTATCAAAGGAGTCGTCATAAATATGCGTTCTGGTTAAACCTTTACATAAAGAGTCCTGGTTTATAGTGCTTTAATTTCGATGTTAAGCTTGACAAGTACATATAAGTCAAAAAGCTTTAGGAATTGGTCAGCAAAGTAGAATCCTTCCAATGAAAGTATATTACAACAAACTATCAAAATATCATTATTCAGTGCTTTGCTAAATTAATCCTTCAGCCTTCAGAAATTATTATCAATTATTTCTCAATTAAAATTGCTTAAAACAATTATGTTGTTTTTTTATCTTGTCAAAAATAACAGGCAGTAATTTATTATATGATATGATACAATACCCCCTTTTCAGAAGTTTGATGTTTGTTTTGCATGACGATGAAATGAAGTAGAAAAGAATAAATTCTTATACGTCCAAACAGGATCTCAGATGTTTTCTTTCATAAAAGAAGGGAGTGCAATTGTATAACTATTGGATGAAATGCTTTGATGGTCTAGAAAACATTTTTGGTCTATTCCAAGCAACAAAAATAAGAACTTTCTTCACATACTCTTCCAGGATTCTATTTAAGTTTAATAAATGGATGTGCACAAGTTTGTTTTTGAGTAAAAAGTTGCTGGATAATACAAAAAAACATGGCTGCAAAAGGAAAAGTACCTTATGGATAAACAGTGGAGGGCTACACAGTTATTCCAGGAGCAGAAAACGGCCCACATGCCACAGTTTGACCACCCCTGTCATAAATTTTTAACATGTCATGGAATATTGCTCAATCTTTCATCCAAGATTTGGAGAGTGTGGCGAACTTATGAAGACATGGCTGTCCACTGAAACAGATTCTTCCTCAGATCAGGTAAATCTGCTGACAGAATTTCTATTAGGCCACAATTTTACCATTTATGTGTCAATAAAATTTGCAGTTTACCACAAATCATTTGGTCATCACACCAATCGTGTGGAAGAAGATGTTGGGGTGATACGAGATAGAAATTGACAAAACGTCATTCTGAATTCGCCATCGGCACAGTGAAATATGAACAACGGGGTAAATGAGAAGACATGCAGCATTTTCAGAGTTACATTTGGAAAATTTGAAAATAGCAGGTCTCATTTTGCTACCACTACTTAATAATGCTCTTTGTGAGGCTCGATCATATAAAATACACTGAAGTCTGTGTCTATGATGTCACAAAATATGAGATAGTCCAAGGGATGTGAACGCTTTTCAAGGCCCTAAATGTATTAGTATGTTTTGAACGCAGCGTGTTTGGTATCTGTTCACACTCAGTACACTCAGCTGATAAGCAGGAGCACAAACTAAGAGAGATATAGTGACACAACCACATGCACAAATAAAACCTCAGAGCAGGAGACATATTCAAACAAGGCAACACATCAATACATCCTGGAACACACACAAACATAAACCCACCCACATACACACACTGACAAGATGTCCTTCACGTAGGATCTCAGCAGGTGCATCGACTCCCTCACGTCTGCTGAGCGAACCCTCTGCAGCGTCCTGTCTGCTCCCAGCCCATCTGATTTTCTCAGCGTCTGTCTTTCCTCCTTCTGATTTCTTTCAACCCATCTGTGTCTTCTACTCCCTTTATCGCTTCTTTAATCTGACGCTATCATTGGCTGCTTGGCAAGGCTTTTGCACACAACAAATTTACTTTCAAAATACTTGCTACATAGTGGATACAGCTACATTTATAGATTAATGAGATTTTTTTAAGGTTCAGACTAGTTCTGTCAATCGATTAATAATATAATCAAATTAATCATATTCTGTTACTGTGAGCATGCTTAACTTTGTTAGCTTGAAATGTAACAAGGCATGTTTTTCTAAATATCTTTTATTATCTCAAACCAAACCTCTCAGTTTTCCAGATTTTTATTTTCAGGATGGTTTAAAAGAAGTCATCTTGTTTCGAGTATTAATTTAAAAATGGGTGTGATTCAGTGGAAGGATAATTTGTCACTGCAGTAAGTACACAACAAACTAGCTTGGTTTTATCCAAAAGTCCATCACTGTGTGTTTTTAAGGCAAACTTTGCCATTCAGCTCATCAGCCTGACTCTTTCCGGCCATCTTTTCACTCCCGTTTGCAACTTTACATTACTGACCGCAGTACAAGACTGCGCTGCTGTGAACTATAAACCTTTTATAGAGAGAGGCTTTTAGGTCAAAATAGGTAATCTGATTAATCTGCATTATGTAATATTACCGCGCTAACCTTTTAGATTAATCGCATGCGTTAACATTGACAGCCCTAATTAAAAGCCAGATTTAGTTGCTGCTGTCAATGAAAGAAACAGATTGAGTCTGGATGTTTAGCTTTCAGATAAAAGATCAAGGTTGTATTTTAAGACAACAGAGCGGGAACGATGCCAGGCTCAGAGACAAATACAGATAACGGGATAAAGGCACAACAGATGTGACAGATTTCATAAAGCGACAGAGGTTCAAAGATTATTCCACTAGTTTTGGCTTTGAGAGATTATCTGCTGCTTGAAAACAGTAAATATGCTTTTGTGGCTGTGAACAAGCACTTTAACGTTGGTGAGGAAACTGAACAAGCTTTTAATAGATGTGAGTGCAGAGTTCTGCCATGAGACGAAAGGAGTTCCTCTGAGGTAAGGATTTCACTCTGTGATATATCGCTACATATTTATATATCGTAAAATTTGGCTCTTTTACAGAACAACACTCCTGAGCCGTGAGAGCAACCAAAGACCTGAAGATCTGAACCAGACTGACATAAACAATGACCAGCAGCGTTCTGAACCACTAAAAGTTTTATCCCAGTCAAGCAGAACTGAGAGGCATTTTTAGGTTTACATAATATGATTTTTATGTTTTAGATATTTAGATAAATTTAAAAAGATTTTATTTTTCTTTTTAAATAAAATCAGCTTGCTGTCACCGCTGCCTGACTGCTTGCTCCGAGGTGTTTGGGTTCTGGAAGGTACTGCACAGATGAAACTAAAGCGGCAAAAAAATATTTCCTCTTAGCAAACTCAACTGTGGTTTTCTGCTGCTTAAATCCCTTCAAGTATAAGATTATAGGAATTTCATGCAACTCACCTCATCTGTGAGAAGTTTCTCCAAGGAGTTTTGCAGCTGCATCTTAGTTCATATGACTCAACAGCTTTACAAAAATGTATTTTCTCATTGTTTAAAAGTGTTTGGAAAATGCAGGAATATATGTACAAACATGTCTAAACAAAGACATATAGGATTTGTTTTGTTGATTTCACTACAGAACCGACAACTTCCACTGTGTAAGAACACAAATGTAAAAATATGAATTGATGTATTGGTTTGAGTGATTGAAGGTCCTTTATTTTGTGCATATTCTTTGCAGACTTTTCTCATTTGATGAGTAAAAATTGTTCCTGTCAACTGAAAAATAACAGATGGAAACTTTCCTACTTGTTTTCAATTTAGCTGTCTGACATCACACAATTTCTAAATGACTTTCAGATCCCAGCTGGACTAAAACAAACAACACTCTGCGCAAACTTTCATTGTATCAACATAGAAAAGAGAATACTGCTACAGTTTAAACTAAGTGAAATTATGGGTGAACTGTGAGAAAATGTTCACATAAAGACACCTACTGATGCTTATGTGTGGCTGAAACTGTTGGTGTTAACTAAAGGGGCCAACTAGGCTTTGTTAGACCAAACTGTGACAAAGAAAAGGTCAAATGTTCTTTGACTTTTTTGGGGCTAAAAAAGACAGGGATTGCCAACTTTACAAAGCCAAAAAATGTAAATATTTTAACAGCAAGTTACTTATCTTCCATCATATATCCTAAACAGCTCAGTTACATTCTGAATATGGCAGCCACGTATGCATATGATGTCTGTTTAGCTGACGGGGGTTGCATTCACAAAATATTTTCTGCCTTTAAAAAAGGTGACGGAAAAATCTGAAGCCAATCTGACTTTTTGATGGATTACAATTCAAACACCTGACCATTTGGTGCAGACAATTTCACCAAATGGCACAAGTAGTGCGGGTAACTAAAGTAATCAATAATAAAAAATAATAATTCTCATCTGAGTATCATTTCTGACCTGGACTCTGAACTCAATGTATCTCACTATCTGGGTGTTGACAGTGTGTTGAAAATGGAGGCTTTGGAGCGTGTCTGGTGCAGCTGACCACAGCCGAGGGACTTCCTCCCACTAACCTGCTTTCTGACTTCTGATCATTTCAATTATAGAAACGTTCACTGATTTCAAAACTTGACAGTAGAGTGATTCCTTCTAAAGATCAAAACCTTGAGACACTTCATTACACAGAAACTGGTGCAGAATTCATGTCCATGTTCATAATTTAAGTGTGATTGGTTCATGTTTATATAAAGCAACAGGGACCAGAGTCTGTGATTTTTGTCCCTGCAGAGAAATGGTAACATGCATTCATCTGCTTGATGTGAGATGGAACAATGAATCCACATCTATTCATTGAATTTTACTGAAAAATTAAAAGTTTATGTAATTGAATATGTCAAATAATAATAAAAATACATTAAGACTGATTTTATTTGACTGCATTTGTATATACGCCTCTGTGAAAAATATTGGAATGCAACTAGCAGCTTTATAATTAACATATTTTGACAATAACAGACTACTGCTGAATGTTTGACAACAGGTATGATGCCTAATGGGTACCAATAGATCCATCAACATGATGAGACATCAGCAGTTTGGACTTGGAAGTGCTGGGGAAGGATTTATTGAACTTACATGTCTTCATTTTGAACAAGGCATTGCGCTCTTACACTGAAAAGTGCTTAATCTTTGTCTTTTGCTGTTACTTTGAAGTCTTCCGGCATGTTGGAAAAACACGAAGCTGAAACTATGCACTAAAATAATCCAAAAGATACGAGGATTAAAGATCAGTTCCTCAGCATAATCTCATGATCTGAGTCACTTTTTACTTTTAGAATAAAAAATGCATTGTCAAATATGGGCTGCATTTGACCTTTAAAATTTTGAGAACCAGATATGTAATCATTAAGGTCTGATACTTAAAATTCAGATCTTGTACAAAAGCCACTCTGAGCTCTGTAAAATCTTCGGTTTTAGTTTTTATCCTAAGTATCTCTGTGGTTGACAGTTCCAGTGTCACTGTTCCTTGGAGAGCTGAAGAGGTGAAGAGGTTCAAATGGTCCCACTGCTGCTCTGGTCCCGCCATTTTGACAGTGATGCATTGTAATGGTGATACTTTCTAGCCAATACCCCTTTTATCCTGTCTGTCCCCCAGCCGGCCATTTTTCATCAAAAACATCCCCCTTGTTCTCTTTGTCTGCTTAAAAATTCACACTGTTCCTTTTGATCTTCAGCTTCGCTCTCAGCTCCATATTTTGATATCTCTTCAGAGATTCGCAACAAACTGTAGAGGAATTGGTCATTCTACCAGGAGGTGATGCATGTCTCCAATTTCCCTGTAGTTGGAGCCACCTGATCAGCTGACTCGCTGCTGGGTCGGGAAACGGTGCAGGATGGCCTTTAGACCCGAGGGAGGCAGTGAGAGAGACTGTGAGGAACAGGATGGCAGACGGAAAGACGGTAAAAGAAAGACTTTAAGTCCAACTGGAATTTGAGCTGCAGTGTTTTGTCATGACGTTCTGCTACTGACACGAAGATAAAGCTGGAATATCAAAGCTTAACATGAACTCCAAGCTTGATGTAGAGCATGCGGAAAATTGTGTTTAGGTCCCTATATGTTCCACACTCTAGACTTTCCGCTTGCTTTGAAAGCAGCTCTGTCTCCCAAAGGACATCTTTCAACCAAGTGTGAAAGAGAGTAATAAACCAGCAGCTGGTAAACCGAGATCAAAACCAAAGTGGGAAAAGAGATTAGCGGAAAATCTAGCAAAAAGGTCAAATAAATGCAAAGATGTCCGCCTATGTCTACTGTGTTGACTCAAAGGGGTACCACTATGTAAAATCAACTTTTTTTTATTTTTAGCTCTACATCATATTATAATATTACTTGGAGTGTTGCCCTGATTCTTTCATCCATGTTTGAGAAATCCTTTAATCTCCATCTCAACCATTAAGCTGTGAAAAACGTCCTGGTGGACCTAGCCCCGCCTTCGAGGTGCAGCTCCACTTCAGACTAGCCGGCAGCAATTAGCAAACACCTGGTGATTATTCTCAGTGCAAAAACACTTTTAAATGATTGATAGGAGAGCCATGTTGTGATGACTTCCTGAAGGCGGAGTTCTAGAAAGTGCAGGAGTTTTTAAAGAGACGGAGACCCAATTTCAAGGCATTAAATTATGAAGTTAAACTGATTTTAAGTCATATTTGACATAAACAGCTCTTTTATATACAACTTCAGGTAACATCGTTACTTGATTGTGCTAAATAAATGGCACTATGTGCCCCTTTTACAGCCACAAGATCCATTATTAGTTTGTCAGTTTGGCTCAAAGTCATTTCCATCTGTCATAAAAGAAAACTTTTTAAAAATCACTTCAAGCTGTTAGTAAAGCAGTTCTCAAAAACAGAACACAGAAAAAGGAATATCTTCTCCAAAGTAATGTTTTCATCTCTTTTTAAACTGGTTTGTCTTTCGTATCCCTTCCTTGCCTTCTTAAAGCCTTTGAAGCTTGCCTGATAATGTTGGTTTGACCACAGGATGTCTTTTCTATACTTCAAAAGAGTGAGTCTTTCACCAGATGAAGAAAAGACAGCCATTGCACAACTAAACATCTGGAGGCTGATGGTGAAAAAAATAGAAATTGAAGTTCATGGGAAAGCTAAACAGGAATGTTTTGTTTGCAGAGGGTCAGAAGAGTTACTGTTCATGAAATGAAACCTCCAATGGAGAGAGAGTGACGCCGCGGTATGCCCTCACACACCAGATATCTCAAGAATAATGTTCTGTTGAATTTCATACCTTTGCTTGAGGCAAACAGAATTCATTAAAGTTGAAGTTCTTTAAAACAGTGGATGTTACGTCAGATAAAATCTGTCTGTGTTTAACAATCCATTGACAAAGTTCAATCAAACAGCTCTGATTCCGGTTCCAATGCCTGAGTTATGAGTATAATCTCATGTAACCATTTACATCCAATTCTGCCATAATTTAATGACGTAAAGTGTGAACAAGCTTATTCACGTATGATTTTAATTTAATTTATTTAATGGAAACACAGCAATTGAGAAATTGTGTTTTTTAAACATTAGCAGAATATAGTCAAAGACTTTGTAATGCAAACTCAGCTAGTTACTGATCATAATACTGAACTGAACAGCTAAGCAGTTTCTGAAACACTTTGTGGTGAAACAACTTATTAAATTGCTTTATGCTAGTTTCTCTTTAATTTTTCACCCATCTGTATGGCCATCTGGCCAACTGAAGTTCAGCTGGAAATGCTTCTCAGTTCCAGCACCCTGCACCTCCTCCTCTTTCACTTGCCTCTTTCAAGTTTTAATAAGATAACTTTCACCAATTTCCCTGCTCACATTACTTATTTATTTCATTTTTTCCCATTTCTGTTTAATCGCCGCCGTCGGGACACTGGTTCAGTCTGTCGACGAGAGGCCGACTGAAGTAAGGAAAGAGGCAAACACAGAGGGAAGAGGGGCTCAGTGATCCCTGTCTGGTGCAATCGTCTGTGCTTTAATGAAGTCCAATCTGTGAACGCACGATGGCCTCACACCCCGAGGAGATCATTGGCTGTCTGCGACACAGCAGAACCCATAATGAGGGAACAACTTCACTGATGCTTTTGAACTGTCCCATAAAAGACAATTGAATAGCTTACCGTCCTTCCTTATGATCCAGCACAATGTAGTGTCAAAAGTGATAACTGTCTCTCTCTCTCTCTCTGGGGTTATCAAAAAAACAAAGACGAGGTTGAATGATTTTATGTCATCCCTGAGGTTGCAAGAAAAGTTCACCTTTAAAATCCAACAAACTTCTGTTTATTTTAGTGGGACTTTATGTGACAGGAAAGGGGAATAAAATTATTTATTCGCAAATGCTTCAGGAAATATGATAAGTGTATCGAGCCTCTGTTAAGATGATGCCACTAAATAAAATCTAGCGCAATCAGATGCCACCTAATTAGCAAATAAAGTCCTTCTGTGTGTGTAATTAATATCGGTATAAATTCAGCTGCTTTCTGGAAAACTCTGGAATGGCTGCAGAGATCCAAAGCTCAAGAATGAGAACCTGGGAAACCCGGCCTTTATAAAAGACATTGTAGAAGAAAAAAGTCATTGTTGAGAGTTCTGTTTGATGTTTCTAAAGAGCATTTGCTTTAACTGAACAGAAAGCCTGTAGAGAAAATAAAATTCAAACATGAATTGCTAATAATACTAATAATAATAATAATAATAATAATACTGAGAAGGTTCTGCAGTATCACCATGTCAACCTGTGCTAACCTGACGAGAAGTAATTAGCAACCCACAAACACTCCAAAAAGACTATTTATGGTTTGCTGTAAAGAGAAAAAGACTCACTAATGTTCAACAAATTCACAGATTAATGTTCAATGTGAAAATGATTCAAGCTGAGAACATTGGAAAAACTTTAGTTCAGTGCCTTGAAATCCGACTGGAACTGGAAATGAGCTGAACAATGAATGTTCTGTCATTAATTTGTCGAAATAATTAAAAAGGAAGGATGTGCTCAGAATAAAAAAAATATGTAATTATCCCTTAAACCTTGATATACTAATTGAGGCCCAGCGTTTCATCAAATTCTGCAGCACATAATTAAAAGAAACACTGAGTGAGCTGCATATATCAAAAACATTGCTTTGTCCTTCTGTTCACATTTCTCACACTCCCCATTAATCTGGTAAAGATACCTGAAAACTTTGCCTAATTAATAATATGTTGACTTACAAATTTTTGTCGAAGAAAATTTTTGTGTACGCTGCAATCAAATAAATGGCTAAGTTAACATGTAATTGTGAAACTGTTACATGCTGGTTTTTTCTAACCCAGCGAAATACTATACCTAATTAACAATCACATGTAGCCTCAATGAATAGTCAAAGTGTTTTGCTCGAAGAGATGGGAGAATCCAAACCGTATTAGAGTACTACACACATGAAATAACTGAAAATGTTTTCATAACTAGAGAAACACTGTCGACCTTATCACAGTTAAATTGACTTTGCCAGCCTTGATACTATTGATATGATTTGAATGTTTACTCATTAAATCTGAACGACTGAGCAGGGAGAGTTTGACTAAACAAAATGTTGAACAAAATTCAGATTTAAGACTCTTCTGCAAGAAGACAGAAACTAGAAAATGATTTTATCCAGCTTAATTTTTGCAGCAGAATTCATCTTCATCAGACATTCATTCTGAAAGTATATGTATTTTGGAACTTTTTTTTTTTTTCGCTTATGTAGGTTTAGGATAAGAAAACAAAAACACATGCTTTGGCTTTTTAATACTTTCATTTTTTAGTGTTAACCACGGAATAAAGGTTTTGTTAACACACTTTGAAAGAAAGATGCAATTTATGAAGGACAGACATGAAAAGTTATGAAAAATATAATGTGTATAGCTGCAGGTTTTACAAAGCATATGCTGAATGCAGTTATGCTCTTCTGAATGTTTAGAGAAAATAGCATTATGTAACTTTGGCACAACGTGAAAACATAAAATTGTATGTAAAGCATAGCCTTTATTAGAACTGAATAAAGGACAGGCGCCTGAAAATGCAATTGAAATAAAAAAATCTAATAAACAGAACATATGGAAATAGAAATACACTGAATATGTAAAATATATTCAATATATATACCTTAAATTACCTTCTCTAAAAGCTATTTTCCTTCTTGTGGCACTACAGCAGAGTTATGCTACTGAAATTGCTATTCAGAAAAAATCTACCTTTACGTCACTCACAGAGAGCACTTGCAAAACTGTTTTAGAACCATATAAGGATACAAAAATCTGCAGAATTGATCATAAAAGCTTGGTTAACTTGAACAAGACATTAAATGCATATTCACATCACCAACCTGAGTTTTTTTCTCTTGGCTCTGCAGTGCGCCATTTGTGGTGCTCACCCAACAGGAAGAGCAGCAAGGTAAGCTATTACTATTACGGTGTATAAGAACCATTGCAAATAAAATGGGGGAAAAAAAAAAGTAGTACATTCTTGCTAATAAGAACTGGGAAATATTTATATTAATCTCAGACATTTTCAAGAAAAAACAAATAAGCTTATTTTGAATTCCAAAAGTCAAAAAATTTGCAACAAAAAGCTAAAGAATTCAGAGATTATTCTTAGAAATTTGCAGAAAAAAAAATATTTTGAACTTAAACATTTCAAGGCTTTTTCCAGAAGATTTCTGAGATTAATTTCAAAATTTCTGATTTTCTTCTAGAAATGTTTTAGCTTTAAACTCAGAAATTCACAAGTTTTTAAAAAAAAGAAATTTGTGAGATTAATCTAAACATGTGTTTTGTCTAGTCTTCCTTTTTTTTTACCATAACATCACTATGTTTCTAAACAGAAACATAGGCACAATAATTGCTGCAAGATGTTACACCTCTAAAATCCCCAGCATTTGACCAGCCATGTGTAAAGTTTAGAGTGGTGAAGTAATGCACTTCATCTACAGGTTTTCCTGCAGCAGCTGTTAAATACAGGCTGGATTTATCTGCAGCAACAACCATTGTTTTAAAAAACAAATCTGTAGAGAAAGAATGCACAGACTAACATACAACTATATTATGCACATTTATAAACAACAGGAGTGTTTTTCTGTCATCACACTCCAGGTGGCAGCGACTGTGTTCCCCCTATAATTAAAGAAACCTGCATTATAAGAGGTGCAGCTCTTACTCAAGTACCACAGTATGTTTATCAGACAGAAGCTCGGCTTTTATCATTCCATCATTTCCTGATAGAAAACGTGGAGATGGATGTTTTTCCCAGTTTGATGGATGCTAATGGACACTTAGGATGTTCTCTTATAATTACTTTTTCTGTTTTGAAAAACAACCCAAACAAAATTGAGTGTGTGTTACTAATGGATTCAAATGTAGCAACAAAATGCTACACTTTAGTGCAGTGATATTCAGTCATTACAGGACACAAAATGCTTCCTTTGCTTTTCAAAAACTACATTAAAAAGTATATGGATTATTTTACACTTAATGTAAAGTTTTATTTTAGATTCTTCTTTCAAGATGACTCAGTTTCACTTCTGAAACATTAACTAATCACTAATCTGTAACAATTATTTTTTCTGTCATATCACAAAAAGTAACTGAAGCGTGTGAGATGGAACAAAGTTTTTTTTTCTAACAAAAATTCTGAAAAGTGTGGTGTGCATTTATATTCAACCCCTTTGAGAAAATACTTCAACTAAAAAATTTCCTATTGACACATTCTTTACATTCAGTCAGTCTGAGTAAACGGCGACATCTTGGTAAGTTTATAGTTCCATATTCTCGTTTTCTAGATGATGGATACACCCGGAAATTGTGAAATTGTTTTGTAATCTAATCCTGCTTTAAAAAACTCCTCAAAATTTTAATTGCAGAGAAAGAGCTCCACCGAAAGAAAGTTCCTTACTTTAAAGAGACTATTTTAGTTCCTGATTAATCTACCAATTATGCTGATGATTAATCAGATTAAAAAATTCTGCAGATTTTTCATGCAAGCCATATTTTTACACAATACTGGGAATACATTAAAAGAAGCTGTTGGTGTTCAGATATTTTAAAAAAAGGGACATTTGTCACATCTGAATTCTCTCCAGTTCTCAGCTGTTCTATGTATTAAGTCCAAGTACCAGATACAGACAAGCGTATTGGTCCCCCAAACCTTTAGAATTACATTTCCAAGGGTTACATTTCTAAAGATGGTAATAACGTCTTATCTTGTCTGAGGACTCAGTCGTTCTCCCATACATTCACATTCATACCCTGATGGTGGTAAGCTACATCGCCCTGGGTGCCACTGAGCCCTGCAACCACCAACAGGAGAGGCAGGTGAATTTTCTTGCCCAAAGATACAAAGACTGATATGGAAGGAGCCGTAGTTCGAACAGGATAAATCCCCATCTCCTGCTTCACCCCACAGAGACAAAAGAATATGTTAAACATGACAAGCAATTTTATTTGTAAAAACATAGCATCAGTAATTTATGTCAGAACAAATAAGCCTAAAAGAGATAACGAAGACACAAAAACAGCGAACGCAATCTGCTAAATAAAACCATGAAATTATCTCACAAGCACAAAGGCCCCGAAAAACCAGGAAGCAGCGGATGACATTTAACATACCCATGTGAGATGAGGCTCCAAAATCTCTTTGAAAAACTTTCTGATATTTATCCAATCTCAGTGAGTGGGAGTGTGTGGGAAGGGCGCGTTTTCTCATGCTGACCTCTGAGAGTTTGCTGACACAACCCTCAGAGGGTGAATACCAAATGCTTTAGCTGCAGGCAAAGCTCTACTGGTTCATGTCCTCCAAAGCCTGTTTTCAGCCTCCCCCATGCCCTTCCTCTTTCCCCCCACTGCTCTTGTTAAATTTAAGAAAAAGACAACAGGATTTGAATCCCAAAGATATGACCTGCTTGTCAAACAGAACCCCGCTGACAACTACCTCTTCTGTTTTTTTTGTGCAAGTTCACCGTTAGCTTGTTGAGTCAATGTGTTCCAACCTCAAGCAGCGCAAGTCAAGTAACCTTTTAATGCTGATCCCTGTCCGTTGCTGTTGCATCTCCAGAGCTCGGCTGTACAGGAAGAGGAAGTGACAGTGTGTGAGAGCTGATGGTGAGGGACGGTGGGGGCGCAGCATCCCCGCCGGGTTCGGGCTGCAGCTTTTTCTTTGCCTGGGGCGCCACAGTTCAGCTGAGAGGATGTGCTCAAGGAGCCAAATGAAATGAATCACTAGATACTGGCTTTGGTTTTACGGACACGGTTGTAGCCGAGTACAAGCTTTCCTGTCTGAAAAGGTCAGTGGTGTAAATACTGTGGATGGTGGTGGTGGTGCGGGGGTTCTAACATCCACAAAAGGCCATTGGCGCTGCATGAAGACAACATTTGTTTGATGTTTCTATGAAGAAACGACTGAGCAGGTGGGTGTCATTGGCTGCCTTTCCATTGACCATAATTAAACAATTGGACATTTGGAAAAACAAATCAGCTTAATGGAAACACACCAATAGGTTTGTCATGATAATAAATTTTGCTTAATGATAAATTGTCCCAAAAGTTATTGCAATAAACGATAATATTGTTGTTTTGAGACCATTTTCAACTAATATAATGGTAGTGACATTCACAAATATCAATTTACTTTAAACTGCAATGAGCATTTAACACTTTGGCTCGGCCACATTTCAAATATCCAAAAAGAAACACAACAAATAACAGGAATTATGAAGTCTCTGTAAACAAAATTATCCTTAAAAAGGGCTTCAGCACCAGACTGAAGACTTTAATGGTCCAGGTTTTGGTTGAAAGAAAAAAACGCTAAATTATGCAAATGGAAATTATTCAGCTTGTTTTAATTTATCATGGGATTTATTGATTTATTTCTTATTGCATCAGGCCTGCATGCCAATTTTGAAAAGAACAAATATTTCAATAAAATGTTTTGTTGTTACGATGAGGTGGGGGGTTTTATTCAAAATTGACTTATTTCACTAAACTGCAATGGAAACACTTTTAGCGTCTCACGAATCACATGAGCAACTGCCGCCACTGAAGCAAACAACAGCATGCAGCATGTTTTAAGTGACTTACCGCATGAACGTTATTCACGTGTGATTTTAATTGCGTGTCTTATGTAATGAAAATGCCACAATTTCAAATTGTTGACAACAGCAGAATATTGACAAAAATTTAGCACACATTTTGTAATGGAAACACAGCAAGAAATTTCTATCCCTGAGTTTGACATTGCAAACCATGACATAGGATACTTCCTTTCCTTTTACTATCAGTTTAGAATGGATCTGACTCAGTGTGTGACAAACTGAATAAAAGGCATGTCCCAGAACATCAGCTTAGGCACACCAGGAGGCAAACTGCAGAAAGGTTTTGTTTAATTCAGTCTACAAGAAGAAATCACAAATCTCTGGAAAAGCCGGATCAAGTGGCTTCACCTCAGTTATTTCTTAAATGTGTTTTTTTTTCCTCCATGGGTCAGAACTTTCCTCCTTTCCATGTTAGAAATGACTCCGCTTGACGCATTTAAATATAAATTGTTGATTCATGACACTATGAACAACACAAAACCTTTTCCTAGGCCTATGAAAGCACATGCATATTGATTTTCTAGCACTCTCTCTTTCTAACAGCTTTCAACCAGGTGTAAAACTTGGTGTTCTTGTTTGAACCAAACAGAAAAGAAACTCAGATTAACTCACAAAACACCCCAAGCATACGAGTTAAAAATAAAAGCAGCAGAAAAAGTGAAAAGGAAACGGATGAGGAGATGAGGATGACCCAGGACCCAGCAAGCATCTGTTTTGAATCCCAATCATGTATCTGCTTGAATATCAAAGCTCAGCCTTTGATGGACAGCCAAGACGAAACGGGAGATGTGGGGAGATCTCAGCTGCTAAAATAATGAGGAAGGAAAGAAGAGAAAATAATTGCAGATGCATCTTTTTTTTTTTGCTGAAAGATCAAGAGAGAGGGAGATAAGCAACCTTGTGAGTGCTTCACAAGATCCATGTAAATGTGGATGATGTCGCTGCAGGGAAATGGAAATAAACCTAAAATGTAGCATCTAGTTCCAGTGAAGTTTTTTTGTAGTTGTGAAACATTTAGCAGGATGTATCCCGCTAAAACTAACATATGTTTTTCTTTATTTCTTTTATTTGTCTGGGTTTTATCCCACATTTTATGTCTCATTTCTTCTGACAACCACTTGGTGCAACATCAGCTCAACACTTTACTCTGGTACCTGTGGATTAATTAAATCTAGTGACTCGCTTCAAGGCATCTTTGTTGATGCTGATAATGTAAGCCAGTGGGCTCTCTTGCAGCCACAGCTGAGTTTCTGAGGATCTCAACAGGAAATCACAAGGTTATTAGGCTCAACTCGTAACCACGGCTGCCTCATTATTTCTGTTGGAGAATAAAAATCCCAACCACCCACTCCGATGGGATCCTTTTAGCCAAGTCCATCTAAAGTTAAATGTCAATGACTGACCAACGCAATGTATGGAAAAGATGAAAGTGCTCTTACATCTGTAATAACCAGTCTGAAGGAGAGATACTACTTAGTCCCTTTTTCGCTTTCCATAAGCCATCTTCCCTTTCATAGTGAAACCAGCCTCTTCATCCTTCTTCTTTAAAGAAAAGGCTGAATAAAAAGGAGGGCAGGGGACCAGTAAATATTCTCATAAATGGGATTTGATTTTACTTTCCCCTCCTACATTCTTCTCCGTTAATTAACATGAACTTCTTACTCTCATTACTATATCACCGTCTCTGCTCCGTCTGGTCCGTGTGGCACAAAAGGACATCATAAAACGTTGCGAGTATTCGCACCAGTGCGCTTGAAGATCAAATCAGGCTGCGCCATAAAGAAAAGGCACCAGGCTGTCTCTCTCATAGCACTGCAGCCCAATGCAATTATCAGTTCGGGTGATAATAGAACTCATAGGGAGGTGTAATGGCTTTTAGATTTGCACCTTATCATCATCATCATCCCAGCCAGGGCTGTAGCAGGCCAGCTACATTAGCATTCAACTGCGTGTGCATCTACACTGTACATGTGTCCCACTGTGAGAACATTGTTGCGTTTCTTTGGAGTTTTCTCCCCATTTAGTCTTTGCTTGCTGTTTTGAATGCCTGAAATGACGGAGAGGCTGCAGCCAACCGTGTCACGTACGGCACACAAATCAGCACATTATCCCTCTTCACCGCTCTCTAATCCATACAGTGGCGATAGCAATATAATCACCCAGTTTGATTGTGCGGTCTTCAGTGTGGTGAGTTGATAAATGCTGAAAACATTGAAAATAAATTGCCCGGTATGCAAAAAAACAAAGCCACACATGTCTGAGCTTGCAGCAAAGAAACTGAAGACATTCTTACAATGGGGGGTAATTGTTTGGTCATTATTTGTTTCTTTGCAGCATAGTGTATTAACTGTAATGGGAAAAACAGAAGAAAAGCAATTTGTCCGGGTGGAAATCATAATCCTTTATTTCTGTGGGGGGATTATGATTTATGTTTATGCTGCCATTCTGTTTGGTTTCACCATAAAATATGAATAACATGAGAAAAAATACTCATGGATACGACAACCAAAGCTTATTTTTTACATTCATAAATTTCTTAGAGAAAAAAAAAACTGCAACTGTAATTGATAACTTCCATTTCTTTTTCTTTAAATCTTTTCTTTGGCACAGTGCAGCAGAGTCAAATGCTGTAAAAAAGATTTTTATTAATATGGCCTACCACGAGAGAACAATGTTTAAATGCAACAGGTGGCAAGGAAAGAAATAAGTAATAAAAATATGAAACATAAAGTGAAAGAAGTTTAGGAGAAAATGGCAGTCTGGATAATGGTAGAAGAAGGGCAAACTTCACGGTCAGTGGTGGCGGTCAGAGACAGACAATATGACTTACTGCCCAGGGTGGCACACCCTAAGGGGCGCACAACGGAAGAGAAAATTATTTGAAATAATAATAAAATAAAAACAATCTGATGATTTGCACACTCAAGAATTATTTTTCCAACAGAAAATATTACTGTGCATCTATGGAGATGATGATGCTGAACTTAGTACATTATTTAAAATTGATGTTTCTGCTAAATTAAAGGGCAATTTCTGTTGTTTTTTCAGAAGTCTAACTGCATTCATTCAAAATCTCAGATATTTGAACTGCAAATCCACTGGATTATTGTTTACTGAAGAAAGATGAAATTAAATACCTTTATCATAATTTGGAAAAAAAAGATGATTTTTTGTTACTGTGTCACTATAGATTAAGACAAGAGTGAAAACGATTTGTCACTCTGCCTAAAACACTTATTAGTATGAGATAAACATTTTTTTTGTTGTTTTGCATATTTGTTTTTATGGGAAAATGGGTGTGCCTTTGGTATAGTGTTGGTCAGCAGAAGGTGGGTCTCCATTTATGCAGAGATCGCCACTGAACATGTTGGATGTGCGGTGGAGGAGAAGAAAATAATCTGAGTAAGCAAAAAATGATAACACAGACGGAAGTATTGCTTCTACCACAAGGATATGAATAAAAATATCTGAAAGGAGGGAAAAGAAAAGAGTGAGGAACAAGCAAAGGAAAATAACCAACAGAGGAAGACGATGAAGAGGATGTTGTTGAATGGAAGAATGGAGGAAAAACTAGCAGACTGGATAAGAAAGGGCAAAACATCACACTTAATAAAAAATAGAATGAAATACAAATGTAAAGAGAAGGTACACAACATTAGAAATAAAATTGAGACCTCAGAAAATTAGAAATTTTTCTGTATTATATAATTTTATGCTTACTAGAAATGTAGCCACTGATTTTGTACAACAAGCCACACAGATTACTTTGTTTACATTAAAAGGGGTTGAGCTCGTGTTTCGGACGCATCTAATGTGTGAAATGGTCTTCCGTCAAGATAATTACCTGAAAGCCTTTTGTGCACACACACACACACACACACAGGGAGGAGAGCACTCACTGCTGCAGCTCACACTGCTAACACTGCTTTGTGTTCAGACATGGTCCAAAGAAAGTGGTTCAAACAACCACTGCAGTGTAATTAAGGTGTACTAAGAATGAGTAAAGCACACAAGTAATTACTGCACTTTCATAGCAACTGTACTGGAAGGCTTTTAGTGAAAATGTAGTTTTTGAACATGTAATGCAGAGATTTCCTAAAAGGCATAAAAAAAAATTAAATGTAGTCAATTCAGGGCTTGAGATTTCTCCTTAAATAGGCAGTGGAGAATAAGCAGCATTTAAAATCCTTTTTTTTTTTGTTTGTTTTTGGCTTTTTATTGTTTCTCTAAGAGACTGCCATCATAAAAGCAGAGACGAAACCTCAAATACACTTTGAATAATTTTTTCACTAGTTAGAAAACACTCAAAATAATCAGAACAAATTGACAAATTGCAGCATACAGAGCGCTCAAGGATAAAGTAAACGGATTCTGAAAATGTGAAGCGTTTCATTTAATTCACATGGAAAACCATAATCACCCACTGGACTAACAAATTAGCTTTTCTGTTCGCTGAATGTGAACAGGCCTTCAAGAGATCTGGGGTCAGAGACGGCCATGGCAACAGAGATGGAGACAAACTCACTGATGTTTGTTTAAAAGTTTCCCATTCTTTCCTCTGTCTTTGCCTAATCCTCCTTGTAGTGTGATGACTGAACGCTGCCATGACGTTTATACCTTTATGTAATATGGAGTTGTGGTTGTCCAAAATTATATTATGCCTAATATTTGCTGGCTGATTGTTACCTAAAAGGCATATTAATCTGGAAGCATAATTAATTTTAGTAATTCTAACCGACCTAAATTAACCAGAGGTTTTGTTTGATTTGATGTCAGACATTGTAGAAACACTTTGTTCACTTTGTGTGAACATCTGGTTTTAATTGTATTTTGAGTTAAAAAAAAAAAAAAAAGAAAAAGAAAAGAAACATATCAGAGCTCAGTTTAAATACAATAAAATATCCAATTTTAGGTAAAGAACCATTCTGGCAGTATTATGTAACACAAAGGCTGATAGGAAACACAAACAATGCCAAAATACTGTGGGAGAAAAGCACCATCACTTACTCTGTGGGAAGTTCATGTAAGGGTTAGGTGATTCACATCCTGAAGTTTACCTTTACTGTATATCTTGAAGCATAAGGAGCTGCAGCTGCATGGGCAGCAAATTCCCAGACTGAGTAAGCTCCAGGTTGTATCTCAGCTGGCGTGGCTGGATTGTAATTACAGGAATGTGGAATAAATCTAGTCCCGGGTGGCTAATGCTGCAACGCTCTTGGCTCAAGCAACCGGAGAACAGGCAACACTGGAAGGAAGCAATAAAGCATCAACCCAACTGCTTCAGAGATTTTTCTAAATTAAAAGTTCAATTCCCTTTACAGCCTTTATAATTTCTATATGTTGTAAAGTATTTTTATGTTACTGGCTAGACAAATTTCATTCATTTCATCCAAAGATGCTCTACGAGTTTCAGCTTGTGGCGGACAGGTTACCAAGGGTTATGTGGAAAGTTTACAGGTGTCAGATCAATGATCATGTTTTCTGATTTTCACAGCCTTGTTACCTAAAGGCACATGGGAACAGTAAAAGACTCACTCTGACCTATAAGAAAACCTAATTGCTGTTTAAATGAAGACAATAAACTGTTAGGCACACGGAGAGCGCTGCTATTATAGTAGATGATGGCATTCCGAGGAACTGGATTGACATTCAAACAGAGGATAATGAACAGCGCTGCAGTTAAAGAAGTGTCAGTAAAATGCAGGTTTTTCACGCTGCAGTTTTCAGACTCACTCGTCACCTGCCTGAGTTCATTACACAGCATAGACAACATGAATTTCCAGTCCAGTGTTAATTAGTCAAACTCTAAATGCACCATTTATTTTCTACAACCTTGTTTTTCCTCAACCAGATGAGCTGTTTAATTGCCTATTACAAAGTCTTCGCAGAGAATGGGGAACTTATATTTCCCCCCAGTGTGTCGGCTGAAATGGTATTGATGTGCGTGTCGTCCTGGGGAGCGAGCTGGATCACATTTTTACCACCTGACGCTCACCAAGCGTGGTGAACTCTGGCATATTAATTGTACCCAGGTGCACCATGTTGTCTAACATCTCCTCTCCACTCAGTGATAAACAGAAGATATTTAAACTTGTTTTTAATTCTTCTTGTTTAAAGATGATTCACATATGTATATATATATTTTTTTATTTTTCCAAATTCCAGTTGTTTTAGTTGTCTAATTAAATTGCTAGTTTATCACCAATAACTAGAAAATTTCCAAATAATTTCAGGTAAAGGAAAAATCACTAATTGAAAGCAAAAATGTAACAAAATGAAAACGAAACCATAGATGAAAGTATCAACAATAGCTGTTATGCAACTTAAAATGTCTCATAAAATAACACCAATAAGTCTGTTAGCAAAATTTACATAAAGACCTTACATAAGAGAAAAATGACAATGCAATCTGTTTCCTTAGAAACATTTTAATCTGTTTGGAATAATTGAGCATAATTATCAAGCATTATCCTAGTTATCAAACATAACTGTTTTATAACTGTTTGATAATTGGGATAAACTGAAATGCATGTGATTGAATTGCAATGATTTTTTTGTAAAGAGTAAAGTTTTGTAAGATGGCCTTTGCTGTGATTTGATATAGAAATGATCTGAATTGCATCAAATCTCTTGACTGATGAGCTTTTTTGAAGACGACGGTCACACAGTCTGGAGTTTTTATACGTTTTACCATTTCTTCAGTTAGCGAAACAAAGTTTACAATGTCTTGCACTCGGTATTTGTGATGGTGGACCACTAACACAGAAAGGTTAAATACACAAATAATTTTCTAGCACTTAAAACAAGTTTGTATTTTTTCATGAGTATTGCTCAATGATTTTTAATAAAATAAGATTGGAACATTGAATGTGATTGCGACCTTATGACACCAGGCACTGTCAGTTATTTATGTTTCTCATGTTGCCCAAGAGAATCTAAGGATCAATCCTGGACGTTTTCCAGCCATGTTTAGTAGGATGTACAATAATTCAAATCTTGATTGTTATCTTGTGGGAAAATCTCGACAGTCATTAGTTCTTCAGCAGTTTTCTAAGTTCCAAAAGGTTTTTTCAGTGTTACGTACAAACAGCTTCCAATTAACGGACTCGTAAAAGACATTCTTTTGTTTTTCCTTGAACTTTGGACTTCACAACGATTTTTTTTTAAAGGGGTTCAAGTTGAAAGAAATGACACAAAAATATGACATTAAAAAATGTTCAACTAATGTGAATGGCAACAATACACTGAATTATCATCAATATGTTCCATTAAGTACAGGATTTGGCTTCAGTAGTTCTTCTCAATATTGTGGAGATTTATTATTAGCAAAATTTACATTATTTAATACCAGAGTAATCCCATCTTAGGAAGCAATCTTTTTATCCACTGTTGCCATAATTATGGTACCTCTAAAACGTCTTTTAAAAAGCACATTTTCACGTATTTACTTTTCTAAGCTCATCAGTTCATAGGAACGTTGATCTCTGTGTTCTACATGAGTATAAATATGAAGTAATACAGAACGAATTTCTTTTAGCCACCTTTAAAAATGGGAGTAAAATCTGATACTCAGATAAGACAAATATGTGTTTATCTTCATAAAATGGCTGCCAAGTTTATTTTTACTTGGCCATATCAAGAGTGAAAACAAGCACTGAAAGACATAAACAACTGGAAATGTGACAAAAAAAACACTGGGCAGGAACCCAAATTTTTCTTGCCAACTCAGAAAAGGTAAAACAAGTTGGCGAAGTACAAGAAAAAGTGGATGTTTGGGGCCAGAAAGTCCTAATATGTCCGGTTTATTTTAAGGTTTTTCTATATGTACATCTTTATCAGGGGAGCCAATAAAAACTGCATGTATTCTCAGGATGAACTTCGCAATAAAAATTCAAGGTCTGAGTCTTACAATCATCAGCAAAGGCTCATGCTCTGCTCTGCCTTCCTGCCAGGTTCTGCTTTCACTTCCACAAAAACGTCTTTTTGTGTAAGCTGACCCGAGAAAATGTAGCTGATGCAGCATGCTGCCGATGTTAATGGGGATATCAATAAACATAAACATGTTGGGTCATAGTTAATATGAATATGTGTATATTGCCTTGTTTTAAACTTAAATACTTTTACCTCAGCCATAAAAACTCCTGATGCTCTTCTTACTGTAATGCCTCTTGTGACTTAACACCAGGTAAGTTTGGAAGAATAAAAAGAAACAGAGATAATGCTGCATCTTAGTGCGTTCTGACACTTGCAACTTTTGTCTCCATCTTTCATACAGGTAAGAATATCCTTAATACCAGGACAGATGTTGTTTTTAACTTATATGAGAAACTACTTTGTTAGGAGTTTTAGATAACACCAAACTGTGGCGCTTTGAACATGAACGCAATCTAAAACAATCTAAAACTTTCCATCAAATAAACACTAAAATATGTCTGTGAAAGTAATTTAATTGATAATTCACTTGTGCAGCACTTTGATCAACTTTGTTCTGACTAGACTCTGTCAGTACATACTGTTTGTTTCTTCTTAGTTTTTATAATATTGCTTTTTTCTATAGCAAAATTACAGGTAGAAGATAAACAATGCTCAGGTAACGACAGAAAACACACCCATTCAATCTCTAAGAATTAGAACAACTTGAATAGAAGCCAAAGGAAGACAATGTAAGACTTGACTCCTGTAAATAATTAATCTGTGACTGTTCTGCAGACGGCTGCGTGAGACTCGATGTTAACACCTGTAAGGCATTATAGATTAAAACTGTTATTTGATAAGTAATGACAGACACGGTAATAGCTAACTCAGTCTGGAGATGTCAGATTTGCTAAATGTTAAATAATGCGCTCGAGCTTTTGGAAAAGCTGCCTGAACAACTGAGAGGAGACATTGATTGAGGTAATATCAGAATCTTTCTCACCGCGTTGCACAGAGCCACAGAGGTGATTATGTACTGACAAAATCTTCTCAGTCTGAAGTGCCACTAGAGTATTTGCTTCACAGAAGAAAAAGTCACTACTTAAATACTCAAATCAGTAGAAGTGAAATACACACTTTGTCAGAGCTTAGCCTATTCATGTGGAAAATTAAAAAGGCCCTTTTTAATTTTGACCATATTGCAGGAAATTTTCATAACAATTATATGTTTTTTTTTTTTTATTTCATCACTACAAAAGATATGATAGATGTAGGATAAATTTAGAGTAAAATTTCAATAGGAAGTCTTCCTCGGGGCAGAAATATGTGCTCTGAAGATGATGACATCCTTCCATCAATGACGACACTCCCAATACAAATGATAAAACCTTTTCATCATCTTCATTCATCGGATTTTCTTTCTTCTCTGTTGCTCGGCTTCCTTAGCACTTACAGGCTTACCAATGTTTTACTCATGGCTACTGAGAAGATGCTGGATTCATCATCTCGCTCAAGGATACTTACACTGTAGATTCTGAGGAAGAAAGGCTTGTTTTAAATTAAAAGCTTTGGCTCAAAGTTTCCCACATAAGTTGTAAAATACTCCTCCACCTCCTCGCACATCACAGTCCTTCACATTATCTACATCTTTTCTGAAACTTAATAGACCGCAACACATATTGGGACTCGCATGCCAAGGGAGTGTTTGATAAAAACCTTTTTGGACCAACCGGTGAACAAATGCTTAGATGCTGTGGTATCACAGGTATCGACTTGACTGGTAAAAATGATTAAAACGCCTTAAAATGAATGACTTTTACTGCAGCAGAAGCAGGGCCGGCCCAAGCCTCCATGGGGCCCTAAGTGAAATGTGGTTTTGGGGCCTCTAGTTCTGCTACCAATGTGGACCGGCTGCAATCAGCAGTCCGATCATTAGATCATTCACACACCTGCTATAAACTTATTGCAACTCTGGTGGTGATGTTTACATTGTACACATAAATATTAAAACACATTTATTGGCCAACTGATTTATCGACCAGTTTATTTCTGGGAGACGATTTCCTTAGTTTTGGGGGATCGTGATCTGCTGATACTTACACGTGAAACTAATCTCATCCCATAATCTTATCTTCGTCAGCAAAGGTTTAAAATCAGTGAGAGGTTTGACTGACAGACCGGCTCACCAGGTCTGAACGTTTACAGTTAACAATATTCACTGTTACCAACTCAGGGACTTTCTTACCATATTTAGTGACATTTCAGACAAAAAAACTTCATATCAGCCAAAATCAGACTGATATGACGTAAAAACATTTTGCTGGACAATGTCAAATATTGAGAAGCAGCTCGTTACCAGCGAAGCATGCAGTACCTACCGCGGTCACCAGGGGCTCCCAAGAGCAATTTGTTTTTCTTTTTATCAATAAAATAATCATTTCTACATACATTATCAAATGTATATTACTGCAAAAACAAATCACTTCATAGTGAAATTGTGTGTTTTTGATATTATAATAGCATAGAAATCATTACTAAAGGAAAAAAAAAAATCAACTCCACTGAGGGGGCCCCTTGGTGACCTGGGGGCCCTAAGCAGCTGTTTAGTTTGCTTATGCCTTGGGCTGGCTCTGAGCAGAAGAATATCACATTGAAAAACACATCCTTGAACTTAAGTGCAAAGCAAACCAGATTGATTAAGGGTAAAATCCCTTTAGATCCCCGCTTATTTGCAGTTCAGGGTCTGCAGGGTTTTCTGTGTCTAATGCCAAGATATTCCTGCTGTGTCTTTTAAGGAATATAAATATTTGGTGTTTGACCTATTAAAATAGGTAGTTGTAAATATTTTAGAGAGAGTCTGAAGTATTTGCAAATTTCAGAGATTACAGTTCCTAAAGATGGAGTTTCCTGGAACAGCTAACGACTGATTCGGGACTTTCTGCTTCCCCAGGGTAAAGATATGATGTGATACATACATCTATTTGTTTCAGCTATTGGTCTGCACTGGGCTGAATGAGGTTCAATGTTTATTTTGCAACAACATAAACTAGCAAGAATGTCATCTTTAGCTCACCAAGTCTCTGTAAAAGACATCAATATGCCAAGAAAGCTTTTTCTACACTTAGGAAGACTTGTCTTACAGTCAACAGAGACTAGCAGCCATTTAAATAACTATTTAGGTAAAATAAAATTATACATATTCAAAAAACAACATTTGCTAAACAGACATAAAATGCTTAAAACATCTCTTACATGGATGTAAGAGACTCTGTAATCTCAAACAAGTGAAAAGATAAAGGTACACTTCAGTCAAGACTTGTTTAAGAATAAAATAGCAGTTAGGATGAAATTGCTCCTTTAATATTTGGTCTTCAGACCAGGGACTGAAGGAGTTTCACCTCATCTAAAAAGGATGAGTGTCGTTATGACAGAGAGTCGAGTTCAGTGAGTTTCTCTCTGTCAGGGGCAACTTTCCAACAATGACAATAAAAAAGAAGTTTAAATTGTAGACAGTGTCAGCATTATGATGTCAATTTGTAAATGAGACAACTAGACAGCCATTATAACTGTAGACATATGAAATTTTCTCAGCTCTACTTGAACTTCAACTGGCAGACGATGCTATGATCACATTTTTCTGCCACAAACTTTCAGGTGTTTTTTTTTTTCTTTTTTGAAGAATGATGTGGCGAAGCCACTTCTGCCCATCATCATGTGTCATCAATAATCTAATTCAGTAAGTCAGTATCTGTATGGCATCATAAACTGCTAAACTCAAAATGCCTCTTTATTTGGCTTATGACCCAAAATCTGGACAAATCGACAGAGAAATACTTTATCAGACACAAAATCAACCTTCTTCCCGTCGTCAAACATAAATCCCACAGAGCTGAAGAGAAGAAACCATAAGAGAGAACCGGACTGACAGTCTGGAGAGATTGCCAAAAGAAAAATGGCCAAACCCTGAGAAAGGTTATAGGAGAAAACTAAATGATGTCCTGTTGGCAAAAGAGAGTCTACAAAGTATTGACAGCAGTGGTGCAAAAACTACTTGTACCAGCGATTTTGGAAAAAGCCAAATAAAAGCCAAATAATTATTTTTAACAATTCCCCCCAGAATTAATTAATTTTCTCAAATTTTTAATGTGAGATTATGGTGCAGCAATAAAAGATGGACTCATTTCAGAGCTTATTATCCATCTTTACCAGGGACACTGCACATGTTGACAAAGCAAAATACTTTTCTAGGATTGTAATTCTGCTGGACTAGATTTCTTTACTACAACCCAGGAAATATAATGCACATATATCATCCTTATGACTAGCCTGTATAATATTGATGTAAGTGAACAAAGGAAGGGAATAATACCAGGAATAATACCAGGAAATGAAACCTATTCCCAGTGACAGGCAAGGGCAGTGTGATAACAAAGTGGACACACAAGCCATTGCAAGCTGCCATGTTTCTCTCATTGTTCCTCCCTGCCTCGTGGCTTACCGCACCATTACCCAGATGATTCATTAAAACCTGTTTAACGGCTAAAAAATATGCATTTTTTTCCACAGTACCACACAGTTAAAGTGTGACACTAATGGGCCAGCAGACCAACAAAATATAGGCAGTATCTGTAATGCTGGTCCAGACTGTGGCAGCGCATAGTAATAGCTGTTTACTGCTCCTCTCTTCATTGCTGGTAAAAATGCGGCAGGTATTGCCTCCTTTAGAAAATCTGAGATCCATATCAGGTTAGAGAGCCCTGACCTGCGGCTGCCCAGCTGAGAGCGCCGGATATCTACATACTTGTAATCATGCATATCAGTACGCATCAAGTGTTTACTCACACACTTGCACCAAGATCCACTCCTGTATGCTTTCTCTGGGTGGCTGATATTTTAATATATACCTTCAGTACATTCAGAGCAGAAAGTCTTTTGGATATAGTGCACATATATTGGAATGTCTAACCATTATTTTTGCCCAATTTGGAGCAAGTGTTCACACCAATAATCAGTGGTGTGAACAGCGAACTAAAAAGTTAGTTGAACTGTTTAGGTAGCGTTAACGCTAATGCTATTATAGCAACACAGTATTTAGCATAAGCTAAAGCACTAACATAAATTCAAATTACCTCTGCCCTTGAAAGACTACCAAGTCTTTAATTATGACATAATTAGCATTTTCTACATTGCTCTTATAAATTTGGTTTATCTTGTTCTCTATGTTATGTGTTTTATTTTGTTCCAGTTTGTTACTTGTTTGATATAAAGTTAAACAAGACAGGAAATGAAACTGCTGCGTAGACAGTCTTTAACTACTTAAAAATATTTACATTAATATAAATGTTGAATACAGCTAATAACCAAAACTTCGACAGATGTGAAAAAGCTGTTTAGAATTTATTTAGAAAAATGTGTTTAGGGCAAGCTAAGTGTGCTAAGAAAACAAAATTTGCTCCACTATTAGCACATTAGTGGAAGTGAACCCAGCACTGCTAATAATTTATTTAGTGACATAAAATAGCAATGCTAAGCTTTGCACTAAAGTTTTAATCAACTCTTATCTACTTACGTTTCCTCCAACAGACCAGACTTTATGGAATTACTCTAAATTGTGTTAATACTTGTTTAAAATTTCTAAACATTTTCTTAAGACCTATTTGGGCTTTCTGGAGGTTTGTCATCATTTTGATTTAATTTAGCTCTCAAAATTTTAGTCTAAATCTTTATCCAGACTACAATAAACACTTTACACAAAGAGGATAATTGAAAAACAGGGAAATGTGAAAGAAAAGCATGGAGAAGCTGCAGAAAGCCTGAAGAAATGTTTATTAAGATCATTCAGAAAGCACACAGGAGACTCAGGCTAATATAAAATGGGGGGTGACTTATGGTGTTTGAACGGTGCTGTATAATTTAATGACATTTATCTGATTACAAGGTAACTTCAGTATTTGTGACGTTAACACAGATTCTACACAGTGCCATGCTGACACCTTAGTGGCAACACCAGCACTGACCCTCCGCTTTGACACAGCAAGCCCTGCTTTCAGGCTTCACTCTGTTGAGCATAATCTGCAGGATGAAGTCATGCACAGCAGTTGTTAAGTGAAACCTTTTTATTTCCTCAGCACATCAAGTGCAGCTGTACTGCCCAGCTGAGCCAGGCTTTAAACTAGAAAAAGGCCATCTCCGTACTTCTGAAGGAAAGGACACTGTGAGACTCAGATATAACATTGGTGGGATTTTCAGAAAATAGCCAAATAAAAAAGAAGGGTCTGATTTTCTAAGTACAAAACAGCTTTTATAGTCTGCTCAACAAACCGATTAGTCTGGCTGTGACTGTGTGGTGCATCTTGAACAAGAAAGTGAAGGTTTTTGGGTCACTGCAGGGCTGAATGTTGAGAATAAGATTAATTTATGTGTCCTATCTATTCCAAGTCAAGTAGATTCATATATCACATTTCAGCAACAAAGCAGGCCAAAGTGCTTTCCATCACAAAAGCGTCAGACAGTCACCAGTTGTGAAACAAGCAACAAACATTACATTTTTTCAAATGCAAATCGATTATCCAAGATACAATCAATTTAGAGAGAATGACTCAAATAATCCTTGTCGCAGTGTCATTGTGTTTGTAGTAAAGGTTTACAAGATATGCAGTAAATTTTAAGCAAAACTGTTTTTCTTTTTTCAGTGTGATTGACTAAGAGTGACAGTAAATAGGAAAATGGGTCACTATTAATTAAGTCTGATTTTTTTTTTTTTTTTTTTTTAAAGGCGAATGATGTCAACTCTACAATCGGTAAACATTTCAAAGTCATCAGCCCGTGTTGCATCTGAAGCATACTTGGCATGTCTGTATGCAATCAAACTCCGTTCCACCACCACATAACGCAGTTGTAGAACAATAAACAAGTGGAATAAACAAATCAACAATGGCAGCTTTAAATATCTCTGCAAGCACATTTTAAACATGGCTGAAACGATAAGACGATAAAAAAAAATAAGATAAAGGAACAAAAGAAATGACAACCTGAGTTTGAAAACATACAAAAATATAAAAAGATAAAACATTAAACCCAAGATATTGTTTTCTGAAGAGTGCTGAAGATGTCTAGACACAAGTGGCTATAAGATACATGGTCCATTATGCATTTAGATCAGCAGCAAATGGTAGAGAAATAAGGTGACCTTTTTCAAATAGAGGGTTCTTACGCTTAATTATAGTGATGTTATCTGGGAAAACAAGTGCTTTTAAACATAAAATAAAGATTGTTTTAGTGTGGTTATAAAAAAAAAGCAACATGCTGACAAACAGGGAGGTGAAGAAAACCTATTCTCATGTCATAGTGTGTTTGCAAAGAGTGGTAAGGGAGAACAATGCATTCATTTCACTTGAACGTTTTTACATTTTGTCACACAATAACCGCAAGATAAACAACATAGCAAATATAACTCTGACATGGAAGGAAAATTATAAATCGTTTTAAAAATCTTGATTTAAAAAAAGCATGCATTTGTATTTATCCATCTTTACTTTATCCTGGTTGTTTGAGAACATCAGTGAACAAACTGCATCCTGAAAATAGGTCTGTCATTACAACACATTTTTCAGGATGATAAATTCTCCCAGAAGTTTTTGAGATAAATGATAATATTGCTGCTTAGAGACCATTTTCTAATAATGTAATGGTAATGGCAAAATAATGCAATAACACATGCTAAAAACATTAATAACCTTAAATTCCGATAAACATTTAACACTGAAACTGAAAGACATTTTAAATATTTAAAATAAACAAACAAAACAGCAGAAACAACAAATAAAATGGAATATAAAGTCTCTGTAAACAAAATTATAATTTAAAAACAGGCTAGTTGAGAGAGAGAAAAAAAGAGAGAGAGAGGAAGTTTGACAAATGGAACTAATTGAGCTTGTTTAATTTTATGCGATTGATTTATTGTTTATAGCGACTGGCCTATTGAAAGTCAAAAACTACAGCAGACAGTTCATTTTTTCAGCAAAGTTTTGGTCTTAAAAAAACCTTCCAAATTTTAAGCATCACCAATAATAACAACTGTGAACCTACTAAGACCTACAAAGACCTGATCATTTACCTAATGTGACAACAGGGTAACTATCAGTTCTGCATTCTACAAGTCAAAAAGTAAAAGCTCTAGAGTTTGCACAAGCCATGAAGAGGTTTCAAAAGACTTCAGACTCAGAAGGAGGTTCAACTTCTAACACAACAACCCTTAAATGCAGCCAGAGCTACAATGTAATCGTTTGATCAAACTGTGGTAGAATAAGCAGATCTAAAACCAACTATGGGATTGTTCAAATTTGCTATAATCAGAGATGCATCATCTAATCTGACTGAGCTATTTTGTAAGGAACATAAAAAAACTGCTGCCTCTAGCTGTGCAAAGCTGGACATATCCCGCATAAATGCCATAAAAATTTAAATCAACAGCAGTAATAAATGTGCTTCTTCAAGGGAATACTATCAAACTTATAAAACCTAAATGACATTGAATAAGGTCAGTTTTTTTTAAACATTTGGCAAAGACAGTCTGTGCCGTGATTGTACAGTCTCACGAAGCAACATAGCCCACTTAACGTTACTGACATCAACCTTAAAAAACAAACATGGTATTTTCAGATCTTAAAGGTCAAAAATACAAATCTTTAGAGCTCTGATCAGTTTAGGTTTAAGATAAGCCGTTCCATCCCCCGAGATTACAGATCCTATAAATGTTTGTCAAGAATGTCACGTATTTAAATCTAATGCTCTTCAAATAAAGGTAAAGTTTCTATGTTTGTAACTCTGACAGTAAACTGTGTGACGGATCTGAGCATTAAGTCTTGTTTCTGTTGTGTCCAGCTCTGAGGGTTTTAAAGTTGTGTATTTGGTTTTGTTCTTTTTGAACTTACGGTTTTATTTTGTGCGCTAATTTTCAGTTTCATTTCAGACAACTTAACTTCCTGAGATTCTCTCTGATAATCAGACTCTGCCAAACCCTTATGCTATCCACCTGTGTCTCTGTCTTTCTTTATCTATTTTTACCTCACTGTTTGCAGCTTTTCCTTGCCAGTTTGTCCTCGTCCTTCCTATCAAGCATTCAAGCCTTTGTTCCAACTTTCTTTTCCATCTTGATTTCTTTGACTTGCCTCTGCCTCAATTTGGATCCCTCTGCTTGGACAAGATTGTTTTGTACTCACCTTGGACTGAATTACAGAATAACAGATTTCATACAACTGTGCCGACCTTTTTCACATGAAAGTGGTGGTCGATTCAATCAAAATTAAGGAAATGGAGGCTAATTTATCAGTACAACCTTGGCAAAAATTCGACTTTATTTTGTCCTTTTGATTCAAAATTTAGCTCAAGCAATGACTCAGCATTTTAGCCACATTTGGACACCAATGTGCTTCTTTAAGATTCAGATTCAGCTCTTTATTCATGTCCTAATGGGCAATTAATTTTACAGCAGGTCAGAGAAAACAAGAAAGGCAATAACGCTCCAACAAATGGTTAGAATCAGCACCCTTTTGCCGGTGTTGTGTTCACATCCATACAAACAAACCCCACCAAGGGATGCAATGAACTAGTTTGTGGACTAAACAGCTGAAGTGTGATAATAGCCCAAGTTGATTCTTTTCAGCCTTATCTAAAGTCTTCTTTAGGCAAGCTGAGATAAAATGTATCCTGGGGGAGATATAACTGAGTCAACAGGAAAGTTCAACTAAGCAGATATTCAAACATCAATGGGGGATGGGCAGCATGCTGACACACAAGACTCCTCAAATCCCTCAAAACAGAAAAGATGCTGTGAGGCCTTGACAGAGTGAAACTTTTCACAGCAAACTGAGCTCTTCTTGTTTACCTGCTACTCACACCAACACAGGGGGTCAAACACTGGATAACGGCATAAGTCAAAGAGTAGCTTGAATGCAAGTGCTTCCGTTTGGAAAAAGTGAAAAAAATACTCTAACTGGGCATGAAGACTACAACAAAACCTTCCTCCTCCTCCCATAAACAATCATCCATTTACTTATATACCCAGCCGTTTTGCTCCTTCAGTAAGCAGAAGCATAAAGTTGGTGACAGATTAATTGTACACTAGCTGTATTTTAAGCTTGGGTTCATCTCTGCTGTCAGCTTCCAGCCACTGATTTGTAACCTGGCCTTGGCAAAGTTGCTGCAGCTGTCAGTCTGCCATTACGACAAAAATACTTTCCAATATTAAAAGAAGTGCTGCAGCAGCTACAGTAACTGCAACACATAGACATATTTTCCCATAAATAACAAATGCATTACATGTTTATTTATGCACATGCAGCACAGTAATGCAAACACAATCAAAGGCAGGAAAGAAGGCAAG
This sequence comes from Poeciliopsis retropinna, assembly GCA_010277075.1. Taxonomy (NCBI): domain Eukaryota; kingdom Metazoa; phylum Chordata; class Actinopteri; order Cyprinodontiformes; family Poeciliidae; genus Poeciliopsis; species Poeciliopsis retropinna. The sequence goes on along the minus strand of VMRM01000004.1, from coordinate 2,164,475 downwards.
AGCAGCTGAGCTGCACCAGATTACTAAATTACAAACCGGCAACTTTTCAGACGCAGCCTCGAAAGAGAGAGCTACATTTAAAAAAGCATGACCTTTGCTTTTCAGAGATTTAACGAAAAAAAGTTGCTCGTCAGCACAAGCAGAGCTCTTAAAGTTGGATATTAAATCGGAAATTTTACTGATTACTGCACGACCTGTTTGTATGCACAAGCCTGAGATAAGTGTATAACCAGCCTCCCACACACACACACACACACACACACACACGTTTTAAATCCTGAAAGGAGATATAAATTAGATGGACTGCATGAATGTGCTGCCTGCTCCTTTCTGTGGTCTCCACATGGTAATCTAGGCTCATGTGAATTGTGGATTCAGCAATATTTAAGGCAGGTCTGATGCTTTCTAATTTTTTTTCCATTAGCACCTGTGGTGATAAAAAAAAAGTGACATCTTAATCATAAGTAAACAGCGATAAGCAGGATGACAAGAGTTTTTGTAACACTTTATTTGATGGGTTGTGAATAAAACTGTTATGACATCGTCATAAACATGAAATTGTGATCTGACTAACTGATTAAACTTTAGCTTTAATAATATAGAGTTACATAATTTTTAAAGTTTAATCAGTAATACTTTTATAACAAATTTATGTCAGATGATGATTTCTTTGTTAATGTAAAGTTGTCATAAAACATTTTGAATAATGTCAACTTTGTATTAAAAGTGTCATGATTTGCCGAATGGCACTTTATGAGTCACAAATATTCATGAAGACTCATGTTCGTGACAGGTGTTATTACATGTTTATGACTGTGTCATGACAGTCTTATTCACAAACTGATGTTTATTTCCAGCAAAGATAAAAATAGAATTAAGTATGGAGCACCTGATCAATAAAATCATGATTATAACTTTTTGATCTGTAACATGATGCTTTGATTTAGATTGATTCAGACCATCAGACATAATGACATCAATTTTGGAAAAGCCCTGATAATGAGTCACTCATGTTACTCAGGTGTGTTGGAGCATCTAAAGCCTGCAGGACAGTAAATCTCCAGGAAGAGCAAAAAATGTATCACAAAAAGTAAGAAAATTGTACATTGTAGCATTTTAAATGTTAAATCAAAGACCTGACTCAAAATAGAAGTATCAGGCATCCACTTCTGTATTATAGTCCAAATTCATCTTTAAATAATACATTGTTTGCTGCACTTTGATAGTTGGAATCTGAAACTTGATTTGCTATTATTAGCCAATTCTCATCAGCAATTTTACAGTCCACTGAAGTTAAGAACTAACAACACTCGATACGTACTTTGTTCAATAATTTATATTCCAACAAAATGTCCTCCTTGCCATTCTTTATGTTAATTTTTCCCTCATTAAAATTCAGTTTCCATCCAGACTAATGGCCTTCAGCCTTTCAAAAGATGAAATGGTAAACGTTGATGAAAAGTAGTCCATGTAATCAACAGTTCTGAATATTATCTTCTCAAATAATAAATAAAAGACAGAATGTATAGGCTGGCATTGAAGCCAAGGATTTTAGAAATTTTAGGTGTCATTAATATGCATCATGATTTACACTGTTAACTGAGCTAATGCAAGGCATGAATTCTGCCAAATTACCTGTGAGGGGAATCAGTACCAGCTGTCTGCGGCCAAACTAGTTAATGTCAAGTTGTCAGAATGTTATTTTTGTCATAACAACTAGTTTTAATTCCAGTAGCATGTTCTGAGAAAGTCAAATCTTCCATTGGTGCATATTTATTCTGTGACAAAAATAACTTTCTTCAAATCACTGCTCTATTATTTCCACCCCAAGAAATTCCTACAAACTACTTTTATTTCTTAATTTATACTGTACTTATGAAATTCTCATTTCCCTGCTGTACAAATACAGTCTCTTCAAAATGAGAAAAACAAGAGAGCAAGCCTTTCAATAAAGGCATAGGAGGGCTATAAGAAAATTGCTCATATGTGTAGTAAGAAGAATCAAGTTTAAAAGAACTGAAGCAATGACAAAAGAAGACGAGGAAGTTTTTGGGGTTTTTTAATCCTCTAGAGCTCAGAGAACTGCAACAAACAGCCATTTTAGTGTCACCAAGACTTCATCACTTTTTATGTCAATGCTTTGATATTCATCTTTAATACAAAATCATAAAATCAGACATGCTTTACTTTTTTCACAGTCACTTATTCTTTATATCACAGTATAAACAGTATTTACTCAGAATATTGATCCTTTTTGATGCTTTATGAGAAAACATTTATTTTTCTTGAGCTGTTTTATCGTGCGATATTTTAAAATTGTGTTTAATGCAATTTAAAAACGAGAAAAATATCTTTAACATAACACATCTTCAAAATTTTTGGTGAATCGACTCACTTCTATTTGTTTACCATAATAAGTTTCATCTGACGAAAAGCTATGTCCGTCCAAAAGGTAAGTCTGCAAAGCAGCAATATCTGATATGTCATTAAAGCTTCAGGGTCTGGTGTCGACTTCTAAAATGTTTATTTGAGTCGTTCAACGTTTCCAATCGAGCAAGTCTGAGTTTACAAAAGGTGTTTAAAAATAAAGTTTTCCTAGTCCATCATCTGTTAAGTAAGTCTGAAAAACATATTAAAAGATATATATATATATTTTTTTATATTTCTCTTTTTTTATTCTGGGGAATGGCGTCTCTTATTGAAACAAAAAAGTGAAAAAATAAAATAAAATAAAACTCTGATCCCAACATTTTGAAAGCTGAATCTTTTAAGATTAACTGCAAAACCTTGAACAACCAATGGCTGATCTGTTGTCTACAGGCATTGGTGCTGGTACAGATGATAGCAAGGACACACAGAGGTTGTGTGTGCCTTGAGTGACAAGCCTCTGTTCTCATCAGAAAAATATCTAAAGCATCTTTTATTAATTCAGATGAAAACGCTGCTGAGTGACTGAATCGCTGACTAACTGGGGCAGATACAACATGTGGATTCTGCTGTTGCAGCGACATCAAAAACAGATCATCACAAGACTTCCGAGCCGGGAAACCACAGATCTACTTCACAAAGAGAACAATAGGATTTATCAGCAGTGGAAGACTTTGTTCTGTGCTGTTTATAGATACTTCATCACTTTCTATTGTTAGATTTCCTCAGTTTATGTAAACTATTTTTTCATTTAATACAGGGCTCCTTCAGTTCATTTATTTTAACTTCGTAGTCACTATTTCAGACTCTGGAAAACCAATTAACTCTATTTCTGTAACTAAATTGTCTTGTTTCCTTTTAAAAAATATTAAGTTAATCTTAATATTTAACATATTTGGAAGTAAGAAAAAATAATATCTGTAGAAGAATACATGAACAGTTTTTTTTTTCTAATCACAACCAACAATTTCTAATTTATTTCAATACATTGAAACATCAATACCTAAAAAAAACAGAGATAGAAATCAATGGTTGTGTGTTTTTTATGATAGGACATATACCAGGAAGACAATGGGAAAAATAATTAAGACATGCCTGGTGAGATAAAAACCCATCAGAACACAGTGCAGCTCCATCTTCCTTTTTTCACACCTTTTCTCTCCAGACACAGAAGTGCAAGATGACAGCTGTACCCTGTCATCCGTAGGATGAAGAAACATCTTTTTGACCCGTCTGTCATTCATCCCCTCTGGTCTTAAATTCAATAATACAGTTAGGACAAAGGCTATATCATAAAATCAGAGGGAACAGCATGGACTCCTATGGCAACCATCATCCATCAGCAGATGTAATCATCAGAGTCAAATTCAAATGCCAAAACCATTAATCACATTTTTCTTCAATTAATTCAAATGTGGTAGAGAAGAATGAAATTTTCCGATAGCAATGTGCCACAGCAGACTATTAAGCTTCTAAAAGAACGACTAAATTACAAACATGATGGAGAGAGGACAAAGAGAAGGGGAAAAAAAGTGTTCTTCACTAATATGACTGGGTGGTAATTAGCTGCCTAATAAAGCAGACTGCCACCTGTCAGTACCGTGTGAATAATAACTCAAACTATCTGCAGAATTTCAGTCTTACGTCCGCTGTTTGTGCACCGGCGTGGAAAATACCGGTTCACCGGGACGGCCGAGTCCTGCTTCACATTCTGCTGCTGAGCTGGAATTCTTCAGGCCCGTTCGCTCCGTGTCTCACATCGACATTCAGCGTGGCCAAACCAAGCATAGGAAGACAGCTGGAAATGAGCCTCAGTCTGGTACAGATCATTACCACAGGCAGTCAAAGTCCTAAAAACTTCTACATGCATGCCTGGTCCAGCACACCTGAACCAACTGGCTGAATTCCCAGTTCGGCATGTCATCCGCCTGGTAACGAACCATTCATCTGACTCAAACATGTTGGTGAAATTAGCTCTTTAGGACTGGATGTAACAAATAATATTGATAACAAATCATTTTGACAAAACTGAAATAATCTAATCTTAGACTGGTACTTAATTCTATGTAAAATAGTGTGTTGCTTTGATGTTTAATTAATATTAGGCCTCCACAATATCAAGAAATATGTGAATGTGATATTGCTGCTGAATATTTGCACCGTGGGATAAGAATAACTAAAATTTTCCTAAATCTTCCCACCAGTGTCCACAACCCACTCTGAGTTTTGGCATCTACAATATTAAGCTTATTCTGGCAACTTCTGCCAAGCGCTTAAATCATTTTTGAATATCAACTAGGGTTGTTTTTGGTTTGCTTTTTTTTTCTGGAGACCTCACACTTTCTGAAACGTTTTTCTGATTTCAATTAGAAATACTTGAGTTTTGAGAAACAGAATTTATCCTTATAACATGGTGTAAAATATGAGCGTCACAGCAGAGCAACTTATTGATTAATAAAAATACAGGAAATAACAAAAAATGGGGTGAAAAAAGATCAACAAATTTCCTGGCCCTGGAGAATCAATTCAGTCGAGATGCATCAAGGGCACACCGCTAATCTTCTCTAACAACATAAGCAGTCATTTTGCTTCCAGAGAGAAAACAGATTTTGAGATTAAGAAAAGGCCACAGCATTCAGCAAACAATACCTTAAACTAATCACATATGCAATCATGAATATTTAAAACCAAGGACAATACGTATGTCACAGTCATCACAACCCAAAACAAAGAGGTAACAATCAGTAGCTGCGTTTCCATTACAAATATGCAAAAAACTTTAATATTCCACTAATAAAAAAAATTATGCAATTTTTTTTTTTTTTTTTTTTTTTTTTTTTCATTAAATAAGAAATGCAGTTAAAATCGCATGAGAATAATTTTGTTCAGGAGATAAAACATTAATCATCATCGTCCTACCACTTCCTGCCGTTTTCTTCCAGATGATGTTCATGTGACTCATATGATGCAAAAAATGTGTTTCCATTACAGTTTTGCAAAATAAACCAATTTTGATATGACCAAAAAATACCTCAACCCTGTGCCAAAACCTTTTATTGAGATAAAGTTTTGTCTAAATTAGCATGTATCGATTCAGCAAATTTATTTTAGAAATTTTAAAATTGCACAGTCAATGGAAAAGTGGCTAATGTTTGTATTTAATGTTTCCTGTTCAGTGTGTGTGTGTTTTTGCATGTTAAGCGCAGGGTTTAAAGGTCACCAGTTTGACTCCTGGCCGGAGCTTTTCTGTGTGGACTCTCCTATTCTCTCCGTGTCTGAGTGGGTTTCTCTCTGCAGGGGTATCCACCCACGCTCCACACTCACGTGCTTAAAGGTTAACTACTGATTCTAAACTGACCTCAGGTGTGAGAGTGAGCATGCATGGTTGTTAACACAAACTGCTTGAACAGTTCAGTGAATCGTTTTTGCCATCGCTCTCACCTTCTGCGTGCCTCCCCCCACAAACACACATCAGGCCGGGTTACACGGATTAAACCGCTTCTTAGATCCATTCATGCTTTGAATTTTGCTTTCATCTTCATTTCACCCTTTGTCCCTGAACCCTTTTCAACCCCACATACCCATCACCAGCCTATCTTATATAAATAAAGAAATGCCCTTCATTTTGTAATTAAAAGTATGACCATGGGGTCAGATTGGGTGCATTATTTATGCAGGGGATGTGCGTTCTCCAAATCCCTCTGACAGATAATTGTCGCCTGTTATCATTGCTTTCCTCTCTACTGGGACGGAGGCTCCAGGCACTTCACCCATGGCCACATTTTATGGTGTGTGTTTTTATAGCTCAGTTTGAAACTTTAATAGCATAATATTAATCCTTTTGTTAGTCATTACTATTTGAATTGTGACACATATTCCAGTTTCGCATTTTAATGACAAATGAGCAAACAATGGTGAAGTTGAGAAGCAGAGCACAAGCACGCCTGGGGGGAAAAAAATCAAAATTAAAATATGTTTTGAAATGGGTAATTACAAAATCTTTTTACCTAATAAGTTGATTTTTGTCCCTAGATAACAATAAAAAGGAAATTAGTGTCAGGGACAGCCAGCAGTCTCGTTACACTAAAAGAGAAGTTGTTTTCTTTTTTTTTGTTTTCATTAGAAATGCATTCATTACTCAGCAACAACCTAATAGATCCATGTCTTTGAGTTCTACAGTAATAGCAAATTGATTGAATTATCCTCAGGAGGGAAAAGGGTGGGAATTAGCCAGCCAGCCAAAAAAAGAACAGCAGAATCATCGGCTTTAAGCTGATGGATGAGACCAGAATAGAAATAAATAAGAAAGAGTCGAACAAAGGGGAAATCTGTCAGAAACAGTTGATGATTATTCGGATTTATGGCATGTTTCAGGGATTCATAAATGACCACTCGCTCCAAAGACTGAGAGACACACAGGTTATCGGATCCCGGCGAGCTGATTTAAATTATGCATCAGTAATAAACCTAGAAAGTACAAAAAAAAAAAAAAAAAAAAACCTTTTGCAGCTCAAACATTACACAGAACAAAACAATCAAAACAACTCAGCCAGAAAAACAGTTCCTGCCTCGAAAGGATGAACTTCGAAACTAAAACCAAAGAATTTTCAAAAATTTTATGACAGAATTCTTTAAGAAGATAAAACAAGTCCTGCATAAAGCCAACAGTTTGCTTCAGACAGTTTGTGAACTTCAATCCGAGATCAGGATTTCTCTACTGACCCCGTCTCTTTACTGTAAGAGAGAAATCTGAATATCAATGGAGAAATAAAAAAACGTCAGGTGTTTATTGGGAAGGAATCAACATTTTAAGTATTTTAGGTGAAGAATCTCCACATTCTGATTTATGTACACAAACACACAATGTTTGTACCTTGAAGAATAATGCATATTCTTACTTCTTGGGTCTGTTAAATAACAGTTTCTACATTTTTTTATTACATTTCTTAAAAACAGACTTTAAGCTTTTCTTTTCTTTGCTTGTCACTTCTTGTTTTCTTAGTTCCACCCTTTGACTGGACAGGTAAAATTGTTCTACAATCAAGCAGATTGTAGAACAGACTGGGAAATAGGGGTCTGCCGCATTTATCTAAGAATCACCGCAGAACTGTTAGATTCACCTGTAATATCTAAAAGTATTCCTAGGATCCTTTTAGCCCCACTTTAATATCAGTGGCTGCACCCAAGATACATTTATATGCTGATGACTCAGGCATTTATACAGCAGCAGTTTCCTGAAATCAACCATTGAAGATTTTACAGGAAGCTTTTCTGTACAGACATCCATACTGAAACTGATTGCTTTTCAACTCAAAGAAGACTAAATGCATGACAATAATGTCTCATGATAAGGCAAATGATGGTATAAGATTTAAAAAAAAGCTTATTTAATGCTAATGTTGGACATTTCTTAAAAACCTAAACTGGGCAATATTTATGTTAAGATCAGCCAGAAAAACTTGCACCATCTTTTCTTTTTTTGCTGCAGTATGACGATATTATTTATAATAATGCATCTTCCCTATTGAAAAGACTCAGTGTACCATTCTGCATTTCACCTATTCAAGCTCTCAGACTCATTGTTGCACCTTGTACAAACCTTTATGATGGATTTCTTTCGGTCAGAAGAGAAAAATGTGCATGTTCCTGATTACTGTAACAACTCTCAGTGCTCAGAATTGGCAGAGAATTTGGTAAAACTGCCGCTTTCTTTTGTTTCATGTCTTTAGAATAAGATATAAAAAATGTAAAAAAAAAATTTGTATTAAAAGAATAAAATAATAAGAAGACCTAAATATCCTGAAAAAATTACAAAAATGACAAAAAAGCTAAAGAAATTTTTATTTTGTTTACTTTTGTCAGATTTGTAGAAAAATATAATAAAGTTAGTATAGAACAGTTTTTGTATGTTTTGTAAATCAGTACATGATTACTTGGTTTTCTTCTGTCACTTCTGTTCAGTTTTAAAATGGATTAAATAACTAGTGATATCAGTAAAAATGACAGTAAACTGTAATTATCGTCAGAGTTGAGATCATCTTCAAATCTCTCAAGGTTGTGACTTTTATCCTGTCTGGCACTTCCACAGATGGAGAAGGATAAATGACGGCGATAACAAAAAAGAAACCTTTGTTTCTTGTAGTAAAAATAATGCCACTATATGCATATATCAAACTGATTGATGGATTGTAATGTGTGTCAAAGACTTCTGTATGTTTTCTAATCTGTTCAGTGCAGCCAAACATCACTGCAACCCAGTTTTTAAAATTATTTTCTCCACCTTGATTTGTTAGTGGAGAAGCAGACATTTTGGGAAATAAATGAGTGGAAAGAAGAGACATGCCACGCTGCATTGTGTTAAGGGAAAACTAGAAGACAGCTGAAGAAGGGAGATACACAGGAGCTCTGTGGTCTTTGGGAGGTTAAATGAGCACAAAGCTGGGTGTCCACCGATAGTACTTCTTTGTTGCTGCTGTTGTGGCAGCTGTTATTTTGTGTCTTTGTGTCTCTTTGGAGCACTTGACCATTATGTTCAGTTACATCCCAAGTCTTTGTTGTTACCAAGGCTTCAGTCTCGGTATATCTGCTCCTTTTCCTCTGCTCCTTTCTCTCATGGTCATCTGTCTTTCTCTTGGACTCCCTGCTCGCACCCGCAGGATGAGCTTCACAAAGTTAGAGTTTTTGTTGTGGATTGAGGTTTGTCGCTGTTGCCTTTCAGTGTTCAAAGTGGAAAAACACTTACAGGAATATTATCTACAGCAGGATCCCCAGAGGTCAAGATTGTACAGCTGACTGTGACAGTTCACATGTCACTCACGTAGAAATAAAGCCACAGACTCTGAAATGATGGTACGTTTTGATCACACGCCTATTTTTTTATGTAGCTTATATCAGTTGTTCAGTTTCTTGTGTCTACCTTTTATGTTCTGTACATGCTAATCCACTAAAGCGCTAACAGCAGAGCTAATTTATCATTTAGCACTTTAGCTAACTTTGAAAACAGTTAAGCAGCACACTTAGTTTCCCATAAATCAATTTCTCTGGATAAATACTGAAGCACTAATTTTCTCAGCTCTTTTTTTTTTTTTCTTTAAGCTTTTGTTGAATAACTTTCAACATCTGTGTTTAAATGTTGGTAATTTACAACTAAACATTCTTCAAGTAGCCAGATGTTTATGTTCATGCTTTTATTTTGAAGAGAGTGAAAGGCTGTTTACGTTCTCTCTCTACATTTCACCTAATAACTATTTCAAACAAGAAACATACAGCAGCATAATAAAACACAGACAAAATATAAGCAGAAATCTAAGGGCATTATAGAACATGTAAATTATGTAATACATATCTATATATGTTCTAGGGTCGTAGCATTTCAATGGCAGACATAATTTGATTTGAAGTTGATGCTTTAGCATTGGTTTCCACTAATCGTATCGTGTTGGTGTCGCACCTTAGCTTTAGCAGAACAAATGTTCATGACTAATGGTTTAGGGTAAGAGCAACTAACTTTTTAGTTAGTGGTGACCGCCACTACCGGTACAGAATTTTCTTACCTTTGTTTGAGTGGATTTTAATTTTAATTTTTATCACATTTGGTTATATTTTCTCACCATCACACATGTTGTCTTGGGAGCTTATTTAGTGTCAGGCTTTTTACCTGGCACTACAAAAGAGTATCAAGCCTACTGTAAATCACAGCAAAACACAATGCAGCCATGGTGGAGCAGATTTCTGCCAAAACCCTCAGAAATTTCTACACTAACTTTCTATATTTACAAGAGAATATTCTCTGATGTTGGAAAGTGGTAAATTTACCAAAAAATAGAATTTTCAATTATTAAAAGCATAAATTTACAATGTTAGAAGCAAGATGCTCTCTAAAACTTCAAAGTCAAATATTTGCTACAAAAAAAGCCAAACATTCTCAAGGACTTAAATGCTAAATTTAGGATGTGGGTATTTCCAATGTGTAAGCGGTACGTCGGGGCTCTTTTCCTGTATCAGAACGACATTCCCCAGGCGCAGACTCACCATGAATGAATGCCATAAATTTACCTTTAATCACTGAAAACTACAAACCTTATGACTTTCAGACATGATAAAATATTTGAGTTTTACTTGTTAATATATAAAATTTATAGAAATTTTGGAGGATTTTTTGGCAGAAGTGTACTCCTTCATGGGTATATATATTTTTTCTTTTATTGATAATGACCCTTGTCCTCCAAGGCGTGCTTTGGCCTTTTGTTGGCATTTTTTGAGGTTTAAACACAAACGCCTCTGCCGCAGCAGCGCTGCTGGTTTTGGTTTAATAAATAATGAGCCCTTCTGTTTCCACCGAACTGGAAAGATATACCTAGAGTCTTCTGTGCAACTTTGACTCCCTGGTATGTTAGCATCAACTTCTGTTGTTGTTGAGACTGTAAAATATATGAATCGAAGTTGTTAAGCTTACAAGTTTATTTTATATTTAAAAGCCCAGCCATATATAATAAAATATCATCTAAAATCAACACTTTTTGGTAATTTGTCACATTAAATCAACTTGACAAAGCAGCTTAATGTATCAATATAATCAACTTGATAAAGCAGCTTAATGTATCAATATCTGTTAGCAAAACACATCATAGATGCTGAGAACAAACCTGCAGAAGCTCCACACACTGAGAATCAGGTTTGCTGTTATCATTTCTTTTTGTCACACTTTCTATCACACTGGAGATTCTTTCCACACCATTACTTACTTTCTGCTGAGCTGTTCACCCATTTCCTCCACTGCACTAATACAGTACAGCCATATTATGCACCATCTGCCATAAACACAACTACCTAGACTTAATGTGGACACATCAGCAGATTAGAGGAGCCAAATGATGTGGTTATTGCTGTACTACATGCTTTTGTAGGAATGGGGGCTGGGAGATCATGAGATGTTTCACCCTTAAGAAACTATGAAGGACACAGAGGGATAGATTTCCAAAACTACATTACTTTGATTTATATTTCTCATAAGACGCAGAAATGGTAAGACATCAGTCATCTTCACTGTTTGAGCATTTGTTCAAAATACATCCATGTTAATGTGAAAACGAATGTGCTGCAGAAATATTTACCATGGCTTCTGCTTCTATTTGCAATGGAAATAGCCACAATTATGAAAACTATAAACATTTAAAGAGAAGTATTTAACATGTACAGAAAAGTAAAACAATGCCAACATGTAGACAGGACAGACACACACAAATAAATCTTGACAGTTTGATGAAATGTTCACAGTTTTCCAGTGAAATAATGACGAGTTTTAATGTTTTATTTACACTAGGGATTTTTAATTTTTTATGCTTACTTCTAGAGGACTCTGAGGGACGCTCATGTTACCGACCTGCTTCTAATCAAACTAAACACCGTAGCAGTGAAACATTACACCACGTTTTGTTTTGGAATTAGATCAAAAACTGTGTTTCACAAAGATGAAAAATTTGTTTAAAAGAGTCACCCAAAGGATTTCTATCAAGGCTGTATTTTCAAAAGTTTAATTTTACTTAAACTTTGCTGAGATGATTTTCTGCTGTGTCTTAGTGGTATTAAAAAAAAAAACAACCTCTACTATATGATGTAGACCGGTTAAGGAAATTGAAATCATCTATTCAACACACTTTTAAAGATTCATTAATGACATGCCACAAATGTGCAAAGAAATATCAGCCTCCTTCAATACTCTGTTGCACAGAATTTAAAGTCTAATTGAGAATCAATGCACTTATCAGTCCTGCATCAATAGCAATAAGCTGCCCTTGTCCAACAAGCCCTATGAGGCATTTTATTACAACTGCTGAGCAATGACAGAAGAAAATGACTAAATTCCTGGTGCTGCAAACAAAAAGAGCTGAAGCAAACCGTCACAGTTTTTATTGAAGAAGATAAAACAATTTTAAGAAAGAAAATTCTGATGTTTTTCAGCTTTTCTGAAGGAGTTGGATAACTTTTAATTAACTGTTGTTACACATGGCATAAGAGACTGTTGCATATCAAGTGGTATATCTTTCCGTTAGTCACTCACGTTTTGTTAAATGTCGAGCAAAAACTTTTGAAACCTAGCATTTTATGTCATTAAAATATTTTCTATATGCAAGAAAAAGTAAGAATTGTTCCACAATGCTAACATCATAAAGACATTTCAGAAATAACAAAAAAAAAAGAAAAACAGTAGCCATACCAACCATTTGTTACAAACATGCTCATAAAACCACCCTGCTGACTGTAAAAATTTAAAATCTTACCAAGTAGTTTTGAATAGTTTCTAATACAAATATCTTAGTAACTTTTCAGCAAGACAGGAGCTTGTTTTAAGTCAATAATGCCTTAATATTGATGAAAGGATACTAATCCCACTGGTATATTATTTCACTTATAGAACAACATTTTTCACATGTTATAAGTGAAATAATCTGCCAGTGGAACCAGTATTTTTTCATCAACACTAAGGAATTACTGACTCTAAACAAGCTCCTATGACTTGCTGAAAAGTTAATTGTAAGTTAGTTTTGTCTTAATTCAAGTCTACTAAGATGTTTGCACTAGAAAACAGTCAGAAATCCTTGGTAATATTTTGTGCTTTTGCAGTGTAAGTATTAAAACTTACCACTTTGAAGTGTTCAGCGCTGCACTCCGTCCCTCTGTAGGAGCAGGACAGCAGCATTTCCTTAATATCGTGGCCCGTTCGCTCGTAGAATTCACGCATGTTGAAGGGCCTGGGCCGGTAGTCGGCAAAGTCCGTCTTCTCCTTCAAGATCTTCAGAACACTTTCCTCAACCAGATGTGGGTCCCGAATTTCATACCTGGACAGAGAGGCACTCACCTTAATACATAAAACAAGACATTCAAAATAACTTTTTCATCTAAAACGGTCCTTCCTCTATTCGTTTAGAAAAGTGAGGGAATAAATAGTGATATTAAAAATTGTTTAAAATAAAAAGTAAGGCAGAAAAGATGCAAAAACTGTGGAATTTTATAAAAATCCCTTATTAGTTCCAATTCAAGTATCTTCTATAAAACAAAGAAATTAAAGTGTCTCTTTGTGTTAGTTGTTTTATTTGAAAGATATTTCTGAACACCCAGAAGAGACGTTATCCGAGTTGCATCTTTAAAGTTCAAAAATAAAATAGTGCATCAGTGAAATTTGCATACAGACAGAAACTTATACAGAAAAATATGCATGACTAAGCTCAGGTAAACATACAGAGGGACGGTCATCGATGAAAGACAACATGAACTGCAGAAATGTTGCAATAATCACACTGGTCTGTAAGGAAGGTTGTTTAAAAAATTAGATAATTATAATTATTATTAGTTCTAATTAAGAAAGGCAGTACAGATTTTCATAAAAGAATACTAATAGAATAGAATATTTCGCATATGTAGAGATGTAAAAAGTCCTCTGTAGGAAAGTCGTGACGAAAGAAGATTTGTTAATAATCAACTACAACGATAATTTCTGAGAAATGTGCCAATCATTCTGTCCAGTTAGCTTTTTATAACTTTGCAATTTTGCTGAGCTTGTTCCCAACTTCTACTTCCACAGAAACAATCCTTCTGCCTCAGGATACAACCAGGCGTGAAGTTTCACCTCCGTTGGGGACATTTTGAAACCACCTTGACAGCACAATGACTTAAAATAATTTCCTATATTCTGGCCAGTCCATTTATAACACATTGTGGCTCTTCAAGTCAATTAAATTATACTTACTGATATAATTTAACTATATTCATTGTTATTTGGGTCACATTTCATACTCATTTAGTTCAAAATATAATATAATTGTATTGAAAAATGCATGGGATTTAAGCATTTTTATTAATCGTAATGGATAATTTATTAAAATAATTAACTACAAAGAACAGAGAACTGGTGGTTTGGGGAAAAGAGGACTGAAATGGTTTGTTTGGGATTGTTGTGTAAGAAATGTGGCGATGAACCGGCAAAGGAATGAAGTGAGAAGGGGTCAGAATAAACATCTGCTAAAGGTAAAGTTTACATAACCATCACAACAGAGGATCAATATTACCTGGTTAAAGATGTTACAGCTGAGTCATAAGATTTTTAAACATTCTGATTACCTTAACTCAATTGGAACCCATGCTTTTCTTTAGAAGCAGCATTATTTTATATTGCAAGGTATTTCTTAAGCTGTATTTCCTCTTTAATCATTTTAAATATGCTTTGTGAAAAAGTTGGCAAATAACTTGGGGTCGCATTCCACAGAAAAAGTCCTTATATAGATGAATCTGCAATTACTGAAAAGCAAATAGGTTGGGGTCCACTGTACACTTAGCTCCAGCACTGCAGCAATTTACACTCCTCTCTCCCTACTCCCCATTCAGCTCCTTCAGACTAGCCAGCAGCAATTAGCAGCCACATCTCCTGCTGGAACCACATCTGCTGCGCTCATTATACAAGCTGCTTCTCAGTGCAACACTAGTGAAAACATTGTTAAAGAGTAAATAGGAGTGAGATGTTATGATGACTTCCTCAAGCAGGAGTTTTTAAAAATACAGTCCACCAATTTCAAGATATTAAATTACAAAGTCAAATTTCTTTTAAGACATATTTTATTTATACAGCAACTGAAGTTTACAGTTAATTGATTATGCTATAAAATGTCACCATCTGCCTGGAAAACAGTAGTACTGCCCCTTTAAATAAAACTTTGTGTAACAAAACGCATGTTTAATTTCTGTTGTTCGGGTTCAGTTTATTGTCCATAAAACACATGACTAAGAATGACTAATGATGAATATGTTGGTCTAAACACTTTGGGAACCATTTATAATATTCCTCAGTTAGGAAACCAGCATCATTCACAGAAACAAATGCACCTCAATTAAGCAGAATGGGCCTCTGATGACCTCTCAGGAGCAATGACCCATCAGTAGCACAAATTATGAAGAGCTCATTTTAATCACTGTGGAAAAGAACAAGTGAAACACACAGACTGAGGAACACGGAAAATCATTTGTGCATTTTTTTTTTTTTTTTAGAAAATAACTGATAACTTTTAATTTATTCATTGAATAAAAAATGTAATGTGAAAGAGTGGCAGTCATCCCATTAAATAGTTCATATATCATGCTATTGTGATAATTTTGGATTGCTCAATTTACATTTACACGCATCAATGACTCTTTTTCTAAAGCCAAAGAATTCAAAATTATAAATTAAAATCAGAGAAAGTTTAAACCCTTTGGCTCCAACAATAAATCTGTCTAAAGCTTTGTTGACGCTGACACTTAGCTTTTTTTTTTTTTTTTACATGGGCAATATTTCAAATCATTATTAGTGGAAAAACTAAATGGGATTTTTTTAAACTTCACAAGGTCAGTCTGTCTGGGCTTAGAAACGAGATGAAAGAAAATTAGAGAGCACTGCCTTAATATTAAACCACAGATCAATTTCGTTTCATTTCCCAACTCTCTTGCAAGCACCTTCATATGTTCCACAGTGGACACGGCGGGCTTGGATACACGCTTCAGACTCAGAATATGAACGCCACGCAGAGTGTGGTGTAATATGAAAGGGGGGTAATTTTCTTTTTCTATGTTTGCAACTGAACATAGATTTAGGTCATTCATGCTTCATGCTGGATGAAGTTAATATGAGTGAGAACACTGCGGCTGGCGTTATAGTCGATGTGAATGCCACACAGTAAGTCATATTGAGAAACACCCACAGTTTGATATATTGTCACTCCAACAGATTAAAATGTGTTTTTGTGCAGACCAGGCATGGCAAACCAGACACGGACATTGGACAAATCCATTTGTTTCGTCCTTTTCTGTTTGCTTCAACATCCAGATAAATTATAGGGTGACAACTTTCAAGACGAAACATAAAATCATGTCAATTAAACTCTGCTTTGACTTATAAAACCGGAGGGAGATGAAATCTGTTCCCAGATATCAACATGTTTCTGTGTGAAATGAAACAAAAGCAAAGATCTCGTTAAGATGCTCGCTGAAGCTGTTGAGATCGTGTCATTATCGTCAATGAACCCAGTCCTGTACCAACATGGGGTGAAAGAAACCAAAAGCATTAGAAAAAGCCAGATTACACTCAACCCACTCAGGTAAAAATACCTAAATTATTGGAAACGTATCCAGAGTCTGACTAAACAAAAAACTAAGAGTTAGGCCATAATGACCATTGTTACATACAGAGGAAAACAGGAGCACGCCAACACCATGCCTACTGTGAAGTAGATGGTGGCAGCACTTTGATGGGCTGTTGGGAGCATTATATTCAAGATTATATATGGAAATATTGTAGCAACATCTCAAGACATCAGAAGGGAGTTAAAACTTGGTCGCAAATCTTCCTAATAAACAAACAGACAAAGAATAAAGCAAATTTAAGAATGAAGTCAGTGTTTTGGAGTGGTCATAAAAAAAAAACCAGCATCTTAGCCAATTAGAAAACTGGTGACTTTCAGGGGATTTGTTAGGAAAAGTGGGTCAAACCTCCAGTCCACCAGTATGAAGGAAGGACACCCAAAAGATTTGACCCAGTTAAAAGAGCTTAAAAGATTTTTTTTTTTATCCATCATAACCATGTGAACTTCTGAATAACAATAAAAAAAATGTCCTAGCGATTAAATACAAATAGGTGTGGCAATCCCGACTAACCAGGAAAATTGTCAAATTTCACTGAATGTCCAACCGTCTCCAGTAATAATGAGGGAGGCTCACAACCAACCTAAAACTTTGGTCTTACCTTATTTATAAGGGTTAGGAAAACTTAGAGAATGTGGACAGGCTCCTTAAATATTGATCAGTTTTACCAATATCTCATTTATCTTAAACAAAATAAAAATAAAACGATTTCTGGCAATAAAGTCAGCTCCATTTAATGAATAAAGCAGATAGGCTATCTACATTTCAGGACTTTAGTTGACAGTAAATGTTAAGTGGTATTTTACTTTTATTCCTTTTAGTTCTAAAACCTCTCAAGTCGCAAATGTTGGTTTGGATTTCGCTGTTTTCTACCAACAGATGTTTTGAAGTGAGTCTGAATTGACCGATTATTTGTAGAGATTCAATCCTACAGAAAGCTGAGAGCAAGTTTCCTCTGCTAATTTCTCATCTTGAAAAAGCCATGACCAAACAAAAATTATGATTTGAGGACCTTTGTCCTGACATGAGCAGTTTTGTCCCAGTATACATTCAGCAGAAAGCATAATTAAGCTAATTTATTTGCTTTTTATGTTTAAACAACCAGTATTCACTAATCATCCGATTCTATTTTGATACATTTTTAATAGACTCCATCTTTATTAAAAAGGCATGTTTGTAGAACTGGGTGAAGCTATAATTTTGAACTTGTCTACATGTTATCACTGGTCCTGTTTCTACCTTAATCTTCACAGGTTTTACCGTCATAAATGTTATAATCAAGAAACATGAACATAAACAAATCTCAGAATAAATCAGAAAACTACATCAAAGCAAGATAATGTCTTTCATTTAAAAACATTTGAATTAAAAAGTATAATTAGTGCTTGAATTGACCTAATCAGCGGTACTCCAAAAGACCCGACACACGAATCACACAAACTCAGTGAAAAAGACATAAAATCACAGCCCAGAACTCGGGCTTACATTATGACTACATCACTACGCTGTCACAATTTAATAAGAAGCTACAGCTTGTTGTGGTATATTACGAACTTAATTGAATTGTATCCCGAGCTCCTGTCTTATAAGCAACACAAAGCTGCCAGGAGAGCACTTAAGAAGCTCTGCTCACATCCCCGAGTCAGGAGGCTTCAGCTAAAGCGCATACAATCACAATAATACGGCTAGATTTTTAATATTGCCCTGCCACCGCTCCCTAAAGCAATCACTGCAAACTCTCCGTGTATGGGTGGGAGAGACAAAATTGGATTATGGGCCACAAGCACTTTAATTTTCTTGTGGGAACTAAAAGGAATGAAGGCGCATCTGCAAAACTTTGCCACCTTATGGGTGAGTCCAAACAGCTACTGCTTTTCTGAGCATCATAAAAACTAAATTCAGTTCTTAAAGTAAATGAAATGAGCATTACTGTTTATTTAACACCTGAATCTGAAAGATGAACACAGTTCTGCTATTGTTGCTAATTGTGCACTAACAAGGCCTACCTGACTGCGTATTAGAGATTCTGCACCTGGCTCTGACACGGCTACTATCCTGCTCTGGACAAGGTCATACAAATGCAAACTAGGGCCACCATGAAGAGCAGCAAGCCAAAACAAGCCTCTGTCATATTAATGAGCAATTACACAAACCGCCAATCCAAAACACAGCAGAAACATGCAACTCATTTCATGCAGGGTGTCATTTGATGTCATTACTGTTTGCTTTTGATGTCTGCCCTCACTTTCCCCTCTCTCTTGTCCACTAATACACTAAAAAAAATGCAAATGCAGCAACATTTAAAAAGCAAGAATCATCTTTCTCTGAATTTATTTTCAAACAGTGCTTACAAATTCAGACACTAACCCTGTAAGACACATTCATGCTGAAATAGATAATACAGAATGCCACCAAGCAGTTATATATTGTGGCTTTGGACTCTTAGCTCATGTGAATCGGGGGAAAGGTTTGCAAGGTCAGGAAACATGTTGGAGCTGTGCTCCATGGTAAGCAGAAGACCCGCCTCTGTGACTTCCATGAGCTGATGGAGCACATCTCACCGGCAACACTGACTCCAAAATGACCTTTTTCTTAATTATCTTATAATTGCCTTTGCGACATAATCAAAATAAAACCGAGCAATTTACCTGCAATGTTCTGCACTGTCAGGTGTGACTTCAACCTGCAAATATGCGATGGAAAACAGATTGATTTCCCCCCCACACACCTTTCCTTGCTACAGAAGGTGGAATCGGTTTAATATGTAGTGGCTCAGTTTTAAACTTGATGTTGTCTGAAACAGTGTGGCAGCGGTGGAACCTGCCAGATGTTAATAAACACAGACCCATCACTACGTAATATCTGATCTGTTGTTTTCCATTCAGCCTCCAACTGAGAAGTTCAGATTTTCAGAAGGAAAAGATTTCAGAAGCATCTTGATCTTCCAACTTTAAATTAAGACCATTACAGATTTACGGTCCATTTGTAGGGCGAAAAAAGTTGCTTCATTGTTGCATTTTTCTTTCCCAATAAAAACAAAAACTGGAATGAGAAAATTTTGAGCCACGGCACCTTGAAAAAAATGCTTTAATAATGTTCTGTCAGGACTTTTGCTATTTTTTTATATTTTTGTGATAAATTCTGACAAACTATATTAAAATTAGAATAATTATTCTTCAGTTTGTTGGACCTACTTTCCCTGTAAGGAATTAAATTTCCCCGTCTGCCATTGAACGCACCAGTAACAAAAGCCAAGAAAACTACAGTTCTCAAAAATAACAGAGTGATGAAGTGGTCAAAGATGTAAAGTAAAACATTACAGAAATGATTCAAACTGAACCCAAAGATTTATGGCGCTGGTGTATAATGGAGAAAATATTGACCGAGTATGACTCACATATTACCTGACCCTGCTGGCTATTGGGCTGAAGAGAGTTTGTATTTGTAGTACAGGATTTTAATAGAGTCAGACTATTTCTAAAAAAATAAAATAAAATAAAATAAAAACACTCATAAGGACTTCTATCCAGTCCTGGTTGGACCAGAGAAAGAACTTGGATTTTTTTCTGCAGAGAAGAGAGAAGCTAGAGCTAATTACAGGAGAGTCTTGGAGAGTTGTGTTCTCATACTTTTTACTTGCATGCTTGGATATAATTTTCTGAAGAAATAAGTGTGTAATCTTTGGGAATCTAGAAATGGTACCAAGGGATCAAGGAAAATTGCTAAGGCAAAAAAAATATCTGTACTTGATGATTTCTTCTGATTTTTTCATGCTGTCACCCAATGAAGCAGCAGACATTAGGCCTTTCACTCAGAACCTTAGAAAGCAAGGTAAGGTCCTTCTGGGCTCTAAAGGGATTGTAATCTCACTGCAAGTCAAATTTGGAATTGGAAGAAAGTGATGCAAATTCTTTAAGTATTTACCTTCTAATTCTTCTGGCATTTAGCAAATTTAAATAATTGTGGTAACCCTAACTGACATACTGTATGTTGATTCAATGTCTGATTTAATGCCATGCAAGGAAGAAAGATGTGTTTTTGTATACCGGATAGATAAATATCTGCTTTCAGATGTGTTTCGCAGATGATTAAATGGAGAAATTGTTGATCTCCAGATGTGCAAAGCTGGTAGAGTCATGGCATAAAAGACCATTTGCAACTGTACTCACAGGGAAAAGTGATTTTAGAAAAGATTGATTCAGGTCAGCTGAACAGAAATGCACAACAATCCTTAGAACACTTAGAGAAGAAACTAAAACTAATTTTAACTTCTTGCTGTCCACAATTATGTCTTTGTGTAGTTATACTGCAGAACCCACAGAAATCTGAAATTAATGTTTCAGTTTTGATGTGACAAAATATAAAAGGGGCATAAAAGATTTTGCACAGCATTGTATATTTAGTTGAGCATGAAACTTTGATTTTTTACCAGTTTGTAGTTTAAGCTCTGTGTGCAGTTATGATTCACAGTGGATAATGATTGCTCTCTGTAGTCAATATTGGCAGTTTCTTTATACAACGATCTTTAAATACATTTTCCAAGTAAAAGACTGGAGGGGAACCAATTGCATCATCAAATACTACAAAGTTTACTCTCTGCAAGAAAGAAAAAATAGCTATGTATTGATATAAATGTGAAGCATTCTGTACCAAAGCAAAAGTCAAACTTATATTAAAACCACAGAAAATGATGCACTGGTAGAAAAAAAAGAGGCATACGTCTCTTTTAAAGTTTAGAAAATCAATGATTTAGCTACAGCATTAATGATACTGTGAGCAGGGAGAGGAATACGTCATGGAGAACTATTCATTCCTTTTAAAGAGCCTCAGATGAAATCACAAATCAATCCAGTAACCCTAAATCTCAGAAATGACATTTGGCAAACATCAGAGGTCTGAATGTCTGCAGTAGGGCCAAAACTGGAGCGTCTGGTGCGTAAGCTTGGCGTAGCAAACCAAAACCAAAAACTGTAGCTACGTTTCAGGAGTTTTATGAAGCTGTTGTAACACAAGCCATTAAAAATACTCCATTAAAGTTAAGGGAATTGCCTCCTCATACAGGCATACTTTAAATTCCTGGCTCCCATTGGTGAAGCCATAGAGAATTAATGAAATATCCCTCTTATATGTGGTTGTAACATTTTTTTTGTGCTACTGTTGGACATATTATGCAAATACACCATTTTGAACCACATTTTACTTAAGTCACGGTTACTTATTCTGTCACATCACTCTTTGCCTTTTTCTGATTGTGGGAAGAGAAATGTTCATTTTCAGCATCAAGCCGCAGCAAAAATATTTTAATTTAATTTGTAAATCTAAACAAAGCTTAGGGGTACCTCTTGTTTTTTTTTATTATATTTCAAACTGCACACATGCTGAAGCAACCTGGTCAAAAATATTGAATACAAACACATTTTCCCCATATGACCTAAAATATCAGCTTTCCACTTCCAGCATTAGCACTTTATGACTCAATGTGTTTTGAACATCAGTCCTGGAATATCTACGACTCATTCTACTTTTAACGGAAAACCGAATATACCCGCCTACAAAGTGTTTTTTTTAAAGAAAAATCTCTCATGCCTTACTTCTCTGAGTAGCAAAAAATTAAAGTAGGAGTCCCCGCAAAGCCAAGAGAACAGAGAGGGCAAGAAACAATGGGAGATGAGAGTGTTAATCAGAGGGACAACTCTGTAGCTTAACAAACAGCACTAATTACGCCGGGATAAAGACGTGTTCATCACACAGCTTATGAGACACAAGTTAATTGCCTCAGCTTGTAGTCCCCTCCCTCCATCTAAAGTCAACCCATCAAAGTCACTCGGAGCAAATGCAACTACATTTACTGTCCCTCAGCCTCCTGTTTTTCTCTTTTTTGCCTTTTTTGTTTTGATTTTTCCTTGGTCTGTGCTTTTCTGTCTGAGACATAATAGGTATAACAGCCTGAGATTTTATTAGAACTGCTAGTAAAAACACAAAAACAAGTTATATAGTACACACGTATTGATTTTTAAATCACACACTTGAGTCTGAAGCATTTGTGCTACAGACTCAAGAAAGAGGGACATGTTACTTTCCAGAATGGCTAGAATATGCATGTATGTACAGAGGTCATAGAAAAACAATACTCAGAGTGAAAATAGGGAATTAGATATACATCAGCCAAACATGTTCGGCATGCAGAGAAATACTCAGTGGATCAATATGCTAAAAATAAATGGAATGATGTGTTCAAGGTGGGATTAAGACGTGTCAGGTTTCCATATATATTTTATTTTCGCTTGAATGAAATATACATTTTTGTGCGCTTTCTGACGAGTGAATTTTTTCTGCTTCAGAACAAAGTAAAATGTCTCCATCAGTATTCTTCTAGGGATTGTGATCAGAATAAGAGGGGGAAAACAAAACGTGAATATATCCAAACTCAACACTTTCAACATGAGACAGTGAGCTTGTGAAGGCTGCTATGATCCTCTATGATCAAAGCACGACAGGGAGCAACAAGTGAGGAGGGAAGAGATGGCAGCTATGAATAACGCACATCTCTCCACACTGTCAGCAGGAGACGTTAAAGTCAACTGGAGCCATTAATCTAATGCATGGATATTTGCGCACCATGAATAGTAAAATAATAAAGGAATGATTTGAATCAGCAGAATGTTCTTACATGAAACACTGTCACTTGGTGGGTTCGTAGCGCTGTCACATTGTTTTCTTTTTTTTTTAAATCTATTGAATGATGCTGGCATTTTATCTAAACTCCCAAAAAAACAGAGGTATGTGATTGCACCGCTGACTTAGGGTACTTTCACACCTGATAGTAGAGTAGACTTGGTTCAGTTGGGGATAAAAATTGCAACATTTGTCACATTTTCAGCACAGTTTCACACTGCGCTGTATCAAAAAACCAAATCCTTTTTTAAAAAAAACAAACTTAACTTCCTTCTTCACAAGATGGAGGAGTGTTAGATTTTAGCGGTGAGATGATTTCTTTTTGTCTTTTGCTAAAGACATTTCTCCTGCTAGCACTAGATTCATCTTTGTTTTGGTTGCATTTACCCAGAATGCCCTGGAGCGGTCTCTAGTCGCCTTGGCATTCACATAAACATTCAAACCGCACCAGAGTTCACTTTAACTGATACCTGGGTTTGTAAGCATACCAGTTTGCTGTTTTGGTTTGATTACACATTCACACCTCTCCAGACAAATTAGACTTTCTAGAAAATGAACCAGAGTTCAATTACAACAAACCAAACAGGGCAGCTGTGAAAACCCCCTAGAAACAGTTACGGTTTCTTGTCCGAGTGCAGCTCATAAATGTACTTTTTCCAAGCACTTATCACAGCTCAACAAACTGATGTTAGAAGCATATTTCATGTTGAAAATATTACATAACGGTCAGAGGGGGGGTTAATGTCCAATAAAACATGATTCATAATTCTCTTCATTATTAACTCTCATGCTAATGCTTTAATTTGCTATCACCCTGCATTCAGGGGCCACCTTTCATGCATGACCCTCCATCTTCCTTAGTTGCGTCAGAGGAAGGGCAGTGGAGTTCAGAGCTTTAAAAGGCTTTGCATGCTTTGTCCATGTTATTTTGCACATCTCCCAGAGCTCCTAAAGTGACAATCATAGCAGGCCAACGTTAACAGTGCTTTGCACTTGCGTGGCAGACATGGCATGACCCAAGACAATTCAGACATCATAGCTGACTTGAGTTTGCCTTCTTTGCTGCTAACAGGATTTGACACAAAAGTAACATTTTGTGCGACTTCAGAGTGAAACGGGCGCCTGAAGCGTCTTGTCAGCTGGTTCAAGAAGAGTTTGTGATCAGATCACCTCACTGGTGGAGAAATGTTCAGTTTTCTGACTAAATGCAGACAAATCAATTTCAAAAGTGAAATTTGCATATTAAGTAGATTTGTTCCACACAATGGCCTAAATCAAACATGTGGTTTGGTTCATTTTTATGAAAATGGTTTGCAGCTGGGGGAAAAAAAAAAAAAAATCAAGTTGCTCCAGAACTAAAGATTAGCATTATTAATAACTACATTGAGGCAGGTATTGGTACTTTTCAAAATGTTAGAATGTGGAAAGTTCTGCTGAAAGATATTACTAACATCTCCATAAAACTTGTCAGAAGAGGGAAGCATGCTGACTTCAGACTTAATAAAAACACAGTAATCCAACACCAGCAGATAATATGACTCCTCAAATCATCATCCTGTATGAATCATCAACTTCATACAGGATCTCAAACAACTTGGAGTCTGTGCCACTTCAATCCTCCTTCAGGCTCTTGGATCTTGATTTCCAAACGAAATACAAAGTTTACTTTCATCTTAAAAGAAGCCCTTGGACCACTGAGCAGCAGCTCAGGCCTTTTTCTGCTTCACCCAGGAAAGACACTTCTGACTTTTCCTCCAGTTCAAGAGCAAAGAGTCGTGACCAATGTCCAGGATGTGTCTGTGTGTAAATATAAAGGCCCAGTTAAAACAAACCGGGGCGTCTACAGCTTACATAAATGATGGATTAACACTTATTTTCCTCATAACAACTCATTATGAGTTCATTCCTATTGGGAGAAAAGGGAGTTGTGTCATAGCCAAAATGCTTTCAGAAGACTCTCTCCTTCACTACAAGACAGTAATAAGCCCTGGCTCCTGATATCTCCTTATTTGTCTCAGGTTTCTACAGAAGACATGGTTCTTTAGGCACATCCCGATAACAAAACTCCCTCAGCATTCTCAGGATCGGAGCTGCCAGGTGAGTTTTAACAAAAACCAGACATAATGGGAATGTGTGTTTTTAAACATGTATATCAGACTGAGGTGTGGTGGCGGCTTTTTTGGAGATTCCTTCCACAATTTATTCTTTAGATTGATCCAGATTGGTAGTGGGCTTTTTAAAAAAAAATAAATCATGTGGCATAAGAGTCCCTTTCTGCAACAAACTCACAATTAGACAGTTTTAAAGGTTACTAAACCTCCATCTATACACTACAATCACGGACTTAGCAACCATTCCTCTACATGTGTAAGCACATGGCGACTGTGGACAGTGAAGCATTCTTTAAGTGGCTTTGCAACGTAACCTCTAAAGGCTGCAGTTATCCCTTTTGCTTGTGCACTTTTTTTCTTCCATTAAACTTTCCAATAGCATGTGTGGATACAGTTGGACTAGGCAGTTTACTGGGTAACCCTCTCTGTGTGTGTGGAGTATCACTCGCTATATTTCAATTGATCATATGTTTGTGCAATTTAACATTTTGAAAATAAAGTTGCTTAATAGAAACACACCAATTTAGAGGTAAAAAATATTGTTTTCCAATAAAATGTTTGGGCACTAGGACAAGGAGGGTTTTTTTTTTAGCAAAACTGTAAATGAAAATCCTTTCTTTTTTTTCACATCTCACCAGTCATGTCATTGACAACCGGATGTTGCTGGCACAAACCACAAAGAAGAAGAAGACAGGAAGTAGTTGTCGGATCTGCATGTTTTTAATGACTTGTGGTGTGAACAAACTCATTCGTGTGTGATTTTAATTGTTTTCTTATTTCATGGAATGTTTTTTATGGACATTTGCAGAATATAAAGTTTTGCGCATATTTGTAAAGTAAACCCGGCTAGTCCGTAACTTGAGGGTTTTATCAGCTATAACTAGACACAAAAAGAAATGTGAATTTTTTTTTTTTAATCATACAGTTTAAATATGTCAATCTTAACTTTTGAAGAACGTGGGGTT
Organism: Poeciliopsis retropinna; assembly: GCA_010277075.1. Taxonomy (NCBI): domain Eukaryota; kingdom Metazoa; phylum Chordata; class Actinopteri; order Cyprinodontiformes; family Poeciliidae; genus Poeciliopsis; species Poeciliopsis retropinna. The sequence goes on along the minus strand of VMRM01000004.1, from coordinate 2,138,131 downwards.
CATGATCCAATTTCTGTTCAGTATAAGATAACTTTACCACACAACAGATTTCTGCTGGAATCAGCAAAACAGACAGACAGACAACACCGCCCACAGGTTAATAGTTTCAATTAGACCTACACACCTGCCATTGAGCAAGGCGAGGAAGTCGCCAGCGTGGTACAGGTCGTTGTGAGTCACCTGGCTGAAGCGGAAGGAGTTGAGGTTGCAGAAGGTGACCGCGGGGAACACGATCATGGACGCGGCCACCTCGTCCAGCTTGGTGACGTGGGGATACTCGAAGTAAAACTGCACCCGGTCCACGCACACCATCACCAGCACCCCCAGAGAGGCCATGAAGAACACAATCCACAGGCTGCGCTTCACGTACTTTCGTTCATAAGTGAACATGTGCGAGATGCCGTGCAGCGTGGACCTGGTGGCGAAAACTTCAATGGGAGCCGGCCGCTTGTAGTCCACGTCCTCCGGGTCCGCTTTCAGATCCATTATTTCCAGCGGGATGAGTTTGGATGGATGGTGACTGGGAGGCTGCAAACCGCGCGAATTGTTTTTATGAATAAGTTGATGCTTTATTTATGAGGAGGGTGTTAGCCGTTGCCAAGTTCACGCCCTTCTACGCATGTATTTCTCATGCAGTCTGTGTGAGATGTTGCGTCACTAACAGCCGGCAAAAAAAAAAAGAGAGAGAAGCTCCTCAATCAGAGCATTTTACTCCAAATCGCATCGGAACACTCAGTCCGTACACCGAGCAGATGTAGGAAGCATGCGATATTTGCTGCCTCAGTTTAAAGTCACAGTTCCATCATTTTAATATAATAATAATAAAAAATAAAAATAAAAACATCGGAGCGCGCATGGAGAGATGCCAGCGCTGTCCTCTTCTCTTGCACACTTCTGTGATCTAAACGAGTTGTTTCCACAGTGATCACCAAAAAGAGCAAAGCCCAGGAACACACGAGTGGGAAATAATCAGAGCAAGAAGAGAAGGGAATTAAGAAATCAAAGCGCTGGTGTATTCTGTCTCATTGTAAGGCAGGAGAGTAGACAGGCAACATGGCTTTTTCCCAGATCCTCAAATCAAATCCGAACACGTGCTGAATAACAAGGAGCCGCTGATCTCCGGCCTGTTAATGTTTTAAAAGCAGTCGTCGGCTCGTCCTCCTGGGTTTTGCACAGCTGCATCACACAGGAGCAGAAGCTGGGTCTGTCGGTGCGCCTCTGCTCGCATCCATTCCTTCACCACAATGCGGGGAGCAGCCAAACACACTCACATCCCCCGTTTATCTTCAAGTTTATGTAAGGAGAAAAAAAGCGAAGGCGACCGGGGATTAAAAGAGGTTGTTCCTGCTGCAAACACCTTTCCTTCTGAATTCAGTGGAGCTTGTCAGCAGCTGCGGTGGCGCCTTGCCTGGATCACTTCCATTCGTCCCAAACAGGACCGAGCAGCGAGAGGACGGATGGAGCCCAACGTCGGAGACACACGACTTGTGTCAGACACGCATCTGAAGCGGCTATTAGAATAAAACTACATCACAAAGGAAGTCACTGGAAAGCAAACCAGTTTACTGACACTTTCATGCAGCTCCGAGAGCCTCAAGTTTTCTCTTTCTGCCGTTTGAAGTAATAATAATAATAATAATAACTGACAAAAAATCATTTTAAAAGAACATTGGAGAAGTTACAACAACACCCAATTAGACTGCACCAAGGGCAGGAGGAAAAAAAACAAAAACCTTGCAAAGATTTAACTTCCCACATTAGATTCTAATGTGGCATTAAGTTTGTAATGTGGGTTCCATGACAACACATAATCTGACATGAATATGGTTGCCATGTCTCTAACTTTAACAGCTGCGAAAGTTTGTAGATCTATTTCACTCGCTCACAACAGCAAGTGTTTTTGGATAAGTCTCTGCTTTGCGACTGGAATTTTGTAAAATTCTTCTTACATTCAGTCAGACTGGGTAGAGAGCATCTGCAAGCAAACATGTTCAAGTTTCTGCAAAGATTTTCACTTAGATTTTGCTCTGGGTTTTGTCTGAGCCTTTCTAACTCATGTTGTTCTTAAATGAACATGAGTTCATTTAGGATTAACTGCTTTTTACAACTCCACTACTTTGTGCTACTTCTTTCTGTGTCTCTTCACAGAAAGATTTATTGGGTTGTCAAAAAACAAATTACAAACAGGTGAACTATAAATAATAGCTACATGACTTCTGAAAGGAATTGTTTGAGGTATTGGCTAAACACAAACACTTGTTTATAAAAAGATTAAATAACTGAAAAACTGCAGTTTTTCTTTCATTTCACCATTTTGCTCTACTTTCTGTCACATAAAGTGACAATAAAACTAAAGTTTGTGGCTGTAATGGGATAATGTGAAAAAGTTCAATGGGTATAAATACTTTAGCAAAACAGAATATTGTGTGAAAAATATGTATTCATATTGGTGATTTTATCCAGGAAGTGCCAGAAGATAAAGTTCTTTTAAGCAGAAACATAAAGTTATCAATCTAAATAGGAAGTGTGTTAGCCTGTACAATGTTTGTACCATTTATTCTTGGGATTCACTACAGAGAAGCATCTTGCAGGAAATAATTTGACTTTAACTGTTTTCCAAATAGGCTTTTGCCCAATTATTCAGCACATCTTGCAAATTCTTAATGGAAAAGTCGCTGTCTTTAGCATTCTTGATTTTAAGATAAATTCAGCACTACTGATCACATTTACAAGTCAAAGACACATTCATGAAACGACTTATGATTAGTTGAGTTTAGCATGTTACTGCCATACTTTTGATGTTTTTACTTATTAGTATAAAATATTATCTTGTATTATTGTCTTTAATATAAAAATAGTAACTCAGCTGTTTTTGTGCCTTTTTTTTGTCTATATGATATTAAACTAAATTTTCATGTTTTAGATCAGCTTAATTGCAATTAACCAGCTTTATTTGGTTTGTATTTGCTCAATGCCAGAATAATAATAAAAGTTTTTCTCTGAGTGGCCCGTCCTTGTTGGAACAGGACCAATTTCTCTAATAACACTCTTTTACCAGCTTCAACCAGCATCTTCACAAAGTAATTTGTTATACACGTCATGCAACAAAACATGCTCATCCTGGGATACAGGACGTGTCTCCTGGCACATAATTGCCTGAACAGAATAACATATCTTTGTGCTAATGTAAATTGAACCCAAGGATGAACAAGGTTTGTGGAGATCTAATATTCCTTTTCTGACAAGATGGAGGATTTCTTTTGATTTACTCAGAAATCAAAAGAAAAGAAAGCAGTGTGTCAGAAGGTTTGATGTGTCTCTCCATTTTACCCAAATGTTGTGAAAAATGGTTTCAGGAAATGGGTTCAGCTTTACAGACCAGAAGGTATTTATAACTTTTAAAATTTCTGACATGCAGTCAGCTCCATCCTCATGGGTTTCCACAGACCAGACATTTGCGCAATTTAACATTTCATAACTTTATTCTCTTGACAAGTACATAGCAGTTTCTAAATAAGTTATTGTTTTTGGATAAAAAGTTTTGGCACTAGGACCAGGTGGTTTTTTGGTTGTATTGAAATTGGTTTATTTTGCAAAACTGCAACAGAAACACTTTTTCTGTTTTTGCAAAAAGCAAAGTAATGACCAGATGCTGAAGAAGACGACAGGAAGTACTTGGCACAGCATGTTTTTCAATAAATGAACAAACTGATTTTAATGTAAACAGCGATTTTGAAATTGTGTTTTTCCAACACTACCAGAATATTGACATTTGTAATGCAAATGCAGATACTGTTCCACTCAAACTTTTGAGTAGAGAATCAATGTTACACAGTCTATGACTTCCAGTATATGCTATGCTTGATTTTTTTCCCCCACTTTCCTCTATATATTGCCTTTTCCTTTTATTGATTTATTTATTTGTAGAAGGACAAGTACTCAGTTTTTAGCAACAGACATCAACATTTAGAAGCTACAATAACTTGCACCCATTGTCTTTGTGCACAATGTCTTATCAAAAGAGGGAAACTGTTTTTTGATGTATTGGTTTCTGCACACATCAAGGCTAAACCCTGCATCAAAATTAAGAACACAGTATTAAGAAAATAAATAGCCTTTGCTATGCATTTTCTTACAGAAACTAAACATTTTTTACAATACTGATGTACTGTATGCTAAAAGCTTTACTGCTAAAACAGCATCTAGTGAGCCTAGTGCAGAAAGAGTTAAGTCTGTTTATCATATTCAGTTTTTTAATGAGGCAAACAGCTTGCACGTGTGATTTAATGCCGAACAGTAACAGGAGGATATGGTTTCAGCTGTACCAACCACAGGACAAACTCGATCACTCAGATAAATTTAGCTCTGGGAAAATTATCATAACAGCAACCACGGAGTTTCTAGTAAGGTCCTACACAGATGCTCATTCATTTCTACATGTATGCATGTTTACAGTTCATGTATTTTCAGACAAGCTCAAAAAAATCTCTTTACGAATCTGTGTTCTGCTCCAAACATGAATGGAAATATGTCAGAGTCAACGGCTGAGCCAACAATAGGCAATAAGGCAGATGTGTCACACGACTGCCACTGCCAGATCTGTCATAGACACCATATTGCCAAAAGGCAAGGAGAGCTCACCCATGAAATTGTTCGTAGCACATCCAAAATTGCTATTTGGCATGGTATTGACTGGGAAAAGGTGGCCGCATTTATGAACCCTTCCTTTTTTATTGATCACTACTGCTGGGAAGGTGAGCCATACATTGCCCTAGTCTAAGAAGAGGAGGTGAGTCCTTGTCAGACATTTTGTTTGATATTACAGTAGATATTACATTCCTCAATGGCATTTTGATAGGACATAATTTACATTTACCCAAATTTAGCCTTTTTGTAGCTTATATGTTATTTCCACATTAGTGGAAATAACTGCAAGAATCTGGGCTTTTCTCAAGTTTGTAAAATTGCAGTTTTCTAGGTTAACTCCACTGAGCTCAACTGGATAAATGTCAGAAAAGAGATTTGAAGCTACTGGCTTGGAGAGCTAATCCATCCATCCAACTAGAGAAAGTGCTGATTCACAAGAAAAAAACAATACAAAGCAACACTCATAATAATTTGAATGTGTTAATGATGTGGAACGGGAAAACGTGACAATCAGATTTAAGATTTAAGAATAGAACACAGTGTATAAAAAGAAATAGCCTTTTTGTTGTGTTTTTACAATCAGCATAAGTTTACAATATAGATGTGCTCTATGCTATAAACTCCACTTTATGCACAGAACAGAAAGGGTTACATCTGTTTCCTTATTTTCTTATGTTCAGTTTTTGAACGAGGCAAACTGCTTCCACGAGTTAGCGCATCGTTAACATTAAATGAAATATATGCAAGAATATAGCGGAGAACTTGAACAGAAACATTCTGTTACCAGAATGGGGGGAAAAAACTCCTGTCCAATTTACAGTTTGCTTAGCCACTTCCCTTTAGATGTCATTTGGATTACACTTGCAGAGAGAGTGGGTTTACACAAAGGAGGATCTAAAATCTCCCCACTTGTCTCTTGTGTTTGCATCTCCCTTCAGCTCTCTCCATACATTCTAGCTTTTACTTTGGCCAAGCTGTGTGGATTGCCAACCTTCCCAGAGGGAGCTGGCAGGAAACCCGAACACACTCTGGGGTCCTATTGACATGTCTCTTAAGTTTTCGTTGGATAGGCAGCACACAGTGGGAGCGAGAGGCTCTTGACCCAGATGATTTACGTCTTTCATATCCATGACCAGAACCTGCCTCTGATTGCAACACTTTCTTGTCTTGGCACTGATCCAAATAAGGTCCTCATAGACAGATGGTCATTAGATCTGATAATGGGTATCTGCAGGTTCCTGCCCAGACAAATGCCCACTGCTTTAGCAGCAATGATCATTATCAGTCAAGGACACTTTCATTGAAGGCAAGTGAGGGAATCATTAAAAAGGGCTTGATATTCCCAGTTGTGACTTTTTATTACACAGTCGACTCAGATTTCTTTTACCTCTGTGCGCGTGTGTGTGCATGTTCATTTTCATTACTTTTATGTGTATGGTTACATGCCCTAGTGATATTAAGGATGCATTCACACATGTCCTGTTTAGTATGATTTAATGAAACTTAAGTTTGAACTATAAAACAAGATCTCAGTTCGATTAAAGTGAACTCTAGTGCTGTTCGAATGCATATGTGAACGTCAAGCGGACTGGAGACCGCTCCAAAAGCAGGGAGAGAACTATACCGAAGGGGATTCTGGGTAAATAAATACAACCAAAACAAATGTGCAACAAAGAATTGACTATTTAAAGCTGGCAGAAATATACCCCGAAGAATCTGCAGATGTATCTTAAGTAAAAGTATTTACTCACGTTGGCTGAATGCAAATGCATGCCACGCTTTTCAAGTTTGTATTCATAAAATATACTAATGAGTAACATTTTTTCCCGTTTCCCGTTTCTGTTACACAAAATCTGAAAAGCTTAGAGATTTATAGCTCTGATGTGAAAATATTTTAAAAAGTTTAAGGAGAATAAATACTTTTGCATTGGACTGCATTTCTCTTATTAGGTTTGTCAATATATTGACTTCACTGTAACACAAAAATGTGTAACAGTTTTGGTGCTACTATACCAAAACTAGAATAGTAGCAAAGCAATAATTAGACTTTGAAAATTGCTATTCTTGTTCTGATTTTCAACTTTGACATGCACCTCTTCAGCGATAAGGTCTATTTCTGTGGAGCTGCTCTGGCTATAATGTCTGAAGCCACTTTGATTACAGAGTCCTGCAGGCACAGATGAATATGTGTCTGAAGGCTATTTATCGATGGGTAGGTGGTGTCATCTCATCACTTGTATTTCTGCCCTCTTTTAGCGTTCCTGATTGTGTCAGAACATGGGTTATTCATCTGCTTCGCCAGTTCGATACAGCATCAGGTCCATCTCTGCTGGAAGATTGATTCTCTGCCCCTGCAAGAAAAAAATGTGGAATTACCTTTGATAAACTTTGTGTACTCCCAGCCTGAAGTTCGATCCGTCGCAAATGAGTGTCATGAAATATTTGGAAAGCAGAAAACTTTGGACTCCTGTCATTATTACTGGGCTGGCATTTAATCCAATTACCAAATACTCTTGGTGTCAGATGGGATTTCAGAAGTTTAACTCCCTATGTGCTTTTGCCTTGCATGTTTCATACTGAAGAGAATTGCAAAGAATTGGAGCTGATTGCATATTTTGTGTCTTGCCACTTTAATGGCTGCATGTTTTTGAGTGATTGGCTATATTGTCTGCTGCTGAGGCATTATTATACAACGCAACAGAAACTGAGTGTCCGCTTGCTTTCTTGCAAGAAATGCAAAAGGAAATTTAAATAATCCTTTAGAAGAAAAAAACAAACCCAAGCTGCTTCGTTTCATTAATTACTAATTAAATATTCACCTCCAGGTTTCACTCAAACCCCCCAACATGTCTGAATTTAGGCTTATTTTTTTATGAGATATGTGCTTAGAAAAACGGGCAGCTGCTCCACGTTGTGGCATGAAAGAACCGCGTTCACATTGAAGCAATGATTAAAAATAAAATCACCAGCAATTACTTTTAAGTGCTGATGAAAAAGAGAGCCAAGAGGGAAACTCAAAGCATTTTTGATAAGTTCACTTAAAGCATGGATTAAACGTAAAATTAAGTATTCAGGGACTTTTCTTGATGTAAACGTTTTAGATCATCTCTATCAATTATTGCAAGGAGTCATCATTTTGTAAAGCTCTTGTCATGCAAGGAGAAAGCTTTTTACACAACATCATAAGCTTCTGAGATGCTTCAGTCATCACACTGAGGATCATGTAAAATATCTACAGTTGATTATAAATTTTCAACATGGACACTTCATTCCGTTCCAATATTCAAAATTAAGGAAGTCCAAGTAATTTTTTTTCCCTTTCCAATATCCCTTCATAATACTGACTGAAGTCATGCATGAAAGTAATATTGCACAGACCAGTGAAGCCCTGCGATTACATTCTTTGTCTGTGTGCCTCCAATTGTCAGAGGTGGAAAGTGATTGACAGAATACACAATAGATTCAGAGGTTTGCTCCGTGTTGTTTAACTCGCATCGCCCTCAGACATCAAACGGCCTCTAACCTGCTTTTCTTTCATGGGGTTGAAGTTTGAGAGGAGAAAAAAAATCTGGTAAAACTGTGACAGCTTTATAATTTATATACTGACACATTAGTCTGCAAATGAAGCAGTTTCTGATATGACACATTTATGCAAACTGATGTTTGTGATGTTGTGCTAATTGACGCTTAGTTATTTGCTCTTCTTTCCTTGTGGGAATAATTATATTTGACAACCAGTGACAGGTAAACTGTAAAATTGTAGTACAGAAAGAAAACATGCAATGCAAAATAGATACAAGAGCTCCCCTTGCTGTCAAATATTTTTGACAGAGCAATCCCAATAAATGCATTTTTAGAAGTTTTAGTCTCTTTTTTGTCAGAGATGATTTTTGATTCTTGTCTCTCTTCAACTGGAGATAATGAGAAAGCCATTATCTCCAGTCAAGTCATTATCTTGATAACTATTTGAATGAATGGCTGGACAATAAATCAATAACTATTGCTTTAGACACATGATCAATAGTAATAAATATAATATTCACTGAACTCAGATCCAGAACTGCACAGAATCCTGGGAGATGTAGGTAGAGGAAACACTTTAGCCACTCAACCTCTCACATCAATTTAAAGTTTGGTGGCATCAACAAACTCACTCTCTCACTCTCTGGTTACCAAGCAACTCAATCACTCTTTGGTTACCTAGCAACAACTTGTTGAGTAACTTGCGCCAGCAGCAGTTTGATGTTTTGCCACTGTGCCTTATAGCTGCTCAAAAAGGAAACCAGTGAAAACAATAAAAAAAGTTTAACAGTATTTCAGACATTTAATCAATAATTATCGATAGACTGATATGAAATACTCATATAGTGATGCGTTTTTCAGCCACATTGTCCATGTAATAAACATAGCTTCTGGAACGTGCAGACAATGTGTCCGATTTTTAATCATCTTTGTTCCTCCTCCACCATTAGAGGAGGAAGCTCGGAGCAGCCCGGCCCATTTCCACTCTGCTTGACCCAAGGCTGGGACCTGGCAACATGGCACCAGCTGAGCCCCGGGCGGAAGGGAGCGGGAAGAAGCAAGAAGCTGCAGGTGAAAGCAGCAGCAGTCATTAAAAGGCGGGGACGGATGAGTAATGCACCCCGGGATCAATCAGGCACAAATGACTACAAGAGATCATCTTTCTCCAGCAGCAGGATCCTGCTACCCTATCCTGCCCCTTCCCCCATTAGCCAAATCACCCGGCTCCTTAAAGCCACCAGATATACAGGAGCAGGCTCAGAGAGGAAGGACAGAATGTGATCAGGCGCTGTAGTAAGAGAGTTGTCAGGGATAGCAGGAGTGTATATTGATTGTTTTCGCTTTTGTATAATTGCAATTAAAGTTTGCAAACAGGCGTGGGGATCAGTTTCACAGATGTCGCCCATGTGGGGATGCAAGGCAGCATTGATGGATCCTTACACATTTCCATGGCCAGAAGCGAAAGCCAGCAATAACCTCAGGCACTCAAACTGCGAGGCTGAAATACTACTAATAAAAGCTGCTTTTTACTGACATGTACCACCTCTACAAAGATCAGACAGAAAGATATTAGACTAAACTGAATATTGTGATTAAAACAGATTTAAATATTTTAAAACTTTATTGACTTTCTTGTGGGAGGTACAAGAAAGAGGGATGAAAAACAATCATTTAATCAAATCATTAACATTCACATTTATCCATTCATCTTCCAGTTTTGCTCAGAACTGGGAAATTTCAGCTTCCCAGTCAGAAAAATCAACTGGAACGCCTTCTGAAGTCAGATTTCCCTCGGCAAACTTGGAACTTGGAAACTTGGAAAGTGGACTTCAAGTTTCAATATGGTGGCATCAAGAGTAGCAAGCTATGGTGGAAACATGTTTAGTAAAGCTTAAATATGATACTTGTAAGAGCCATTTATGGGAGTCGCCATGTTGAAATTATAACTTCTTAACTATAACGCTCTTACCTTGTTTTTGACATCAAATCCGAGTTCCTATATTTCCCAGGTAACTGGAACGCAGCATCGGTTCTTCTGGGTAGCCAGACTGTCTATCTCCAGGTGTCACTGGAAGAGGCAGGATAAACACAAATCACCTTCATCATATGGTGACACAAAAACAGCACAACCATCCATATACATCAATTCACACCTGTTACAGTCAATTAAGCCAAGCAGGTTAATTAACATAACCGTCATGGCTTTGGATGGCTGGAGGAAGCCCAGAAATCAGGAGACATTACAACCTGAGAGGGATTTGAACCCATGACTTTGGTGTTTTAAGGGAACTTACACCAAACTAAATAGTTTAAATGTAAACATTTTGCATTATAAATTCACTGAATATAATTTTTCAGTAAAGAAATAAAGGGAACTCTGAAAAGCAGACTGGTTTCCTGATGACATGTCAGGAAGTCTCCATCTTTTGTTTTCTTTTTCAAACATTTTTGAATTAAAGGAAGAAAAAAAACCTTGAAATTATTCTGTTATAGAAGTTGGCGGTGTTTGATTTAAAGAGACATTAACCTCTATTTGAAGATACATTAAAATAGAATTAATTTGGATTACCATGTGAACTGAGACCGATGGGGCTTCACCTCCAGTACACTCCTGTAATTGGTTGCATAGATTTCCATTAAATCTGGTTTGCGGAGTCCTTTGATTTAGACTAAAAGCTACATTTTATCAAAGTTATGGTCGCTGTACTTTTTAAACAAAGCTAAATTAGAAATAATCCACAGGGTTGTGACACTACATTAAATCTTCGCATAGCTACAGAGTCTGTAGGCTTTCTGATGGAAGCGTAATGATAATAGATTGGAAGTAGAGAGTTAATGGTAAACAGAAAAGATGAGCATGTGGATCATACTCCTGTCCAAATCCCAAGATACATTTTAAAAGCCAGGACTTTTCCTAAGTGAAAGAGAGAGAAAAATGAGGAGAATTTACCATTTTACTAAGAGCTGTCGACTTTTAAAAAAAACTAGTCCTATTCACACTTTAAATGTCAGTTTGATGAAACATCACAAGGATGTCTTCAGTCCCATCACAGATGCTTAAAAAAAAAAATCAGTGACATCAGAACCAAAGCCACTTTGCATTTCAGAAAGGAAATAAATAGACTTTAGCTGAGTTTGATGTTGAGTAAGTGGCTAAATAATAACTGTTGATTTCAGATTCAAAGCAAACATAGAAACAGCATTAATAAAAGAGGCGACATTATGTCACTTTGATTTGTATTAACATAAAAACAGCGTTGTGCTCTACCTTGGGTCTGATAATGGTCATGGCTGCCTGGTTGTTAATGCTGCCTTGGTTTAGTAAATTACTCTGAAAGTGATCCAGCACAGTATACAGCTATAAACTAAAAGGCATTTTCTTTGGTGACAGTCCAACACAGAGTAATGAAGAACTTGGAAGTGGAAGAAAAAGGATCTGCTGCTTTAAAAAGGAGTGGCACAGTTGGTAGCACTGTTCCCTTGCAGCAAGGAGGTTGCGGGTTTGAATCCCGACTTCAAGTTTTACTGAATGTAGTTTGCATGTCTTCCAAATGAATATGTGGGTTCTCTCTACCATAAAGTCCAAAACACATATCTGCCAGGTTAATTTGACTCTTAGGTACCAGCCTGCCTGAAACTCCAGTCAAACAAAATAGATGAATGGTTTAACTTTTCTTTTTTTTTTTTTTTTTTTACAAAATACAAATCTGAAAAGAGCGACACTCGCATTTAGACTCATCTACATTTACTGTGACACTCCTGAGTAAAGCAGGGATGTAGATGCTGGTCAAAGTTGACGGGATGGATGGAGCACAAACAAAGCTTGTGAAAAGCTGCCATAGATGTGAGGGAGGGGTGGGGGTGGGCTGACAAACACCCTAAAACATCCAGCCAGAGCTACAGAGGGATGATCCATAGCAAAGTATATTCATCAGAATGGCCCAGTCAAAGTCACCATCTAAAAAATGTTAGTTTTTGACATTTTAAACATTGGAGAAAAGTTGTTGTTTTTTTTACACTAAAACACAAAAGTTGTTGCTTGAAATACTGAAGATATTTTTATCATTAATAGCCTCTTCCTGAACTAATAACACTCCACGTGTCTTGCACTTTGTGCTTGTTGAAAGTGGGATTACAGCATTTACCATTATCTCATATTTATTGTTCTGTGGGGAGCTATTTTGTCTGCATGTTTTTTTTTTAATGAGGTTTTGATAAAAGGACTGTGTGCTGCAAACTAATGCAACTAAGCCTCCTGTGAAAGATTCCCTTTAAACATTATTGTTTTCTTAGAAAATCCAAAGCAATTATATGATATTGGCTCCAGGAAAAATAAAATCAGAGGCTGCAGGATGACAGAACCAAAATATAATTGAAACATCAATAACTTCATATTGACAGGGAGACAGAAAAGTACATGTTCAATTTTGTACAACAATCATTTTAACTAATCTTTACTGACTACTATTCTACTCTACTTTTACATAAATACCTGGAAAGCTTGCCGTGGAAATGTAATCACTTAAAACTGTTTGAAATGGTTGAAAACAAAATGACTCCTGCTAGTAACCTGCACATTTGACAGGTTTGTAAGCATATTTCACTTAAATTAAATTTTAAAAAACTGCTTTGTTCAAACAAGTAGTGATTTCTAGATTGCCACTGCTGGCGGTGATGCATAAAACTAAAATAAAAAATAAAAAATAGTTTTTTTTGCAGTAGAAGTTCTGCAATAGCAATTTTTTTCTGATTATATTTGCCATAGTATCAGTTTTTTAAAATGGTTTCATTAATGATATGGAAAGGTTCATGTGAGCAACACTTTTCCTTTAGTCTTTATCTGACACATTTTTGAGGTGAATATTTAACGCAAACAGCTGAAGTAGACATCAAACAAACTACCCACTGAAGGAAAAATGGCAATTATCTTATTATATATTATATAAATCAAAATGCATAGAGAACAAAACAAAAATAAATAACTGAGAAATCAACACAAGGAATTAAGCTATAAGGCAAAACTCTAGTGACAATAATAACTGAATAAAGACAAGACTTTTCCAACATTAATAAAGAACTTTGAAATAATCAAAACACAAATATGAAAACCAAAAACCCAAACATGACAAAGTTCAGACTCTCTAAACAACCTGTAAAATTATGTACAAAAAATCCCATGTAAATAAAATACAATCTTACGATACAATTTTAAGTTTTTGTTTTATGAACATGTTTTGTCAAGTTTTTGATTTTTTTTTTAATTTTTTTTGTAATATCTCAGTTTAGGAAGTTTAAAATGTAAGTCCATCATTTGTAATTCAGCTGGCATTATTAACATGTACTCTGCCATAACCTTTAACTTTCTATCACAGGCCCAATCAAAGCATCCCAATAATTTCTTTGGAACCTCAATTTCCTGACCGTGTGTGTAAGACAACTTTATGGGAACCAAATCGACTGTTCGCTAATGAGAGGAAGCTATATCAAGAACCAACATCTTTAATTAACACATCCCCAGCACTTCCTTCTTTGATCTCGCCGTTTGATTTATGCCTCTGTGAGAGAAGGTTGGTGGAGGGCTCCACAAGAAGTTGGGAATGGAAATGAAGACGTGCAATGAGAAAATGATGAAACTGCTGTGCCCCCATTGTTCGGAAAGTCTCGCAGCATTAGGACCTTTCCCTTTGTGTAAAGGGCCAGCTCAATTACAAGTCCGCATAGCTATCTCTTCAATAGCCTGATAAGGCAATAATCCAAATCCATGCCATTTTAATGACTTCCTGTCTAATTAAGAACTGCTTTACAAAAGATGGACACATCTGAGGCCGGCCTTTTGTACAGGAACCTATTGTTGGAAATATCAGTGTGACCAGCGACGAACTACTAAGTAGTTTTTTTTTTTTTTCTTTGAGAAAGAGGAAAAAATAATCTAGTAATCCATGTTATTTATTACTCAATGTCAGAGAGGTTACAACAAAGTGGAAATCCCCTGTTAGTTCTGATGCTGAACTCACATCTCTCCAGGTTGCAATGCAGGTGCTCACTTTGTCTTTAAATATTTATATTTCAGCAGTGATAACTAATATTTAATGTTTAATCTCGTGAATGTTTGGATGTTTCAAGCATAAAAACACCTAGTTAATCTGTCAGAAACATTACGAGGTGTGTGTTTCTGACAGGACATTTAAAAGCTTTCTGTTAAGTTTGTTAGTCTTTACTGCCCTCTAGTGTTGGAATTTAACACTGTTACATTAACAAGCAAACATCCAGAAAGTGTAATTTAGTCATTTATTAATTAGTAATTTTTAGTAATTTAACATGAAATAAACTCATTGTCCAATTGTAAAACAAATAAAATCAATACATTTAGTTTTCAGTTCTGGAGGTCCACATGTTACATTTTTTGTTTGTCAGTATTGAACTAACCTTTGACACTGTGAAACTTGATCCTATAAAATGTTTTACACTTTTGCATTACTAAACATTTAATCACAAACTTGTATTCTATTTGAATCTTAGACTATTTTCGTTCACACATGCAAAGTGAATAAATGCAGTCACAGCTGCCATTTCTCCAGTATCTTTGTGCAATAAGTGGTCAAAAATAAACACAAGATGGACATATTTCCAAGAAGTGAAACACTCCAACGTCACAGTTAACTTTAAACAGAAACCATGACAAACACACTGACACATCTACCTTAAACTTAAAGACAGAATATATTTAGAAATATCCATAACCTTGGTGTTTCTTTATTTTTAGAGCTGTAGCAGCAACTTTTTCCCATTTGTTATTTTCCATCGCTGACCTAATCAAGAGGCATATTGCATTGGACTACATGAAACGGTGTGTGAGACAAACCACAGGTGCATTCATGGACATGACTTTCCACTCCGGGTCAAGGTCTGGTTTGTGTATAAAAGGCGATGGATGTATTCGCTCCTTGCAGAATAGTTCTGACTCGACACAAACATGCTCAGGATTCTGGTGTTGACTTGTCTCGCTGCCTTGGGTAAGAACAAAGAACACTGGAAAAAAAATTAATAAAACTAATCTAGTTTGTTGCAGATAATTTTATTAGTTTTTTCTCAATTACATACTGTATGTATGAGATCATTTACTTTAAGTACGCAGTAACTTCTATCTACTGGCTACATAATTTCTTGCTACCTCTTACTGTTTTTGAAATTATGGAAGAATTTCTGTGTCAAAATCAAGTTGTAATTTTTGTGTTTTGAACCAGCGGTGGCTGAGCTGGTGCATGAGCCCAAGTACCTGGAAGACAACTCGCAGAGAGTTGTTGGAGGACAGGTTGCCAAACCCAACTCCTGGCCCTGGCAGGTAACACACCGCTGACGCTATTTATATTCAATGCGTCTGATTTAAAATGGAAATCAAATGTGATCAAAACGAAATTACAAAAACTTGAAGTATTAAAACCTGCGTTCATTCTCTTTTCAGATCTCTCTTCAGTACCTGTCTGGCAGCTCCTGGTACCACACCTGTGGAGGAAGCCTGATCCGTACTGGCTGGGTGATGACCGCTGCTCACTGTGTGGACAGGTAGCATGAACATTTTCATGGTTTTGTGCTTATGCATGTAGTTGTTCTTATACAGTTTGTATAAGAAATTGTCATTTATTTAGTTGTCTTAAAATGTCTCCATCTTGATTACACTTCTCACAACTTCAGAAAGTGTAAATAATTAATGATTAAGTTAATTCATTAACTAAGATATCTCATAAGAAATATTTCTTTCATCACATACTTTAAAATATTATGAGGTAGTACTGCTCAGAATACAGCTATGTTTAATAAACTTCCAAGATGCATATAAAAGTGGTTTGAAACAAAATAAAAACTAGGAGAGAAGGATTTATTTTAAAACAGCAAAAGGTCAGGACAAATATTAAAAACAATTTTACTACAGTTAGATTCAGGTACAGAATAATTGTTGCGAGGAGTTAAAATTATTGTTTTTTAAAATCTTTACATCTTTTTAAATCTTTTCTTCTTTACATAGAAGAAAATGTTTAAAATAATTGATAAGGTTTTCTATTACTGAATCAAATTGTTTTGTGTTTTTCAGCTTTATTTGTTCTTTCTTTTTTGACTTGTGTATGGAAAAGTTTTAAATGACTAAACATAAAGCTATACTGGCTCCTTTATACTGTCTTTGTGTTTTGCAGTGCAAGAACCTTCCGTGTGGTTCTTGGTGATCATGACCTGTACGTCAGCGGTGGAACTGAGCAGGTCATCAGTGTGAGCCAGAAATACATCCACCCCAACTGGGATTCAAACAGAGTCGCTAATGGGTAAGAAATGTCTTTAAAACATAACAAAACGTTTAATTCTGAGCTCACTGGGGGCTGAATCTGAGTCTTTTAGGCTTCAATCAAACATGTTTTTGTAAAGCATCTGGCATCCATGCTAATAGTTTCGGTTTCTGTATTTCAGATATGACATCGCTCTGTTGAGACTGTCCTCCAGTGCCTCCCTGAACACCTATGTTCAGCTTGCCTCTCTGCCCCCCTCCGACCAGATTCTGCCTCACAACAACCCCTGCTACATCACTGGATGGGGACGCACCTCCAGTCAGTACCATTGCACAACATTGATATTATTCCCTGTTCTTTATGCTAAAGCTAAATGCATCATGTTCCTTTTGATCAGCTGGTGGAAGCCTGTCTGATCAGCTGAAGGAGGCCTACCTCCCTGTGGTGGGCCACAGTACCTGCTCCAGCAGCGACTGGTGGGGCACCACCGTGAAGACCACCATGGTGTGCGCTGGAGGTTATGATGAGGCTGGATGCAATGTAAGTCTGTTTCCTTTTTTCTTTCATTTTCATTAATACATTTTGACACGTAGTTTAACATATCACACTCAATAGATACAAGTAAAAAAATTAATTTAAACACACTCTGATTCTGTGATTAATCACTATTAAGTATGAATATGCACATTTTCAAAAAATGTTTACGAAAATGTTTCATTGTCTCAAACCAAATACGTCTGAAGACACTCAGTTTTCCAAGTTTTTACATTCAGGAACGTTTGAAGGAAGCCATTTCATTTCAAACGTTAATAACCGCAATTATGCTTATATGCAGTCCTGTATAATTGTCTTCAAGGACCTAAAGTAATTGATAAAAACTTATACATTTTTTATCACTTATCACTTGATAAACTGGATTTTTTTTTTGTCTTTTTTTTTAAAAAAAAAGACATGCCATCTTTCAGCCAGTTGTTGGGGGTGAACAGTTTTCCAGGACAGTAAAATTCTGTCATGCCAAAAATAAACTAAAGTTTACAATGGAATCCTCAGGAATACCAAAAATGGCCACTAGATGGCAGCTGTCATGTTTGTCACACAGCTCAGAAACACTGGGATTGATGTCTTATCATTTCTTTTCGCTTTACATGGACAGGTTTTTTGAATTTCTGAGGTTTTGGAGGGAAAAATCTCCATCAAACTTCAACCTTTCTATTTTTTAACTCAGGGTGACTCTGGAGGCCCTCTGAACTGCCAGGTTAGCGGCAAGTACTACGTGCACGGCATTGCCAGCTTCGTTTCTGGTCTGGGCTGCAACTACTATCAGAAACCCACTGTCTTCACCCGCGTGTCTGCTTACATCAGCTGGATGGACTCAGTAAGTGTTAACCATCCAAACTCTCAGTGTTTTTACCATAATTAATAATGACTCAAAAAGATGGACTCCTAACGAGCTTTTACTTTTTCTCTTTTCCCCCTCAGATCATGGTTTAGGTGTTGCAGAATGCTAAGGTGCAAGACTGAGTTTGATTATGTTGGCATCTAAAGAGAAAACGATTGCATTCTTCTCATTCTCCACAAATATAAAAATATCACAATAAACTTTGTGTGAAGGCTCGTTTTTTATATAAAAAAAGCAAACAAATTTATGTACCTCACAAGGGTTAAAAAAAAAGAAAAAAAACAGTGGCCTGCACTGACTGACTCTTTTATTTTTGTATTTTGTCCTATTTTCAATCAACAACCACTCTGGGTAAACAAACTTATTGCAGGAATCAGTGTGGGGTTTCTTGGGACGTTTATTTACCAATAATAATAAGCTAAAGCTTAAGATTTACACACTCTACCTTTCATGCACTCTAAAATTAAATGTGCCTTTCTGTTTCACAGACTGGTGTGCAAATGTTGCTGCCAGGTGGTAAATAAATCTCTCATTAAACACAATGCATCAAAGGCGTCAGTAAATTAGTCTCATACAATAAGATGTTATTTTATCAAAAGAAATGTTGGACTGGGAGTTGCCTTCTAATGTAAGGGAGTGAAAAAGTGGCAAATTACAAAACCAAATCACACTTGGCTTTGTTTAGTCCAACGTTTGAGGGATCTTGGCTCACCTGCTTTTCTCTTCTTCTTTTTTGAAAGTTTTAAACACCGGTTCCATATTCACACAAACCTCACAGAAATCCCTCGACTCTCACAGTGAACCGATATGAAAGTTTCCTTTAATCCTGAATACTTGTTTTGCAACAGCTTAAAGCACAACACCATCTTTCCAATTCCTGAATTCCTTTCTGACTTTTCAGGTCATTTTGCACACATCCATTTCCTTCTGATAAAAACATGCCTCACTGCAAAACAGCAAAAAAATAAGCCTAATTATTAACAAATATTTTTCCTACACAACTTAAGCACTTCAGATTGAAGTTTCCTGGATGGTACTCACAGAGGTGTGAAAAACTTTGTCAATATTTCATTAAAGTCAAAAAAAGCACAATTTCGCAATTGGGATGTTTCCATTAAGAAACACAATTAAAATCACACAAAAATAAGTTTAATGCAAAAATCCATTAAAAACATGGCACCGTTATCCTCCCTGCTGTTTTCTTCTTCTTGCCAGTGGCAGCATCCGGTTGCTGATCATGTGACTCTTGTGAGGCAAAAAAAGTATTTGTATTGCAGTATTGTGAAACTAATATTTATATGGCCCCAAAAAAAAAAAAGCACTTCAACCTACTGCAAGAACTTTTTATTGACAACTGAGGGTTTTTTTCCGCAAAAATGGATATGTTTCAATTAAGCACAAAATTGAATGGGTTCCTTTTCTCTGTCAAGAAGGAGCTAACTTGTAAACAAATAAACAAATCTTTACTGTAAGTTTAGTGAATAAATAACTCAGGACAAAAACAAATGCAGCACCTGACAATATAAACAAAATGTCCTCTCATGTAAAGAAATTGCACTTGTAGAGTCATGGTCTCTAATGGGGAGACCATGTTATAAATTTACAGCCATTATTATAAGAAGTTATGGCAACAGCTGGAAGAGGCGATAGCTGGATGTGACAAGTCTTGTAAATAACAGATACTTGTTCGCAGCCTCAGGTTGTGTGCAGCATCATGAAGATATGAAGAATATTATATTCTCAGAATACCAAAAATATTAACAAGTTGACTGTAAATTTCTCTGGTGCTGCCAGAAGGGATTATCTGGAATATCATCCTCACAAGCGGAACGTTTCTCTCCTGCCACTTAACCAGGAATGTTAATGCATTTTGAAAAATCTCAAAAGGACAGAGTCTGGAAATAAGATTATTTAGTTCAATCTAATCTCGTCTGAAGGCATTTTTGTCAGACTTGGCCAAATAGTAAAATTATCACACCTGTTGTATGAATAGAAATACTCAAGGTCAGGTTTTTTTTGTTGTTGTTCCTCATATCAACAGTTAAAATTAACATTACATTAAACTTCAAAAGCACATCTGGATAAGTTTGGTTTGCCAATGCCCTCATCGGCGGACAATTTCCGGTCTTGTTGCTCCGCAGGGCAAACATATTGTTAATTTTCTGTTTTCTAAACCAACCAGGAGGTGACTCACACCACCTAAACACGCACATTTATTTTTTCCAACTGAAACCCGCCCTTCCTTTGTTGAGTCACTTCTGCAGTGCCATTTCCTTTTAAGCGGCAAAGCTCCTTCCCGCACTTTTTAAAATTTCTCTGACTTTGATCCCCGTTACTAGACTTGTAAGTATTTTATTGTTCTTACTTCACATTTCTTATTTTGTCACTACTTTACAAACGGAAAGTATTTGTTTAGTCTTATTTTGAAAGTAAAACAGATTTGTTTCATTTATAAATTTGTAATTCTTTAACTTTTAGTAGTTCTTTCTTGTATCATACTGTGCCGTCCTCTGCCTCCTCCGATTCTGCTGTTCAAGTGCATCTTATAATAATTTCTAAAAATTCTTTTTAAACTTTTCATTAGACTTTGGTCTGTTATTATTCATTTTCAGTTTAATACTATGATATTTTAGGAATGATGTTTGCTAAATTCCATTTTCTAAGCATTATTTTCAGGATATGACTTCTTTTACTGAGGAAGTTGTTTAGTTTGATACTTCTCTGGACTTTTAACAGGTTTAAAAAATCGATGTTTTCGCCAATTCTTTAGCTAACATTATGAAATGTTCATGCTTTTGTAAACTTCAGGTTACATTTACATCACAATCATATTGAAAACTGGTAAATGCTCGGTCATGTATAAATTAAAACCCTAAAACTTAAGTTATCTAAACTGTGGACTGTATATTCCTAGAGAAACTAATGTGTGTGTGTGTGTGTGTGTGTGTGTGTGTGTGTTTTTAATAAATGAGATTAAAATGAAAGTCGCCGCCTTCAATGCGAAGAAACTGGGGCTTCGAAAAGTCAAAACCACCATAGTTTGCAAATACCTTATTAAGGTAAGAAATGCTTTTCTGTATATTTTGAATGGAATTTAATTGTGACAAATGAAATAAGAATTCACATAAAAAGAAATTGAAAAAAAAGAAAAACATGTAATGAATATATTTCTATAATTGCCATACATTTCTCCTAGATCATCTCTCGGTACAGCATAGTGTTCCTACTGGAGGTGATGGATAACACTGGGAGAGCTATGGAGTTGTTACTGGAAGAGCTCAACTCTACAAAGAGAGTGTAACTCAAAAACAAAATGCAAAAACCGAAACATGTTGGTTGTTTACAGCAAAAATCTGACAGATATGGATGCATGAAAACATGTTTTAAAATAGAGGTTTAAGATGATCTTGCAAATCTTTAGAAGAAAATGAAAGGTCAAAGCTGCTGTTAAAACTGATGACAGCAAAGAAAATATCTTATATTATTGTGATAATAATATAAGTGAGCGTTTTCTTATGCCATGTCTGTTTCCAACAGTGGTGGTAAATATAAAATGGTCTGCAGCTCAGCTCTTGGCAGAAATGTCCACAAGGAGAAGTTTGTTTGTTTCTATAGGTGGGTCACATAAACGAAGAGTTATTTCATGTTTTAGAGACTGTCAATAACAAAAGAGTTGAAAAACAATCATGAAGGCATCTTCATATTACATTACATCCCTCTTACTTCTCTCTGCGGCCCTTTGTGTGTTTCAGAAAGGATGAGGTCAAACTAACGGATTCTCATCAGTATGAAGACAATCGGCCAGGGGATAAAGACGTTTTTGCCAGAGAGCCCTTGATTCTGCGCTTCTCCTGTCCTACCACAGGTCTGCGCTGTTCATCTAATGATTTTATTACACCATTAGCTGTGATGGACAAACTTGTAGCTCATGTTCAGTCAGCATTTACTACTGCTGAGTGAAGAACAAATATTAGAATTTGCTGATTGATATTTTTTAGTTTTTAACAGGTGCGGCCTTCTTCCTTGTTTTTCAAAACCAGAATTTCAGCAGTTGCTTTTACATACATGTTACTGCTGTTATTATTGTTATATATAATACGTTTCCTGCATCATTGATACTTTTATTTTATCTTAAAACTTCAAGCAAGTTAGTAATAATTTAATTATTCTTAAAACAAATTGGTTGCTGCTAAGGAATTAAAAACAAATCCACAGAATCACATCTGTATCATATGCTATCATATGTTGATTGGGACATCAAAAAAAAAAAAAAATCAGTTTTAGAAAATGTCAAATCTATGGTACAAGCTTTTGGGTTTAACTTTTGTACAGGAATATAGTTTGTTCAGGATTTCTCTCTGCTGTCCCACAACAGTTATTAAAGATCTGGTCCTGATCCCGGTCCACACCCAACCAAAAGCTGCTGAGAAAGAACTGGATGAGCTCCGTGATGTGGTCAAAATCATGAGAAGGAAATGGAAAACCCCGGTAAGTATTACAGATTGGTATTCAAGCCAAACTTGAGAATGTGAAACTAACGAAGTTTTCCTCACATGAAATGCTTCCTTTAATTAAATACAAATGAACTTCACATTGTAAAGAAGACAAGAGTCAAAAATGCATTTGATGACAATGTTGCATCTTATAGCTCGATGGCTGTGAGGTTCAATCCTCCTTGGATTTCACCTCATAGCCACCAATAAAAAGCTCAGGTCACTTTGTGGCTTCAGAACCAACTATCAGATTACATTTTTCAGGTTTTATTAAAGATTAGCACAAACTTCAAATATTTATGACTACTTCTCTCACTCATGGCTACTCAGCAGAATAGCCACAAAATCCCATATAAAGAACATAAACTAGAGTAACAAGAACTGACTAATGACAAGAACAATACTAAACAATTAACATAAATCCATAATCCCTCCCTGAAGCCACATCACAGTCAAACACGCTATGATTAGTAATGGCTTTTCCTAAAATCTTATATCTTTTTTAGAATATTATGATTCTGGGAGACTTCAATGCAGCTGGTTCGTATCTTTCAAAGAAGAAGAAGAAAGCAATACGCATCTCCTCTCCTCCTTTTTATTGGCTAATTGGCGACGAGGTTGACACAACAACTAGTCCCTTTAACGAGCACACCTATGACAGGTGAGGCATTACCTTAATACATTCTATTATGTGAATATTCATGGTTATAATATAAAGACAGACATATAGTCAAATTTATTATCTCTTACGATGTTTTCAGAACCACTCTGACAAAACACTGTGATCCCTCTTGTTCCAACAGGATTGTGGTGTATACAAAGAAAATGGAAAATACCATCGTCCCTAAATCAGCCAAATCTTTCAACTTCCAAAGACAGTTCAGGCTAACTATTAAAACAGTAAATTTCATGTGCACAACTGTAAATGTCCTCTATCTGACAGAAATTAGTTGAAGCTTTTAAACAGCAGGGCACTGTTCTCTTTTGGTTTCTAAGGCTCTTCGCATCAGTGACCATTATCCTGTGGAGGTGGAGCTGAAGACGGTCAAATCTGCAGTAAGACAAAGTAAGACAGCGACTCTGACAAAGAACTGTGTAGGAATCAAACCAAATTGGCTGAAATTTTTAATGTTAAAGACAAAAACACTGACATCAGTTTTCAAACAGTTTATCTGAACAAATGTCCTCTCTTTTTAATCACACCTAAATCCTATTAAATATAAATAATTTCAATGATGACACAATTTTGAACTAAATTGAATTATTTGTCTCAAAATGAAAGCTGAAAGCTATGTAGATGTGCAGGAATTGTTTTCAGTTTGGGTCTCATTTCATTTAATTCAAACCAACAGGAGCTCAGAAGAGAGCCAGACCAGCAAACTATGATGGAAGGAAGACTCAAGCTGCAAAAAGGAAATGTAATGAGCAGGTAAAACCCCGGAGCCTAATAAAGAGGCAGTGATTTACCAAACTCGTTTGACACACTGTAGTATGAATCTGGCTCAATAACCGTCATATAGTCAGGTGAAAAAAAGAAAACAAAGACAAATACTTTGGTCTTTTAATGTGGCTTCTGTATGTAAGAAACTTTATCTATGTGCTCATTTTAACTCTGCAAACCCAAACTGTGACTCTGCTCTCCACCAAGCCTCAAAGCTCTGACTCTGAAACGTCCGACTCTGAAACGTCCGACTCTGAAACGTCCGACTCTGAAAGTTATCAGAGGGAAACATCCTACTTGTCCGACCCTGAATGGAGCCATCATAGCTCTGGTTTTCAAAGGAATGTCACTCGACAATCCATACCATCTTCTAGGCGTCAAGGTCAACAACTCGTCTATAGGCCCATACAATATCGGCTTTCTGTATATCCCTGGGTTACAGATCAACTAGTTTTCATAAAATAATTAAAATAACAGTTAAATGAGGAAACACATCTTTCACCTCTGTTGTTTTTTTCTTTCTATAGCTTAAAATAATTTTTAAAATGTTTATGGATTTTTGGTCTTATTTCACTACACTGCGTTACAAAAATTGTGTTGGTAATAAAATCTTCTTTGTTTAGTTCAAATGACCTGTTACCCATGTTAGAAAAACTCTATAATGTGCATATCCTTTTCTGCTTAGAAATATACATCACTTATTTAATCACTTAAATTTGATTTGTGAATGTTTCAAGTGTTAAAATGATTTGTTTAGTTAATAAAATATAATCTTCCAAGGTGTTTCATTTCTACCTACATATACATTTCTATTCAAAGACTGACTTCACATGCCCAAGTTTTTTCTGTCTAATTTCTGATCAATTACAGAATCAGGCAATATCATTTTGCAAGATTAAATCAATTCAGCAGAGAAACCCTTTCGCATTAGCATGTAAACTTTATTAATTTCAAAAGTATCTTGCTAAATCAAAGTTACAGGCAATTTCTACCTTTTTTGAAGAAAGGTTTTAACATTTTGTGACAAATTAAATTTGGACTGAAGGAACAAAACAGTGTATTATATTTCTATATCCTGTCGCAATTTTGTGTTTATTTTATTGGGATCTCACAAAATAAATATGTCCGCATCATCTCCTGGGACTCTGCAGATTCGAGTTTTACCACTTCAGTTTCATCAGATCAATAATATGAGTAATTCTCTTAAACCCCTGATTTCTTCATATGTGCTAAATGGTCTTTGTATAGCTGCTCTCTCCAAATAAATAAAAGAACACTTTCTTCATTTCAGCCACAAACATTTACGCCTCATTCCATAAAGATATTAACTATAAAAAATAAAAAAACATTTTGGTGTTTCTGAAGTTGTGCAATAGCTCATTTTGTCCACTGGATGTCACTGTCAACCTTTCAGGAAATAATCAATCTCTTTAGGTCACCACAGGCTAAAAGTCATCTTTCATGTCATTTGATCTAATTGTTTGCAACCTTTATTTAACCAGTTCTCTTTTTCTAGAGAAACCTGACCGAGAACGGCAGCCCACCGACAATTACAAATCAGAAAACCACAGATATCTAAACCCAATTAAAATACAAATATGGGCAACAAAGGAAGAAAAATAAACAAGTGCATCCACAGAAGTAAAATTAGGAGTAAAATACTACTTGATATTAGTCAAAATATTTACAAGAAATACCTCATGTGCCTCATTTAAGTCTTTCTGCAGTTGATTCCCGTTTGAGGGAGCAGCAAACTGGAGGAATTTTTCCTATGATCAGTGCGAGCCTCAGACACAGTTAAATGTATTAGTGTTTCTAATTATTAGTTTTTGTTCCTGGTAAAACTTAAGTTTAATAGTCTGTCATTTACGCCTACTTAATTTTGTTTAGTTTTGTGAAAATACCTTTTTGTTTGTGATGGCAATAAAGGATTTAACAGGATTTAATCTAAAAGACCCTGAACTGAAATCTAAAATAAAGTTACAGAAAACCTGTAACACAGTTTAAACTAAATTCTGCAAAAGAGATTTAACATTTTTTGTCATACTCTGTAAATGACTACTATATAATGTCAAAATTGCCCAAGTTACAAAATAAATTCACAAACATGTATGTCCTAATAACATGGTCTCTCCATGTTATCAGATGTGCAGATTTACGTCACCGCTCTTGGTACTTTACCCTCCTCTTCACCAGCTGCTGTTTGTTTCAGCAATTCACACACAGCAGTTCAGACTGATAGCTGCTACACTTTTGTCTGTTTTTCCTCTTTTGCTGCCGTTACTCTGGTAACGCAGATAAAAAGCACCAAAGGTTCTCCAAACATCAAAACGTGAAAAACACTTGTAATGCACTTAAAACCTGTAGAGTCTTATAGTAGAGCACATCAAATTGTATGATGATAGAACAATGATGGATCCTGAACCACGGGAGCCGCATCATGGCTGTGTTAGTACTGGGCCACACAGTATCACTACCTAATGAGAAGACCAAATCATCTATTTTATTTTAAAAACCAGTGAAGTCCTTGTGATTTAATCAAAGAACTTAAGAAGTTTTAAAGTAATATTTAAGCAGAGCAGGAAGACAAGCATGTGACAGCCAACATGGAGGACCTGATGGTCCCAATAACATGTTTCTGATTTTATCATTAAAGCTGCAGTACGTAACTTTTGTAAGAAATATTTTTTCACTTATTTGTTGTAAAAAAAAAAAAAAAAAAAAAAAGTTAGTGCCGTCAATCACAATCTCATGTGGAGCTGCTCATTCTTCCTCCCTCATTGCTCTGCTGCAGTGAACGCTAAGGCTAGTTTTCTCTCTCGCTTTATATATATATATATATATAATATATATATATATAGCTTAAAAAAGTTATATGAAGTAGTTGACGTATATAGGTACAAAATGGAAAGAGGTTGGACTGAAATGGTAACAATACAGAAAGTGAGTAGAAACTGGTGAAGCCTGCTCCTTACAATGGGCTGAAATGGGATTTGGGAATTCGACTCTGTGTGAAGTAAACAAGGACTCTGCAGACAGGATGCATCTGCTGAAGATGTCAAGAAAGGCCTGATGCTTCACTGGTTGAAACAGGAAAAACAGTTTTTCCACCACCAGGGGGGAAAAAGGTGACATGGTTTCCTTTGATCTTTGAAAGTGAACGCAATAGTGAAATCCGTCTCATGACCTAATCAAAGGAACTGATGCTGTAAAGGCAACAAGTACAAACCAGTCAGGGGCGGAAAATACTTTATAAGTCCTGTCACCAAACAGGACTTTTTACTTTTTCTTTATTTTTGAAACTAAGTTTTTATATGAGATTTAGAAGTAAATAAAGCTAATACTATTAGCAGTTTTCAGATCTTCTTTGTGTGAGACATGCAAATGAGTAGCTGGAAAAGAACATGTAAAGTAAAATTATTCAGGAATATTATCATAAACAGATTTTACTTAATAGTTCTCTTTAAGAAACAAATCCAAAGAAATGTGTTTTTAAAGGTTTTTGTGGCACTAATGGTTCTCATTCAACAGGAAGGAGGGCAGAGAGAAGAGGAACCCAGTCTAGACTGACCCATAATGCAGACTGAATTTACTTACTTACTTTGACGTTTTATAAAAAGTTTGTCTGTCTCATTAGATTTGTGCCACACCTTACTGTGCCTAAGTGTCCACACACTAGGCTAGTTTAATCCAACAATAAGGATGTATGTTTGTTTTTTAATAAATATGTTTCTGATCATCTGAACTACAAACAAACCTTCCTCTTGGCTGACCTCCTCCTTTCACTGATGAAGCTGGTCCCTTAATCAAGCAATTCTACCTAAGATTATCTAAAGATTTTGTAGAATACTTAAATTCAGGGGAAAATTACCTTCTTCCTGTATATTTATGTGACTAACCTGCAGTCCGGGAGTGTAGATTCAACATGGTTCTTTAGAACTGCAATATAATGTGATTTCAAATTTATTCTGTGTGAGAAAATACATAAAATCTTTTGATTTTCATTTTAATAACTGATTTTTATTTTGTGTGTGGATGAATACATCATTGAATGAATGACTGTAAGAATTTGTTTTTGTTAAACTTTATCTAATTCTTTCCCTCAATTCTACTTAAAAATAAATTGCAGACAAAAAAAAAACCCTAAATGAAGACTGATGCTATTTTACATTGAAAGGTAGCATCCATTTCATCATTATAACATTATCTTTTGCTGAGAAAGCTGTTCAGTCAGTAAACTATGCGCTGTATTGATGTCTTTTGCTCTAAATAAACCAGGCTCCTCATGGAAGCACCAGTCAACTCACACCGATCAACCTGGTTGGAACCAGTTCCTCTTGGGAAAATTACTTTACATGCACTGCATTGTTTCCATCACCCACTTTGTGTCACAGTTTAGGATGTAAAACTTAAAGAACTTATAACCATCAAGTGTAATACATTTATTTAGGGTATTTTGATCAGAGAAATCGTAAAATAGCTCAGCTTGTGTTGATTCAAGCCAAGTTATCCAAGTGCAGAAATCAAGTTTGACTAAAACTGTATCTAACAGCCTATATTGTGCAGCAAAGGGGGAATTCAGGTAATTAGCTTGTATGTTAAAGCTATTTGGTAACATATGGTTAAATTAAACAGAAGCCCCGGCTAAATGTTCTGAATCCTCACAAAATCTGTAATCTGTAATCTCTTTGTATGACATGAAACTGCAATGTGACCCTCACGTGGGGTCATACGTTGATCACAGCCGAAAGAACGAGATTCCGGATACAAGCTGCCACCGTCCTCTGTAGGTTGGTTGGACTAAACCAATGACTTCAGAGAGAAATATGTATAAAAGCTGCAAATTCTTTCAATTTTCTTTATTTCTGGGACTTTAACCTGGGAAATCTATTGCGTTAGATGTCCATTGCAATTTGATCACAGGTTAGGGGAAAAAAATAAATGTTTAAATAAATATAATCCTAAACAAAGAGAGAATTATGATCCTTGTCAGAATGAATCAGCTAAGCTTGCTGTGAGAAAACAAGACACCGCAAACCTGAATAACCAGAAGGTCCTAATTAAACAAAGCTTTAAATATCTCTTTATTCATTGCATCAACTAATTTCAGTCAGAGAGTAAACACCTTAATTACCGACGTGCATCAAGCCAGCCACACAAAGTTAATGAGGGCTCTATTAAAAAAAATAGCAAAAACATGAACTGATCTAAAGTTCATGCCAAATGTTCTGTGATTTTGGTGAATTGATGTCTACAGTACGCTGTGTGTGTTTGTTCCAGATCCAAGAGAATTCAAATCTCAAGACATTAGCTGGGAGGCATCAGAAATTTGCCTTTCTTTAATTCATCCACTTTGTGAAATAAGTCAAAATTAATCAATTTGCATGATAGCTCTGTCAGACTGGGAAAAAACTGGAACAATTTAAGTCATTGCCAGCTCAAAATTGACTATCATCATGCATAAAAACTTTAAATGCAGTGGACTTTAATTAGCATCAAGTATATGGAGTAGTGCTAAACATAAAAATGAAAAGGTAAGATTGAAATGTGCAGACTGTCCTTGTTTTATAATCTGCCTGGAAGTTATTGCCCGGCTAAGAGTGCTGTTCATAAAACAGCTTCAGAGAATGTGTGGTGAAATCATAAGTGCTTCTATGACACGTTTTCCTTTTCCATCCATTCATCTCTTTTGCCCAGTAATCAGTTTTAGAAACCTGTGACGTTATACTGAATATTGTTTCTGCCACTAGATTTTTGGCATTACCTTTATTTTAAAGTTAATCCTGAAGAAAATGGCAAATGTATTGCATAATTCATCAGCAAAGTTAAGTGTCTACTTGAACGTGGAGATTTAGCTGGTTTTTGTTTTCAGTCTTCAGGTGTCTTAGTCTTAAGGTCAAATGGAAAAACAAAAATCTCAAGAGAAGCAACTGTTCTTGCCCACACAAGAAAGGTCAAGAGGCCATTTCCAAACAACTTGGAAGTCTCTTATTCCAGTACTAGATTCACTGTTTGCAAGTTTAAGTTGATATACTTCCTAGCTGTAGACATCACAAGAAGTTCATGGCAAAGTAAGACAGTATTTAGAGTCATTTTGGTAACCTTGTTCTCAGAATCCACAGGCCAATTTGCATGTTAAACTATGAGTTTCTCTCAGGATAACAACACCAGGAAGTATGACCAGTATGAAGCCTTTCTGAAATGAATACAGCAGCCAGGAATCCTGGACAACATTTTTCGATTAGTAGTTGCCATCAGTAAAGGCGACACATTTTTAAAAGATCAGAAGAAAACGGCTAAACAGCAATAAAAGCTCAACCAGCTCACTGTTGGCAGATTTGACCCAAACCCTCATCTCGCAACAAGGCAGGTTTCTGTAGTCTTCATTCCCCTGTATTGTATCTTTGCTGGAACTCAGACAGCATGAACATGTCAAACTTAAGAATGACGTTAATCAAATGCAAACAACTCCTCTGTTAAAACAACGACTATCCCTCTTTATCTTCAGTTCTCTATGCAGCGTATGCATGCGCACACCAACCCCTGACTGAACCTTTAACTCAACAAGCCCCCAGACATCAGCCAATACAAAAGAGGCCAGCCAAAATGTTCTTAACGTCACACTGCAGACTCACGACAGTGAACCCTGAACTTGCATCACTTAATGTGCCAAAGTTCAAAATCTTTTGCTGCAGCAGCAAATATGAAGGAAGTTACTGAATGTTAAACATCTTAGCTTAAACTGGCTTTTACAGAAAGAGTAATTCACAGAAAGAAAAAAAAATGTGTTTGAATCACACAAAACATTTTCTGAAGGAAGTTTAGATAGAAAACAAAAATTTTGCTTTGCACATAATACTAAGTTGCCAATATATGTACCATTCCAACAAGTTCATCTCTCAATTAATTAAAGACATCATAGATTACAATTGCCTTAATTAGCAAAAAGCTGATGTCTCTTCAGTCTGAGATTTGATCACTTTATCATCATTCATCTGACACCGGGGAGAACCGGTTCTGTGAAGATGACATGACGTCCTGTGGCTAGTTAATAATTATTCAGTGGCATGTAACACACCGTCATTTCAGGACGACGAGGTTATGCACACACCGCCTGGCACACCCCTGTCCCTCTCGGAGGGAAATCCCAGGGTATAAAAGGAGCAAACTTTCTCCAGAGCAGACACAGCGGACCAAGAGTCCTAAACTCAGCTGAGAACAGCCATCACCGACAAGCTTCAGCTGATGAGGCCAAGCTAACAACTCTTTGCTCCCAACAAATCGTTGAAGGTAACTTTAAAACTCTGTTTTAAGCATGGAAGGATGAGGGAGACATAAAATGAGATGTTTCTGGATTGCATCAGAGATTAACCAGAATCTGAACAATTGTGACGTTTTCTGTGTAAAAAGCTAACTTTTATCTTCTGTACCTCTTTTTCTCTTTTTGATTTGATCTTTTTCCCATTCCCTTTTGCAAACTTTCTCCCAACCTTTTTCTTCTTATTTTACTTTCCACTACTTTCTCCCCGCCCTTCACTCCAGACATCCTCTCATCTTTTCTCTCGCAGTCTATCGACTTGCTGTTTCTTCAGACTTCTTCACCATGCCTCCTCAGATCCAGTCACAGAACCAGAGCAGTCTCAGGATCCTGCAGGGCGAGCTCAGTGCCCTCAGTCCGGCGGTCAGAGAGTTTGTGGAGACCAATGTGACCCTGTGCCAACCCGAGTCCCTTCACATCTGCGATGGCTCGGATCAGGAAAACCGAGCCATCCTAACTCAGCTGGAGGAACAAGGGATGATCAAGAAGCTCACCAAATATGAGAACTGGTAAGTTGATCTGAAGCATTTAACTAGGGATTCATTCCTTCATGTGAAGGATTTCTCTTTGCAGGGTTTTTGTTGCAAAGTGCTGCAAAGAAATAGGAGCTTAACAGTTTTAGTCTGATATTTTTTTTTGTCTACCTATCACTATAGCTCGAGTTGTTTTTGGAGCAAAGCATCAGTGGAATCAGTAAATTGTCCAGTCATGTTGTTGTTGATGACAGTTTGCATCATTCAGTCGTCAGCAGTTGTTTTGATTGATAACATACCTAGAAAATATCGTGCAGTCTGCCAAACCAGAAAGTCCAGTTAGTTCAGCTAACTAGAAGTGTTTACCAGCAGCTGGAAAATGTGCAGATGAAAATGACTTTCAAGAAGTTTAATATCTGTAAAACTTGTAGCTTTTTTTTTTTTTTCTAAAACAAGACAAAAGAACAAAGACATGATTTGCTGTGAATTTGTCTTTCTTATCCCTTATATTTCTAATTTTACAGCTGGTTGGCGAGAACAGACCCAAGAGATGTGGCTAGAGTCGAGAGCAAGACGGTAATCGTGACTCGGGAGCAGAGGGAAACGGTGCCCACGCCACTGGGAGGTGGAACCAGCCAATTGGGGCGTTGGATGTCCCCCGAGGAGTTTGACAAAGCCATGGCTCAACGGTTCCCCGGCTGCATGAAAGGTATTACAGTGATGAGTGTGATTTTAAATCAGTTGATGAAAGTAAATGAAAGAAAAGGCAATTGTAAGCAATCCTTTTACCTTTCTGTCTTCAGGTCGCACCATGTATGTGGTTCCCTTCAGCATGGGCCCTGTCGGTTCTCCCCTCTCTAAGATTGGCGTCGAGCTGACTGATTCCCTGTACGTGGTGGCCAGCATGAGCGTCATGACCCGAATGGGGAAGACTGTGCTCAACGCACTGGGAAACGGCGAGTTTGTCCGCTGTTTGCACTCCGTCGGCTGCCCTCTACCACTTAAAAGTACGCCAAAAAAAAGTTTGCCGAACATCAATTTATATGCTACTTTTTCATTTTCCAAATGTTCCTGCAAACCAAAATAATTCACATCTTTTAAAAATGCTCTGCTTTTCCTTTCAGAGCCCCTGGTAAATAACTGGCCCTGCAACCCTGAGCAGACCCTCGTCGCCCACATCCCAGAACACAGACAAATCATCTCATTTGGCAGCGGTTACGGCGGAAACTCCCTCTTGGGAAAGAAGTGCTTCGCTCTCCGCATTGCTTCACGCATTGCCAAGGAAGAGGGCTGGCTTGCTGAGCATATGCTGGTAAGCAACAGGCACAAAAAAGAATCAGAGCCATTTTCAACACCTTTTTAAATTTTGAAGAAGACTAAATGTTTCTCCTGTTCAGATCCTAGGCATCACCAATCCTGCTGGAGAGAAGAAGTACATGGCAGCAGCCTTCCCTAGTGCCTGTGGTAAAACCAACCTGGCCATGCTCTGCCCAACACTTCCTGGCTGGAAGGTTGAATGTGTCGGAGACGACATCGCCTGGATGAAGTTTGACAACCAAGGTAAGAAATCTTTCACTGGCCATCAGCTGTGGAAAACTGAAATATCATGAACAATTATCAAAACTAACAGATGTTATTCCTGTTCTTAGGCAACTTGCGTGCAATCAACCCTGAGAATGGATTTTTTGGTGTTGCACCTGGTACATCAGCTAAAACCAACCCCAACGCCATGGCGACCATTGTTAAGAACACCATCTTCACAAATGTGGCAGAAACCAGTGATGGTGGCATATACTGGGAGGGAATGGAGCAGGAACTGCCTGAGGGAGTCACACTCACATCATGGAAAAACAAGACCTGGAGTTCAGAAGACGGTAAGAAACTCACAGGATTAAAATACGATCAGAACAGATTTCATAAATTACTTAGATATCTAATAAAAATACAAACTGTGTATCCTGGGTGAAACCCAAAAATAAAATAACTGTCTTGTCTTTCTCTCTATAGGGGAACCCTGTGCTCACCCCAACTCTCGCTTTTGCACCCCAGCAAGTCAGTGTCCTATTATTGACCCACAGTGGGAATCACCAGAAGGAGTCCCCATTGAAGCCATCATCTTTGGAGGCAGGAGACCAGAAGGTGAGCAAATATTGAATCAAGAGAGATTCAATATTTGTAAATCGGGAGCACAAAGCAAGAGAAGATTAGCAAAGATGTAACTATAACTCTGATTCTCTTCAGGTGTTCCTCTGGTGTATGAAGCCTTCAACTGGCAACATGGAGTATTTGTTGGTGCAGCAATGAGGTCAGAGGCCACTGCAGCAGCTGAACACAAAGGTCAGTAACATTAAGAAGATCTCCTTTTGCCTTCTGCGTATTTTCCAATCTGCAACCCCACAGAAGTGAAGTAAAACCACACATACTCACAGCCTCTCTCATTTTGTCTTTCCCTAGGCAAGGTAATCATGCATGACCCCTTTGCCATGCGACCCTTCTTCGGCTACAACTTTGGCCAATACCTCTCTCACTGGCTGAGCATGGCCGACCGTCCCGGTGCCAAGCTGCCCAAGATCTTCCATGTCAATTGGTTCCGAAAGAGCCCCAAAGCTGGCTTCCTCTGGCCTGGCTTTGGAGACAACATCCGCGTTTTGGACTGGATGTTCAGGCGAGTGGACGGCAATACCGGCGCCATGCCTTCCGCGGTGGGCTACCTGCCCTGCAACGATTCCCTGAACCTCCAGGGCCTAGAGGGAAAAGTGAACCTCAGTGAGCTGTTCTCCTTGGAACATGAGTTCTGGCAAAAGGAAGTGGAGGAAGTGAGAAAGTATTTCACCTCACAGGTGAATGATGACCTTCCCAATGAGGTGGGCCATCAGCTGGAGCTGTTGCAGCAGAGGGTGAAGCAGATGTAATGAGGAAGAAAGCATAGGTTCGGTATTTTAAATGGAAACTACATGGATTTTTGTCTTCAGCTTTGTCAATCATAAATATATGAAATTCAAAAAGCTAGTTGGGATTTTAAAAGATTTCTTAATAGACTTTAATTTCACAACCTTTATGAGCAATCCTTCTTTTAGTATTTCCCCATGTTGTTTTCCTCTCTGTTACCTAGCAAGAAATGCCTAATGATGATACTTTTTGGCATGGCTAACTTCCTCCAGAAATATTTATTTTCCATCCATATTCTGTTGTAGCCAGACTGTCTATTTAAAACCAATTGCAATATTTTGTCCTACTCTGTGTATGTCTATTTAAAGGTAACTTATTTGAGATATACATCATAGTTTCATAAGCATGTAATTGTATATGGTCCTTTTTATGGCTCTGCTCCCTATTTAAAGGGATAACTGTTTTCTGTTCATGTTATTTGATGTTTTATTTTATTTTTATACAACACTGGTGATGTTTTGTTCTGTTTATTATAATTTGGATCTCTTAAATGAGAAGACGGCAATAAATGCATTTTAATACATATTTGTGATTCTGATTCATTTTTCAATGGTTTGGTCATGAGATCAATAGACAAAACACAATTATATCAAAAGAAATTTCACAAACACACAAACTCTGCAATGTACTGAAGAGTAGCAATTAGCATCATCTAACACAAATGATTCAAAAACTAAGACAACACGACTAAGGAGCAGCATCAAATGTATTAAAACATCTGATTAAATATTTCACAATGTCAGACAAAAAATTATTTACAAAATTCTGATATTTTTAAGACTAAGACAAACACACACACACACACATACATATATATATATATATATACTGCTCAAAAAAATAAAGGGAACACTCAAATAACACATCCTAGATGGACAGTTTGATTTCACAGAAGTTTGGTTTACTTGGAGTTATATTGTGTTGTTTAAGTGTTCCCTTTATTTTTTTTGAGCAGTATATATAAAATAAAATATCAGAATTTTGTAAATGTTTTTGTCTGAACAAGACAAAAATCTTTTGCATAGATTAGTCATTTTTATATATATATAAATTACTAATTTATAAATTTGTAATTTTACTAATTTACTAAATAAATTAGTAATATAATATATATATATATATATATATATATATATATATATATAGTCATATATTATACATTATTTATGCAGTAGAAATCCTTATCCAAATCAAGATTTTTCAATACAAAAGCTTTGAAACCAATACTTAAGGTCAGTATTTGTATAATAAATACTTCCACTGATTGTATGGTATTTACTGTATTGATTGTATGGTATTTACCGTATTGATTGTATAGTATTTACTGTATATTCACTTGTCTACAAATGACACAATAGGCTGAGCAAACTGAAAAGAAAGCATATGTACAAACATGAACTCCCACTTTCACAGACTTCGAGTTTCTATCTTACATATTTTTGGTTAAAACATATTTGTCCTTCATTTAGTGAAGTTATTTCCAGCAGTTACAGTATCCCAAAAGTTTATGTAAGAGTAGTGATACTTAATAATAATATTACTGGAGGGGAATCAAACCACATTTAACTATAATTTGGTTTAGCCGTCTAATGTTTTTATACAACTGTGATAATTTATGAGTTCAGTATCCTTTTTATGCCTAAATGTTTTAGATCAGAGTTAAGTTACTGCTCTGAAAATAAACAAGTGCTGGAAAATAATAAAAAAGCAAATTAAGTACAAAAAAAAAACATTGTCATACAGAAGCTTAAAAGATCAGAGGGTGAGGATGTTAAAATTCAAAAAAATGTAAAGTATTACATTTCAAAGTAAAAATCATCCCTTTTTTTAAGACTGGTGTTTTTTTCAGTTCTCTTCATAAACAAAAACATCCCAGAAGAACATGGAGTACAAAACCCCCGATCGTCATCACCTGAACTGTGTTTGTGGGAGGCCACATGTTTCTGTCCCAGTGGTCCTGTGGTTTCATAACAGGGGAAGATAATGAAGGAACCACAGTTAATAATCACTCAGATGTTTTTGACTTTCTCTCACATTCAAATTCTGATAAAACTTCTGCTCTTTCATGCTGCTGTAATCTGTTCCAGAAGGATTTCAAAAACAGAATACAAACAAGTCTAAGGTGCTTCAATAACAGCTGATGGCCGATTACAAGGAACTTCCCTTCTTCATTATGGATCCAACATAACAAAAAAGTTCAGATTTTTGTTTTCAAGTTTTATCTTTTCCTGCTTTAGCAGGTGCAAACAAACACAGCTAAATGTTTTCTGAAGTGATCTTTACGTCACTTCATCAAATTTAAAAGTCCACACATGCCAGCTCATTGCAGCTGGCCTAATCTTTAAGATGTGTGAATTTTCTAATGTCGTTCATAATACAGTATGTGATTTAAAAAAGCTTTTACATGAGCTGTATATCAGTTGCAAAGTGGTATAGTTACATGACCTTTCCCCTACATCCTTAAAAACCAGAAGTTTGTTTAGTATGTGTCAAAGTAAATCTTTACCACTTCTGAAGAAAAATGTCCCCACTGATTCTTTTGGCAAGAAGACAATTATTTTTTTCGGATCACGCTGACAATGATTTACTTGTTTTCTGGTATCTGCAGAGAATCTGAATGTTCTTGTTTTTCAGCTGCCTTATCTGAAGAAATAATTACCTTGCAAGAAATAATTTTTACAGCGCGTCCCAAACATGTTTTTGTGCTCAGCTTTTATCACATTTTCTGTTTGTGATTTAACCGGATTATCTGTGAACTTACACATTTGTTTCAGGGTACAGTTTATGTCCTATGTTCCTGTTTTCTAGGTTTTTATAGCTTTGTTATGTAACATGACATAACATAAATTACTCTGCGCATTTGTGCAACAATTTTGGTTTTTAGAAATTGTATCGTCACACCATTACAATGTATAGTGTATATATTTTCTCACATCATTTTTAATTCTACTCAACATAAAAAACAGGAAAGAAAAAATCTATCAAATTAATTTTTTTTCCAACACACAGATATTTAGCCTGATGAATGTAATATTATTATTTTCTGAGCAAAATAATTATTTCAGTTTTTCTGCATCAAACGAGGAAATTATGGCAACCTACGTCAGACTGCCCGAGGGCAACTTTGTAGTAGTAACTTACCACCACCAGTGTGCCAGTCTGTCCTAGTTAAAGAGCTGTACTATATCTTACCATACAGTTAGGGCTTTAATTTTTTTTCTTTATTGAAATAAACAGGAGGTACATCCTGTGTCCTCGGTTTTAGAATGTGCAAATTGTGTTAATATTCAATATGCATGTATAAAAACATAATGAAAGGATTGCACTGTGAAAGTTATCTGCTTACTGAGAGATTATCTCACAAGCCAAGTTGTAATTCCCAGTGAACATGAATGAACAAGCAAGAGATAAACTGTTTTCTCTTAGAAACACTTTATCAGATGCTGCTGAGATTAAGGCTTGGAGTCCAGAATTATACAGTAAGGATTAGTGAATGTTGACTGAATTTTGTTGAATTTAAGAAACATTTTCAAAGAAATATTTGTTAGTTTTCCATATTTTGTCCCTCACCTGTTTTGGGACTTCCTTTCCTTCCATAATACTAAACAAAGTTTAACAAAATCCACCTTGATAGCCAGTCAATGACAAAGCATCACCGAACCAAACACACCATGTGTAAGTGTGTTTGGTTACAGTAACTGATTAACAGTATTATTTTTGTGGTAGAAAGTCGGAGTACCCGGTGAGAACCAAATCATGTATGGGGACAACATGCAAACTCAGAGCCCAGAGTGAGATTCAGTTGCAAGGCAACAGTGTTGAACTGTGGCAACGCGCAGCCTCACCTCACCCTTCTTGTATACTGACATGCAACTGAACTAGAAATACACTTGATGTCCATCACTACAAAAATGTAAAGTGTATCAATTTCCAGTTTTGAAGCTCATTTAAAGTCAGGTTGCATTTCACCAGCAATCCATTTATAGAGCCAAACTGTACAAACACCAAAAGGTCATTTTAGAAATCATCTCTGCAAATTTAAACTCACAAGTTGAATCAATGCTTATTGGAGTTGAAAGGTCTTTCAACCGAAAGGTCAGTTGAAAGGAGTTGAAACAGATTAGTGCACATACAGCAGCTTACTTAGGAGAAATAGTGCATGTCTTGTGTCACATACAACAATTTACACAAAGTCTCAACTGTTCAGTATTTCATTGTTCACAGACAGCTGAGTGAGGGAGAACAGAAGTTGTGCAATGAAAGGAGGACAATCTGCAGGGTCAAAGGTGAGTCCTTATCAGCTGTGTGTGAATGCAATATTTGCACAGCGAGCTAATAGAGCTGACACAGTAACATGGCCCAGAGGTCAGAGGTCAGACTCTCACCCCCAGTAAAATGTCGGCAGTGACGCTTCCTGGCTGTGGGCCGCAGGTGGTCAAAGCTCAGAGGGAATTCCAGGCGATCCGTGGAAAAGCTGCAGCCAGAAAACTCCACACTTCCCCAGCAGATCCGATTCAAATCACAGGTGCAGGAACACCGACTTGTGTACTCGCTCATGTTTTAGCCTTAACATACCTGCAAACAGAAAAATTATTTTAAAGTACAAAGTGAACTTATCTTTTTCCTGTCTGGGATGAAGGTGAAGAAGATATTCTTCAATGTATCACACAAATGTTTTGTAAAATAAAGACTTTAAAAAGTATTTCAGTGACTGATATTAATAAATGTAGCATACATGGTTGATTCTAGCATTAAAAATGATTAAGACTCAAACCAGAAAATTGGCAACAAAGACACAACAGTGTAACAGCAAATAAGACGGGTTTCAAAATCAAAGA
Source organism: Poeciliopsis retropinna (assembly GCA_010277075.1). Classification (NCBI taxonomy): domain Eukaryota; kingdom Metazoa; phylum Chordata; class Actinopteri; order Cyprinodontiformes; family Poeciliidae; genus Poeciliopsis; species Poeciliopsis retropinna. The sequence goes on along the minus strand of VMRM01000004.1, from coordinate 2,098,775 downwards.
GAAATATTAAAAAATAACAGTGAGCGACTGTATTAATATTTAATCCCAACATTATCAACTCCTATTTGGCATTTTAGATATTTTGTGTGAAGTTCTGCTGACAATGTGACTAGAACATCTTCAAAAATCTGAAACTAAAAGTCCTTTTTCAAAACTACCCAAATTCTGAGCTTTATAGCTGAGTCTTTGAAACTCAGCATGTTTTGTGCTTCTTTGTCCTATATGTCTATATTTGGCCAAGCAAAGTAATTTATTGGTGTATCTTTGAGACACACCTGACAGACATATCCTTGTTAACACTAAAAAGGTACAAAGTTTGTAAAATGACTCACTGACTGATTTTTGATTGTCAGTGATCAACCCTTTTCATTTCATCATTTCCATTTTACAACCTGTAAGTAAATCCTTCATATCTTTTCATTTCTCCATAAACACACAGAAGAGTATGAGGTAAGACAGCGGGGCGCCGTGTTAGCAGCAGGACAGTAGAAAACTGGAATAGCCTGCAGTAAGAGCAGTCGTAGAAACTTGGCAAAAGAACAAAACTGTAACGCAAAGTTCACTGGAATCTACGTAGTAACTGGCTAGGATCCATTTGGGATCTGGGAATCATTTACTAACTGATCAGAAAGCTGCCAGGAGACAGACTGACGAAAAATCAAATCCGGCGTGTGGCAGGTATGTCCTGCCGGGCCATTTATTAAGTTATTGTAGGTAACTTTATCTTTAACTCATCTTGAAAAAGACAAAAAAAGAAAAGAACTGATGTTTAACCAGTGTGAAAAGTATTACAAGTTTCAAATCTTTGTTTCTTCCGTTTGAAGTTTGGGAAAGTCTTTCAACACAAATTACATTTTTTCTTCCTAAAACATAAGTGCAGAGACATTTTTTGAAGCTTTTTCTAAAATATTAATGATTTGTATGAGGACTGCATGTTTGACCTGAGGGAAGTCGACTGGGACACTTAGAATAGAATAAGTTTTATGGGTCGTCTTCCACTTAGTAAAAAAATTACTTCCTTGCTCTGAAACAAGAAAAGCCATGACCCTGCAGTGGAAGCGAAACTCACCCACTGGCATCTGTAATTTTGAAGCTGAGAGTCAAGAGTTTTACTGAACCTGTCCTAATCCAATTCATTCCCTAACTGGGTACAGAATTTTTCAGAAATGGTCCAACAACCATTTTAGCTGAACAAGCAGCAGTCGCTTCTCTCTTGTGCTTCTTTTGATTCTGGAGCTGAGGTCAACAATACACCCGAATGCAGAAACTGCCTAAAACATGTCCTACACTGCCTGTGATTCATCTTATTTCATCTAATTTACTTACTTTTAAGATTTGCTAATACCTAGAAATGTCCTAACATGTAAAACATTAGAAGTAAAAAAGGCTGTATCAATGTTTTAGCTTGTCTGCACATCATATTGAGTTTTTCCCAATTGTCCAGCTTCCATCGCCCTAAAATATCATAAGATGGCGATTATAAACTTCTTTTGCATGACAGTGTTTCACTGCATGGTTCCCTGTCCCCAGCTTCTCCATATTGGACCTGTCTCTATTATTAATAATTGAAGTCCACAACCCCTTGCATATTGTGAAAATAAAATATACAAAATAAAAAAGACAGATGAGTAACAAAATGTCTGCACAAGAGTGGAATTAAACAGCTAAGCAACACAAAAAACCCTCAGTCGACATGACTTCACCTGCTGGTGACAAAGGAAACACATAAAAAACGCGCGGGAAGAGCAATCAGTTTGTTCACACGTTTGCTGCAACAGTGCGGTCTAACACCCGACAAAACCATCCCGTCCTCCGCTTAACTATGTATAAAAAAATAAACGAACATCTTACAAAAATGTTAGCTAACAACAGTAAAACATATTGTTATCTACAGCTCCGAGAGTCAAACTGAAGTTCCGTGAGAAACTCACCTTCTTCCATAGCGGCCATGAACGGGCTGGTGAAGGAGGAAATGACGTCACAGGTCACGACCGCAAAACTTCAGCTAAGGGACATTTTCTCAAAACTATAGATTTTGTTTAAATAATAGTTTTGAGATAAAAATGAGAGACAATAAAATTAAGAAAATAAAAAATAAAAATGAATCAAATTAAGAAGTGAGGGGATTTTTGTGGAATGCTTAATGTTTCCCTTCTTCCACACTACACTCTGATTTTAAAGTTCTTGTTGCATTTAATCAGTTAAAAGTCTAAATTCTGATGTTTTGTTAATTTTATGAATCATTTATCAGTTTGGTTAGTTCCTGCTATTTTAATATAAAATTAAATGAACTTTCTTGGCTTGATGGATGAAATCTTGGATCTTAAGTGAAATTGATACCAGATGGACACAGAAAATTGACTTCACAGGCCTCAGGATAAAAGAGCACTTAACTCTTAGATCACATTAACCTGCTACTTCAGCAGGGCTTTGTGAATGTCAATTATTAAATGACACATTTATGAAACATCCTTTGATAAAGACAGGTGTGTCTCAGACAGATTCCTTTGCTGATTGAACTACTACCTTGTGAACGTTTTCAGATTTTGTTATTTATTCAGGGTTTAGTTTGCAGGATGATAAATACAGCTAATAATGGATAACAGTTTTATTTAAAAGTGATCAAGAAACATGTCACTTTGTGTTTAAACAGCATCGATTGGTAACATCAAGCTCTCTGTTCAAATTAAAAGTATTTGTTAGAGTTTGTGCATCCAGACATTCCTGCCACAGGTTGTCAATTTGAGTTGGAGATCATCTGAGAAAATATCAGGATTTCACATTAGTCAGTCATTTGGTGGAAACCACTGAATCTTTATACGTTTTCTGATTGGCTATTCAGTTACCTTTACTTTCTACTCGTAGATTTACAGAGATTGCTGTCATGGTTTTATGTTAGGACAAAAGCCAATATTTGACCTACCATAATTTTGAATCTGATAGAACTTTACTGTTCTTCATCTACCCCACAGCCACATAATGTAATAAACCAATAAAACTAATCAACAGCTATACCTCTGTAAAAGTCACAATCAGAGAAAGTAAATGCAATTAAGTTGCAATAAACATGATGTTTGAGGTATGGTTTAGCAAAACTTGAGTTCACTTTACCTGAAAAATTAAAAACAAAATCATTATTGAAGCAACAGCAAACGTAAATTTTTTTCTTTTCCTTTTTTTTCCTGTGAAATATCTCAGAACATATTAACTTCCCAGACACAATGAAGACAAATTATCTATCTATCTATCTATCTATCTATCTATCTATCTATCTATCTATCTATCTATCTATCTATCTATCTATCTATCTATCTATCTATCTATCTATCTATCTATCTATCTATCTATCTATCTATCTATCTATCTATCTATAAGTACTAGAACTGTTACTGAACGTCATGGTGCCTTAGTGTAGTTGAATATTTAAGCTTTATGGGTCAAATGGTGAACATTTGACAATTAATCGCACAAAGTTAACATTCTTTTTAAATGCCACCAGAGGGAGCCAGTGTACCACACAACCCAGTGTCCCTTCATTTTATTTATTTATTTTATTATTTTAGTGTTTTTGTGCTGCCACACACCTGACTGAAATAAATATAAAATTAAAAAGCTCCTGAAGCAATTAATGAAATGCTTAGGATGTGATGTAAGCATTAGATTCATTCTGACCCCTGCGTGCGTTGAAGACGACTTGAAACCAAACACCAGAATGATGGGAGAAATATGAGGAGTTTTACACTTTAATTTGTCTATTGTTCTTTGTTTTTCTTTCTCTTTTTTATATTTGGGTGGCTTTATTGCAGGTTCATTCTATATTGTGAATTTTCTGTTAAACTAATTGAAGTGCACCACCTGGAGGACACTGTGATCAAAATCAATCATCAATCATCAATCAAAATAAATCATTTCGGCATTAAGCTTTGCAAATCCAAATTGAAGAAATGTGACATGACTGTATGTGTGTTAATGTCCAAATAACATCAAACCTGTTATCACAGTTAGAAAGTTTGTTTCTTAAAGTCAAAGATAGTATATTTCTATAGTGGATGGCTTTTATGTTCTCCCTGTGCGTTCATTGTTTTTATGCATTTAGGTTAACTGGACTCTCAGTCTGGTCTGTGTGTGTATGATGTGTTTCCCTTTTGTTCAGTAAAGCAAGGTGTTGCTTTTACATCTCTACATGGACAGTAACTAATTACTTTTTTACTCAGTTACGTTTACTTGAGTAACTTTTAAGAAAACAATAGTGCAAACACTCAGGATTTACTGCTATAATTTGTGTAATTAAAAGCTTATCACTTTTTGAACTCCACAAAGAAATAAAAAAAGACAGGTCAAGTGTATTTATAAAACTTTTTTATTTGTACTTTTGTTAATTCAAAGGCTAAATGAAATGTTTCTGATTCTTACCAAGTTCTGTATCACCAACAATGAAGCATTGTTGAGTCATTTTTGCAAGGAATATAACATAAACCCGTCAATGTGAACATAAGTTAAAAGGAACTGTCTTAATACACAAATAAGCAGGTATTATTGAGAATAAAATAGATCTTTATATAAGTGTGTTACCCATGCTGTGAGATAAAACTGTCTGGAGTTTAACCCCCAAAACTTTTCTGCAATGACAGATCACTGGATCCTAAACCAAACTTTACAACTTGTTCTGTCCTGGATGGGTTTTAATATTCTGCTCATTGCTGAAAAGCTGACTGTAATTCATGCTTTTACATTTAATTTTACTTTTCTAAAAGGCGGGAATCTGGAGCAGAACAAACTCACCACACTGTACAACTCCCACCATTAATGTGCCTTCAGGATTAAACTCCACAACAGCTGGAAGACTTTTACAACAGTCGCAAGCGTTGCGGCACAGTCGTAATACAGAGGTTTTATTTAAATATGAACACATCACATACTGCAACAAAAAGAGAGTGTTATCACACATTTTGTTTTCTACAACATTGTCAGAGGAAGAGGCGCCAGTGCAGCGCTGATTCAAAGAGCAGAGAAGCACACAACACTGCAGCATGAGAGGAAACACAAAAAGGAGGGAAACCTTAATTTTCTCCAGTCGCCTTGTGCTAATGACACATAAGTGCTTCCAGAACCGCTTGTTTCTGGGCTAATGTCTTCAGTTATCAGGTGAAGGAAAATGGAGTTTAAATAATTCAGAATACAGCTCCCGATTTTACTGCTCTGCAATGAAAATGGTGTTTTCTTAATAAATTTGGGCATGTTTCTTCCCTTTTCCTGCAGGACTTCCTTACATCACACAGTCAGGCCTATTCAGCGTTCCAGGCTGTGTTCGGTTAAATGTCAAAAGGCAACAGTAATGTAACACTGGACACCAGAAGGCACACATGTAGAGTTTGGAGACGATAAGAAACAAAAACAAAAAACAGACTTTATACTGCATAACAAAAAAAAAGGGAATGACTGAAACTCTTTATGCCAAAAATAAACATATAAAAAAGCACAAATTTGCAAACTAACAACAACACCTTCAACTGAAAAGGGCACTTAAACACAGAAGCACATGTTACGGATTTCCTCTTCTGCCTTACTGATCTGCAGCTTTCGTGTGTTTAGGTAGTTTCACACTCAAATTCTACAAATGCAAACAGTTTTCTGTGTGAACAGTGAAATAAAGTGAAATCCTTTTTTCTCTCTTTCTAAAGTGATAAACAACAATAATAACAATAATTCAAAACAAAATCTTACATTGAACACACTACGTTAAAATATCACTAATATCAAAAAGGCAAAAAGTAGTTGTATTGCAACAATCTTCTGAGGCATCACTATCGAAACCATCAATCTTCATCAGACTCATCACCACCATCCAAACATCATCATCATCATCATAGTCTGAGACAGCGCGGCCGGGGATGATTGACAGCCCACACAGGCCACTCACATTTAGCCCGTCTCAGCACAGGCAGGCACACTTACGTACGACATAGCAACAACAACAAACGACGAACATTTCCACGGAGACCCAAACTCGGTCGGCCAATGGCAAAGGGGGGCCTTCTTGGAAAGGAGCTCTGTGATTGGACAGCGGGCATCTCTTGGGAACAGGAAGAGCTCACTGAGACAGGAGGAGGAGGGAGGCGCTCTGGAGGAAGACCAGGTGTGTGTGAGATAAATGTTTCTGCTGTACCTTGTGTGGTCCACAGTGAGAATGGTGGTGATGGGGGTATTGGGGGAGCACTAGATGAATGAAAGTGCGTCTGGCTCTTTAAGTAGTTTATTTAGACTGCTGTGTGTGTGCGGTTGTGTGTGTTTGGTTTTTGTCTAGACAGCTGGAGGTCTTTCCCTGGCCACGTCGCTGCACATTTACTGCACAGGAATACACACCCACACACCTTTCACATGCGCTGATACACACTAACTCACTCAAGAGCTACCAAATTGGCATAAAGCATTAAAAAAAGAAGATTGTGTAGAGAGTTTGAAGTGCATATTAAATGATTTTTGCCTGCATATAAATGTTTGATATATGTGAGTTTCCTTCTTCCTCCGCCTGTCTCTCTGGGTTTTGTCAGCCAGTGTAGGGTTTTTATGATGCACGTGTTTATTATTATTGTTATTTATATTATATTATATTTATATTATAATCATCCTGATCAGAGCCTTTTTCAAATCTTTATTCGCTCGTTACAAACCTTCTTATCACTGGTTTAATGGTCAAGAATGATTCATGATCTGAATATCATTTTTGGGTGTAGGCCTTAGTTCCCTTTGTATCATAATTTTTTTATCTTTAAGTGCTTGACTTTAACATACGTCACTGATTATGTAATGGAAACATCTAAAAATGCTTTACTTTGGTTTGTACTCTAAAAACTCTCTCTGGTTGGTTATAGTTGAAACAATTTTGTCAGATCAACTAAGGTGGAGATTTAGGATTTCTTCCATTATTCAACACAAATTGGTTTCTGATCAGGGTGTGTTGTTTCTAAACACTTTGCTGAGATTAAAACGCACCTGAAAGTCAGAGTTACTGACCTACCGACTTAATAATACTAAAACTGCTAGAAGAGTCTATATATTTAAAAAGTCTCAACTTTTTTATTGAGAACAGGCTTGTTGAAGTTCATCTATCCTCTTTTCTCACATTGCAGACTTACAAGGAGGGTTGTAAGTCTGCAATGCAGAAATTTGCAAGTAATATCTGTTGGAACGTTATGAGCAGTTAATGACAGACTAGGAAACTCTTATCGCTTCCTCTTAATATGAATACAGGGTCAAGAACAAAGAGGACTTCCTTCATCTTTTAAAAAAATTGAAAGTGGTTCACTCTTACTCAAGTTGTGTTTTGTTGCTGGATTTTACACTCATGACCAAAGTAGCATGCGGCATGCTAATTGGCAAGCTAGTTTTCTGCTGTTCTTAAACTATTAGCTGCTCATAATCTTTCAAGTCATCTGAATCATCCATTTAAATCAGCTTCAGCATCAATTTGGTTCAATAATTGCATAAAAACTGGACGACTCGAAGCTCAACTGGTGTCGTCTTTATGTTTACAGACTCGTAAAGGGTTTCTATTTCTACACGTGTAAAGAGCTGACACAGGATGAGCTGCTATTAACACTCGTGTCACTTGTCAACACTTCAGTGTGTCTAGTTTCAACAACCCATCTTGTGTAAAAAAAAAAAAAAAAACTAATAATAATTTTGCGTAAGAACTTCAACAAAATCAACAAAATATCACTGCCAATATTATCCAAGAAATGTTGCGCTGCATTTATGGTCCATTCTGATTAATTAATTTTAGAAGAGCTTTGTTTAGTGAAACTCAGCAGATCTGATGCTGGACTGATTTATACATTTTTATCAAGCGTACGCTTTTACCTCGTCATCAGAGGTAAAGGTTGTGATGCTGGCGGACTCGAGGATTGTTGTCTCTTTCCCGCTGCAATAAAGTGCTCAGAGATGCCCGCAAAAACCAGAAGTTTATCAGAATGAACAGAATGAATGTTAACAGGAGGTTCGGAGAAATGTTGGTGTTATGAATCGTGCATAAGAAGCCACCATTGTGCACAGTCAGCATATCAGATATTTAGGGACCTGCTGGGCAACAGGCTTTCTTCCTGAGTAATGCTCCACAATGAGGACATTAGGCGTCTCTCTCTTCTCACCTAATGAGCATAAAACTCTGACATTCAAATAAAACACCCAAGCAGGATTAAAAAACAAAACCTAACTCTACAACATTCTACTCTATTCCTTTCTACTGTTACACACCATCTTGATTAGCTCAGACGCTTGTTAAATGGTACAGTCTGATTAAGTTGAGGAAACGTGTGTGCTTCACTTGTTTGGTCGAGGTAGTAGAAGCCAGCTTTGGGATTGCTAATGATTCGGCCGACAGGGATGAGAGAGAGTCGGAGAGAGTTCTGAGGTTTCTGATTGGACCCACAGGTGGGCTTCTGACGTTCGGTTGGTTCGCTGGACTCAGACATTTGCATAAACTGGAGATTTTTTTTTTCTTTCATCTATGGTACAGAAATTGGATTGTCTGAGTCCTTTGGACCAAAGTCAGAATCTTCCCATCAACTGATAGTTGCTGCTGTGCACCGTGCTGCTCACACACTCTGGTAAATCATTTCCAATCTCTTTTTAAACCACAAAACACAGAGCTCCTTCACAATAAAAGCCCCCCTCAAATGTTCCATCTGCGCATACTAAAAAAATAGTGCAATGCTTTTCAGCAATTATATAAATAACTCTAAATTCGTGCTTTTCCATTTTCGCTCATACATGCGTGTATATATACTCCATATGTAACGAATATACAAGTCAACATGTACGTTTCAAAATGTTCAAGGTGAATGTTGACACCCTCACTTGTTTCTCACGTCTCTTTTTCTAAAACTAGACAACGAAAAAACAAAGAATGCATCAAGTTTTAAAAAGATACCCCTACTTTCTCGACCTCCTCTCTTAGCAATAATCACTGCAGATTTTCCTTCTGCTTCAAACAGTCGGACTTTGTGCAAACCCTCTTCAGAAGACATCAAATTGAATCAAGGATCTGTAAGATCTCCTGCAGGAGTTGGTCATTATAAGGCAGGGCTTCTAGCTTTAGGACGTTTAGCACTGTTGCTACACCTGCTGAGCTAGTTTTACGATTACGCTAACTAAATCTAAACTGGAAATATAGTCAGATGTGCTATCATGCCCGACTGGTAAAGCCAAAGCTCGGTGCAGGAGCTGCTGCAAACTTTGAAGTTTGGAAAAAAAGAAAGAAGCGAACATTTAAGGACTCAAAGCAGCAACGGAGGATTATCACAAGAAAACGGAACAAATCCTGCAAGAACCAAGACGATTGAAGTGTTCTGCAGGCTTGGAAATGATACGTCCTACAGAGGCAAACAGAACAAGTAAATATTTATAACAAAGATCCATCGGATACAGGAGAGACGAGGAATTTACATCTTTTCCACTTCAGACTCTTCTTCTCCGCCATCCCCCGTTCTTCTGAAGCAAAGTGGAAAACCAGGAGAACCGGATGTTCTCCTGGCACTGTGCTCTGCTGAGGTGATGCAGATGTTCTCAGACCGAGTCCGACCACACATCCGCCGTGTAACCATTCACACCGGATGTTAACGTTAATGTCGTCACTCCTCATTGCCCGCGGATAATTTCCCAAATGATGAGCTGATGAAATTTGGGATGTTTTTCTTTTTTCGTTTTTAAGCTGGAATGAAGAGAAAGCAGTCCAGTCACACCTGTTCCGGCTTCTGGGATTTCTCCTTTGTGTTCCTTGTGTTCCTGTTTTCCACGCTTCCTTGCTGCTTTGGCAGAGGTCTGAGCAGGCCGTGTACGAGAGAGGACGGCGCCCCCTGCAGGGCCGATACAGTCTGATGGCTCTGGGTGGAGGCGAGTGTTGCTGGGTGGTAAAAGTGCCCGATGGCTTCACTGTAAGTTGGGGGAGTTCCCTCGACTTGAGAGTTCTGTTTCTGCTGCCGGGACAAAGCCTCTTGGGCCTCCAGCACACTAATACCTGAATGGACGCTTGGGGGCGGAGCCTGCAGCCTGGGGACAGAGGATGGAGGAGGAATGAGAACGATGGGAGAAACAAACGAAGAAAACACGCAATAAGCCCTACATATGCAGCAGATAGAAAAATAACTGCACTGGAAGATTGGAATAAGAATAACTCTTGGTCAAAGTTTTTGTCATAAGCTGTGTTTGGAATAAATATTTTTAAGGGCAGAAAGCCAGAAAGGACCAACTAATGTTTTTAAACTTAGATAAAATGAAAGATGATGTAAAATCTGGAACAAACGTCCAGAAACGTCCAGCCGAAACACTGAGTTCCTATGAATCAGGAGCTGCTTTGGAACATTGATCAATATATTTGAATTATATTGATGATTTAACGATGATTACTGTTTCTCACAATTGTTGACTCCATGATATTTTCATGATATCATAAAATATAATATAAAAACTGCCTTGTTGCTGAGATGTGATATAAAAATAAACTCAATTGATTGGAATGAAGGTTTGAGAAATTGTTCCGTTTTGATGGAATAATGGTTTTACGTTTTTTGGATCTGACCTGCCAATTCTGATTTTGACAGTTTTAAATTTTCTCTCAATTTTTCTAAGCATTACAACATGCAGAAAATAAATGTGATGAGGTTTTGTTGTTGTTTTGTTTAGCGTTGCATTAGTGGCCTTTATTTACTGCATTCAGACACCAAATGGAGCCAGAGCCCAGAACTAAAACCCGGAATGATGGAGTTTTTTTTTCCTCTTCTTGTTGAATTAATAGCTGCACTTTTGTGAGAAAAAACAAACAGAAAGTTTTCTTTCTTGGCAGCATTTTAAAAGCAATTTACTTGAGAATAAATCTGTACTTGCTTTGTGTTTCTTTTTCAGCGTTGGGTGTTTTTTGAGTTATCGTTGGAAAAGTTAACACTGACTGAAAAATAAATCTTGAACAGTTGAATGCCTGGGAAAGGAAAATAGAAAGTTTCCTTTCCTGCCAACACCTTAAAATCAATTTACCTGACAATAAATCTCTACTTGTTCTGCCTTTTTTTCAGCACTGTGTGTGTTTTTTTCTTTTTTGACTTATGCATGAAAAAGTAAAAAAATTACCAAAAAATAAATAAACACTGAATAGTTGAACTTCTGGGAAAGGGAACAAATACAAAGTTTTTGAAAGCAATTTACCTGACAATAAATCTTAAAATGACTTTGATTACAAAGTTCTCCAAGCTAATGAATAACAGCAGCTGTGCTGTGTTACCTGGCCTGCAGGCAGGAGTGGGAGGGGTCCAGGGCGTGGGAGTCAAACACTGTTCGGTTGGGCGGAGGGCGGACCGACTCGCGGTTCAGCTCCATCTGCTGTTCGGGGTCCCTCAGCTGCAGAGTGCAAGGCCCCTGGTACGGAGGCGGCTCCTCGCCGTCTGAGAGGGAGATGGTGGGCGGGAGGTCGATGAGGCTCTGGGGCAGGTAGGGGTACGTCGGCTGGAAGCGACTCGGGCCGTACGTCTGCTGTAAGCGCTGTGATTGAAACAGAGGCTGCGGCTGGCTGGGCTGCGGTCGCGCTGCAGGTACGACATGACTCCTCTGTCCGGGGGCCGCGGGTTATACACCTGGTGCTGAGCGACACGAGACGTCAAGATCTTTAGCTGCTTTAAGCTGCAGAACAAGGAGCTTATTCCAAACAGAAATTACCTCGTTCAGACCACTGCTGGTCCCAGTGCTCTCAGACGACCATAGGCTTCCCTCCTGCAACAGAGAAATCATCAAACTTCAGTCAGATTCACCTGCAAACTGAATGCATCAAAAATTATTTTACAAAAGCAAGAAAAAAACACAAACATAATAGTGGACTAACTTAAGAGATTTAAAATGTTGTCAAAAGGCTCAAATTTAATGCCCATGATGAAGATTAATAATTAAAAGATAGAAAGAAAAAGAAGATATTTTTAAGCTCATGGATTCAATTAAATACAAATGTACAACTGCAACTATAAATGAAAAGAAGAAAATAAGTGAGCTAAAACGTAAAAGGGCAATAAAATACCTGGAATGAAATCTTAAAAAGCCTCAAATTAAACAAAGGAAAATAAAACTGAATCACTGAGAATGTGTATATATTTAATACTTTATGCTTTCAATAATAATATTTCTAAAAGTAATGATCAATGTGCATCAGAGAAAAACCACAAACAACCAGTCAAAATGTAAAGTGTATTGGTTTCTGTTTATGGTTTTATGCCTAAAACCAGATAATTAAAGAGAATTTTACTGTCCATCTGGTTTTGTTTTATAGCAAAACTGATTTCAACAGAGCAAATAAAAAAAAGTGAGAATCTAAAACATAATAAGTAACAAGAGTAACGAGAAACTGACCCAATCACACCGACTTATTCAAGATTTTTTTTATATTTTATTGTTATTGACAGTTTCGGATACATTTCCAATTTATTTTCTGCACGCTTTTATCTGTTTAAGTGTTTCTCCACTAGAGGGCTCTGCTGGCGTGTAAACTGAACTCTCCCTGGTGCTTTTGACATTCTTCCCTTTATAAAATCTTTTTCATGCATCTTAATTTTTCGCTCTGTTTTTACTCAGAATCTCATCTTGGCCTCTGTGGTTGATTAACTTCTACAGCTTCGTGCTGAAAGGAAATTAACTGACTAAAACAGACATTTCAGCAGTTTTTAGGAAGATCAGCGCCTCTGCCCGACATTCGCTGTCCGTTTTAATTCCCTTTCTTTCAGAGAATTTCGATCTGCTTGTCTGCTTGGATGTGTGTCAGTGTGTCTGAATGCTAATCCAAACTAACTAGGACACTGTCACTCCCCTGAGCTCTTCACAAAGCCTCTATGTGTGACGCTTATCCTTCATCCCTTAATCATATCTTACTTCCCGACTGGAGCCACAAACACACACAGTGACTCAGGAAGCATGAGTGAAGTCATATGTTTGAGGAAGCCTCAGGTGTTTCTCAGTGGATGTGTTCCTCAGAATAGACGCCGGTTCCCTTAACAAAAAAGTGAGTCAGTGTGCTAGCATTAGCCTGCAGCAGCTCTTAATCACTGGAATTGCATGCTGTCTGTCAGCATGCCTGAAACTCTGTCTTCCTCTTATTCTGTCTTTCAGTGCGACCCGTCTTCTCATTGCCTAATCCACTCTAACAACCACTTATACTTTCAGGAAGTTATGGCAATGTCTCAGAAATTATAACGTAAGCGAAGTTCGACTGTATTTCCAGAATCTTTTCAGAAATTTTCCAAAATACTATATCTGAGCATGTGATCCACAGGTTAGAAAGCAGAGTGGGAAATTTACATCTGCACACAAGATGCAGATGTAATTTGCAGCTGATCCGTATTTATAAGAATGAGATGATTTTTGGTGTCGATGTAAATGGAAGTTTTAAAAGCTTCAAATATGCTAAAAATCTAGACTATCAAAAGTTCTTTGTTGAAATCCTGAAGATGTCAGAAAACCCAGAGTTTACTCTGATAGTACAGAGTAGAAAGAAATGGAGCACTTCCCATCCTTTGTCACAATAACAAATTTTCCTGGATGATAAATTGTCTCACAAATTATTCCGATAAACAATAATATTATTGTTTTGAGATGATTTTCAGGCATGGCATAATAATGCAAGAACACATTCTCAAGTATCAATAAACCTTAAATTGTAATGAACATTTAACACTGGAACCAGGAGAAAAATTAAATATCCAAAACAACAGAAACAACAAATAAAAAGTGGTTTGTTGAGGCCAAAGCACCAGGCTGAAGACTTTTATCATCCAGTTTTTCTAAATGGAAATTATTGAGCTCGTTTTAATTTATCTTGAGATTAATTTATTGTTATTCCCTCCCCAACCTGTTGCTGAACACAGCCAGTCAGCTAACAAAAAAAGAAGGTTGCTATCAAAAATATACAGATGGATGTTCTAAAACTACATTTTGCAATCTTTGAGCAGAAAAATATTCAAACGTTTTGCTTAAGTTTGTGCATCAAAATGCAAATAACAGTAAAAAAATCACCTGAAATCTTCAATATGTTAGCTTGTTATAACTCAATAGTTAATAACAGCTGTTATCTGTTTAAAATAAAAGCATTTATCCAAGTCTTTGTCCAGCCAGGAAGAAATTCTTACGTTGGCCAGCGGCAGGTGCCTCCGGCGGGCGGGGGAGTGCCTGGAGAGCAGGGAGCGCGCAGACAGGCGGTAGTGGTTGAGCAGACAGGTGATGACCACCACCATGACCATCATGAACACCACAATCACCAAGATCTGGACGAACTCCAGCTGGGCTGCAACGGCACAAACACTAAGGTCAGTATATGATCTGAACCAACAAACAATAAAATATTAAAAACAGATTAAAACTTTTTCTACATGCACAGAAAAGGCCACAAGCGTGCCCAGTTATGTCATCAGGACTTAGTCACCTTGAAAGCTGCTGATTATTAACAAAGAGCTGCAAAGCTCAGGCTGAGAGTCAAACTCCACCCAGTTGCTTTGTGAGAATAAACCAGTTTCACAATATTTCCCTCCATTAGATGCTTTAGAACTGAAACTGTCTTTGTAGATGCATAAAAATATCCCTGAATGAAAGTTGAAAACTTGTTTTATGACCTAAGATGTTGGAAACAAGCAGCATGTTAGCAAAAGAAGAAAGTTTTATTAAGCTTCAGAAAAGCAGTTAGAAATATTTCAGTAAACTTCTCGACTAAAAGCAGGAAGATCAGGGATCTCAAAGCTTAAAGGAAAATGGAAGAAAAATTTAGAATCAGCTCACGTGAATAAAAAAATAATAATAAAAATATAGCTACATTAAAGCACAACAACCTTATTTACACACAAGCTTGAATTCAGCTGAGTGAGTTATAGGGTTTTGTTTTTTGTGCACTGAAAGAGAAAAAACTGCTTTCCCAGATCTTAAGAAAATCCAATGATTTCAACATAAAACAAAAGAAATTTAACATTCTTGGACTTATGAAGCAAAACTGATCACTTCCTATTGAGATGAAAGGTGGAATAAATCCAAATTGTGAAATATAATTACCAAAACAAGGTCAGTGTTTTATTTCATACATGGTGGGGGTCAGGGAATCATACACACACACACACACACACACACACGCACGCCCACACAGAGCCAGACAACATCAGACAGACAGAGCTAGCTTTGTTTAGAGACAGTCTGCTCGAACTGCCCGCTGTTCATGCCTACGCCACCCCCATCAGACACACGCACACACTGAGCAATTTTCACACACTTTTTTCAATGGGAGCAAGCAGAGGTCAGGGCCAAATCAGAAAGAGGAACATAAAGTAACCTGCAGACACACACACACACACGCACGCACACACGCACACGCATACTGCAGACTGGTTTCCAGACGGCTCACACCAGTTCTCAGAGCTCTGTGTTCGTCTGGATCCGTTAACGGTCACATGGCGTCAAAAGAAAAGTCAGCTGACTGCATTTCTCCATTTTAATGAATTCAGGCATTTTCACTTTTTATGACTGTAAAAAGTGACCCTAAATAATTCCCACCGACAGGAAGTGAGAGAAACACTCACAACTAACCAACTGTTTGAGTAGCCAACCTTTTCAAAATAAGAGCGTTACAGTTTTCTGATAATAGGAAGATTCCTGGTAACTGTGACTGTGATAAATCCGACCTTTGAGGTTTGAGCCATTTATTAAGTGAATGGAAACTAACTAAAAAAATTTACTTTTTCATTCTTCTTCACTAAAACATGTTTTCATTTTACCAAACAAAACTTCAAAGATGTCCAATTGCATAAATCACTCAAAAAATCCTAATAACAAAAGTTAATGTTTACTTTCCAGACAGTAGAGGAAGCTGCATTCTCAAACTGGACGAAATGGGATTTAGTATTTTGCATTAGTGATTTAAAATATAACAATATTGATAATAATAATAATAATAATAATAATAATAATAATAATAATAATAATAATAATAATAATAATAATAATAATAATAATATAAATCCTGATCAAATTAAGCACAACAATAACAAACAAATAATCACAGAACAGGAGTAGAATGTCATAAATATAGTAAACGTTGAGTTGGACATTTTCAGACTCTTCCAATCCACTGCAGAATCATTAAATATCAAAATATTGTAGAATCAATAACCTTCCAATGCAAAATCTGTCTTATTATATGAAAAAGCTAATTCTAATTCCTGTTTGGTTCTGGAGATGAACTAAAAGTTTCACAAGAGTTGAAAAGAAAAAGCACAACATGAAAATAAAGTGAAATCCGAGCTGCCTGCTGTAAAAACTGACTAAACTGACACGAAACTCACCACAGTGCTGTATCTGAACACAGTTTTCATGGCTGTGACTCCCTGATGATGGTTGCATAGTCTCTGCATGCAACAAACTGCCCAGATCAAGACGTTCTCTCTGAAACAGTGCGCTGATTAGATCCCGAGGGTCTGTTGTTAAGGCAACGGTGAAGTGAGGAAAGTAAAGCGAACTTAAACAAAATTTCTAAAAAAAAGAAACTAAAACAAAAAGTTTGTGGGAAAACTTGGAGCTACATGATCTGCAGACGCTCCGAGTCGTAGTGTGAGCACGCACTCTCTGAGTCTGGACTGAGCTTTGTCTGCTACTTTTTCTCACACACATTCCCACACTGTCCAGACAAACACACACACACACACACACACGTATGGAGGAAACAGCTGACCGGAGCCTTCCTGCCTCCCCCACAGCCGCTCAATAGATGCGAACAAAAGGGGTCGATGTGACGGGGGGAGGAGGAGAGCGAGGGAGTGGTGGGAGCGTCTGGTAGGGACAGATGGGTCAGAGGGATGGACAGAATAATGATGAAGGATAAAAATAGGGAGCCATGAGACTGCAGGGGGGATCATTAGAAAAAAACAAGCATTATAACTCCAAATAAAAATGCACTAGTTCAGATTAGCTTCAGGTTTGTTTAACCCGTCACTATATAAGTTATTAATGCAAACATAGATATGATCACAATGACGTCACTCTGTCAGCGAATCAACAGAAGGGTAAATCTTTCCACTGTTGTACAGTAAGGTTGGGTAATATGGCTTAAAAGAAAATGTTTTTTTTTTAATCCAAATTATCGTAGGAAGTAAAAGAAAGTGATATTCACCAGGTAATTTTTAAGCAAGAACTTGCAAAAAGCTTTTTTGCTTTTTCTTTTCTTTTAGTTTTTGAACATAATTTTCTTCACTTTTCATGCAACAGAAAATTACAACTGAAAACTAGATAAAAGGTTCCACTCAAAAAAGTATTTGAAGGACGCAGATTAATATCCATCCATCCATTTTCTAACACCCTTGTCCCCAGTGGGATCAGGAGGCTGATGCCTATATCCAGTGAGAGGCGGGGTTACGCTGGACAGGTCGCCAGTCCATCGCAGGGCAACACAGAGACAGACAGAACAAACAACCATGTACAACCTAAGGAGAACTGATACAGTCCAATTAAACTAACAGTCATGTCTGGAATACCCAGAGAGAATCCATGCATGCACAGGGAGAACATCCAAACTCCATGCAGAAAGAGCCCAGGAATCGAACCCAGGACCTTCTGGCTGCAAGGCAACAGTGCTACCAACTGTGCAGCCTCCGATTAATGTATAAAATTGTAAATGAAGCTGTAAAAGTGACAGTGGGAAAGAAGGAAAGGAAAGGAAAGGAAAGGAAAGGAAAGGAAAGGAAAGGAAAGGAAAGGAAAGGAAAGGAAAGGAAAGGAAAGGAAAGGAAAGGAAAGGAAAGGAAAGGAAAGGAAAGGAAAGGAAAGGAAAGGAAAGGAAAGGAAAGGAAAGGAAAGGAAAGGAAAGGAAAGGAAAGGAAAGGAAAGGAAAGGAAAGGAAAGGAAAGGAAAGGAAGAAAAAAACAAGTTGTGGGAGTTTGGTACCAGCTGACAGAACAAGCTGTGCACAGGCATTAGGCCCACTCACACACACACACGCGCACACACACACCCACACCTACACACACCTACACACACACACAGTCTGGGTGGCTTCACACAGATGGTGAGACTGGCACTGATTTCTGTTTAAGTGTCTCTCTGTTCCTCTCAGTTCCCTTTAACAGGCAGCGTCGCTGTTGACAAATAATGCTTTTAATCTGTTTATGTTTGTTGTTGTTTGTCTTCCCTTCGCCCCTCACTCTGCCTCGCTTCCTCCTTCGCTCGGCTGTATCCTCCTTTTAATCGAATCAGAATGAAAGCGCTACGGGGGAAAAAACACCAAAGCAGCAAATAAACAGCAAATAAACACCGCACTCAGAGACACAACGAGAGGAAGCTGAGGAGGAGAGTGCAGAAAGCCTACTCAAAGATACAAATGAGAAAACAGGCTAAATGCAATTAAAAGTGAGTAATGTAGACTTCATGTTAGAAATCTGGAGAAAGAATGAGCTTATTTTGTATTCCTTTTTCTTCTTTCTGAATTAAGGTTTGTTAAAATATCCTAAAGTTTAACCCTTCCATCCATTTTCTAACACTCTTGTCCCTAGTGGGGTCTGGAGGTGCTGGTGCCTCACGGTCCGGGCGGAGTCACCGTGGACAGGTCGCCAGTCTGTCGCAGGGCAACACAGACAACCATGCACTCACACACTCACACCTAGGGAGAATTTAGAGAGACCAATTAACCTAACGGTCATGTTTCTGGACCTGGAGAAGAACCCACCATGCACCATGCAAATTCCGAGCAGAAAGACCCCGGGCCGGGAACCGAACCCAGGACCTTCTGGCTGCAAGGCAGCACTGCAGCAAGAACACAACTGCAGCACTGTGCAGAATTTTTGTTTTGTTTTGATTTTGTTGACTCTAGCGGCCCGTTTTTTGTTTTTAAAAGGCTGACAGGAAAGAGGGAACAGAGAGAGAGGGGAAGACATGTGGCAAATGTCGCTGGGGCCAGGAGTCGAACCCGCGACGGCCACGTCGAGGGCTAAGGCCTCCATACATGGGTCATGCCAACCTCCTACGCCACCACTGCACACCCAGCACTGCACAGAGCTTAATCCTTTAATATCAATCGCTTAATCGCTTAATATTGAATTTAATTTTGTAAATCTATGGTGTTTTTAGATCAGCGGAGCTGCATCGCATAAAAATCATTTGTACACAGATTGTGTCTAAAAATTAATGCAGTGGGTAGAAAGTCTTTTGGTGAAAACTCTGATTATTTGTTGGCAAATAACTCAAAAGATTTTCCTTAGAGGGGAATTAGCAAAAGCGAAAGCGGAAAAGAAGAACTTAACTTCAATGCGACAGCCCAATAAAAGAAAAATGTTAAAAATGTTACTCATCAGCATCCTTCTGCCCTCTGACCCTGGATTATTAAAAACACACTGAATGAACCCTGATAGATTTAAACTCTGACAAGGTTCCCAGAGTTTAACTGCAGCTCCGAAATGTTTGCCTCCCAGTCTGACATTATGGAGCCATAACCGTGGCCTTCCCGTCCCACTGCTGCAAAACCTCATTGTCTGACCAACAGGACTCTCTCTCTGCAGAATAATAACCTCGTTAGTAAGAGAAGAGTTTTTGTGCTCTTTGTTTTTACGTTGCCAAACATTTCCCATTTTAGATTGTTTAGCTTGTCATCGTTTTACATATTTTAATTATTCAGTCAAAGCTACATGCTTCAAACCTATTTCTGTTATGTTTTTGCTTTCATTTCGTTCATTTCTATCATTATGAGTTGCTTAGTATTCCATAATCCTTTGGTTCAGTTTAGGCATAAAGCCAATCTGGGGTCATGCAAACACATCCGGGCGAGCTGCATTTTCAGAAAAGATTTAAACCGCTCTCGCTCTCCTTTTTGCTCACGACCCCAGAAGTATTTTTAGAGCAGATGTGTCGTGCTGTCGCGCTGGTAAAAAATAAAAAAATAAAATATCCTTAGGGTGAAGACATGGCTCAGAAACGCAGCAATATTGTTCTTTGTTTTTGGAACGCGCGCTGTTGGGAAACATGCTGATTTCTCAGCTCCTTCTCTGTATGTGTGAAGAAACAGACGACAACATGAACAACTGCTGAATAAAAGCTGCTAACAGAGATTTTCTTACTTGTTGCACTGTCTGGTCCATTTCACTGCTTGTTCTTGTGTGGAAAGTACATGCTGGTTTGTTCAGCTGTTTTCCAAAAAACAGATATCTTGGAAAATTATTGATATTGTCTGAAAGGACTTAGCTTTGCTAAGCATTTTGTTTGCATTTTTTGCATGCACACACTCCAATATAAAGGAAATTTGTAGACAGTGATGTTTTTGGTTGGTGGGAGGAACCCAGAACTTTAATCCTGCAAGACACATTTAAATCCCTACAAATTGGACATTTTATAAATTATTTTGTCCTCCGAATGAAATTAAATTTCAGACTCACAAAATTACATTTAACACAACATTTTCCACCTGCTTTGTATTTCTCAGTTAGTGAATCTAAATCTGTTCATCTGCAGCAGACGTAGCAGCAGTTCAGAAGCATCTTCGCTGCAAACAATATTGTTTCTGTTTCAAAGAGGTGTTGTTGATGCTGTTACATAAAAAAAATCCTGAAAATTCTTTGCAGTTTCCTAATCAAGAATAGAAATGATTAGCTAACATAATCTCTGTTTAGTCTTGTGATCTTAAATCCCAGGACTAAGAGCAGATGCTCCTGTAGAGAGTGGATTACTGTCCTCACCCGACTGTTTCTCCGCACTTCACTTCAAGTTATTTTAAGTTGATTTTGGGGCAGCTCAGGAGAACGAAACTACAAAAAGTTGCAAGCAGATTTTCACTTCTTGTCATGTTGCATGAGATCGCCTGCTGATCCTTTCCCTCCCTCTGCGGTGTTGTCTAGACAGGAGGAGGCTGTAAGCCTGGGAGGCAGGCAGACACTGCATGGTTAATCTAAAGCAATTAGCTCATTTGTCATCCGTTGCCTGCCCTCCGTCTATCTGCCTCCATCTCCTCCTCCTCCTCTGCCTCCTCCTGCAGTCAGCAAAAGGTCGCGGGCAAGCAGAAAATGGAGCAGGAGCAGAAATAAAGAGGAGAAACAAATGAAGAGGAGTGAAAAACAAGCAAAGGTGGAAGGACAAGTAGAGAAAATAGAAAATACAAGAGCAAAGGAAAGTAAACTCAGAGGTTAAATAGAGAAGAGAGGAGAAATTAATAGAAGAAAAACAGAAAAAAATGATAGAACAGGGAAGAAACTTGCCAAGTCCTTCTCCTTCACTTGGTCCTTGGATGACTTGACAGTCTGGGAAGTCAGAAATAACTCATACAGCTGTGTGTGTGTGTGTGTGTGTGTGTGTGTATGTGTGTGGGTGTGTGTGTGTGTGTGTGTGTGTGTGTGTGTGTGTGTGTGTGTAAGAGAGAGAGTGTGGGTCTATGCAAGTGCGTTTGTGAGTTTGTGAGAACTTTTAGGTCATAGGTCCACACGATTTGCTTACCAATTTCCATGAGAAAGGCTGCAGGGGGTAGTCGGACGAGCAACAAACACACCCAGGCACACACACACACACACACAACACACACCACTGACTTTTAAGTCAGGGTCTCGACACAGCCAACAAGTGTGGGAATTTTTGTCGACAAAACTCTCAGTGGAGGTTTCAATAGTGGGAAAATGAAGAGGAAGGACTGTGTGTGCGTGAACATGTTTGTGTGCAAGACTTTTTTTTCGGGGAGGGGGTGTCATCCTTTCCCATCTTTCCACTTTTTAATCTTTCACCATTCTGATAAAGGGAACACTCATTTACAACATGTCTGGTTTTGATACAACTTCATTTCTTCCTGAGACCTCTTACAAACGTCACTGTGGCTGGGTAAAAAAATGACTCATAATTAGTACTGACACAAAACATCAGATGTCTTCTGATAACAAATTAAGTTTTTTTCATTGTTGTTGCCACTTCGTCAAAACAAATAATGAGATGATCTTCTCCCAGCTCCAGGAAGAGACAAACCAGGAAAATATAACCCCATCCAAACCAGTAACAGGTCAGTAACATGTGAAAAGGAATGCCTATTAATCTAAATAACATCATAACTTAAAGTATCATAAGATATATGTACCGTAAACAAAACATTCATAACTGCATTTATAAAATGAAGGTACATTTTACCTCAACAAGCTTAAATGTTGAACCATCTCCAATGTATTTTCCTAAAGTCATACACTGCAAAAACACAAAATCCTACCAAGTATTTTTGTTTAGTTTAGTACACATATATTAATACACTTAAATGTCATAAGTGTTACTTGTAAGTTAACTTTTCAACTGGATGTACTAGCTTGTTCAAGTCAGTAATTCTTAAACATTAATGAAAAGTACTAGTTCCTCTGGCAGATTATTTCTGGGAAAATGACTTGTTAACGGTGGAATAATATGTCAGTGGAACTAGTACCTTTCGATCAATATTATCTACAACAAGCTCCTATATCTCCTAATTTAGTTTTGTCTTATTTCAAGTGTACAAAGAAATTTGCACCAGAAACTGGGCCAAAAATACTTGGTCAAATTCTGTGGTTCTGCACTATTGAAATTATGATAGTGTGTCTGAGTTAAATATGTATATCATAGGACCAATCAGAGAAGATGGACTCGGACAAAAGTGATAGAATAAAGAAGAAGAGAAGAGGAGAAGAGAGAAGTGACCGAGTGGCAGAAAGTGGAGCAAAGCGGCAGGAGAAGCGGACAGGCAGCATTAGTCTAATTTTAGCGTGCTAATCCAGGGAACTCCCATGTTAAACTGTGAGTCCCATCTGGACCTGGAGCCGGGCTGACTGTAGCAGAGAGTAGGTCACCAGCTCCGAGTGAGCTACATATCCTGACAGAGCAGAGCGTAGTGCTGACTTCTCAGGGTGCCGCAACCTCTGACCTCTTCACCTTTGGACTACAGCGTCCTTTCAGATGTTTAGTGAATCAACAAGCGCCCTTGTTGGATGTTTGATGAAACTTTTCAGCATCTTTCTGCCAATGTTCCTGTTCAGTTTAATTAAACTGTTTGTTTGAGGAGGTGTGAATCAAACTCTGGGTGGTCCCAATGTGGATGAAAGCAAACCAGAGACCGCTCCAAAAGCAGGAAGTGGACTACAGTGCAGGGCATTCTGGGCAAATACCACCTCGCGTAATGCTAGCAGTAGAGCTGCCTCATGGTCTTTAGCCAAAGATAAAAGACAAATCTGATGCTACTCCGTTTTTGTTTACATTTTAGGAGGAAGGAAGTTGCGCTCATGTCTATTTAAGAGGTTTTTGTGTCATTTTCTTCAGTAATTCTTGGGGCAGCGCCCCCACAGGTGAGGAGGGGGACAAGTTTTTTAAAGGTTTTGGTTTGTTTGATATAGTGCAGTGTGAAAACAAACCATAGCTGCTGAAAATGTAACTAATGTTGCAATTTGAAATCAAACCTACTCCTCGGGCCTGTGGTGTGAAAACACACTAAAAAATAGCAGATATACAAAACAGGGTTTAACAAAGACAGACAACGTATGAATACAATCTTTATTGTTGAGCTAATATACCATGATGGTGGAAAAAAGGCAATAATTTTAAAAAAACAGCCTTTAAGAACGATCTGCAGTAAACGCCTCAGCAGATGAAAGAAAGAAATCAGAAATGGACCTCTTGGTTCAACAGCTGGTGAAGCTGAGAAGTAATAACTCTCCATAAACTTCTCCTGTACAACTCTTATCGCCCTCTCACATCACTAGACAGGAATTTTGTTCCACTCCTTTTTGTAACCTCACCTCCCTCCTGGCTGTGCAGACATTAATAACACCTGCAAAACTCAGTCCAAAGCAAATATTTCACCTTGGACCGTCAGCTATTTCCTCCCAGATGTTTAATAAAAAGCTCAACTGATAAGACAAAATGCCAAACAGGTTGCAGGTCTGGTCGATCTGCTTTCAACCCACATCTGGGCCACTTCTTCACCCTGACTGACACACTTTGGTAACAGTTGGTGCTTCATTGTCATCATTCCTCTAACATGTACAAAACTTCTTGAAGTTGTGTATAAATGTATATATATGCTGCATCAACAGTTTAAATCAAGCATGTTTATTCTTAGCTGGTCCTGGGGGAAACTGAACAACTTCCAGACACACTGTCAGTCTCATGTCCTGCTTCCTGTGCAAGAAAGAAACAACGTGGGGGTAACGTATCCATGTTAACCAGCAAATATGTACCTTGGTCTGCATCTGATGAGGTTTTCACACATGCAAACGGTTCACATTTTATGCAGTTACATTTTCAGTTGTAACTGTGCTAAAGCTGCAGCTAGCGATTGTTTCAGTAATCTATTATTCCATTGATTATTCTGACAATTATTCAAGTAATCCAAAGGAAAACAAAGTGGCACATTGTGTATATTTCTCAAGCTTATTTTTTTAAGCTTATTTTATACAATATCTGAAAAAACATAAAAAATGCAAACAAAAAATTCAGTAGAACTTTATCACCTAGAAGCAATAACGTAGCAATGCTTTAGGGAACATTTAATCGTTTAGGGCTGATCTGTTGATCCAATAATTGGATTTCAAAATGTAGATTTTTTTTTTCTTTTACAGAATTCAAACCAAGTGAGGCTAAAAAGATGCTATTTCAGGAGTGCTGGGTAGAAAATATTTGCAGGCAAGGACGACTTTTCCATCTTACGTGCAAATTTTTGCATAGTTTTGGCTTACTTAATGCTCTGAGTGTGTTATCTTAGCATATTGCATGCTTTAGTCTGGTTCATGCACAAAGCAATAAATCTCTCAATGAAACAAATAATATTTTAAATGTGTGTGTAAGGAGAGGCTGAGGAAGACTGAGACCATTTTCAATTACACCAGCTGACACTCACAGACACACACACACACACACACACACCACACACTGAGGCCAACACACAGTGCTAGTTGGCCCGTCGAGCAGCCTGTCTGAAACGTATGAAAATCAAACCTCATTATGAGCTGCGTGTCTGGTTCTCTGTGTGTGCGTGTGTGCGTGTTTGTGTGTGTGTGTGTGTGTGTACATGAGAGTGGGGGTGCGAGACGACAAGAGCAGTCTAGCTTCTTCTGGCTAAAATTAACACACACACTTGATTTAAATGTAAAAGAGAGAGACGTTGCAGGGCAGGTCATGTGTAAAAGAGCTGTGTGTATTTTTGTGTGGCTCTGATCCACTGTGACACTCGACATAATAATCATTAACAGTGTGCTGAGGAGGTGTGTGCACACATACGCACACAATCTCATCATGTCATGTCACCATTAACAGCCTCATAGAAAACAGCCTTTAGTGACAAATTTAAATGCATATATAGTTGAGTACTAAGAGTTTGTTCCATTCTAAATTTATTATGCTAATTGTGACTTATAAAGATAATTAATTCTAGCTTCTGATACAGTTATTTATGTTCAAATTTTATTCAAAAAAACAAAAACACATAAAAACAAGACTGAAAAGTAAACAACAAAAGCAAATAGTCTAATTAATCTTGTTATCTTATTACTCTACAGAGAGCAAAATAGCAAAAACTACATAGTATTCCATACTTGACAGCTAGGAATAACACCACTAAACAATAATTATCAATGTGTTATATAATTTCAGCTTTACTTTTCTGTACTTATTGTGAAACATTTGTAATGTTTTCTAAACATAACAGTTCTAAGCACAAGAAAACTGTGATATGTTTGTTCAAGGTTGTACTATTACAATCTCACAGCAGAGTCCAAGTTAGAACTACGTATCCAAGTTCTCACTAGGATACAGCAACAAGGATTTTCAGTTTCTGACAAATGCAACGTATCTTAAGCCTCTCTTAGCATCTTGAGTTCTTTAATAAAAATCAATAGATGTACAAATCTATAGATATACACACTGAAGACTGTGAAAGATGTATTTTAGGATTACACAAGTAACCCATTTCTAAAACTGACGCAGAGAGAAGTTTCCACTCCCTGCTAAGGGAGCTCAGTGAGATTTTTGCCAAAATTGTTCAGGGATAAATGCGTCATTTTCCAACACTACATGTGCCTGGTTTGTGTTTATCTCTGAGGGAAGGAAAACGCCGTTCTGAAGCACAATTAGTGTGAGATCAAGCTTACAAAAGAAGGGGGATGTGAGGGAGTGTTTGTGTCAGCGCATAAGCCAGACATGTGTTCGCTCTCCAAACAGTGTTTAGCTGCCACACTAAAACCAGCTCAGCCGGTCTTTAGCCTCACACACACACACACACACACACACACCCACACACACACACACACACACACACCTGGCTAGACACAACAATGTTTGTCTGACTCAGTGCTTGTGTTTATGTTTCTGGAGAAAAAAATCAATTCCACAGTAACGGACAACGATAATGAACTGAAAGCGCATCCATTTGTAGTCTGGGTTTTGTTAATGTGTCCAGAAAACGGCTCCAAACTGAATGGTGACAGACTTACTGTACGCAAACATCAATAGTTTGAGTTAAAAGTGCCAGTAGATTCAACAAGCTGTTTTCACTCGGCCTGCATAAACGTAGCCACTCTGGACGTTTTAATGCAGTTTTGCAGCACAAATTGTGACTCAAATGATTGTAAGACATAGACATGATCCACGTGTAATGATAACTCTACTGAAACCATCATAAAACCTGCATTTCAGCAAGTGTGAGACCTTTTTTTCCCTGCATTTTTAGTGAGCTGCACAATTCCAGAAAGTATAGCAAAACCAAAACAAGACCACTTAAATTTCAAATTATAATCAGGGGGAAATAAAGTGTTTTTATGGTAGCAATTAGTATATAAAAGGTAAATGATCTAACTTTGACTCACCAAGAAACCAGACCACCAAAAAAACCAAAACCTCATGGGAAAAAAACCAGAGCATCCTTTCTTCTAACACAGACTCGAAGCAAATAAAACATTAAATATTCATCAGCAAGAGTAAACAAATTTGGGTGGCTTTGTGTTCTGTTGTTTGGACACAACAGCAGGGTGGAAAGAAATCAGCAATGATTTCACATAAACAACTGTTGCTATTTCTCATTCCATCTGAATTCCATAATTTTACAAAGAAATGATTATTTACAAGTCAAAATTGTTGAAGACTGAGAAAAAAGACTCTTCGCACACATGCACTGTAATGAATAAGTATGGCTTGTTTGAAATGGTGACGGAGAACAGCTCTACTCTTTAAAAATGACATGACAGCGTGAATTAGGACTGCAAAGTTTCATCTGACTGAGCTATAGGTTGCAGGGATAGATGAGGCAATGTGAGGATGTTTGACCATAAGCACAATGTTTGGAGAAAATCTGAAGCAGGACATCAGCAGAAAGACTTCGTCACGGGGGCGGAGGAATGTTACTTTGGGTTAAATTTGTTTTGCAGCCACAGGACCCCTGCAGATTCTTGAGTCTACTATGAATTTCTCTGTGTAGAGACAAATGAGCAGCCATCGGTTCAACGACCCATTTGGCCCAGACTCTTTCATCCATGACCCCAAACATAGTAGCAAATTTAAAATTAGAAAATTTCTGGTGAAATTTTAAAAATGGTGGCCAAAATGTGCGCGTCGGTCGGATCCGAGTCATGGATTCTAATGCTGAAAATTAGCTAAAATGCTATGGTTAGCGTAAATGCTGTCAGTAGCATGTGGATTATTGATTACCGGTGAATGTCTAAACTCAGTATGCAAGCATTACTGTATAAATTCAGCTGAATTGCTAAAGCTAACTTAGCATTTTACTAACATGTGGACTTACATTTAGTATGCTAAACGTAGCCAATAAATCCAAAAATTGCTAGAATGCTTCTTTTAGCTTAATTCCAACATTAGTATAAGGGTTGCCACTGGCATATAGAGCAATTAGCATGCAAACACTACCAGCAGAATAAGAGTTATCACTAGCATGTTGACTAACATTAAATTACTCCATTCAGTGTGCAAATATTGGTGGATAAGCTAAAATTTGCTAAAATGCAAGACAAACAGCTGAAAAAACATTCAGAGTTTTAATGGTCCAGTTGTCAGCCTGATTTATAAGTTGGAAGATGAAGAATCCAGAAAGACCTGAAGTGCTAAGAAACAACTGCATTTTGGCTTGTTGCCTTCATAATATTTATGAACAGGATGAAGTTAACAAGCCAAAACAAGTTGGTCAGGTTTACTGGAGTCTTTACCGTACCAGATTACTGTCTCTCTCTGTGCACCTCAGGTGTCGGTGAAGTTGTGCCAGAAACATTTTGGATTTGTTGCTGTGCTTAAAGTGATTAGTTTAGCCTCCAATATCCCTGAACTATGTCTGCAAATGTCTGCAAAAAATAAAGAAAATTCACCGTGAAGAGTGATGGGTCAGAATCCCTCTAAAGACCAACAGGACATAACGACCTCAAGTTATTGTTGCTGGTCGTTCAAAACACAATTCTCCACAATTCGCTGCTTAGGCAACGTAGAATTGTGATAAACAGAGCAAAAGCACCTTGATTTCTTTATTACGCTCTAGAATATAAATGCTTAAATCTTTGAGGATTACATTGATTTAAATCCTCCAGGAACACCTCCAGTGGATTTTCTTTCTGTGGACTGACAGCATGAGAACCTTCTTTTTATCATTTAGAAGCTGTTATGCAAGAGGGATCACCTGCTTAGTGGAAAACACTGAAACATTAAAAACACCTGGCATTGAAAAGGTTCTTTCTCTCACAAAGACTAGGCTCAAATAAGCCCTGATCTTTACTACATCCTCCACATGATTCAACTCGCCTTTGCTTTGTGTGTGTGTGAGAGAGGCAAAGATAAACTCCAGTTCAGACAAAACAAATATGTGCAGAAACCCAAACATGGCTGTAACAAAGCCACTGGAAAGACATGTTGCAAGGAAAAGGAAGGACTGAAATAACCAGGGAAATTACTTAACGGAAGAATATTTTCAGGTGCATTTGAAGTGGATTACATGTCAAAAATGGTGCAGGAACTGGTTGAATATTTTAAATATAAAACATGCAGTAAGCACATTCCTGGATATTTTATTATTTCATATATGTATGTAAGGGATTAGAGCTTTCCTCTCCAAGTTTGCCAAAAGGATTCTGCAACGGGATTATACTATAGTCTTCACATAGGAGTGATGAAGTCTAAATAAAGAGATGGAATGGAAACAAGGTGGGGAAATGTCCCTCCGCTTCAAAAACTATACAAAACACACCAATATCTGAAAGGCATTAGAAGCTTTTTGGACAAAATGAGAGCAGAACCACGGATCTGTTTGAGATACTTTAGATGTTAGTTTTCAGGGACCAGACAGATGTTGGAAGATTAAAAACAGTCTCAGGGAGAGGGTGAGGTGTAAAACCAAAGCTGGATCAGACACCTGCATCCAAACACGGAGGCTGTTTTCTCTCACTTGGATGAAAGTTCATTGATATTGGAGGCTAAACTAAAACACTTTAAGTCAAATGAATGAAGGAGATCAAAAGCAAAGCTTCCCTGAACTCTGCAATGCTAATATTTTCAGCCTTTCTGAGCAGTAATAACATAAGATACAAAAACATTTATAGATTAGCATCTTATAGAAATCTTGTTGAATCAAATTTATTGTTTTAGAAAGTTCAAAATGATTTAATATGGAGGTTTGCATATCGAGAGTACTTAAAATGTTTTCTGTCTCCAAACCCTGGACTGCAGGGTTTGAGGTAAATATTTGTTTTTTACTTTACTTTTACTTTAAAACAGCAGTTTACCAGCTATTTAGCAAAAGTTCAAAATAATAATTCTAAGCATTTAATATATTAGAACATAAAAGTCATCCAAAGACTAAATTGATATGTCATTGCTGCAGCTAGCTAACATTACGTTTTGTACCTGCAGCAGCCATATTGGGTTTTTAGGTTGGGTATAATTGGAAACCTTCAACTTTCCAAGTTGAAACAATGACTTAAGAGGGTGAGTGAGGTAATTTCTCCAACTTTGAACTTCAGCAATCCTCCCTCCCACAAACAAATGCAATAAACTATTACTCGTCCACCAAAAAGCACTTAAAAAGTCCTGAGTTTATTTCTGAATGGTGACTGTGCTGCTGTTTCTCTAAAAAATGTTGTAAAGTTTTATTTGGTTTACCAAGAAGAATACAATAAACATTTTTATTACCAGCTGTATTTCAATACAAATGAATTATCCACATACAAACATTAGCCCAGCTTTTAGAGTCGGTAAAAAAGCAAACCTTGAAGTCTTCTAACAAAAAAAGGCCATGGAGTTGGAGGGCGTCATTAGATGTGACTCATTTAACAAGGAAACTGAGAAAAGCTTGTTTTGGTTAAAGTCACATAAACTGTTCTGGACTAGTTAAGAAAATCCTATAAAACAATCCTATAAAACAATTTCCTTCTGGCAGTCGCATTAGTCAGTGGTGGTTAGGTTAGCTTCAATATACAATTACTTACAAATGATTAGCTTCTGTTTTAAAATATAAACATCCATTAAATAGAAGCTATTTAGTTACATAGGCACTTCCAGATTGTGTTTTCAATAATTCAGTCAATATTTGGATAAGAATATAGTTTGGACTGTATAGATCCGTTCCATTTTTAATGGCAGCAAGCGGTGCAGTTGCTCTAAGAACCACAAGAGGGCAGTTGTTTTTGTTTTTTTGTTTTTTTGTTTTTTGGGGTTTTTTTTTTAAGAGACCGTATTTCCCAACATGCAACAAACAACTCCTGGGGTCATAGTTGGGAAGATATCCGGAAGCAAAACGCAGAGTGTGTCTTTGTGCTTTCCGTCTAGATGCACCGTAATCCACTCTGTGTGTTTGTGACACTTTGAGGAGGAGGGTGGGGGGTTGTTGTTCCTGAGGTGGAGATTGGTTTGTATCAGGCATTATAACAACATTGGGTTGCATATTGTGTATGAGGGAGTGAATATTTGAATATGCAATGATAATTAGTAGTAATTTAAACAGAAAGGGAGGAGTCAGAGCATCATTTGTGCGTGTTTGGCTGGAGATGCAAAGATGTGGTCCCAGCTGTTTCCTGTGAGCCAGAGGGCAGAGCCAGGCAGACAAAGTCCTTTGTGTGTGTTGGTGTGTGTGTGTGTGTAGGGGTCAAGCCCATGGTCATGAGCGTCTGTGACGTGAGTGTGTGGGGGGTAGTCAGAGTGTATGTGCGTGTTTCCCAGACTGAAGTGTCCATTGTCTAGACTCGGTCTCACAGTCAGAACCAGCTGACTGCTCAAGGCTTTGGCTCAAATATCTCAGAGCGGACTGGGACGGAGTCTCAGAGATGTTCAAGCTGATGAACCATCAAAAAAAAAAAATTAAATTAAGAGCATTCAAACGTCATTGCAACATATTCACATTTACCATCAACACATAGAGAGAAAACTGATAAAATGACCCAAATGGGATTAAACGAGTAACAACTTTTTTTAACCAACTCACTATTATTTAGTTAAATCAAAGCTTTATTTTGACACAGTTTAATTTAGTTATTTATTTAATAAAAACTTAATTCTGTTATGGATGCGTTAACATTTGTTTAATCTGATATATTTGCTGTTTGCGTCTAAAATTGCCAACAGTTTCTATCCAAACATGAATCTGTAACCGACATATTTCAGGAGTTTGTGCTACTGACACAATGAAAGCTGCATCTTACCCTCCTCCCATCCTTTTACTGACCTGACCCCTGACCTTTGCCCTCCCAGACACCCAGACTGTCTCACTTCACCCTCGTTCTGCAGATGCACAGCAACATTGGTTTCATATGCAAAAAAGCAAACCCATCTTCACAATAAGCATTTGCATATGTGCATCTGAATTTCTAATGAAAATAATGTTTTTTATGGTTAAACTTAAATAAATCAGTTCATGTTTATCTTATTTTTGAATGCCAGAACTGTAACCACAGATTCAATCTGTTAAATCACATTTCACCCAGTGCATCCATGCAAGAAGTCTTGCACATCCCAACTTAACTGCAGTGTGCTTTTTTTTTTCAGTTTTGAAAACGTTAAGGTCATTTTTTACATCCTTAGATTACAGACATTCCCTGAGGAAACTCGACAGACAAATAACGCCTCTTCAGACTAACCAACAAAAGCTACAGACACTGTAATTTCTTCTTCAAACATAATCAGACGTTAGCACGAGCATTTTGTGCACCAGACAATCTTATGGCAAGTTCGTCAGCGCCAGATTAATTAGCGGAGGACGCTGTAATTTTACCAACACAAACAGACGCATTTAGAAAAGCAGACAGTTGCTTCCCGTTTTTTTCCCTCTTCTCAGACTAATTAATGTGAAACAAGAGACAATCTTTTCCACGTTGTCACATGACAGTCTGACAGACATTGCACTTATTTATAGAGCAAGCCTCTTGCTCCTCAGACAGCCTCTGTGTGGATTTATTTACTCTGCGATGCAGACATATAGGGCTGGCTCTGATTTCAGACTAATTAATGGGACACTGCGGGTCCGGCGGAGTGAAAGGGCCTCAGCTGAGTGCTGTCTCGTATGCAGATCAGATATGAGGGGGCGAAAACGCACATACACCCCCTCCCATCTGAAAATAGTGCCAATGAACTTGACCCTTGCACGCACATGCTGCATGCATCTACATATATGCATGATAAGAACGTCCTGACGACTTTTGGGGGGTTCTGTGTGTTTTTTAGCGTCTAGACTGAGAAACAATGAACAGTCGATAGGCTGAGTGAAGGAGCCAACAGAAAACAAAACCAGGTAACACAGAAAGGAAGGAAAGAAATGACAGATTAAAGACAATGTAGATTAAAACAGTGTTGGACCCCTCATATTGCATTAAAAGTTGCAGAATTTACAATTAATTAATCACAGCTAAAAGCATTTTAACCAAATACCATTTATCGACAAATTGAGCAACATTTTCAATTCAAAAATACTTTTTGCTGCAAAATTATTAACTAACCAGACATATGAGCTAAACCAAAATATATTTATTGTTTTTATTTTGTTATTTAGGTTCTTCAACTATCAGAATGGCCCAAAGTGCTATTATACCATCAACATTCAAGTATTTCTTTTTAAGTGATGCTAACATTAGCACTGGGAACGTTTCTGCTGTTGCAACATTTTAGTGCTGAGCTAATTGGATAGCGTTGATGATAGGCTAACTCCTCTTAGCACAACAATAATGTTTTCCAGCGTCCAATCAGCTGGTCGCTGGAAGGAAAAAGAGAAGCGGCTTAGTCGTCCATCACTGTTGTTTGTAGACGTCGCTTGTGCGTCAGATTTAAAGGCATACCAGAAACAAAATTCAAAAGTTCCATGTCTAGATTTTTTGGTATAGGAAAAAAAATTTCTATGTAATTAAATATATGTAATTAATTAATCAAAATAAACACACCTTACATAAAAGCATAACTAAACAGTTTTATCCATGTTTGGTTATCTAATTTGAAAGCATTAATCAATAGTTTAAGGCACTTCTATTTTATTGAGATAAACATTGACTCAGCTCATGAACTGGTCTGTCAGCACTTGGCAGTGTGGATCTGATGAGATAAAGAGGTGGATAGGAAAGGAAAGAATTTAGGAAGCCAGGAAACGAGAAAGCCAGAACAGGAAAAGAAGCAGGATGAGAGTCATCAGGATTCAGTTTTCCGCAATGGGAAAAAACTGCTGCTGATGTCCCTTCAAGCAAGGCACTGAACACAGCTACCCCAGCGGCTGAAGAGAATGAGAATATTCCAGAGTCAGGTTTTATCCACAGCTGGAAATCAAAAACAATTAGAAGCTTGGCTGACTTTCTGCAGACACATTACTTCTTCAGAGACAAATTACAGCCTTCTTATCATCCTCAAGGATTAAATTAATCTCTGGGATGATGCCAGATGTCATTCACAGCCCAAGAAAAAAACTAAACAAAAGGGAGAATTTGATCTATGCAGGTTTCAGGAAACAAAACCAAATTATTGTCTGTTTTTCCTGTAAAAACGCGAAAATGCAGCATCAAACTTCTGATACTGTCTTCTGCCCTTACAGGAGAAACTAACACATGTGCCTGCTTGCACATGAGACAGCCAGACAGTAAAGTTTGCATAATAAGTCCAGGAAGGCCGCCAGGGCAGACTCCATGATTTAATTTCCATGATTCACTGAGTTCCAGCAAAAAAGACAGAAGAGCAGAAAGAGAAATCAATGGGAAGTAAAGTCAGAAAAGCGGAAAAAGGAGCACCCAGAATTTGCTGGTCATTTGACAAATATTAACGTTAAAACGTTTAAATCCAACAGGATTTATCTAAACCCAAAGGTCATACCATTAGAATCATGAGGATACAAGATATGTCATCCCAAAAATTGATAAAATCAACTTCTTACTGACGAGTAAATGCTTCTTACTGTTCTGTTTTTCTAAGTAAAATAACAGCATTGTGATTATATGAAATCAGCTAAAAGATCCCCTCTGTGTGACAATCAAAGTCGCAGTGGCAGAATTACAAGCCAGTTGCATCAAGACTTAGTTTTGCAATACAAATGGAGTGCCAGCATAGGAATGAATAAGCATCATCTCTGTCACATGGTAGTTGCAGCTCAGACAGGATGTGGAGGGGGACTCATGACAAACGGAATCACACAGCAGCAATGACGAATAAAGACGGCCAAATGCCACAGCAGCTCCTTTTGGAGAAGTGAAAGCTGTCCATTTTTAAAGTGTCTCCTGGCAAACTAAGCTTTACAGTCATTCTGTGATGTCCTGAGAGACAAAACAAAGATAAAAGGTTTAGAAAGTAAAATATATGAATGAATATATATGAATAAATTCCAACAACAACTTAGGATTTATATTATCGCCTGCTGCTACGGCTGCTTACTTTGTTCCTGCGCCACGAGAAAGAACATTTATTACAATTACCTTGAAACATGATATGCATCTTCTCATGCTATCTCTCACAGATGATGATTTCTGCTACACAGATATAGGGTTTACTTCAATAATATCTTTAAGCAGGAGATTTTTTTAGTTATTTTTGTTTGATCAGGGGTCAGGAGGTCAACGGATCCAAACAGAAATTAGGAACTCAGGGGAAATAAGGTGTAATATTGAATCTGTTGAAGTAGAGATGAGTGACATGACTTTAAATTTTATCAAACGTAGCAACCAAAAGGTCAGTTGTGGTATGTTCGTCATTTTATTCTGTTTAGCTTTAATTCTTCATTTCCACATGATTTGGACTAAATTATATAAAACATATTGATGTCAACATTATCACTGTAAATGCAAGCAGTTTTTCCTAACTGTCATTCATATATTCTGCACTACACTGAGTGGCAGATTTATCTTGTCCAATTCATTTAAAAACATCTGTGTTTTTAAAAACAGACGTCTTGTTTCATGTGTAAATGCATTAAAGTTTATAAAATACTGCAAAACTGCAATACAGTCTATACTGCTAAATAAGAAAAATATTTTTTTACTTAAAAGGATCCATACACTTTGTTTGAAATATCACATCAGTCTGTATTTCCATAAACTAACATCCATTCATGTATTTACTTGCTTATATGTAACCAGAATTCACATTTAGTCACAGTTACACTGCAAAAACACAAATGACAATTACCAGGTCATTTGGTAATTAATTCAAGCGTATCTTAGTACGCTTGAATTAAGTCAAAACTAACTTACAAGTAGAAGCTTATTTGCTTATTTGTGGTTAATTATTCCTTAATATCAATAAAAACATTATTTTCCCCATGTTATAAGTTAATCTGTTAATGGAACTAATACCATTTTTATCAATATTAAGGAATTATCTACCTAAAATAAGCTCCTACATCTTACTAAAAAGTTACTTTTAAGTTAGTTCTGTCTTATACTTAAACTAGAAACTACACCAAGAATACTTTGCAAAATTTTGTGTTTTTTTAGTGTAGAGGCTGCACGCATGCAAGGCTTTATATGCCCTTATTTGTTACATATAAATTAGGTATAGGCGGAGGTTTGGAGAGGAAGCCTAAAAATGTTTTAGTAACGTGATATAAGCTGAGGTGAAGGAGTTGGACATAAATCTTTATTCATTGCAGCCTTCCTGTCATCAACTCGCCAGTAACCCCCCGCTCCACTCTGCGACGTTATGACTCCTTTCCTCAAATTCGATAACCAAAATAAATCCCTCTACCCTGCAGCTGAACCCACACTCACTCAAACACATGATATGGATAACATTTACGTTGGCTGTGCAGGCGGGCCACGGATGTGTTGATTTTAGGACATGCAGAGACAAATGTACTGGGAGACGGAGCTACTTGTAGGAAATGATTCTTCAGAGCTGATAACATCGATGACTTCACTGCACAGACACATGGCCAGCCTGTGAGTAATGCTGAGGTCATGTGCTTTGACTCGCCATGTCTGCCGCTTGGAACAGATGTCTTACAACCTAAGCGATCCAAATGAAGGAGGAAAGTTAGACAGCTAATGATAGTGTGCAGTGAGTCAGGAGCTCTGCAGCCCCTCTGGAAGTTTAGGGAGTTTAAATGCTTTTAAATGTTGGATATACAGGAATGCTCTGCTTTAGGGTTGAATCTATAGTTTCACTTAACAATTGCTTTTCATATTTTTCTTCCATGTGATCTTTGTCAACAGTACTCCAGATTTTCTTAAGTTTTCTAACACTTCCTCTCCAGCACCTGGCCATTTACTCCTGAACTCAAAAGTTGAACCCATTGACTCATAACATTTGCATAAAGTGAGTAAGAACTGAAGTATGCCAGCACTCACTGTCATTGAAATCATAAAACTGGCTGGTTTGCTTTTAGATTCCAGGATAATATCGTTTTCATTTGGCCACCTGTGTTTCTTCCTTGTCGCTCATCTGCATACTTTCACTTCAGCTGGCGTTTATATCGAAGTGAGGAGGGGTAAAAGTGACAAGCGCTTTGGGAATGCTGCAGTCATTCCTGAAGTACACATATATTATCCATCAGAACGGCTAACTTTATTCACCTGTCGGACTTGTACAGTATAAGTTGACGGGTAAATACAACAACAGGTTCCACCATATTTTCTCGAGATGATAATGGTTTAAATTTTTATCTGCTTAGTATTGATCATGTTTTGTGCTTAAAGCTGCTCATCTGTCCACTTCAGATTTTTTTAGAGAAATTGACTCAACTGGTTTGGACGCCAGAAGGGATGCATAGTCTTTGAGCAAGTTCCAGGTTTTTCCAGGATCTCCATCTCAAAATAAACCTGATCAGACAGGCCTGGTAAATCATTTTTGGCTTAAACCTGGTTTACAAAACAATTTTAGACCTGATCCTTC
This sequence comes from Poeciliopsis retropinna, assembly GCA_010277075.1. NCBI lineage: Eukaryota > Metazoa > Chordata > Actinopteri > Cyprinodontiformes > Poeciliidae > Poeciliopsis > Poeciliopsis retropinna. The sequence goes on along the minus strand of VMRM01000004.1, from coordinate 2,061,473 downwards.
CTTTCCGATAATCTTAAGGACGCTCTGATTATCTTGATGACTCTAAAGATAATCTTATTAAAGATAACATTGTTGTTGTGTGTGGTGAGTAAAAAGTGATAGAGTCTGCTTGGAAAGACATCAGGACTGCAACGACCTCATATCAACTTCTGCAGGTTAGATTCTCTGGACGTGTTGGGCGCTCCCAGAGGAACAATGCTCACCTCACTGCTGCCAACTCTGCAACTTTCTTGCTTTATTGAACAACATTTCTGAAAAAAAAATTGGTATGGGCCAAAATTAGAATCAGACTAGTCAGAATTTTTAAAGATTGTTAATCCGTGATGAGTCAGAAAACTACAATCGGTGAGTTTCTATTAGATTGCTTTGGCATGTTGGAGTGCTCTTCAAGGACAAACAAGCGTGCAGACCATTGAATGTGACGTGCAGCCAATCAGAAAGCGAGCTGACGGAAACACAGATACAAATCCAAAATATAGAAGACAAAACTGCCATGACGGACTAAAATGTCCAGTGGATGAGTTTTTTCTCTACTAAAGATAGTCCACAAACTGCCGCCATAGTTTGTGGCCTTGTCGGCCATGTTTGTTTACTCTGAATTCACCGTTTAATTGTGCATGAGTAAATCTGTCAGTGTGTGGTGTGTTGCATTTGCCCATATCAACTCCAACTGAACTCTGTAGTCTGCAAAACACAAAGAAAATACCCTAAAATTCTCCAAATATGTACCTTCCTATGTACAAGCATCCCTTGTAAAGAGGATTGGTCAGAAGTCAATGCGAACATAGCACTTGCTTTGGTTACATCAGGTTCTTAAAAGCATTGCTGGATCTGGGACCAGTGGGACCAGCGATAGACATTAGCAGAGTGGTTAAAAGCAGCAGAGATTAGTGTGCTTGTCCCTCAAAAATAGACACTAAATTTCTCATTTATCATGTATATTTCTGATAACTTTCTTAAGGTGGAAGGATTGAGCCTTTAAGACATTTTAAATACCTGCAACAACACATTGGATCACATGTTTGTTCTCAGATGGGCGCTTTCTTCCAGATCTGTTTTCAAGATCTTCTAGGGTCAGACTTTTAGGAAGCCCCTCCTGTTTCTGTCCTGTCCCTGCTTTGATCGCCACATCTCATGTGTAAAATGTGGATTAGCCTATGTTTTACTTGCTCTGCTGTGTCTTTCATCTCTCCTGTCACACTCCAGTTCATGCTGCCCAGTACATCTGCAGAGGCTTAAAAATAATCTTGTTTTTATAATAAAGGCCAGTGCATCATTAGTTTCAGTCTGTCAACTCCTACACGATTTTCAGCTCAGCAGAATGTCTCTTTCGGCTTCTCAGTCTCCCTCTTTTTTACCCGGTTCGTTCTTCCCAAAGTTACGACACATTTCTCCCTCACGCTTCTCCAGCCTGCTCTGCTCTCCTTCTTTGGTTTATCTGTTTCCCTCCTCCTGTCCTCCAGACTAAACATCACGTCTGTTTTCAGACAGAGGAATTGCGTGTTTGTGTCTATCTGCATTCTTATCTCGTCTTACTGTTACAAGTCCAGGCAGCAATCTGATACAAGATTGAAATAGATACACTCTGATGCAGCTTTAGTCAAAAGTCTTTGTGTTTGTGAAGTATACATCCTTTTCATTTTGCATGAAGAAAATCTTACGTGACTCACAGTTAGACAGCTTGGATGAGCATGAAACAAAATGTGTGCTTCTTAAAATTCTTTCAAATGAGATCCAAGCAGCAGGAGGGGGGAGATTATGAGGTTCACAAAACTGAAAACATAATCTACAGCTTCAAGCAAGGGTGGGCAGAAATCTCCACAACAGTTTACAAAATGAAGTAGCAGGAAGCCTGAGCATTTACTTCCAAAGTGCTACACACAGACGCGTAATTGTTCATGTATTCGTATCAAACTGTCACTTTATCGATGCCACAGTCCACTGCGTACAACCAGATGATCCGAAGTCTCGTTCAGGAGAGGATGTGCATGTCGGCCTGGCAACACAACAAATTTTGCTGGACGATAAATCGCCCGAGAAATGATTTCAGTAAGCAATCAAGGTCTCAAATTGTCATTTTGAGACCTTTTTCTCCTAATATAATGTTGAAAAAGGTATATTAGTTAATGATATATTAATCCAGCTATTCATATAAAAAAAACTTGAGTTCTAAAGATTGTCTAACACTGAAACTGGAAAATATTTGAAATATCCAAAATAAAAAACAAAACAATACTAACTAAAATGGACAGTGAAGTCTCTGAAACCAAAAATGGCATTTTAAAAAATATGAATCGTTCACCTTGGGCAGGGAAAACAGGCAAAAGCGGCAGGTAGAGCAAACTGACTACTTTGTAATGGATGTTGCAGTGTTTTTCAAAAATATTAAAGCGCAGTATCTCTTTAACAACTGTACCAACTGGAAATTATTAAGCTTATTTTAATTTATTATGTGATTTATAATGAATTAAAATGTATTATAAATAAATTTTTATTTATAATAATTTGACAAGCAGTGACAAGCAGGCCTGTCACTGCTTATAGTAACAGGCCTCTCTGCATGTGCATATATATTTCTTTTAGTACTACAAAACAACATGCATACATTCAGATACTGTCTAAAACAGGCCACAACAAAGAAATGCCCAAACAGTCTCACTTCAGGTGAAGTGGGAGGATTCAACCGTTTACTTATTTTGTATTTCACGCTGCTGGCTCAGAGAGAAGACTATTATTCATGGATCACTATTTGTAAATTCACTTGCATTTAATCACAAGTTGCTTGGTTGTCTCTTTTTGTTGTTATAACCATGCCTGCAAAAAACTGCAACTCCAAAACCTTCAAAACGCTCAAGGAATGGGTCTCAAACAGCCCAGAAACACCACCAATTTAATGTCAACACAAGATCGTTGGAAGCCAAATTAAAGTTACAGTTTCCTTTCAGATCACTCAAATTACTATATTTGTTATTTTGAACATATTGCCCAATAAACCAGAGAGCCCAATGAGAACATCTTGTGTCAGAAGGACTTGCTTCTGCACACATTTCCATCCTGAAATGGGAACGCAGCCTAATCCTTTTGTATTTTAGCCAGTATGCCAAAATTCAGCAAGCACCCACTTGGGACTAATGTCCTGTCAGACAGACTGCATGAGAAATAAATGACGGATGACACCAGCATGAACCCTTCTCACACATGATTGGCTAAACCCATTACTCACAGCGTCTGAAATGTCTTTCCTTCCCATTTTCAAAGTGGAAAGCCTTATAAAAAAAAATTAAACATACCTTCAACCAATCCCGAAGCTTCTAAACAGACTGTAGGTGAAATGAACAGCAATTTAAAAAGTAGGTTTCTAAAACTGACAGCATGCTTCATTGATTTATTTGGCATCATATGACTGCAAGAAAAACAGGAAAACTTCAAGATGAAAATAATAAATGTATTTTTTACATCAAGAATATAGAATAAAAACTGCTTCAGTTCTACTTTCCATTGCAAGAATTTGGACCTGAAACAGTAAGTCCATAACTCAGTTGTTCAGACTGTAAGAAGATTAATCTGCAAAAATCCCCATCCTCACTTTTGTGACTTTGTATTATTTCTTTTTTTTTTTCTGTAGCTTTAAAAGCTGCAGAAAACATTTTGAGGATCATGTTTCTTTGTTTGCCTTGAGGAACAATATGAATATGACATAATATGAATTTAAAAAGTAGAAAAGGAGGCTAAGGAAAAGAAAACAAGAGCCCATTGCTGCAGACAAAACTATAAATCAGCAGAGATGTTACTCAGTTCCAGCCCAAACAAGTTATTATATTATTATTCAGTGAAATATCACTGACAGTATTCTGCTTTCTTGCACAAAGAGCTGAACCGAGTCTGAGTCAGAACTGTTGGTGACCTCAGCTGGACTCGCTAACATAGAAACACACACACACGCACACACACATCCGTCTTTTCATCTGCAACAGACCTCAAAGTATCACTAGTGAATTCACAACCAGCAGTGGGGAATGGACCCCAACGGAGGGTCACAGTATCTGACCGCTTCAAACAAAAAGAAACAAACAAAAATCTCACAGATGTAAACACAACATAACACACACACGCACACACACACGCAGGGATTTCCCGGATACGACCACACACATAAACAGCGCGCACGCGTGCACGCGCAGGCAGACGGCTAGACAGACGTCTGGCTTCACCGGAATGACGAAGCGACGAGCAAACTTCAAACACCCTCCTCTTCTTCTTCTTCTACTTCTTCTTTTCCACAGGGAAAACCCACCTTTTCCTCTGTTTTTATTTCTCTACTTCCAGTGTCGTCAAAGGCGAAATTATGAGAGTTTCGACGAGCTTCATCTCATATCCTGACCATTAAGACAGCGAAAAGGCAGACTGACATCTTTTCTGTTTCCTTTTAGAACCAGTTTGCCTCTGCAGACACGATAGGAAGCTTTAGTTCAAGTTCAAAATCAACCAAATGAACCATCTGCAGGGAAAATGGTTCATTAGAGCAGCTTTTAATGATTCCTTGCAGGTTTTATGAGCAGCGCTAAAAGTAAAGTTGACAGGAAGTCGTTAAAAGGTAAAATAAACTGAAAATATTACAGGAGCAGAAACAAACGAGAAAGTGAATTTCAAGTATTTCTAAAGGAAACGTTTGTCAGGGGAACCTGAGAATGAATGGGGTGTTTGAAACAGAGCCAAAAGTCATACATGCATCACCACACACACCTGAAAACATTGGGGAAAGGAGTCAGCAGATTAGAAAAAGTACAATAAATGTTACTTACTGATTTCCATGTTCTGGATGGAGGTGTAGGGCTTACAGTTGCAAGTACAGGAGACATTGGGGGCGGTGGCGTTTAAAACACCCATCAAGTTCAACATCTAACGCCTCCCAAAAGCAGACATAAATGCTCCGAGAGATGAAGAAATTAAAAGCGGAGGGTGGAGAAGGCTGGAAGAAGGAGAGGAGACCCAAAATAAGACTAAATTACCCCCCTGAAACCTCTCCTCTTGTCTCTGCGCTCTCTCCAGACTCCTCTCCTCTCCTTCCTCTCCGGTCCGTCCGTCCTCCCTTCGTCTCGGTTCTCTCCTCCTCCCCTCTCTACTTTCTCCTCCTCTTCCTCCGAAATCTAACTATCTATCGATTTGAACGTGTCAGTCTTTCGGCGGGCTGTGTTTTAGTGTCTGCTGCTGTTCAAATCTACTTGAGTTAGTTTCATTGTCCGCTGGAAATGAAATCCGTGAGTTTCCGCCGCGCGACCGGCGACTAAACCACCGAGGGACTCACGTCTGGTCCAGGCTGCGTCTCTCTCCTCCTCCCCCTCTCCGTCTCTCGTCTCTGGGGATTTCTGTCTCTCCCTCCCTCCTCTCCGTCTATTTTCCTCTTTCTCTGTCCGTCTGTCTCAGTTTCCACTCTCCTTGTTGGTGCATCATAAATTCCACAGTGAGAAACTGACAGTCGGAGATTTATTTCTTTGTCGCCTCCCTTCCCTCACACATCCCTCCACATTATTTCATTTCTGTATTATTTTTAATTGTAAGGCCACAAGGAATGACGCAAAGACTTGGTGCATGCTAATATTAAACCAAACTGATGTTCAACAATTGACAACTGATGCTTTAGCTGTTCAACTGTAATCACAGTTTATTCCTTAACTTTGGTTAAAAGTTATGTAACACAATTAAATGTGCTAAAACCTTACATTTGATTGTAAGGTTTTAGCAGTGGAGGGTGAAAAATATGTCAATAAATATTCTGCTTTTCATTAAAAATGATCACACATCATTGTCTGTTTATTAATATGCACATTATTAATGTCATAATGATTCAGGTGGAGGTAAACAGCAAAAATTAAACCAAAAAATGTCTATCTGGAAAGAAAGCCACAGGAACTTAATCGTCTCACTTCTGTTGAGTTTGACTCAACAACAGCAAGAACGTCTGGGGACGATTAGGGTTTTGAAAACTCCTTTTAGCGTCTTGCCGTCTGCTTACAGGGTGAACTTGCTTGGACGACCAGACCTGAGCATCATGGTGGTTGTTTTGAATGTCCTTTGTAGAAATCTCTTGTTTCAAGTTCTCTTGAGACCTCTGAACGCAAATCAGACTCCAGAGACCTTCTGAGCACAGTTCTGACCATTTCACTTCAACAACTAAATGTCTGAGGTTTAAAATGGGCAACTGGCTTTTAAGTTGTTGACTACTAATGCTCTAAATATGCACTGAAAAAAAGAGAATGGACCTCCAACTAAAAAAAATTGCTAAATTTGTAATCAAATTAAGTTAATCATTTAATTTATTTACATTTGTTTAATATGACAACTTAATATATTTACTTGGACAAACTTAATTTGATTACTATATTGTAACAAAATATTTTTTTAAAGTTAAATCACTTTTGTTCAGTGTGTATAACTGTGGGTAAATTAAACAATTTCTAGTGGAAATAAATGTGGTTATTTGTTGTTGTTGTTTTTTTTATTCTATTTTGTACAACAGTTCAAAGTAAATTTTTGCTTTCAATTCATATTAAATGTTTCAATATTTTTAAAATTGATATTAAATGAAAATAATTCAGATTGCTGGTGTGGGTGTAATGGTGTGACCATGTTACAAAGTTCAAATCCTGCCATGACACTTCATCGCACTCCAAAGAGAAACTTTAGGATGTGAGGGATCAAGATGTTTGCATTATGGATGTGCAGCCTGCAATCTCCTGCAAGTATATGGACAGAACTTCAGAAATGTTTCCAACAGTTTGTTGAGTTCTTCACCACGACTTTCTGCAAATTTTCTAATTCTTCCTGGTATTTTTGGAACTAGTCATCTTTCTTTTCTTGATGCTGCTGTTGCTTAGGATCGTTATGTCTGACTTTACTGCCGTCTTTTCCTTTAAGCCATTGCCGCAGTGTTTAGTTGGTTAGCCATTGACTGTTTATCAGTCTAGATCTGGAAGTCCCAAAGGAAATTGAGGTCATTTTTCTTAGCAATTTAATCCTCATTTAGTGGTTTTTAGGCTAAATACATTAGTCTGCCACTACTTTTATTTCTTCCTCCTAAAAGTCAAGCACATAAAGCTTTGCCTTAGAAAAACCACTGATTACTATCCATGGTCACTGTGCGTAGGCAGAAAAACGAACCAAAAGGTTGTTTGTTGTATTAAAACTGAATTTTTCTTTGTTTTGTTTAATTTTTATTTTGTGTTGAAACTGCAGCTATTCCAAGTTCAGAGATATAAAAATTTCAGCTTAGTTTAGGAAATGTTTAAAATGCACAGTTTTTACTTTGTGATGCAGTCGTTTCTGCTGCGGATTTAAGTCATCAGACTTCTGCCTTGTGGGTTTTTCGCCTCAACATTTTTTCCCATAATACATCAGTGTAAACCTAATGGTACTCTCTGCAAGGCATGCACTGACATTCTGTAAGATTTCCTCTAGCGAAGTTAAGACATTTTCTTTGGCAGAAATTTATAATTTTAACTCTTTTGTTTTACTAAAGTGAAGTAGCACAAAAAAACCCACTTTCAATAAATTTCTAAATTTTATTAAATGACTAATTGTCCAGGTGAAATTGCACAAACGATCTTTGAGATGTTCTTTATACTAAATGTACTTTTAGATATTACAGTTGTTTCCACAGAGCCAGACGGCGTTAGATCACTTCTATGATTGACAGGCTACTGGGACCAATGAGACCAGACTGTACCAGTATGTTTCATCTGACTCAGCTTCCTAATTAGGTCTGCTGGAGTTTATAGCTGCATGTTAAAGTGGCTTTACAGCCCAGCTGGATGCCCCAAAGCCTTAATCGTGCAGACAGGAAGAAAAAAGAAAATCACCAAAAATACTCTGTGCGAATACTGAATGCTCACTGTGTCGAGGAAAGAAGCAGTCGGCCTATTACGTGTTACAGTTGGCTGAAAATACCATGGGTGTGTAAGCTTTGCAACTAATGATGCAACTAAAAATTAAACCACGAAAAGATTACAGCAGCTCTAGAGCAAGTTGGCTGATTTTAAAAAACACTAATTATTTTTGAAAAATACCACTTTGAAAGAGTCCAAGTTATATAAACACATGTTATGGTTGTGCATTGAGAGAATAAATTAGACAAGTGTCATACATACCATAATTAATTCATAATTAGAATGAAATCCTATTGTCCGCTTATAAAACCAAATAAAGTAATTAAATGACAATGGGTAACCAGTCAACTTGATCATTTGAAGATGAAAAGTCGTCTTTGCCGCCCTCTGCTGGACACCGGCGTCATTCCTGCAATCTGAGCACATTTTGTTTTGGTTTTTAGTTATTAAAGTCATTAGTATGACTGGGGTGTAAATCACAGGTTCTGGAGAGTGTGTTGGGTGAATATTATTAAAATATGTTAATACCTCCAGGTTAGGTGTTTGTTTAAAAGGGGATTACTAAATTAGAGCAATACACCAGAAAACATGGTGAATCTTTAGCTTTAACATCATTTAAATATTTTTGTGTCTTTCTAAGGCCTTTACTATGTGTAAGCAAAGCATGATGAAGTTAAAAAGATTGCTTTGACATATAAAATACAGTGTTTTACAGTAAAGTTGGAAACATCATTGACGTTTTATCGTAGAATCTAATAACCTGGGTTTTTTTCTGTCAGTTCTGGTTTGAGCTCCACTAAACTACGATGACATTTGGGTCAGTTTTAATCGCCCACTGGAGACCCTTTAAGTCAGTTTCATGATGCTTCTTGTCCTCTTTTGATCTGCCGTAGAGCTTTTTAAAACCTGTTTAACAAATAAAGCCTTCACTGAGCCTTCTAAAGAAGGGTGGAGATGGGTGATGACACGACAGGTTCTCAGCGAAACTTATTCCCAGAATGCTAAATGATCAGCGTGCTTCGTCTCACCTCTAATGATTTTAAAATACAACAAAATCATCTGCTAAATGATTTGCAGATACAGGGAGTTTTGTCTGTGCTAAAGCACAACCAGCGGGTTTGTAAAACTTTCCCCAAAATAATGACTACTCTGTAGAATAAGTTGGAAAGATGTTTTTTTGTTGGTTTTTTTTTGCAGAATAGTATAGTTTCAGGAGATATACTAGGTTTTTGTTAGAAACTTCCTCCTTTTTTCCTCCTTGCAGTTTTTTTCTGTTTTTGTGAGCTGTCACTCAAGGATGTTTCAGAAAAATCAAATTTTAAAGACAGAAAACAAACAAATAAAAAGCTGAAAGAAAGATTATTTTATTTATTGAGGTGAAAAATATATATACAAACCGGACTGGTGAAAATTTTGAGATTTTAGTCTGAATTGCAACCTTTCATTATTCTCTTCATTTTTCCTCTGCAATGATTATTTATTGTGTTGTGAATTTTTATCATATTCAAGAGGCCTCAGCGTCTTATTCAGGCGTGGAGAGACAAGTCCCGCCTATTTAGGAGTGTCTACATGTGTAGTTGTCCCAAAATGTAAAAAACTACAAACCACAAAGAAGATTACTTCCTGTTGTCTTCTTCAGCATTTCCAGCAGTAGTAACATCAGATTGTTGATCATGTGAATCGTGTGGTGCAGAAAAAGTGCTTCAATTGCGGTTCTGCAAAATTCATTTACTTTGTTATGGCAGTGAAATCATCTCATCCTAACGCAAAAACTTTTTGTTGGAAAACATCAGTTTTTTCAAAAGAAAAATTATTTTCATAATTTCAAGTTGTGCAATTTTAAGGCTAATGGAAACATGATGAAAAAAACCTAATCACAAACACTTAATGCCGATTGTTGCTACCAAGGGTTTCGCCAGTTAATACAAAGATTTGAATGGCTTTTTTTTCTAGAATGGTGTTTTCTCTGGTTATGTTTATCTAAAATTAAAATCAGTTTGATGGTCAGAAACAAAAACAGCAGAAATCAGCGGGTAAATCTTTTTCCGCAGAACTATTACTGATTGTGAGGCGGTCCAAACCCAAGGGGCAAAGCTCTTTGTGTGCATTGTAGGTGGAAGGCCTCAGCACAGGCAGCAGGCTGAGACACATAATCGAGCTGGCTATGAGTCAATTTACCGTCTGAAGGGGGCTGAGTCACCAATCGGACACCCAGGTGTGGTCATTCTTTGTGTGCCTCTTTCTTTCACTCTTTATCACACCCTTCCTTTGAAGACTGGAGTGGCTGAATCACTGGGTTGAGTACTTGCTCTCTCAGAGTGAGCGTATCTATTTATCGCTGTCTGTTCAGATGCCTGAAAATGGCTGCGCATAAAAAAAGAAGCAGGGCAAAGCTGGAGAGGAGATGAAAAGCAATCCAGGAGGGTCAGGTTGAGTACGAGAGGCAAAACAACACACAGCTTCTTTTTTTTTTTTTCAATTCTGTAACTCTACAACCGAACCTGAAACGTTATTGCAGGACATATGCATATGCATATCCACAGGACATATGCAATTAGTGCATCTTGTATGCTTCAATGTTAGGGATAAAAACAAACATTCATAACTTTGTGATTTTCTGGGAAGATTTGCCTGTATGAAACTGTTGGTAGTTTACAAATTACTGAATGACTTGGCACTACAATACATTAAAGACTGGTTCTGCTCTGCATCCCCAGAACCAGAACCAAACATGGAAAAGCAGCATTCTGCTTCTAATCACCACAAATCTGGAACAAACGTCCAGAAAACTGCAAAACAGCTGAAACACTGAGTTCCTTTAAATCCAGACTAAAAACCCGGCTGTTTCGAGTTGCTTTTGAACCATAATAAATGGAACATTGACCAACATATTTGATGTGTATTTAAGATGCATAATTTAGGAGTTCATAAGTTTCTTACTTCTTCCTACTCCTTTTTGAGGATGTTAAGATTATGTGTCTTTTGCATGTGTGTGATTTCATACTTCTATCATAAGTTTTTGTTTGCTTTTTAAGTATCCAAACGCACAATTAAAAACCATAAAACCTGACAGGAAGTTATGCAGATTCAAAGCGCAACGTAACCTTGATCAACTAAAGATGGAAGGATGAAGAGAGAGTGAAAACAGGAACTTTAGACTGTCTATATTTGACACTGAAATCACAATGTGATTTGCAGTCATCTGCCTCCTGCTGCAGGGCCATTACGCCATCAGAGCGGCTCTATCTGTGGTGTAAATGCACTGACAGAAAAAGCCACAGCATTATGCAGTCCTTCAGCCAGCTTTCACTTCCTATAACTCTCCACATTTAATATGGTGTGAAAACCTTGGCTTCCTTCTCTTTGAAGCTGCCGCCCTGAACTGTCCAGATGGCTCTGATGTTTGCTGTCCTCATTCAGGAAAAATAAAATCACATGTAGTGGGGAAGGAAGGTCAGTTTTTTACTGCTGGAAATATCTCAGAGTTATAGTCCAGGAAAAGAAATTCAGCTGATCAATGTGTGACATAAAACATAATATTGAATCCGTTTCTTTAACGATTTCAGAAATTTTGGTTGCTTTACTTTGAGATTTTTTACATTTCCTTACTTTTAAGAGTCCTGATGCTTCTCGTTTATCACTTTATTTATATTCTACTCCATCTTTATTTATGGTTATTCTCTCTTAGTTCTTGTTTTATTTTGAAACCTCTGGCTCTGTGTTGTTTTTATTTATGTTTTCTTTATGTTTGAATATTGATTATTATTTTCAGTTGCACTCTAGTTCTGGTGCCTCTCTTTTTGCTCTAAGTTCCCCTGAATGATTTTTAATATTTCATTCCCTCAATAAAAATATGAATAACAATTACAGGAAATTGCGACAGACTGGCGACCTGTCCAGGGTGAACTCCGCCTCTCGCCCGGAACGTAGCTGGAGATCGGCACCAGCAACTCCCGACCCCGTTAGGGACAGGGGTGAAAGAAAATGGATGGATGGATGGACTACAGGAAATCATAAATAAAAAAGAACAGAAAGATGTACAAGCTCATATGTACCTTCTATTTTCAACTCAAACTCTTACAAACATATTTCAAAATAAAACTAAACAAACAGTACACAACAAAACATCAGCTTATTCAACATCATATCGCTTCATTATAATAATTTAAAATGTTATTTTAAATGCAGACAAAAATTTAGATTTAGATTTTTGTTTTATTTAACTGTAAATATTCTTTCATAAACTGACACCTTAAATAGAAATGTATCTTCTGCAGGTCTTAATCTTTTTTTTTTTTTCTTTGAAAATTTCAATTTCTTTTATGTTATATTTATTTTATCTCTTTACAAATCAGTTTGAATATTGTTTGAACATAAATGCTAAAATGTTGTACTCTATCAATTTATAACATTTCAACAAGTTTAACTGTATAAATGTTGGGTTTGTGTGATCTCTGTGTTCAATTTCTTCTGTTTTTGAACGACACAACCAGAAGAGACAGATATTTAAGTTTCTGTCATTCTCCTTTGAGTTCTGCTGCATTTGTTCTGGTTTCCTGATTACTTGTTGATCTGCAAGTTTATCATTTTCTGTCATTTAAGTAATTATCGATCATTCGCCTGCCACTCACATGCAGTCCTTTTGGTTCTTACAAACATAGAAACATGGCATGTTGGGGTCACTATATCAGAGGTTGGTTCATAAAGTGATAAAGTCCTCAGTCAGAAGCTTCCTCAGAGTCTCAGCGACACATACGACTACAGGAGATCTTTTCTTCCTGCTTTAAAACTGTCTATAAGAGAATTAAACCTAATTTCCCCTCAGGGTTAGAAAGTAACATTTCATTGAAACAAACTGAATTGATGTAGAAAGTATATTTTACATACTGAGCCTGAAGGCATGATCTGGCAACATTAAAACAGCTCCTCTGTGTGAAACTTGAGTTGAGGTAATAAAGGTTTTACACCACAAAATCTGAGTAGAGTAATCCAAAACTGGATCAGCAGGTGACTTTTATTCATTCTCCTCTTGGGAAATAAACATTTCATTTGAGTTTTAGTGCAGCTGATATTTGGCATCAGAACATATTTATTCAAAGTTACCTCTTACTGGTGTATGACTGGATAGAAGAAGAGTGAATTATGTAAGTTCAGATAAAAACAACAAGAGTCAAAGTGGAAACGGGGTTGTGTTGTGGCCTGACAACTGATTACAAACCGTTGATTTTTCTGCATCAGACACTGCAGAGCTTAAACAGTTAAGATGATGCATTTCCAGATATTATGGCACACATGCAATAGAAAAATCAACAGCCTTTCAGGTTATTGCATTCCATTGGAGTGAGCAGGCGGCTCTGTGGCTGGATTGCTCATGCTGGCTCATTGTGATGGCTAACTGCAGCACTGCATGGAACTGAGCTACGACCAGACTTCATATAGTTTGTGGTTCTTGTTGCATTTCAGGTCAAAGATTGTGTGGAAATGCTGGAGAAAGTGCAGATATGTAAACCTTTGCTCTTTGGCTGTCTTTGTACTCTGATTGGCTGACAGATTTTACTTGGTGCAGACAGATTTGTGGCAGTTTTGTTGTAAAACAAAATCCCTCAGTCAGTTTCCAGACTTTGGAAAGAGCTTACCGGGGCAGCGGCCCTGATTTAAATCTTTCATATTAATTTTTCGGGGAGCCGGGCAAAGGTCTTTATTTACTTTCTATTTGAAAATATCGCACTCTATATAAAACTAATAGGCCCAAATTAGGCAAGCTGAATTATTATGTTGAGATTTTTATGTTTATAAACAATATTCAAGTGTTTGAAAAATTCTGAAGTTTTTGTACATTTCTTTGGAAGCAACATGGAGTTATAGTCTAGGTAACATATTGAATTTATCACGTATCTATTCATATCTGGTTAGGTAAAGGATTATTTATTTATTACTTATTAATTTTTTTCTTATTGGAGAGGGCACCAAAACTAGCTCCAGGGTTAGGGCCGGATCAATATGCTTGTTGATCCGGCCCTGGCCAGGTTTATCACAGGAAGAAAGATGCATGATGCCTGACAGTAACTGCTTCATATTTGGATGAGTAAATCTCTCTTATCTCGATGTGTTTTTACTTTCCATCATTTATTTTCTTTTCTTGACTTTTGCAGGTGCCTAACTAGTTTTCTTTGCAGTTTTTTCCCATCTAGCTTCTCTGTAAAGTAATTCCATTGTTTATTACTAACAAATCTGATAAATGCAGACTTACCAAGACAAAGGGAATATTTTGGCACCTCTACCTCCCATTTTATTTGTCTGCATCCCTTCACCCAGGTGTGCGGCGGTAGTTTGCAGAGAACTCATAGGCGGAGGCCAATCCTGTTGGGGGCGAGATTAAACAGGGATTAAGCATGTTACTCTGTGAAAGGAGACAGACAGAGTAGGACTAAGCTGACTTTAGCCCTGTTCTGAAAAACAGCCGGTTTGGGCAATCCCACTCTTCCGCGCCTGCATTGTGTGTGCGTGTGTGTGTATGTGTGTGCGTGTGTGTGTGGGGGTGTTCATGGGTGTGTGTGTGTGTGTGGTGTGTGTGTGGTGTGTGTGTGTGTGTGTGTGTTCATGGGTGTGTGTGCTCTTGTGCTTCCACCTTTATGGGAACCGACTGTCCTCTAAAGAACTGAAACGTGAGAGCGTGATACTGTTGCGTGGGTCCTGATGCCTACAGGGGGTTAGTTTAGGATTAGAGTTTGAGGTGAATGGCACAGCCGGGATTATGAGGCTTCAGGTCAGGTTTTACAGTTATGGCCGAACTTCAGCTGCATCCATGGTGGAAGAAGTCTCATTTGTGACAATAAAATACCAGTATTTTGTTTCCAGCAAGTCAAGTTTAGGCATTTTCTTGTTAAGCTATGTCTAAAAATTACCTTGAACACAGATGGATTTTTCTTTTTCAGATTATAAAGTCATGTAACAAAAATCTTTGACAACCTAATATTCTGTAGTTGGTTTTTTAACTTACATATTGATAATTTTTTTTTTATCTCTAGAGAAGAAAGAAATGTAAATAACAAAAGTCAATGAAGAAAAGATAACAAAGGTGTTTCTTTAAAAAACTACTTTTACCACCTTTGGCTTAAAAAGAGAAACACCTCTTTAAAACGTTTTCTCCACTCCTCGCTTTGATTGTTTTTTGCATATGTCGTCCAATTCAAATCACACATTGAGTATTTAGCATTGTTAAATTTACTTTATTAAATATACTTCCAAATGTTGCAAAATATAATGCAAACCTAATCACAAATCTTCTCTTAAGCAGGAGAAGATTCCTTCTTCAACTTTTCCAAATAAGCCAAACTCATTCAGCCTTTTCTAACTCTAACATCTTACAGGCTAACTGAGGCTGGAAAAGTCTGATAAGATGGTTTAAATTTTTCCTGACAGCTATTCACTATCACAAAAGTTGACACTGAATATATAAGTTGTATTTTTACAACTTCTTAAAATAATGTCTAAGTCAGTTTTTGCCACATGTGTTTTTTTCCCCTGTAAAACATATTTTGGAAAGAAAGTGATGATTTTTTATTTATTTTTGCTAAAATCACCACCTCTTGGGCTATCATTTTAAGAAGGTAACAATTTCTTAATAATAGTAAGAATTATTCAACTACTCATATTTTGTTCTTCAGATTAATTGTCAGAGACATCACTATTTTCCTTTAAATAATTTCCTTTATTGTCCTTTAAAGGACGTACCTATGCAGAGGGAGGTGACGTGAGTTTGTGTCGCCGTCACACACAGGGAAAAATGTTGAGCTGATTGTCTCACTTACAGCTTAGACCGGCTGTGTTGTTCCCTTACATAACGCTCTTAAAGCTCCTTGCCCTGCGGTAACAGCAGGGTTGTCCAAGTTGCAGTCTGTCACACGATGATGGTGTTGCACAATGAGAATGTGACCAAACAAGAAGAGCAACAATCAAGTTTGTATTTATAATTGTAATTTCTCAGCATATAAAATAACTGGGATTTTTTCATTTTGCAGTGGAGTCTTCATGATTGGATTTTTCTCTGGTATGCAAAAAGTTATCTGCTGACAACCTGCATAGTTATGCTTTTTTTTTTCTTTTGTGGTGCATATTCAAAATATTTGCAAGTAAATGCAGCTTGGGAAGTTGAAATAACCGCAGTGCTGCTTGACACACTATTGGCTGGTGTTTGCATGGCAGCCAATCCAGAATCTCCATTTAGTTTCCTTGGTCGTCCATCCATCAAAACCCACTGTGCTGCTTTGCTTCTTTCCTATAATAAAAGCTTGACATTTGAGTAAAATCTTCAGACCAGGATTTGATATAAATTTGCCCAGCTGGCTTTACTCACACTCACACACACACACACACGTGTGCGCACGCCCCTACACACACACACACACACATTTTGTCCCCCTCACTGCTCACTGCCGCAGCTGTGTGAGGTAACGTCTGTCTCTGTCTGCATCAGTGTACCACCCTGGAAGAATACCAAATCCACCTTCTTCTCTCAACCTTTGTCTACCTCATTATCTCCCCCTCTGCCTTGTATATCGCTCCGTCTCCCTCGTCTCTTCTTCATCTGTACTCTTCCTGCTCGCCCACCCCTCGGCTCCCCAGTTCTGTTTGAGGCTAGATGCAGTCGGGTGTTAAAAATGTCCTTTATGGAGGGGAGACTGTGTTTACAACACAGTCTCCCCTCCACGGAGGATGAGAGAAGCCGGCGTGAGGAAAGGTGGCGAGTGAAGAAGTGAAAACTGACTGAAAACAGCAGAAAGGAAAGGGAGTTATTAGAACCAGAGAAGAGTGAAACTGTGTTCATTTTACTGCATTAATAGTCATGTTTCCAGAAGTGCTGCGTCATCTAAGACCTTTAACAAACTTTCTCTACGCCATAGCAACAAATTCATGACCAGATATGTTCACTTATTAATTAAAGGACAGGACAGAAACATGTTATGAGAAGTCAAGTTTAAAATCTAGACAAAAACTACAATTCTGACATCTCCTTTTGTTGTGCAAGCTACATAAATATAATCATATTTAAGGGTCATATTTTATGCTGTGCTGTGGTGGTATTAAAACTATAAAGTAAAATATGACACTGAAACCGCTGCAACTTAGACATTTTGGGACTCTTTCAAATTCTGCATGAAAAGCTGATAAAAGCCTGTGTTTAGCTGACATGCACAAACTGTATTTTTGTCTCGTTTCTATTGCAAATATCTTGCTCTATGTATATATACTATGTAAATGTACGTATTTTTGATTGGTTTATAGTAATATATTTAAATACTACCATTGTTATGTAATGGTATCTGAATCTAGAGAAATATTTTAATGTTTAAGGCTACAGTGTGTCTTACTTTAAAACAGATGTCAAACATGTCCGATCAATTTTATATTTATATTTTATATTAAATCAAAACAATTATGTACAACGTTTAGCGTCCTCTTCCTTAGACTGTCATAGAAAACCAGAGTGTCTTCAGTCAGAGGCTGCTTCAAAGTCGTTGTAATACAGACTGCTACAGCAGATCTTTCCTGACCGCAGCCATGAATTACAACATTTAAATTCCTTTTGTGTCAATAAAGTATTGTTGAATTTGAATTTACTATATTGCTCTTCAAAGGTAAACTGATCAATTGGCTACATATAATCAAACATTGAAAACAACTTAAAAATTGCCAAATGAACTTAACTTTACTGCAATCAGACATTTTCGCCTTGCAGTCCTGAAAAATGTTAAGGTTTTGAATTAATTTCACACAATATTGCAAATTCGTCCCTTGCATGTAGGAGGTCACAGGAAAATATGTGCGGGGGTGCAGCATTAAAACCTAAAAAACCTTCATTCTGTAAAGCTGTCATTATGTGAGGGAATGTCTCCTCAGACGCAGGAGATCAAAGCAAACAAAGGCGAAGCAGGCGAGGCAAATCGTACTCACCCTGCCCACACAAATACAACATATATTTTTCATTTAACTTCAGAAAATTAAAGCAGCAGGGAGGCTAATAAAATACACAGACACATTTGTTAAACAAACTCCACATAAACCCAATTTTACAACCACATAAGTGCACACAGACTTAATAGACATCCTTGAAGGTTGTTTTCAATCTTTGGGTGGATTTAATAATGTCACTGTATAATCTGACTAATCTGATTACTTTTTATACCTCACAATTTTCTGCCTTGTTGCATTTCTCTTCGAAATAAGATCCAATTTCTAGACTTCTTGTTTACTGAATATCACTGCTGGTCACATAACTCATTTCTTAATTCTTCAGTTATCCTCAGTTTAGATTCTTCATTTTTAGATTAATGTTTAAATCATCATCTGATTGTACCAGCGCTGGTAGTATCGCCTTTAACAAACTGGCCGTGTCATATCTACGTCATATAACAAAACCATTGCCATGGTTACCTGCGCTTAAAACAAACTGACAGATAATATATTCTAGTTATTAAGGCCTTATTTATGCTTTACTTAATAATACTTGAGACAAAATAGATCGTACCCAACTGCAACTGGTAATTATTGTACCTTGATATTGATTTTTTATTTATTTCGGACATTATGATCAATTATAAATTATTAGTTTTGCTTTGATCTGTATGTTTACTGATTATTCTTGGAAGTGCTTCAGCTTGTCTGTAGTACATTTCCCAGTTGGTATCGTCAGCATCCGCTGTGTCTGTGATGTAGCTAAATGTTCGCTTAGACGTCCAATCATCAGATGTTGTAGCGATGCTTCCTGCGTCTTTCACCTTTTAAATAATTTACACTATTTAAATATTGTGTCTTGTACCAAATGCTGCCAAATAAATGATTTAATAGCAGTTGATGATGGATCTTCCATTACAACTTCACCAGGCAAATTCATGTTGACTGAAACTAGCTCGTGCTCACGAGTTCGCAGTCACTTCAATGAGAAATATTGTTTCCAATACAAAAAACACCAAGCAAGGGAGGAAAATGTATTCTGTTGTTTTGAAATTTCTGCTTTTGCGTCTTTAACTTTGCTTGAAATGGGAGAACAATTAAAAAATTAAACATCTCAGACATTTTATTGTCAAAGTGTTAGATATTTAAAACATCTGATTGTCTCTTTTCTCCCTTCTGTTCTGACTTTTTTCATCTGTGTTGCTCCTGTCAGGTTTTATTCGCATACATTTGGAGAACTTCAAGACTAGAATGAAAAGTAAATCAGTTGTTTACCCCCTTCTCTCTCGTCCCTATCTCATTTCCTCTTTTGTGTCTTTTCTTCCTCCTCTCCCTCTGTCCATTTTTCTCTCTCAGGTGTGATCTGTGTGGGGAGTCACTGTCTAGACAACTGATTATACCGAATAATGAGGGAGAGGGGGTGGCGGGCGACGAAAGGAGCTTTAAAAGGAGGCGAAGGAGGAGGAGGTGAAGGAAAGAGAGTGTCAGACAGGGAGAAAGAGGTGTAAGGGGAGGAAAGAGGGAGGAAAGGCAATCTGCGGGGGATTAAAGAGAAGAAAAAACATAAGAAAGAAGAATAAGGAGGGAAGATGACATAAAAAACAAACCAGGAATCAGGATGGAAACAAAATAACAGGGAGAAAAATACAGAAAAAGATTAAAAATAGAAAGACGGTGCAGAGAGATGAAAGGAAGCGAGTCAGTCACACAAACCGAGCGAACATCTCTGAGGCTGAGCAGGAACCCGGTCTGATCTGTTGTGTTAGGAAACCCTATCAGTCACACAGGCTTTACTCACTCCATGTGTTTGTGTGTCTTAGTTTGGTGATGAGTAATCAGCGAACCCAAAAACCTCCCCGACACACACACACAGTTACGCACACACACTGTAATAGGCTTATCCAGTGCTGCAGTTTCATCCTATAAACTGGGCCTTTTTTTTCTCCTTCTCTGTTTGGGATGAAAGAAAATTGGCTCTGTTAAGACGTTTGCCACTTCCACAGAAGCTTTCCTGTGGGTGTGCAAAAACATTTTAATTTTGTCTGTATTTAGAAACAGATTAAATGAGTTGGGCAGTCTGTAGCACACAGACGTCTGATGGCTGACACGGTTTATCTGCCATCAGACGGCCGGAGCGAGCCACAGCAGAGCTGCTATCGACATTTTTCTTGGGAAGTGCATTAAGGCCACTGTTAGATAAACTTCCTGAGCCTCATGGAAAAGAAACAGCTCTCATCCTCCTGCGTGTTTGTCCCTTCTGTTAATGCAGCAGGGACAGGGCAAAGGGTCTAAAAACTGTAAACTAGGTTCAACTTTTGTCGCAGTGCAGCAGAAATGAACTGAGATGCGGAGTGTTTGCCAGTTCGATAAAGGCTGACTGGCTTCATATACCACCTATGTCTGAGACAGTGGAGGTTCAGGTGAACAGAGGAGTCAAAAAAACTAATTCTCCTACTTCAAACCAACAACCAGTGATGTTCTTTCTACAATTGTTCTAATGTACTAAAAAGGGCTTTTGTCTCCATGACTCAGATAAGTCTTCGAACAATAATCCCTTTAATCCTAAAATTGATGTACTTTAGGTAGCCTAAAGGTGAACAAAGCGTCCTCAGATTGCCAGTTAAAATTAAAGTTCTTCCGTAGATAAATAACGTAATTTTATTAGAGGTTCACTGATTGCAGTTTTCTGGATAACTGCCAATTACAGATCTTTAAAAAGCCTGACCTGCTTATTCCGATTTTGGCCAACGTTGATTTTTTTTTTGTTCTTAAATGTTGCTAAATATTGCAAGAAAGTTACTGAGTTGGCATCAGTGGGGTGCCTATTGTTGTTGCAAGTACTGGCCAATTACAGATCTTCTACAATTAAGAAAATTGAGGTCAATTCATTGGCTGACCAATTTATCGATCCACCCCTAAAATTACGTTTTCTTTTCTGATAATACCTACAAACAACATAAATGTAAGGGAATTAACATTGATGTAGATCATGGTGTGTAGCATCAAATAAATGCCAAACCAACCCATCAATCAATCAGCCCCTTGTCACACACCATTTGTTTCATTTAGAGCAGAGACATAAACTCATTTTCATTTTGGGCTATATCAAAAACCTGAATGTTCTTAAAGAGCCGGTTGTGCCAGAATAGACTCATAAAACCAATTAAACTATTAGAATGTTAATAATTAGCTGTTCCTCCAGGATTTTGTGGTTGTTTTAATGGTTTTTTGCAATCAATATTGCAGATTTTGTGGTGCAAATTTAGAAATGCTTATGATATTTGTGCTAATGTATGATGTTAAATGTGAGTTTCCATTACTCACCGTATCAATTACGGACTATAAGTTGACATCAAGTAAGGCTGAGGCAGCAGTCACTTAAACTCAATGTTTTTGACCAAATTTGAGAAAATTTCTAGAAAAGTCAGGAAAAATGTGGAGATTTATTGATTTTGTGTGAATTTTGCAGATTTGTGAAAAACTGAAGGGACTCATTGATGTAATTTGGAGGCTCGAGGACCACATAAACAGTTACGTTAGAGTTTGGCCCCCAGGACCTTGACATAGAGGGTCTGGACCATTGGTTATTGATTTCTTCCTGGAGGTGTGGACTGTGTTGAGGTTTTAAATGTTTTCAGATGTGCCAATCTGAACGAGGCAGCTATTACTGTTAATATATGAAGTGAACCAGCACAACTGAACGGCTTCTTTCCTTCCTTTCACTAAAATGGATCCTCTCTACAACTTCACTGCACATAGATATTCTGTCCAGTAGGGTTACAAGCAGAATCAGTGACAAACAATATCCTTGATGAAAACAAGTTAAATTTACTGGCAGCAATGCAGCCAAAGCTCTGAGACTGGTCATAGTGATGGGTAAATTCTTGCAAATATTGCTTGGCTTTCCGTATATTGCTCTACAAGTAACAGATTAACCAGATTAATAATTTTATTGGTAAAGAATCTTCATTATTGAATATCTTCTTCTTTGCTTTATCTTTTAATAAAAATTGCCACATGTTTTCTTCTTCTTCCCAATGCTCCCCTCAAGGGTTTCCACGGTGGTTCACCTGCTTGCATCTCACCCAAGTTTTGACTCTTTAACAGTAAGATTTATTTTTAAAAACCACAAACCATACCTTATAAAATCCCTACAAATCAAGTACATAGGTGTGGTAAAACATACTATACCGTTAATACAAAGTGGGAAATGCAGGTAAAGTTTGTTTTAAAAATAGATCATCTTACAGTGACACCATGTGGACTCAGACATGTATTGCACATTGAAGACCAGTTCCCTGGGAAATTTACAGCTGACAGTATTCATGACATATAATGAACATAAAAAACTCATTTTACTAATTCATTTCACAATGGAGCTGTGTTTTACACATATAAAACTAACTATAATGCCAACTGATAAATGATGTGGTGTTTAATATTAAATTAATTTATACTTTGAATGTTAAGATGTGCAATCAAATGAAGAAATGTTGGTTTCGAAATTAATCAAAGTAATACATTTAGACTGAATATTAATTTAATTCTAGGTCTTGCCTCATGCCTGCTATTTTAAAATTGTCATCTGAAAATTATAGTCTATTAAAACAGCTAAATGTTTTAATAGACTATAGTCATAGCAACGACCATTAAAATATCCAAATCGTGATTGTCATTTTAAACCTCCCCTCAAAATTTCTTCATAGACTTTTTGCACTTTATTATTGCCCTCTTGTGGCCATCGTTGGAAACTACAGTTTAACTGATGAGTTTAAATACAAGCATAATCCTTCATTTGACTCCTCAGATGTTCGTACTTTAAACTTTTGACTCTGTATGTGTGCCACTGATCTTGAGATTTAAAAGTACATACCACATTTTTTAATTATTTTTTTGTTAACATAATATACAATAACATCAGCGTTCAGGTTGGTGGTATAAATATAATGGCATATATTGAGACAGTTAAACTGGAGTTGCATCATGAGAACTAGGCTAAAACCAGAGGACTCAGGACTTATTCAGCAAGTTTTAGATGCGTCCTAATTACCTCGTTCATTTACAGTAAACGTGTCATAACAAACATCAAATAGGACAAATATATTTGATTACGTTTTAACAAACAAATGGCTTCTACCACGATAATTATATGAAATTAAATTAATTATATCCCAAATTCAGAAAATTTGTCTTTACCTATTTAGTGCTCTTTGGTTTCTCCAATAAGTCTGTAGCTTCTCATATTGACGTCATTAAACCAAATTTAAGAGCCACCAGAACTGACTGGTACCTGCTGGCCTCAGGTTGCAACCAACTTCTGACTGAGAAACCAGTAACTTCAGAATCTCACTGAGGAAGAAACCGCATTAGGTTCTCTATCATTTATCATTTCTGATATAACTGATGTATATTCGCATAGAAAATGAGTCAATAGTATTTAATTTACATTTTTTTATGTCTTCGTGTCATGAGGTAGATCTCAATCGGCTGGTGAGAGAAAAAGTATATATTAAAAAGTGTTAATGAGGCTGTGCAGTTATGGCAGGCCGTTTTGAAATAAACTCAGTGTCACCTGATTACCTGTACTCTAGCTAAGAATGAATTTTGACCAGAAACAGCTAAAATTGTATTATACAAAATGGAAATTTAAGATGGCTTCTTTCACATTCAGATGAGTAATTTAAGATATCTTCAACTACATTTTAACGGAACATATTTCCTATCTATTCTCTTCCAGCAAACATACTGGACATAAACGTGGCTTTGAAAGAGTAAAATTGAAGTTGCAGTTTTACCTTGTCGTAATTTGCGTTAAAAAAAAAATTAAAATATTAACAGTATTTTTTTGTCCACCGCTCTTGGCGTTTCAATAATGCACAGCGTCAAACTTATTGAGCACGGTTGTTTCACATATTATCTTCCCCGGAAACAACGTTCCGCGCTTCAATAGTTCCACAACACCCGTGTCGGAGTTGTTTTGCTGTTTGCTGTTATCTCATTTTGGCGTCATGAGTGCTGAAAACTATGATGGAACTTTGTCTGTGCCTTTACGAAACGTATTGAACTCTATTCAGTGTATCAGAGACCGAGTCCGAGGTAAATATGAAGAGTTATTTAATGCGGAGGGAATGCAAAAATACCGCTGCATGCTAATCTTTAGCTAGCGTTTAAAGCCGCATGGAATGTCTCTTAAAATCCGTTTTCCTGTTGTTTGTTTACTTCTCTGTTTTTAGTTTATTCACGTCAACTCTTTTATTTACCTCAGTGTTGTTTTCATATTTCATAGCTCCGATCCTAGCACAACGTACAAAAGCATGTTTTAAGAAAACTAAATACGTTTTTGGTTTTGTTGGATTTTTATCCGCTTTAAATTACTTAAATTATTGTCATAAAGCTGCTCCAGTTTAAAAACTATAATTAGTAGACTCTTCAGACCTGGACTAGCAGAATATTGAAAACCGAGTTTATGATTTGCAAAACCTTTATTTGATTTGTGAAAGTTCGATAAGGTCGATTTCAGCTCTGTTTCTGCAGCTTATTAAGTTAACCAGAGCAAATTAAAGATGCTCAACACAGTGAAAAATTCGGTCAAATTGCCATTTTCTGAATGACAAGCAACAATCAAGAACCAAATTCATCTTTGTATTACTGTCTGAAATATTTCTGGAGATTGCATCTTAGAACAGAGAATAGGTTTACACGTAGTGTGCCAAACAGCTTCTAAAAATCCAAAATACTTTGATATAAAACCACAAAATAGATCGATATATTTTGATTAAAAACTAACTCACATAGGTAGGCCTGTCTCTGCTACTATTTAACTTGTGATAGACAATTATTACTGAGACATTTTCTTAAGAAGTAGAAGCAAGTAGACTTAATCCATGGTGTGAAAAAATGTTTTATCTTATAATTCAGCTAAAAAGTGTTCTCTCTGTATTTTTTCCTTTAGACGGAGAATCAAATGAGAGAGACGGAGCATTCAATCTCTCCAACTTCTGGGGCACTTTGAGTTGAGTTTTCTTAACAAATCTTGCACTTTCTCGACCCCATGTGGCTTAAAATGACCTCCCATCTTGTTAGTGGCCATCTTTGTCACAGATCCTGTTTTGCACAATAAGATTGTAGTGATATACAATCCCAGTTTTTTTCAGAATAGTGCTCATTCATGACATTTTTGTCTTCACACATCATCGCACATTACAATAAAGCATTACTTTATTTTCACATAAAAATATAATTTTGTATCTGTTGAATATTTTGAAAATGTTTCCAAACTTTTCTTCCCTTTCCTCAGACCAGGCAGTGAAGGCTGTGTCACAGGAAGCAACTAAACTGAGCTTGGCCTTCTCTAGACCCCCTCTCCCATCTTTACAAGTCAGTTTGCTATTTTCAACAAAGATAATTGTTAAAATTATGCTCATTCATTCAAGTCTCACAAAAGAAAACATCTAAAAAGCATCTTTAAATTTCTCCATGTTGAACTGCCATATAAACATGTTATTGTATCCTAAAAACAAACTTGCTTGTCTTGCAGGATGGAGAAAAGTTGTCCGAGTCCATATTGAAAAGTGTCCTGACGTTGTCGACTGTCTATTACTGGCTACCCAAAAGCCAAGGTGACTCTTAAACTGTATAAAGGTTTATTTTTATTAGCAAAATAAAGTAGATCTGAGTAAAAGAGCATAGTTGGGTAGTAACTAGTTACATTTACTCAATTACATTTATTTCAGTAACTTAAAAAAAAAAAAACTTTTAGGAGTAATTTTACTATGCTGTACTTTTTACTTTTTCTTGAGTATTGTAACATGTTTTAACCAAAACTTCACCAAACCAGACACACACCTGCAGTTTTTATTAAAGTTTTTTAAGGTTTTTATTGAAAAACTGATTTGGAAAAATTTTAGTTTTCTTTACTTACCGGTATATGAATTATTGTCATTTTGGTCTTTAAAATGACAAAATGCCCCATAATGTCATATTTGGTTCGTCTGAATATGTAATTTTTAAATATTAAATGTTTTATAATTTGATCAATACTTGAGTAAACTTTTTACCAAATATGTTTTTATTATTACTTGAGTAATTTCTTGGACGGCTGCTTTCTACTTGAGTAAAAATATGTTGAAACAGTGCTACTCTTACCTGGTTACCTTTTTGGGTACTCTGCCTACCTCTGCTGAAGAGTGATTAATGTTTGCGGCTGCTCTGTAAGTCTGGCTGAGTATTTTAGTCCTGTCTGTGACTCAGGGGTGACGCTACGGCGACAGGTCAGGAACGCCACTGTGGAGGTGCTGGACGGCGTTTCACAGCTTCTGGAGGTCATAATCAGCTCACCACTGCAAAGGTGCACACATCACTATCACACAAACACCATGGGAGGAATTACTAAGCAGCCAGCCTCCAAAATCTGTGGCTGCTGTTTTCTTAAGGCTGTTTCCCTTTTTTTCACTGGATTCACAAAGCAAATTACACTAAACGTGTCACCCATCAAGTCCAGCAGATTGGAGGAATGTTCACCTATTTCTGCACCATAGTTGTCCTCTCCTCAATTAGAAGAGCTGACCATTCATGGCCAGAGAAAAGTTGAAGGTTGTAGAAATTCCCAGTTATTTTTGCCTCAATTTTTAAAATTTCCCAAGATGTTGCATCAGGGTGAAAAATATTCTTTTAGCCTTTGTCCAATTTGGCATATCGCCGCTTCTCTGGGACACATCTCTGTACTCCTTGACAATTTCTGATTTTTCAAGGTTTAACAAAACTGATCTACTGTTTTGGAACTGCAATTCAACCATAGCACAGATTTCATTGACCTTTTTTTGAATATATCCTCCACAAAACACTGAGTCAAGTCAAGTTTATTTGTGTTACAAAGTCAGCTCTAAACAGCTGGGATTTAGCCTTGATTTAAAGGAACTCGGGCTGCACAGAGGTGTAGTTGATATCACTGTTGCCTTGCACCAAGACGGTCTGGGTTCCCTCCTTTGTGTGCAGCTTCATCATTTCCCTCTATCTGCTCTTCTCTCTGCTGCCGTTCAGCCTGACCCAGGAGCAGATCATGACAACTGGAGGAGTTTGGTCGGCCTGCGATCGGTTTCCTCAGCTCCCAAAAGGTAAACAGAAACAAATAAAGTAAAACTCGGCTGTAAAATGTTGACCAGCTTTTTTTTTACCCGACAATGAAATTTTTTTTTTTATGTCACCATTATAAACATTATGTTTATTGTTGGGAAAAATGTGTATTTCACAGATAATAAGGAAGCCCTGCTGGTTGTTCTGTCCTCTCAGTCTGGAGTTGTAAAAGATGCTGTGGAGGAAATGAAACAGGTAAACACTAACACGCTTTTCAGAGTTTTTCTTTTTTTTTTTTTTTTATCAAACAAAAACCTCATATTTTATTTGAACTTTTTGTTGTTTCTGTGTACTTAAAAACCAAATGTGTACACATTCAACCAAATGTATTGCTTAGAACCAACAGCTGCTCTC
Source organism: Poeciliopsis retropinna (assembly GCA_010277075.1). Classification (NCBI taxonomy): domain Eukaryota; kingdom Metazoa; phylum Chordata; class Actinopteri; order Cyprinodontiformes; family Poeciliidae; genus Poeciliopsis; species Poeciliopsis retropinna. The sequence goes on along the minus strand of VMRM01000004.1, from coordinate 2,034,150 downwards.
TTCTTCACATTCACAGGTCTTATCTGAAACCCAGGACCCGTTCGGCGACTTCCTCATTGACGACCCGGACAACGACAATCCCCGAGGCAACCAGGATGTTTACCTGTCAGAGAAGGACCGACAGGTGATCAGTGCGTGTCAGGGGTTAATGAAAGCAGCTGCTGCTTGTTTGAGAAAACTCAGGTCAGCCGTGAAGGCCAACGGTGACGCTGCTGAACCTCAAAAGGTCGCTCAGCTGGACGACCTGGCCGACATCAGCCGGGAAATCAGCCCCAGGTAAATAGACGGTGTTGTTGTTTCTGCTGGATTTGATATAGAGAATGAAAAAAAGTTGCAACTTAATGGAAAAAGTGAATGATGGTACATTAACTAAACAGACTCCTGCTGATTGGATTACAAATTTAAATCAAAATATGTTGGTTTGTGTCAGCAGGTTCAAGTTATTTGCAGGATGTTTGGACTTGTATTGTTTCTTTCACATGACATCAAAAGTTTAATTTGTTTTTTTAAACTGTTCTCAACGTTGATGTTTTCCATCGCAGTGTGGACGATCTCGCCCTCTGTCTCTACCCACCCATGAATTACAGTGGAGTGGAAAACCACGTAAGACAACCCTGCATTCTTTCTGATTAGAAAACTAGAATAAATGTATTCTTTATTCTCCCTCAGAAAAATAAGGGTATTATTTTAAAAGCTTAGAAAATTGTGATTTTTGATATGTAGGTATTTCCATAACATTGTCATTGAGTTCTTTTGTTTTTTGTTCTTCTGAAAAATAATGAACATTTTCTTTTTCTCCATTTAGACGTCTAAATTGGCAGTAATTTTAACAAAATTTTTGGACCTAATTAGGTAAGATTGATTTATCCACAGTAGCTTGTATCTGTGAAAATCAAGAATGCATGATATACAGAAAATACCTAATTGTGATATTTATGCAGAACATTACAATGATCATAATGATTACAGTTTTTTTATGTCATAAGTGAAATGATCTCTCAATGGAACTATACTTTTCTTTTATATAAATATTAAGGGATTACTGACTTAGTTCCAACATCTTGTGAAAAGTTACTTGTAAGTTAGTTTTGTCTTTTATTAAGCGTACAGAGATATTTGCACAAGAAACCAGCCAAAAATACTTAAGATTGTGTTTTTGGAGCCTGATAAATACAGAAAACTGTTTTCAATAGTCACCTCCAAAATGGGCTAATTAGAACAATCTTTTTTCAGTGTAATGTTTTGTTTTCAGCATGTTGTCTTTAATCCGGCATTAAAATGATTTGTATGTGATAAATATTGCTGTTTTAGTGATGACAGCTTTGACTTGTGCTCACCCTCCAGATCCAGCCATGTGTGCGGAGAAGCAGAGCTGACCTGGGTTCAGTTTTTAGAGGCAGCTGTTGATCACAATGTTCAGAAAGCCAAAGAATCAATGGAGCTGGACGGCTAATTTAATTTAATAAAGAGTTTGTAACATGCATCAAATGGATGTCTTGATACTTTGGTTTATGTAAAGCTTGAGAACCAGAAAAGAAAAATGGGAACAAATGACTTTAACTCAGAGAAAAAAAGACAATATCAAAGATGGAAATACATCTTGTCTGTATAATTTCCAGTTTGTCCCAGCTCATTATTTGTTGCACTTGAAATGTTTTGAAAGTAAAATATTTTTCAGAGCTCTTTATTAAATAAAGTCAGAGGATTTGCTTTCTTTAGAGCCTATGTTTTGCTTTTTTTTATAACTGAATATTAGAGCCAGACTGAAAGATGTTATGTTTTAGAAAAACATAACATTTTTTCTAATGTTATGTTGGTCATAACATTAGAAAAAAGATGCAATATTACCAGATGGAAAAGTTGTTTTAACTATCGAAATGCAAAGTTTTGACATCAAGATCAAGATCTGAAGTGACCAGAATAAACATAGAGAGTCGTTTGCACAATCATTTCTAAGTCATGCTACTTAGAATAATTTGATACTGATGTGTTAAAAAAAATATATATATATTTCCTTATTTGTAAAATCGAATAAAAACAAAAAGCATAACTTTGTAATTTTATTACAGGCCATGTCTGGTCTGAGCAGAGAAAAAAGGAAGCGCTGCTCACAGGCTGAATAATGGACTTTGGAATAAAACGTCTCAGTTATGGGTGAGGCAGCAAGAGTAAACTGCTGCCTCACCCAGTTTACAGATGCATTTCCATGTTGCTATAGGCTAGACACACCTATAGGTGTGTCTCGCCTTTAATTCAGGTTCACCTAAACAAAATCAGGAAGGAGTTTACGACTGTTGGTTCGTGCAGGCGATAAGGTTCCCTTTCCAAACCAACAGCTTCCTCTGAGTGAGTCCAGCTGTAGGAGAGAAAAGTGGAAACCTCCAACTCTGCTGCTTCTTGCTCCTCACACTGAAGGTGAGTTGGACCAGGAAAACTTTAGCTGCTCCTCTATTGTCAAATCTCACTAACTGGTTAATGTCTGATTCACTTCTGCACCATTTGGAATCGTCTAAATTACGATCTGTTCTTATTGTGGGCATCAATATGGCAGGAACACAGTTGTTAGTCAGCAGTGAGGAACCTCTATATTTTGATGGACACAATCAAACCAAATATTTGATATTGTCTTTTAGAAATTAATTGCTGACCCAAACATACTGAAAACTGTTTAGATTACCTGATTACTTATAACTTTATCTATATTGTGGAATCATTTGAATTTCGATAATGCAATCAAGAGATGTAAACAAATATCCAGGCATGAACTTTATTTAATAGAAAATAACAAAGAATAAATAGCCAAACTAAAGTCAGTGATTCACACCATGTAGCCAAAGCTGTATGTCAATAATATCAAAGTCAAAAACGCCGAGGGCCAAAAAAACAAATTTGCTACAAGCCGAGGGCCAGGCTGGTTCAACGTTTATTCAAATATATTAAAATGATTGCACATAGCCTGTTGAACCAAGGCCTAACACAGTGTATATTATTCAATAATTAAATAAATAAAGCAATATTTTCATATGGATCTGTCAGTAATTTAAGTGAAACCATTTTTCAACAGTCAAAAACAAACTTCCTTAAAAGAAAAATCGCCTGTTCTGTGCATTAAAAGAATAAAGCAACATTTTGTTATGGCTGTCACCAACCTCAAGGGAAACAGCAAAATATTACATTGTTTTGAAAAACCAAATGTTTCTTAATATCAGGATAAATCCCTAAATTAAAGTGCATAATAAACCGAAAATGCATTATTGTGCTGCTCTATGATGTCTTTGTGTGTTTCTGAGAAGTTTGTTAGTGCCTTCTTAGATTATATTCTTTCATTACAGCCAAACTTCTTGACTTTGACATATGTGCTGTAGCTGCTAGCTAGCTCTTAGCAGAATGGGAGATGGCCAAGGTGAACTGGGTCAGAATTGGTTAAAGGCGCTCTAGTGGAGATGCGGCTTTTGAGCGAAGGTAGTAGAGGAGGAATGGGAGCTGTGACTGACTGGACCTTCTTTGTTTTCAGCTTCTCTTGGAGACAAAATGGCTTCCAGATCAGAGGAGGATCTCTGCTGTCCGGTCTGTAAGGAAGTCTTTAAGGATCCAGTCATTCTGCCATGTAGCCACAGCTTCTGTAAGGACTGTCTAAAGGACTGGTGGAGAGAGAAACTAGAAAGAGAGTGTCCAGTTTGTAAGAAAAAATCAGCCACCGAAGATCCACTTTGTAACTTGGTTCTGAAGAACCTGTGTGAGGCTTTCTCACAGAAGAGAGAGACGAGAGTTTCAGAGGATGTCTGCTGTCTGCACTCCGAGAAACGCAAACTCTTCTGTCTGGACCATCAGCAGCCAGTGTGTCACATCTGCAGTCATTCAGGTAAACACACCGGGCATAGATTTAAACCTCTGGAGGAAGTTGTGCTGCAACTCAAGAACAAACTTATGGAAACTCTGGAGCCTTTAAGAAACCCCCTGGCACTCAAGTTTAAAGTTCTGGAAAAGTTTTCCCAAACCACAGAACACCTGAAGGTCCAGGCCCGACACACAGAGAGGCAGATTGTTGAGCAGTTTAAGAAGCTTCACCAGTTTCTAACAGAGGAAGAGGAGGCCAGGCTGGCTGCACTGAGGGAGGAAGAGGAGCAGAAGAGAGGGATGATGAAGGAGAAGATGGAGGCTCTGAGCAGAGAGATAGTAGCTCTTTCAGACACAGTCAGAGCCACAGAGGAGGAGCTGAGAGCTGCAGACGTCTCATTCCTGCACAACTACAAGGCTGCAGTGGAAAGAGTCCAGCGCTGCCCCCTGCTGGAGGATCCACAGCTGCCCTCAGGAGCTCTGATAGACCAGGCCAAACATCTGGGCAACCTGGCCTTCAACATCTGGAGCAACATGGAGACCATGGTGACCTACACTCCTCTGGTTCTGGACCCAAACACTGCTCATCCAGGACTCCGCCTGTCTGAAGATCTGACCAGTGTGACTAGAAGAGAGGAACAGCAGCTTCCTGATAATCCAGAGAGGTTTGGTTCAGGGTGGTCTGTCCTGAGTTCTGAGGGCTTTAACTCAGGGAACCACAGCTGGGATGTTGATGTTGGAGACAGTGAAGGATGGGCGCTTGGTGTGTTAGCAAAATCTGTCCAGAGGAAGGAAATCATTCAGTCTGGATGGTTGGTTCTATGGTTCAGTGAAGGTGAATACTTAGCACGTTCTCCAAAAGCATCGACACATCTCCGAGTCCAGAAGAAACTCCAGAGGATCAGAGTGAATCTGGACTGGGATGGAGGAAAGCTGTCGTTCTCTCATCTGGATACTAACACACACATACACACCTTCACACACACCTTCACTGACAAGATGTTCCCATATTTCAACACTAGTAATGTTAAAGTTTTACCAATGAATATCTCAGTGATCAAACAGCAGCTCTCATGTTCTCAGCATGAAGAACAAAAAGTCAAAATGAACCTTATTGATCAGATGTTTTAATCAGAAAACTTGAAGTGATGTGATCTGATTATTTGCTTGTTTTCAGTTCAGATTCTGATCTTCATATTTTTTCTTAAATATTTTGAAGGCAAAACATGATTTGATGATCTGTAATGTTAACTTATATGTGAATATTTAATAAAAAAAATTAATAATTGAGAAATAATTTAAAAACAAGTTGTGTAACAATAAAATTAAAGTTTCCCAGAGCAAAATTAAAGTAATCAGTGTTTTGCTGATTATTAACTTTGAAAAATCCAGATCTAAAATATTAGACAAAGATTTTATTTACTAATTAACTGATGGCTCTAATCTGTAATCAAGTCAAATACTGATTTTTATTCATTTATTTTTCTTTTTACTATTTATTAAATCAAAACTAAAAATTCGACTTGGTGATTTTGGTCACTAAGTGAATTATAAACAAGTTTTCTTTGTGCAAGTAAAAGTTTTTGCGAACACAAATATTTCCTTATGTGTGTGACTCTTATATTTCCTCTCAAGGTTATTTGCTTTATTCTTGTAATTGTCTTTGTTTTGTTTCCATGGTTACAGTGGAGAAGCAGCTTTTAGCACACAACGTCCACTAGTATATTGGATAAGAATTAAAGGTAGAAAGGAAGATAATGTAATTTTAACAATTTTACAAAAGTGTTGGTAACTATATGGTAACAAAAAAAAAGGTGGAATGAAGATAAGAAAAGAAAATGTTTATGTAAAATACAAAAGTCTTAAAAAAATAGTGAGAGAAAAAGGAGAAAAGAAGTAATAATGATTAGGTCAGACCTATTTAAATGACATTTTATGTCTAATTGGGAGAAATAATGATAAATGTGAATGATGTGGAGAGAAAGAAAATGTATTGATAAATAAAGGGAGAGATTGAGAAAAATAGTAAGAACAGAAATAGTTTCTTAAAGGAATATTGGGAACTGAAGGAAACTTGAAGAATATTTATAGAGTAAGGAAAGCAACATTTATTTATTTTCATAACACAAAATTAAAAAATAGTTTAATGGATGGAAAGTAGTGTTACTACACACATGTACAGGAGGTGGCAATATAAAAGTTGCTTGTGAGCCGCCATAAATAATAATAATAATAATAATAATTAGAGGGAGCAACACAGGAAGAGAACATCTGACTGGTTTCACTTATCAGGAGGTTGGCCTGCTACGGTCTCAGTTTTAGTTGAAGGTTAAAAGTTATTCATTCTTGGTAATTGTTGATTAAAACCAGTTTTGGATTTTGTTTGGGTTTTGGGAAGGGGAACTCCTATTGGTCATTTTAAAGGGGACCTGCTGTCCCTGGATTCAAAGCTGTTTTATTAGATGAAGAGACGAGTGGAGGGAGTTTTATTTCTTTGTGGTACAGTAGTTCTGTAGATTTAGTGTCTCTTTTTTCATCCCACAATGTTTTTGTTAAAAACATCACATTGATATTGTGCCCAGTGAAGTCATTCATTAAAAATATTTTTCTGATAAGGATGTGACGTTTATAAATCCAGTTTAAGTGTTTTAGTTTAGTTTCCTCAGACAGAGGAAAAATCTCAAGTCTTTTTTTAAATAGCTGCATTTTATTCTATTAATAGTGCTATTTCTCTCACAAAATTTTTCTTTAGTCTTTTCCTTTTGGTTTTAGGCGTTTTATGCCATCATGAGTCAAAGTTCAACCAGACCATGTCCACACTGAGAGGCTTCTGATGATGTTTATTGGCTTCTTGAGACAGAAGCAAACATGATGGTGCAATATCTATGGTGGTGTGAACTGTGTCCCCATCTTTAGTCATTCATTTATTTTTTCAATGATGTTTAAAAGTAAGTAAATAAGTAAGAGAACTACTGAAAGTCCCTTTAAATCAAGGTTAAAAATCCATTAGCTTTGAGGTTCTTTGATTAATAAGTGGAAAATAGAATAATTCTGGTCTGGATTATAATTTTAATTTTATTCTGTCACTGCAATGTAATGTTTGTTACTTTGTGTGTTAATTGTATTATATTTTTACTATGTAAAGCTACTGGGAATGTGCTACGCTAATAAACTTGTTTTAACGTCCACCAAATCAAAAGAAAAGCCTAACCTACTGAGGCAGCCATCAGATCACAAATCCAAAGGTATAATTTACATTTGTAATGAAACAAAAAGAAACACAGCCCGAACTAAAAGAAATGTAACTTTTTATGGAATAAAAGTTTTTCACACTCATTTAAGGCGAATTTGATAAAACTGGGTTTTCTTTCAATCATCCCGTTGGTCAGTTGATCTGAATCCAGAGTCCAAATTAATAGAAGCTGTAAAACATAAAATTTTCTGACATCACTCTGAACTATGGAAACCCAAGGAGTAAATTGGTGGGAAAAAAATAACACTATGTTGATGTGACATAAGTGAAATCTTCAAAAGCAACAAAAAAAAAGTAGAGCAAAGTAATTTAAAGAGAATGAAAGTTTTTAAAACACATGGCTGATTTTTGCAACAAACTGAACAAATGTTCAAATATTAAAGAAAATTATTTATGTTTTACAAAAATCAGACAGGCAATAAGGAGTCATTAGATCAAAACTTTGAGATTTAATACTTTAGTAATGTGTGAGCAGAGTAAAAAATGTATCGACATAATATTTTCAAATATCTTGTTAAATTATTTTCAGAATTTCTGTCTCTAACACTTTATTATTTTTGCTTTGTATTAATAAAGTTTTGTTCATCTGCAGCTCATGGGCTGCAGGACAAAACCGGTTAAAACTCAGCAGCAACTGAGAAAACCAAAACTCTTCAGAGTTTAGTTCACTGGAAAACTACACTTCCCATGATCCTCAGGTCTTCCGAGAGATATTCAGCTTCCTCCTGGCGTCTCTGTGCTTTTTGCGGTATTCCTGAGAAAATGGATAAAAGCATATTTATTTATTTCTTTACTCTGCCTTATTTGACAAGAAACTTTATTTCTGATTGTTCTATTCTCTGCATAAGTATCAGAGCAGAAATGTTTGTGATAAACAACCATGTGGGTCAGACTTTTCATTTTCCTGCTTCTGATCATCTCAGATCCGGCATGTAAAGATATTTCTGCAGCTTGTTTGATTTATAGGAGCTGCAGTTTGAAACAGATATTCATTCAAAGTAGACTTTAAGATCAACTTTTATTGGTGGAGCTGATAGAAACCTGTTTGAGCATGCTGGTCCTCTCCTCCCACTGCTCCCTCTGCTCCTCCAGCTGGGAGGTCCGACAGAACAACTTGGGCCCCTCTGAAGGACGAAACAGAAAACTGAGATTAAACATGATTTATAAAGAAATTCCAAATGAAAAGTCAAGATTTAAAGACTTAATTCTGTGCCTAGAGCTCCAAAAAACATTAAACCATCATAAAGTGTCAGTAAGGAGCCCAGAAGGTTGATCTCACCTTTCAGTCTGTGGTCATCAGAAGAGAAGAAGAAGAAATCCGGCTGTGACGGAGACTCCTCCCTGTTAAAGATAAAAGAGTGGAAGACATTTAATCTCAACTCAAAGTGATTATTTTATCTTCTCCAGAACCTCCAAAGAGCAAAACGTTACTACAGGAAGATAAAGTGTTTACACACATTAAATGTGTTGATCTATTAAGGAAGAAACTCCAGAACTGAGTTGTTTTACTTTCCACCACTGATAAATAAATGCAAGTTATTTATTATTTATTGATAAATTTATTCACCAATCATGAGAAAGCTGGTGTGACTTCAATAAATCAAAGTTAAACCTGCTGGTTTCCTCTGATCACATCCAGGTTTGGATTATTGGAGAAAATAAAACCAAACTGCAGAAGTTTGCAGGATTTTTTCCTCACTTTGTGTTTTTAGCCTCAACGCTGCTCTGCTCCTCCTCCTTCTTCTCTTGCTCATCCTCCTCATCTTCCTCCACCTCCTCCTCAGAGCTGCTGTCATGGAAACGTGGGTCTTGGTGCCAGGAGACCTTTGGCGCCTGGATCTTCTCAGCTTTGTACTTGGCTGTTGGGAAGATTGAAGAGATGAACAGAGATCTGCTCCATGTGTGGGTCTGGTGAGCAGAACTGATGAGACTCACCCGTCTCTCCGCTTCCAGCTGCTGGTTCGTCTCCAAAGAAGGAAAATCTGAATCCGGAGGAGTCCTCCGACTTGGAGCTGGGATCAGCTGACAGGAGGGAGGCCGGCAGCTGTTCTTCCTCTGCTTCTCCCTTCTCTTCCTCCACTTTATCCCAGTTTGTCTCCTCCTCTCCCTCAGCAGAGCCGTCGTTCGTCTGGCCGAACACGGCCTTCAGGTCTCCAGACACCTGGAAATAAATCTCCTTGGAAACTTCAGGCAGCTTCTGAGCCTCTTCCCTCTTCTTCCTGCGGGCCGCCTTGCTGCGAACAGAACAAACCTTCAGGATCCTGCTGGGAAAAGTCTGACTCCAGTTTAAAGTTCTGATGATTTGTGGATCTTCTGAGCTAAACTTTGACAGAATCTACACACAGATTCAAGTGATCAGAAGTCATAAATGATTGTGTCAGTTTGATCTGAGGATGGAGGTGGTTCCTCTACCTCTCCTTTTTGGTTTCTTCTGTTTTGGTCTCGAATGCAGTGTGCTCCTCTTTGCTCGGGTCGTAGTGCAGCGCCGACACGTCTCTGCAGACACAAAACAACAGATTTAAATCTGTCCAAACTCCACCTTTTAGTCCAGCAGAGCTGGAAATCAGACTGACGCCCACCTGAACTGCTTGGCTTTGCCAGCCGTTTTGCCGCTGGCCTGTTGGCCAGTTCCGAGGACGCTCTGCAGGATGGACAGATTCTTCTTCTTCTCCTCCTGCAGAGCCTCTTCGTCCTCCACTGGACTCTTCTGAACTTCTGAAAAGCAAAAAATGAAAAACCCTTCAGAAGGTAACAGAGGGAGGTCCATATTGTCCTGCAGCTCAACAAAACAATGAAGTTCTCATTGGTTCTGATGGAGTGGAGTGTGATACAGACATCATGAAGCAATGAACCTAAAACAAATCAAACTGGTTCTGATTGAACTGAACTAGTTCTTGTTCAGTGAGAACTATTACTGGACAATAAATTGTCTCAGAAGTTATTGTAATAAACAACAATAATAATAATAAAATAATAATAATAAAAATAGCATAATAATTATAATGCAATAAAACATTCTCAGAAATTAATAAACTTTAATTTCTAATGAACTTTTAAATACTGGGATAGGATAACATTTCAAATATCCAAAACAAATAAATAAAAATAAATAAATAAATGAATTATAAAGTCTCTGTAAATAAAACTTTCCTTCAAAAAAAAAGGAATAGTTGAGACAAAAACATCAAACTCAAGACTTTTGTCATCCAGTTTTGATCTCCTCTAACATCCCTCCTCCCTCTAACCTCGTTCCTCTTCCTCGTCCTCTTCCTCCAGAAAGCGGGAGTCCAACCGGAATCGCTCGTCCGTCCCAAAGCGAGACTGCAGCTCCATCAGCTGGATAACAAACAAACATCTTGGTTTCAGAACCAGAACCAGGACTTTAACTAGACCAGACTGAGGCAGCACTACAGTTCATGACAACCAGACCTTCTGTCCAGCTGGACCTTCAAACTCCGGCCTGATGTCAAATCTGCTGCCATCCTCCTCTTCATCGCCTTCCTCATCATCTTCACTGTCAGCAAACAGGCGAGGACCCGACGGCTTTAGGCGCTCCTGGAAACAGGCAGAGGTGCTGAAGCCACTGGGATGATTAGAGCTGAGCAAATGCTCTCAGATCCTCACTCACTGCTTTGTGTGGAGCGTTCTGATTGGCTGCTGCTGCTCCATCAAATGTGGCTTCGTCTTCTGATTGGCTGTCCTGGAACAGGGGCTTCTTTGACTCTTTGACCGCTGAAACAACTTCCTGCTTTTCCTCCTCATCGTCTGAACCAAAGACGATGCGTTTCCCTGTGGTTGGAGGCGGAGCCTCCTGATGGAATAATAAAATAGAATTTAAAAAAAGATTAACAACCCTGACCATCCTGTTACTGAGGCTGACTTGGGAAAACAGAGTGTCTTCAGTCAGAGGCTTCTTAAAATATGCTGTAATACAGACCGCTACAAGAGATCTCTCATGCCAACAGCCATCACAATCTACAATAACTCTTTGAAGAATTTTAATTAATATGAGTTTAACATTTAATTTCCCTTTGGGATCAATAAAGTAAATTTGAATTTGAAACCAGGAAATAAAGTTTCATGCGTCTTTATTCAACTGAAAGTTTACAAAAAAGCCCAGTTAAGTTATTTAGGGGAAGTTAAATGTGCTAAACGTTTTCAAAGCTAGTAAAAACGTTAAAGCATTAAATGAAATCAGTTCCACTTTTAGCGCTTTAGTGGAAGTGTTCAGATCAATAAAACAAACACTGAGGTCTGGAATCAGAGGAGATCAGTCCTCTTTCATCCTGGATATTCAGAACAGACACCAGAACCAGAGCTAGCTACCAGTTGGAAAACCAGGAACACCCACCAGGTTGGCCAGAGCTCCCTGGATGAGCTTCTTATGCTCCTCAGCCTCCTTCTGCCTCTGCTGGAGAGCAGCCAGCCTCCTCATGTTGGCCTTCCTCTGGAGCTCCTCTTCCTCCTTGGCTGCCAACGCCACCCGGGGAGGAGCTACTTCCTCCTCAGCCTCTTCTTCCTCTTCCTCCTCTTCCTCACTGGAAGAGGACTTGCTGCCTGGAGCAGGAGCTGGATGAGGAGCTGCTCCCGCCTGCTGCTCTTCTTCCTCAGAGGAGCTGCTGGATGAAGGCTGATTCTCTGCAGATGTCATCTCTTCCTCCTCTTCTTCACTCCCAGAGGAAGAGTCGGTCTGTGGATCTCTGAGAACTTCTGATGTTTCTCCATGTTTCTGTCTCTCGCTGCCTATAGCGTCATTCTGCTCATGTTCCCTCTTCCTCCTCAGACACCCGCCAGTTTGAGAAGTTTCTGGCCCGGTTTCCTCTAAGGGCTGCAGAGACGCTGATGTCACTCCTTCTGCTTTCTTTCTCTTCTTCTTGTGTTCTTTGTCATCGCTGCTGCTGTCCTCCCCCAGGATGGAGGCAAGGATCTCGTCGGGGGTGATGGCTTCCTTGCGCGCCTGTCGCACCGGGAGGCCAGACTCCAGTTTCAGTCCCGGTCCCAGGATGCTGGGAACTTTGCTCTCGGCCAGCCTCTGTAAATCAGCCAAGGAGATCCTCAGATGGTTGGAGTTAGCAGAAAACAGGGCTGGAAAATCAAAATCTGAAGACGAGTCTGAAGAGTTTCCCTCCTCCTCTTCATCGTCCTCATCACTGTGTGAATCTGATGAGTGATTTATCGCAGGGTGGACGCCAGCTGGGTTCTCTCTCTGCAGAGAGGATGAGGTTTTACTGGAGGAAACATCTCCAGGTGTAGTTTTTCTTTTCATTTGTCTCTTCTTGTCTGAAAGCTGCTGCGCTGTCAGTGATGAAGGTTTCTCCTGTGAGGCAGGTGGATTTCTTCTGGATTCAAACAGTTCATCTGTGCCAGCAGAGTCGTAGTCTTCCTCGTCTCCTGGAATCAAGTGAAGAAATCAGGTCAGGTCCAAGGTTATATTTAGCTTTTGCTGTTTCTAAGTTTGCACTTTAAAGAACTTCATCAAAGCCTTCATTGACTCCTGAATTTAAGTGAAGCTTTTTCTACTTTTTTCAATGATCCCATTTTTTCCTAAACCATGAAGGTCCATCAGGTCTTTCCTCAAAGTCTTATTTTGTCACATTCTTCCTACAAACTCATCTCAAGGTGTCTGACAGGAAAACATCAGGCTTCTTCTCTGCTCAGTGAAGTCCGGATTGCAGAGCTGGTTCTCCAGAGTAATCCCAGCTCCATGCGTTTCTACCAGCTAACGAAAGATGATGATTCTTTACTTGGTGTTTCTCAGCGATCAAAGGTCATTTGGTCATTGACATTTTTAATAACTGGGATGACATATTGATGACATATTGATTGAAAATCCCCGTTTAAAGAATTTCTATTACCTTTGGGTCCTGATTTCACCGAGTAGTCGAGTCCCACCACTTCCAGGTTGTTGTCGTCTTCCGCCTCCTGCTGCAGTGCATCATGGGAGCTATGCTGGGCGGCCACCAGACTGCGGATTTCCTCGTCCGAATCGACATCGCTGTCAAGGAACCACCTCTCCTCCCTCTGAGCTGCTCTGTGATTGGTTGGCAGATCAGAGCCGTTGGTGAGCTGATGGGCTTCAGTGTTTTCTGTTAAGAAGAAACATGGATTATAAACCTGTCCTATATGTTTCATAACCCTGAAAATGAATAAACTTATTCAGTGAACAGGCCCACAGCATCACGGATGTTCCACCATGCTCAACAGCAGGCATTACATGCTGTAATAGTTTTAAACTGAACAGTTCCAGTTCTAGTAAATTGACAATAGACTCTTCTACACCTATTTTGACGGCACATGCTTACAAAATAAGTCACAGTAGATAAATTTGTATTAAAATATCAAAGCAATCAGCTAATCTGAATTGTTTTCTACATGTTTGGGTCAGCAATAAATTTCCATAAGACAAAAGTGATGACAGAATTTAACTGGAGCTTATTAAGAACCTCTCAAGATTATTTAGTCTCCATATATGGATTTAGCCTACAAATTTTAAACTTGCGTCTGTGCCTCTGCTGCCTCCATGGTGGCAAATTTAAAATGTTATCTGGGCTGTTTAGCAGCTTCTGATTGACCCTGCATATCTAATTTATGAACCTCATTAAATTGGCTTTAAGGAGCCTCTACAGAACCGTCTCAGTCTCCGGTTGCAGCAAACATGAGAGGCTGCAGGAAACTGGAAGAGCCATGGAGGCTCCAATGGAGAACCAATGAGTTTGGAGAAAAGTTGAGAACCACCACAAACCAAGTTTTTAAACATCTGAATGAACCAAAGTAGGACACAGGGTTTCTGTATAATACGAACAGAACAAAGGCCAGCGATCCACTGAACTATCGTCTATTTTTTATCAGAATTGGGTCCGATGACAGACCTTAAAAACATTTTTCCTCAACATTCTCCAACTATTCTGTGCAAAAAAAATTCAACAGTTCATGAGATGTTGTCACATCAACATAGTGTTAATTTTGTCCATAGCTTCTTTGTGTAAGAACACTTCCTTAGGAACAGACAGGAACATTTTAAAAAGTACCTGCTCCTGCTGAAAACATTAAGGGAGTTGTCGGGATCCGTGCGACTCTTCTTGGGTTTGATTGGTTCGTATGGGGGAAACTCTCCCCTCCTTCTCTTGCTGATGTCATCATCCCCTCCCTCCACCTGCCAGGTGAGCTGGGTAACTGACAGAGTCTCATCTGGACCGGTCCGGTCCAGTTTGCGGATGTTGTGGCAGTACTTTGATGGGTCGTACTTCACTGTTCGAGCTTTGCTGCCTTTCTGACACCTGAGCTGCAGCACAGGAAGGACTCGACCGAATTTACTGACCACCCAGTCCTGAAACCAGAGAACAGAGTGAACATCTCTTCCTCCACACACAAACCTGCGTTTCATAGAGACCAACAGATAAAACCAGCAAACATGTCTGTATGGAGCTCAGATCAAAACATCTGATTCTGTCTTTAGCAAAATGTAAAGTCAGAGAATAATAAGCATTACATTAAAAACACATTTAGCAACAAAAACTGAGTTGTTGCTGCAGTGGGTCTGGAGGAAGAGGAGCACCGGTCATGGGATGATGAAGATCTTGGTAAAAAGTTTCAATCAGGGCTGAAATCAGTAGTTTATTATACTGTCTTTATTACAGGTTTAGTTTTGATCTGAGTAGAGAAAAATAAAACTTGTTAATCAGTGAGTTTTATAGCAGCTCAAATGTTGAATTTTGGACATTGGAACGAAACACACCTTGATTATGGGTGAGGCAACATGTCTTAACAGCTTTAAGCTCTGCCCCTATCCTATTCTGACAGTTTGTGATTGTTGTTTCCTGCAGAGAGACTCCCAGACAATCAGATTCACCTTCAGACCAAACTAGCAGCTTCCTCTCAGTGAGTCCAGCTGCAGGAGAGAAAAGGAAACCTCCAACTCTGCTGCTTCCAGCTGCTCACACTGAAGGTGAGTTGGACCAAGAACCTCAGAGTCACTTTGAGGGAAGTTAGTAGAGGAGGGAGGGAGCCGTGACTGACTGGACCTTCTGTGTTTTCAGCTTCACTCAGAGACAAAATGGCTTCCAGGTTAGAGGAGGATCTCTGCTGTCCGATCTGTCAGGACGTCTTTAAGGATCCGGTTGTTTTGTCATGTAGCCACAGCTTCTGTAAGGAATGTCTGAAGAACTGGTGGAGAGAGAAACCAGCAAGAGAGTGTCCAGTTTGTAAGAGGAGATCTTCAAGGTATGATCCACCTTTAAATCTGGCTCTGAAGAACCTGTGTGAGACTTTCTTACAGCAGAGAGATCAGAGAGTTTCATTGGATCTCTGCTGTCTGCACTCTGAGAAACTCAAACTCTTCTGTCTGAACCATCAAGAACCAATTTGCTCCATTTGCAGAGATTCAGAAAAACACACCAACCACAGATTCAGACCCATCGATGAAGCTGCTCAGAATCACAAGAAGAAACTTCAGGAAACTCTGGAGCCTTTAAAGAAGAAGCTGGAGCTAACGAAGGAAATTAAAAAGAACTTTGATCAGACAGCAGAACACCTGAAGGTCCAGGCCCGACACACAGAGAGGCAGATTGTTGAGCAGTTTAAGAAGCTTCATCAGTTTCTAGCAGAGGAAGAGGAGGCCAGGCTGGCTGCACTGAGGGAGGAAGAGGAGCAGAAGAGAGGGATGATGAAGGAGAAGATGGAGGCTCTGAGCAGAGAGATAGCAGCTCTTTCAGACACAGTCAGAGCCACAGAGGAGGAGCTGAGAGCTGCAGACGTCTCATTCCTGCACAACTACAAGGCTGCAGTGGAAAGAGTCCAGCGCTGCCCCCTGCTGGAGGATCCACAGCTGCCCTCAGGAGTTCTGATAGACCAGGCCAAACATGTGGGCAACCTGGCCTTCAACATCTGGAGCAACATGAAGGACATGGTGACCTACACTCCTCTAGTTCTGGACCCAAACACTGCTGGGTCAAAGGTCATCCTGTCTGAAGATCTGACCAGTTTGACTGGAGGAGAGGAACAGCAGCTTCCTGATAATCCAGAGAGGTTTGGTTCATGCTGGTCTGTCCTGAGCTCTGAGGGCTTTTACTCAGGGAACCACAGCTGGGATGTTGATGTTGGAGACAGTGAAGGATGGACGCTTGGTGTGATAGCAGAATCTGTCCAGAGGAAGGGAGACATACAGTCTGGATGGTTGGTTATATGGTTCTATAAAGGTAAATATAAAACAGAGTCTCCACCAGCTCCAGTCACAGTTCTATCAGTCCAGAAGAAACTCCAGAGGATCAGAGTGAATCTGGACTGGAACATAGGAAAGCTGTCGTTCTCTGACCTGGATACTAACACACACATACACACTTTCACACACACCTTCACTGACAAAATGTTTCCTTTGTTCAGAACTTGGAATAAAGTAAAAATCCTCCCTATGAAAATCTCAGTGATCAAACAGCAGCTCTGATGTTCTCAGAACATCAGAACAAAAAGTCCAAATGAACCTTACTGATCAGATTGAAACTCAGTGATTTAAACAGGAAACTGAAGATGGTCTGATCTGAGGATCTGCTTGTTTTCAGCTCAGCTTAATAATCATTCCAGAAGCTACAAACTAAATGCGCCATCAAGTGGATGATGTGGACTTTAGTTTGGTTCCGACACCCGATCCAGTTGTGTTGATCCTGAACAGGTACCATGTGAGGTTAGTGGAGACATGAGGACACTATAGAGCTCTGCTGATGAAACGAACTGAGATCCAAACATCCAGACTGATGAACAGAGGAAAACTCTGAGAGGTTTTTATATTTAGATGAGGAACATCTCAGCAGATTTATCAGGAACAGGAAGAAGTGGACAAACCAACCTTACATCCTGGTACTTCAGATCCTGGCACCGCAGCCTTCATGGTGAAGTTTTGGACTCCAGTTTTGCTCCACGAATCCAAAAGTTTCTGCTTCTTTGCTTCATTTACAGATCTTTGAAGATGATGTTCTGCTGCCTCCTGACGCTCCTGAGCCAACCTGCAGCACATTTATTAACTTAATAATGCCATTTTCATGCTCTCCTTCTGCGTTATGGGTAACTTCTAGTACTCCAGGTTCCTCCCACAATCCAAAAATACAACTGTTGTGTTAACTGGTCTCTAAATTGTCCCTAGAAGTGAGTGTATTCATGGCTGTTTGATGGTGGATTTTGAATCTCAACCAATGACTGCTGGAGATCAGCAGGTCAGCTGCAGCTGGTAAACAAAACATTATCTCAAAAACACTGAAATCAAACATTATAAAATATATTTAGAGTTTAATCACATGGCATCTTTTTCTCTCCGGTAATTAAAGCATCAGATTATTGTTCATCAAAACTGATTCTGTTAAAATCACCAAGGTTTTTGACTTATTTAGGTTTGTAAGAAACCTAAATAAGTACTTTAATTTATTTCCTAAATTACTGAGAGCTTTTCATAAACTTACACAATATTTTAAGATGTAAAATGTTTATTTCATTGTTATAAAGGTTGAGGCAAAGTATTTATTTAAAACAAACTAACAACCTGATGTATTGTAGAGTTCATTTTTATATGGGGAAAGAAATAAATTAAGGAGAACAAGCTGTGACAAATTGAGTGTTTGTTTTTACCGACTGCTGATTAAAGTTTCACCGAGAAACCTTAATGAGGAAAGGAAAATTGATGCATCATAGCCTTGATTTAATAATGTTTTGTCCATGTTTACTTTTATATAAAATATATTTATATGCAGAGTTTCTTTTCTTTTAAAGATTTCCATTGAAAGTCTCTGATGTTCTCATTCTAACAACCGGTGAATTCGTTTTTGTTTATTTAACACAGGGACAATGTGCAAACACTATTAAAAGATGCTTTGGACCAGATTGAGTTTAAGCTAGTTTCCATCAATAGTCCCTTAGCAGGTGAGTTAATAAAACAGGTTAATATCATAAAACCTACATGGAAAGTTGTTATATGCTCTATACAATCACCATACAGTCATACAATTACAATACAAACAGTAGTAGATGATATTTTTAATTAACTGACCAGGATAAGGATAAGCCAACTTATCCTTAAATCAGCTCTGATCTGTGATGAACTTGTGACCTATTGAAGCACAGATTTTTAAAAAGTATTTTACTGATTTATTCAAAACTGATCTGCCTATCAGAAATTAGAGAACTGAAAATCTGTATCAGCTGGTAAAATCCTGATCAGTGCATCTCTAGGACAAAGACTAAATATGTTAATCAATCCATAAATCCAGCAGCTTTTTAAAATATTTTCATTTGTAAATAGGCCACTGACATAAATCTATCTCTGCTGAATTTTATAACCAAATCTTCTGTATAAAATGAAATTTTCCTGCCTAGAATGTGAAGTTCAGTAATAAAATTAACCTTTGGAGGAAGCTCTCCTTGGCTGCTTCAATCTGCAGAGTTCCTCCTTTCCATTTGGATTTATTAAGAACCGTCATACCTGCAGAGAAAACATGAAAACGTAAAATGACCTGGACTCTGATGTCATATAAATCTCAGAGAGTAAACAGAAAAACTGGGAGATGGAGAAAATTTCACCTCTACTGAATCTGTTCTAATTAGGTTCAGCACTGATTAATTTCATTAAGAACTTCCTACATCATTGTCATCAACAAGATACTATTTACTTTAGATAAAAATCTATAATTTGACTGTTCTAAAGGTCAAAAATAAATAATATTACATGTCTGACAATATCTCACTTTCATCAGATCACAGGATGGAATTATTTTATCTTAAGTTTCCTGCAGCTGCTTCAAGATAGAAATATTGGCTGTTGAAGTTTCTTCACTTACATTTCTTCAGGTCTGCTTCAGAAATGTTGATGTTGATGTAGGCGAATGTTTTGTAAGGAACATCTGCAGAAAAAAATAAGACAATAGCAGACAATAAAGGCTCTGAGAAGAATCCTGATTTTAACCAGAAATCCTTAAAGTCATCCATTTCTTTGTTTTATTGGAAAATATTGCAGAACCTTGAAATTTTCAGCACAAGCAAATATTCAAAGAAAAATTATATCCACTCATTTGGTTAAAAGACTACCCAGTTTTCAAATCAAAATAAATCCATCCATCCATTTTCTTTCACCCTTGTCCCTAATGGGGTCAGGAGTTGCTGGTGCCTATCTCCAGCTATGTTCTGGGCGAGAGGCAGGGTACACCCTGGACAGGTCGCCAGTCTGTCGCAGGGCAACACAGAAACAAACAGGACAAACAACCATGCACACACACACTCACACCTAGGGAGAATTTGGAAAGACCAATTAACCTGACAGTCATGTTTTTGGACTGTGGGAGGAAGCCGGAGAACCCGGAGAGAACCCACCATGCACAGGGAGAACATGCAAACTCCGTGCAGAAAGACCCTGGGCCGGGAATCAAACCCAGAACCTTCTTGCTGCAAGGCAACAGTGCTACCAACTGCGCAGCCCATCAAAATAAATAACGAAACAAAATAGAGAAAACTGTAGGTATCATTTAACCATAAAGACAATATTAAAACACATGAACTTATTTTACAACTCTCAGACCATTAGGAGCATTCTCACCCTTCTCATCCCTCCTGGTACGCAGCTCTATATCCAGAACCTCTCCAAACTTTCCAAATCGGTCCTTCAAATCCTTCTGGGTGACCGTGTGGTTCAACCCGCCAATGTAAAGCCGCCGCATTGTGCAGACTCCACAAAACCAAAGTCACTTCAAGAACAGCAAATACCAGCAGCCTGTAGCAAACACAGCCATCCAGACATCTACTGATGTGTGTGGAGCAGCATCCGTTATTTCAGCAACAAACCTTAAAGGAGACAGAGATGTTAGAAAATGGAGCAGTTTCTTATGTGAACAAGCATTTTTATTTCTATAATCACAAGGTATCATTTTTCTTTGAAAATATATTTAAATTGTTCACCTCATTAGTTCAACATCTTTGTAGGCCATTTTGGATAATCAGTTTAATAACAGTAACCAAAAAAAAAAAAAAAAAAGTATGTATATATTATCTCTAACTGATCTGTCCTGGTCTGGGTTCGTGGGAATGATAAACATTTAATCAAACAAAACTATACAACAAAAAACAATAAAGATATGATATTGCTCGATCTTTATGATGCTATGTAAACAGTCTAAGGGTTTATGAATAGGAGAAAAACATAAAATATTCAAAATACATTGAACATAAGTCACAAGTTGCTTAGAGGAGGATGAGAAACACTGTTAAAAGTTCAATCACAGTAGTGGGGATAAAATCTAAAAGAAACAGCGTGTTATCTAAGCTCAAACAACAGATCAAATGGATAAAGGAACTGACGGTACAGTCCAGTGGTCGTGTTGTCCTTTTTAAATGGATTACTGAGATCCACAGGAATTAATATCCAGATTTGAGATATTTTTGCAGGTAATATTGAGCTGTTTTACAGGACAGAGGAACAGAAAACAGGAGAATAAACTCGTGATCATTTTATCGTTAGTATTAGATTCACAACACAGAGACTGAGAAAAGTAAGACCACCTCATGTACAATAAACAAACACATCACAAAAAATGTCAATTAATTTTAAAATCTACAAGTTGACACCAATAACAGAAATTTCTAATGTTTACCTCACATGTATTCAACCGGTGCTTCGCCCTTTCTAGTCCGACGTACATTTACTTCCGGTAGTTTCTGAAAACGTTCCGCGTACTTTATATTAATGTAAAAACACAATGCCAGCTTTTAAAAGAATAAAAGAAAGATTTAGTTGAAAACTCATTTTTATTTAAAAACATAGTACATATACAAAATTACATTCCGCCAGGCGAAAAATACAGTTTCTCGGGTTTTGTCGATATTTCCTGTCTCTTGTCTCCTGTCTAGGAAGAGGATGTTTCACCTTTTTGCGTCCGAATAAATCGTATTTTTACAATCTATTACCAACATTAACGCATTATTTTATGACATTTAGATTGATTTATATTTATGGTTTTTGTACCAATAGACTCGATAGCAACACCAGTTTCAAAATGTTCACTTTATTTTTGGTATTGTGCTGTTCATATAATATGAAGCATTAGGCAGTGGTGGTGACGAGCTTGTGAGTTTTAAGTCTGGTTGATTTAAGGATCGTCGGTCGATTTTCCAAACCTTTGTGACCATACACGACACGAGCCGATTAAAGTCCAACAGATTCGATCGGTTCGTGTGTCCAGCCGCACAGCAGGAGAAACACACGAACAGATTCCACTCACGAACTTCTCGATTCCAGAAGAAAATCCATTAAAACCCCCAACATACCACATGAGAAGTTAGAATAAACAAACACGGATGGCAATGTAGGAGCAGTAGGGATTTTATTAATATATGGCTTCATGACCGTATATAAATACGGTGTATATATATATATATATATATATATATATATATATATATATATATATATCATAAAAGTTAGATAGATCAGCATTAAACATTATTGGAAAGACACAGAAAACAAAACATTACGTGTATGTTATTCTAGAAAACATCATACATTTATACATTTAAATTTAATTGAATTTAAATTGAATTTAAAAGCAAAAACAAGTGTACACACACACACCCATTATAAAGATGTGCAGTTGCTTGGCAGGTAAAGTTCAGGACTGTCAGCTGTTGAGGAGAGAAAACAAAAAGTCTATATAAAGAGAGAATATAAACACCAAAACATGTAGGTCTTCCAATAATTAAAAATCAACAGAAAAGTACTATTTACAGCAGACAGTTTTTAAGGCAGGCTACAAGTAACCCATAATATGAGGTTGTGAGCAGGCATGTCAGTAAAAACTTTTGACTTGCAAGAAAAAAATATGTATTTTGCACACGTCCGTTTTTTTTATCCTCAGTAATGTTTATTTCTTTTTTCTTTTTCTATTTCAGATACAGGAAAATTAGCAATCTGTATGTACAATCCACTGACTTACAACATGAGGCAAGAAGCTTCTGACCCAGTTTGTAAACCATTAACCTCAACACGTGCAACTAATTGAAAGGATACCTGCAGAGCCTCAGCAGCTTCCTGTCCAGGTACCGACCTGCAGTTATAACTAATGGGGGGTAATCTGAGAGGGAATGAGGAGTAACCAGGTGGAAGGGTTTGAAAACATTACCAAGGGGGAAATGCCCTTTCGAGTCCGATGGTTTATCTGAAAACGTTCCGCGTACATTATACTTTATATTAATGTAAAATACACAATACCAGCATTTAAAAGATTAAAAGAAAAATTTAGAAGAAAACACGTGTTAATTAAGAAATATAATACATATATAAAATTATATTCCTCCAGGCGAAAGAGACAGTTTTTCGGGTTTTGTCGAGATATGTTCCTTGTCCTATCTACTGTGTAATTGAAGAGGGGATGTTTCACATTTTTGCGTCCGAAAAAACATTATTTTTACAGTGTAATACCAACATTAACGCATTATTTTATGACATTTAGATTTAGTTTACTTATATTTGTGTTTTTTTTGTACCAACAGAAGCACCCAGTAAGGTCAAAAGGACTCGACAGCAACACCGCGTCACCCCCTAATTTCAGACCGAGGTGGTACAGCCCAGAGAGCGGGAGGCTGCAAACAGCTAGCTTCACAGATCAGCTGGGGCACTCAGACCAGGTAAGTTAAAAGCATTAAATTAATTAGACTTTTTATGATTGGAAACGACTTTAATGTGGCCGAATTTATTGTGTGGAATTCTCTAGTTACGTATAAATTGAATTTAATTGTGTTTCTTAATAAATATATACGGTAAATGGTAGTTTTTGTTGGTTGTTTTTCTGAAAGTAACAGTTCTTAAGTGTTTTGAGGAGAAATGGGTAGAGCAACAAACTTCGCGGATAGAAATAACATTAGAAAAACAAAGTTGGTGGTATAGAACTAATAGATTTTACTTCCACATAAATTGTAAGTCTGTCTGCTGTGTTGTAGATTCAAAGATATAGATTTAATAGATTAGCCAGACATTGTTCTCCAGTTATAGTGGAGGACAGTTACTTCATACTAACATCACTCAATAATAAGTGAAAAGTAAAGTGCAGCAAAACTAATCCTAGAAGTTAAACGAGCTCAAAAACGTCCATTTGTTTGATTTAGCATTTTCTCTTTCCTCTCTTTCTACCAAAAACTGAATGGCAAAAGTCTTCAGTCTGGTGCTTTGGTTTCAACAAGCCCTTTTTTAAGTGACAGTTTTGTTTCTAGAAATGTCATAATGCATTTTATTTGTTGTTTCTGCTCTTTTGTTTATTTATTTTGAATATTTGATATGTTTTCCATGTCCATTGTTAAATGCTTGTTAGAATTTAAAGTTTATTGATCTTTGAGAATGTATTAAATTACTTGAAAACGGTATCAAAGCAACAATATTATTGATTATTGCAATAACTTCTGGGACAATTTATCGTCCAGCAAAATTAGTTATAGTGACAGGGCTACATCTGAGTGTTGTTGCTGTTTCTCCAGGAAGAAGAGGAAGATGAGTGAGGAGAATGCAGAGGAGGTGAAGCAGCTGGAGGCTGAGGTGAAGCTGCTGCAGGCAGAGATCAGAGCGCTGCAGCAGCAGCGACAGGACAGCTGGGAAAATGTCTCCTTACGGTTCAGGGGACAGATGCAGGACGCTCTGTGAGTTTACCTCCTTTTATTTCCATCAGATTCCATGTTTGAGTACCAGAGAGAAATGATGGGATATTTGAGTGTCTCTGCAGAGCGTTTGTCTGTGGACGGACGCAGGACCTTGAGGAGACGGTGGTGTCCAGGCTGAAGGAGGAGGTGGAGGAGCTGGAGAAGGACCTGAAGCTGCAGACTCAGATGAATGGCATCACCTTGAACAGCTGCATCACAAAGACCCTGCAGAGCCGTAAGGAAGATAATCTGCTGGACATTTCCAACACTAGACATCTAGCTGCGTTTCCATTGACTATGAAATTGCACAAATGGAAATTGACATGGCTGAATGATGAATTTATCTTTTCTAACTGTTTACATCTATAAAACAGTTAGATGATAGACTGGATGGATCTCTGGTGGATCTGTTCAGGTGCTGCTGATGAGTTTCTCCCGAGGTCAGGATGGGTCAGTCTAATAGGGTTAGACTGACCCTATTATCAGTGTGTCAGTCTAACGCCCAGTGCTGGTGTCTAACACCCATCTTTTTTACTTATCCCTGTGAACAAGCTGATTCATGTGTGATTTTAATTTAATTCATTTTTTAATCCAGTTGCAAAATTGTGTTGTTTTGACATCAGCAGAGTATAGACAAAGATTTGCAAACATTTGTAATGGAAACGCAGCTTCTGTCAGCGGCCATATGCTCAACATGTTGTTTGTCTGTTAGACTCATCTTTGTTATTTAAAACCAGTTACTCTGACCTTCTTTCTGGGCTTTTTGATGGTTTAAAATTTAATTTGAGACTCAAAGGAACTGGCTAATGTTCTTTTGTAAATACACAAATAAATTATTAACATATTCACTACTTAAAGTTGCAGTGTAACTTTTATAAAAAGAAAGTTTCACTGCTTTAGTCAGATGCCCAGTTTCTCTTTCAGAATAAAAGTCTAGTGTTATTTGTTTCTGTGTGTGTGCCAGGCGGCCGGGAGGTGGTCCACCAGGTCTGTCTGTCAGGTCGCAGCTCTGAGCTGGTCTTCCAGGTAGAGTTCCAGCTTTCTGAACTCAAGGTGAGTCTTTTTATTCTCTTGATGTTAAGGTTGTTTTACTGATATTGGTTCTGGGACCAGCAGCTGTTCTCAGCCTCTTTGTTGTTTAATTTTCTTGTGACTGTTTGTTGTTTCTCTGGCTGTATTTAGGTTAGAAGGGGAAGATGGGATTTCGCTTTCTATCCCTGTTGGCTCCAGAACAGTGTCAGATGAAGGATAGAGGAGATCTATAGAGAGAAATATTAGGAAAAAAAATAGTTCCGCGTTTAGCCAGCAGTGGGTGACAGAGAGCCATAATTAGATCAGTGATTTCAGCTGCTCCTGAAACTTCAGGAATGATGCTCATCATTTGTACTTAAGTAATTAAATCAATTATTCGCATAATAAATTTAAAATACTCAATTACTACTGGATACGGATATGGAAAACAGTCCCCCAAACAAGAAACACGCTTTTGGAAAAGATGGATGGATGATATTGCTGAAAATTTTTTATGATGTAAGCATTTCACATCAGTTGATATCGATAATTATTAATTAGTTTTTTTGTTTTAAATATCTGAAATGCTGCCAAACTCGGAGCATGACCTTTTCTGTTTTATCCAGTTTTCACTCCATGCCACAGTTTTTTATTTTTAAGCAGTTATGAGGCATGGTGATGAAACCTGAAACTGCTTCTGCACAAGTTTCTCAGCAAGTTGTTTCTAGGTAACCAAAGAACAAGTTGCTAGGTGACCAAAGAGTGAGTGAGATGGTTGATTCCACCAACTGTATTTAGCTGGTTGTTGGAGTTTTAGTGACTAAAGCTTACATCTCCCAGAATGTGGTGTGTTTCTGGATTAGTGAATATTCCACATATTGAATGTATAATCTATTGATGTTGAGCATGTTTATATTATGATATATATTGTTGTCCATTCCTAGACGGAGATAAAGTTCTGAATTTGTTCATGCTGTCCTTCTGTCTCTACCTGTGTTCTCTGAATGGCGCGTGTGTCTTTTTCTGCATTTGTCCTCTCAGTGGAGTGACATATCTGCATTCAGTCCTGCATGCCTTAGTCTAACCATCTTTAATATCTAATTTGCATCATGTAAACCATACATTGGATACTTCCTGTATGTGTGAACTGAAACTGAATCATAAAACAGTTTGACAGAAATCATTTTTTTAATTTGGGAAAGTCAAAGTAAATTTCTGATTTGTGCAAACAGGATTGAAGCTGGATCTGTTGGCTAACTGGAGCAGATGTTGGACTGTTTTTACTGATGGATGTAATGTCTGCAGGATGGATCAAGAACAGAGCGGAGAGTCAGAGATCTGAACCTGGCGCTGGACTCCAGCGACCTGCAGAGCCTCAGCAGCTTCCTGTCCAGGTACCGACCTGCAGTCATAACTACTGGGGGGTAATCTGAGAGGGAATGAGGAGTAACCAGGTGGAAGGGTTTGAAAACATGACCAAGGGGGAAAAATACATTATTTCAGTTGTCATAATCCTCTACAATGAATCTCTGATTTTTACTCAGCAAACTTTAAAGTTAAGATAATTTCACATGAATGTATAATTTTGAAACCGAAGCGCTCCATCTCAGACTCTACAGGCCTCAGTTAGCAGGTTAAAGTCAAAGATTATGACCATGAACCAGTCTGGCTGCTTGGAAAGGTTGAAGGGAGGAGCCTTTTTTTTCTCTAGAAACAAGATGGCTGCCTGACTGAGGTCAGCAGAACTGCATGTGGAAGAAGGATGAGACTTATGGGGCAAAGTCCTCTGGACAGATGAGACCAGAGTGAAGATGCTGAACTATGATGGACAGAACCACTGTAGAAGAGACCAAACACCACATGCCAACTGGAGCACGATGGGAGAAGGATGATGAAGTGGGTTTCTGCTGTAATTGACTGCAGCCAAAGTATTCTAGAGTCCAATGTGAGTCCTTCTGTCCTACAGCCGAAGCTTGGTCCAAACTGGGTCTTCAACAGAACCAGAGTCTCAAACTGAGCAGCAGGTTAATGACAGAAGGGCTGAAAAAGAGAAGAATTGAGGAATTTCAGTGGCATAGTCAAAGTCCAGACCTCATCCTGATTGAAAGGCTGAGGTGGGACTAGGACCCTATTATCAGTGTGTCAGTCTAACACCCAGTGCTGAGAGGTTCTGGTCCGTTCTTCATTCTGCTGCAGAGCGTCTGCTCTGCTCTGATTGGCTCTGAGTCTGAGGCCAAACCACATCTGGATTGGATGACCCAGACTGCAGAACCTGGCAACCAGCACACGGAAAAATTCTGAAGACAATGATTCAGCTGCTGCTGCTCCATCAGGACCTCTGGCTTTATGAGTGTGTGTGTGTGTGTTTCAGCCAGTCCTTACTGTCCAGCCCAGATGGACCATCTCTGGTGGATCCGTCCGGGTTCAGGTGCTGCTGATGAGTTTCTCCCAAGGTCAGGGTGGGTTTCCTCCTCCAGGATTACCCACTTTATCCAAGCTGATGTGGATCTTTTTGATGTGGATCTTTCTGATGTGGATCTTTTTGATGTTGATCTAATTTAGTGACCGTTGGTACTGAGCAGGAGGGGAAAACAATGCTTGTGAATAAACTTTCCATTCATTAAAATTCAATTAGTTTAAAATATGTTCGATTGCATCTCTATTTGAAGGCAGAGCTTCAGCTGGAAGCTTTTAAAGGAGACATGTTGAACCTTTTTATGATCTGAACTACTCTGCCGAGGTTTTATTGAATTATTTCATTCCCAGGTGTTTTAAATAAATTGTTCAGCTCTCTGAAACCTCTCTCTGTGTTGTTAGGAGTCTGGGTGAGGATGGACAGCATCTCCTCCACTCTTCATCTTCTTTCTTGCTTTTAGCCGCAGTTTAGAGGCATCTCTTTGATGGGTTTTATTCTGTAATCTGGAGATCAATCCTTCATCAGTGAACCAGACGGCTAAAAGCTTGGTGGAAACCAAAAGTTCCTCCTCCGTATTGATGGTGACTGGTTATTCTCCTTATGATGGCTGCTTGTCTGATGGTCTCTCTTCTTTTAATCTAGGATTATAATCTTGTCAGCAATACACTATTAGGTATTGACGCCTGTTTACCCTTTTATGAGTAGAGCCTGATTGCTCAGCATTGGGTTGACTTCAACCGCCCTGTGTCACCTTGGTCCTTTCACAAAGACGTGAACTGTTCTTAGTTTCTCTGTGCAGAGACACAAATGTCATGTAGAGCTGGAACCAGACGTTTATACACACCTGTAAGCAGAAGTTTACATACACCATATAAAAAGATGCATCTACATTTTCTTTCTCTGACTGAAGTTAAATCAGAATGTTTTGTTTCAAGTCAGAATCACCAGAATTATTTATACTTTTTAAAAACTTCTACAATAAGAGAAAGAATTTGTCAGATGTTCTCATTAATGTCTACAAGATCAGAAATCTGCATACATCTTCTCAGTATTTGTCAACATTACCTTTAAACTGGATGATTTGGGTTAAATCATCAGTTTTGATGGAGTTCTTGTCCATTTCTTAAAATGCTGATGTTGCTGCAGTTTTTCCACATAAGGTTCTTTCCTCAGGATTTAATGTATCTTATGAATTGAACAAGTTCCTCCTGTGACAAACCACTATGATGGCACTGCCACCATCATATATATCCTATTTTTTCCCCCAAATGTAACAATGGTCATCGTGTCCAAACAGTTCCACTTTAGTTCCATTAAAACCACAGGACATGTTTCCAAAAATGAAGATCTTTGTTCCTATTATCTGGCTTTTTATGTTTCTTCTGGAGTGATGGCTTCCTCCTCGCTGAGCGGCCTTTCAGCCCATGTCTGTAGAGAATATATTTCACTGTGGACAATGACTCTGACTCACCAGCATCAGCTGCATCTTCACAAAGTCTCTGGCTTTTGTCCTGCACATTTACACTTATCATTATGACGTCTTACAAATAGACAGTGAGAAAAAAAGTGGATAAAAACGATATTTTTATTGGGCACTTGTAAACTTCTGGCTTCAGCTGAATACAATTGACCCTAATTTGTCAGCTGGTTGATGTCGATTTGTTTAGAGCTCCGTCCTTTATAGAGTTTTCTTGTTTTCTTGTGACGATATAACTGAAATCCAGGGAAAACCTCCTCAAGTCTTCATTCAGTCCCATCGAGATTAATCTGCTCAACATTCCCTGTGTTTTATTTCATTCCCCGCTGAAGATTTCATCTCTCTCCCGACCCGGTTCAACCAGTCAGTCCTTCTGCTATCAAACTGGGATCGCTCTGTCTCCGTCTGCCTCTCTGATAGTGCTGCATTAGAAGTCAGGCTGCTGCCATGTTTCCATCGACTCTGTGCGGAATAACAGTCATCTGGAAATTTAACCCGGCTGCCGTCTAGCCCTGGGCCCCCTCGGAAAACTCTGGAAATCCTTCACCAGAAGGTCCCAGGCTCCGTCACACTCTGCACCAGACCTAGACGTTTCTGCCCTGTCATACGCAGCCTGTGTCAGTGAAGAAACTGATTTTATTTCTCATTTTCTGCTCTGTATTAATCTGCTTTACACTAAAATGTTAGCAATAAAACAAGTTCAGGCTGAATTCATAAAGATCTGGGGCCTCATGCATAAAGCATGTATGCGCACAAAAAATGTGCGGCGGCAATTTTATGCACAAGTCGGCATGTATAAATATTAACTTTGCGTCAAAGTTTGCGCAAATATACATAAAATGTGTAAAAATGTGCGGCAGCCACGCAAACCTTTTCTGTGGACAATATCAAACTACAAAGCGTCAAAACTCATCTAAATTCACTGAAATCTGACGACATTCAGTGTTATTTAGATAAAGAAGCCGATGTTTTTTCATAATTTTAATATTGTTTAAACGTTTAAAAATAATCAACAGGTTTGATTATTTTTAAGGTGATCAAGGTGTGTATGCAATCACACGTATATAAGTAGCTGCGCAAAGGTTAGCCGCGTAAATGTGGATCACTTTGTCTCTGATGGAGAAAACCGGCAATGGAAGGATTCAGAGGGAGCGTTTGATCAGAGATCATATTGATCTGCTGGGAAATGTTGATGATGGCTTATGAACGTTTATATTAATCCAGACTGATCATCCTGGAGCTCTGAGCAAAACCTAAAGAGCTGCACCTTTCAAAATTTTTCTGTATACCAAGTTTTAGTGTGAAACTGCGCTCTTTTATGCATGAGGCCCCTGATGATGTTTTCTGATTGTGATAAATCTGGCTCTGGGAGGTGTCAGGGTCCGACTTGATGAGTGATATGTAATTATGGGCCACCAACCTCCCAAAGAATGCAGGAAAATATTTTTTTCCCCAAAAAGCAAAAAGTCATGCCATAGAGGGTTACTGACAAAATATTTACCACAAAATAAGGGAGTGCATAAATATTCAGGTATTATGTTTTAATCAGCATTTTGATAACACATTTGTCCAGTTGGATGCCTTTAATTTTCCACAGTTGATGTGTTTTGCAGAGAGACAAAGTGTCTGAAAACGTGGATCAGTCATAACCATCGTTGCAGTTTTAGTGCTCTCATTGTGATTAAATAATGTCCTAGTCTGTGCGGCTCTGTTTTAATCTGGATCCTATTTTATGATGTATTTCTACAGTTTTTTGTTGTAAATATTCCAGTTCAGTTTGTTTTTTAATAATGGGATGATACATTTGAAATATTTTAGATTATAGCCATAATTTCCATCTGTAGTCTTACAGGCAAGTTGTTGTTTAGAAAAACAAAAGAAAAACAACAATAAAAAGAACAAACATATTTCTACTAGGTTAAAGGTTTATATTAGACCGTAAAAAATAACTGCACATTTAACTACGGTCATGTTGACTGATTGGCTGTCTGGGAATCAGATTTTAAGATGTTTTCTCTTGTATTGAGCCTGGTTCTGGTTCTGCTGGAGGTTTCTTCCTGTTAAAGAGGAGGTTTTCCTTTCCACTGTCGCCCCCTGCTGGTCCAGGAGGAGTGAATGCTGCATTAATGACTCGATTCTCTGCTGGGTTTCCTTAGACATAACCCTTTTTACTTAATTTGAATAATAAATTGAGCTTAATGCTCTGATTTGTAACTAGAATTTATTGAAATGGACGTATGATTTAACTGAAGTAATTTTTTTTATAAAGTCAATTGTAACACTAAAGTGTACTAAATTGAATATTTTTATTTCATTTTTAGAAATCATTTGGCATGAGAGAAAATTTTGTTTTACATATATTTACCAAAATAGGCAAATTTTGTTGATCATAATTGATTTGTAAAAGCAACAAAAAGGGTAAAACATCAAAGGGGGTGAATATTTTTTTACAGATGCTGTAACTTGATACTCTGTGAAGTTAAAATATTTCAAATAAATTAAGTTAGACAAATTAAATGTTATTTTCACTGTTTTTGGAATTGAAAATGAAGTATCTGGATTCTTGTATTTTATTTTTGTGCGTTTAATTTGTTTAATTTTTGCAGTCAGTTTGTGACGTCATGAGATTTTGTCGCTTTGAAGCAAAAAGAGACAAAACTGTTTAAGCTCAGACAAGAGGCAGCCTGGCTGTTTATGGTTGCTATGGTTACTTGACGAACGCCGCCATCGTGTGACAAGGTGCTGTGATTTCAGGGTGGAGGAGACCCGGGACCTCCTGTTGCTCTTCAGAACCATCAGGAGTTTCTCCGAGAAATGCAACGATCGGACCAGAACCTTTCAGCACTTCCAGGTGAGTCAGAGCAGAACTGGACAGACCAGAACCTCCCACTGATCTACAGAGGTCCTGGTTATGAGTTATTAGACATTAATGGTTCTTCTGGTTTTGTTTTAATTTTCTCCAGTGGAGAATCAGATGTTCATTAGATGCACATCTGCTCAGGTTGTTTACCTTTTCAAACGGTTTTATGACAGAAGAACCTGCTGCAGGTTCTGTTTGTCATTCTGATGGATGTCTGAGGCATCCAGAACCAACTGGGTTTGTTTGGTTTTCTGCTGTTATCTGACTTACTGAGGCTCTTTGTAGTCCAGCATCTTGTTTTTAGTCCTTTTAGGTTCTGCAGAAGCTCGTATTTCTGTGTTGCTCAGATGATGAAGAGGAAAAGAGCCGTAGGTGTTAATTAGCGAGACAAGTCTAAATGTCAGGGCGGGACAGTGCTGGACAGGCTGCAGCTAAATGCCAAATAACACACCAAGCGGCGGCGGCGGCGGTGTGGAACACATTGGCCTGTTTACTCGGGGAGTCGGCGGTCCAGCCCAGTTGGCAGGACCGCAGGACGATTAACACACATTTTCCATACTGGGCCGCGTGCTACAAACACTGCAGTTTAGCTTCATCTGCGTCTGCTTCATGGTTTCTGTGGAAAATGTCATTCCTCATCGTAAATATCCAGCTGTAATGTTCTCCATACCATAATAACAGCCAGACAAATTCAGCTTAAAACCGGTTAAATAAATAAACAGAATAAATGAATTATATGGAAAGTGTTAAATGTTTTTCTTGCTGGTGAACGGCAGCGCTAAACAGACCAAAGCTATCAACCTCAGGCTTTATGAGCCTCTGCAGTGCTGCTCA
Organism: Poeciliopsis retropinna; assembly: GCA_010277075.1. Lineage (NCBI taxonomy): Eukaryota > Metazoa > Chordata > Actinopteri > Cyprinodontiformes > Poeciliidae > Poeciliopsis > Poeciliopsis retropinna. The sequence goes on along the minus strand of VMRM01000004.1, from coordinate 2,001,812 downwards.
TATTGATGTTCACTCTCAGGTGTGCAGACATGTTAATGGCTTGTGTTGATGAGAGCCGTCTGATGCAGCTAATGGATGTTTTCAGTTTGGTGTTCTCACATTACTGCATTCTGGTTCCAATCTGGGCTGCAGCGCATCAGGAAAACATGTGACTGCAGTGTCATTGTTGCTTCATCCATCAATAGGAGCTGAGACGCATTTTCTTCAGGATCTTCTTTCATTGGTTGATTTTTATGCTCCCTGTCAAACTGAACCTATTTTTCCTGATTGGTCTCAGTGATTAGTGGTTTTCTTAAAGCTGGTCATGCCTGAAACCTTCATGACCCTTCATCTTGCTAATGTAGAAGATGAAGGGCAGTGTTTGCTCTAAGTCAAACACTGCTGTTTCTTCTTCAATCAGGAACAGTCAAGATTTTTTCCTTAAAGACAACTACTTTGAATTTTTTTAACAAACTTTTCAACACACTATTACTCTCAGATGTTTTCTTTATTTGATGCCAGCGATTAGACCCTTCTGGAACAGTTCATGTCTTCATGGTTGTTTGAACAGGCAGTGTGTTATTAAGTCAAGTTTAAGTCACATTTCAGCAACAAGGCAGTTCAAAGTGCTTTACATCATAAAACATCATACAGTTCACAATGAATCAGCAATAAACATTACATTTTGTTAAATGCCGTCATTAAATTTCATGAAGCAAATACACATAAAATATGTTGATCGATGTTCCAGTTACTACTAATCAAAGCAACTCTAAGCAGGTAGGGTTTTAGCCTTAATTTAAAGGAACTCAGTGTTTTGGCTATTTTGTGGTTTTCTGGAAGTTTGTTCCAGATTTGTGTGCTGCTTCTCCATGTTTGGTTCTGCTCTGCATCCCCAGAACCAAAAGACCTGAGAGGTCGGATCTGCTGTCATCTGCTATGACAGCAGATCTTTAATGGATTGTAATGTAGTGTAGCCGCTCACTGATCTATAAACTAACAAGTCTATTCTCTGAGCTGCAGGGAGCCAATGTAGGGACTTTAGAACTGGGTGATGTGCTCTATCTTCCTGGTTTTAGTGAGAACGCCAGCAGCAGCATTCTGGATCAGTTGCAGTTGTCTGATGGATTTCTTTTATTCAGACTTATGAGGACACTGTTGCAGTAATCAAGGCAATCAATACATGGATGAGTTTCTCTTGATCTTCCTTAGTTCTCTAATCCTGGAAATGTTCTTCAGATGATAGAAGGCCAACTTTGTAACTTCTTTATGTGTCTCTGAAGACTTAGGTCAGAGTACATCACAACACCCAGACTTTGGGCCTGATCGCTAGTTTATAGCTGTGATAACTGAAGCTGTGCGTTGACTCGTCTTTTTGCAGGTCCAAAAAAAATACAGTTTTTGTTTCTGTTCAGAAGGGCCAATGGTGCAAAATGTCAGCCTTGCTGACCCAGAGCAGCTGTTAATACAATCCAGTAGCTTACCATCATCAGTGTGTGAATGTGTGTATGAATGGAAGTGACTAATTTCATTGTAAAGCGACTTCGAGAAACCTTCTAGGGTTGAAAAGCGCTGTATGAGTGTTCTGTTCGTTAAATAAATGGATTCAGAGTCACCTGGTGACATTGTAATGTAGCGCTGTGTATCCTCTGTGGAGATATGGCAACTAATCTTACTTTTATAGCCTACATTGAGAGGCAGAAACTGAATTCACCACACTTGAAATATAATAGCTAAGAAAATATTACATCTAAGCAACTCTACATCACCCAGCTGGATGATTGTGGTGCGGTTTGTTAGGCCTGTCCCAATAAGCAATAAGTCAGTTAATCAAATGATAGATTTAAACAAGCCCAATAATTTTTAATTGCATAATTTATTATTTTTCTCTTTCTATCAGAAACTGACAAAAGTCTTCAGTCTGGTGTTTTGGTCTCAATTAACCATTTTTTGATTGTTTTTATTTAGTTTTGTTTTACAGAGGCTTCACATTTGTTGTTTCTGTTGTTTTATTTGTTTTGGATATTTAAAATGTCTCCCAGTCTCAAATGTTCATTATGGTCTTTGAGAATGTGATTTTGCATTATTATATCGTTATATTACTTTAAATGGTCTCAAATCAACAATATTATCATTTATTGCAATTACTTCTGGGACAATTAATCAACCAACAGAAGCTGTTACAGTGGCAGGCCTAGCTGTTCTGGTTCTGGTATACAGATCCTGCAGACATGGTTTATGGAGCTAAAACTGCTTAAAGTTTCTGACGGTGAACTCAATTCACCAACACGTAGTTGGTGAATTGTGGTTTCAGTGCCAAACTGATGAAAGACGAGGAAAGATTCACCTCAAAACTTAAGACCATATTTTTGCAAACTGGAGACAAAGAAACGATGACCATATATCGCTGAAGCATCTATCCACCGGAGTTTGTCCTAATGTCTGGTGTCATACTGCAGCACTGGCTGTTAGTTTTATAATAAACTCGTGGTTCTTCATCCTGTCAATAAATGTGACATGATAAAAACGGAGCAAGACTGACTGTAATCAAAAACAGTTTATTAACATATCAAATACAGCCATGTTACACACTCCTCCTTCTGTACAGCTCCTCTTATTCACATCAGTTATCATAAACAAAGATTTATTTACCTGGGAAAAAAAGTGAAAACAAGAGAGTAACTTTCACATTACTGAAGCTCATAGATACATGTTCTCCAGCTCACCTCAACTGGACCATAAATTAGAAAACAAACTGAAGTCAAGTTACAGAACATCATCATCATCACCGTTGTCTGCAATGCAGACGAGCCGGATGCTTGAATTATTCACTGTCCAGCTCATTTATCCAGCGTTGCATCCGGAGGGAAACGTCTTAAAATGTTTAGTTGACAAAGGATCACCATGACGATTAATCTAGATTAAATTAGATTAGAAGAGAAAATTCACCTGTTATTACCTGGGAAATCATTAGAAGTAAATGAAGAAGCCTGTTTATTATGAATGAGCGGGGATCCTCTAATGAACAGGAAGTGTTCGTCATGCAGAATAAATTCTATTTTATTTTGGGTCTTTTTCCAGTTCTAAGATGAAGGTTCTGTCGGTCCAGAACTATTATTGTTAAAGTCTAAGAGAATCTCTTTAGAGTCAGGAGGGGAACCGAGCCGAGCTGGACCCGTCACTGCTCGATAAAGTGACAACACTAACCGGACCAGAACCGTTCTGCTGCAGAGGCCTTAGAGTGAGTCTTTGGGACATTGGTTCTCCTCAGCGGTACCGGCCCACAGGCAGCACTTTCATGCAGGTGAAGCTGTCGGGGTACTTGGACAGCACCACCGGGTTCCCGTCCATCCGGACCTCAGACAGGCTCAGACGTAGATAGTAGGAGTTGTCGGACTTGCAGAAGGTGTCTGTGTTAACCTCCGTGATGTTGTTGTCCTGAAACACAGGAAGAGTGAAAAATAAGCTAATGTTTTGTTAATTTTTAAAAAATATTTCAAACATTTCAAACATATTTAATCTGTTTTTGAAATATTTTTCACCCAGAAAACATGCTAAGCCCGCTGGTCGGGGCGCTCGGGCAGTCATCTGGTGACCCACTGTGTTCTTAAGTTAAAAAATATTGAAAGTGCACAAGAAATTTTAAAATATGAGTAAGTAAATATGTGCTATTTGAAGACAAACTCGATAATGACGTGTTCTCTAAAGTAGTTAGCATGTAGACTGGTGATGACAGGCAGGTGAATTAAAAAAGACACCTGACCTCAATCTCAGTATGTGTTCATACTGACCATTCTATGTTGCCATTGTGCTTCCAACCATTTCAAAGAGACTCTGGTCTCACTGTTAGTGGTGTATAAAAAAAACAAACGATAATAGATAAACAAACAATGTTAGACTGGGGGTGCAAAAAAAGCTTGGTGGCCCGCCAGGTTGATATTACACTAAAGGAAACCCTTTAATAGTTGAATAGCTAAATTTATGTGAATAGGTCGGCAGATATTATAAGTTTATACTTCTTTCTGCTCCTTTTTATTCATAATTTCTTTTAGTTATTCAAATGTAATATTGGGTGAATTAAATTAAATTAAATGAGTTCAAAACAGGCCGATTATGCACAGCCCCTTATCACATTTTGTCATATTACAACTAACCTTTTTATTTATTCTTTTTATTTATTTATTTATTTTTACAATTTTTTATATTTACTTATTTATTTTAACTATTTGTATTTATTTCTAATTTTCATGGTAAATTATACATTTATTTTAAAATGAACTTGAATTTGTTTTATTGGGATTATTAAAGATGCATTTGAGGGAAAACTTTCTCAACTTTGTGTGGAAATGGAGATGTTTCGCTCAGCAACTGTGGAGTTGGGCACTGGACGGACCAAATATCTGAAAAGTGTGGCTTGGATTGCAGTTGCAGTAGTGGGAACATGAAAACTCAGGGTAAAAACACTGACAGTCTTTACTTCTGTCTTTACTGTCTGTGACAGATGGAAGAAATGGAAGTGAACAAAGTTCCAAATGATTCGGATGAGTTCTCAAACTTCTACTGAAAGCTTGAGTGCTCAACACTAAAATATGACGCTTATTTTAGTGTTGAGCACTTTTAAAAAGGAGAATTTCCTTTCATATTAAAACAACATTCTTTGTTTTGCACATGATGTTTGTGTTTTAAAAAAAACATAATGGGGAAACTTTTTTTTAGCATCTTATAAAACTAATGGTCTGTTGAACCACAACAGTTTAATTTGTGTAATTTAATATTTTTATTTCCATTTGGTAGCTCATTGAGACTGTTTTGTTTAGTTAACCAAATTAGTTTACATTCCTATTTATCCATTTTGTATTTTTTTGAGGCACTGGACACATTGTGTGTGATTTTTATACATAAATATTTCTATGTCGTTTATAAAGGAAAGAAGAAAAAAACTGAAAATGTAGAATGTAGTCTGTGATATATTATTGAGGTATTTAAAAATATATTGTGATACCATTTTTTGGAAATATCGCCCAGACCTATTTAGGACTGGACTTTGACTAGACCAATCTTCTTCCTATAGTTTTTATGGTTGGATGGTGATTGCCCTGTTGGAAGGTGAACCTCAGATTTACTTCCAGGATTGTCCTGATTTAGATCAATCCATCTTCACATTACCTCTGACCTGTTTCTCTGACCCATAGCATGATGCTCCCACCACCATGCTTCACCAAGTGGATGGTGTTTATATATATATATATATATATATATATATATATATATATATATATATAGTTTTGTACATGTAGTTTTGTAGGGCAAAAAGCTTGATTTTGGTCTCCTCTCATCAGAGCATCTTCTTCCATGTCTCCTACATGGCTAACTGCTAACAGGACTTCTTCAGTGACTTCTATAAATGCCAGACAGCTCTCCTGTCAGTCTGGGTGGACCTCCATGTCCTGTTAGGTCAGCAGGCGGTCCGTCCCGTCTCCAGGTCCAGATGATGGACTGACCAGAGTGCTGGGAGATGTTCTCATAGAACCTAACCCAGCATTAATCAGAACCAGAACCACCTCATATCGGCGGCAATGAACCCGATCCACAAGGACAGATCTATTCAGTCTAATTCTATGCTTTGTGTTTTATTATTTATTTTATATTATATTTAGAATTCCTAATTGCACTTTTGGAGTCATTTGAATGAAGGTTTGTTGCAGTTTATTTTTACATGTTTGACTGAAGTAGCGAATCTCTTGTTTTTGACAGTTTCAGTTTGTTTATTTATTTTACATTAGCTATTAAAGTGCTAACTGCACTCACTGAATAAAATAAAGTTATTTTTGCATGTGTGACCAAGCCTGTAAACCTATTGGTGTATTTAAGTGAGCTGAACTGGTCCAAAGTTATAAAAAAAATCTTTAATTAAGCAGATTTATGTCTGTATTTAAAAATATAAATGTTTTAATTTGACTCTGGGTTGTTTTTCTGTATCAGATTGATATCTGCTAAACTTTAGATATTGGGATCAGAAGTGAAAAGAGTGGATGAGTGCATCCCTAGTTCACAGCACACTGTTCAGGTTTTAATCATAAAAGCATCCAACACCCATGCATCGTCTATGAACTACTTGTGTTGGTGCAGACCTGTAGATGCAGGATGCGGACGCCCTCTGGGATGAAGGGGACGGCCTCCAGCTGGTTGTTGGCCAGGTACAGGTTGGCCAGGCTGGTCAGCTTCTGTCATGGAGAATAGAGACTGTTCAGCTTCCTTCTCATCTTGAGTTCATTTGCAGCGACATCATTCAGCTTCCTTCATTTACAGACGAGTTATGTCCTTATTAACTCTAGTCAATCTGGCTTTGCCTCATATAGAGTGTTCACGCTCCCTGACTCGTACCAGAGCCAGGTTCTGCCAACGTACCTTGAAGGCGTTGGCTTTCACGCCCTTGGTTTTGAGCAGGTTGCTGTTGGCGTTGAAGGAGGTGAGCTTGGCGGGGAGAGCAGGGAGTTTGGTGAGTCTGTTCTCGGCCAGAGACAGTTCCTCCAGCAGGGTGAGCTTGGAGAAGGCGGCATCGTCGATCTCTGAGATCATGTTTCCTGTGAGGTCGATCCTCTTCAGGGTCACTGATAGCACAGGGATGCTTTTTTAATACCAAATATTCATGATCCAGTCAGGTATTTACTAATCAAATTTTTGCCAACTTAAAAGCTAAAATAACAAATTTATTAGGGATGCGAATCTTTCAGCGTCCAGTGACTCAATTTCTGTTTCCATCCTGAAACAAGTTTCAATTCAGAAACAAATTTTTCTATTTAGTCTAAAGAATCTGTTTAAATTATGTGATTGATGAGAGGAAAAGACAGTGTAAGCAAAAAATACATTTGTTTTTGTGCATAAAATTTTGGAACTTAAATTACCAGTACGAGGTAATTTTAGCTGCCTGGCTTTTTCATATATGAAAAAAATAATCAAAGGATTGTTCGAACTATGACTTTACAGAAACACAAGCAGACTAAATTCAATGTTTTAGCATTTTGAATTGATTCAAATTTCCCAGGACTTTTTTCTTTTTTCCTGCACTTTTAAAAGCCATGCATGTTTTATTTCCCTGAACTCTGAAGTCTCTGCAGCTGTGAGGACACGAAGGTCTCAGCTCTGAGTCCAGATGTTCTGTCCAGACATCAGGGACTTACCAGTGTCTCCGAAGTCATTTTTCCCGATCTTCTTGATTTTGTTGAAGCGAGCGTAAAGGTAGGCGGTCTCTTTGGGCAGCAGGGGGACGCTGGTCATGTCTGGACTCACCTCCTCACAGTACACAGAACCGGACAAGCAGACGCATAGCAGGCAGGTGGGCAAATCTGCAGAACAGCAATCAGAACTGGGTCACAGAGCCCTACAACTCCGTCACATTCAGATATTTTTATGGATGTTTATATTTTCATAGTCTTAATATCTCACTTTAGGTGATTGTTTATTTATTTTTCTTTGTTTCTGAACATTCAACCAAATCCACTTCATTTAAAAACTCCCATTGACTTCCTATTATATGGCTGATTGTTCATGTTGTCATTTAAAACTTCACCAAACTCAACAGAATCTGCTGGATTTCACACAATTCAAGACTAAGAATATTTCTGTCAGGGTATGACAGTTTTTTAAAGTAATTTCTCTCTACTGAGTGCTTAACTATTCTAGGACTAGGATTAGTCTGACAATTAATTGGATTAAGCTCTGGATAGTTTGCACATTTTTCATTTAACCACTTACTATATGCAATAGTAAAATACATAAAAATATCAATAATTACATTTCTTTTTTAAAATAAGAAAATAAACATTGTATTGTCTAGAATGGAATAACATTGATTTAGTAAATACTTGATCATTTGTTGTGAAGGATCAAAATAAAAATCTTCTTACCATCAACATGTGAAATCTCAGCCTCTTCTGCCTAGTGCAGAGCTAATTTACTGATAATTGATTAGATTAGCTAATTAATAACTGGTTACAAAAGGTGCTTAATAGAAATTTTTCCATAATGTGAATCAGGTGAAGCTAAAATTGCCTCTAGAAGAGTTATGGGTAGAACTGATTTACAGGTCTAGATTGTTTCTCTCACCGACACCGCCGTCGCTTTCCTTCGGTGCAATGCTGGCGTCCGGCTCATCAGCAGGAGGTAGCGCCCTCTGCAGGAGAAAACAAGCACTGTTTACACAGAGCCTTGTGTTTGGGTCAATCTCTGATTCTGGTCGCGTTTGGAAATTCGCACACTTATTGCAGCGTGTGGCCTAACAGGCAGGTTCTGTTGAACTTTTCTGCATTATGCTCGTGTTTTAAGGCCTGCAGAGGAAGATAATTTGGTCACATTCAGAGTTTAAATCAACTGTTTGAAATTACTGTGATTTGGCACTAAACAAACTGAATGGAAGGAAATATTCTGGAATATTTTTCATCTTCTTGGAGTAGAAATGTTTTTCTTCCAAAAAGTTTTCAGGAACATTTAAATATAGACCTTCGTGTTGTCTTTCAACCAGTCTTGGTCCGTTGTTCTCCAGTCTTTGTTTCTTTGGTCTTTGGCTGTTTCTCTTTTAGATTTCAGTCCAGATCTGACTATTTCTTATTTGCCAAACTCCAACCCATGAATCAGCTCTGATAAATAAACTGTTTCATGTCGACACAAAGCAGATACTTTTGTAAAAATGGTTTCAGATTGACTCTATCAGTCATTTTCTGACAGAAAGTCTGGAGTGTTTTTCTGTTTGGATATCGATGAGAAGTGGTAATCAGAGCACTGCAGTCCTCCATAGCTGGGTTCTGCAGCTCATCTGGAGAAGCTGTTATCTAGTCAGACATGAGATGTGTAATCTCCAGCGCTCCTGGATCCAAACCCGGGTCTTTTCTCTGGATGACATGTTCAGCATATCAAACCAGATATCCAACCTACTCAGCTGTAGAAGCAGTGACTGGAGTCTGCTCTCTGGACGGCGTCCCTCAGGGTAAACCCAGCCGCTTTGCAGAGGAAGCAGACGTTGGCTGCTCCTGTCCAACAGCTGACAGGTGAGGGAGGGATCAAGGCTCCGGTGAAGCTTTTTAAACTCAGAGTTTCACAGCTGACATCCCTGCAGGACCACATTCCCATCAGTGAGGAGGACGGAGAGAAGAGTGCTGCTTCTTCAACCCTGGAAAAGTCCAGCACCTACAGGAACCAAGTTGGGTCCATTTAACCCAAACCAATAATACCCGATGTCTCCCTGTACAGCGGAGGGGCTATAATTGCCTCAGAACACCTGAGACTTCCTCAAAAGACGCTTATAGCTGCCTATTTACATATTTCAGAGATTAGGAGCACCGATCAATCAATCGGCCATTTTGTCAATGTGAAATCCGTCCTTGATCCCTTCTGACTCACAGATCTGTCCACCGGGTCATGCCGAGGCCTGCCGCCGAAACAAAATTATTCCAGAAATTATTGCAATTAGCAATAATATTGTTGTTTTAAGACCATTTTCAAGTAATCTAATGGTAATAATGCAAGAACATGTTCTCAAAGATCAATAAACTTTAAATTCTAATGAATAGAAAGCTTTCGTCATCCCCGTCCTGCAGTCAGAGCAGAGAGTAGACAGACTGCACTCCGGTTCCACTTTGCAATTGAATCACTCATTCTCAGACCTGCTGCCGAAATCAAAGACTGGAAATCTAATTTTTAAAATTTTTAAAAAGGTCTGCAGTAGGGGTGGGCATTTATTGTATTGTTTATTATTTATGGCCATAAATTTCTTACCAAAATCTGAATTTAGATTTATTGTCGTCATGGTCAAGTCTAAAAACCCAAAACTGTCAGTATTGTCGTGTTTTTTCATTGAAAGTGTCATAAAATATTAATAAATTTCTAAATATTTTTAAATGCCGTTACTGTGTTTAGGTTAGTGACACAAATCACACTTCTTTCTGCCACTGGAGCCCTTTCCAATGGGAATGTTTCTCGAGATTATTATCTGTGTGTGTAGCGCTATGATTGCTGTGCCATGCAGTCATAGTTATACAGTTACCTTAAGAGGAAGTAATAAATAGTACTCATGTCACATTTATTAGTAAAATAATACCACAAAATATAGTCCATATTGCCCACCCCAACAGTCTAACCTGTTGTGCATCTTTTTTTTTTTTTTTTTAAATGTTAAAAAGGAAACACAAAAGGAGCCGCAGTTGGAACAGCAATGCTGTAAACATTGTTTACCTTCAAGAGCAATACGTAATGTGCAGCTAAAAGAAATGTGTATTGGTTCCCTGGTATTGTTCAGTATTTTTCAATAAAATACGGTGTATTGTGACCTGACAGAGTCTGGAGTAGCAGTCAAACTTCAATGGGAATCTGCAGGTCAGTCTTTTGAGGATCAGCCAGAAAACAGTGCTAAGATGGTTTCTGCTGTGAATATTGATGCATATTAAGGTATATTTGGTGTTTGAACTGGGATTGCACCAACGTAAAAACTTCTTTATTGGTCGCCTTTATTACTTCTTTTGGGCATACAGCCAGTCAGCATCAAGGACTCCTGGAATGCATTGTCTTGGTATTTCAGCTTCTCAAGCTGCATTTTCTGTTGAATATTTTAGATTTTTTCTGTGGACCAATCCATGAGGGGTCCAATGCACTCCTGATGCCCCCATAGAGGACGCAGGTAGCGCTGCAGAGCATCGATTGATGCAATAAATTCAAATCTGCAGAGACAGAACCTAGTTCTTTCCAGTACAGTCTGAGGTCGATCATAGCGTGGATGGGTCCCACTGAGCTGTTTGCTGCTGCTCATTGCAGACAGAAGCAACTCTCCATGCTTCAGTGTGATCAGATAATCGGTCAGTCTGTCCCAGAGTTCACTTCTCTGATGCTTCATCCACTGCTTTTAGCCAGGAAACAGACGAACTTCGATTCTGAAACCGAACAGGAAAATCCAGCCTTAACCCAACCAATCAGGATGAACAGCGACAGTTCCATATTTTCCTATTAATCTTATACATTTATCCATATTGATTATATTTGAGAGCTGCTGGAAGAAGAAAGGTTGATTAAAGGCATGTCCCACCATGTCTGTGGATTCTTTGAGTTTTTCTTTTCCTGAAGGAATTTCCTGACAAACATTCTCTGGTTTGCTGGTTTTGCTTCATGCAGTCAACTCATGGAGAACTGTTGTGGTTGGAAGGAGGTTGTTGGCTTGGGGTTAGCTTTGATTGGTGTGAAAACACACAGGAGGTTGTTTGGGTGAACCATCTGCTAGAGAGGAGGCGGCAGAATCAGATTTGACAGTAGCTGGAGGAGAGATGAACCAGTCAGTTTCACTTCAGTCAGCAGCTGGAAAACAAACTCCAGCTGTTTCTGACAGCCCAATTTAGATTCTGACCTCACAGTTTCTCACTTCGCTCTGATTGTTCAGAGAAATCTTCTGCTAGGACTTTGTTTGTTTTTTATCTGCTTGATTTACTGCAAAAGCTCAGAATATTTATGGTTTTGGTTTAAGTTAAAGAAAAGCAACCAAACATATTTGAATTAAAAATTCAAGTGTTATAACAATAAAAAAAACAAAAACAATTTTAAATCTAAAGACAGTCATCAACACTGAGGAGAGATGTGTCTAAACTGGAACCATTTCCAGACTTAAGGAATAATTACCGACTTGTGGCTACAGGTCAGATGTAAACGATAACCTCCTCACCCTTGCTCTCCTTGACTTCAAATATTCGCTGACGTATCCGTTGGGTAAAGATCCGGATCTGAGCCGCAGCTTCGGGCCGAACGTCCGGGCCGAGGCGGCCGTCAGCCACAGCGCCAGCAGACAGGTGATCAGGAGCGCCTTCATGCTGTCCGAAGCAGTGTGATGCAGACACTGCCGAGCCTCAAGGAAGTCTTGGTCAGCACCACGCTCTCAGCTTCGGCTCTGACAAATCACTGCATTTAAAGGCTGAGCTTCCTGCAGAGTTTATAGAGAGCAGCTGTTAACCCTTTCCTGACCACCTACCATCCATCTGCAGGAGGAGAGAAACACACACACACACATGGAGCGAGGCATCACATATCCAAACAGGCGTGAGCATCTATTTTTCTCTGAAATGTCCCTTAAACATGGCCAGGAGGGAGCAGACATTGCAGAGAGCAGAAAAAAATTGAAAGTTGACAACATGTGAGAGTGTTTTGTCTGGAGGAAAGTCTGATGTCCAGCAGAGACATTGTCAGAAATCATTCATAATCATACCTTTCTTCATTAGGCTAACCTTTCCTCCTTTTGTCTCAGATTTTCTCTCTTCATCATCAAGAGCAGAAATGGTGACTGATGTTAATCGTCATCCTGAGCTCCTCACCGACAGATCACGAGTCTGTCTGTTTACTCAGACTGACTAAAGCCTGGATTTATTCAACGCAAATTCATTACCTGATTTAAGTTATTGTATGCAGATCTATGTGAGAGAATATGAGGTTCATTGTAGATTGCAGAAAAATAACAATTTGACCACATAGGAGAAAATTTACACCAAAAAGCTCAGAAAAACTTAAAAATGTTATGTAAATTGTTTTCTAGTATAACTGATTAAAGGAAAATATGATTAAAGGAAAATATTTGAGCTATTGTAACATTGTAAAGTCTGAAATGTGCATGAATGGAGCTCAAAGGTTACCTGAGATTTGGGATTAAAAAAAAAAGCCAGGAATCCACTAAGATTCGATTATATGAATTTGCAATAAGGTCTGATACAAGACCCTCAGATAAAAATCTGAGGCACACAAGTAAATTGTCCTTCGTATTTCAAACATGTCCTGCGTGAGACAATTGGACATCTCCCGGTTTGGCAGACGTAACTTAAAAGTTTTCATAAACATTGTTACAAAGCAGCAGACTGTTAAGAATAACATGAAAGCCCTTACTGCTGTAAATAGATATAGGGCTCATACCTGCAGAAGCGTGGCTCTGCTCTTCTCCCTCCCTGGACCATAACCTCCTGACCTCACTAGATTGGAACCAGAGCTTCCCTGGAGCAAAAGCTTTGGTTTCCTTATTGCTTCCTTCCTCATGGTCGCTGGTTGGGAATGAAAAAGTTGTAGAAAGGTTCACTGCAGTTCTGCCTGCAGATTTCAGGTTTGGTTCACATTAGACTTTAATTTTAATCTTGACCAGGAGTTGATTTGTTTGGTAAAAATGTTAGAAGCATCAATGGATTTTTTCTTCTTGGTAAACTGTGACCTCCATAAATTGATTAATAAAACCTTGTTTGATACGGTGAAACATAGAATAAAGCCAAGCAGACGGTGCTCAGCCTGCTGCTGGCAGGGCTCTGAAACAACCAATCATATCAGCTTCGGCCTCATACTGGCGACACCATCTAATGGAACCATAACCAAACTCTGATGATGTGCACTGCTAGGCTGACCTCTGAACCTGAGGCTCAGTTAGTGAAAACTAATAAATCTGCTTCTATTTATCATCTGGTGATAGAAAATGGAGACCAGCTTCCTGTAGTTATTGTTAGCCAGAAGGAGAATGTGAGAACATTGTTTCTAAGCTGTTTGTCTCCATTTATGTGTCGATTTAAATCAGCAATGTCAACAAACAGCAGCTTGACATAAACCAAGATAAAAACTAAACATTCCTGGAGGTTCCTTCATCCATCCAGGCCAAGTTGTAAAGCTCAGTAGATGTTCCTCAACAGATTGAGACGTTAGTATTCCCAGCAGGGTTTCTGTGGGTACATTGAGACTCCATAAGAAGGAGAAGGAGACTTCCCCTGAAAAAACAGTTAAATAGAAAACATGTGACCGTTTGAGCCATCTGTAGGAAAGGAAGAGAACCGGAGCCAGAATATAAACATCCCAGCAACATGAGCCTGCTTTGTCACAGGTGTGTTAGCAATTAGGAGCACCTTTAAACTTTTATGAGAGTGGGAAGAGAAGCAGGAGCTGGAGAATGTGTTTTTTTGGGCTCACTGATTTTCTGTAGCAAAATTTGGGCTGTTGGGTTGTTTCACTGGGGTTTTACTCCCCAGTAAAGCTGCTTTAAAGGGGAAACCACCCACAATGACTTTGTACATGGACACACATGATTATAAATCACTCATTATGAGAGGGAGGGGTCAAAGTTCATATGAGCTCTATCAACACAATAGAAAGATTTTCAGTCTATTATATTCTTTTAGCAGTTTTTAAAACTAAAGTAACTCAGACACTTCAGGGCTTTAAACGAGGCCAATAAAAGCCAAAGATCTGTAGAAAATAAGGTAGAAGATATATTGACCCAGTTAATTGGACCAATACTGATGTGTTAATGCGGATATATCCATGTCTTGCTTCTTTTTCTTTGCTACTATAATGCTTGATCTGTAATAAAGCACCAAATCTATCTTCTTTTCAGTCTCCAATGAGATTACAAAAACTCTCCTTTTGTAATATGAATATGAAAAACTCACCAAATCTCTTCAGACCATATGTCAGATTTTAAGCAAAATGTGATATTATTTTAAATATTCATTTTAACATTGTCTTTGTGGTTGTTTGGAGCCAAATTCATAATTTAAAGATCAGTTTGTTTCATTACCTAGTGCATCAGATAACAATTGGCCCAAGGTTGAATATCCATCCATTGTTTGTTTATCTGACATCAGATGCAGATAAGATATGAAAAGGCTCATTTTTATAGCTGCTAGCTACTAAGTCATCATAGAAGCAGCCAGAGGTCCATTTCAAGTGGTCCGTTCCAAACAGCAGCGCAGCAACAGGAGGAGCAGGAGTCCATTTAGTTTCTAAATACATGCAGATGTGCAGCCTGAAGCGCCTGCAAGTGTTTATCTGACTGTTGCAGCTTTTGCTTCCTTTGCACTCTGCAATATAGGAAATAATCTGCTGTCAACCACACCCCTGCTTTAGATTTATGGATTTAAATGTTCTTGGTTGTTCCTCTAATAGAAACAAAAAAGATGGTTTAGGATTGGAGAAGCTTCAAATGAAGCTTCCAGTTATGAAAACAATCACTGATCTGTATGTTAAGGATTCTAGAAGTTATTTTTTTATCTCCTCTTCCTCTATTCAGCTTAATGTGACTTTAAAATAGTTCTGTCATCACAGTCTGTGTGTTAATCAGTTAAATTGGTCCAGATGGAGAAAAGGATCCAAGAATAACAACTTCTTGAGTCCAAAGCACAGATAAAACCAACCTGTTTGAAGTTCTGGTACTATAAAGACTAAATGCTCCAAATGTCCAGTTTATCTTTGATGCAGAACTCTGATCCAGTTCTGACTGGAAAAGGCTTTTCTGGCTCATTTATTCTGACTGATCCGGTCAGTGTGACTGTGAGCAGGTGAAGTAGAGTGATAAGCAATGACAATCATACCCCACGTCACAGCAGAACACTGGACCACCTGGCCGGGAACCAGACAGCCGTGCCGGGATTGAGCAAGGCTGAAAACTGACATGATGTATTAACATGGTGATGAAAAGCGTGTGTTTTGGTTGTGGCAGAGCCACCCCACTTGCTCTGGGTTGCTGCCAGCAGCTGCAGACCCAACACTGGTGATTTTTATTGCAGCTCGGAGACTTGTTGGGAATTTAATGTTAACACAAAGCAGCTACTGCTGGTTCCACAGCTTCCAAGCCTTGTTTCCACGGGTTGTTATGCTATTTGTCTGTTTCCATTATAAAAGTGGCCAATAGAACCACCATTCCTGGGCACCCTTCAGTTGTAGATCCATAGGACAGTGGTAAGATCTGATTAGAGCGGAGCTAATGGCGACACACGACTCAAAAATGTCACTTGCCTGCCCAGTGAGACTCCAGCTTGAGGTGGAAACGCTCTCCTGAAAACGATGGAACATAAAACAGGGTACCGAGACGGACCGACCCGTACCTCTCACTCAAAACGAGGCATAAAAGAAGCAAGCATAGAAGAGTCAAATAGGATTCTGTGGGAATACAGCTGCTGCCACCGCTGGGTATGTGGGACTAGACACAGAAACAATAAACAGATTTTTACTGGATGCAACTGGTTTGATCAAAAGTTTGCAAATAATGAATTATTCAGTCCACCCAGTGTATTAATACATTTTTATTCAGTAAAAATGGACAAACATAACCACTGAACACTTTATAAGGTACATCTTTTGAACTGTTTGGTTCTTCTAGTCACATGACATCAACTCAGTGTCTCTAGGCTTGATTAAGACAACTTGCTGAAGTTGAAACTGGACATCAGAATGAGACTGATGTTTCAAGGTTACTGGTGCCAGAAAGGCTTGTATATTGGAGGAACTGCTGGCCTCTGGCCCTTAACCTTCTCTCTGGTTTACTGAGATCGGCTGACAAGGGACAGATATCCAGTGAGCAGTCGCTGAGTGAATGTAAACACCTCGTTGATGTCAGAGGAGAGTACTTGTCACAGTCATGCTTTGCAGAGTCTCATATTGGATTTAATCCACATTTCTCCATATCAAATGAATCTGGTTGGAATGCTGATGAGTCTGCGGCTTGAAGAGGGTTGTGTCAGAACTTGTAAACAACATGAAAGCATGGCTCTGTTCTGCCTTGTATCATGGTATTGTTGTGTGGCTGATAATATCTTGGTACTCTTTGGGCCACTTGATACCAGCTGAGCATCATCTAAACACCAGAGCCTGAATCTTATCACTGACCATCTCCATCTCTTTCTGGCCACAGTGAAATCATTTTCTGATGGCTCTTTCCCAACAAGATAATGCTCACAAACTCAGCTTATCTCAAACTAGTTTCTTGAACACGGCAATGTGTTCTCTTGACTCCATTGCTCTCCACAGCCAATAGGTCTCAGGCCAACAGAGAACCTTTACGTTGTATGCAGTGGAACATAAGTTTCTCCACATGCCAACAAATCTGCAGAAACGATGCGATGATCATGTCAGTTTGCACCAAAACCTGTTGAATCTGAAGCACTAGCAAGTTTATAGCTTACTAACTGGGTGGACCTAATAAAGCAGCTGTTGAGTGTGTGTGTCAAAGCTTTATGGTTTGGCAAAAAATTCCACTTTTGCCTTTCCAGAATACTTCCCTAAGATCTTAGAGATGTTTTATGGTAAATATAAGATGGATCTTTGTGTTCTTTTGGGTCAGCAGTGATTCTGGTCTAGGAAATATCCCATGAAAGGCATTTATGTCTCTTTTGAAAAATTATTTCTGATTTTATCTGAGGCAGTGAGGCCTGCAAAGCTTTAGATGTTGTTCTGGGTTCTTCTTAGTCCTCCTGGATGGTCAAATTCAAAAATACTTTTTTGAGCCCAAAGGGGTAAAAATTTGTTGATGACCACTTCATATTGGTAAGTGGGCCTCTGATGGAAAGGTTGAATGTCTTCTCCACTTGTGTCTCATTGTTGTTCACTTCCCAGACTGACAGATATCAATGATTCTGTTTGTCCTCTATTCTTGGTTTTCTTTAGATATGATCGGGTTTTGGTAAATTTTTTTTCATCTCTTTTAGCTTACTCCATGTTGTCAGACTGCCTTTGTTGAAGTGATTTCTTGATTCTGCAAGTTTGGTAGTAGCCTGGTAAATACCAGCTCCTTGTTCTACACTTTACTTCATCCAGAGGGTCTGGACCCTTGGCTACAGAGAAACAACTTCTTGCTCAAGGGGTGGACTCTGCTGAAGTTTGAAATGACAGGATTTAATATTACCCAGTTGCTAATGTTTGGCCATGACGAATGTAATGCGTCAGCACGACCATGAAGAAACCTACCCTCTGAAGCCTCCTAGGAATTACGTCCACTGTAAGCAACCAACCCTCACTGCGAAGAGAATGCCGAGTCAAATGATATCTTTGCCAAGACTTGCTCTGACTTTAGTTGCTACATATTGGAAGTGTGGCCAACACAGACTGAAACTACAACCAAAGGGAGCACAGAACTTGGCATCATTGATCACAATTCCTCCTTCTGCTTGCCGATGGCCCAGATGAAATTCATCTTGAGAAATCCAGCTTAATGGGAAAAACCCAGATGCAGTCCTTTTGTAGGAATGCAACAGCCAGACTAGTATGGCTGTAGTCAGGCTTGGGTTTAGCTTGTGGGCCTGAAACCAAGTGGTGGGTGCAAAGACTTTTTAACAGCATTATATTTGTACCATAATTTTCTGCAGGTGCAACATCTTAGCAATGGTTTGCCTTACTAAAGCAAGTCTGAAAGTGAATACACCCAGTGGCTTAAAAAGTTAGGACCTAGCTTCATTTCCTCTTGTTTTCAATCCAAACAGCCCGACTTCCCTATAATCCTTCTAACTGCTCCTGGTCTCCAGCTTTTCTGGAGATTTTTTAAGGTTTTATTGGGGATTCGCCGTTTGTCACTAACAATAAGTCAGTTGTGCTGATACTAACAGGAAACTTACCAAGGAACAGATTTCAACTGAAACATCTCCCAGGTTCTGTCATGTCCTTTCTGGGTTTGTTCCAGTTTTTTAAATGTGACTTTGAGATACTGTTTCTCTGCTGGAGAAGTTTTTACTGGCCCTAGAATTTTTGTATTTACATGTTTCTGGGACACTTGTAAATTTGATGTGCAAGGGGCATCCGCTAACAACAGCGATGGACGACAAAGCTGCTCCTCAGATAATTTGCAATAATCTGATGGTTGAAGAACCTGAATGACCAGTTTAAAAACTATAAGTATCTTTGTTGTTGAGCTCATATCTATATATTCAATAAATAGATAGCAGCAAAAACTGGTTTTGAATTGAAAATGTTGCTTATTTTGTTGATGTATAGCTTTCAATTCCTTGCAGTTAATTAATTACAAACCTAGGAACTAACTTGATTAAAACTTTTAATCAAGTCCCACCACTAGTTTTTAGATATGCCTAGTCTTTTTTGGCCCACCAAATCTCCAGAGTCATCATACTTCAGCTGAACACCATGTTGCGATATTCCACAATACGACATAAATCTACAAGTGCAGAACACAGTCCAACAACTGATCAGTTCCCATCTGGTGGTGTTATGCGATGAAAAATGAAAAACTTCTTGAGTTTCCAAACATTTGACTCAATCCAGCATTAAACATGGGAGTTCTTTGAGCTTGCCAAAGAATCTGTTAAATGTGGTTTTTTAACTGCTCTGTCATCAGATGCTCAACCAGAAAGATGCAAAAGCATTTTCAACATCGTCTTTTGTTTTCTTTTCCTGCTGCTTGACAGTTTTAAATGAAATTAGTTATTTGAGGTGGCTTTTTGTGAGCGTTCTTTGTTATTCCTGTTATATTTTGGAATTTGGAGTTCCTGGGCTAGAAGAGGTATTTTGTCCGCCAGTTTACTGCAGAAGTGAGTTCTTTTCCTTCTGCCGAGTCTTGGTTCAAACCCTGGCAATTGGCCTTGGAATTTGAGTCCCGGAGGACGGTCTGATGGTTAAAACAGAACAACTGCAGCTTCCAGAAGGAGACCACCACTTTAGTTTTACAAACAACAGGTTAGGATTTAATTTCTTCAGCATTTTTTGTCTTTTCCTGGGATTTTTCATTTTAAATAGAATTGTTCTGTTTTTAATGGTTTTTCCACATTATATGTTTTTTCATGAATCTTAAAAAAAAGAAGCAATGAAGCTGATTTCTTCGTAGGTTGTTACTTTAACAGTGTGTGCTTGATTTGCACCATATTGCCATGAAGCCTTGGCTTCATGTAGAGATGCCGTGTTGGTCCGCAGGATCCCTGCTGTTATGGCAAGATGCAAAGCAGATGTTTGGGATGCACGAGGAGGAAGGCTGGGATTTCAAGTTTGCCCTTGGACATACAGCTTTATCATGGTTCACATGGTGCTCTCTGTGTGAGAAGAGTGATAGATTGCTGTTAATCTTAAATGTCTGTTAGCGTCTTTCAACTGATTTTACCTCCCAGTCAGTCTGCTATGATAGTGAGCCATTGTGTGGTCCTGATTTCAATATTATTGGATTGTTCTGTTTCTGTTTTTCAATTTTGTCAGGGTTTTTCTGTACCGTTTTTGCTAAGATTTCATTAGATTTTATTTATCTCAGCTGTATATACTTTGTTTTGTTTAACCAGGAGTTTTAGTCTGTGTTGTGTTGTGGATTTATCAGGATCTCCTATGTCTCTGTAAAGCTGCTCAATGTTTACAGTAAAGAGCTTTTCATGCTTCTCAGAGCCTGGAAACTCTTATCCCAGCATGAGATTTACTATCAGTCCCTCTTGGCCCCCTACATGTGAGGGTTTTCCAGTCATGAGAATTTCTGCCCATGTTATTGCTGCTGTGTACATTTAAGACCTAAACTTGGATATTTAATGTAGGCTAACAATCGTATTTATGACTAAGGTTAAACACTTCTCCTGGTACTCATGTAAAGGATGTAGTCAGTATAATGACTCTTGTAATTACTGGGTAAGCTTTATACCAAAGCTTTAGATCCAGCTCTCCAGAATTCAGTTTTAGTGCAGACCTTGTGTGAGGTCACATAAAGTTTAGATAGTTTAAAGGCTCTCAAACTGGTCTTGTAATAACAAGATTTATTTTAATATCCCCACTTAGGTGCTACCACACTTACTAATAGTGAGCAAAAGCAATAACATTTTAGCCTTATTTGCACTCTGTCCAACCTGAACATGAACGTCTTGCGCTATGGGTCTTTCATTTTTACTCTGATATTCACACACTCCATAAATATTGTTCTAAACATAGATGTTACTTGCTCTTGTCCTTTACCTGGAAATACATAACACACCATATAGTACCAGACCATACAACCACACCATACCACACCAGACCATACATTATCCCTCACCATACCATACCAGTTAGCACCATACCATACCTTACCATACCATACTATGCCATGTCATACCACTTCATGCCATATCAAGGCATTTAGTACCAAACTACACCATACCACACTAGTAAGTACCATACCACAGTGGTCCCCAACCCCCGGGCTGCGGACCGGTCTGGACCAATTGGGCTACACAAGAAATAATTAAATATTTATGTATTATTTGAGTCTGGAGGATCTTTTATTTTGAAAATCCTTTAACCGGATTCTCTCGGTTACGTCTTGCACGCCAACATTAAGCCACAAGCAGCAAAATGAGTAAGAAACAGATCAGATGTCTTTGGAAAATTTCTTTGTGAAGGGGAAAAAGCCCAGAGAAGACACAGGAGAATGGATTTATACCGGGAGATGATTCCCACATTTCAAGCCTGCTCTGCATGATATGGTGACCAGCTCGCTAATGAGGCAATGAAGCTTCAAACTGCTTCTCCACGTAGAGACCAAGTAGCTCCCTGTGCATAAGCAACACTTCGGGTGTCATTGTCTCTCATCACTCCCAGATGGGAGAAACAACCCCAGGGCTCCCATTAGTAGTTATTGTGAGTTAAAATGTTCACAAAAGTAAAATGTTCGTTCTTGTGGCGCATCTGTATCTTATTTTGAAGGGATATGTAACCATTACCATTGCATCCAGAGTCAGAGAGTCGTGGTCGAGACGAGATGAGAAGTGTGGAGCTTTTGAGTTTTAGGTCTGGTTCACATGGCACAATTTAAGGATTATCTGCTGATTTTCCAAACTTCTGTGACCACACACGACACAAGCTGATAAAAGTACAACAGGTTCGATTCCACTCACGAACATGATTCCAGAAGAAAATCCCGTAAAACCCCCAACATATCATACGTGAATTTAGAATAATCAAACACGGATGACGATGTAGAGCAGTAGTGATAGTTTGTGAACTCATTCTAAGCGATAAGAGACGTAACAAAATGTTTTTTTTGCAGTTAACATTTTTAACTGAGTAAATATAACCACATATAATAAACATATATAAAACTGACCTTTACATATAGTAATAAACATTTCCACATATCACCTCCGATGTCCACCGGACTCTCAGTTACGCCATATCAACGGTTTGGGATTCCCCTCCATTCTTACGTCATCACGCTTTCTGATTGGCTCCCTGTCACATTCAACAGGCTGTGTTCTACTCCCAGTCAGGGAAAACCCCAAGAACAAGTGCAGCTTTGTCTATAAGCATTTATGTCCTTTTTTATTTTTAAAGTTATTGGGAGCAGCTTCTATTCAGGTGCAGTCAATAATCAGTAGTTGCCCACTCAGGTCATTCACAGCCTGGGTGAATTACCTTTTTTAAGTATCTTATTATATTGAGAAATTGGTTATTTTAAAAACTCTTCAGTGGACTGAGTTACTTATAGTTCTAAAACAATAACAGAAACTGCTGTAATATTAGTAGTGTATACTGTGTTTTTTCAAAAGTGAACAACGTTACTTTCATTATGTAACATGAGTTTGTACGGTTAACTCACAGCTCTGCCCGAAGAGCAGAGGACGGAGCTTTAAATGCTGGGAGCTGTAAGTAGACTGGACCAGCACCAAAGACCTATTGGAACTAGTTGTAAATGAGAGAGATTTTCCTTTTTCCTGTCTTGATTCTTTGTCTGTCAGCAGACTTTCTTTGTGAGTCTTTGTGAGACTTACTGGACAACAGACCCGCTCCAATTAAACTGTCAACTGGGACACAATGGTTTGGACCAAACCAGTCTGAAACATGTGGAGAGGATTACTGGTTGACTGGGTTCCAGTTTGCGTTGGTATGGTTCTCTGGTGACTACTGGACCTGTTATCCCGGCATTCCGAACATTTTCTTTTTCCCAGTCAGCAACTTCAGAGCCGTTGAACCCAAAAGTGTTCTTTTTCTTCAGTCTGGACAATATTTCACAATCAGCCTTTATTTTCTCTGTTGGTTTCTTAATGTCTGAAAGTGATTCAGTTTATAGTCATCCTGCCACTAAACTGTTGGATCAGCAGGATGCATTCTTGGACCAACTTGGGGGGTTGTCAGGCTTGGAAAATATTGAGTCAAGATCATGATACTCTTGACTTCACCTCCGACACATCTAGAGAGGACAACAAGAACCTCTGCTTCACTGCTTCACGGCCTGAAAGAAGGCACGCCTTCTTCTCCTAGACTTTTGTTTTCTCTCTGGCCGTTGCCTCTTTTCAGCAACCTGGATTCATGTTTCACATGGAGGCTTGGTCAGCTGCTGCATGTTGTCTTTCTGGAGGCTGGAGGCAGGTATTATCCTCCTGGTTAGGAGCCATAACCTCATCTTCATCTGGTCAGGTCTAGTGCTAGTGATGGGGTAAAGAGTAAGTGTAGCACATCTCAGGTGCAGATGTTGAGGAGTCAGCTCTTCTGCTGGAAAACAAGATTAGCAAAACAAAATGTGCTCGATATACTAGAGAAGCCTTCACGCACCATTTACACTGAGGCACAGATGTTGGCTGCGGCACAATCAAAGACGGCCCTCACACTTTTACGATAACACTTACGGCACACGAACGGGAAGATGCTGTTCAGACATGTTCTCTGAGTCCAGTCGGTAAAACTGGACCGACGTCTACAATAATTTACTTCCATCTTGTTGTCATTTGTGTTGTTCTCTGGAGGGGAAGGGGTAGAAGTTGGTCATGTGACAGTGATGCAGCAAAGGATTGTGGGAAGTTTAGCTGAATCAGAGAAGCAATGTAGGCCATGTCGTCATTTGTTCCCCTTTGGTCTCACGGATATATATATATATATATATATATATATATATATATATATATATATATAAAATATTGGCTGATATCGGCCATTACAGTGGCTTTTATATTGGATATTGGCTCACATTTTCCTATTAGTTCCGCCATTTTACACACACATAGATTTACATATTGATTTTTTTTATTTCATCCACTTGATGTCTGCGTGATCGTGTGGTTTCAAAGTTAAATTCCTTGTTTGTGCACATGATGTTGGCAAGTAATGCTGGTTCTGGTTCTGTTAGTGAATGACAGCCAGGTCAGTTCTAATGTTGGTCTACAGCCGCCTCTAACAGTACGACTCTTGGTGTGCTTTACGTAACATCTGAAACATCATTCCTCAGGTTCCTCATGATGAATTGCTCTCAAATAATTCCTGAGACTTTAGTTTCTCTTTAACATCACATTAGCTGCATAGATGAGGAAAATTAACATACTGTTTGTAAATAGAAAGCTCTGGTTCTGAGAAGCAGTGAAATAAATTGACGGTTTGTGATCTGAGTCGATATCCCGGCTGTCCTGACTCCAGAATCAGGAGTTATTGGGAACATTTGTTTATCCAGTCTATTTAATTATGAGCCCATCAATCAAAGCTATGTCAGGTGGTACAGTAGTCCGCACTGTTTGCGTTCCCTCTCCGCCTGCAGCTCCAGCTCAGCTGAGATGTTATTTCATGTGGTTAATGTCGACTCTTTGGAGGCTGGGGGATTCTGGGAAGTTCCCATGTTAATGTAATTATGTCTGTTTAATAGGACATTGTGGTCTTGAGTGTTTCCTTTAGCGCTAATTGTGATGAGGAGAACACAACTGTCCTCTCAGCAGTGGGCTCCATCTGGATAAAATCTCTTTTTATTGGAGCGCTCTTCAAATGTTCTGGCTTCAGCATCACTACTGGCTTCAATAACAGCGAGTCTGGGACTCTGGCTCTGACCCTCTGTCTCCATATTCTGTCTGTTTCTCTCATTTCAGCTATATTCACTGGCCTTGGAAGTGATACACTGCAAACTGATTTAAGAACCAGATATTCAAATTGGTAATAAAATGAGCTAAATACTGCCTAATCTGTAAAGAATTGCAGAAATCCTGACTGCCATCCATTTAAAGCTCAGAATAATCTTTTCTGGGATTGTTTGGTCAGAAAAAAAAAAAAAAAACGCTTTATGAACTTTTAAGCATTCAATGATTAAAGATAAACCTGTTCCCAAGTTTGCTGTCCAAGTAATGAAATCAGAAAAGGCCTGGAGGGACAGAAAACCAGGGAAAGGATAAGAAGAGATGATCAATTTCTCCTGTTGACCTTTGCTCTCAGTTTGACTGACCTCAGAAAAAGCAGAAAATTAGAGTACCGGAATAAAAATTAAACAATAATGAACTTCTATGCACAGGCTAGTTCTGCATCACAAAAATAACAGAAAAATGAACATTGCCGCACAATTGTCACTTTCTTGGGTTTTTCTGTTTCTCATGTAATCTGGTCGCCTTTTCAATCAATCAATCAGTCAAGTTTATTTATATAGCACATTTCAACAGAAAGGCACTTCAAAAGTACATTACACCATAAAAATACAAAATTAAAAGTCATAAAAACAACATACAGTCACCAATTGAGAAACCAATAATAAACGTTACATTTTGTCCAGCGCTGTAATTAAAATCATCAATGCACGTCAAATATATTGATCAATGTTTCATTTATTATGGTTCAAAATCAACTCTAACCAGGTGGGTTTTTTGTCTAGACTTGAAGGAAGTCAGTGTTTCAGCTGTTTTGCAGTTTTCTGGATGTTTGTTCTAGATTCGTGGTGGAAAGAAATTTAATTCTGCTTCTTCATGTTTGGTTTCGGTTCTGGGGATTCAGAGCGGACCAGAACAAGAACACCTGGGAAGGTTGATATCATGCAAACTCCATACAGAAAGAGGTTAAATCTGGTTTTGAACCCATTTCATTCCTCCATCTGCAGCTCAGCCTCAGACATGATGAGAATTCATCTTTTGGTGGAAAAACCTGGAGCACCAATGGAAAACTCTAAAACAAACAGGAAAATCTGGCAACGTGTATAATGATAAATGGGGATATTTGTCTTATTCAAATGTATTTTACAGTATTATCTTTTGTATTTAAACCTTGCTGCTCCCACAGACTTTTTTTAAAAGTTGCAGCCCAGTCTCTCCCACACGGCTGTCATAAGGCCGGTTTTTCCACTCCAGCCAGACAGCCGTTGGCCTGTTGGCCTTGTTGCTCATTTTTCATGTCAATCTTTTCCCTGCAGAAAACATCAGGCTGAGATTGTCTCACAAGAACAAACAGGCCTCTCAGTCCTTGCCTGTAAACATTTTAATTTCACTGGCCTCATTAAGCCTTGGCCCGCTTCTGGGTGAGCTGGTGGTCTATGTTTCAGATTTTGTTGGACAGTAACTGTGTGCTGACGGAGTTCTCAAAGCGTAAATGTCCAATTTTCTCCAACTTTTGAGCGTTCTTTGCCGTGATCTTGGCATCCTGGAGCGCCGGGTTCCTCTGAAAGCATCTGCAGCCGTCTACAGAGACTCTGCTCATTAGCTGTTTGGGTTTTTTGGCTGAAGCAGAACAGACTTCAAAAACTTTAAAAAAGTGTAGATGTGCTGAGGACGGGTTTTTCTTTTGGACTTGTGGAGCAAAGAAAAAAAAAAGACACTCAGCTCCCCGATTTGTTTTTCTCAGAAGCATCTGTTAAAACTTCTTCTTTTTCTTCTGCTCAAGACATTTGAGTTTGATGTCTGCAAACGGTCATCATTGTTTCCAGTTATTGACATTTTTGCTTACAGTCAATGTCAGTGAAAGTCTCAGAGTCCTTCTTGTTTGCCCTCTGAACCCATATTGTTTGGGTTTTAGCTTTCAAATACAGTCAGAATCAAAACCAACTTCTGCTTTCGAGTATTATGTAAGGGAGAAAGTAATACTAATAGAAAATACTGACAGAAGTTCAAGAAGGGATTAATGCTGGTTCTTCTTTCTGCCATGGCTGTAGAAAAGCTCAACTCTTGGTCTCAGTTAATCCTGGATAATATTCCTATTCGGAAAACACTGAAGATGATTTTTAAAAAGATCTTTCTAAAACAATTGTTCAGCCCTGAAAAGCTCCATATAGATGCTGGTTTCCATACTTTGACATATTGGGATTGGTCCAATAAGTAAAAATGGACTAATACGATGTTTCTTTCCATCTTGTTGCTGTTTGTGATTGTCTTTCATGTGGTAAACATTTGGTCATGTGACTATTGTAGTGATACAGTGCAAGATTGTGGGGTGTTGAAAGTATGGGGAAATAATATTGGTAAATATCAGTTATCAACAAGCCTAACGGCAATATTAATAACTGAATATCGTTATTGGGCTAAATTTTCCATATCAGTACATTCTTAAAGAGGATCATACATCTCTGACATTTAGAGCATGTTTTGTTTTTCTGAGTGCATGTATTCATGCATATTTTGTAAATTTTTAAATTTTTCTGCTCAGTTGCAGAAAAATTGCTTTTAAGAACAGTTATTGCTAACCTGCTGCTGGTTCACCTGAATTTCCCCACTGAGGGACAATGAAGGAAGTTTCTATTCTATTGTCTCTTGATACATTACTGATTTGAATTTAGCATTAAAGGTCAATTGTGAGGGGTTTAGTGACACCTGCTGGGAGAGTGGCAGATTGCAATTAGCTAAACAAAAACAGATTATTATGGCGCAGTTGTGCAAGCAGAGCGAGCTGGAGATGTGCAGCAGGTAGACATGTCCTAATGGAAGACGGAGAAATCTGGCAGTGATGTAGAAACTAACAGAGAATATGAAGAGGAGTGAAAATCCTGAGGTTCAGTCTATGTGTTTGTGTGTGTGAGAGAGAGAGAGAGAGAGTGAGTGTGAGACGTGGCAGAACGAAGCCTGGCCAAGCGGCAGATCTTTTCCATATGTTTCCTGGAGACAGACAGAGTGAGGCTGCTTCCCCCCTCTCAGCCAGTCGTCATTTAAACCGACAGAAACCAGTGAAACAGCAACACAGCTCAACGCTGGGATATTGGAACTGCAGCTCTGCCTCAGTTCAGGCAGGTGTTGGCTTTCTGGAGAAACCAGGAGTCAAAGAAAACCCTCAGGTTTTCACCTCCAACAATCCAAGGTGTGTTTCACCATGAAGAGTTACTGCTTGCAGAGAGAGAGTAAAGAGCCCAAGAGTTCCTCCCTTTCAAAGCTGTGACCTTTGACACTGATTAAATCATCCATACCTTTCCTGACTCCAGGCAGGAAAACATTGGCTGACAGTTTTTCTCCAAATCTCAGTGGAGACCAAAGCAGAGCGAAAGGAGCCGCTAGAATCGCCATGGAAACGCACCCAACTCTCTAAGCATCATGTTAATAGCTGTTTGAGCCTCAGTGCTGTTCCTACAGTTTTCCTCTGCTGCCTCCTTGTGACAAAATACAATAATGCAACATTCCTGATCCTTCCAGACAACAATGTAAGGGATTAGTTTGATGTGAGTAAAAACCCAAACCCAGCCTTCATTTCTTCATACTTTTAAACCTGATCTTCAGAAGTTTGCTTTGGACTTTCAGCCATCATAGGATTGTGTGGTTTGGTTAGCCTTTAGTCTGTAAATCGTTGTGGCATAAAACAACTCCTAATTTAACCACATAAAATTTTACACGTCATCACTTTTACAACTTTTTGTTTCCACCTATATTCAGGCTTACATCTCATTATTTTTCTGCTCTTTTCTATCATTGCAGTTAAGAAATGTATAAACATTTTGAGGGGAAAAAGCAAACACAAGGCAGCAATAATTTGGTTTGGACTGCCAAACCTGAGTTTTAATGTGTAACTTAAAACTGGCCAGAATAAAAGGGGTAGCAGCAAAATCCCCAAACTTAAATTTGATCTCCAAAAGGGAAAATTTATCTTCTGGTGAATAGTCAAGGGATCAGTTGACAGAGAAAAGTATTCTGGAGACCCAACAAACCTGCACCACAGGTTTGGGAATTTAAAGCAGCGATTTGTGGGGAACTCAGTCTGCTTGTAATTCTTCTTTGTAGTAAATAATCTCTTTTTGACTAAAACTGACATTCAAATGCTAAAACTCTGGCAGGAATGGAATTTTTTAAAACATAAAATGACTTATCTGCGTTAAAAATTAATGGGGAGCCTAATTGGGACTTATCTGTGCAATAAACCCCGGTATTGGTTGGGGTTATTAACCACAGTCACCCATGAATAGATCCTTGAACACTTCAGACCTCCCCTAAAAACGCTTATAGCTGCCTTTTAATTGGTGAAACACCAAATATACATTAAAATACATTAATATGCATGTGGAAACCATCTTAGCATGGTTAAAAGCTAACATCTACATCTACCTTTGGATTGTTTGCTTTGCAAATAACTGAAGTACTTCAGCTTCCCAGGTTGCATATTCTTTACAGCATTTTAAATTATTATGTACTTTTGACCTTATTGTACAATATGTTATTCTTAGTTTTGTTTTATATATTTTAACCTTTATGCGAACATACGTTACTCGAGGTTCTGTCACTTTGCTGCAGTTAAACCTGATTTTTTTCTCTTTGGGACAATAAAAAAAGGATATTTCTATAATATTCTCTTCAATTGGATGCATTTGGGGAAATAACATTTCAAAACCATCTTTTGTCACAATAAAACTATTTGTTTTTATTACATTTGCAGAATCTAAAATATCCCACATAGTTTGTCTTTTTACATGACAATGCAGAAGTATCTCTATTTTACACCTAAACTTGTTGTGTAGGTGGACAAAGATGTGAAAGAATGAACGATTGAGGTGTTTCGGGTTTATTTATTAGACATCCTCAATAAATATAGCACCATTTCAGAGGAGACATGTTGAAACAAAAGATGCTCTGACGTTCCAGGTTGGGACTTTTGAAGGATGAAACAAACGAACAGTCTGTCCTCGGCCCTGCAGAGGACTCAAAGTTCTGATCCAAACGGACCTCAGCCTCTAAATACAGGCGACACAAGCATGCAGTCAGATTACGTACAACAACTCAGAGCCAGTTATTCAGGAGGGAAAAGCAATATTTAAGCACTTCATATGTTACAGTTTTTGTCCAACATTAATAAAAATATTCAAAAGAGATTTTATAAAGTTTTACAAAAGTCAGGTGGATCTAATCCAGGCTAGAATAAAAAGAACTAAAAGCATCTTTGTTTAAAGCCCATAATAAAAGTCAGAGTGGTTTTCTTAAAAATACAAATACTGACTCTCCAGTAAACGCCCCCTGCTGTTAGCTTATGATTCAATATTTATCAGAGAGAGTGAACCAGCATCAACAGCATTGTTTCTAATATATGCCAATATAATGAGAAATGAGTCTAATTTCCTACAGTTTTCAGCCTACAGGGTTTTTTTTCCCCTCCTTCTGTTATGAGGATGTTGGGTCTGTTTCTGAGTGGCCGCCATCTTGCTCTACTTCCTCCTGAAGTTCCCCAGCTGGATGCCCCGCCGGCTGGCCACGCAGCGGAACGTGGCCGGCTGGATGCTCCAGTATTTCACCGGGTTGGCAAATAGGCTGATGGCGGAGTACGGTTTCTTCTTCTCATTAGGAGATCTGGGGCAGAAGTCATTGAATCCCACATTGTTGATTTTGTTGCCATGAAGAAAAATGACCTGTGCAGACGGAAAGACTTTGTGTTTAATTTGGTTTGGTGATATCCTGGAAACCAAACCACGAGTCTGTGTTTGATATTGTGGTGAAATTTAGGCTTTTGTTGGGTTTGAAGAAGATAGGATATTCATCATATATGTTGCTGTCAGATGTTTGCAGGCTGCTTTTATTTAATTTACCAGTTAATCTAAAAAGAAAAATTCTGCAGGTTATTTGATCCACTTCTAAGAAAATTAATAAATAAACTTGTGTTGCATAAGTTTACTAAATCAACAAGTCCGATTTAGTCCAAACATATGGAAATATATATTTGGAAATATCAAATAAATCTGTTTCATACCAATTTACTCCAATTATATGAATGCAGTCCTTCGATGATGGGGACGAAACACTTCCTTGTAACAGGAAGAAAACTTCAGCATAATTAGACTCAATTTCCCTTCAGTTATTTCATGGATAATAGCAGCAACATCTATCTAATTTTATTTAAATTGAAACAAAATACAGCTTAAAAAGTGCAGTTATCAGTTTAGATTAATTTAAATAATACCAGAAAATAAATGTTTTTATACTTATGTCTAAAAACAGCCAGACTCTGAGGCATCTGAACATTTAGACCCTCTGTAGGAACCCTTGTGTTTTCTGACGGTACCACCTGGGGGCGCCATTTCTATTCAGAAAACCAGTATTTAAGCGTACAGTGCTTCATTTTTTAAAATTCCTTTGGATAATGTTTTGGAGGTTGAGAATGGATTTAAATGTGAATCACTTTAAAACTCAAATATCTTAATCTTAATCTATGAAAAAACAATAACTGGACTTTCTTTTATAATATTTACTATTTCCTTTGAAAATAATTTTAATTTTCATCTTATTCATATAAAACAAAGAGGGATTGTGAAGTGCTAGCTTTGGTCCTGGTGGTGCCACGGACTTGTTTTGGTTACCCGCTCACCTGGAGGTAGCGCAGGGAGCTGAGTCCCGCTGGGACTTTTTTCAAACGGTTGTGGTCCAGATGGATCTCCCGGATTTCCGGGATGCTGGCGAGGCTGCCGTTTTCCACGGATCGGATCTGGTTAAAGCCCAGTCCTAACCTGCAGGGACATTTGTAGAGATGTTAATGTCTGGAGGAGATGCTGGAAATCATCAAACATGTGGAAATAAAAAAATTTAGTTGTTCTTTATTACTACTACTACATAAATAATAATAATAATAACATAATAAAAACATAATGAAATAAAAATAGACTCGTGTTGCTGTGGCAGAAACAACTGTTCTGCACCATTAAATATAAAAGTTATCCACCTGCTTCTATTAACTGTATTTATCTACCATATTTATTTGCCAAATAAATATTTTTAAATTAAATAAAAATAATAGCTGTTGAAGTGACATGAATTAAGTATTCCTGCTGTTGTTTTTTTTCCACCGATATTTTCAGCTTTTCTTTTGAGGTACCTGTTCTTAAGCAACTCATCCATTATTATTTTTAAACACATCCTTTTGTAAGCTAACTGTGTGTGTCACGTTTTCAACATTTACATGCAGTACCTTACGGACCACAGTTTAAGAAAGACTGTTCCAGTTAATTCTATAATAAGATCATTGTAGGCAGCAGCCGCCAGTAGAACTACATGCTAAGACAAACGGTGCATTGATAGATTGCAGAAAAAAACATGGATGGCCGCCACCTCTGCAGGTTCTTGTATCTCTTGAAGTCCTCCACCTCCACCTTGGATATCTTGTTGTAGTCCAGACTCAGCTCAGTGATGGAGGTCGGCAGCGCTGGGTGGAAAAGCAGCACACATGATCATAAATCCAGCAGCTTGTGATGAAATGGCTGATTAATCATGAGGGTTAGAGGACGACTGCAGCATGTCGCAGTGACGATGATGTCAGAGGATCTTCATCTTGGTGTCTGACCTTTGGGGACGGCTGTGAGCTTGGCTTCTGCTATGCCGATGTAGAGAGTGGACAGGCCGTCGAAGGCTCCCAGTTCGATCCCACTGTTGGCCAGAGGGTTGGCTCCCAGCTCTGTTTGGGGAAGCACACAACATCTGGATCCATTAGAGCTCATCCATCAATATGACCGCGAACATGGATTGTTAATTGCAGTACAAGGGAGACCGCATTAGTTGCTCTCAGAGATCTGCACAAATTTGGTTAAATGAGCTGTAAATACAATAAATCACAAAGATTCAGGGTGGAACATCGACCTGCTGATGGAAAGAAACTGATGCTTTTAACTAAAATAATGTTTTAGTTAGAAACTGGTTGTTTTATTACCGTAAACCGAGGTTGTTATAGTCGGCTCATTGTGAATAAAATCAGCTGATACGCAGAAACATTGCCTGAAGTCACATTTGTCTGTTCCAGTCGTGTTTCATGGAAAATTAAATTTTCAAAAAGTATTTTCAAACTTTTTTATGTGATGTTTAAATACACTTATTAACTAACTCTGCATCTGTACTCGGAATTTGGCAAATACCTAAAAGTGCTTACCAGTGACAGTTTATAGGTGGAGGAAGTGCTGCATAAACTCACACTCAGCTTCAATTCGGCTTATTTTGAACTAAAGTCTTCAGTTTCATCCAGAATCTAAGTCTCGGTTTTGGGTTAGTCATGTGAACTCAGATTATGACGGGTGGACAGTTTCTATTACTGTTGGAAATATGGCTGAAAAACCTATCACAATATAAGTGTTTCATATCAGTCGGTATTGATAATTGTTGATTTTTTTTGTTTGTTTGTTTTAAATATCTAAAATCCTGCCACACTGATGGCACGACTGTTTTACCTACAGTTTTTCCTCCATGCCATTATTTTTTTTTTATTTCAAAGCAGTCATGAGGCACAGTGACAAAACCTTAAACTGCTGTTGCACCAGTCACTCAACAAGTTGTTGCCAGGCAACTGAAGAGTGAGTGAGTTGCTAGGAAACTATCAACTCAGGTTTTGTCAGTTGATGCCACCAACATCGCTTAGTTAGCCTTGAGAGGTTGAGTGACTTAAACTCTTTGATCTGCCTACACTTCCCAGAATGCTTTGTGGTTCTGGATCAAAGTTCAGTGAATAAGCCATACATTGAATATTAAATATTCTATCAGGTGTGTTATCTACTGATATTGACGATGTGTCAATTGCAATATTCTTACTGATTTATTGTTCAGCTCTAGTCTTGGACGTGCCTGGATATTAGCCGTTATTACAATCTCCTGTAAAATTGGTACATCTAATTACCAATTTAATTGAATTTTTTATATCTGTCGTTTGGCTGTTTCAGGCTTTAGATCCTGTTTAGTTGTGATTAACCAGTCCTGTTGAAGCTGTGTTTGTTTATGATGAAGCGTTATTTTCTGTTTTGTGCAGCTGCAGATTTCTGACTCAGGCTCAATCTGTACCGCAGTCTGAGCGGTACAGACTGAGCCTGAGTCAGGATCAATTAACACCTGATGCTGAGTTCAGAGCAAGGTTTTTATAGTTAACTAAAACTAATGAAACAACAAAATCTGAAAGGAAATATTTTTATGAACTGAAATAAATAAAAACGGTTATTTATAAATGGGGAAAAACTGGAACTATATTGTGCGATTCTAAAACTATTTTCCATCCTCCACACAAACAGTT
This sequence comes from Poeciliopsis retropinna, assembly GCA_010277075.1. Lineage (NCBI taxonomy): Eukaryota > Metazoa > Chordata > Actinopteri > Cyprinodontiformes > Poeciliidae > Poeciliopsis > Poeciliopsis retropinna. The sequence goes on along the minus strand of VMRM01000004.1, from coordinate 1,967,951 downwards.
TTTGTCAGTTCTCGGCAAATTACAGCACCCCATTAGGCCGGACACAATAAATATTAAAGCAATTATAATCGCATTATTAATTAAAATGAGCTCAATAATTTCAAAATGCATGATTTATTGTTTTTGTTTTGTTCACATTTGTTTCATAATTAATTTCATTTGTTGTTTCTGTTGTTTTAAGTATTCTAGATATTTCACATGTCTTTCTGTTCCAGTGTTAAATATTCATTAGAATTTAAATTGTATTGATCTTTGAGAATTTGTCCTTGCATTATTATATAATTACCATTAATAATACTTGAAAATGGTCTCAAAAGAACATTATCATTTATTTGAATAACTTCTGGGATAAATTTAGTGGCAAGCAAAATTTGTTACTGTGACAACCCTCTGTACAGTTATACTAGTCCACAAAAAATGGCGGCAGCAAAAGATGGGATAAAACGGCAACAATAATGAAAAAGAATATCTTCTTTTGAGTATTCATTTCCCAATAAATGTGTTTATAATCACAATGTAATACTTTATCCTTTTTGAATTCTGCACCTAAAAATCCAACAAAGTCTGAAAAACTAAAACTACCGCTGCTGCAACTAATGGAAACTACACTAAAACTAGACAATATTTAACTGGAAAACACACTAACTAACTGAATTAGACAAACAGAAAGTCACAACAAATTTAAACTAATCTATAATGAAAAAACCTAAACGAATTATAACCCTGGTTGAGAGGCAGGTTTTCTCACCCAACACATGCAGCTTCCTGAGGCCCTTGAAGGCCTCCTTCTGGATCCGGTTGATGTTGTTCTCGTGGAAGCGCAGCTCGATGACGTTGGGAGGCAGGTTGGCCGGGATCTCCGTCAGCAGGTTGTAGGACAGGTACAGCAGCCGCAGGTGGTCCATGTTTCTGAAGGCCTTGGGGTGGATCTTGGAGATCTTGTTGTTGATCAGGAACAGACCCTGAAGGTGGGAGAAGATGAGATGAAATATTGTTCTGTAGGAGTGGAACAATTTTTTTTTTTTGCATTGCAGCAGTTTGATGTGATTAATAGAGAACAGGGAGAAACTCTAAAAATGATTAAATATTCTTTTCAGTATAAAGACATGACCTTTTTTTTTTGGTTTATTTTCTTCGGTAACTGTGGCTGTGTGCAATAATAGCCTCACAAACACAAATGCTGCTCTTGAAAAACAGATAAAGAAGTGTGATATCTATCATTAAACTACAAAAAATAACCTCATTCAATCAACTTTTGCGCTTCTAAACTTTTATTAAGGTTTTCATTGAACATTGGAAAAAAAAAAGTAAAACTTACAATCCCAACACTACGGACAGCTTTTGGGATTTTAAACAGTATGAACAGTATAAAGAAATCCCTGCTAACAGCAGAGGCCTTTAGTGGAGCTCTGACAGCCCTGTAGAGGAGTCTGTGTGGATAATCAGGCGTTGTTGGTTTTGGATGTCATTTTTTACCTACTCAAGCTGCTTTCATCATTTCATTATCCTTTTTTGCCATTGTTTTTGTCCAGACTTACTGTCTTCCCTGTTCTGGTGCAGAACTACAGGGCATGTCTCAGATAAAGTCGGGTAAAATGCAAAATGACTGTTCAGACTGCAGACACTTTGAAAATGATCAGATACAATTTAATTCCACATGCAGAAGTGGAACAGATTGGATTTATTAGGGGGGTTAGAAGATCGGAATCGGGCCGTTCAGACTCCCAAGAAAAAGTTCAATATGAGTCACATTTGCCTTCTAACACAACTCATTAGTGTCCAGTATGAACATCTGCTGCCTTAAGACTGGAAAACTGGCTTAACATTGCAATAGTATGAAAAATGCAGGTTTCATAACACCTGAAGTACATTAGCTCACAGTTATTACAGTCCAAACTGACCTTTGAGATAGGAATATTTTACACACAGATATTGCGATGACAATTAATTTATAACACATTGTGAAGTCTTAAAGTATTTTTGAATCAAGTATAATTGAATCGGGGAAACATCTGGTTAGTTATAAAGTTGTGTGACTCATTGAATAATCAGGTCTGCAGTGTTCATGTCCTTCTGATTCAGATCCTCTCCAAGCTTTAATCCAAGACATTAACTCCAGATTGTTCAGGATTAACTGAGAAATAAAATCTAATATTTTCCATTCCGACAAAATAAACTCACATCTGGCTCTTGCTGTTTAGACAATGAAACAACTTAGTTTCATGGTATTAAACTTATTTTATAGATATTTTCACTGAGCAACACGTGTTGATGTACTTATACATCACAAGGAATGTATGATATTCCAAACAATTATAATGAGTTATTTTAATTAACTCCAAATGTAATCAAGTAACTAAAAAAGTAACTTCCTGCGATGATAAAAAAATGTTTAAAGGTAAAAACATTTGAGTTTTTTTCTATTCCTGTGTCAACTTGTTGAAAAAAGGCAGTAAATCAATTAACTACATGATAAATTAAAACAAGCTCAATAATTTTTATTGGCATGATTTATCGTTTTTCTCTTCTAAAAACTGGATGATAAAACTTCTCAGTTTGATGCTTTGGTCTCAACCAGCCGTTTTATTGAAGGAAAATTTTGATTATAGAGACTTCATAATTCATTTTATATGTTGTTTTGTTTATTTATTTTGGACATTTAAAATGTCTTCCAGTTCCAGTGTTAAAAGGTATTAGAATTTAAAGTTTAATGATCTTTGAGAATGTTATTACATTATATTACTTGAATACGGTGTCAAAACATCAGCAGGCTGTAAATCTGAGTCCACACTGCTCTGCAGCGTCATCACAATTCTAAATCCAAACATCTTAATCTTTAAATAAATAGTAGCAGTGGAATCTGTTGCACTTTTTTAGTTCTTGATATTTTGAGTCTTTCATAATTATCAATCCTCCATCTCAAACAGCTGTCCTGCAGGATTTAACAGTTGAATCTCTTACATAAAGCTTGTTGAGGCCTTTAAAGTCGTCCTCCTTGATCTCGGTGATGTCGTTGTTCTGCAGGTCGATCATCACTGTTTCTTCAGGAATCTTCTCAGGAACAGAAATTAAACCTGCAGCACAAAGGAAACCTTCAGGTTAGAGACGAGAACAGATGAAGATAGACAATTTCTGACTCAATGTCTAACAACTCAGTGATTCAGTCAGTCATAATTTCATTCTCACGGATGGTCATAAAGTAAATTTAAGCAGGTTTTCTGTTTCTGCCACAAGTGAATCATTTTGGGGCTTTTCAGAACCACTGTGGGTTCTTCAGGAGCGTGTACCAGATGGATACATCTCTGTTTTTAAATCTGAACACGTGCGGGACGTTTCTGTGCATAGAGCGACATTAAAACGTGGCACCAGAATCAAACGGGGTGCAGTGGTGACGGACTCCGAAATCAAAGGTTTAGAAGCATTTTTTCAACTCCTGAATGAATAGCTGACCAGAAAGTACTAAAGGATGCATTCAGGGACAGCTTGTACACTGAAGCATCTGGAGCATCTACACCACGGGTGGGCAATCCTGGTCCTTGAGGGCCGGTGTCCTGCAATGTCTCCCTGGTCCAACACAGCTGAATCAAACAGCTGAATCACCTCCTAAGTGCAGTCAAGTTCTTCAGAGTTCTGCTAATGACTTCATTATTTGACTCAGGTGTGTTGAAGTAGAGATATATCTAAAAGTTGCATGAGACCGGCCCTCAAGGCCTGGAATTGCCCACCCCTGATCTATACATTAAATCAGCTCCAAAGTGATGGAAACATCTTTTATTCTCTTTTATTTCAAACTCTCCTCCGCCTAAAAACTTTGGTATCAGTATGGTTAAAGTAAACTCTGACGTGGTTCAAATGCATATGTGAACGTCAAGCAGACCAAAGGCCGCTCCAAAAGTTGCAAACAAACTACAGTGTGGGGGATTCTGGGTAAATACAGCCAAAGCAAATGTGCTAGTCCAGCTCTAGCAGGAGAAATGACTCATGATCTTTTACCAAACAAACAACAGCTAAAATGTCAGTAATATTTCCTGTGATCCATAAATGGGATCATTTCTTATTTTTTGCTGGATTTAAATGCCAGCAGGAATCCAACAGATTCCTATTGGATATCCTCCTAGAAAAGTTTTAAGTATTTTCCAAATTTGGATAAATATGGAAAAATAAATACCTCTGAGCGAAAAAGGTGAAAATTTTAACAATAAGTAGAACAAGAAAAGTACTCTGACCCTGATCGGAGCACTGCAGCACTCCAGGTGAACAGCGGCAGTGAGCCGGGCAGTCCTCATCATCATAATCATCATCGTCATCATCATCATCGTCATCCCAGTCTGCCATCATGATGTCGTTGGTTTTCATGAGCTCCATGACATTCACGGGCCGGTAGGGCTTGGAGTGGCCGAGCGTCAGAAGGCAGAGCAGGAGGAGGAACCTCATGGTGTAGTCCAATCTGATTGGATGAGCAACAGGAGCCACCAGGGGGAGCTGTAGGAGGAGACGGGTCCTTTCAAACCAACAGGATTTCTGTGTCAAAGGTGGCACCATCCAACAAATGAATAATCAATGAGATAAATTTTTCTATATTTGAAACTTAAAAATTTATTAAACAAATAAAAAATGATAAATTTTTAAGAATAAAAAAATCGTTATGTTACAGGTAAATTCATTATGTTTATGTCATAAAGCTGTTGCTATAACTTATCAAATAAAGCCTGACATCGGATTGGTTAACCTGCACAGCGACTCAGCTTCTGACCAATCGGCAGGACAGACAACACTTAGCTCCGCCCACTCTCACTGATCGACAGATTTAATAAATTAATGGTTTCTTGAATCAAATGACTGTAAAGAAATTAAAATCTGAAATAAGTTTTAGGCTTTTATAAAAGAAATATAATGAATTAAATTTTTAATGATTTTCAGATTTAACATAGAAATTTTATAAATTATTGAAACATTTAAATATTTTCAGATACATTTATTTACCTGAAAATGTCAATATATTTAAATGACCACAAATAAAGAATTAGATAATTTATGTATTTATTCACTTATTGTTTCATTGATTTATTTATGGCATTTGATGCTGGTGTAGTTCAGAAAGTTTGAGGCAGAATTTGATCATTTTCTGTGTTTGGCTATATAAACTAATTTTATATTTTAGGCTGTTCTTGTTTCTTTTATTGAAAGATAAAAAATTTAACAATTTTTTGTTTATTTTTGGTTAATATAACAGAGAGAAGTGCAGTGTGTTTTGCTTCATATGTAGTGGTTATGCATGCAGGCTTCTAACCAAATCTGAGCTTTTAAGCCCTTTTGTTTTGCTCCTTCACATTTTTAGTTTTTGTTCCAAATCAATGATTATTTGACTCTTCTTAGCTGATAGAAAAATACTTCAGCTAAAAATTTCCTTAAGAAACATGATCTATAGTTCTTACACTTGGACTGTCAGAACAAACAAATGACCTTCAATCACAAACTGTTTCTTCAGATCATCTGTGTTCATTCTGGAAAATTCCAGTCCAGATTATCATTCTTAAGTCAGAAACAGATCAAAGCAGATCCCGCTCCCAGGAAACAGGGGAATACTACTTTAAAATAATTTTTGCTTCATCGTTTCAGGAGCAGACAAATGCAACCAGGTAAATGTTTTGTTCTCAGAAAGGTCTTCAAAATTGTATAAATTTTGAAAAAGAATACGTAAATATGTAGAAATCCTGCAGTCTGAGACATCAGAGAAAACAGCCAGGGATAAACACGGTGGTCGCTGAGTCAGTCTGCAGCGTAAACAGAGCAGATGGACGGCTGAAGGAAACATTGCAGAGTTAAAAAGATGAATAAAAACAATCTGGACTCCATCACGTTCCAACCTTTGCCATCACCTCTGCTGCTAACTTGGCTTCTGCTCAGGTGAGGCAGGCAGATGAATTAATCTGGTTTATGGGCTGACTTACCCCTCTCTCTACTTGAATTTGTCTGCAGCCAAAATCTGGCATCAAACCACAGCTGGTTCTGGGTGGAACGTGTCACTGAAACGTGTGTTTTGGTTGTGCAGAGGGATGAACATGTGAGGAGCTGAATGTCTGAGAGTTGTTTTGATCTTTTTACATGTGGTAGAGTGAAGGCTCAACTGGGAGGTTCCTGCAGAAGTTTTACAGAGGAGAAAAGAATAGATTAAGCTTTTATTTGTCCCTTGGTGCAGACAAATAGAATATGACTAAATTGTGAATTTTATGGAAAATAAAAGAAGCAGATTCTCAGAAATGTGTTAATAGAATCAGAACCAAGTTCTGTTTCTTTGGGTTCTCGGCAAAAGATGAATAGTAACTAGTTTTTATGAAGCAGTGAGAAAGAAAATAGTTGTTGCAAAAAGTTGTGCTCAATTCCTGAGTTGAACTCATTGTGTGGAGAAAACAGCTTCATGGATGAGCTGGAGACAGCAGGAAGTCAGGCTGAGAGCTGTGGCAATGCTGCACCATCTCATGGGAAAAGCCCTGCTTTACAGACTAAACAGGAACATAAACCTTCGTCTGATGTTGGCTGCAGTTACGCCTTCATCATCTGCCTTCATCGGACTGATTCACAACCTACTTTGTTCCATATGGAGGATACATGCACATCTAATCAAAACGTTAACATATTTCTAGGCTTTGTCTTCACAATGACTTCAGACCCGATAAATATACTTTTTACTGACTTCAATTTCTATTTCTTAGATGATTAATCTTAACCTTCACAAGTTTCTAATGTATAAAACTCCTCAATGCGTTTTATTCCTCTGGTTATATGTGTGAAACCTAGAGGGAGTTCAGCTTCAGCACTGATTTTATGGTGTTCTCTTTGTTGGTTGTTGTGGTTGGTGCTAAATAAACTAAAGTTTTTTTTAATCTGAAGTAATTTAATCAGCCAAATCAGTCCATGAGGGCAGGATCTGTCCTAGCTTTCTACATACATACTGACTGAACCTCATTATGGAAGAGTTGGCGCATTAAAAATATAAACACAAACACATGTTCTCGTTCATCTGCACAGTTTATATAACTCTACTTTGTGCCGCTAAGAGGAGCACATTGGCCAGAAGTACAAGCTCCAAATCTGATTGAGAACTTGTAAAAAGGTTTTATGTTTGGTGTTTATGAATCCGTGTTATCGTTTATCAAAAATCTGATCAGCAGTTTCCATCTGAAGAATGAAGATTTCTGAAGACATGATTTATTGCAAACTGTAAAATCTATCAGTCTGTCTCATACTAATAAGCAAAACGGATAGTTTGTAAATTTTGATTAGATTGCTTGATCACAGCAGTCCTGATGAAAATGAAGATGATTATGAGATTATGGCTCTTTTCAAGACTGACAGTCTGGTAGACTCAGTTCGACTGGGAACCAGCATTGCAGCATTAGTTAAATTTTCAGCTGCCACAGTTCACTTTCACACTGCACTGTGTCAAATGATCCAAACTAATTGATAACTTCTCACCTGTAGTGGCACTCACCAAGAACTACTCCAGGAAACAACATAAAAACCTCTGAAGTGGACTTAAGTGCAACTTCCTTCTTCACAAAATGTAAATGAAAATGGAGTAGAGACATATTTTAGCAGTTTAGATTTTTCTTTTGTCTTTAGTAAAAGACTATTTCTGCCTCTAGCGCTAGACTCTTTCATTGTTTTGGTTCAACCGACCCAGAAAGCCCTACACTGCAGTCTGTTTTCTGCTTTTGAAGCGATCTCTGGTCCGCTTGCATCCACATATGCAGAGTGCCAAAGTTCCCTTTAATCGAATCAAGGTTTAAGTTTTTAGGTGGAGCACAGTTAGCTTTTCTTATGCGTTTTGGAACGGAGTAGAGTTTGATTAAAGAGGACTAAATGGCATTGTTCAAAACAGTTTTGTTCAGAACAATGCTAGTGTTTCCTTGGTTGTACCTGTCCATTGTTATCAATCCTAATAGCTTCAACTCACCAGTGTGCATGGCACAAGCTTTTTGATTGTGTTTCTGCTCTTAACTCCATCCTGCCTCACAGTTTGAGGTGAAAGCTTTTTAGCCATTGGTATTTTCTCCCTGGTTATTAAAGGTCTTTCTAAGAACCGCAAATATAGGTCTCAGGGTGGCCCCACACCTCCTCTGCCATCAGTGTTGGCACCAGTTCTCCTCAGGGCTGCGTACACTTCACCATGCCATGACCCCACCGACATCAGACTGCTGTGGTGAGACACATCTCTGGCATGAGTGAAGCAGCTGCTGTGCACAGAGTTGTTTCTGAACAGAAGAAAAACCAAGGAGCTCTTTGTGGACTTGAGGGAACAGAAAACTAACATCCAACCACATTACAGTGGATGGAGAGGCTGTTGGATTTCTGTTTCAGTTTTTCAGGTTGTTTGTTTTCTATTTTAGACCAGAAAAGAACTCCTTGTTGTTTCCGAGCAACATGGACAAAGATCAGTCTGTCTTTGTGAGCCAAGTTTAGACAAGTTCAGTGAGTCACTGAATGTTTGTGGCCCTGTGTATTATTAATCTCTGAACTGTCAGTCAATGGCTCCTCATGGACCCATCGACTGGCATGTAATTACTTTGGAGTATGACAATTAAGCAAAAGCTAAATGCTTGCATTTTAAAAGCAAAAAATTTCGAGAAATCAGAGGGAGATGCATTGTGTGTTTGTATGTTTTGAAAAAATGTACGACAGATTACCAACAGAGGAGCTGCGGTGTGACATACGGAGCTCTGGAGTGGCAGAGGAGAACGTTAGGCTACGCTCACCCGGCTGGTCTTTATGCTCAATTCTGATTTTCTGTTAAAATCCAATTTTTGAGTGTGGTGGTTCATGCTCCTGTAATTAAATGCGACCGCAATCAGACTTCTGTGTGAATGGTTTACGACTCCAGGGCGACCCATATGCGCACAAGAAGAATGTAGACGTCAAAATTTCTGGCAGTAATAATGGCCATTGCCATCCATGGATGGATTTTAAAGTTGTAGAGCAATGGAGGCTCAACAACTTTCATTGTTGAAAATTGTTCGTTCAGCAATGAAAGTTGTTTACATCCAGATTTGCTCATAGTTTGGTTTCTGGTGGTGCAGACAGTATCGCTACAAGATCTTATGATAGAGGAAGCTAGTTTCCGCCATTGTTTATGTCCAGATTTACAGCATCTGGCTTCAGAAACTTCAGAAGCTTTGAAAACAGATACTGTTTAGCGCCACCTATGGAAGTGGCAGAGTTTGGATTTTAGGGTGTAAAAATATCAAGACAGGAGTCTCCATCGACTGTAATGTTTGCAGATGACATTGTGATCTGCAAAAAGTGCAGGATGCAGGTGGAGGAAGACCTAGAGAGGTAGATGACCTGCAGAAAGGCAGAGTACATGAGTGTAAATGAGAGCACAAGAGCAACGGTGGAATTACAGAGAGCAGAAGGAAAGACGGTAGAAGACTTTAGATTCTTGGGGTTAAAAGTCCAGAGCAATTGAGGGTGAAAAAGCATTTACAAGGAGGTTGGAATGGATAAAGATAAAGAGTTTCATCAAGCACAAGAGGAAGGCTGTAGAAGACCAGTAGAGACATCAGAGATGTTTGTTTAGAGACACAACCAATGAGGTAAAGACGGGAGGCAGAACTGGAGGCTGCAGACCTCAGGATGTTGAGGTTCCCTTTGGGAGTGATTAGCATGGACGGGTCCGGAGTGAGGACAGCAGGGGGACAGCTCAGGCTTCTGGAGATAACAGGAGGCAACATTGCTCCCTTTTCATCCATTTCCTATGGAGCTTGCGCAATGAGGGCCAATTTCTTGTCCTCCTCCCGTCAAGCAACCGGTGAAATGTGTGCATGTGAAATTTCAAGCTTGTAGATGTGGACAAGCCGGCTAATGACGTAACTCAAAGATGTTGAAAAATGTTCAACTTTAGTCATTGTCTGTGTGTTCGGTTCCTACCGAAGGGCGTAATCTTTCACTGCCGCTCATCATTCCCTCTGTGTTGAGATTGGGGAACATGTTCCAAGGAGAGACAAGGACTTTATTGGTAGAAGAATGCCTTTATGTAATTGGTAGAAAGCATGTGGTGAAAGAGGACATGAAGTCGGTTGGTGTGAGGGGAGAGGACTAAATGGAGTCGGATGGTACGCTGTGTTGACCGTTTTAATAAGTCTATCATATTTATATCACTTTTAAACAGACCTCTGGCTTGAGGCACATCTTGACTCAGAGGACAGCACCTTTTCAGGATCAAACCATAAAATCCAGCCGACCAGGTGACATAGTGGACGGAAGAGGAACAAATCTTTCTGACTCAGAAGTCAAAATCCAAAGGTTGCCTCAAGCTCAACCTTCAGATAACGTTAGAAAGTAAAGACTTGACTTTTGTTCTGCCTAGCAGTTGGATTTCCTTTCAGAACCACAGAAACAGATTTCTTTGACAAACCCATTTCAGGACTAAATGCAGAGGTTCTGAAGGATCATGTTCCTATAAAAGGGGGGTGAATGGAGCGGTGCAGCCAGTGTAAATATTTGTCCAGCTCTCACCTTTTCCCTGTCACCATGAAGTGATTTACCCTCCATCAGAGGGAGGATTGCGTGTCTCCGCCAGCACCGATGCATGCAGAGCCCCCTCTTAAAAGTTCAGTCCGTGCCACAAATATGCGTGGTGGTCGGGGGTTGTGCTTCGACAGCAAATCCTGCCCAGACGAGGCCCCTCTCCCCACCACTCTCCCTGTCTCTCCATCCCCCCCGGGACTCATTCATCACGGAGACCATGGTCTTTCTTTACGACTTGGCACAAGGAAATAAATAGGAAACAAATTTTCCGGCTGCTTGTTTTCTTTGCGCTGCATTAAAAAGCAATATGTTTCGGCATTTCCCACCAGTCAAACTAGCTCGGATGAATTATGTCTTCATCTTTCGGAGAACATCCAGAACAGAAGCACGCCTCTCTGTTGGATCTGGCTTCAGCTCCGTTTCTGAACTCTCACCTGAAATCAGTCACTAAAAGTGAAAGTGCAGGACAGGAAGTCCTTCAAACTGTCAAAGTTGCAAATGGCTTGGCATTACGGTGAATAGTTCTGATAATTTGTTGTATCAGTAATGATAAATGTTTGTTGGTCCGGTTCTAGGGTGGAAATTTACCTGCTGATTGCTCTGATTTTGTGCAAACAAAACTAATTAAAGTCTCTCTCCGGTCCTGACTCACTCAGAAATAAAAGCACAGAAACATGATAAAGGTGTTGCTCAGAACCAGCTGGAAGCTCCTCAATATCTCATCCTTCTACAAACACACAGCAGGTGTGAGTGCTACTGAAAGCAGGGTGTGTCCTACCTTAGGGGTGTCCAGGTCCGACTCCAGGCGGTGAACAAATCAGCAGCTGAAGGCTGAGAGATGCCTCCTCACTCGCTACGGTCCCAGGGACTGAACAACAGCATCAGCCTCTCTCCTCTGCAGGAGGAAAACCCTCCTCCCAAACCCCCCACTAGTGGAAAACCTCAGCTGTTCACTTTCAGTGGAGCTCCTGACTCAGGGACCGAAGGGGGGATGGAGGGTGTAAGGACCTCATTCATGTGCTTTTCATCAGGAGCTTTGAGGTGAATCCGGGAGACTCCTGAGTTCTCAGGTTTATAAAAACAGAGATGGAGGGTCGGCCCCTTCCCTTTAGTGAGCAGCTGACTGACATGGTAAAGGCTCACCTTCATGTGAACAGACCCAACAGACGGGCCTCTAACATGAAGCCATCAGCTGCTTCGTTTGAGGAACACGTTTTCCTGTCTGCTGTAAGATTCCTTTAATGACCGGAACCAGATCCCGGACTGATCTACTGGTTCTGGTCTTTGGTTTCAGATTGTAGTCAACATAAGACTTCAGATCACAGATGGAAATCGATCAATAAATCAAGTTCATGTGTGCAGCACATTTCATCAGCAAGGCAGTTCAAAATGCTTTGCATCATAAAAACACATAAATAAAAAGGGACAACAGAGAAACCAGTGACAAACGTTACATTTTGATGGATATCGATCATCAAAATCATCAATTCACATCTGATATGTTGGTCAATGTTCCATTTATTATGGTTTGAAAGCAACTCTTAACAAGTGGCTTTTTAGGCTTCATTTAACTAATTGTTTTGGTTGTTTTGAAGTTTTCTGGACGTTTGTTCCAGATTTGTGGTGCATAGAAGCTGAATGCTGCGTCTCCATGTTTGGTTCTGGTTCTGTGGATGCAACGCAGACCAAAACCCGAAGAATAGACAAGAGCTTTATTGTGCGTCAACAATTGCCTGTAGGCATTCATAAATGATTCAATTATTAAGTTTACACTTTGCTTTCTTACAGTGAATGCTCTACACAAGCTACATGAGCTTTGATATTCAATTTAATTTAAAATTAGAAATTATTAGCAGTGGTGTTGGAAGTCACTTTCAAATAAATAAAATAAAGGAAAAGGCTCTAAGTATGAGCACACAGAGCACTATTAAGTGACTTGTAATGCAAGTTTTAAAGCTTCATGTGTCACTATTTACCGAATAATTCAAAGTTGACACTTTTAATGCATTTTTAATTCATGTTTGTTTTAAAAGTTTAATTATTTACCAAACTGCACTTCAAGAAAACAGCCATAAACATTAATGAAGACTCCTTCATGTTCACGACAGGTTTTGTGTCATGTTTATGACCTTCTTGTGCACACCCATTCAAATCAAGTGTTCCGTTAGTTAATTATAGTTAATGATGCAGAAAGTGGATTTTTGTCTCTGCCAAAGCAACTCATGTTCACCTTTTTCCTCTAGTGAGTTACATTTAGTTTATTGATGTTTTTGCATTGAAAATAGCTTTGCAATGTTATTAATGCACACAACACTTGGATATTTAGTGGTTATATTCTGAAATGTTATACTTTTTCTGCTGCTCAAACATACTGTTTAAGGTGGTATTAGCAACACAGAGACTATGGAAGTTACTGGTTTAAGGTGGTATTAGCAACACAGAGACTATGGAAGTTACTGGTTTAAGGTGGTATTAGCAACACAGAGACTATGGAAGTCACTAGTTTAAGGTGGTATTAGCAACACAGACAATGGAAGTCACTGGTTTAAGGTGGTATTAGCAACTCAAAGACTATGAAAGTTACTGGTTTAAGGTGGTATTAGCAAAACAGACAATGGAAGTCACTGGTTTAAGGTGGTATTAGCAACACAGACAATGGAAGTCACTGGCTTAAAGTGGTATTAGCAACAAAGACAATGGAAGTCACTGGTTTAAGGTGGTATTAGCAACACAGAGACTATGGAAGTCACTGGTTTAAGGTGGTATTAGCAACACAGACAATGGAAGTCACTGGTTTAAGGTGGTATTAGCAACACAGAGACTATGGAAGTTATTGGTTTAAGGTGGTATTAGCAACACAGAGACTATGGAAGTCACTGGTTTAAGGTGGTATTAGCAACACAGACTATGGAAGTTATTGGTTTAAGGTGGTATTAGCAAACCAGACAATGGAAGTTACCGGTTTAAGGTGGTATTAGCAACTCAAAGACTATGGAAGTTACTGGTTTAAAGTGGTATTAGCAACACAGACAATGGAAGTCACTGGTTTAAGGTGGTATTACCAACTCTTCACCAGACTTCAGTTTTTGCTGAACAGGAAGTGTCTTTACGCTACATCTGAAGCAGGAATGAATTGTAGCGATCTGAGATGGAAACGCTAACAGGGGCTCGCTCCCTGAGGGGTTCCTTTTCCTTTCAGCCTGGGATTTTCTGCTGAGCTGAGCTGGAACGCCACGGCTCGCTGCCGAGCCAGACCATTTAAATACCCGGGTCTGGTCTGGCAGGCTGACAAGCAGGAGTGGGATTCGATCTGAGTTCTGCTTTCTGAGCATCTTCTGGGAGGAGAATTCATATTTTCCAAACCGTCTCAGATCTGGTGAAACCATCATTTGCTAAGTGAGGCGTCTGCAGAGGTCAATGTCCTCCAACGCTTTAAGCGGATTCTGTTGTTCTCAGCAGAAGTTTTTGGAATCAAAAGACAATGAAGGATTCTTGTAAACCAAAACCGGTTCAGACAGGAAGATGGTTTTGTTCATGAATTCTTCTTGCAGGTTAGAAATCACAAAAAACACTTTACCTCCACATATTTCAAATATTAAACTCTCTTCTGGGGTTTTATTGTATTTAGTAAAAAGTTAAAGTTGCAGAGAAAGGAAGGAATTTTGTTATGGATTCTATTTTGGTTGTGATAATTCAGCTGTATTTTTGTTTTTTTTTTTTTTTTTTTAGATTGAGGTTTTAATGATTTACCAATAGAAAATTGTGTAATTTATGTTGCTGATTCTGAAATCAGCAACACTAAAAACATGTAAACACTAAAACATGTCGCAATAAGAAATAATTCGATTAATTAAGGTAAATTAAAGCAAATGCATTAATTTCCATTTACATAATGGAAAAGGATGTTGAAGGTTTTAAAAGAGAGACTTCAGGACGCCACCTGCAGGTTGAGCTATCGTCCAGCAGGGATATTTTGGAGGGTCTGGAGGGGAACTCTCAAGCATTCGTAGATCATGATGATAGAAATAAAGCAGTTCAGGCTGCAAAGCGAGGATCAGTGGCTGTGTTTGTACCTACAGCTGCAGATTTCAGGTCAGCTCTCATGAAACCACTGACAGCTGCTGGTATTTGGTTCCCCTGTTGGAACCTCGGACCCTGTTTCTGCTCTGTCATAACTGTGTGCTGAAACAATGGGCCGCTCCCAAACATGGCTGGACTCTGATTGGATCCTGATGTAAAGCCTCTCTGAGCGCAGCCTAACCTGACGTGTGATGACTGCAGAGCTGCTGGGGTTCAGGGTCTTAATTTCCAAGAGATCAAAGCGGATGATGAAGACCTCTTGACTGCTGCGCCTCCCAGTGATGAAGCTCTGTAGAGTTAACAGCCCTCAGAGGGAAGCTGGTTTGTGGTAGAGGAGCAAAAACATGATGGCGTAATTGTTGAAATTACAGTTTTAAGATTTCAGCGTTACTGACGTGTGATGGTCTGCGTTCCTGATGGTCAGGATCTCTCAGAGGGCCTCATAGTTTCCAGCCCTCTCAGACATCCGACTGCAGCTTGTTGTGTTCTTGCTCTGAGGAGGAGAATTTGCTCCGTCTGGACCTTCCAGCATTTGATGAAAGTCAGCGGGGCAACCAGCAGCATGCCAGTGCCAAAAACTTGCCTCAGCGCTGCGGAGGCTTCAGTGCCAGGAAACATTTTGAAAGAGGTGTGACCCTGAAGTTCTGCCAGCTGTAGATCTTTCCAGTCCAGAATGATGTCATCTCCGACATACCGACCATTAGACTGAAACTGAACATCTGTCACATGTTCACTTAGGTTTATCTCAAAACAAAATCAGGTTAAGATGCTAAGGCATATTTTAAATCAAATCCAATCAACTCCACTGGGAGGCGTCCAGGAACTGCCCTGATCCAATGAATCCCACAGCAGCCTGACTCTGAGTTGACCCAGGATGATGGACCAAAGTCCTAAACTATTCAGACCCCAGCAAAATTTACATTAGAAATTATTTTTATTCAACCAAATGACAGGAACCGAGGAGCAAGGAATGTTACAGAAGATAATTAAAAGATGGAAATGTAAAATCAGTTTTTTTTAAAAATATATTAAAAAAGTGACTTTTTAAAATGTAGTTTTGAATTATTTATGTTCTTAATAATTAATCAAAAACTCTTTATTGGGAGTTAGTCTTCTCTAACAGCTGAGCATTTTCTGTTTAGATAGTTTATCTTTCAAGCGTTTTCTCACCTGATAGTCAAGTGGATTTGATTTGATTGGGGACCAAAATTGTTACATTTTCAGCAGCTGCGGTTCATTTTCAGGATGCACGGAGTCAAACAATCTAAACTGTTTGACAAACCTGTTCACCTCCTTGCCTGTGGTGGCGCTGCACTAAGAATGTCTGAAGGAAATTACACAAAAACCTCCTAAGAAGACACTGAGGACAACTTTCTTCTTTACAAATTGTAAACATAAATGGAGTGCGACCATATTTTAGCAGTCGTATGATTTCTCTTTTGTCTTTGGTTAAAAAAACACAGACTATTTCTGCCTGTAGGGAAACAGTGGATGATTTTCAGGCCTTTTTTCTAGATCAGTGGATAAAATTGGTTTCTCATATAAGTGTCGGTCAAAGTTAAGGATATATGGGCCAATATATCAGAGCACCCTTAGTAGGAACGCCTCCTACCCATCACCCTAATCTTTAGATCCTCTACAGATTCTCTATTAATGGCCTGCTCCTCAGTTGTGACCAACTCCCCGCTGATGTTTGCAGCGATACTCTGCAGTGGAGAACGTTGAGGTTGTGGTTCTGATGGACTCAAATGAACCCAGATATTTCATTTTGTCTTTTAGGAATTTATTGCTAGCCCAAACATAACAATAACAATCCTGATCAGCTGATAAATTTGCCATGCATAAACTCTATGTACATCATGGTACTTCATTTTGGATTTAATTAAAGTTGTCAAAACATGCAAGCCATCCATGCATGAACTTTATTGAGAATAAAATTCCAAACAGAGAATAACAAGCTAATGTTACGTATTTTCGGTATTTCACACGGTTTCTCTCTTCCTTGCTGCCCATTCTCCAGATAGTCAAGCTGCTGGCAGGGCTGCTAAATCAGTGATTCCGCTCCAAAAGTTGACACATGTTTTCCTGGCACTGCTCATGATTGAACTCATACTTATGCTCAGCAAACTGAGCATAAGTATGTTTAGAGTTTGCACAATTTGACCTCCGGTCCTTCAGTGACGGAAATCAATGAATTCAGCCGGCTGTCAATCTAATCACATCAACACTGGCTTGTTCCACCCCTGGGCGTGGGTACGAAAAACGGGGTGGAACCTCGCTGGAGCTGCTAATGGAGACAAATCTGATTTGTTCGCTCAGGCTTACAGCCCAAATAAGAAAGAGGTAAGAATGAAGGAGGGTACTGATGGTTCTGAACGGTTTTTATCATTTTTCTCTCTTGTCTTGATCTCCGTCCTGCAGAGCATTCCTGACGTCATGTGACTGATGATTCCTGGACTCTTCTTTCATCTCTGATATTTGAATCTAATGACTGAAGCAGCTGGTTTCTTTGCCGACTTTTCTGCTGCAGGAACAGCTTTAATCTTGGCGCTCCGGCTCATTTGAGGAAAGTTTTCCAGCGCATGCATGCCATGGTCATAATTTGTCCGTATCTTCTAAAGCCCGCCACACATTCCAGCTCCTTGTTTTTATCGCTTTCTTACCTCTGGATGTCCTTCTATGAAGTGATCACTTGAAATGTCGAGGTTTTGTTACCAGGAACGTGGTTTTGTGATCACCACATCCAGTCGTCCATTCAGAGTTCTGCTGCTGCAGGAAATGTTCCCAAACCTCAGGCTTGCAGAGGAAAATGTTATGATGATGTTGGCTTCCAGCTTCTACTGAATGTTCATGGTGTGCAGCTACAGAACCACATTTTCTCCGACTCATTCAGAATCTGTCATCCTGGCTCCAGGTCGTCTCCCACGACCGATGTGATAATTTGAAAATGGGAATGTTCCTGTTTGGTATCTTGGAGGTGCAGATGAAGGTGGAGATTAGGGAACATCATCTCAGTTCTCCTGACCTTCTCAAGGCCGACCACCGCCCACTTTTAATTGGGTAAAGATGTCAGGTTTTTATTCAGTTTAAAGCAGCTTCCATCAGGATAAGACAGGGTACTATATCAATTTATCTTGTCCTATACTGTAATTATTGAGATGCTGGGCTGTTGTTTATAATACCAAACAAAGAAGAAGTGAAATGGAGAAGTTCAACCATGATCCATCAGCCTGATTGGCTGGTTCTGTTGATGATCCAGTTTGGACTAAACTTAGACTCTGTCATCCTGATTTGACACTAAAATACCTTGGAAAAAGAATAATCTTCCCCTCTGCAGAATGATTAGCATTAGATTGTTTGGAGATGACCTTCAGAGGTTGATGGGCATCAACCATTGCTTCTCTAATGCTGTTTTTCCTATTAATAGTCCGGTAGATCCGGTCCGATTGGGAACCAAAACTGCAACATTTGTTCCATTTTCTGCTGCTGTGGTTCTCTTTCACACTTTAGTGGTTCAAACCAACCAGACCCTTTGAGCAACCTGTTCAATCTGTGACACAAAGTGTACCAATGTGAATTGACGCAGCTGATGGAAATAGAGACCTGCTGTGGAAACTGATTTAAGCTCGAAAAGGCTCAGCTCCCATCTTTCATCTGAAGTCTCTCCTCCTGGATCAACAACTACTTCAGACATGTAGGGCTGAAGTAGGTAATTTCAGTATTGTCACAGAATTACATAAACCTAATAAACAATTTTAAAGAAAGGAAAAAACGAGCCACACTGGATCCATCAAAGAGCCGCATGCGGATCGAGAGCTGCTGGTTCACAGGTTCTGTTCTAGCCAAACGGACTGGAGTTGGACTAAAGCGGGCTAAACAGGACTGGTGGGACCGATACACCGAAGGCCCATTGTTGATGTCTTTGCATCTTAATGTTGTGATAGCACACCTTTATTCTTCAGGGCAGTCAACAAAGACAACCTCTGGTTTTTCAGAATCTGTCTTTCTGGAACGTTTTCTTCCATGGCCACTCATAAATGATAAATCCCTTTTTAATCCCACCAGTGAAACTACCTGTCCATGCTCTGTCTCATTCACTCAGAGAAACAAAAATGAGGACATGTCCTGACAGCTACTGTACTCTCGTCTGCTGAAACATTTAACTCTTCTGGAGAACATGTTAGGACCCGATCCTTAAATGTCATTAAAATCTGCAATTCATGAACTCTAAAGAACAACCCCACTCACTCACAGCTTGTTTAAGCTTTTAGAGAATAAAGTGTTGGAAGAAAGAGCTGAGA
Source organism: Poeciliopsis retropinna (assembly GCA_010277075.1). NCBI lineage: Eukaryota > Metazoa > Chordata > Actinopteri > Cyprinodontiformes > Poeciliidae > Poeciliopsis > Poeciliopsis retropinna. Next base: position 1,949,043 of record VMRM01000004.1, on the reverse strand, counting down.
ACATGAAACTGCTGAGGTTGTTAGGAAATAATGTGCTCTGGTACCGCTACAGGGAAATTCTTTCCATTTCTTTATTAGTAGTTTACAGTCTCCAGGGAAGGAGTTCTTTCCATTTTACATTTTACCAAAGGACACAGATGTCTTTGGTTTCTGAAGCCTGAAAGAGTTCAGTCATCGTCTAACAGCCAAAGGTCGGACCATGTGACCCAGCAGAATAACTCGCCAGACCCAAAACGTCATGCAGGGGCTGAGTTGCTCAGAACGTGTAAAGATGAAGTCCTGAGATCAGAAACACTTTCTTTCCCAGAAGGAAACTCACGTCTAATTGTGTTGTTCATGAACCTCAGGATGAGGTTCTGACAGAGAGTTTTCAGGTGTCACTTAGTGTCTGGTTCTGTGGATCCTCTGTGTGGTTTTCTGAGGTTTCAGGACCACACTGGAGGCAGAACGTAAACATGAGAAGGCTGATGGAGACACATCCATGGCATCGATGTAGTTGTTTTCCATCCTTAAAGCCACCAGAGTTGTTTCCTCCTGCTGTTCCGGGTCACAGATGCTTTCTTCAGAGATGCTCCTGGAAAGTTAAAAGATTCAGTTAGACTCACTTTATTTTCATCACATTCCAACAACTAAAAGGTTTAAATATCTCTCATTTTTCTTCCTATCCTCCCTACATGCACACTTTGTTTGTCGGGGTTAACATTATTCTCAATAAGGATAATGTTAAATCTCTCTGGAGAATCAACATCTCTTACACATATTGAACTTTGTTGATGGGATCATATCCTGACATTTGAAGTATAGTTATTAGTTTTATTGAATATATGCAGGTTTTCAATTATGAAATTCAGTTTCACTTCCAATACAAAGTTTTCAACATTTTCAGCTGCAGTTATTTTTTTCAATGACAATATTTCTTTTCAGTTTCATTTTAAGCTGACAGCATCTCAACATTCATTCATTTCAGTAAAAAGTGTATTAAATTTCTTGACTTAATACAAGGAATTTTACTGCAGTGGAAGATCTTTCTTCCTTTTCATGACTCTTTGTGCAAGATTATGTTAATATCACAATCCACCCAGGATGAAATCGCCTGAATTTTGAAACAGACTCTATGCTCATGCCCTAAAACTCCCAGAACATTTGGTGCTCTACCCAGCTTTGTTCTCCATAGTGTTGAGATTTTACAGTTTGGCTGCTTTTTGCCACCTGGTTTTAATCTTGTGTGACCTGCCTGGTCCTTATAGCGTGTGCTCCGAATAAACTGACTGCAGCAGAAAGAGGTATGTTTTGGCCCCAGCTCCATTAAAGTCCCTGTGGAGTTAGACTGGAGCTACTGTGGAGGTTGTTGCTGTTGGAGCATGAAGATCTCACTACTAGCATGTGAAAGAGTTTAGTGGAGAGTCCAAACATGATGGCTTAGAGAAGAGTCAGACTCTCTGTAGCGTTTTTCCTCTTTGGATGATGATGTGAGGCTCTCAGGTGGAAACTTGAATCAGCTTATTTTGTTTGTGGTTGTCATGGCAACCGGCGATCCTACAGTTTATTGGTGTCTGGCTGGAAGTGATGAATGACTCGCGCTCTGCTGCGCTGGGGGAAAACAAATCACTGCTGGATTTTACGGGATTATATTGGGCGGACGTTATGTCAGTATGTCTGGAGCCGAAAGATTCCGGTACCTGATCTGGTTGCTGTCCAGTCGGAGGAGGTGTAGGTTGGTCATTTCACTGATTCCGAGCGGGACGTGAATCAGTTGGTTGTGGTCCAGACACAGCTCCATCATGGAGTGATAGGTGCCAAAGAACGACTCTGGCTCGATTCCATCCCCATCCAGCCTGTTGAAGGACAGGTAGAGGTACTCCAGGCCAGGATCCATGTGGGCGAAGATGTAGCCTGTGGAGGAAGTCTTAGTTAGATCCATAATGAAAGCTTAGATGATTGTTCTGCGGCTCCTCTCTGTTCCTCCACTGATCCTTGATCACCATCTGTCCTCAATACTTCAGGGTTTTTAGTATTTGACCCTGCTCTACCTTTTCTGCTATTGTCAGACTAAAGGCTCTTCCATACGTCACCCAATGCCAAACATTCGACGCGTAGGTTTTGGGACGTTCATTTTCATGCACACCTTTCACAAAAGGCACATACCACGTGGGGACACCACTTCCACGACATTCAGGTAACACAACAATTACTGATATAGTGTCAACGTTTTGCAGAAAGCCTCCTACAACACTGCAATTTCTGTTCAGGAGTTTTCTATGTATTTTGTGAAGAATCACTCAAAATAAATGTAATTCCTCCCAGTATCTGAAGAAACGTTACTCACAAGTATTCATGTTGCCTGTGGATGCAAAAACCAGATAGTTGAAGCAAAATTTCTGCATAAAACACGCCCACGGACCTCAGATCAAGCACACTGCAGAGGTAGGTTTGTGCAGTCGGACCAGGGCCTGGTGTCAAGAAGGGAAGGAGGCCGCCTCTTTGTGAATTAGATGATGGAATTTTTGTTTGCCGACTACGTCAGCGAAGGCCTGGTATGGTGCTTTGGATGAACTATGGGAGAACCTATGGGAAGTCACATTTTCTGGTTCTCTTATGATGGCCCAGTACAGTGGGGATTCCCACCACTGGACCTCTGGGTTGTAGACAGAGTATTCTTAAGGCTTCCCATCAACCTACCAGGTATCCTCTCAACCTTATTTCCCACAAGCACTAAGTGGACCAAAGACTTGGGCAGGTAGGACGGAACCAGGTAAAAGTCATTATGTGACAAGTCGATGGACTCCAAGTTCCTGCAGAAGTTGAAAGAAGAGAAATTATGTTTGAGTATCCTTATTGAACCAAACTCATGGCTGGTAAAGATGGTTCTGTTCTTGTCTGACCTGTGGTTGAACCAGGCCATGGGAGCAATCTTGGTCTCGTCCAATTTGTTGTGCCTCAGAGACACCACATTGAGGTTGGTGGTCTGGTTGAAGACCGTCTCTGAGATCTCCTCGATCAGGTTGTTTTCCAAATACAGTTCCTGGAGAAGGAGAAGAAATGTTTGACGCTGTTTAAGCAGAATGTTGTTGTAACATCATCTGTTAAAGTACTGAGCTAATTATCAGATGTTACTGTTGGACCTGGTTCTGATTCATGACACGAAGAGTGTGTAATTCTATATTTGCAGGTGTGTTCAGGATGCAGGAGTATCAGCACCAGTCTGTTGGTACTCTGCCTTCTCTGCGGTTAACCACAGGCTGTAATTAGAAGGTTAGATTGGTTTCCCACAGGTGGGAGGTTAAATATTCAAGGAGAACCTTGTTTGCTTTCAGCGACCATGAAGCAACTTAAGGAGCCTCGCCAACACCTCTGCTGCTGGTCATGAGTAATTTATCTTTTTAGACAACTTCTGTTTTTATAAGTTTTACGAATAATTTGACTATTTGTTTTTACGTCATAATAAATTTGTTAGCAAAGAAATCTGAGATTTGTGAACTGCAGAAGAAGGTTAGTTTAACTTTATAGTTCCAAAACAACCGGTTGTGGATGTTGCAGACTATTTCACAAACCCACAAGATGACTGAAACCTGTCTGGTTCTACTTTTATTTAAATATAACCAACAAAGCTTAATTAAATGACTAACTTAACTTGGTAAATGTGTCTTCATGAGTCTCCAGCATCGACTTATTCTGGAGGTTACCAGAGAGACAAGCTTTCCTGAAGGATGGAAAGCACTTTTAAGGTGCATTAAGTAGACCATAAACTCACATTTACCAAATTAGAAAACATTTAGTTCCCCCAGCCACCTAAAAGAGATAGAAGCTCCTTCCCTGAGTTCTGGATGTGTTCCTGAGTCCTCTCCCACTTAGATGAGACCAGGAGGTATCCTAATCAGATCCTTAGACATCATCAACTGATTCTTTTAATTGTGGAGAAGCATCGCCTCCTCCTGCGTAATGAACTCCTCAACTTTTTAAGGCTCTGCATATTGGGCAAGCCACACTCTGTCAGCAGACAGTGGAGATTTCATAGTTGAGCCAAACAGATTGCTTACATTTTTCTTGTCAGATTCCTTCATTTTCCAACATCAAAATGGATACTGTCAAGTTGATGAGCTAAATGGGTGCCTAGCCATTTCTTCTCCGCCATGGCAGCCGCCGCACATTCTGTCAGTGCGACACAGAATGGCAATAATGCTGCACGGCTTTACAACTAGTTGTGCCAACTCTCTACCTTATCAACTCAATGTTGCATACAAAATACTTTGATATAAGCTCTGTTTAACGCCCAGCAGTTTGCTGTGCAACACGTGGTCGCTACCTTGACGCAGCATGTCCAGCATATTTTTACATGGAGTATTGGGATGCCTCCTGGCCTCATCCAAGTGTGAGAAGATCCTCCACAGCTGAGTATGTAGGAGTCTTGAGGCAGATGCTTATGAACTCTTGATCAGTTTTTCTATGTCCTGTTTCATGATGCTGTTGCAGAGGTATTTGAACACCTTCAAACTGATCACAGAACCATAGACTCCACCCAGAAGGTCTATAAATAAGCCGGAACTCCTGCAGCCTGAATCGATGAAGATTTTTAATCAAGTCTGACTGTCTATATCACTGATAAGATAAAGATAGTTCAAACATGTACTGATCTCAGGTCATAGCTGAATCCAGTCAAGACTGGATTTCAGCTCACCCCACAGAGTTTCAGGTTCTAGTCATGATGGAAAGGATTTTATCCGTTATACCAGCAGTGACTTGGGAAGACCCTGGGGAACCGTCCGGAAATAGTTTCTTCCCAGTCTTAGGTAGGAGAGCTGGCTCAGAGGTGCAAAGGCCCTCGGGTCGACATTCCCTTCACTCAGCAGATTCCCCTCCAGCTCCAGGATCACCAGGCTGCTCAGATCTGAAACATGATGCAATAGTGTTTCAGCGTGAGAGTCAAACTGATCAGGTTCAACACACCAAAATATTTGTGAGTTTGGGGGTTTTAAAAATGGTGCCTTTGATTCTTGTAACAGAGTCGCTCTCATCACTCAACCAGTAGTTTCACTGTCAAGCCCATCAGTGACTGACAACTCAACTTAGCTCTCTTAGAACCCAGACCAGGTAGATGGTATAAAAGAGTACCACTATCGAGTACCATTATCTAAAAACCACATTGAATGGGACTGAGTGGATCATGTCCTCACTTGGCTAATGGGACTGAGGACTTAATGTTTATAGTACCTTTACTCTGTTAGAGTGTGACCAATGTCAATTAAAGTACTTGGTTTTGACTTTTTGTAATAGAACCAGGTGGCTTCATTGGGTTGTATTTGTATATGTGTTCCGGTTACTTGTCAACACTGACTGTTTCTTATGGTATAAGCCAGGAAAAGGGGAGCCCTGTACTTCAGTGAGTGACTCAAACCCTGACCAGAGCAAACGCATACAATATGTCATTTTCAGACTGGTTGCTGTCTGCAGGATGGTCTCTCCGAACCTTGGAAGCTATTTTCATCTATTCCTCTCAGTTTGTTGTCATTGATCTTCAGTTCCTGCAGTGTGACCGGGAGATCCGATGGCACTATGTCGAGAAGATTCTCGTCCAAGTAAAGACGCCTCAACATCTTCAGGCCCTGAAACAAAAAGAATCTGTTGTCATGGAGATGTTTAGTCATTACTTCCTGATCATAGAGGAAGAACTGCAGTGGTCTTGAGTGGTCTAGGTTTGTGCAGTGTCTCATGAAGTTTTAGATTCTCCAGTGTTCTCATGGTCTTCAGTTGTCTTTAGGTCCGCAGTGTTCTAATGGTCACTGCAGACCATTAGTCTGAGGCAGCAGACTAATGCAGTGATGAATGCATTAGTCACTGTATTAGTCTGCAGTGACTAATGCACTAGTCACTGTATTAGTCTGCAGTGACTAATGCAGACTAATGGTCTGCATTTGTCACTACTGCAGACTAGAGGTCTGCAGTAGTCCCTGCAGAAACCCCCAGTGGTCTGGGGGTTGCCAGTGGTCTGGACCAACATGTCTTACTGTGAAGACTTTGGGATCAATCCCAGCAGACGTCAGCTTGTTCTTCTTCAGGTTGATCCATTCCAGGTTGGGAATCCCATTGAAGGCTCCTGCTGGGATGCTGCTGATGTTGTTCCCTGCAGGTTAGAACAATTTCAGTCCAATGAATACCATAAAGTTGTTCATGGTCTGGTTCTTCTGAATATAATGCATTTGGTAGCATAATGATGATGTTTCCTGCTTCCATAAACTATTTTGCCCTGACCATCAGACGCCAGGCAGATCTTACCCTGGTTGCCCCACCTCCTACACCAGCCTCCCCTGGTTGGCTCCTTGTCCCTCCCCCTGGTTGTCCCACCCCATTGGTCCCACTATCTGCCCCCTGCTTGTGCCCCTGAACTCACCTTCCAGGCTCAGAGACTTGAGCTCCGGGACATTCAGTGGAGGGAAGTGGACCAGCTGGACGTTGTCGCAGGTCATGGAGACATCAGAGATGTCACAGCCGGCAGGGAGGACTACTGTTGTCTCCTCCTCTTCCTCATCTTCTTCCTCCTCCTCCTCTTCCTCTCCTGGTACCACCTCCTCCAGCTCATCTGTCTTAGTGAGATGTGTTGGGACTGGAGGTGGGAGGAGTTCTTCTTCTTTTGATGGCATCTGGAAGACGTCTCCTCTCAGCCACACCTCCACCTCCTCCTCCTGCACCTCTTTCTGTTGCTCCTCTTTCTCCTTCTTTCTCTCGTCATTCATCCTGCTCTCTTCCTCCTGCCGCCTCCTCTCCTCTGCCTCCTCTATCTTCATCCTCCACTCCTGTTCCTCCTTCTCCACCTTCAGCCTCAGCGCCTCCTCTTCCTCCCTCCTCTTCTCCTCGAGCATCTTCCTCTGCCTCTCTTCCCGCTCCTTCCTCTCCCTCCTCCTCTTCTTTCTTGCCTCATCCTTCCTTCTCAGACGCTCCTCCTCCTCACGATGAGCCTCTTCCTCCCGCCACACGATTCTCTGGATGTCCTCCTGGGTCAGAGGGATGATGTGGTCCTTGGGGTGGCTGGGTACTGGAGAGTCACCAGAAAGTTCTGGGCTGAGCCCGGAGTCTGGGGGGGAGGCAGGCGCCGCGGGGCAGCCAATCAGGGAGCAGGAAAGGAAAGTAAAAGAGATGGAGAGGAAGAGGAGAGGAGAGGAGGGATGTAAAGGAAACTACAGGAGATGGTAGAGGACAGACAGGCGGGGGTCGGTTGGACACAGACGGGTTGTGTTAGTGCTGCAGGCAGATCCCAGACCAGCTGCTGAAGCTACAGAGCAAAGAGGTGCTGTAGACCGGTCCGACCTAAACCCACCACCAACGGGTCTGTCCCTGAGGCTGGATGTCAGAGAACCTGAACGTCCAAGAGACTGGACACCAAGGTCTGTCCCTTACGCTGGACGTCCCTGAGGCTGGACGTCCCTGATGTGTTTCCACAGGAAAAAATCAATCGGAAAACAATAAAATCTCTGGAATTTTTTGGAGCATTTTCCAGGTTGGAAAATGGAAAGATTTGATTCCACTATTTCATTATTTTATTTTTCTTCTCTTCAAATTTCTAAAGGAAAACAATTTAACAATACTTCATGAATACAGTTTTCGTCAATTTTTTTAAAGCTATTTTGACAACTCCAACAATGTTTTTTGTAGTTTTATCTGTTTTGTCATTGATCTGTTGCTCTGTGCAGCATCTGGGCTGAATGTCTTTTTTTCATGAGGCTTGTTCAGTCACAAAAACGATAAACTTCCTGTTTGGAGCAGCTGGTCTGGAAGCAACAACCACAGAAACAGTGGTCACCTTCACCAACCAAAAATACTACGTTACTATCACCAGATCCAGACCTGGTTTCTTTCCTGTTGTTGTTATTTTAGTTCAGAAGAAGTTGTCTTTGCTCCAGCTGACAGCTTGTCTAATCGTAAAGGTTTCCATCACCAAAACCCAAACTGTGCTGTTAAGAACACAACGTTCAGGTTCTCATCGTTTTTAAGGCATAATTTGTATTTTGGCTTCTATTTGTTTGTTTTGCTGCCTTTTTAAGGAGAAACCAGGCAGATAAAAGTAATTTCATTCATTGAAAGATAAACAATCTAAAAGCCCAAGAAAAACTAATAAAACCTTTGGAAAGCCTGAAGGACTCTTGATCTGAACCTTTCTAGAGGTTTTACAGCAAAGACATGCAACTTGGAAGGAAAACATGGATGAAACCCAAGATCCAGTGATGGATCGTTTTCCCAGACTTCTTAAAGAAAGGTAAACTTTTACACCCACTCACAAAAGGAATAAAGCTGTAATCCTTTTTAGTGTCCAGCCTCTCTGACACTAAAAGCACCAACATGTACAAATGCTAAAACAATTCACAACATGTGCGCTAGCGGGTCCAAAATGTGTTGCGCACATTTTTCAGCCATGACGGAAACAGGAAGCGGCATCCCGAGGCCTCAGAGATGAAGACTGGAGATTTAATAACATCTCTGTGTCTCCGGATGCTGCGCCATGGCGTCTCACATGTCGTGTTTCTACCTGGTTCCATGCAGACGGGGCAGCAGCGGCCCGCGAGCGCGGTGGGGGACGGGCAGTGCATTGTGGGACAGGTCATCTCGTCACACACCACCCGCCCTTCGCTGCACAGACATGTCACACACGGCGACGGAGACCAGATGGCCAGGTCGAACATGGTCAGCCCGTGGTACACACACTGGGTCTGCTTACCTGCAGCAACACACAAACACGCACACACACACCGGAGTCAGTTCAACATCTGGCCGCCGTACAGGTATATTTAGAGGTGCGCCAATTTATCTGCACCAATTTCCTTAATTTTCTGAGAGTCAGAACTCTCTCAGCAGTTTTATGACATTTTAAAGTTAGGCATTTGTTTAAATTCCCAGAAGTATCAGCAGTATCCTAGAGTTCGATCTCCCGGGTTCAGACGCAGCTTCTTCTTCACCGTTTCAGTTCCGGATCCCATTTGAAGCGTTCATGGTGAGTCTGGACCCGGGAAATGTAGGAAAATATCCAAAATATCCACATCAGTCTTAGATGACTTCTGGCTTTTTACAACAGGTAATTTCTGAGTTTCTGTCATGCAAATTTCTGACTTTGTCATAGAATAAATTAGTCTTAATATCATAACTTTAACCATGGAAATCATGGCTTTTATTTATAGAAAATTATTCTTTTGTTTTCCAAATGTATGTTTGTAAATTAATCTACAAATATAACTTTTGTGGGGGAAGAAATTGACCAAAAGTCTTTTTCTTTATGTGTTTAAACACTAATATTTTCACACTAACAGATTGGTTTAAGATCATTTCCATAAATAATTAGATGAAAGCTGATTTTCATCCAAGCACATAAAGAATGCATCATTTCAATGCTTCAAGCTGCATCAGACGCAGTTCCTACTCTCTCATTTGAGTTGCAGATTTTTCTTTGGCCCGGTTTTGTGAATTAGTATGATGCTCCAACTCCGGTTTGCATTATTTTTTTCAATGTTTTCTTCCGTATTTGACGCAGTCGTGGCCTATATTCATGAGCAGCTGCACAGGAAGGCAGCCTGTAAAAGCCCCGGGTCGGGATCTGAACCCAGCAGGTTGTTGTCCTGCTCCAGTAATTGTGCGTCTGGTTGGTGGTCTGGCCTGTACTTGAGCATAAGCAGCAGACAAAGCAGTGATTTGTCCCGTTTGCCACCCCACCTCACTGAGGTAACCCAAGTCGTAGCGCTCCAGGCCAGCGACATGGCGAGGCTGCGATGGGCCATGAGTCAGAGGGAAAGACTTTAAAACACTGTGATCCAGCAGGAAGGGCTCTCTGGCTCTGTTTGGACTGCTTCCCGTCTGTCATCTGTCCTTTCTAATGGCATGCTCTCTGTTGGGTCTGCATGAGCACAGGTAGTTAGAGGCTCAGCTAGTTTCTCTATTGTCTCGGGCGACTGTCCCCCTGTCATCTCTGCTGGAGCACTCATACTTTAGAGCTTTTCTTTTCTCTCTGAAATATCATTTTTCCCCCTCTCAGACTTTTTACTGCGACCTTAATGGCAGGGATGTATAGCAAGGCAATCCTCTGCTTCTCACCATAATGCCTCTATTGAGGGAGAAACTCAAATTATACTCTCTGGCTTTTCCATCAGTTAAAGTCTGGCAGAGTTTAAATCTCTCACTGTGTTGAATTCTTACTGTCCCAAACTCTCTGCCTTATTTATGTATTTCAACCCAGAAAAAGTTGAGCTCAGTGGTCCTGGGGGATAAACAGGGATTCTTTAGAATACAATTCCTGCTGAAATGAAAAGGATTGAACCCTGCAGAACTCCATTTAGACTCTGAATAGCCTTTAACACTTTTTAAAGTAAGTAAAAATTTTGATTACCCTCATAGAATCAGCTAAAAACAGTTTGTTGTTTGTTCGATTCTAATATTTATTTATTGGCTTTGGATCTGCAGGAGCAGAGGTAGTTTCTTTATTGCCTCGGCCAACTGTCCCTCTGCCATCTCCACTGAAGCACTCATTCTTTACAGCTTTCCTATTGCATTCATTAAAAGCGTTGCTTTCTTAATTTTGACAAACTGAAGTATTAAACTTTTGATTTACTCCAGAACAAATCAGAAGTTTCTTCTGTTTTAGTCTAGTTTCTCTCCGGGTTCATGAGAAAACCTCCTCTCCTTTTTGAGGTTTTTTTAAAACCCAGTTTAATTCATGAGGACCTAATAAAGATCCAGTTTCCCCTCTTTTGCTCTTTTAAAGCTTCGACCACAGAAATAAATGAGCTTAGCTCCTTGCAGAAGATGTCTGCCGCCGTCCCTCTGCTAACTGCTGCTGATCTGCAGGATTCCCGTCCTCTCTGTGTGGGACACCTGGGAAGTTTTCCCTCCTCTAATCCTGTTTGGATGTGATGATTCGTCATTACATGAGTGAACGTGAATAAGAGGATGTTTTTTCCTGCTGTTTCTCACCGATTCCTTCAAGTCAGCTTAATAGCCAGAAAAAAGTTCTGACTGTAAAATGGTTTCATATTAATCCAACTGTCCTGTTAAATATATTTTATGGGAAAAGTCAACATTAAATTGTAGCTTAATTGAAGTGGAAGGAACAGGAAACACACCAGAGTTATTATAGTTAACTAAAACTAACATAGAACTGAAATTGAGAAAAAATTTCGTCAACTGAAATAAATAAAAACAATAATTAATGGGGGAAAACTATAACTAACTGGAACTATATTGTGCCTGTTAGCATAAAACTTACTGAAACATATTGAAATGACATGTTTTGTGCTTATGAATCTATTTTTCACACTTTCAAACTAAAGAGACTTCATAATTCATTTTATCTGTTGTTTCTGTTGTTTTGTTTATTTATTTTGGATATTTTAAAATATCTTCAGATTCCAGCTGTTTGTAACCAGATTTGGACCGAACCAGATCAAACCCTCCTGGTTCGCTCCAATCAGCTGGCTGCTGTTCTCTTACTGACCTGGGATGACACTGAAGCTGGACTGCGGTTCTGGGATGCTCCTGTAGAACGTCAGGGTTCCTGCTGGTGTGTGTGGGCCGTTCAGGCCTGGAACCAGCCGGATCTTCAGAGGTTTAGAGCGCCCATCACTGGTCCAGATGAAACCTGCAGACCAAAGCGCAGATAGCCTCAGCTTACATTAGCTCAGAAAAACACAAAAACCTGTGGAAGGGTTGCCAAATTAAGTTTTGCTGTAAATTAAGGCAAACCGAAGTTTGACAGCAACCTGCAATTTGTATTTCTAAACACTAGGTGGCACTCCGCTTAACCTAGATTTTAAAAAAGTGATGTCGATGTAGAAAGCGCAGCACAGTTAGGCTTATTTTATCAGAAAGGACAATCTGCACATCTGACTCATTTGCGCATGTGGTGAAGAAATGCTTCAGGATTATTCTTAAAATGTTCATCAAGTGTAGCATATTTATTTGTATTGATTTAAATACAACATGTTATAAGATTGTATATTTTTCTAGACAATGTTATAATTCCCCTAATAATTGCCGTAATTTAGTTAAAAGAAAGTTGTGTATTGAACTCACTGGACTGTTAGCTAGGAGCTCCTGTCAGTGCACCCTCTGGTGGACTCATCAAGGACAAATAAAATACCTTTATATTTTACATAAATGCATCTCTTATGAGGTTAACTAAATGTGTAACAAGAATACATAATATATTCATGGGAAACACAAATTTATTACTCTACTTTTCTTTAAATCACATATTATTTTTACAATTACAATGACATAAAAAGAAAGAAAAAGAACAAAAATTCTCTCCATGGAAGGATTTCTAGCACATGTACAAATTAGTTAATGGTACAGATTATGGTAGGGCTTTGTCTGCAAGTCACAGATTTGAAAAATAAAATAAAATTATACACTTATATGGAGAAACCTACAAATTCAACTGTATAAAGAAATAGGAAAGCAATAGTCAGTGTCAGTGATGAAAGCTTTTTGCAGTTTATGCCATCAGGAGTTTTCAATTGGATGTGGAGGTGAGAATGATTTAACTAAAGCTTAATGAAAAACATGCAACATGCTTTTGAGTGAAAACTGTAAACTGGTTGGTTTTGTATTTGTTTTTAATTCTACTGAAGTTACAATCCTGCATTAAAAACATAATTCTGTTTTCTGAGGCCATCATGGCTGAAAACATGTGAGATAAAAATAAAAACTTTGTGCCAATTAAATCCCTGTTTTTAACAGAAACAAGATTAAACAGAAAAATAAGTAATACTGTTTGATGATGTCATAATTTTCATACTATGTCATTAACCTGGTGGAGCTGTCCCATAATTTGGAGGCAACATGTCTCACCCTGTCCGTCCCTCCATCGCTTCCCTCGCCGTTTCTCCCCATCCTGGTTCCGATTTTTCGTACCGGCCCGGGCGTCAGACAGGATCGGAACCACCAGCAGCCACAGAGCGGCCCACGTCAGCCACCGCCTCATCCCTGCAAAGCGCCGCAGATTAGTGGGGTCAGACGAACCGGAGCGTTGACCTGCAGCAGCGTGTCAGATGCAGCTGCACGGAGCCACTGTCGGCTCCTCATATAGCCGCCCTGCACTGCTTAATGGCCAGGTCCGGTTCCCCAAGGCTCTAATAATGGGTCTGACGCTGCAGTCTGTCATTATTAGAGCAGGCAGATCTGCTCAGGTGCTAGTTGGTCTGGTTGCTCCAGGATGAAGCAGCTCTTTGTGTCTGAATCATCCGGGCTTCTGGTTTGAGTTCAGATATTCTGAGAAGCTGCAGCGTTCCACCTTCTGATGGAAAACAGCGAACGCTTTCTCTTCTCATCTGTCATCCACTTTTAGAATGCAAAGCAGTCAGCAGTTTGACATTGCTACCACTAGAGGTCAGTACATCCCACATCCTGCACCTTTAAAGTGGCAGTATTATGTGTTTTCCAGGCACATAATGCCATTTCATAGCGTAATCAAGTAACTGTGCTACTTTCAGTTGTTTTGAAAATGATACATATATCAAAGATGACTTAAGAGAACATTTGCTTCTTGAAATTGGGTCTCTGTCTCTTTAAAAACTCCTGCTCTTTCTGAAACTCTGCCTTCAGGAAGTCATCATGACATTTCTCCTCCATTAACCCTTTAACGTTTTAACCAGCATTTAACTGAGAAGTAGCTCCTATAAAAAGCTTGGTTCCACCAGGTGGCTGCTAATTACTGCTGGCTAGTCTGAAGGAGCTAAGTGGGAGGAATAACATTATAACATGATGTAAAGCCCAAAGTTGGTTTATACAATACTGCCCCTTTAAAATGAGATCAAACATCACTGATATCACAGCAGGATTATTCTGCTATGATATTAACATTATATTATGATAATGTTATGTTATCATAATGTGTTATTGAATTGAAAAGGAACTGTAAAAACACTCCTTTGTGCAGCTGTCTGTCACTGAAGGAGCTGCAGCTTCATGCCTGAAGGGCAGGATTTAAATGCTCTGCTGTGATTGGTTAACGCGCTCCTCTGGATTTTTGGCAGGAATCTAATCCCGTAGTTGTCCTGTAACAGAACCGTTTAAAGGTCACATTTCTGAATTTCTGGATTAGATCCATTCGGCATCGCGTTACTTAGCAGCAACATCAGACCAGGAAGGCAGACCTGTCTCTACTGGAAGCTGTTAATAGCAGAGTTTAATAGCTGCTGTTTGAAAAGGTAACATAAAGCAGACGGATTAATGGAACCGCTGCTTTGTGATTATCGCTCATCTGCAGGGTGTGATTACCAATGAGGCACGGCAGCTGATTATCTCCATGCAGTCTGGTGGTGTTTACGGGAGCAGTATTGTTATGGAAACTTTTTTTTAGCTTGACATCATGTTATAATGTTTTTCCTTCATCATAAACATACCTGGACTCTTGTTTGGATTCTTTCATGCATGTTTGAGAAATCCATTAATCTCCATGGCAACCATTCAGCTGTGCAAAATATCTTGGCTGGAACTAGCTCCACCTTCCAGACAAAGCTCCTCCCCATGCTCGGTTCCTTCAGACTAGCCAGCAGCAATTAGCAAACACCTCATTATGAGGTCCTACTTAATTCAATGCTGGTAAATATGTTGTTAAAGGGTTAAAAGTGGAACTATGTTCTGATGACTTTCTAAAGGCGGAGTTTCTAGGCATTAACTCAGGAAGTAAATTTTCTTTGACGTCATATGTAATCAGCATTTTTATAACAATTGAAGTTAACATAGTTTCTTGACTGTGCTATAAAATGAAACTATGTGCCTGTAAAACACATAAAACTTCCCCTTCAATGTTATGTGTAAATGGCCCTACAGATATTATTTTGCTCCTTTATGTGGGTCAGTGTGATTAGTAATTTGATTAATGAGCAAAAATCAATTTTCCAAACTTCCAAGTTAATTTAAAGGAGTGGATTGTTGGATTTTTCCCATGATGAAGACCAGAAAATTCAGCAGCAGATCTGGATGTTTTTAAAGTTACATCAAATGGTCTCCTTGATTACTATCAGCCGTGTCTCTGGCTGTTTACTCCTTATTGCTTCATGCAGGTATTCTGCAGCTTGCATGAAGCTTCCTTGAAGTTTTGCTGCGGACCCCGACCCGCCCCCTGCAGCAGCTTGAACATAGACCGCCTCCCCCCTCTGTTCTGACAAATAGGAATCCAGGAATAAATGGGAGCCAAAGAGAGAAAATCAGTGCAACACGGGGAAGAAAACAGGAGGGGATGGAAAATATTCAGCAGCTCACTTCCTGGATGAACAGGCTCAGATGGAGAAATGTTTCTGCTTCAGTTTGATTTTCCCAGAAGAACTTCAGCATCTGTTCACGTGCAATCCAACAGAAAAACACTTCCTGGTTAGTATAATCTTTATTTAACCAGGAATATGTCAGCGTGTTCTGGTCAAAATGTTTCCAGAACAGCATTAAGGCAGAACCAAACACAACTGTAGACAACAAATTGGTAAATTTGGTAAGTTTTCAAACAGCTAAAAACAAACATCTCACGATGTGAACTGAAAGTCTTTTTCCAGAAGGATTTTATTTGGACCAGTGGACGTTTAATCTGCTTCAGCTGATTCTTAATGAGTTCATGTTATAACATTTTGGTCTCTGGTAGAAAAACAAAACCAGAGGGAAGAATGAGCCGAATCTGGAATATATCCGGATCTAAAAATGCGTCCCACAAATTCCTAAAATCACAACTGGTTAAAAAACATGAGACAGTGGAGGTGTAACGTATTTGCATCAAAAATATCTGGGTCAGCCCTGGATCAAATGCCGCCCTGTTTTCTACCTAAACTCATTCGGAATTCGACTGGGAATTCGGGATTCATTCACTCCAGCCATGTTTGGTTCGCTTTAATCGAACTCTAGTTCCTCTGGGAATTTGTAATCAAACTCAAAAAACAAACTCTGGTTTCCCTAAAAACCTCAGGCTCGTTTTGGTTGAGAACACTCCAAAAGCAGGAAGTGGACTACGGTGCAGGGCATTTTGGGTAAATACAACCCAAACAAATGCGACTTTAACAAGAGAAACGGCTCCTGGATTTTTACCAAAAACCAAAGAGAAATCCTATAACCATTAAAATCTGATGCTGACGTTTTGTGAAAAAGGGAGTTGTGCTGGACTTCTTCTGAGGTTTTTGTGTCGTTTTCTTCAGTGATTCTTGGTGCAGCGCCCCCACAGGCAAAGACGGCAACTGATTTTTCAATTAGTTTGGTTTGTGTAGCACTTCAGTGTGAAAGAGAACCTTCAGCTGAAAATGTAGCAAATGTTGCAGCTTTACTCCCCGATCGGAACTGGGTCTCCCGGACTATCAGTGCCGTTTGAGAATATGAAGGTTCCTAATGCAGCTGCTGAGGAGAGAGGAAGATGGACCGAACCAGAACTTTATGTCAGCACCTTTCAACAGCTGCTTTGAACTGAACCACTGACCTGAAATTCATCGAGCCGGACGTAAACAAGTCCAAATCCAGCTACCTGGAGCGTCAAACTGATCCCAAACGCCCCACTGCAGATGAATCTCGCTGAGCTTCTATGTTGCATTCAAGTACGTCTGGATTTTATCCAAAAGGGTTTAAACCTTTTTATTCTCAAACGTATGAAGATCTATAAAAAGAATCCTGACCAATCGTATTGACTGTTTTCAGGTGGTTTAATTTTTTTATCATCCATCCATCAGCTATAACTAATTATTCTTTATTAACAATAAAAATAAATAATCCGGATCTCCAGTCAGTTCTATAGTCGGCCATTTTTCATTTGTTTCTGCTGATTGAACCGAATCGCAGCGTTTCTGCACCGTTCCTCCTCTATAAACCCCTATGAACAGGATTTATATCAATCAGGTTTATATAAGGGGTGTCCAAAGTGCGGCCCAGGGGCTATTTGTGGCCCCTGGTATTGATTTTTTGCAGCCTCCAACTGCAATTAAAAATAATGCAAATTTCTTGGTTGATGCAGATGGAGACTTTTTATTTGTGTCAGGCTAAAACTAATACCCATATGTTTTTGTTTTTGTTTTTTTTTTAACAAAAAGCAGAACCAAGTTTATCTACTGAAAAGTGTCTTTGATGCACCCAAACCAGCTTTTATTCTTTATTAAACTTGGCTAAACATAGCAAGCGTTTTGACAGAAATAAATGAATGCATAACATTCATTTTGAACAAAAAAATAAATAAATTCATTATTGCTTCAACATTTTTTGCTCCCTTGACAAAAAGTCTCTAATCTCTCAGCGAGAAGCAGCAGCTCTGCTCACGTTTTCCTCGTGAGTTTGTGTTGTTTTGGTCTGAAACAAGGTGTAGTTAATACATCCTGAAATAATTACAGTCACTATTGCTCTCAAAGCCTCGCCCCGTCCTCACCTCTTCCTGCTGAAAACAACAGTTCATCCTCTGTGCTCTGGCGAAGAGGTCTTGACCCAACAGTCCTCCAGACTGTGAAGATTTTTCTGTGAACTTTTGCTGCTTTTTCATTCACTTTCAGTCCTGAAGTCAGATTAGTTTCACAGGAAATGTAAAGTTTCGACATAAAAAGCCTCCCAAGTTGAATGGATGGGATCAGATTCCTGCCTCACATTTGTTTTAAATCAGTGTTTTGTTTCTGTTCCCAGCTCGGTTTGTTTTCTCGGATCAGTGAAGATATTAAAGCGTTTTAATTTGAGGCTCCTGTGGAGCTTTGGTGTCATGCTGCTGGAATGTAAACAAATGCAGTAAAAGCTGCTAATTACAAGCTGTTAACAACCGAAAATAAATCTCCTGTAATTCCCAAACATGTCAGGATGCTCTGCCGTGACTCAGACGGCAGAGAGACAGACGACGGGGACGGAGGGACAGGGGGAGGAGCCCAGGACAGACAGACACGGAGTCAACATTACCGTCAGGTTGAAGCTGAACTTCTGTCCTCCTCCGGTCGTCCTCGGTGCTCTGAGAGGTGTGTGTCGCCGTGCGATGACACCCTGAGAGTGTGTGTCTGTTTCAGACCCGAGACGCTGAGCGGAGCTGTGAGGGAGAGGAGGAGGGAGGAAGAGGGTCCAACATGTGTCTTCCTGCCTGGGAGAGGACGCTGGCAACCGGCTGCGGGGATCTGAGCAGAGCAGGCAGTGAACGGGAGGAGAGGTCATGTTGGGGTCAGAGTCCTGCAGATCTGGGAAACTGGCTAAATTCAGCAGAGAAAACATCTGCAGAGGCGATGGAAGGAATTATTTTAATTGAACTCACCTTCTTGTGTTTGGAATCACGTCTGGGTGTCCATTGAGACGTTATTAAATAAATTAAAAACTGTTTTCCTTCAGGTTTGAAGAATCCCAGAAATCCTCCAGAATGAAATGATCAGAATCAGATAATAATGATAAGAGTTCATTTTACTCAAGTACTTATACATATAAGTACTTATACATATAAGTACTTGAGTAAAGTTTCTGGATGAAAAACAAACAGGTTTTAACCAAAAATCCACACCTGCAGTTTTTGTTTAAACTTTTTTATTGAAAGAAATTGATTTGTAAAAATTTCTATTGCCTGATTTAAAAAAAAAAAAATTTTAATTTTATTTTCACATATATGAATCATTTTCACATTTGTCCTTAAAATAACTAAATTTTCACTTGGCTTTACATTTTGGTCCTTCTAATTGTGTCATTTTTCAATATTAAATAATAATTTGATCAGTTACTCAGTACTTGATTAGACTTTATACCAAATACTTTTCTACTCTTACTGGAGAAATTTCTTGGACGGCTGCTTTTTACTTTTGCTTGAGTAAATGTATGTTGAAGTTGTGCTACTTTTCGACCCTTTTTTGGGTACTTTGATGATAACAGGTGATGATACGGACTCATTTCACCAGAGTGTGGCGCCCCCTTCAGGCTGTTTCAGTGCATCGCCTGAATATTCACAGAATTAGATGATTTAAAGCTGCTGCTGATGAAAACTGTCAGTTTGATGGGAGAGCCTCTTAGTCCTGATTGGTCCTCCAGACATCTGGATACAGGCGCCCCCTGCAGGCAGCAACTGGAACAACAAAACAGAGCATCATTGTTCAATGATTGTTTGAATGTTTGTTCGCTATGTTCCATATATGTCTAAACTCAATAAATATATTAAAAAATATATATACTGTTTTTCAGTTTATGTTACATTCAAATGATTAAAGGTTTCAAAATCCATTTTTTTGGTTTTGTACACCTTACAGGTTAAAATCAGTAGCCACTGGTTTAGTTAGCGATAGTTTTTCCCCATTAATTACTGTTTTTATTTATTTCAGTTAACAAAAATGTTTTCTCAGTTTCACTTTTCGTTACTTTCAGTTGACTATAATAACTTTAATTCCGACCTGTTCTTTCTTCTGCAGGAGAAGTTTCCCTCCATCGTGTCTCTTCCCGAAGGCTGCGGCTCAGAGGTCATGACCTTGAATCATCCCGAGCTTCCAGGGTAGAAATCCTCTCATCCTGGCAGAAAACCTCCAGATCCAGAGCCGATCCACCTCTGAACTCGTTTCTGTTTCTGCTTGCAGCTGCGGCTTCTTCATCCACTGGTGTGTGGATGTTTCCACAGGGGGCGCCGTCATTCCCCAGATCCAGCTGCTGTCAAAGATCCCAGAGAAAGGTGAGAACAGGATAGGACATCTACCTGAAGTGCAGGTGTCATCCTCAGCCTCAGGCCCGGCCCAAACCTCCATGGGGCCCTAAGTGAAATGTGGTTTTGGGGCCTCAAGTTCTGCTAACAATGTGGACCGGCTGCAATCAGCAGCCCGATCATTAGATCGTTCACACACCTGCTATAAACTTACTGCATCTCTGGCAGTGATGTTTACATTATATACATGTATAATACAAGATACATTTATTGGCCAATTGATTTATCAACCAGTTGATTTCTGGGAGACGATTTCCTTAGTTTTGGGGGATCGTGATCTGCTGATACTCACACGTAAAGATAATCTCATCCCATAATCTTATCTTCATCAGCAAAGGTTTATAAATCAGCCTCTGTCCTTTTCTGCTCGGCAGTGAAGGTTTGACTGACAGACAGACCCACCAGGTCTGAACGTTTACAGTTAACAAAATTCACTGTTACCAACTCAGGGACTTTCTTACCATATTTATTGACATTTCACACAAAAAACTTTATATCAGCCAAAATCAGAATCTGCAGGTCAGGCTCTTTAAAGATCGGTAACCAGGGATCGGCCAGAAAACTGCAATCGGTGCAGCTCTACACACTCATTCATGACATTCTGTGGTTAACTAAATTTCTCTTAAGTGTTACTCCAATAGCTAAAAATGTAATTTATACCAGGTGAGTCTTTCTGCCCTGAGAATGCTCAGCCCTGAGTTTTGACTGCAGGCTCCTGTTTCTGCTAACATCATGGTTCGTTTTGTTTCTGTCCAGTTTCAACTTTTAATTAAAGGCTCAAAATAAATAATCAGAGATTAGTTCTTAACGTGAAATTATTCTGTGACTTACAGATAAATTTTACAGAAATGAGGTCAATGTCATGAATAATTTTACTGATGAAGCTGCTTCCTACTGGAGTTCTTGATTATATTTGCATCCAGTGTGGGAGGAGGGAAAGTTGTTTTGGAGACACCTGAGAACCAGGGATCCTGTCACTGGCTTTCTGTAGAACATTGTTTGTTGTATTTTATGCTTTTATTGTTATGTTGTAGCACTTTGACATTGTTATTGTTATTATTTCCCTGAGGTTTGTTTTGTATTTAACCAGTAATTATTTCATGTATAAAAAATTAACTGCAGTTTTGACAGAGGAAGAAGTTTTAAATGCATCAAAAATTTTAACTTGTACTATGATTTTTATTTAGCTAAGAAAAATTCTTTATGGACCAAGAAATGGAAGTAGTTTTTAGTTTTGATACATTGAAAATCTGATCTGTTTCTACAAGCAACAGGAAAGAAACAGTTTCTAGATGCTAATTGTTGTTTGTGTTCAGCACTAGAGATGTTCCCCAGTCAGCCAGCAGGAGGCGACGCTGCGGAGGCCTTTCAGAGCCTGCTGAGGATTCTGGGACCTGAAGCCGCCATGGAGTCCATCATCAGAGCCGTTAACCTCTCAGAGAGCGACCAACTCAACGATTAGCAGCTCCAGAGGTTCTGCTGGACCTCAGCTGATCCTGAACCAAAACTTTATCCCCCGTCCTGGACGAGACAAACGCACAGAAAGCAGACAAACCAGCAGGACTCTTTGGTCCAAAGCTACAAAAATAAAATAAATGATTTCAGTAGAAAACACCAGACAGCTGTTTGGATCCTCGAAAAGTTTCTTTTGCTTTGATTTCCACACTGAGGTTTATAATAAGAGATAAAAAAAAGGGGATACAACAAGTAAGGAGCTTAATTTGGGGTTATTTACATCAGGAGATATTTCAGCCATCACAATCTACAATAACTCTTGAAGAATCTGGATTTAATTAGTTGCAATATTTAATTTCACATTTGAAATAAATAAATATTTTTTAATTGAATTGAATTTGAAAAAAATAGTTAGTCCATAGCAACGACCTAACAACATTTCCATGAGCCAACGGAGCCGAGAATCAGGATCCAACGCCAAAAAAAATGCACAATTTTCCACATAAAAACCGCAAAACAGAACATTTAGTCCTTTACAGCGTCGTGTTTTCAGGCTTGATGTTTATTTTTGAGATTATTAAGTGGTCGCCTGAACACATAGTGTGTGAATAACACAAGCAATACAGAGAGCTTTTTACCTCTTTGCAGATGTTTTTTCACTTCACCAAACAAATATTGATATGAAACATGACACAAAAGCAATTTCCCAGTTATTTCATTCATTAAAGGCTTTCCAAACCAACCTGACAAAGTTTTTTGTTGTTTTTTTTGTCAGAAGTGAAATTCATACTGAAATATTTAAAATCTTTATTGCTTGTAATACTCATAATTATGGTTTACAGATTATGAAGACCTAAAATTCACTGCCTTGGGGAATTAGATTATTGCCTGGACATTAATAATGACTGGAAATGTTATCTTTGGTGGATAAAACTGCTATCAACTAGATGAGTTTTTTTTTTTTTATTGCACTTTTTTACATTTTGCCGTGTTTTATTTTGGACAGAGGAGCTTTTCTGATTCACAACACAAAAAATATTTAATGCGAATAGTTTTGAGATTTCCTATTGTTCAGGAGGTCGTTGAAGTAAGTTATCGTAATTTCAGATTTTTATTTGGTAATACCATTAGCACCAGTATGTTCCCAGTATTCAGGTGATCAGTGAAAACAGGCAGGAGCTCTAACACCACCAGCGTATATCTGTGCACCTTCCTAAACTACATATGCACTGAGGTGAAATATTTTCACAAATAACCGGCAGATTTTGCATCAACAAACTCTGTTTTCTGTTAACCCAGAAACACAGCAGGTCATTTATGTCGGTTCTTTTTTCTTGAGCAAAAACCACCAGCTTTCAATAAACGGCAGCTTCCATCCCGTATAAATTACACAAACAGTTTCAGGATCAAAAACACGTAAGCCCAGGTTTTCCAAAAAAGCTTCAGCTGGGTTTGAAATAAAAATTATTCTAAAAATTATTCTTTAGGTTCTGAAAATCCTGAAAGGTGCTGAGAACCTGGAGCTCCAACTGCTGCCTTGATTCTGCATCCAACAGCTGAAATAAAACTATCATCGGCGAGTCCGAGGTAATGTACAAGTTCATCCTGATGGACTGAAACCATAAAGATTAACAAGACAAACACATAATTTATATATATTTATATATATATTTGAGTTTATTGGACTCTAAATGTCAGATATTGTGGTTTATTCTCAGACAAAACATCATGACTCAGTTTTACATCTGAAAACTCCACAACAGAAAATCAGCTAAAATCTCCTGGAAGAAGATCAGCCTCATGCAGGAGCTCTGCATGGCCCACTGCATGTTTTCATGTTCACTGAGGCTTTTATTTCCTCCACAGCATAAAAGAGATCAGAACAAAACAGCGTTTAGATCAATATGAAGTTTATAAAACTGGTTCTAGTTTCTGCAGTTAAAGTTGTGGATAAAAAATGTTTATGAAGGTTAATGAGGAATAGGTTTGGATTTGTTGTTTCAAAATATGTTTATGAGAAAAGCAATGACTACTTAGCTTATTATGAAATGTTTAATAAAATCCAACAGTGTATAATTTAGAAAGTCCAATAGTTTGGTCCTGATTCTGATGGAAATGGAGCAAATTCTGCGTTTATTTTCAGAACAGCAACAAAAACAGTTTTTAAATGTTAGAAGGAGGAAAACGTTCTGACTGAATCTCAAACAGATATTTCTCATCAGTCTCATTTATTCAAAAATCATGTTTTCTGATTGGAACTTGATTCAGCCAACAGGAAGAGGTTTTACTTGGACTTTCTAAATAAAAGCTTGTATTAAGATTTGTTGTTTTGAGGAAACTCTTTAGTTTTTTCCAGCAGGTTTTCCACAGAAATCAGCAGCAAACAGCAGCAGTGATGGAAACAATGTGAGGTCTGAGTGAGGAGATTTCTAGGAAAACGGAAACAAAAATCTACATTTGGTTCTAGAAAAAATATCAGATTAGCCTCTGGGGTTTAAGGAATGGCTGGAGAAAAACCTGAAGACAAGTATGACCTGATGCATCAAATCCCTTTTTAATATCTGAATAATTGTGTGGAGCAGCTGACGTTGCAGTACTTCCTGTCTCCATGCAGGATCTGTTGTCCTTCAAAAGTCTGAGTCGTCTGGCGGATT
Organism: Poeciliopsis retropinna; assembly: GCA_010277075.1. NCBI lineage: Eukaryota > Metazoa > Chordata > Actinopteri > Cyprinodontiformes > Poeciliidae > Poeciliopsis > Poeciliopsis retropinna. The sequence goes on along the minus strand of VMRM01000004.1, from coordinate 1,925,304 downwards.
AAAGAGGGACTTCAGGCGGGTTGTTCCTCCTGACCCGAGCCTTCCGGTTCTCCTGTTTCAGCTTCAGAAGTTTCTGCTGCTTGCGTTTCTCCCGGTACCACAGTTTCTCGCAGTACTCATCCACGCTCTGACTTCCCCCCATCTGCAGGTCTTTGTAGCTCCTCAGAGGAGGCGGCCATGAGTTCCTGTGTGGCGGCAGAGGATCGGCCTCAGACTGACCCAGAAACCCGGCGGCTCCTCCTCCGGGCGGATTGGGACTGAGGTTCTGCAGGTACCGGGCCAGATGCAGGCTGCGGTTGGGGATGATGTGAAGTCGGTACCGGCCCAGGACCTGGCTGTAGGAGTGGTCCTGACTGGTGCAGGTGTATAAGCCGGCGTCAATCAGCTCCAGGCGTTGAACCAGCAACCCTCGCTTCATGCTCAGGAAGCGGTCGTCGTCACTGAGAGGGAGCTGAGAGGACCAGACCAGAGGAAGATGTCAGAGTTCAGCTCATTTCACCTTTAGCCTCTTTATTACTAACTTTAGGTGAGCTGGACAGGCCTGATGCTCTGGCTTCACACACTCTGGTCACTAGGGAACCTATAAACCAAGGCCTAATGGTGCGTTCACACCAAACATGTTACGCGCATCAAAAACTCATCCGACGTCATGCAGACGCTTGACATTTTGCTTTACACCAAACGTTTTGCACCTGTGGTTTACATTTAAAGTCTGTGTAGGCGTGTCGTAACTGGCAATTTGCTCTTTGTTCATCATTAAATTATCTGTCGCTGCAGACTGATCATGAATTTATTTGGAATATTTTAAAACAGCTTTCATTGAATTTCTAAACCACTAAACTACAATCCTTCATTTTAAAGAAAGTTTTGGATCATTTGATGTTTGAGGAAATCATCTGCAGAAAAAAGGCTCATCAAACCAGAGCTAATGTGCAGCAGGAGCCTTGGTGGAAGCAGGTAAACGTGTGTCAAAGGTCAGACCTGAGGTGTTGAATGACTGACAGCTTTCTGCTGGCTCTCTGAGCGCCGCGCCGTCCAGCGCAGCTCAGCCTGCAGCGACCGAGGAGCGCACTCCAGGAACGTGGCGTTTCCCTCGACCCCGTACACCACCTTCACCTCCACCGAGTCGGAGTCTGACGGAAAAACAGCAAACAGGACGGAGAACATGAGCTGTGTTCATCTCAATTTTCCACTTACCGGAGTTACAGGTGAAAAAAAACAAACATTTTTCACTTAAATCAAATTCAATTTAGTTTATTCCCATTGTGCCAATTCAAAATAAATGTCGACTCATGGCAAATTACAAAAAATATCATTTCAATTCAATCATGTATACATTTCAATAGATCCTATTTATCAAACAGAACACTGAATTAATTATTCAAAGAAATTTAAAAAGTCTAAGGGAGGTAGAAAAATTGCTTGCATTGTGTTGACTTTACAGCAATGCCTCGTACTGAGCATGCATGTAGCAACTGTGGAGAGGAAAACTGCCTTTTAACAGGAAGAAACCTCCAACACAATCGGGTGCAAGTGACCGTAGACTGCAGAACGCACAAAAAGAAACAAAAGAACTGATTTTGATGTTCATGAAAGTAAAAATTTAATAGCAGAAGAGGGCGAACGTTTAGGTGATAGCAGAATTATCGCAAGCGTCATTGAGGAAGGAATCATAGCCGGACCAGACGCAGCTACCATACAGGGAAAAACAGCTGAAATGACCGCAAAAGCAGGAACAAACTGATGCGTCAGAAAAAGCTGATATACTGACCCAAGTCAAGTTCTCATGATTTACCATCCTGCAACTTTTAGATGCATCCGTTCTCCTTCACCCCTGAATCAAACGGCTGAATTCCCTCAGCAGCAGTCATTCAAACCGTTCATCTGATTCAGCTGTTTTGAATAGGGAACGTGTCTGACAGGAAGTACGCCTGCTGCAGTGCTTTTTTAAATGTGTAGATGCAAAAGAAATCCCTTAAAGGGTGCCACATATGTGCCTCAAGATTTTAATACCAACAGGAAAACCTTAAGAGAGAAAAGCCCTGAGGATCACCTTCATCAGGGCCGACTAAAACATTGAGACACAGACTGCTGCAGGAGGAAAAACAAGGAAATCAAAGTGAAAGTAAGAGAAGAACGTTTCAGCAGGGGGGAAACTGATTTCTGGGTTTAACTTTCTGTGTGTTGTGGTACGATGTGATTTGGCTTCCAGGTTCCAGGAGGATCTCTGCTGTCAGGAAGTCTCTAAGGATCCAGTTGTTCTGTGTGACCACAGCTTCTGTAAGGAATGTCTGAAGAACTGGTGGAGAGAGAGTGTCCAGTTTGTAAGAGGAGATCTTCTAAGGAGAAGATTTGCTTCTTCAGAACCAAATCGGGTTCTGGATAACCTGTGAGGCTTTCTTAAAGCAGAGATTTTCAGAGGATCTGTAAGAAACTCAAACTCTTCTGTCTGGACCATCAGCAGCTCTGATGTTCTCAGCATGAAGAACATAAAGTCCAAATGAAAACTTATTGATCAGATTGAAACTCAGTGATTTAAACAGGAAACTGGAGATGATCTGATCATCTGGTTGTTTTCAGATCAGCTTCATAATCTGTCCAGATGCTACAAACTAAATGTAACATGAAGTGGATGATGTGGAGTTTAGCTGGAGATCTTTACCTTCCTCTGTGACTGGGCACTGACTCCAGGGGTCTCCATACTTCACATCCTGTCTGCGAGCTCGCCTGATACACAAACACAGATCAGAATATGAGACGAGTTTCTGCAATTCATCATCAACAGTGTCTGAATAACAGAATTGCTCAACCGTTATTTTCAGATTAAATCACAAGTGGACTTGATTAAACAACTTATGAAGGCAGGACTTTATTTAGGGGAGTTAGAATAAAGGGACCAGAATGTAAATGCATGCCACACTTTTCAGATCTATTTTTAAAAACATTTTTTTTTTTTTTTTTTAATAAGGTCTCAGTAAATACATTTGAATTTGTGGATGTAATACTGCAAAATGTGGAGCAGTGAGTTTGAAACAGTTGAACAGTTGAAAAGAGGAAAAATAAATAAAATAAAGTGGAAAAAATAAATCCTTTTGTTGCATAAATGAGCAAAAAATCTTTATGCTTCTGAATAAGCATAAAGTAGAAAATATTCTTTTTCTCTTTTAGCATTTAAACATGTGGATGCACTGGATCTGCATCAGGTTGGCCTTCTTCTCTCAACAGGTTTCAGTTTTTATTTTATATCACAGTAGAAAAAGTGATACATTACATTAATGAAAGGAAAATAAAATCACAGGACAAACAAAGACAAGAAAACGGAGGGTATTGTGTTGCAAAGAATGAGTATTATTAACCTGAGATGAAAATATTAGTCTCTTAACTCACTTATTGTCATGAACAATTCAACTCTGGGCATTCTGAGTTATTAATGTATTGTGAAAAGTGTGATTTATGCTTTCCAATCATGGCAAACACACAGACATCAATAAAAGAAGCTGTTCTTTACTACCAGTGTTGTGTGCATTGGTAATATTTTAGGCCCATTTGTAATTTAGAAGTACAATTATAGAAAAATAGTCTTGATTTGCTTAACAAAAATCTGCTTCTGCACCATTAAATACAAAAAATATACATCCATTTATTTACCTATTGTATTCAATTAATTTAATCACTTTTAATTACATTAAAATGGCAATATCTGTTGAGGTATGAGCAGAGCATTATAAGCAATCAAAGTTGTAAAAAACAAAGAACAGTTCTCACCAACTGAGACTCGTTCAAAAGAATCAAATCGTCATAAACAGCATTGATTCTCTCAGCAGGTATAACTTGGCTTCCTCTGATCATATAAGTATTCCTAGAGTTGTTTCTTTCCACTGGTATCTTCAGCTTTTCTTCAAAGTGACCCTGTTTTAAGCCACTTATTTACTTGTTATTTTTAACCAGCTCGTTGTACTTTAAGCTCAAATCCCGGCAAATAAACTGTTGTTTACATGCAGTACCTTATAAACCACTAGGGGGCGTCAGTCTGAGAAAGACTTATCTAGATCTAGGTTAATAAGAAGAAGACTGCCATCTAGTGTTTGTAAATAGAAATTGCAGGTTTAAAATCGGGGACAGCTGGTGACCTCAGTCCTACCTCCTGCTGGTGGGGAAGTATCTGGAGCAGTTCTGCCCGTCCCAGGAGCAGTACGGGTCTCTGGCCAGGCAGCACTCGGCGCAGTCGGACCCGTAAAGCTCACACCTCTGCAGGCCCAGCTGGACCAGGCCGAGCTCACTGCACACGTACAGCTGCTCCTGAGAGAGGAAAGCACACGAGCTCAGGTTCATTACGCTGCTGAGGGTTTAAATCTCCACATCTGTGTTCAGTTTTCTCTCACTTCATCATCCTGATTACTGACCCGAACCCCTCGCTTCCTCTTCCTCTGTTCTTCTTCCAAAATCTGGGATGTTTTGTCTTTTCTAGCTGAGCTAGCTGACAACTAAATGTGCTTCTCTCATATGAAATTATGTTTGAATCAAATAGAAGCATTTTCTCTGATACTAAAACCCAAATGCAAGAGAAAAAATAATTGCAACTCATTTAACTCTTCATTTAATTTTTTTATATTGTTTAGCTTCCTCCAGAAAAACAAAGACATAATAGAACAAAAAAACCTTTATCAACCAGATGCAGTCTGAATGATTTAATTGGTAGAACCTCAAGCTCAACTTTTTCTGACTTTAAATAACTGCTTGGTTCATTAACAACAAAAAAGAAAAATCCTTTTTATTTAAAAAGGTTTGCAGGTCAACAATAATGAGAAAGTGACACCAACCCGTTTGGTCGACAGCTCCATGCTCAGGATAGGAGTCGGAATCTGTGGGGTCAAAAAATACCAACGAGAAATTAAAAATATGTTTTGACTTGATAACAATAAGAAAGTGATGCTGAAACACAACAGCAGTTTCAGGTTAAATCGTTCCAGCTTTCCTTCAGTATAATCCCAAACTGAAATGTGAAACTACATGAAAAATTAAATAATTTTTAAATTAATTATGTCTGGTGTCCCACAGGGATGTGAGTTGAGACCACTTCTGTTCACTAGTTTTGGGTAAGGAGTTATTACTTTAATTTTAATTGTTGTACTAATTATGTTAAAACTATTGAAGGACATCAATGTCACCAACAAAAATGTAAACACCAAATGGAAAAGTCCAATTTGAACCTAATTTGCTTAATAATTGACTATTTGGGGGACAATGTCCCTTTATTCTAACTTGTAGCTGTTGGTTTAACATCATGAATTTGAAATGAATCCTTCAAACTATGACTAAGGCCGACCCGTTGGTCTGGCATGATCCCGCCTGAGTTTGTTTGAGTTTCTTTAACAGCGGCCATCTTTCAGGCGGTCGAGGAATGCAACATAAAATACAACGACTGACTGCGGGGTCAAGAAACCTACAGAGATTAGAAATCAAATGAGTCCCTTTCTTCTTCTTCTGAGGACTAAAGTTTCCCCACAGCTCCATCTTTCTGGGTCACTGACTTGTTTCAGTGTTTGACAAAAGGAGTTGGCGACCTTTGACCTCTCTGAGGCGAGTGAAGGACGGAGGGCAGGGGGGTATTTTAACAATGATCTGGCTGTTCTCTGACTCAGCAGAAAACCAGAGATGGGCAGTAACTCCTTACTTGAGTAACATTTGGGAGAAAAAAGCAATATTAGGGTTATTTTTATTGTCCTTGAGTAATTTTCCATTATGAAGTATCGTTACTCTCAGGTAAGCAAACCACTGTGAGTAACTTCACCGAATGATGCAAAACAAATAATATTTTAAGAACGTCGTCACACACACACCTGCAGTTTTTGCTAAAGAAATTGATTTTGAAAATATTTTATTTTGTAATTATGTTATTTTCTTGAATAATTTCTTATGTCCTTAAAATACCAAAATCCACTTATCTGATGATGTAATTTTTAAACATTAAATAATTTATACTTTCATCAGTACTTGAGTAACCTTCTCACCAAATACTTTTCTTACTCTTAATTCAGTAATTTCTTGGCTACTTTTTACTTTTACTCAAGTAAAAATATGTTGAAGTTGTGCAACTCTTACTTGAGTGAAAGTTTTTGCCTGTTTTACCCATTTCTGCAGAAAACTGAGGAACCAGCAGCAGTTTAGACAACCGGGCCAGGAAATCAGTTTAATCAGGTTTACTCCATCCTTAAAAAAAAATGTTTGTCTCCCCTAACTAAGATGAGTTTGGGAAATATGTGCCCTTCCATCTGGTTTTATTAAGAATGGTGTTTTTCTGGACTGAAACGTCCCTTTGGGAGCCTGAAGAGGCCTCATGTGGGAGGTCACACGATGCATGGTTGGCACAGGAGCACAAGGAGAAACTGGAACAAGCTTTCAGCCCTAAAAGTCCAGTGCAGCTGCAGCAGTGTGCAGAGAAGTTACCACAAAGCTGAGCATCTCTGTGGTTCTGAATAATCTGACCTGGAACACGGTGAGTTCCTCCAGAATGACCTCCTCTGTTTCCCAGTTGTCTTTGATGACTGACACAGCCTTCACCACCTTACCATCGTCTGGAAAACATCACAGCAAGAACAACCCAGATGGTGGCTCTGACTTGTCAAGTAATGCACACACATTGGGTCATAGCAAACTGTCACTGCTTTGAAATCCTGCAGAAAGGCTTGGATTTTGGACAGAGGTTTTATTTATTTTATTCCATCGCTTCAAGAAATCAATGTAAAAATCATAGAAGCTTTTCATTTTGTGCCACTTGCCTTTCAGCGCCACAAATATTTGGACTAATGTGCATTAAAGAGGCAGCATTATGTTTATTCCAGTCACATAGTAATATTTTATAACACAGTCAAGTAACTGTTACATTGAATTGTTATATATCAAATATCTCTTAAAGGAAATTTTACTTCCTGATTTAGAGGCTCTTGGGCCTCTGTCTCTTTAAAAACTCCTGCCCAGGATGTCATCACAACATGATTCCTCCATTAACCCTTTAACAATGTTTTTACCAGTGTTGCATGAAGAAGTAGCTCCTCTAATGAGCTCAGCTGTTCCATCAGGTGTTTCCTAATTGCTGGTGGCTAGTCTGAAGGAGCCGAGTGGGGAAGAGATGCTCCGCAAGGCGGTATCTCTGAAGCTGCAGCTCAGAGGAGGAGTTGTGCCTCGAAGGCGGAGGTAGGTACACCCAGGCGTTTTGCACAGCTTAATGGTTGAAGGAATAACATTATAACATGATTTAACGCTAAAAACGTTGCTCCTATGTGATGTTGTCCCTTTAAAATGTCTCCTGTCGTTAGATGTTGAGACTGAACTGTGGCTGATTCATTTATATGGAGACGATGCTGACTTCTAGTCAATAAATTTCACTTTGTACTTTGAGTGCTGATCAACAAAGAAATGAGGGAACAGAGTTGAAGTTATAACTCCTGTGCAGTATGAGCATCGACAGGCAACCTCAACGACCATTAATCTGTCAGAAAACTAATAATAAAGAAAGTCATAAAACCACCTGTGTGGGGAACGGAGGAGGTCAGGTTAGCATGTCCAGAACATCTTATATCAACAAGACATTTTGTTATGAAATATTCCCCCCATCGGATTCCTGGGTTCCTCCCGCAGTCCGGAGACATCCTAGGCCCAAACTGGAGTGGCAGCACTGGGGAGCCGTTGACCTCTCTAGGATCAATCCGCCAGCTGGGACGAGCTGCTGGCTCTGACAGAGAAACCAAATCCCCTCGGTGTAACAGCGGATTTGCAGCAAACACTTTTAACAAGGTAAGACGAATAACGATCAAATACTTTATAAGTAAGTATGAATACAAAGATATGAAATACAGCATTATGGGGAAGGAACATGTCCAACCGTTATACCTGTACCATTATCTCCAGATGATTGACTGATCAAAGCTCTGGGAGATGTTCAGAGCTTAGAACCCCACCCTGCTTTAAACTGAACCAGACCCCCCTCCCTGACCTGTTGCTGTTTGACTCCAACACATTGATCACCATCACAGCTCCAGAAGAAGATCTCTAGCAAATCCATGAGACATGGACACAAGTGCAGGACATTTTTCCAGTTCTGCTGTGAAACAGAGGGCAGGTTTTATTCAGGCTGTTAATGTGCAGTTCATGGGGTGGGGTGAAAGGTCAAGGAGAGGAATCCACTTAGAGGAGATATATGGAGCAGTTCTGTGCCCTCTCCCCTTCGGCCTGTCACCAGCCACTAAACGACCTCTCATTCATCACAGAACCAGAACCGCTTTATCTGACAGCAGCGCTTCTCTGTATCGACAGCAGGTTTCTGCAGATGTTCAAAACGGACCACAAGCTGAATCTGATCCATTTAATCATTAGAAAGAGTCTAAGATCCTTCCTCACCTGTCCCCAGGTGTAAGACGTCGTACGGTCCGTCCTGAGCCTCCACTCTGTCCACAACCACCCTCTTCAGAAGGTATGGTGAGTTGACCCGGGTCAGGACGGGTCGGCCGCCCAGAGGCAGGACTGGGTCCCACATCAGCTGGTGCTGCCGCATGAAGCTCACCACCTCATCCGGGAAGTCCTTGGTGGACTTGTGCAGCGCGTCGTACGTCTCACTGGGACACTGAGAGGACAGACGACAACATCAGGAAAACGGCAGGACGAGTCCACTTCCAGGAGCCCAAGCAAAATGATCAAGGATGTCAGACTTTAAAGGGGCAGTGTTATCCGTTTCATGGCACATCAAATAACTATGTTACCTTTAGTTGTTCTTTTAAATCAAACATGACTTAAAATAAATTTGACTTCCTGATTTAATGTCTTGAAATTGGGCTACTGTTGCTTTAAAAACTCCAGAACCGTGGGGACTGCAGCCCAGAGGAGGAGCTGGGTCCAGAAGGCGGGGCTAGGTCCAACCAGCTGTTTTGCGCAGTTGAATGGTTGCCATGGAGATTAAAGATTTTCTCAAACATGCATGAGTGAATCAAGGCAACAAGCATCATGTAAATCTTAAAGAAGTTAATTTTTGTTGATACTGCCCCTTTAAATTGTTTTTGCATAAAAAGTCAGCTAAATAAAATAAAATAAGTTTTACTGATGTGTCTAACTGTTAAAAATAAAATTCAAAGAACCTTCTCAAACTCTTTCTTTGTTTCTATTTTTAAGTAAATATCATTACACCTGAAACCAAGGCAGCGACCAGGTAAATAAAAGTTGCTTCGCTCTGCTGTGAATCACATTTCCTTCTGCCGTTTCTGAAATATCTTTAGAGATAAAAACAAACTGAACAAATTTTTTTGAGTGAAGAAAATCATTAAAATTAACTTATTAGATTATTAACTCCAAGAAAAATGCCTGTCGCGATAACAAATGTCGATGGACGATAAATTATCCTAAACGTTATTGTGATAAACGATAATACTGTTGGTTTGAGACCCTTTTAATAGTAATAATAATGCAAGATCACATTCTCAAAGATCAATACACTTTAAATTCTCATTAATATTTAACACAGGAACTAAAAGACATTTTAAGAAGACGTGCCACCCTGCAGAGAAGTGAGAAATGTGGAAGCCATTTTTGTCTCTGCGGTGAGACTCAGCTTCACTCTGCCTGATTCGCTGCTCTCGCCGCCGACATGCCTCGCCTCTGCTGCACTCAACCGCGTGATTAAACACCGCGCAGAGCGGCCATGACACCCGGCGCGCACACAGCGACCTCTGACCTCGCTGCGGCTGAAATGTCCCAGAGGAACCGGTGTTGGACCGGAGGAGTTTTCTGAGGTTGGACTCTGATCCCACAGGAAATTCCTAATTTTTCGCAAAAACAGAAATGCCATCCAGCTTCCAATATATGTGGGATAAATGATGGAGTGTGAGGCTGAAAGTGGCAGCTCAACTCAAGAAAAAGGAAAATATTCTGGCGGTTACAAGCTGCCCCTCGGTGGGGCAGTACTACCACAACCACAGAGCAATCGTATTTACATTAAAATATATATCTATGAGTTTATATTCTTCTTTTATGAATGTTCCTGCGTCACTTCAGAGACTTCATACATCATAATAAAATAAATATATATATATATATATATATATTTGGTTGATCAGAAAACTGTCAGGTTCCCATGTGTTTGCTGTCCACCCTCATTGGTGGCTATGCTAATTAGCCTGAACACAAGCTAACATTTGCTAACTCTGCTCCACGGCAGCACTAAGACCCGCCTCCTGGCTCTGATTGTTTGTTTCTAATTAGCACTGGGAGAAAACGTAGGAGCTAGATTTTGTTCACAGATTATCTGTCTCATACGATATGGTGACAGTTAAAAGTTGCGTTCTGCAGCTTTAAAGGCGCTTGTAAATAAAATTGGCTTTGGATTTTTTTTTTGCAGCTTCACTCTTTTCATTGACTGATTGCGGCGCTGCAGGACACCCTGGGGTGGTCACCTTCCTGAGAATGGGAGTATCCCACAGAAAGATGTGTTCCTGTCTTCCTGTTGGGCCTGTGAAGTGACCTTCACCGCCCTGCAGGGTCACCAGCTCCTGTCTGATGGCGGCTGGGAAAAGCAGCAGTTATCTTCCAGCTGTTGGTGTGTTGAACTCACCGTTCCGGGTCGGGGGTACGGGATGCGGCCCTTGTACTCCACCCAGCGGTAGTCGGGTCCTTCTCTGTGGGCAAACGGTCCGTTGAAGGCGGCGCGGATGGACGCCATGGAGTAAACGCACACAGCCGATCCCTGGAAGACAGAGCTATGGAGAGAGAGGACCGACCGGTTGATCAGCCGGGCGATCAACCGTCAAACCAGGGAGAAACAAAACAGCAAACAGCAAGAAAAACTCAAATTAAATTGTGTTATTTACAAAATTACGATAAAAGGAGCAACAGAAGAAGAATAAATCTAAAAGAAGGTGCAGAAATTATTAAAGTTTAAGAATGTGACTTCTTTTTTTATATATTTTTTTTACATATTTATTAAATCTATCACCATATGGTGAAATGAGACACATAATATGAAAAAAAATGCTTTAGGAACAACCAATCAGAGTCAGGAGGCGGATCTTAGTGCTGTCAATTACCATCAATGTGGCACTGCAGCTAGCATAGCCTGTCATGAATGCTAATGCTAGTTAGCATGGCCACTGATGGTGGTGGATAAACACTGATGACGGCGTTTATCCACCATCAGATTTGTTTCTGTCATTAGCACTTACAGCAGCGAGTACGTAAGGATTATTGACAGCGCTAAGACCCACCTTCTGGCTCTGACTGGTTGTTTTTGGTTGGGAGAGTTGAATTTCTTCAGACCGCAGTAGTAGCTCAAGGAGGAGATCGATTTTTCAAAATTATCTGTCTCATAACACAACTGGTGACATTAAATCTGACTAATATGTACAAAACAATTTGCATCAAAGTTACTTAGTGCAGCTTTAAAGAAGAAAAGGAGGAGGGAGTGGAAAGAGAAGTGGCTCTGCTTTTCTACATTAAGGTTAGAAAAACTCAACCTGCTGGGCCCCTACACTTTTGACCCCAGGCACCCACCCAGACCTGACCTCTGACCCTGAACTGGGAGGGTGTGCACGCACCACACCACACCACGCGGCGGGAGGTCAGATAATCTGCAGAAGTTTCTTCTAGCAGGTGGAGCTCACAGACTCCAGCTGGATTAGATTATTTATAACCAGATTATTCAAAACACAAACAGGAGGAAAACTGATAATTTCACTAATTACAACTAAAAAAAATATTTATTATAAACCTACTATAGGAAATTAAAGAACCATTTCATTTCTATTTTCAGGTTTAAAAATTAAGAAAATGTTTCTATGGCTTGTTTATTTTTTATCTTTGTGGGAAATTATTTTGTGGAAAAAGTTATTAACTTATTAACTCCAATAGAGAAGCCTGTAACAATAAAACATTTTGCTGAATGATAAATTGTCCCAGAAGTTATTGCGTTAACAATGTTATTGTTGTTTTGAGAACAAGTACTGCTTCTCTTAATGTCATTCTGTTGTTAAAATTATTCAAATAAAATAAATAAATGGCTAAATCCCGCCTTTGTTATTTTGGGGAAATGAGTCGTCTTCCTATTTCTTATTTTTGCTGTTTTATTCTTGCACATATTCTGTGCTTTTCTTTCTTTTTAATTCAGTTGATCATTGTTTTATTCTTCCTTTTTGTTTATTATAGGCTTGACTTGATTTAGTCAGTTTCCATCTCTCTGTTTCAGCTTGAGGCACCTGCTTTTATTTTGTTTAAAAAAAAACTCTCCAGTTTTTATGTTTTTGACATGATTGCAGCAGTTTCTCACCTGGAGGTGGTGAAGACGCCATAGATGGTCGGGTTCTGAGGATCCTTGGTTTCCAGAACAAAGATGTCCTCTAAAACAAAACAGACAAATCGAGATTGCAAAGTTTTATCTCTTTATGTTCTCCATAAATTAGTCGATTGAACTCAGTTTATTAAATCTTAATTTTTCATTTTTAAAGACAACATCAAAAAAAGTTTGACCACAAACTATCAAAGTAAACAAACTTCAAGAAAAGTGAGAATCGTGAGTTTTCTTCTGAAAGGTAACGTTAAATTAAAGCTGAAATATTTTTTTAAACTGTCACTGCGTTGTTAGGTATTAGGTAATGTGTGAAAATAATCAAGCTCCTCTGCCTTACAGAAACAACCAATTAGAGCCAAGAGCCGGGTCGTAACGCTGTCAATCACAATATTGTGTGGCGCTGCTCATCCCCATCCTGCTCCTCATCCCACCTTGCTCTCTGCTACTGCAGCTAGTATAGCCTGTTGTAGTTAGCATGACTGCCAATGACGATGGATAAATGTTTTTTCTGTATTTCCACCATTACACAATTAGCAGCGAGTATACGAGGATGACTGACAGCGCTAAGACCCTCCTTCTGGCTCTGATTGGGTGTTTTTGTTTGGGAGCGATTCATTTCTTTAGACGGCAATAGCAGCTCAGGGTGGAGCTTTAGTACATCCATTTTTTTCTGTCTCATACTAAACTGTTACAACAGGCAAGAGTTTTAACAAATATATAAAAAAACATATTCTTTATAAAAGTTACAAACTGCAGCTTTGATGGAGCAAGAAGAAAGAATGGGTCGGCGTTACCGAGCTCATCGAAGTGAGTATCGACTCCCGACGGGCCGGAAACAGAGCAGACGAGTCGGGCTTTCAGGAAGGTGGTCCAGCGGTTGATCAGACTCCTCTTCCCACCAACGTCATTCTGCAGGAAGGAGAAACAAATAAAGATTCATTATAGAACTGAAACAGGAAGTTGTGTCAGGCCTAAGCAACGTGGAGTTTTAATGATTCAAGGTCAGAGCTGCATAAAAAACCTCCTGAAAATGAATAAAAAATCAGAGGAACTGTTCAATTAAAGAAAAACTGCATCAGGGTTTTATTGAAAACATTTATAATCCTTCTACTATGGCTTTGACTGAAGCGTTGTTTACCTTGCAGACCCGAGCCACCCGGCTGTAGACCCTCCGGTCCCACTGGCCGGCCTCCACCGCCTTCTCCTTAAAGAAGAAGTAAACTTTATCGTCGTCTGGACTGTGAGTGTCAGGGATGGAGAAGGAGCCCACAAAGTCCGGCTCTGTGGGGGGACAGGAGGCGTTCATGTTGGAAAACCGATGCAGTCTCCAGTTTCTCTGCTGTCTTTAACCTTAAACCGAGCTAGAATGAAGAAATGCATCATGGGAAGAGGCAGCTGCTCACCGTTGAGCCAGTTGTGATCGTAGGCCTCGGTGCGGATGTAATGCTGACTGCTGCCCTGAACCGAGGAGCGGAAGATTGCCGCGTTGGCCCCCATGAAGTCGACCGAGGTTCCTGCATAAAGTTCACCGTCTGAGGGGAGAAACGACAAGAGGTGCAGAATTCATAAAGACCACAGTATTGTGAATATGTTTACATCAAATCAATAATTAAAACTCAACATAAGACACCAGTTTTCAGTTGTTTGTTGTTTCAGTAAAGGAGTGAGTTGCAGAAGGACATCCAGATGAGGACAGATGCTTCATGCTCTGCTGTCCAGCTGTGAAACCTCCAGGAGACAACATGAAGCTCCAGCTGACCCCTGGGATCTAAAGTCGCTGTGTTTGGTGTGTTTAGTTCGGCGTCAGCAGTGAAATAACTCGCAGGGACCACACACACCTCGACTCGACAGGCCATGGACGGCACGCTGCTTAATGTCACCAGAATATGGAGAGAAGGACGTAAAATAATGTGAACATTGTGCAGTTGTGAGGATCAATGTTGTTGTTTAACTAAAACTGACAAAAAAACATTTTTCTAATTTTTTCTGGTGACAGAAAATGCAGAAAGACTCCTGACTGCAGCGCATCAGATCAGAGTCCCAACCAACATTATCATAGTTAACAAATAACAAAAACTGAAATTAGGAAAACATTTCTGAATAAATAAAAGCAGTAATTAATGAGGGAAAGGACTACAACTAAGTGGAACTATGTTGTGTGTTAATAATACAAACTAAAACATACTGAAATTATAGATATCCTTTGTTTTCATGTTTATGAATCTATTTATCAACCTTTCGAACTGATGTGAAGATACAACACAAGCAGTTTACGTCAGCTTCAGCACTCCATACTCCTGGCGGCGACAGCAATAGATGGGAGAGTCGGTTTGTTGTTCAACAATAATTAATAAAATCTTTTGAAAATGGTATCTTCTGTCGAGTATTCATAACCCGATCAATAAAGACATAATCACAATACTTTGGCCTTTTGAATTCAGCACCTGAAAACTAAAACTGCTACTATAACTAATAAAAAACAAACAAAAACTAAACATTTAACTAATGATAACTAACAAACACACTCTAAAATTAATTGAATTAAATAAAAGATCACAACGTAATAAAACTGAGCTATGAAAAACCCAGAGGACGGGTGCGTGGTACCGGTCAGCCTGGCAGCGAACGGCTCTCTGGGACTGAAGGGACACTTTCCTCGTCCCGACTCGACGGCGTGGGACAGCTTGAACCACGGCTCCTGCAGGACGGACACAGAAAGAGTGACGAAGAGCAACGATGAAGATTCTCTGGCTCCATTTTGATGCACATCAGAGAAAAAGACAATGAAAGTTTACAGAAAATAAAAATGAACTAATGTCTCTTTGCCAGCGATTTAAAGAAATATATATTCTGCAAGTATATTCTGCTTTGTGAGATTTTGCACATTGTTTGTGTTTTTATTTAATTTTCTTTCCGAACACATTTAAGTTAAATTGTTATTTTGTTAAATCTGCTCTTGGTTCAGACTGTGCCTGTAACTTTTGATGGACTTTCTGTTTGGCATTTCATATTTTTGATATAAGCATAAATGTTCATTTTACAACCACAATACTGTAAAATTAGAGATAAAGTATTGTTTATTAGTGCTTAATTATTAGCACAAAGAACGAGTTCTATACTTTTTAAAGAGTCTATAATTTCCAAGCACTTTTAAAAAATTTACATTGGATTTAGATTTATTTATTTATTGTAATACAAAACAAGTGACAGTTAGACAATAATAGCATTGAATAATATTCTCGTTTTCTTCATAATTTTCCAGAAACTCTCTAAAATTGCCTTTTCTTTCCTCAAATGAGCTAAACATGTCTCTGAGAACATAGCAGACATGCAACTTTCAGGTAATCAATATGTAGTTGAAAGGTAAATAAATGTAAATAATCAAATAATTGGTACCTCTGGGTTCTGGCTGAGCTGCAGGTAAGTACACTGTGGATGGAAGGCGCCGGTGCCACAAACGTAAACATGAGTCTTATTGAAAGGTTGCAGCAAACGGACAAAGTTGGCACAATCTCTCTGGAAGTGAAACACAAACAATATGAACATGCAGAATGTGTTTCACAGATAAAGACAGTAGGTAGGAAAAATGACTTAAAGCACATTTCAGATTCTTAAATCCTAAACAAGATGATCAGTATATGAGGTGAGAAATAAATAAACATTTTGTTATAGTTATTTTTACCTCCAGGCTCTTGCCTGCCAGCCTGCAGTGCTCCACATGTTCTCGAGCTGCAGGCCAGTGGATCTGATGGGGAAAATAAAGAAAATATCCAAATAATAAGCTTAAATTCAAAACAAATAAGGAATCAACCACTAATGGAAATACCTTCCAATTTTAAACCCTGAAATTTAATGTCCAAAATTAAAGAGAAATGAGATAATAAGTAGAGGTTACCCAATCTGAAGATCTGCTGCTGAGTTAGAGATCAGGAAATCAGGAAAACAGAGGAAAAGTCGGGATCAACTGGTAATGTAAAAATCTGGAACAAACTTCTAAAAAACTGTAAAACGGCTGAAACACTGACTTCCTTTAAATCTCGACTAAAAACCCAGCATTTAGAGTTGGATTTAAAATGTAATCAATTACTAATTCATCAATAACACTTAATTGAATGACTTTGTGTTTTTGTGTTTGTTATGATGTTGAAATGCCTTTCTGCTGAAATGTGCTATACAAATAAGATTTGATTGACTGATTGATTTAGATAACATTCATTGTTTTTAATATTTTAACCAAGAAATCTCTTTAATCCTATTGCGATCCAAATATATTCAGATTTATAAACTTTGGAGACAGCAGGAAAAAGATGAATAATAAACCAGCAATCCAGAGTTTTTTCAAGACTTTAAGTTGAGCTTTGCTGCATCTTATTTATCAAAAGAAATAATAATGAACTCCAAGCAGCTCTGATGGTTTAACGCCCAACGAGGCGTCCATCAGAAAGGTTGGACACCTCACCTTGTGGACGGGCTGGTCCAGGTTGTCGGGGTTCAGCAGGTAAATGTGGTCTTTCCCTCCAACCAGCAGCCATCCTCTGTCCTCGTCCAGCAGCAGGACCTGGTAGCCCCCGCCGACGCCGGCGCCCCAGTAGACCGCCGAGCCGTTGCTCACATCTGGAAGAGTCAGGAACATTCAGGGGTTTATTCACCGTGAAACTCTTCGCACATTCAGTCCTAAAACTGAACAATTAAACGGAGACAGTAGGTAGTCGCTGGGTTTCCACGGGATGCTGAGTCTCTCAGATCTTAGTTTAAACAGGAATAACTGGAGCATTTTGGATCAAAACTAAAGATGTTATTAGCACTATATCTATCAACCAATCAGAGGAAAGAAGGCAGAGTTCAGAGTCCGTAACGTTTTTAGCTCTGCTGGCTTGCAGAATCTGGCGCCCTGTAAACAGCAGGTCTATAAAACAATCATTTCAACCCATATAAGTTTTTATTTACATATTTTTAGACAGAATACAACCAGTTTTATCCCTCATCTTTCTGGATCCAGAAGTGCTTGCTTCCCCTCAGTAACATGAGCCTTCACTGTGCTTTACCACCTATATACCCTCCAGCTCATGTTTTTGGTTTCTCTGTATCAGTTTAATGTAAAATTAACTCTTTTTGAGCTTTTCATCACGTTATAATGTTATTCCCTCATCAAAAACTTCTTTCATGCATGTTTGAAAAAAAATCCTCTAATCTCCATGGCAACCATCCAGCTGATCAAAACCCCTGGGTGAACCTAGCCCCGCCTTAGAGGTACAGCTCCTCCTCAGAGCTGCAGTTTCCAAGTTTCTGCCTCACAGGACATTCCTCCCCCTCTCAGCTCCTTCAAACTATCCAGAAGCAATTAGCAAACAGCTGGTTGAACTGCTGAGCTCAATATACAAACTACTTCTCAATGTAACAGGTAAAAACATTGTTTAAGAGACGGAGGCCCAATTTAAACACGTTAAATGAGGAAGTGAAATTTCTTTTAAGTCATATTTCACATAAATCTTATTTTTAGAGCAAAAACTGCTATAAACATGTAATACTGCCTCTTTAAAATTGATCCTGCAGGAGGCTGAAGCTGCCTTTTCTCACTCTGCCTCTGTGTTTTGGCCTCATTCTTCACAAATTAATTCCTCATACTGATCATCAGATGTATCTGAGTTTACCTCATACCCAAGCCAGTCGGTCTAGTTCATTTTTCCACATAGCTGCAGCTTGAACCTGGCGGCTCCTATATTAATAAATCAACAGTAATGTAACCCAGCACTGCAGGTCAGGAGAAAACCTTCCCTCTGTGTGTTTTAGTAACTCTGTGCTGTGGTTGAATGCCTCATAACTAAAGTCAACACTCATGCTACACACACACACCGACTGGCCCCCGTTCTCCCTGGGGAAGCGGCGTTAAAGCAGGCAGAAAACAACCTGAAGAAGCAGAGCAAATTAACCCTGAAGCTCCAGCTTTATGATCCGTCGGCTCAGGCCTCCTGGAGCCGGAGGACCGACCGCTGCAGCGCTGCTGCCAACCCAACGACCATCCAAGCAGAAACAGCAGAGCTCAGGAATCAAAACCGTTTCGTAGCAGGAGGCGTCGGCAGCCATCAGGCTCCCAATTATTTTTACTTTTCATTCATTGGAAGTGAAGCTTTTCTGGCCGACTGCAGGTTCCTCACAGCTGACACCAATTTATCGCTGTAACTTCATCCCTCAGTTATTTGATTAATTCATTCTCATGTAATGAGTAAAACGCTGGAGCCAAACTTTAAAAATGTGGATAGAAAACAGCTTCAAATATGAAGAATTTTTATAGAAAAGCAAAAGCCGGAACCTTTCTATCCTTGCGTTTCTGGTACACCTCTTAAATCTGACGCACAAGCAACATCCGCTAACAGCAGCGATGGCGGACGAAGACCCGTCTCTTGACTGGCGGTAGAACTAGGCACGTATCGTATTATTCATCATTTATTGTAATAAATTTCTCATAATAATTTTGATTTAAAATTCACATTAATTATGTTTAAAATCCCCAAAACTGTCTGAAATGTCAGGATTGTTAGCTTCTTCCACTGTTTGTTCAATAAAAGCATCGATAAATATAAATACATTTGAAAATATGATTAAATATAGTTACTTTCAGTGATACAAATCAAACTTTTTTATGTGTTTTTGAAGAGCAGTAATAGTGTTTGTGTAGCTATAATTGCTGAATCATGCAGTCTGAGCCATAAAGTTACATAAGTTATTAGTCATTTTTATTGATATCACAGTAATACCACAAAATATTATGAAAAACTTTAAGTCCATCAATCTGATGGTTAAATAACCTAAATAACAGATTCAAAAATATAAATATAAACATCTTTGTTGTTGACCTCATCTGTCAAATAATTAAATAAAAAATGGTTTTGTAATCGAAAAGGCTTCTTATTTTGTTTTCGATTAATTTCGATGAGTTCAATTAAACATTTTAATTGATTTCACCACTAGCTAAAACACGATCGTCAACGTTTGGAGCTTTTAATTATCAAAACAAAAATGAAATCATGAGTTTTGTTCTGCTGATTTCTGCATCTCGTCCTGCAAACTTATAGTTTCTGACAACAGCAGCAAAATTTTAACTTGAGTGAAAGCAGAAAATTTCTTGCAGCTGAATTTGCACGTCCATGTTTCTGCACCAAACAGAGCTGTCAGTGAGGAGAGTGGAGCGAAACGACCCCCCGCGGAGCATGCAGAGTACAACCGTCACTCATGCGTACGCACTGCGTGTTCAGGCTTTGAATGCAGCACACCACATTTGCTGCACCGTTCTGAAAGAAATAAATCACAGCCGTGAGCAGCTGACAGGTGACGGCAGAGACCCGGTTAGCCAGCCGGCCGTAGAGGAAAATTTGAGGAACTGCAGAGGAATCCAGTCAGATTTGTTTACACAGCCTTTATTTGGAGTCCTGCTGAGGAAAACAAGACATGATGGATGAAAACAGCTGCTGCTTCAGGCTCAGAAACTCAATCAGTGACCAACAAGTCGAATCAGATTCTCAAGCCTCATTTGACGTCTTTGCTTTGTGTCTTTATTACGCAAAACTTGCTGAATTAGTTTAGTTCAGGTGCTACAAACGAATCCTGGATGGTGCAACTTGTACACCAGAGTGAAGTTGCCACATCACCTTTTTTTGTGGTACATTTGTGCTGCAAAATCTTTTGTTTGTGCCATTATCATTTTAAAGATATTACTAAAAGTTTCCAGAGGCTATGAAAGATCAACCAGCCTCGCCATCGTCTTCAAGTCAAAGTGACGACTTTCTTCATTTGTGCTACTTTTGCTTTGAAGATAATAATGAAAGTTTAAAGGTCAAAATGTCAACCATCCTCACTACATTACCCAAATCTAACAAAATTGGTGTCAAAAGTGTGTGCTGGTTTATGCAGTAAATTTTCAACCACACACCCCCATTTACAAAAATCAAACAAATTTGGTGGCAATCAACTCAGCCATGTTTTGATGCTGTTTGTGCAGCAAGTCTTTTGCACATAGGTGTAAATCCCAGGGGGGTAGAGGGGGGCGTGGGGGCGGCCGTTTAAACATTGATCGTATACATCCACAGATTTCAGGTCATGAAGCTCCTCCATGTTGAACACACTCTTTGTGTTCACCAAGTAGTGAAACCATGTCATAGAATGAGATTGGAGGCAGCTTGTCCACATCGTCTGGCATATTTTCCTTCTCTGTGTCATACGAATCGATCCCAACAGCAGCCATTTTGTTGATAGATATTTCTCTTGCAGTGTCAATATACTTTCTTTTTGTTGATCTCGATGCAGTGCTTTGCGTTGCACTTGCCTACCAAGATGGCGCATGTCACTTCCGGTTCAAACTTGTGGGATTGGTGACGTATCCTGCCAGTAATTTATCAGTAACGTACCCTTTAGATTTTTAGAAAAGTAACCTTTAAGTTTCTGGATAAACAGCCAGAAAGCTGTGACCTATAAGTCCTCAGAAGTCACCAAAATACAAACTGGTAGTTCTAGAAATCTTTCTACAAAAGTGACCAGTATGTTCGATAAAAATCTCCTCTTCTTCATTTAAATGTCATGACGGAAGAACAAAGCTGCTAAAAATAAAAAATACGAAACTGGAGGAGGGATTTAAGCCCAGGAAGTTATTTATGGAGCTTCTGCTTTTCTCTCCAATCCTCCAGGATCTCATCCATCTAGCAGCCATGATGGCAAATCGACCACAAAATGAAAAGTAAACACTGCAGGAGATATCAGATGGGGAGCGGAAAATGTGACATGAAACCCTGAAGAAGCTGCCAAGAGTTTACATCAGTCAGTGGAAATCTGTTATGCTTTGACTTCAGGTTTTCCAGTAGTTTTAGACGGGAAGATATAAAAACACTCTGGCTTCGTGCAGTTATGGCAACAAACCTGCCAGCAGAACAACACTCCGGACAGCTGGTGTCAACAAAACTGTTCTGTTTGACGAGGAAGAAGCTTCTGGATCCAATCAGACCACTGGGATCACAGAGAGGCCCAAATACAGAAACTACATCCACCAGTTGTTCAATGAAACGTAGGGGACGTAAGGTCTTTGCTCCCATCTTCATCTTTCCATTCCTGCAGGCTCAGACTTCAAATCTCTGCTGCAGTTTCATTTTCTGTTTCATTACGATAATATTATTATTATAATGGCTGCAGGCACAGGATCATAATGCTCTTGTTTCATGTATTGTTTGTGTCCAGCAGCTAGCCAGCTGAGGATGTGATCTATGCCAGTTGAGGAGTGAGTGACGGTTAGCTGTGAGATTCAGCTCCTGATTATCAGAACGCATCAACATGCCAAACACGCTAAGATCACCTTCAACGCCGGAGGTCAAGGAATCACCCTGGGAGTTGATGGAAACAAAATCCAGGCATTTCTGATGGGCTGGACCTGACGGCACCAGGATATAAAGAACCTGATTTCCTTCTAAGCTCTGCTATGTTCAACTCAGGAAACATCCTCAGTCTCATCCTTCCTTCCTCCTTTCCTTCCCTAGATCCTTCATCTCTTCTATAAACTTCTTCTCACAATATTTTGCTCTTTCTTTCAAACTCTTTTCCTCTCAAACCTACAAACTGTAATCAGAGCAAGTTAAAGGTCAAGGTTGACAGTGTAACAGTGTAGGGGACCGACGCTCACCCGCACACGCCCACACACACACACACACACACACACACACACACACACACACACACACAGGTCACATTCCTGCCCTCTTCTGTGTGGATGTTTTGGGATGTGAATCAGCTTTGACAGATTTCCTGCAGAAACACGCAGCATGTTTTTATCTAACGACGAGAAAATACACCTCAGACTGAGCTGCAGAGAGTGTGTGTGCGTGTGTGTGTGGGTGTGTGTGTGGGGGGGGGTGGGGTGTGTGTGTGGGTGTGTGGGTGTGTGTGTGTGTGTGTGTGTGTGTGTGTGTTTGATGATGGGAATGTAGGTGTTTCCCATCCCAGTTCCACATGAAGTCAGCTTGTTTTGGTTGGAGCGTCGGAAAGCAGCAGCAGCAGGACGAGGAGGAAGTGATGTCAGAGATGTCAAACTGAGGTCTTTTTCCTTGAAACTTTGGGCTCCAACAGACACTCAGCCTGAAGAGTTAAGAAGACGAGGTGGAAATCAAACCAACGTTTCTCCTTCCTCAGACTCCGACGGACCGTCTGCTTCTGGCTTCAGTTTGAACCCAACCATCGGCCTCTAAATCTGACCCATCGCGGCTTCCATCCAGGGTCCAGATTATTTCCGAGCCCAGATTCCACTGGACAAATCATCTGGACTGATTGAAAAACGGCCAATTTAACACAAAGAGTTAAATGCTCCTTTTGTCTTCCGCTGACGTTGGTCGCTCCTTGTGTGTGGAGCCCAGAACAATTCATCAATCTGCATGGATTATAGCTAATCTGAGTCCAACAGCTTGAAGGACTTGAAGGAAGTGAGATAAACATGAGAGAAAGATCCAATCAAACGGTATGGAAGATCAGCAGTTCAGGGCTACGAACCGGTGCCGTACTGCAGCCTGGTTGACCCGGTGACCTTTGAGCATCTCCTTCTAAAGCCTCTGCAGATCTCAGTGTTGGTGACGAACGTTCGGAGAGAAAGGCTGTGTGACCTGGGAGAGTTCAGGTCCAGGTTGGAATCAGAGCTCAGATTTTTTACCAAGCAACCATGGTGCATGAAATCTGTTTCATCTGCTGCGCAATGAGATTTATGTCCAAACAGCTGAGGATCGTCCCTGGAGTGAAGGTAGCAACGCTTCCCACAGAGTTTCCCAGACGCCAAACATTTCTGCTCTCATGCAGAGTTAAAAGGAAAAAACATGTTTTACAGTCTGAGCTGATCTTGGATTCTTCCTTTTCGATCTCTCGTTATGGCTGGACTCCGTTGGACAGAACATTTTGGCTTAGTTCAGCTTTTTGAACAACACAAGTCAGACATGTTGGATTAATTTTACCCAAACCATGATGCAACTTCCTACCTGTCTGCAGTCCAGTCGTAATAGTTTTGGGTTTGTCATTACAGTAAAATTTTATTTCGTAGTTAGTTTTAATTAGTTTTTAGTCATAATTTAGAAATGATGACTATAAACTGATTGTGCTTTGGATTATTCACTGCTGCGTTTTTTGGCACTAATGGATATAATCTAAAGGGGGAAGAAATGAGGCAAAGGAAGCTGGTCTTTTACCAGGAAGCTGATTGTGTTGAGATGGATTGGAGGTTTTCACCTGAATGAATGTGGAGATCAGCGTGTTTATGTTTGATTTGAGCCCTGAAGCCGCCATCTGAGTCTCAGCGTAATTAACAGTTTACAGGCGAACGGTTGTTTGTCCTGCAGCCACGAACGCAGCAGGAGAAACTCAGAGTTCATTAAAAAGCGTTCACTGCTTCCCCTTACAACCGCAAGCTGCTACCGTTTCACTTCCACATAAAACAAGAAAGTCCAAATTATTACCTCCAAAATGTGGAAAAAGTTCCTGACAAGGTGACGGAGTGGAAAAACAAAAAACCAAAAGTTTCCAGAAGATCCATCAGAATTGATAAAGTCTGAGATGGTTTTCTGTGTTTCTGTCATTTAATGTGTTAAACTGAAGATTTCAATCAAATATCAACTGCAATAAAATATTACCTCCAGAGCCGGCCCAAGGCACATGCGACCTAAGCACCTGCTTAGGGACCCAACACCATCATGGGGCCCCAAAGAGAGCATAATGTGATTTTATTTTGTTTGGTAGATTGCACATTTTTCACACTTTACATATTTAAAAAACAAAACCATATTAAACAAGCTAACTCCAGGTAACTTCAGTGTTTAGTTTCAGTGGAAACACAGCTAATGCACGGTTTCCAGTCAACGTGTTCTGCTGGTGCAGATTTTGAGAGAAATGTAAATGTTGATATCTGCGTTCATCACTGCAACAATGCTGGTCAGAACTGGAGCAGAAATTATATTTTAACTGAATACTGGAAATATTTTACAGTTTCTGATCAGTTTCTGATTTTCTACCTGTGAACAAATAAACAAAGTGAGATAAAAGCTGAATAATTTATATGCAGTCAGAGTTAAATCAGAAGCACCAAACACTGAACCCTTTTAAACACCAACGGGCCACACCGATCCTCAGAAGAACAGAAAACAGGAAAGATGATCTTAAATCTGTTTCCTACCTGAGTGAGAGAGCTGAAGCCGCGGCCCGGTCTGGCTCCAGGTCCTGGATTCTGGGTTGGTTCTGGACTCTGAAGGTTGCAGACTCAGCAGCCAGAGCAGAAACGTGGCTGCTATGAGAGAAGAGGATGTTCTGGTTCTGAGACCTGCAGCTGATCGCAGCATCTTCTCTGATCTGACGAGTCGCTCCACAAACTGAAATGGAGGAATAAAGGAGAAAACTCTGAACAGCTGGGCTTTTAGTTGTGGTTTAAAGGAATTCAGTGTTTCGGCTGTTTTGCAGTTTTCTGAAAGTTTGTTCCAGATTTGTGTTGAATAGAAACTGAATGCTGCTTCTCCATGTTCGGTTCTGGTTCTGGGGATGCAGAGCAGAAGCAGAATCTGAGGGGTCTGAAATATTGATAAAACAGCAGCAGATCTGTAATGTTCTGTGTTGCTAAGAAGTTCAGTGAGTTATAAACTACCAGCAGTATTTTAAAGTCAATAACTTCAGTTTTGTTTTTGTTCAGCTGGAGAAAGTTCTGGCACATCCACACAGTCCTGCTGCTTCCATTTACCCTCTAACCTTTCAACCCTTCATTATTACTCCCCTCAACATTTGGGAGTTTTATTCAGCAGGAAAATGTCCACAGGTGTAAACAGATGTTGGCGCCTCTAGTCCAGCAGGTAACACCCTCTAGGGAGGAGATAACGCAACAACAGAAAGATCTGAAAAGACTTTCAGCTTAAATACCGACCACAACATCTGTAAGTTTCCCATTTCGTCACATTCCTAAAGTAACGACTTTCAGCTATTTTTTTCTATTTTTATCTTTTGGAAAGCAAAATGACTTAGAAAGGTGATGACATGATGCTTAGAGTTAGGAGGAATTTGAATTAGTCTGTTTCTGTCAGAAGAATTTCAAATATAAAATATCATAACTCACTAATAAAGAGTCAGTATCAATTACAAAATATGGACTGTTACAGGTATATTCAAATCTGGCATCATGTCCAAAATGTTATTGGATATTTTTGATAAGTTAAACCAATCAGATTCGGGTTGTAAACTCATCTCCAGGTTGCATCAAGGTATCCAAGAGGTTAAAAGTCTAAACACACCTTATATCAAACAAAAGAGAGTAAATGATGTAATCACTAATAATATATAGTCTCTACATTTTGCAGTCTTGCAAGATTTGAAAAGATCTGGGTTAAAGGAAAAAATTAATTGTGGTAATTTGTCCAAAATGTGTCTCTCTGTAATAATTGTATTGTAATTTGAGTTATTAATGGACACCAACTCTCCTATCTTTCTTTTACTTTGTCGTATTTTTCAGTTCATATATATTATGTTAAGGAAAGCTTGGGGGAAAAAAATGTTAAAAAGAAGCAGGTGTTGCTTCTTCTACACATTTCAGACAGCTGCAAATCTTTCCTGGAGTCTTCCCTTGCAATGACCTAGTCAAAGCCTAGAACTGAGCCTGAAGAGTTCTAGGCCAAACTCCTGATTAACGACCCAAACACGAGAACTGATGCATAACTGGGATGTTTTACTGTCAGAAATGCTGAAGTTAATAAAAAAAAAGACCCTTTGCTCCTAATCCACCTCTGGAGACAAATAGAACAAAAAGAACAATATTCATAAATTTGGTAAAAAATAATAATAGAAATATTTGAAGCAACAGCAGTTAACCCCCAGGTGGGCTCTATCCAGCCACTGACCTGCAGAACCTGCAGTACCTGCCTGTGTTTATCTCTGAGGCACCAGCCCTGTTTTACTGCTCAGGGGTCAGAGGTCATCAATGCTCCAGATGCAGGAAGAGTTCAACTACTGCAGGAGAAACGACCCAAATGGACCAGAACTCCTCCGAACTTATGAGTTGAATCTGAATCATTCTAATGTTTTGATTGTCAGTGTTTAACAGAAAAATGGATGGATGGATGGATGGATGGATGGATGGATGGATGGATGGATGGATGGATGGATGGATGGATGGATGGATGGATGGATGGATGGATGGATGGATGGATGGATGGATGCCCAAACCCTTTTCTCTTTTCCAGATCTTCCATCGCTTCCTGTCCTGTTATTCCTTGTTTCTGTTAATTCCAGACTGACCTTTGACCTCTGACAAACTTGCTTCAGAGTTCCTGTCGGCAGAAGGGAATGCTGGGAAATCTCTTCCTGCAGCTCTGCGAGTTTCACGCTTCTCTAAATCCTTCTGGGTGTTTTTGAGCACAATCTGAGGCTGGGGTCTCTCGACGACGCTGCCCCAAAATAAATCTGCCCCGAGGTTCTGCTGCTGCTGCGGTCAGCTCTGATCAGGTTTCACTTTAACTCTCCAGAAAACCCTGAATCCTTCAGGGAGCACCAGGTAAATCGGATCGGACCAGAACACGGCAGAAGATTAGAAACGTTCTCATCCGATCCAAGACGATGAGAGGACGGAAACCAGATGTTTATTCAAGGAAATAAAGAAAATGTTGAATTATAGCCGTGAGTGCAGATAAGGTTGCATCGTTAACGGGTCTGTGGGGACGCCGTCTGCTCTGGGTCTGGAACGGCGGGAAGCAGAACTAATCCACAGAAGAGTTGGGCTGAATGGTTCCTCATAGCGATACAGTACCGTTTATTGAACTGCAGTAAAGCTGAAAACCACATGAAGAAGAACAACTCAAAACAACTCTGATGCGTCAGCTTTACTCGACACGCACACCCGTCGCCATGGCAACAAGCGTCTTTTTTTTTTTCATCAAAACATTTTACTGAACTATGAAATAAGAACCAGCACAGGTTTAAACTCTCTCTCTCACTCCAGAGACAAACCAACAAACGGGTCTAGATCAAGACGACCCATCCAGACAACATGCCAGCTGTGTTTTTCCAGAACTTTGTGGGAACCGGGAAGTTCTGGGAAGAGGAAGCCTACCCTCCAGTTGTTTCCTTGTTCAGTTGAAGTGCTGGAGGAAATGTTGTCGTCCGTGTCCCTGGGGGTTCCTGGGAAGAGAGACCGGGCTGATGTCACGCTCTGGCAGAGAGCAAACGGACCTCACGGTTCTGAAGCAGCCTCAGAGTTGGTCAGATGATGTTCCAGATGGCATCAGGTTGAAGGACATGAAGACAGCAGATCTTAGTGTTGGTCTTGATCCACAGAATGGAAGATATTGATGATTAATCAAGATATTATTGATGTAAAATGGCAAACTTGTCAGCTTTTAGTTTTTTTAAACTCAAAAACACCAAATGAAACCAGGAGTTGAGTCTCTGCTGTAGCAGTCAGACGAGACCCAAAGCTCCACCTGAAGATGTTTCCCACCTGAAAGCCAGTATTTTCGGTTGGATTGGTGACCAAAGTTGCAACATTTGTTACATTTACAGCTGCTGTGGTTCCTTTTCACACCACACTGTCAAACCAACCAACCTGTTCCCCTCCCCGCCTGTGAGGGCGCTGCACCAAGAAGGAAACAATAAACGAATCTCTGAAGAAGACACTGAGCACAACTTTCTTCTTCACAAAATGTAAACAAAATTTGAGTAGCGCCAGATTTTAGCAGTTGGAAGATTTCTTGAGCCATTTCTCCTGTTAGCACTAGATTAGCGTGTTTGTTTTGGTTGTATTTACCCAGAATGCCCTGTGCAGTAGTCCACTTCCTGCTTTTGGTGCTGCAAGAACTTCTGGAAAAATTTGTCATCCAGCAAAATTTGTTATTGTCACATGCCTAGTGATTCCTCAGTGAAGTGGCAGAAGCATGACTGAAGCTCTTTTTCTGCCTTTGTGTGGATATAATCAGACCTGTGCAGTGACAGTGATGCTGTCTGGTTAGATGGATGGCTGCGGTATTGTGTCCGGGTTAGAGGGGAAAGACCCAGAGTTTGTTTCTTCTGCCTGTCTCCAGACAGCCTGCTGCTGCTCATTCACTGAACGTCGGACCCAAAGCTAGTCGAGAGGCGCTGGTTCTGAAGAACGCCTTCAGCATTTAAAGCCGCACTGCGTAACTTTTATAAGGAAAATGTTTCTTGCATATTTATTAAAACTGTCACCATTTCATGACGGTATAATATGGGACAGATAATCTGTGAAAAGATCGATCTCCTCCATCCTCTCCTTGAGCTGCCAATCAGAGCGAGGAGGCGGGTCTTGGCGCTGTCAATCAACCTCATAAAAACGTTTATCCACTGTCATCAGTGGTTATGCTATCCTGAGGGACCTAGACATTTATTAGCTTTTAATAGTTTAATATTGCTTAGTTTCAGTTTAGTTTTAGTTAGTTATAGTAGGAATTTTGTTTTTTTCTTTAACTGTTTTAACTTTTAACATTTTTATGTGCAGAACGTCAACTATTGTAATGTGACTATGTTTACACTGATTGGGTAAGGAATACTCAACAGAAGATTAAATTTTCAAAATAAGCAATAAATCAGTAAATGCATGATACATTTTTTAAAAACTCAAACATTTCCATTTGCATGATTTATTATTTTCTCCCCTTTTACCAAAAACTGGATGATAAAGGTCTCCAGTTTGTGGAATTAGTCTCAACTAGAAATTTTATTGAAGGAAAATGTTGGTTGACTTCATGATTCATTTAATTTTTGCTTTTTATTTATTTATTTTGAATATTTAAAATTCCTTCATTTCCAATGTTAAATGTTCATTAGAATTTAAAATTCATCGATCTTTACCTTGAAGATGTTCTCTAAATAACATTGCAGTAACTTCTGGAACAATTTTTCATCCAGAAAAATTTGTTATCATGACATGAGTTGCACTCAGGAGTGCTGTAAAACGAAAACTGCTTGTGTGGAAAAAAAACAACTTAATTTACATCAGTTCTGAAGGTTAATAAATAGATTCCTAAGTACAAAACACATCTCTGCTTTAAGCATGTTTTAGTTATGTTTATAACAGTATAGTTCCAGCCAGTTATAGTTTCTCCCCACTAATTACTGTTTTTATTTATTTCGGTTAAAAATGTTTTCTTGATTTCAGTTTTTGCCATCCATAATAACGTCGGTTGGAACTCGATGATGCGATCTGCTGCATTTAGGAGATTTTCTGCATTTTCTGTCACCATGGCAACATCTCCTGGTCTCACCGTCTGTGGGAGTTCAGGCTGCGGACGGTAACGGAGGAGGAAGCCATCTCCTCTGATCCCGTCCCAGCCGATTCAGGCGGCAGATCCTTCATTCTGCCTCGCTGGGAAACTCTCCGCTCCGTTTCTGCAGCATTTCATTCCATCTGAAGGTTTTATTTGGCTCTGTGATCTGAGCCGAGGCTGATTTACAACCCTCCACCCTGCACCACCCACCAGTGGCTCGATTCGGCCCGTTTCTGACCAGAACCACTTGGAAAATGTTTGTTGTCGTTCACATTTTTATGTCAAACTTGAAAGAGTAATATGCAAGCAGAAGATCTTAGAGGAGCCATTTTCTTTAAGAGTAGCTCAGGTCAGAAAGCAACATCATATTTCATACGCAGTCCAGGTGGGAGGTTTGAAAAAAAGTCCCAGAATGGCGGCGCGGCGCAGCACAGTGGCGCAGGAGTAAAGAGCACCATCCATGCATGGAGCATGTATAGTTTTGGGTTTTTTATTATAGTTTAGTTTTATTTTGTTGTCTAATTCAGTTAGTTTTAATTCGTTTTTAGAGCGTGTTTTCTAGTTTGTATTAGAAATTATTAGTTTAATATTGTTAGTTTTTTTATACTTTGGTTAATTTTTTAGGTGCAGAATTCAAACAGGTAAAAATATTGTACTGTGTTTATATATACACATCGCGTGAGTAATAAATACTAAACAGAAAATAACATTTTCAATAAATGTGTTCACTTATCGCCACTCTTGCGTTTTCTCCCGATTTTTGTTGTGGCCTTTTTGGAGACTAACTTAAGTGCCGCAGGAGGAGTTTAGAGTCCTGAAGAAATGCCAGAAGTGGACAATGAATAAAAATCTATTTCACATCAGTTCAAAAGGCTAATGAATATATTAATAAACACAAAACAAAGTATATTATCTCTATAATTTTAGAGATATAAACTCTAACTGGAATATAGTTCCAGTTAGTTGTGGTTTTTTCCATTTGTTGATGTTTTTATTTAATTCAGTTAATAAAATGGTTTCTCACTTTCAGTTTTTGTTATTTTGGTAGTTAACTGTAGTAACCTTGATCGGGTCGTGACTGACAGCCATCAGCGGCTTTTCTTTACCGCTCCATAGATAAGGGCTGAGGAAGATGATGAAGAGGAGGATGCAGACCTGAGGGAATCGGGGAGTTCAGGTTTCCCATGCAGCCTGGTCTTTGTCTCAGCGCCATTAGGAGTCCACAGGCTCCGCCTCCCCGCTGCTGGTCCCAGTGTTCCCAGCAGATCCAGTGAATAGATGCTCCTTTCACTGCTCACCAGGCCTCCTAATGAGGGGCGGTGAGTGTCAGTCAGCTGGATCGTAGTCCCAGTAAGACCAGATCTGTGTCAATGGTTTCCCTGACCTGCAGGTCCAAGCCCACCAGAACCAGAGTAATCCCTTTCAAGCCCGTTCCCACGTCGGTCCAAACTGTTGGGATCATCTCTCCTTTCAGAACGTAGAACAAGAACATAGACGTCGCTCAGCAGCGCTCTGATTACGTTGGTATTAATGGCCGCTGGCGACTTTGAATGAATTTTAAAGTTCTTCAGAGTCGATAGCATCGATACCGGATCAGAACCAGACGAAGGGCTTGAGAACGAAGCAATCAAACTGATAGCTTCAGTCTTTTTTATGACAGTTGGCAAGCAACGTTCAGATGAGAATTAGCGCCACCTGCTGGAATGAATCAGGATGCGTCGCTTCAGCCGTCGTTGCTTACGTCCGGATTTATTGCGTTTTGCCTCTTATGGCGTAAAATTTTGACGCATGCTTCACTTCATTGATGTAAAAGTTGGATAACTGTTCAGAGCAAGATTATTTTACTAAACTAAAACTAACAAAATAACAACTGAATGAATCTCTTCAGAGATTTTAGCAGGAAGTCGGCAACAACCTGGACTTTTAGATGTGACGCCTCAGCTGATTGAATCAGAGCCAACAATGTTGTTCATGTTTTTAGTTGAAAAGGCCGAACATCTCGCCTAATTCCCTGGCCCAGCACCTCCACCTTGTCACCAAGATTAAAGCGAAACCAGAACATTTCAGACTATAATGGTCATTTGGATTCAAACCTTTTTGTTGTTTCTGATTTCAAAGCAGTGAAACAAAGAGAAATGCTTCCATTATTAGATTCCTCTCCGGCATCGACTAAACCATTTCCAGATCGCTCCTTCAGCTACACCCCGAGCTGTGTGGACGATGCAGCGATTACAGAAAATTAAAGGAAATTACGGCTAATCCACCGCCATCATTTTGCCTCATTCTAACACATGACTTCCTGTTGGAGCCACGCTGATGGGGAGAACAAGATTAATGTCTTCGTCTCGGCCTCGTTTGGCGCTTTCTGACTGCCACCAACTGCTCACACATGTAGAAAAACAACGATCAAATAAAATCACACTGAGCTCATGAAACATTTTACCCTGCAAAATATCTCAGATCTAATCAGATTTCCCGTCCTCCAACGAGTACATAGAACAGATTTCATCCACATTAAGGTGATTTATTAGTTGGAAAAGCCAACAGGAAACTAACTGGTGCAGGAAAAAGTTTTAGTTTTCAAAATGGTTTCATAATTCAGACTAGAAACGTCCATAGAAATGATTAAAGCTGGACAGAATCTGTCTTTCATGTCTCATTTTGATTAATGTGGTTACATTGGGTTATGCAGAAGAAGGAGATCCAGCAAAAGCATATGAATAACCACCAAACCTTTCCTCAAACTCTGGAACACTGGTTGATCCCTTGAGTTTCGGACCTTTCATCTGTCTGAATCACTCCGATACCAGACAGAAACTGAGAAAAAAGCAACTAAAAGAACAAAGTAGACCTTCAAACAACCAGGATCACTTTGAGAGACTGTTGACCAGTCTGACTGCATGGCGTGAAAACAGAAAGCCAGAAAATGTTGTGCGACCTGCCGCAATGAACCGGACTCTCATGAAACGTTGCAGGATGCCTCAAGGATGTGTGTTCAGTCCACAGCAGTTCACACTATCAAACAGCATCCAAAGAAAAACAAACCTGATGATTGATGATAAATCAATATACAGTGTGGAGGTGAAAGAGCTGGAGGGCTGCTGACAATCTGATCCACAAAACCAAATAAAACTTAGGCGATGAACTCTGGGGATTGCATTAACCAAATCATTTTTAACCTGTTTTTTTAAAACAATGATGGAAAAATTTGAAAGCCATCGGTCATTTGAATGGATTACAACATGTCTGGTGTAGCTGAGCTGCTGCAGAGCGCTTATGGGATCAGAAAACTCCTGGTTCAGAGAGTCTGGCCAACTTCTTGGAGAAATGTTCCCTGATTTCCAAACTTTGGCTGAAGTGGCGCTTGTAATTCCAGTGTCCAGTGTGAGAGCAGAGCTCAGATTCATCCTCTAGATCAACATCAAAACAACCACGAGATTCACCCAAATCGTCATGACCACAGCCTCTGCAGAAATCCCCTGGAGACACAAAGATCTGAATCTGTTTGATCAACCTCTGGGTGGCGACCCACACACACAAAGCTACCACGTATGTAAAGAAACATCAACTTTTTGGATGTTTCTTACACACTATTCAATAATTATTGCAGTCATTTAGCGTAAATGCTGCCTCATAAGGCGTGTTTGAGGTACTGAAAACATCCGACTAATTTGTTTGCTTGGTTAAAATTTTGCAGCTTAGTTTAGCATTGAGCAAATAATGAACACAAAACTATTTTTACTTTTTTATTAATTTAGTTATTTTTTGTCTCAAGAGTACTTTTCACCCACATGAGAAAACGTTTGACATGTCCAACTTTACAAGTGGCTCTAAACGCATCGTTATCCTGCATCAGAAGCTGCTGCAGAGATTTTTGTTAACAAAGTTAACAAAAATCCGCTGTAACAATCTGTTGAATCCATTTGTTCCAATATAATCACAAAATGCTGGTAGCAGCTGGACAGTTTGTTTCCATCAGAGGAAACCTGCAGGTTGGCACGCCGTCACATAAACCATGGCTGCCATATATAGAACCCTTCGCTTCCACACACATAAATACTGGAAGTTTTTGTTTCTGCATACATCATGCATCACTGTCTGCTCCCTGCTGGGCTCCACTTTGTCTGCAGACGTCCACAGAGACACAGAGCAGAGCGGGACCAACACTCACACACTGCGCTCTGTGTCTGATTCCTCAGGGGACACGTTTATTTGAGTCACCACGGGACAATGTGGCCCAATTTATTTTAACGCCATTGTTTCTGCTGGTTGTTGCCGTAGCTCAGCAGAGTAATAATATTTATGCCACATGAAGGCTTTATGTAAACCAGCTGTGAGTTTACAGTCATACGCCTGAATGCTCACATCAAGAAAGATTTGAGCTCATGGTTATCCACCGTCCTTCTGTTGAAAACATCGATACCACATCAGCCAGGGGGCGCTATAGGGGAAACACATAGCGCCAGAAACAGAGCTGCTGTATGCAACTTTTATTAAAATATGTATATTTTAGTTGTAACAGAATGGTATAAGCGAGGTAAAGTAGCACTACCGCCACATACCTTTACTCAAGTAAAAGTAAAAAATAAAAGTCTATTCAAACACTGAGTAACTCATTAACTTATCAATCATTTAATATTTAAAATTTTTTTTTTTTTTTTAAATCAAGCTTCTCTGCCTTTTCCCAGTGCTAGCAAGAAACAACAAATCAGAGCCAGGAGTCTTAGCGCTGTCAATCACAATCTCAAGTGGTGCTGCCCATCCCACCTTTTCCTTACTCCTTTTTTCTCACCCCTTCTCTCTGCTATGTTGTTACCAAATGCTAGTGCTCATGCTAGTTAGCATGTAGCAAGTTGTTTCTCTGCCATTAGCACATATAGAAGCTAGTACAAGAGGTTGATTGACAACGCTAGGATCCTCCTCCTGACTCTGATTGGTTATTTTTGGTCAGGAGCAGTGGAAGAGGTCGATATTTTCACAGATTATCTGTCTCATAATAATCAAGCTGCACTTTAGACAGAAAAACAACAAATTTGCTTTTTGACAGTGGCTAACAGTTGAGAGTGTGTGTGAGTGTGTGTGAGTGTGTGTGAGTGTGTGTTGTTGGCGCCAGCTCCCTTCGCTGCTCCCAGGGCTGCAGGAGGAAGGAAGCATTCGGTTGGACACAAAGAGATGATTGTTGCCTCGGCTCAGATAAGCAGCTAATTAATTAGCTCAGCGCTAAAAACAACCAAACAATAGAGGAAGACGAGAAGGAGGCATCAAGCTGCAACTCCTTCCTCATTAACGTCACCTCCAAGTCCTCTGTCCCAGTTAAAGAGACATTTCAGAGTTAATCCCCTCCAGTGACCCTGTGCAGGCCTTGACCTTTGTCCCCCAGCATCACCTCCTCAGCTGATGAGGTAACAGCTCTCTGCTCAGCTGTTGTCTCCTCTGAATGTGAGAAAGCCCAGCTGTGACGTGAGCCCAGCTGGGTGGTCCGCTCTGCTCCGACTGAGCGCGCTCACTGATCTCAGTTTAACTTGGAACAAAACTTGTTGGATAACGTTTTTTTTTTTTCCCTTCTGGTTTCCTGTCTGGCTCTGCTGGGACTTTTGCAGCGACGTTCTGACCTCTGACGTCACACCGTACACACGTTCCACCCTCAGGAGCTTCTCATGGTGCAAATATTGGCTCTTATTAAGGCTAGACAATAAAGCAACAACAATATATATCACAATATCACATGTGATCAATATCAATAGATAACACATCCGATAGAATATTCAATAATCAGTATGTAACATTAATTGAGCTCCAATCCATTCTGGGAGATGTAGGCAGAAGGAAAGGCTTAGCTGCTCCACCTCTAAAAGTTACTGACTCGTTCTCTTTGGTTACCTAGCAACAACTTGCTGGGTAACAAGCAGTTTGAAGCCCCCCCTCCCAACTTTGGTTACCTAGCAACAACTTGTTGACTAACTGGCGCAGCAGCAGTTCAAGGTTTCACTCCTGTTAGCTCATAACTGTTTAAAAATAAAAAGCAACAGTTTGGAGTTCAGGCTGGATAAAACAAGAACGGTCATGCCACCAGTTAGCCCTAAATTCAGATATTGAAAATAAAAAAAACTAATCAATAGTTACTGACTATATTAACAACAATGAAACGCTTATATTGTGGTAAGTTCAGCCCAGTTCTTATCCAAACGAAAAAAGCTCTGAGGTATCAATGAGACCGACTTTAAATCTGCAGAAGTTTGCGTGTTTTTCCTTCCAGTAACTGAGGAGTTGTTTCCTGTATCTTTGGTGATACATCAAACCAGTCCACAGTTGGACACGTAGCAGCTCGGAGGACAATAACGTCAATTTTTCTGACCCCATCTTGTTGACCTGGGTCCGGCCAGGAAACGGCTGCAAAGGAAGGAAATCAACAAAAACTCGTTCAGCTGCGGAGGACAAACAGTGGCGGCAGGACGGACGCTCTGACAATTCAGAGAGAAAAATACACAGAATCAACCGGAACCAACGACAGGCACAGGACCCACTGATATGCCATAACATATTTTACGGGATGATAAATTGTCCCAGAAGTTATTGCAATAAACAATAATATTGTTGTTATTGTTTTGAGACCATTTTAAGTAATATAATTTGAATGGCATAAAAATGCAAGAGCACATTCTCAAAGATCAATAAAGTGTAAATTTTAATAAATATTTAACACAGGAACTGGAAGACATTTTAAATATCCAATATAAATACACAAAGCAACAGAAACAACAAACAAGTGAATCATGAACTTTTAAGAGCTAGTTGAGACCAAAGCTGAAGTTTTTGGTCGAAAGAAAAAAGAGAAAAACAAATCATGCAAATGGAAATTATTGAGCTTGTTTTAACTTATCAGGCGTTTAATTGATCTATTGCGACAAGTTAATGCATGATGCGTGTTGAATACAGACATTACAGTCTGAGGATGAATCACCTGCAGGAATCTGCATTATGCTTCGCTCTGCATGTTGTTCTGTTTTTCGTCTTATTGGAAGATGATTATCAGACCCAAACTAAGGCAGAGATGAAGAGAAATATATTCAATAAAGGGGGGAATCAGGTCTGAAACATGATTCGGCTGCAAGAAAGGGGAAAACCGCATTGGTTGGTTGGTTGGTTGGTTGGTTGGTTGGTTGGTTGGTTGGTTGGTTGGTTGGTTGGTTGGTTGGTTGGTTGGTTGGTTGGATAATTGGATGGAGAGTTGATTGGTCAGATGGTTTCTCTCTGACCCCTGACCTCCAGAGCTACAGCAGCTTCTCTTATGAACCAGCTTCCTCTATTTCCCAGACTGTTTTTCTTCCCACAGACGTTTGGAGCTTCAAGCCTTCAGCTGTGGGCTGCAAGACGAAGAGGAGGGGGATTCTCCCGGCTGGTGATGAAGAGGATGTTTTTCTGGGCTTTTCAGCATCAGTATGCATTCTGCATATTTCAAGTGGGTGTTTAGTTGTTCAGTTTTCAAATGTTTTTATGATGGGGTTTTAACTCGCAGGATGATGAAACGCCGAGCAACAGATTCCGGTGACTCCTGGATGATTTATGAAGGCTCAGTCAGAGCGGGAAAACCTCCTGCTTCATCAGATTCCTTTGAGGCGACATTGGAGGAGGAAGAGCGGAGAACTGCAGGACAGGACAGCGAGGAGACGGCGAGGGTCATGCAACCGCACTGTCTCCAAGATAAATACGCTGCAAGGAGCCAAAACAGCTGTCAGAGTAAAAACTGACATTAGGAGAGTTATTTCCTCATCCTCAGCTTAGATCGTCTCTTCAGGGAAACATGGAGTCGTCATGGCTATTAAGGGGTTAAAATAATTTTATTATTGTTGACGCAGAGCAAACATTTCAGCACTTTGCTCCTAGAAGCTACCCTGACACTTGGACCAGCGTTTCAGCTCTAAACTGATACAGACAGACCAAAACATGACCTGCAGGTAAGAGAGCCCAACAGTAAACCACGGTGGAGGCTCATGTTACTGAGGGGAAACAAGCAACTCTGGACCCAGAGAGCAGAGCAATCAAACTGGTTTTATTCCCACTAAAACATGTCAATTATACCTTAAAGCACTGTGTGTTTTTCATGAATGCTGCCATTTTATGGCCCAATCAAGCAACTGTGTTAACTTCAGCTGTCGACTCACGGGAATTTTAACTTTGCAACTGAATGACTTGATATTGGACCTCTGTCTCTTTAAAAACTGCTGCTCTTCACAACATGGCCCTTTCACAACGTCGCACTGAGAAGTAGCTCCAATAATCACTCACCAGATGCTCAGTTCTACCAGGTGTTTGCTGATTGCTGCTGGCTAGTCTGAAGGAGCTGAGTGGTGAACTGCTCCGTGAGGCAGAAGCTCAGAAACAAAGAGGAGCTGCGTCTTGAAGGAATCATTATGCCATTACCGTTATATTGTCGTTTATCGCAACAACTACACACTACGGTGCATTCAAGTTCTCTGCTAACAGCAGTTATACAGGGATTTTCCATGACTCAGCCTCACCATCCAGCTGTAAACAGTTGCTTCTGAGGCAAAACAATGACACAAAACAGGCAGGAAAACACACACGCGCACACCCCCGCATGCACACACACACACACGCAGGAAGCAGCAGAGGGGGTGATGCTGACTTCCAGAACAGGAAAGGCTGAGACAATGAGGGGAGGTTTCTCTCTCTGATCTCTCTTGTTCCTCTCTGATTTGACCGACTCTGCTGCAGGTCCATGAACGCATCAGGAGGATTTCCTCCACCACATCCATGTCTCTGGTCTGAACTGCTTCAAAACTCATTTTACATTAGAAACAATCCAGTTTATGGAATCTCAGTCTCACAGTGATCCAGAGTCACCTTGGTAATGCCTCCCATCAGGCAGATCATCTGTCTGACTGTACCTGAACACAACTCAGTGACGTCAGAAATATCAGCGGAACCACACCTGGCCCAGTTTGGTATGACACTGAGAACAACATGAGTGAACCCTGATTCAATCAGAACCAGGATCATCAATTAGTATAGAGATAAATAATAATTTATCATTTATCGTGATAAATTTATAGTCATGATAAGAATTTTTGATTTATCTTTGTCATGATAAATTCCAATTAATGACGCTTGAAACCCATCAAAACTGACCAGTATTGTCTGGACTGTTGTTTTTATCCACCATTTGTTCAACGAGAGCGTCAATAAACATCAAAATGTAATTAAATACAGTTACTGTGTGCAGTTTAGTGATATAAATCACACTTCTGTATGTGACAGATGTCCTAAATTAATGTTTATCGAGAGCATCATTTGTGTGTTTGCGGACCATGACAGCCATGTCATCAAAAACAGACAATTAACTAAGACAGAATTTTTTTTTTTATCGTTACTTTAATCATTATCGCAATAGTACCTAAAAATATCAATTATATAAACTCTAAATCCATATCGCCGTCTCTACTTTACAACGTAAACATAATAAGTTATGAAACATGCTATAAACATGACAATTATCAAAATCATAAAGTAAATACACATGAAACATATTGATCAATATTATCCATTTACTACTAATAAGTAATTTAACCTTGATTAAACCGCCTGCAGCGGATTAAAACTCACCGAACAGGATTTCTGCTGGACCTCCGGACCGGTACCAGGGTTCTGCTGCCGGACCTCCGGACCGGGTTGAGGAGGTTTCTATCTCAGTTCAGTTAGAAGGAGGAGAGGTTCTGGACCGGGTCCAGCAGGTACCACTCTGCCCAGAGATGGTCCAGTTAGAAACTAAGGCAGAAGCTCAGCTGCGGCTTCAAGCTGTCTCACGGTGCTGCGTTCACGGACCGCTCGGACATTCTGTCTTCATTCCCGCTTAAAAGAGACCGACTGACTCAGAGTTTAGTTTAGGAATTCAAATGCTAATATACTTTATTAATGAAATGTTATTGTTATTCATATTAATTTAAAATTCAGTCATTGTAGATTTTGATGGTTTTTGGCAGGAAACATTTCCTGTTCGGTCTGTATTACAGCGAAGTTGAAGAAGCCTCTGACTGAAGATGTTTCTTCTCAGACAATCTGATGCAGAGGAGGTTCATCATTTTCTTTATTTTATGTGAAATCCTTCTTTGAACGTTGGTTTTGATTGGTTTTTCTTCACCTCTTTGGACATTTGGCTCAGTCTCCCTATGAATTTTTCTCAGTTCATTCTTCTTTTCTTCTATTTCATCTTTTCAATATTTGTTTTCTTGTTAATTTAATTGACATCTGGGTTTTTCTTCCCGGGTTACATTTTTGTATTGATCTTTTCTCAATGTTAGAAAAACAGTTTTATGATTAAAATCAATATAACTGTCTTCTAAAACCATGTTATTGAATAAAAACCCTTCCAGGCTAATTTATTCATTAACGCGAAAAAAAAACAAAAAAAACATCTGAACTTTGCAAAGCAGCTCTAAAAGATACAAATG
This sequence comes from Poeciliopsis retropinna, assembly GCA_010277075.1. Taxonomy (NCBI): domain Eukaryota; kingdom Metazoa; phylum Chordata; class Actinopteri; order Cyprinodontiformes; family Poeciliidae; genus Poeciliopsis; species Poeciliopsis retropinna. The sequence goes on along the minus strand of VMRM01000004.1, from coordinate 1,885,246 downwards.
ACATGAAAGTAGGATGTGAATAGACACAAAGACTAAAGAGAGAAAAGGATCAACAGAAGGAAACTAAGATGGTGGAAAATCAGAGTACAGACCCGGTTCTGGTTCTACCTGCAACAAGAATCAGCCAAAATAAATCAATAAAATTGAATAAATTACAAAAATCCTAAATAAAACAACAAAGTAAAAATAAAATAAAGAATAAATAAAGGATTGATTTAAGTTTGAAAAGAGAAAACTTATATTTGCAGCTAATAAAACATTTTTACAGTTTTATGCATTTGTGCATTTTTCTCAGTGCAGGTTTTTTCTTTTGCTTTGTGTTAGTTTCATTATATGCAAAGTTTAAGAAAGTAAGTTTTTCTAGGTTTATGGACAATTTCTGAAACATTCTGTATTTGTTCTTATACGGGTCCTAAAAAATCTGCTAATTTCTGGAGGTTTTCCTTCATCCGTGCATAAAATATAACTGATTAAGTTGCAGTGGGCTCACCTGGCCGGAAGGCGGCAATGTAGAGCCTCCAGATTGTCAAATATGTTTTATTATTTAGCAAAGCAAATGGATCCAGTTCAGCTGCTGCTCTGTTATCTGTTTGCTTTCTAGTTTCAACAACGGGAGGATAGGTAAAAATATATTTTTTTTACATAAGGAAATGAGAATAACCCAATTTTATTGATCTAAAATATAAATATGACTTTAAAATTTCAAAAAATAGAGCCATGAATGTTAGAAAAATTCTTGCTTTAAAAGCTTCAGCAGGCGAGTCATAGGCAGCTGAAATTCATCTTAAACAACAAAATAGCATAATTAATTAGCAATTAATTATGTTTTCATGTTTCCCAGATTACTGATGAAAATCTTATTATCTAACTTTAACTGTTTCAATGTCACATTAAAAATCTCAGTTAGAAAAACAACAAAGAGCCTAAAGAGTCGAAGCTATTTTCTTGTGACTTATGGAATCCCACAGGGCAGAAAACATGCCAGAAACAAATATTTTTCATAAAGAGGGCTTAATATTAGAGTTTTCTCACATAACTTCTTTTGATTTGTTTAATTTGATCATTATTCATACCTTGATATATTTTCTGCCGTTATAAAAACACTTTTCTCTTTTTATTTGCTTTACATTAGTAATATGTAGAAATATCTTCATCTTTAGGATGAATTTATTGTAAATTGGGTAATAAACAGGTTAACGTGTGTTTACAGTTTATGAATGTAGTGAGAGTTCAGGTTTTGTTTCCCAGAGGGCATCACGTCAGTGAACGCACCTCGGGATCATCACCACTTTTTAGAGCAGCGCTCCCCCTAGTGGTAGCATGGCGTTAGCACTAGCATTATGAATAGATGCGGAAGCAGCAGGAATCCAGAACCATAAAGAAAAACATTCAGTCCATTGACAGTTACTTTACTCTAAAGATTGGATATAAATTATCTATTTATTTAGGCTTGTTTTTTCATCTTTGAGTTTTATTTCTACGGTTTTATTCTGAAGGTGTAAAATGTGAAGTTCTTTGGTTGACTTTTGTTTTTAAATGTGTTTCACACATAAATTTCAAATTTATATTATTATATCTCTACATTTTGAAGATGACTTTCTCCTCCGTTGAAGAACAAATTTATTATATTTAATTCAACGTTTTTATTTTTAGAATTTATTTTATGCTGCTGTCACAAAGCTTTGTTGTGAAAGTCCTGACCCAAAGTGGCGTGTCATGAGCGCAGCTTTACTTTTTGCTGTTTTCCGTGTTCACGGAGCTTTATTTGAGTTCTGGGCAAATAAAGTTCGAGAGGAGCGACATGGACGGAGATTTCGGTGAGTTTAATTTATTTTAACAGCCAACGTTTAGGTTTGCAACTTTTTCAACAAGCTTTTCACAATTCGCTCTGATGCTTCTTCTTTTTCTTCCGAACTGAATTGGGTCAGAACATTCAGTCCGTTTACTCTGATATTTTTATTGTGAAAAAAGTTTCCTTAAGAAGTTATCTGAACAGAAGAGGCTTTCAGAGTTTAACTGGAAATAGCAGAAAGCAGAAACAAAGTTCATAAAAGTTCTGCTGGGTTACAGAACCAGTAGAACAAACCAAGGTTCCGAGTTACAGCACCAGGTCAGGTGTTGAGTTAAAGACCCAGTAGAATAGGAGCCCAGGTTCTGCTTTCAGCGTCCAATCAGATTACTGAATGTAAACTGCATAGATGTGTAATTAATTCCGTTAAATGGCTGTATCTGTAGATAAGTGCGTATGGAGCTCCAGTAGTGCCACATTTCATGATGAAGTCATGAATAATTAAGTCATGAAAGTGAGAACTTTCACGTGCCATTTATTATGTAAATTCAAAAACAATCATAACATAGTTAATATATAATTGGCTAAATATGCTTTACCAAAAATAGTTAACGAAATAATTATCTGATATTTTAAGTTTTTTCTTTTGCTACGTCAACTTTACCACTCAATTTGTTTTGATATGGATGGAAATGATCATTGATTAATTCATCTGTTATACTGTGATGCTTTTGGCTCCAGATAATTGTGGCTCAGTAATGACAAAACCTATATATTGCCTCAGCATTTCACTTGTGATCCTCTAAAACAATTGGATTAAATGGATTTTAAAGGACATTTCCATGTTTCCTTTTAATTTAAGAAGACTGCCAAAAAAACACAAAGAAAACTTCTGCTCCGGTTTCTTTGTTGTATTAAATTCAGTTCAATTTGGTATAATGCAGTTAAATTCACTTCATTTAGAAATGTTCCAATTATTTACATTCTGTTTGTTTCTACTGATTGTGGCGTTCCCTTCAGAGGTAGACTAGGACCCCTTCAGTTTTATGAAATTAGATCAAAGTATTTCAGAGAAATCTGCAACATATTTTTAATAGAGCTAAAATCTGGAGTTCAGTTTTCATCCCAGCAGGAAAATCCTTGTGTGTTTTTGTCTTATTACCGTAGGCGTGTTAATTATTTACAGCGCAGAACCTCTGGTCAGCTGAGGAGTTTGACTGGACCGATTTACTCCAGGTCTTATCTTTACTGTCAGCAACCAATAAAACCTTTTTACTTTAAACCTTAATTGTCAGACCAAAAAGGTAAACAAAAACGGTTAGGAACTGCAAAGCAATTCCTAACGCTAAAGTTGAAGGAAAATTATAAATTCTTTTAAACATTAAGTAGAAATGAAAATCTGAAACATGTGGCATGCATCTATTAAGTCAACTTCCGGCAGATTAGAACGTCTACAGACTGAACATTTTCCCTATTCTTCATAAAGCACCTAAACTCACCTGAGAATATCAGTTTTCACGCCTTTCCCCCAGATTCTCAGTTGGATTCAGGCCTGGAGTTTGACTAGGCCATTCTAACCCATTGCTCTGATCTTATCCATCCCATAATATCTCTGTCTGGATGTTCAGGCTGGCTCTCCTGCTGGAAGCTGAACCCAGTCTCAGCCTCTAACAGGTTTTCCTCCTGCTCTGTCCATCCTGCCACGACATGATGCTGCCACCACTATGCTTTACCATGAGGGTAGTGTGTTCAGGGAGATGTGAAGAGTTAGTTTCCCTTCACACACATAATACTTTATAAATTTTATTTTGGTCCATCCTTCGTCCTTACCGATGTTTTTCAAAGTGGGGGTCGCAGAAAGTTTGAGAAAAGATGAGAAAAACATGCAAAACTAAAAAAAAAAAGTTAAATGTCAACAACTTTTGTTTGTTTTTCTATCCTTTTACAGAAATAAATTATAAGCTAGAGTAATTGATTTAAGTGTTCTTCCTGGTGCTCATTTTCTGATTGGCTGCCAGTCAAATTCATCAAGCTACATTGCTTGTCAAGCTAACTTAGCAAGCAAGAAATGGAAAAGTTTCTGACAAGTAAAAAAAAGGAACTGCTGCAGAAAACCATAAGAATTGTGGGAATAAAATTAATTTGACGTGATTAATATAAAGTATTACATATTTTCTTATAATCAAAGCAGGAAATCATGATGAAAATTTATATTATCTGACCAATACTCATAATAAATTATCTGATAATCAGGGTTTTCCCCAATCTTTTATAAGCCTGGCAGGTCACCAGGCTCTACTTGCTGAAAAGTTGAGGTTTATTTACATATTTTGCATCATTATTTATGAATCTGCAAGTAGACTCTGGGGGCTCAGGGTTGAGCTCCTGTAATCAGTGGTGTTTGTTCTCACGCTGCCTCCCTGATTGTTTGGAGGTTTTCTGCTAATGACTCCATCTCTCCCTGCTTCCTGCTCTCCATCCATCTGGGCCCAGATTGCCGAGGGAAACACCTTCTCGCTGATATTTTTACCCTCAGCCAGAGGTATTGTTTACAGTCGCCGACTCGGCTCGTATTTTTATCTGCCAATGGAGCCGGAGCAACGCGATCAGCTGGAGAATGTGCGTATTCTCCAGTGTGGGTGTGACGTAAAGATCCTGTTGTGTAGAACCAGATTAAATAAACCGAACCCAGACGGTTTAGACACGACTCTAGTGTGTGAAAGTCCTGATCCAGTCAGATTTTATTTTGTTGCTGATTAAACTCCAGTTCCAGCATGGAAATGCTTTATTATCTTCATAAATAACTGAAGGAATTTATTATATGTGGAGAGAAAAACTAAGTTGGGCATCTCGTTCCCCATTTCTAGGTGTGGCTCAATGATAACCAAAACATTCAAATGTAGGGAAATATCTGCAGAGATCATTTCTCTTTTTTAAAAATCTGGAGACGAAGACGGGAGTCATTTCAACGTCAAACATCCATCCATCCGGCAGCAGATTGAATCTTTATGTCACAGATCATAACTTCAAGCTCTTTTTAACAAAGTTACCTTATTAAAACTTTAATTTTTCTCCATGACTCTTCCTGTTTCAGGCTCATGTGATGCCAGCATACCTGATGATTGCCCATCGCCTTCTGGGTCGCTGGGGGACACGGATGGATACCAGGATCAAGAAGGAGGTGGTGAGCCTGAGCGCTAGCTTTGTGGCGCCATGTTGTGAGTGGCAAACTAATCTTGGCATTAGAAGAAATGAGCTGTAAGCTGGTTCTGGTCCAAATGAACCAGGTTATTTATGTTTATTTAGCAGTGATTCTAGCGCCCAGAGAGAGAGACACAGTATACATCTTGTGTAATTTTAAGGAATTTATCACCTCAAAGGCTTGTGTGAAACCTTTGTTTTATTTGTGAAAATTCAATAAAAAGCTTCAATCAGCCTAGCCATGCTAGTTGTTAGCCAATGAAAAGCTAACAGAGCAGAGAAAAATCTATTCGTGAGTTTCTGAAGAGGAAAAACGATATGAAGTAAAACCTTTTTCTTCTTTTTGTGTTTCAGACTCATTTGATCCAAACATACCTGAAGAAGGACCCTCAGCGCCCCCTCCTGGATGGCTGGAGGACATAGATGGATACCAAGGGCATAAAGGAGGTGAGAGAAAACGAGAGAGTGAGAAGAGAGGCTTTATGTTCCTGCTGAACCTAATGTGCAACTGAAGAGTCTCATGGTGCAACAACAGAACACATGTTCACATATCTGCCCCTCACAAGATGGCAGAAACTGACTTATGACCAAAGTTATTATAGTTAACAAAAACTAACAAAATAATGAAAACTGAAATTGAGAAAATATTTTCCTTAATTGAAATAAGTAAAAGCAGTAATTAGCTGAGAAATTGTTTTAACTCACTGGAACTATATTATTTGTTTATAAAGCTAAGTAAAACATACTGAAATTATGCATGTAACATTCTTGGTTTTGTCTTGATGAATCTATTTATTAACCTGTCAAAGTGATGTGAAATAGATTTTTTTCCTCACACACGTTTTTATGTCAGCTTTCGGCAAATTACGGCATTCCATCATGGCAGCGTTTGCCAAGTCTGCAAAATGGCGACAACAAAAGTTGTGAGAAAGCGCCAGAGCCTGTTGGTTGTTCGACAATAATTAAATAAATTTACTGAAAATGGTACCTTCTGTTGAGTATTCATCACCCAATTGATTCATGCATAATCACAACACAATAATCTTTCTGAAAAATTAACCAAAGTATGGAAAAACTAAAACTTCTACTATTGTAGCATTCCCTGAACAGTAAACCATCAGATTCACCGTAAGAGCTGGGAATGTACCAGGAAAAAACACTGTAAGCAAAACTCTTTATATTATATAAAAACAACTCTACTTTTAGTGTCTGATAAAATCAATGCACAGTTTTAGTTACTCAACATTGGAAACATACTTATTTACAGGATAAGCATAACTGGTGCCTCTATGAAGAGGTCTGATAATAACGAGCTACATTTCATCAACTCTGCTGCAATTTTTCCTCCAACTTTTGTTGTCACTTTGTTGCTGTTTGTTAATACATAAACCGGAAGTTGTATTTTCAAAATAAAAGCATCAAACATAAAATCAGAAGCTAATCCTAGATAGAGTAGATAAAACAAAGCGAAGGTGATAAGCTATAAAGAGGGATACAGTCAAATAAAGATCTTAACTTTGGGCTATTTGCAACTATAGCTAATAAAAACTAAACACTACTTAACTAATAATAATTAATAAAAAACAGAAAACACTATAAAAATTAATTGAAACAAACTAAATTAGACAAACAAAAGCTAAATTATAGTGAAAACCCCATTACAACCCTGACTCTTCCTGTCTGTCTGAGTGTGAACGTGGATCCACTTCCTGTCTCCTTGCAGGTCCAGAGGACGACGAGCCGCTGTACCCTCCGCCCCCCGCCTACAACCCCCAGCCTGAGGTCAACAGGAGCACCTCGGTCCCCACCATCCGGTAAAATCGGGCCGGTCTGGTTCTGACAGTGGCTCCGGACAGGATGACAGGTTAACCCGTCATTCGGTTTGTCTCCAGAGTCCCGTCCATATCGGAGGACGTGGCCCGAGACGCTTTGCTCAGGTTTGTCGAGTCCAAATGGAAGTACAGCTCCAAACCGGCCCGGAACCTCACTTTCAAGGACCTGAAGCCCGTCACCGTCTACCGGGTCAGAACACAACCTCTGTCTGCAGCAGCAGCGTCTATTCAGATGACCTGGCTGCTTGATGCCAGGAAAACATGGAGTAAAATTCATCTACAGCTTTCCCAAAACATATTTTTTTACAAATAATTTTTTATATTTACTATATTGTGACTGAATGGTGTGAGACACATAATCTGGGGAAGGTTTAACTCCTCTGCCTTCAAATTTGAAACAACCAATCAGAGCCAAGAGGCAGATTTTAGCAATCCTAATCTGCTAGCTATTGCTAATAGATGTAAATGCTAAGCTAGTTACCTTAGCCACTGATGACAGTAGTTAGTTTCCAAACTAAATACTTAACTCCAAATTAAGTATATATATTTGCTAAATTAAATTAAATTTCTGAACTAAATATTTTGTTTTCAAACTAAATATACTGCTCAAAAAAATAAAGGGAACACTCAAATAACACATCCTAGATGGACAGTTTGATTTCACAGAAGTTTGATTTACTTGGAGTTATATTGTGTTGTTTAAGTGTTCCCTTTATTTTTTTGAGCAGTGTATTTATTTTCCAAGCTAGATATTTAGCTCTAAGAGCGCTAAATATTTAGCTTTCTAACTAAATATATAGGTTGTTAGCTAAATATTTAACTATTAGCTAGACATCTAGGTCCTAGCTAAATATTTAGTTAAAATGCAAATTAGTTTGCCAATAAGCAGCAAAACCCAGCTTTTATTTTGGTATTCCACTTCTGCTTATCAGAAAGCCAATTTGCATATTCACTAAATATTTAGCTTGAACCTAAATGTTATCGTCTTCATCCTTTTTCTCGTCTTCATCCCTCAGTATCGACTGGAGACATACACTGAGACCAGAACCAGCGCCTGGCAGTTGGAGCCCTACAATGGTAAACCTTTTCTACTAACCAGAACCAGTTCAGGTCCACTGAGGACCCCTCAGAACCTCTGGTTGGACCTCCTGCAGAGGTCTGTGTTACAGCAGTTCTGAAGAAGCTTCTGACTGACTCTGCTAATCTCATGAAGAGGACTAGCAGCGTTATCAAGCAGCTTTCTTTCCGTGTCTCTGTGTGGTTCTGGACCAGGCCAGGCGGTGGACGGCCCCCAGTACGGGGCGAGCCCCCCACCATGGGACATCCCGGTGTCGCCGCCGCAGATGTACTCCAGCAGGGTGGAGAAGATCCGAGTGCCACACTCGTCCTTCGTGAAGGTCCGACAAGGGTTATAGTAGTTTTGGGTTTTTCATTATTGTTTAGTCTAATTCAGTTAGTTTTATTTTTTCTTTTAAGTGTAAAAGTAGTTTTAAGTTTTTTTTACACTTTGGTTAAATTTTTGTGGTGCAGAATTTAAAGAGGTTAAAGTATTGTGATTATAATCGAGTCATAAAAAATATTATTTTCTAAAAAGGGTTATGGTTTCTTGTGACTCCGCCCCCTACCTGGCCCAGCAATCCTCTCTAACAGCTAGGTGTGTCTGTGTTTCAGGTGTGCCATAAATGCCACGGCTGTGGGAGGACGCGCTGCGCCAGCTGCTTCGGCCGAGGGATGGTGAGGTGGAACCTTCAACTCATAGGTTATATAAGAAATTAGTTTCTTATTTAAACACCACAATTGCAAAATGTTGTTTTTTCAACATTAGTGGAACATTGACAAAGTTCCATTTGTATTGTCATGTGTACAAATAACAGATATTTATCGGACCGGTTCAGATGTTGGTTCCGATATATCATGCATCATCTGCTGAAAATGGATCGGCTTTAATAAACTCCTCCATCTCTCTCCTTGTTTCTCAGAAACGCTGCGGCTTCTGCCATGGTAACGGGCGGGCCAGAAAAAAACGCTGCACTTCCTGTCATGGGCGAGGCCGCCGCAGGTGAAAAGGCTTTTTTACGCTTTAACGTCCTGCTGAGGGGCTTAGCTCAAACTGCAGTTTAGATTTCACATCACCATGACGACGGAGCAGGCCAGACCTCTACTGGTATCATCTTCTGCTGCAGAACTAGAACCGGCAGCTGAAAGAGGCTCAACAAGCTGTTCTGTTCTGGTTCTGTCCTGGTTGTTGTTCAGTTGTGGCTCTGGTTTTGTTCTGGTTCTGGTTTTGTTCTGGCTCTTGTTCCTGGTGTTATTCTTGATTTTGTTCTGTTCTGGTTTCAGTTCTTTTCTGGTTCTGGTCCTTTTGTCTCCCACCCTCTTCGTTCTCCTGGTGACTCCATATTTGTTTCTCCAGGTGTGTCAGTTGCCGTGGAGACGGCTACAAGATCTGCTCTGTTTGCCACGGTGCCCAGAATCTGCTGCACTTCATCCAGCTCACGGTCACATGGTGTGCTAGCTGAACACTCGCTCTCCTCTGACCCGGTTCCGACCCGTTCGGACCTCACCGTGTCCATCTGGTGTCGCCGTGTTTCCAGGAAAAACAACGTGAGCTGCTTCATCCCAGACCGCCAGCCGGACTTCCCAGACAGGAAGTTTGAGAAGGTGTCAGGTGACCCATTCTTCATCGACGAGAACGTTCTGGTGAGACGAGCCGGTTCCGCCAGGTCCAAACTGTGTCAGTGGAACGCTAACATTAAAGGAATATTGAAGAGCTTAAGAACATCAAAGTGGTAAAAGATGTAATGTGTTACCATGGTGACCTGTCTCCAGGTGTATCCAATCCACGGCTTCCCTGATCAGGAGATCTGCGATGTTTCAGCCACACTGATCAATGATCACCTGTATCGCTTCACCTCCACCAGCCGCATCCTCCAGCAGGTACACACCCACCTTCTGACACTTTCAGGACTCCTGGGGCTCAGAGGGTCTTAAAAAGTAAGTGCACCCTCCACCCCTGATCCAGGGGCTGCACTTACCTGATGGTGAACCTTCTCTGCAAGATCGGCCATTTTGAGCGGAAGATGAGCTCAGTGCATCGACTATTAACCCATTTATCACTTTTACTGGTGAAAAAAATGATTTAAATCAACAAACAACTCTCAGCCTGGCGGGGGGGCAAGTAAAGCCTGGCGGCCCACCAGGTTTGTATTACACTGAGGGAAACCCTGAAGCTACCTCATATCACTATGGTATTGCATTAGCAGACATTGCATGACCTCCTGACCTCTGTGTGCCCCTCCGTAGCGTCAGACCATCGAGCTGGTGCCCCTGACTCACGCCTTTTACTCGTACGGCGGGAAGGACTACAGCTTCTACGTGTACGGGACGGAGAACAAGGTCTTCACGTCCAAGTATCCCACCGCCTGCAGCATTTTATGAGCTCAGCATGCAGGAAACACACACAGATATACCCAGATCACTGTTGACCTCTGACCCCATGCTGTACATATATATTTTTATCTGTGATTAAAAGAGTTATGGACTGCTTTAAACATGCTGCTATCATGTTGAACCTTTAAGGCCGAATTAGAAAATGAAAAACCTTCAATGGCTCTTTGAGACACTTCCAAGTGTTCAGGATAAAACCTTGTGCCTAAATGATCTTTAAAAGACAATCTAATAGTTTGGTTGGTTGCGACAAGATGAATATTTCCATTAAAATATTCAGAGGAAATATTTTCATGTTTTAAACTTGTTGCTATTTTATTGAACAGCTGACTGAGAAAAATAAGCTTTAGTGGAACCAACCCACTGCCTCTGACTGTAAATAAAATGTTAAAAACATGAAGAAACTTCTCCTGGTTTATGAGAACAAAACAGCTTTTATGTGTATTTTATTGATTGTTGATTAATTCACCACTTTAGTGTTATATATGTGACTGTAAGACAAATAAAACTATTTTATACATCCATAAAGAGAATCTGTTACTTTATTTTAATTTCTAGAAACATTTTGGTAAAAAAAAAATTAAAAAAACATATTTACATGACATAAAATTTATTTTAAGTGAGTTATTTCTCATAATGTAGAGTTTATGATTTCCCACCAAGATAAACATTCAACCAAACGTTTAAATATATTGTATGAACATCTTTGAGACAAGAAGTTTACATGCAGAATGATTACTGTCTCTTTAAAGAATGAGGGAAAGCTCAAACTTCACCATTGTCCTTTTTATTGTTGAGGAGTCATATTCCAGATTTAATAGAAAATCACAAACATTCAACATTCAGGTCTGGATTCTGTAGAACCCGACTCAACATGAGAGAAAAGGCAGACACATATTTCCAGAAATAATTTCCAAAAACTGGAATCATTTGGACTTTTTGTTTTTCATGCTGAGAACCTCAGAGCTGCTATTTGATCACTGAGATCTCCATCGGTAAGAGTTTTACTTCAGCAGTGCTGAAATATGGGAACATCTTGTCAGTGAAGGTGTGTGTGTGTGAGTTAATATCCAGATCAGAGAACGACAGCTTTCCTCTGTCCCAGTCCAGATTCACTCTGATCCTCTGGATCTTTTTCTGGACTGAGAGAAACGTGGGGGGAGCTGGAGGAGCATATGCTTCGTATTCACCATCAATAAACAACATGACCAACAATCCAGACTCTAAATGTCCCTTCCTCTGGACAGATTCTGCTGTCACACCAAGCATCCATCCTTCACTGTCTAGGTAACGCGTTACGAAGTTACATCACTGGTCACATCCTCCAATCAGGTAAAAAGGAGTTTGTTAATATTTGCCGTTGTTTATTACCTTTTGGGAAAGCACACATCTCTTCATTGTTCATGTGTTCTGCTGTCTGATCAAACTTCTTTTAATTTCCTTCCTGAGCTCCAGCTTCTTCTTCAAAAACTCCAGAGATGTTTTCAGATTCTCTCTGTGATCCTGAGCAGCTTCATCGATGGGTCTGAATCTGTGGTTGGTGTGTTTTTTTGAGTGACTGCAGATGGAGCAAATTGGTTCTTGATGATCCAGACAAAAGAGTTTGAGTTTCTCAGCATGCAGACAGCAGAGACTCTCTGTAAGAAAGTCTCACACAGGTTCTTCAGAACCAGATTTAAAGGTGGGTCAACTTTAGAAGATATCTTCTTACAAACTGGACACTCTCTTGATGCTTCTCAACAGGAAGTCTTTCATGTATTTTGTTGCTGAGCCATTTAATGATTGAATGGCTAATCTCTTGGATTTATAAACTAGCAGAAGTTTAACAAGAATCCAAGCAGCAGTTGGCTGAGTTGGCTACAGGTCGCTCATTTTCTGTAAATAAACAAGATGATGGGAATTATAAATGTATTTTATGTCACCTTAAGAACAAGTAGGAATTTTGAATCTTGTTGGTTTTATTGTTTGTTATACTGATGATGTATTTAAGAAATTCCTCTTGTGTATCAGGTGAGCTTTCAGACAGGATCTGAAGTAGGGAGACCCCTGGAGTCAGTGCCCAGTCACAGAGGAAGGTAAAGATCTCCAGCTAAACTCCACATCATCCACTTCATGTCACATTTAGTTGGTAGCATCTGGACAGATTATGAAGCTGATCTGAAAACAACCAGATGATCAGATCATCTCCAGTTTATTGTTTAAAACACTGAGTTCCAGTCTGTTCAATTATTTTTCATTTGGTCTTTTTGTTCTTTTTGCTGAGAATATCAGAGCTGCTTTTGATCACTGAAATCCTCATCGGTAAGAGTTTTACTGTATTTCTAGTGAAGAAATATGGGAGCATCTTGTCAGTGAAGGTGTGTGTGAAGGTGTGTATGTGTGTGTTAGTATCCAGGTCAAAGAACGACAGCTTTCCTCTGACCCAGTCCAGATTCACTCTGATCCTCTGGACTTTCTTCTGGACTGATAGACGTGTGGGAGGAGCTGGTAGAGACTGTGATCCATATTTACCTTCATAGAACCATAAAACCAACCATCCAGACTTTTTCTTTCCCCTCCTCTGGACAGATTCTGCTATCACACCAAGCGTCCAGGCTTCACTGTCTCCAACATCAACATCCCAGCTGTGGTTCCCTGAGTTAAAGCCCTCAGAGCTCAGGACAGAATACCAACTATCAAACCTCTCAGGATTATCAGGAAGCTGCTGTTTCTCTCCTCTAGTCACGCTGGTCAGATCTCCAGACAGGCGGAGTCCTGGATGAGCAGTGTTTGGGTCCAGAACCAAAGGAGTGTAGGTCACCATGGTCTCCATGTTGCTCCAGATGTTGAAGGCCAGGTTGCCCAGATGTTTGGCCTGGTCTATCAGAGCTCCTGAGGGCAGCTGTGGATCCTCCAGCAGGGGGCAGCGCTGGACTCTTTCCACTGCAGCCTTGTAGTTGTGCAGGAATGAGACGTCTGCAGCTCTCAGCTCCTCCTCTGTGGCTCTGACTGTGTCTGAAAGAGCTGCTATCTCTCTGCTCAGAGCCTCCATCTTCTCCTTCATCATCCCTCTCTTCTGCTCCTCTTCCTCCCCCAGTGCAGCCAGCCTGGCCTCCTCTTCCTCTGCTAGAAACTGATGAAGCTTCTTAAACTGCTCAACAATCTGCCTCTCTGTGTGTCGGGCCTGGACCTTCAGGTGTTCTGCTGTCTGATAAAACTTCTTTTTAATTTCCTTTCTGAGCTCCAGGTTCTTCTTTAAAAACTCCAGAGATGTTTTCAGATTCTCTCTGTGATCCTGAGCAGCTTCATCGTTGGGTTTGAATCTGTGGTTGATGTGTTTATCTGAATCTCTGCAGACAAGACAAACTGGCTGTTGATGGTCCAGACAGAAGAGTTTGAGTTTCTCAGAGTGCAGACTGCAGAGTTCCTCCGAAAGTCTCTGATCGCTTTGCTGCAAGAAAGTCTCACACAGGTTCTTCAGAGCCAAATTTGTAGGTGGTTCTGCCTTTGAACATTTCCTGTTACAAACTGGACACTCTCTTGCTGGTTTCTCTCTCCACCAGTTCTTCAGACATTCCTTACAGAAGCTGTGGCTACATGACAAAACAACTGGATCCTTAAAGATGTCCTGACAGACCGGACAGCAGAGATCCTCCTCTGATCTGGAAGCCATTTTGTCTCTGAGTGAAGCTGAAAACACAGAAGGTCCAGTCCAGTCACGGCTCCCTCCCTCCTCTACTAACTTCCCTCAAAGTGACTGAGGTTCTTGGTCCAACTCACCTTCAGTGTGAGCAGCTGGAAGCAGCAGAGTTGGAGGTTTCCTTTCTCTCCTGCAGCTGGACTCACTGAGAGGAAGCTGCTAGTTTGGTCTGAAGGTGAATCTGATTGTCTGGCAGTCTCTCTGCAGGAAACAACGATCACAAACTGCTTCCTGCTTTAGTTCAGCTCCTACTGAGGTGTGTTTCATCCCAAAGTCCAGAATTAAACCTTTGAGCTGCTATAAAACTCAGGCATTAATAGGTTTTATGTTAATGCCTGAGTTAACATAAAACTCAGGCATTAACATCTCTGCTCTGTGCAGGTCAGAGCAGAGACCAGATCTCTGAAAAAAAGACCGTAGAACAAACCATAATCAGTCCTGTAGGTGTTGGTTCTGACTATAATCTGGAAATATGAACCTCATTCAGGATTAATTAGACGAACTCAGCTGTAAAAGACCACTATTATTCCAGATATTCATATATTACTCAATGCATTGGTCTCTGAAATAAAGTGGAAGTTCATCACACAAAGATGTGAGTCCAGCTACAAAGAGAAAAAGAACCTTAATTAAGAACCAAACAGAATGGTTGGAGATAAACATACAGAACCTTTTAAAACCTATTAAATGGGAGATGATCAAAGTCAGTACCTCCTCAACCCAATCACCACAAAGTCTATGAAGGCCAGTTTCAGAGTGGAGGACTCAAACACTTCCTCTGCATTAATGTAATGAATGACCACAATCCTATCAGTTGTGGTCAGAACTAAAGAGGCCAAAGGATTCAGTTTGGATCTTAAAAACAGCTGGAAACCCTTTGGGATCCAAAATGTGATCCAGTCTATTGTAAGCAGGGAGAGGATGGGGGGGATGATGCCCCCTGTCTCACTCCAGACTGCTCAGGGAACCATTCAGTGAGTGTTGCCCATCAAAACACTGCACTCAAAATATTCATATTAGATTTATATGATCGTAATTTTCTGAGGTGAAATTCCAGAGTACTGAAGTATTTTCCAGAGACTTTTGGTCCGATGAATTCTAACGGAGCAGCTTTCTTAAGATCGCTGCTCTGGGACGTTTTGCAGAGCAACGATCTGGTCGATACAGCCTCTTTCTTTCCTCCTTGTTCTAGTTGGAGCCTGAAATCAATGGCTGGCTTTGCTCCATGAAGAATGTTGGGCGTCCATTTACTGAAACAAAGACATAACTCCTGAAACCGACCCGGGTCAGCACCTCGGACTGGAAATGAAACGTTTGTTGAAATCTGACAGATCAGACATAAAGAAACTTCTCCTGGTTTATGAGAACAAATCTACTTTTATTTGTGATTTATTGAGTATTTGAGGGTTTCACCACTTTACTGTTATATATGTATAAATAAATAGTTATATTTTCTACATCTGTAAAAAATAATCTTTTTCTTTGTCTAATTCCAGAAACATTTTTGATTTACTTGGAGCAAAGCTTATTTTAAATAATGTGATTCTCATAATACAGTACTTATTATTTCCCACTTTTACGTCCACCAGGCTCGTTTGGTGGTGTAACATTAAAGGAGACCACACAAGGATTTTCAGATTAAATGAAAACTTAATTTATTAAATTATACTGAAGAACACAACCTGAAAAGGAACACCTAAAGTGAGAAACCAAAGTAGATTAGTGCAAAACCTATAACCAACCAAAACTAAGCAGAATGCAAAACAAACCTAACAAAACCCAATCAATAAATACAAACTAAACCAAATGAAGTTCTGAGGAGGGAGAGGAAAAAGCCCCCCTTTTCTGTATGCATAAGAGCTTTTAAAGCACCAGAGCACCTAATCAGGGCAAAACATAACACCTGCAGAAGGCCTGTCTCCAGACCCTACAAGGAAAAAGGGCAGAGACCTACTGCAGCCATAACACCACCAATATCCACATTCCACCAGAAGTTTTCATACATCCCAATAAAAAGACATTTCCACAGTGAATAACAATCATAGTTCTTTTGTTTTAGTTTAGAATCACCAAAATTATTTCTATTAGCTAAATGTCACAATAATGAAACAATCTGTCAGAGATTTACATATGAATGTCTTCAAGACCAGAAGTTTACATACAGAATGATTACTGTTTCTTTAAAGAAATCTTATTGATCAGATTGAAACTGGACTGATGTACTGGTTCTTGACCAGAACATCAGTGAAGAAGCTGATGTGAGCCTGGTGGAGATGGTCACCAGGCTCACATAGCTTTGGTTCACATCTCTAACACCAGGTGGCAGAAAGGACGGGTCGGTCTCCAACATTAGGAAGCTCTTCTGCAGCTGATCAGTGGAGAGCAGACTGACTTCCTGCCGTGAAGCAGGAACATTTCTGGAACATGAGAGTCAATGGAGGGATGGAGAGACCTGCATGTCCCCAACAACCCTGCACATGGCCTGTCCCCCTGGATGAAATGTTTATGATTAAACTGATCTCAGAGTTATGTTCCGGACGAGAGGCGGGGTACACCCTGGACAAGTCGCCAGTCTGTCGCAGGGCAACACAGAAACAAACAGGACAAACAACCATGCACACACACACTCACACCTAGGGAGAATTTGGAAAGACCAGTTAACCTGACAGTCATGTTTTTGGACTGTGGGAGGAAGCCGGAGAACCCGGAGAGAACCCACGCACGCACAGGGAGAACATGCAAACTCCGTGCAGAAAGACCAGCCGGCACCAGTAACTCCCGACCCCATTAGGGACAAGGGTGAAAGAAAATGGATGGATGAATGGATGATCTCAGAGCTGCTGTTTGATCACTGAAATCCTCATCGGTAAGAGTTTTACTGTATTTTTAGCGATGAAGTATGGAAACATCTTGTCAGTGAAGGTGTGTCTGAAAGTGTGTATGTGTGTGTTAGTATCCAGGTCAAAGAACGACAGCTTTCCTCTGTTCCAGTCCAGATTCACTCTGATCCTCTGGAGTTTCTTCTGGACTGATAGACGTGTGGGAGGAGCTGGAGGAGAGTATGCTGCAAATTTACCATCAATGAACTGTATAGTCACCCGTCCAGACTCTATCTTCCTCTTCCTCTGAACAGATTCTGCTAACACACCAAGCGCCCATCCTTCACCATATCCAACATCAACATCCCAGCTGTGGTTCCCTGAGTTAAAGCCCTCAGAGCTCAGGACAGAATGCTTTAAATTAAACCTTTCTGGATTATCAGGAAGCTGCTGTTTCTCCCCTACAGTCAAACTGGTCAGATCTTTAGACAGGATGACCTTTGACCCAGCACTGTTTGGGTCCAGAACCAGAGGAGTGTAGTTGGCCATGTCCTTCATGTTGCTCCAGATGTTGAAGGCCAGGTTGCCCAGATGTTTGGCCTGGTCTATCAGAGCTCCTGAGGGCAGCTGTGGATCCTCCAGCAGGGGGCAGCGCTGGACTCTTTCCACTGCAGCCTTGTAGTTGTGCAGGAATGAGACGTCTGCAGCTCTCAGCTCCTCCTCTGTGGCTCTGACTGTGTCTGAAAGAGCTACTATCTCTCTGCTCAGAGCCTCCATCTTCTCCTTCATCATCCCTCTCTTCTGCTCCTCTTCCTCCCTCAGTGCAGCCAGCCTGGCCTCCTCTTCCTCTGCTAGAAACTGATTAAGCTTCTTAAACTGCTCAACAATCTGCCTCTCTGTGTGTCGGGCCTGGACCTTCAGGTGTTCTGATGTCTGATCAAAGTTCTCTTTAATTTCCTTCGTTAGCTCCAGCTTCTTCTTTAAAGGCTCCAGAGTTTCCTGAAGCTTCTTCTTGTGTTGCAGAGCAGCTTCATCAATAGGCCTGAATCTGTGGTTGGTGTGTCTCTTTGAATCTCTGCAAATGGAGCAAATTGGTTCTTGATGGTTCAGACAGAAGAGTTTGAGTTTCTCAGAGTGCAGACAGCAAAGATCTTCTGAAACTCTTTGATCTCTCTGCTGTAAGAAAGTCTCACACAGGTTCTTCAGAACCAGATTTAAAGGTGGATCATACCTTGAAGATCTCCTCTTACAAACTGGACACTCTCTTGCTGGTTTTTCTCTCCACCAGTTCTTCAGACATTCCTTACAGAAGCTGTGGCTACACGACAAAACAACCGGATCCTTAAAGATGTCCTGACAGATCGGACAGCAGAGATCCTCCTCTAACCTGGAAGCCATTTTGCCTCTGAGTGAAACTGAAAACACAGAAGGTCCAGTCAGTCACGGCTCCCTCCCTCCTCTAATAACTTCCCTCAAAGTGACTCTGAGGTTCTTGGTCCAACTCACCTTCAGTGTGAGCAGCTGGAAGCAGCAAGTTGGAGGTTTCCTTTTCTCTCCTGCAGCTGGACTCACTGAGAGGAAGCTGCTAGTTTGGTCTGAAGGTGACTGTGATCGTCTGGGAGTCTCTCTGCATGAAACAACAATCACAAACTGTTTCCTGCTTTAGTTCAGCTAGAACAGGTTAGGGGCGGAGCTTAAACCTGTTAGACTTGCTGCCTCACACATCACTGATGTGTTTTTCATTTGAATGTCCAAAATTCAACATTTGAGCTGCTATAAAACTCACAGATCAACAAGTTTTATTTTTCTCTGCTCAGGTCAGAACAGAACCTGTTAATAAAGACAAACCATCCTCAGTGCTGCAGTTGTTGGTTCTGACTGAAATCAGTAAACATGAATCTCATTCCGGATAAATTAGACAAACTCAGTTGCTACTTGTTCATAATCACCATTAGTCCAGATATGCTGTTTTTTACACAATTCATCTCTCTCTCTTAATTTTGCATGCTTGTGTTCTGGAGAATCTGGAAGAAACAACAACTTCATCAAGAGCCCAACAGAATGCAGGAAGACAAACATATAGAAACTTTTATAGTTAAATGAGAGATTTTCTGTCTTTGCAGACGCCAGTATCACCTCAGTCTGATCAGCAAAAATGAAGTCCAGAAATACAGTTTCAGAGTGAAGGAACCTTTAATTACTTTCTCTAAATGAATGATAACAATCCTGCAAACCACGACAGCCAGAACTGAAGAGGCTGAAGTTAAAATTATGGACTAGATTCTGATACTTTTAGCCAAAATGTTGTGTTTTCATTTTACTCTTCTGTAGCTGAAAATGAAAATTAGAGGATGGTTTTAATAATTTGGATTAATGATTAATACTCAGAAGTGTGAAGGAAACCTTGGCTGTTAAATTTAAAATGAAAGAACTTTGAATGCATGAACATTTCCGAGGCATTGATTTTACAAGGAACGATGGCGACGCAAAAATGAACCACAAACGTCTCATCGCAAAAATCTTGTATTGATTTGCCATGTCTAAGTGCAAACCAAGATCAATCCAATTTCAAACCACTTAAAAACTGACAATAAAGATCCTGAAGGTATCATGAAGTATTTGGCCATTTGATCTATGTAAAGATCAAATGTAATGACAAGAACTGGACCAGAGTGGCGTTTTATTGTCATCAGGTTGTCTGCTTACTTATCTGAACCAAAAGAACAACATTGGGTTGCAGCACAGCATCCGTTGAGGTATTTAAAGGGAAAGTAAATCAGGAATTATGCTACAAGAAAATGGCATGAATATTAAGCTGGTGATGCAGACAATATGCCAGAAGCTTATTGTCTGCATCAATAAGCTTCTGGCATCACAGACAATGTAACTGGTTTCCAGTGAAATTTAGCCTGGTATTTTAGTTTGAGAGACGTTTCATTCATTCACACAACAAACAAAAGTGGAACCATGATTTCAAAACAAAAGAATTTTATGTTCAGTATAAAACTACATTTCTCATCAAACTGTAGTTCATGTATGTAATGACAACATTAAGAGTAAAAATTCAGTCTATGAACGTTTAATAAACAGGCAGCTTCTAAAATCCCAACATTGGTTAGAGGAAAAAAAACTCTAAAGATCCGCAGAGCTTTTACATTGTGAAAGATTAAAACACTCTTATTAAGACTGTTATGTCAAGGTTTTGAAAACTAGCTGATTTCTCAACAACATATAAGTTGAAATATGTTGCACATTAAATAATTAATCTGTGATTTTGTGGGTTTCTTTATTGAGGACGACTGCTAGCAGACAAGATATGCGGGCAACAATGAGCGTCTCCATTAATTAACAGCCGTTTCAGCATTGAATTCTCTTTGACCTGCTCCATAAATATTTATAACCTGCACAAATAAATTATTCCACCTTAGCTCACTTCTAGCACACAAACAATTATAGCAGCACTGTTCTGTAAGAGCTGCTAACTTACTCAAACTAACAAATATTTGATTTATTTCAAACAGATCTTTAAAAACAAGCAGTCTGTAGGACCAAAAAAAATCATTCATACATAACCAACAAAATAATTGGCTTACTGCTCCTTTCTGTTTGAAAAGGAGCAGGAGGAACACTTACTTAATCCTACCCTTATCTCAATTTAATGGCTTACTTACAATGGCCTAATTATCAAAAACTTGGCATTAAAACCAATAATGTTATAATATTCATAATATTCATTCAAGGCAGGATTGATCCGCCACAAGGTTTGATGTGTTGTGCGTTCAGAGATGCTCTTCTGTATACCTCGGTTGCAACGAGTGGTTATTTGAGTTACAGTTGTAGTTCTATCAGCTCGAACCAGTCTGGACATTCTCCTCTGACCTCTGGCATCAACAAATCACAGACCTGCCGCTAACTGGATATTTTCTCTTTTTCAGACCAGTCTCTGTAAACCTTAGAGATGGTTGTGCGTGAAAATCCCAGTAGTTTCTGAAATACTCAGGCCAGTCGTCTGGCACCAGCATCCATGCCACGTTCAAAGTCACTTAAATCATCTTTCTTCTCCATTCTGATGGTCGGTTTGGACTGCAGCATATCACCTTGGCCATGTCTAAATGCATTGAGTTGCTGCTATGTAATTGGCTGATCCAACATTTACGTTAATGAACAGTTGGACAGGTGTACCTAATAAAGTGGCCAGTGAGTGTATGTCCAGCTTTTATATTGTCTTTTTTCCCTCAGAGTTAAAGTCATTTGTTCCCATTTTTGTTTTCTGGCGCTCCGGTTTTACATAAACCAGAACAATGATTCTGCAAAGGCGGCCATTAAATGCATGTTACAAACTTTTTATTAAATTAAATTAGCCGTCCAGCTCAATGGATTCTTTGGCTTTCTGAACATTGTGATCAACAGCTGCCTCTAAAAACTGAACCCAGGTCAGCTCTGCTTCTCCGCACACATGGCTGGATCTGGAGGGTGAGCACAAGTCAAAGCTGTCATCACTAAAACAGCAACATTTATCACATACAAATAATTTTAATGCCGGATTAAAGACAACATGCTGAAAACAAAACATTACACTGAAAAAAAGATTGTTCTAATGAGCCCATTTTGGAGGTGACTCAGTGGGTAAACTGAGGTTTAGTTTGATATGTAGTCTAACTCTGCATATCAGAGTCTGTCTGCATATGCACACAAAAACTTCAAGGTTTCCATGCCAGGAAAATTGATGTCTAACATCTCAATGTCTAAATGAAGATATAAACACCAGGATGTGCTGCAGCTAAAACAAAAGAAAGAAATGCTCTATTTAGATACTGTTTTAAGATAAAGGTGAGTGAAAAGCTCACCTCACCAATGGCTAAAACCTCAGAAGCGTAGCCAACCAACTTTAGAATTAGGTTTTAAAAAGTGTTTGCACTCAAACTGAATTTTTCTGTTTTTGCTTTTTAATGTTGATGTCAGTCATTAAGGGAAAAAATAGCTATCCCAAACCAACCTGGCCCTGTGTTAAAACTACTTGTTCCTAAATGTTATAACTACCGTAGTTGTTTTCAAACATCATGCTTTGTTTTTTTGAGTTTTTCAGAAGTGGCCGTCTCCTGCAAGGTCTTCAGATAAATAGAAAAATTCATAATTCCATCAACTTTGTGAAACTGTCCAAGGCAAGGCAAGTACACAATAAAACAAAACATATAACATCGAAGTGAAAAGTAAAAGAATTATTGTATTTCTGCACTCAGAACTGGGTGATGTGCTCTCTCTTCCTAGTTTTAGTCAGAATGTCAGCAGCAGCGATCTGGATCAGCTGCAGGTTTGATTTATTTAGATAGAACTGTTACACTAATAAAAACGATTAAAGATAAACATGAGTTTCTCTAGGTCTTGCTGTCCTCTAATCCTGTAAATGCTCTTTAGGTGACTTTTCAGCAACATGTTGGAACTTGTTTCAAGTCAGTAATCCCTTAATATTTATAAAGGAAAAATACTAGTACCATTGAGAGATCATTTCACTTATGACATAAAAAATTTCTTATTTGTCATAAAATGCAGGTTAATCATTATGATTATTGTAATGTTCTGCATAAATATCACAATTAAGTATTTTCTGTGTATCATGCACTCTTGATTTTCATAGATACAAGCTACTGTGAATAAGTAAATATTACCTAATCAGGTCCAAAAGTTTTCTTATCGTTGCTGCCAATGCAGACATCTAAATGGAGAAAAAGAAAGTTTGTTATTCTTCAAAAGAATAAAAAACAAAAACAACTCAATGTCAATGTTATGGAAACACATTAAATATCAAAAATGGCAAATTTTAAGATTCAAAAACAACACCGTTCTTAATTTGAGGGAGAGTAAAGAGTTTTATTTTATTTTTCAGACAAATGCGGGGTTGTCTTACGTGGTTTTCCACTCCGCTGTAGCTGATGGGTGGGTAGAGACAGAGGGTGAGATCGTCCACACTACGAAGGAAAACATCAACGCTGAGAGAAATATCTTCATGGGAGTGAACAGTCTAAAAATAACTTTTGATGTCATACGAAGGAAAGTTAAAAAACAATACAAGTCCAAACATCCAGCAAATAACTTGAACCTGCTGACACAAACCAACATATTTTGATTTAAATTTGTTGCAACTTTTTTTCATTCTCTATGTCAAATCCAGCAGAAACAACAACACCGTCTATTTACCTGGGGCTGATTTCCCGGCTGATGTCGGCCAGGTCGTCCAGCTGAGCGACCTTTTGAGGTTCGGTAGTGTCACTGTTGTCCTCGACGGCTGACCTGAATTTCCTCAGACAGGCTGCAGCTGTTTCAAGTACCTCCAGACATGCTCTGATCACCTGCTGGTCCTTCTCTGACAGGGACATGTCCTGGTGGCATTGAGGAACGTCATGATCAGAGTTGTCTTCTGGGTCGTCAATGACGCAGTCCTTGAACGGGTCCTCGGGTTCGGATAAGACCTGTGAATGTGAAGGAGAGAGCAGCTGTTGATTCTAAGCAGTAAATCTGAGTTATTGTGTAAAAGTTAGGTTATTAAATAATTGTAATAAGGACAAAAACAAAGAAAAAAACCTTTGAAAAGCGTGTTAGTGTTTACCTGTTTCATTTCCTCAAGTGCATCTTTTATAACTCCAGACTGAGACGACACAACGACCAGCAGGGCTTCCTTATTGTCTGCAAAATACACATTTTTCCCAACAATAAACATGTTAAGATCTCTGAGTGTCAAAGTAAGTAAAACAAACTGCTGATCCAGACAGTGGTAAAACAAATTAAAACCAATCTGGACATCTAACGTCTTCTCTTTAGGATTTTCCTTTTAGCTAAATATCAAAATACTAACACCATTAAAATGTGCAGTGGGTGTAAAATGAGTAATCACCTTGAATGAAATACCTTGTCAAAATATGAGTTTAAGACTGCAGCGTTCACACTGCAGCGTGAAGTGACCCAATTCTGATTTTTTTTTTTTGCCTTAATTCAACCTCTATCGGATCTTTTCATGACAGTCTGAACAACACAGGTCTTCTTTTTTTTTATGTGACCCAGGCCTCTTGGATTTCCGATACGAATCCGATTCATATGGGACGTAACGTCCAGGTCTCATTCATCCGACATGAACGTCACTGATACTCGACAAACGTCACTATTCTGCGTCCTGACAACAAAAAACAACAACCATGACGGACCGATAAGTTGTTAATATGCTGGTTCCGGTGGGATAACAACTTGAAAAGTGTAAGCTATGTTACATCGTTAGCATTCATGTTGTTGTGCTAACACTGAGCACTTCTTCTTTTTATGGCGGTTGGCAAAATGCTGACGCTATTGCGCCCTCTACTGCGCATGCGGGACACTTTCAGGTCGCTTGCCCGTTCACATTGGAGAACACATATAGGCCGCATATAGTAAAGTGTAAATGACCACAGCAAAAAAAAAAAAAAATCCGATTTCACAAAGAAAATTGGAATTGGGCCACTCTGGGTTGCAGTGTGAATGTAGCCTAAGACTAATAATTTATTGCTATTTGTGGAGTACAGTATATAAGAAATATGTTATAATGGGAGGGAGTCAGTGGGACCAAGTTTATTGTACGTATATTATGCTGATCTTCTATTTAGTACAAGTACAAGTAATTGATATTTATTTGAATTGTATTTTTTTGATTTATTGTTTTTAAGATTCTACGGTTGCGGGTTTAAGTATTGTAGGCAATATCTTCCAGTAACATAATTACCCAGTATTATATATATATTATAAATACTAATAAAATATATAATTTATGACATAAATAATTTCCTGTCAACTTAAAATCTTTTAGTACCAAAACACGGTGGACCGCGTTGCAGCCCCAACCACCAGTCTTAGCCAGTTTTCTGGGGGAAACCCTATAGGAATAAACAGACCAAAACTGTTTGGTCGTCTTTGCAAAATGATTACCAGTAAAACAGTTTGTCATCAGTGTCAGTGGGTTTGTTGTCACTGTTTATGTACAGAAATGGAAATAAAAAAAGAAAGTTTTACTAATTGATTCAGTGATAAGTGGCCACAAATGGCCGTCACCATAAGTCAAAAATAAATAAAAACTCTTACTCCTACATCATTACATTGGAAAACTTGATGCGTACTTGCAGATATCTTACTCTCAAGATAAAATATAACTACCTGAAAACTAGAAGCACCGATTCAGTCAAATCAATGCTGATGTTAATGCAGGTGATATAAAAAAACACATTCACAGTGTTGAATAAAAAAGCTGATCAAGATTTTACAGCCAAGTTTTGCTTTATTTATAACAAATTATAACTTTGATGGCCATGTAAATTAATGTTTTGATTGTTTATTCTATGTTGCATGACTTTGTGGGTTTTGTTATGATGTAAAGCACTTTGAAATGCCTTGCTGCTGAAATGTGCTATACAAATAAAATTTTATTGATTGATTGATTGATTTGTTTCTGCTTACCTTTTGGTAGCCGAGCAAAGCGATCACAGGCAGACCAAACTTCTCGAGTGGTCGTGATCTGCTCTTGGGTCAGGCTGAATGGCAGCAGAGAGAAGAGCAGATAGAGGGAAATTATGAAGCTGCACACAAAGGAGGGAAGATATCCAACAACTTCCTTATTCTTTTTCCTGGTAAATAGAATATTTCTAGTGACGGGCTGCTTGCAAACAGCATTCAAACAAGTTGAAAGGGGTCTAAATGCTGACTGTTAAAATACTTCTGGTAGTTTATAAATCACTAAGCAACTTTGCACCAACTTTGTTGTTATGCTAGCCTTCCAGACCTCTGGTTCTGGTCTGCTCTTCATCCCCAGAACCAGAACCATGGAGAAGCAGCATTCAGCTTCTATGCACCACAAATCTGGAACAAAAAGCACTACGAAACAGCTGAAACCCAGAGTTCCTTTAAATCAAGGCTAAATCCCAGCTGTTTAGAGCTGACTTTGTAACACAAATAAACTTGACTTGACTCAGTGTTTTTGGAGGATATATTCAAAAAAAGGTCAATGAAATCTGTGCTATGGTTGAATTGCAGTTCCAAAACAGTAGATCAGTTTTGTTAAACCTTGAAAAATCAGAAATTGTCAAAGAGTACAGAGATGTGTCCCAGAGAAGCGGCGATATGCCAAATTGGACAAAGGCTAAAAGAATATTTTTCACCCTGATGCAACATCTTGGGAAATTTTAAAAATTGAGGCAAAAATAACTGGGAATTTCTACAACCTTCAACTTTTCTCTGGCCATGAATGGTCAGCTCTTCTAATTGAGGAGAGGACAACTATGGTGCAGAAATAGGTGAACATTCCTCCAATCTGCTGGACTTGATGGGTGACACGTTTAGTGTAATTTGCTTTGTGAATCCAGTGAAAAAAAGGGAAACAGCCTTAAGAAAACAGCAGCCACAGATTTTGGAGGCTGGCTGCTTAGTAATTCCTCCCATGGTGTTTGTGTGATAGTGATGTGTGCACCTTTGCAGTGGTGAGCTGATTATAACATCCACCAGCTGTAAAACACCGTCCAGCACCTCCACAGTGGCGTTCCTGACCTGTCGCCGTAGCGTCACCCCTGAGTCACAGACAGGACTAAAATACTCAGCCAGACTTACAGAGCAGCTGCAAACATTAATCACTCTTCAGCAGAGGTAGGCAGAGTACCCAAAAAGGTAACCAGGTAAGAGTAGCACTGTTTCAACATATTTTTACTCAAGTAGAAAGCAGCCGTCCAAGAAATTACTCAAGTAATAATAAAAACATATTTAGTAAAAAGTTTACTCAAGTACTGATCAAATTATGAAACATTTAATATTTACAAATTACATATTCAGACGAACCAAATATGACGTTATGGGACATTTGGTCATTTTCAGGACCAAAATGACAATAATTCATATCAGTAAAAAGTTACTAAAATAAATGTAATTGAGTAAATGTAACTAGTTACTACCCAACTATGCTCTTTTACTCAGATCTACTTTATTTTGCTAATAAAAATCAAATTTATACAGTTTAAGAGTCACCTTGGTTTTTGTGAAGGCGGTGATAAACTTCACTCAGAGCCTGTATGCTGTTCAAAACAGACTCTACCAGCTTTTCTCCATCCTGTTGACAAGTGAATTTGTTTTCAGGATACAATAACATGTTTATATGGCAGTTCAACATGGAGAAAATCAAAAGAATTCCTAAATAGACAACTTAGAACAATTAGATGCTTTTAGATGTTTTCTTTGTGAGACCTGAATGAATGAGCAGAATTTGTGTGAAGAAACAATTATCTTTGTTGAAAATAGCAAACTAACTTGTAAAGATGGCTGAGGGGGTCTAGAGAAGGCCAAGCTCAGTTTAGTCACATCCTGAGACGTTGCTTCCACTGCCTGGTCTGAGGAAAGGGAAGAAAAGTTTGGAAACATTTTCAAAGCATTCAATAGAAACGAAATGCTTTATTGTAATGAGCAATAATGTGTGATGACAAAATGTCATAAATGAGGACTATTCTGAAACAACTGGGACTGTATATCTCATCTTATGGTGCAAAAAGGGGTCTGTGACAAAAGATGGCCAGCAACAAGATGGGAGGTCATTTTAAGCCACATGGGGTCTAGAAAGTGGTAAATTTGTTAAGAAAACTCAACTCAAAGTGTCCCAGAACATGGAGAGATCAAATGGTCCATCCTGATCACCTGATTCTCCATCTAAAGGAAAAAATACAGAAAACTCTCTTTCTAATTGATTCCACCTCTTCAGAACATGTTTCAGTATTAAGCATCTAACACATAATAAACAGAAGCAGAGACAATTTACTTCTATTTACAAGCAAACTCAGCAGCTACAACTTTTTACTGATGAAGACTTTTTTAAAAATCAAGGTATTTTGATCTGTTTAGTTGGGTTTTTTTTTTTTTCTGTTTTTTTTTTTAAGTGTTCTGGATTTTTAGAAGCTGTTTGGCACAGTTTTTGTAAACTTCTTGAAAGATGAATTTGACTCATGGTCATAGGTTGTCATTTGGAAATGGCATTTTCACCTAATTTTTTACTACTGTAATTTGCTGTAATTTAAACTAAAGTACAATAAGATGCAGAAATGGAGCTGAAATTGACTTTACTAAACTTTCATAACTCAATTAAACGTTTTGCAAATCACAAACTGGGGTTTCAATATTCTGGTATAAATTTGTAATAAACTAGGTCAGGTTTAAGATTATAAAGGTGCGTTCATAACCAAACGCGTTTCGTGTGTCTGGTTTACATTCAAAGTAGATTGAATAAGATTTTGAATGAAAACCAGACACGCGTGACGCGTTTTTTTTTTTTGGTTTTTTTTGGTGAACACACCATTAAACACACCAGTTTTTTAAATTAAAGAGGTTCAAAATAGTGGAAAAATTAGTTGGACTTGACCGTTAGCAATTTCCCGAATCGATAATGTCGGCTTTATGACAGTAATTTCAACAGAAGGCAGATAAAATGTCTTAATTTAATTAAAACTGGAAAACCAAACATGCATATTGTTTTCGTTTAAAATTATAGGCAGTTAATCACAATAATGACATCCCATAGATATGTTTTTGTATGTTCTCCTCGGATCGGAGCTATAAAATATGAAAACGTTGGGGTAAATAAAAAGAGTTGACGTGAATAAACTAATAACAGAAAAGTAAACAAACAATAGAAAAACAGATTGTAAGAGACAGTCCATAGGGCTCTAAACGTAAGCTGAAAATTAGCATGCAATTGCTGTTGTTATTGTTTTGTTTTCATTCCCTCCGCAACAAATAAGTTGTGATATTTACCTCTGACTCGGTCTCTGATGCACTGGATGGAGTCTAGTGCGTTTCCTAGAGGCACAGCCAAAGTTCCCTCACAATTTTCAGGATTCATTATGCAGAAATGAGATTAGCAATACAACTACTGGAACAGAGCTTCCGTTTCCAAGGCAACACGAAAACCGGAAGCTGATTCTCCTGGCGCTAGGACACTTCCTGTTTTTGCGAGTCCATGCAAGTAAACGGAAAATGTCTCTTTTCAACATTCTTGCTTGATTTACCAACATTTTTGTTGTTGTTTTTTTGTTTTTGCGCTGACGCGAATGAAGTCACAGCGGCGAATTCCCGCAGCAATAAACGTAATAAGTTCTTCCATGAAGAATTCATCCACAGCTATCAAGGTAAGAAAAGACCTAGCTTAGCGAGCTAACCGCTGGCGATGAAGTACAAAGTACATAAACATCGTAATAAACAAGAAATTAAATAATAATAATAAAACAGTACAGTATGCTGCTCAAGTGTTTTAATTGAAAATGATTTTTTTTTAATTCTAAACATTTAAATAACTACTTACATAACACTAGAATAACTTACATTCAGAAATAATTTAGTTTGCAACACAAAATGGGCCTTGATCATTGGCCAAAACACAACATTTGTGCCAAATCTGACTATTAAAATGAGAGGCAGATGTGGCAGCCGAGCAATGATCCTGGGTCTCCTCTGTCTCTTTCTTGCTGAATTGTCCAGGATGTTGCCCTTATAGTATAATTACCAAAAACCACAAAAAAAAAAAAAAAAAACATTTTCACTTTTCTGCAAAATTCACCAACTGCACAATTCTTAAGAAGTAGAAGAATTATACTATATAATCATACTAATTATAAGGAAAGTATAGTTTAAGAAGCTTCTGAAGTTCAAAACTTCACCATGAAGTACCAGGATGTAAGGTTGGTTTGTCAACTTCTTCCTGTTCCTGATAAATCTGCTGAGATGTTCCTCATCTAAATATAAAAACCTCTCAGAGTTTTCCTCTGTTCATGAGTCTGGATGTTTGGATCTCAGTTCATTTCATCAGCAGAGCTCTATAGTGTCCTCATGTCTCCACTAACCTCACATGGTACCTGTTCAGGATCAACACAACTGGATCGGGGGTCGGAACCAAACTAAAGTCCACATCATCCACTTGATGGCGCATTTAGTTTGTAGCTTCTGAAATGATTATTAAGCTGAGCTGAAAACAAGCAGATCCTCAGATCAGACCATCTTCAGTTTCCTGTTTAAATCACTGAGTTTCAATCTGATCAGTAAGGTTCATTTGGACTTTTTGTTCTGATGTTCTGAGAACATCAGAGCTGCTGTTTGATCACAGATCTTCATTGGTAAGAGTTTTGCTTGGCCCAGAGTGTTGAAGTACGGAAACATCTTGTCAGTGAAGGTGTGTCTGAAAGTGTGTATGTGTGTGTTAGTATCCAGGTCAGAGAACGACAGCTTTCCTCTGTTCCAGTCCAGATTCACTCTGATCCTCTGGAGTTTCTTCTGGACTGAGAGATGTGTGGGAGGAGCTGGTGGAAATTCTGTTTTATATTTACCTTTATAGAACCACATAACCAACCATCCAGACTGTATGTCTCCCTTCCTCTGGACAGATTCTGCTATCACACCAAGCGTCCATCCTTCACTGTCTCCAACATCAACATCCCAGCTGTGGTTCCCTGAGTTAAAGCCCTCAGAGCTCAGGACAGACCAGCATGAACCAAACCTCTCTGGATTATCGGGAAGTTGGTGTTTCTCTCTGAAAGTCAAACTGGTCAGATCTTGAGACAGGATGACCTTTGACCCAGCAGTGTTTGGGTCCAAAACTAGAGGAGTGTAGGTCACCATGTCCTTCATGTTGCTCCAGATGTTGAAGGCCAGGTTGCCTAGATGTTTGGCCTGGTCTATCAGAGCTCCTGAGGGCAGCTGTGGATCCTCCAGCAGGGGGCAGCGCTGGACTCTTTCCACTGCAGCCTTGTAGTTGTGCAGGAATGAGACGTCTTCAGCTCTCAGCTCCTCCTCGGTGGCTCTGACTGTGTCTGAAAGAGCTGCTATCTCTCTGCTCAGAGCCTCCATCTTCTCCTTCATCATCCCTCTCTTCTGCTCCTCTTCCTCCCTCAGTGCAGCCAGCCTGGCCTCCTCTTCCTCTGCTAGAAACTGATGAAGCTTCTTAAACTGCTCAACAATCTGCCTCTCTGTGTGTCGGGCCTGGACCTTCAAGTGTTCTGCTGTCTGATAAAAGTTCTTTTTAATTTCCTTCGTTAGCTCCAGCTTCTTCTTTAAAGGCTCCAGAGTTTCCTGAAGTTTCTTCTTGTGATTCTGAGCAGCTTCATCGATGGGTTTGAATCTGTGGTTGGTGTGTCTCTTTGAATCTCTGCAGATGGAGCAAATTGGTTCTTGATGGTTCAGACAGAAGAGTTTGAGTTTCTCAGAGTGCAGACAGCAGAGATCCAATGAAACTCTCTGATCTCTCTGCTGTAAGAAAGTCTCACACAGGTTCTTCAGAACCAGATTTAAAGGTGGATCAGACCTTGAAGATCTCCTCTTACAAACTGGACACTCTCTTGATGGTTTCTCTCTCCACCAGTTCTTCAGACATTCCTTACAGAAGCTGTGGCTACATGACAAAACAACCGGATCCTTAAAGATGTCCTGACAGACCGGACAGCAGAGATCCTCCTCTAACCTGGAAGCCATTTTGTCTCTGAGTGAAGCTGAAAACACAGAAGGTCCAGTCAGTCACGGCTCCCTCCCTCCTCTACTAACTTCCCTCAAAGTGACTCTGAGGTTCTTGGTCCAACTCACCTTCAGTGTGAGCAGCTGGAAGCAGCAGAGTTGGAGGTTTCCTTTCTCTCCTGCAGCTGGACTCACTGAGAGGAAGCTGCTAGTTTGGTCTGAAGGTGAATCTGATTGTCTGGGAGTCTCTCTGCAGGAAACAACAATCACAAACTGTTTCCTGCTTTAGTTCAGGTCTAACAGATGAGGGGCGGAGCTTAAACCTGTTAGACTTGCTGACTCACACATAACTGATGTGTTTTTTATTCCAAAGTAAAGGCTGTCATAAACATTCATCTCTTCACAGATCATGAAGTACCAACCTTTCTGAAGAATAAAAAATAAACTGTTTACTGTGCTGTAGTTGTTTGGATCTGACTAAAATCATTAAACGTGAGCCTCATTCAGGATTGTTTAGACAAACTCAGATGTCGTAACAACTTTTTCAGGATCACATTGAGTCCGGATATGCTGGTTTTACTCAATTCATTGGTGCCTGAAGGTGTGTCACGCTGTATGCATGGGTTCTGGAGTAACTGGACATTCACTGCCCGGCCCGGCCCCCTTTGGCTCATCCTGTTGTATTCCGGCCCTGGTTGTTTTGCATTGAGTTGAGTACTACTTCGAAAATGTGCAGGGACCATTGCGTCAAATTCCTGCTTTAGCTGCCACAGAGTTTGTTTTTTCCACAATCATTTTAAAGTTAATAAATGTTTACAGAGGTCATGAAAGGTCAACCATCTCCTTCCCCCATCAAGCAAATTTTGTCCATGATCATGCAGCAAAATTTCCATTTATGCTGTTTTGGGTTTGAACATATTAATAAATGTTTAATGATGTCAATCAGCTTCAAGTAGACATAAACTTAAGTGTTGATGACTGTCAGTCATGAAATTTAGCTTGAACAGGCTCATTAGATGGCTTGCTCTCGTTTTAAAGCATGTTTGGTCTAAAAAGTACAATGAGTTTAATAGCACCCTCTAGTGATAACAAACCAAAACACACGTCATTACATCTGTTCCTTTTTTGTTGTATCACTTCATCCTAAGACCTAGTTCAAAATTAATTTCATCTGTTAAAATGAATCTATTCATGTTCATAGTTCAGCACCGAAGCGTTTTTAAGCGACAGTTTCAACATTAATTTTTGTTGGCCTCTGGAAACCTTTTTATTCATTTTTTCACAATGATGGCAGCACAAATGGAAGATTTTTGCTGCACAAACATTTGACACCAATTTTGTTTGTTCCGAACCCGTCAGAGTTGTCTAGAACCTGTGAGGGTTCAGGTGTATCAGAACCACCTGATCATTAAAAAACAAACAACCGACTATAAATCACACAGTTTAATATGTATAAAAACAGGAAGGGCAACAGACTACGAGGACTTGAAGGTTTTCTATACAAGATGAATCCTATAGAGACAGGAGGACGGGTGGATCTCTGCTGCTTCCCGGTTCTGGTCGGAGATCCGAGTCCAGGAGATTTCCTGTGAGGCTAATCTCAGATCTGCTCAGCAGAAATTCATTCAGTCTGTTCACAACAGGAAGTTTGAGTCTGTTTGTCTGAGACGGAGATGATCGGCGTTCCTCGCCATCAGTCCATCCCTCCGATGTTGTGCTGCTTGAACGCCTGAGAGACCAGACTCCCTGCAGGAATACAGAGGACAGTCAGAGGTCAAAGATGCCGAGCCGAAGACGCTGCAACAGAAATCTGTTTAAAAATCTCACTGAGTGAATTTCAGTCAGAAATGGTCAAACATGAAGACCCTGGGCCTAAATCAGAAACCCGGGCCTGCAGAGACGATTCTTAATAAACGCATGAAGCTGCAGCGTTCAGATCCAACATTAATACCAACATGACAGACATCTGGGACACAGCAGCCAGAACCCGAGCAGAACCAAAGCACGTCACACAGAAAGCCCGCGGAGCAAGGCGGGAGAGGGAGCAGGAGGGTCAAAGGTCAAGCAGGAAGTTCATTTGGACCAATCAGCTCGCCTGCAGGAAAACCACTGAGCAGAACCCAACTAAAGCCCATTTGGATCAGAGGCTGCAGCAGCTTTCACCTATTCTCAGTCAGTAGGGCTGGACGATATGGCTGAAAAACCTGTCACAATACAAGCATTTCATATCAGTCGATATTGATAATTATTGATTAGGTTTTAGTTCTAAATATCTGAAATTCTGCTAAAGCAGAAGCATGACTTTTCCTGTTTTATCCACAGTTTTCAATTCATGTCTTTTATTTTTAGCTAGTTATAAGCATATGTCAGCCAGAGCTGCAGTTAAAGGACGTTTTCAAATTCCTTGAGCCAAAACTAATTTTCTCAAATGCACCTTTACATACAGAGCAATGAAACAGTGCAGCTCTCTAATTAAAGCTGAACAGCAGTCAGTTTTTAAAAAGAAGCTAAAAGGCTTTTTAGGAGTTACATACTTATAGTTGTAGTGGTTAATTACTGTATATTTTATGTGTTTATCAACTTTTTGTGTGATCTGTAATAAATTTATTATTGATATGCGTGTTAAATCTGTCATCCATCATATATCTGAAGTCTTTCTATGTGTTTTAATGATGGAACCCAGAAAAAGTAGCTCATAAACAATGAAGCAAAGAGGCGAGACATTAAACTCAGCAGGTCGTTGCTAGGTAACCAAGGAATGAGTGAGTTGCTAGGCAACCAAAGAGTGAGAGAGTTGATTCCACTAACCTAGGTGAGATGTTGAGCAGCCACAGCTTTACCTCAGCCTACATCTCCCAGAATGCTGTGCGGTTCTGGATCAGAGTTCAGTTAATATTCTATCAAACAGCATGTCTATCGGGATATATATCATTATTGATTTATTGTCCAGCCCTATCAGTCAGATATTGGAGCAGATCTTCATGTTTACAGGTGAATCAGGTGTAGAGCAGCAGGCAGCTGGGTGGTTCAAGGTGAGGGGCGGGGGCTGAAAGCAGCACACAGAGGGGTTGGGAACAGGCCGGGTTTGTTAAGCAGGTCAGCCACACTCAGCAGCAGCAGCAGTTGGGGGTGGGGGGTTGGGCTTACCTGTCGCCAGGGCCCCCTCTGCCCTGACCTTCATCCCTCCTTCTCCTCCTCCTCCGCCTCCCCCCAGGCCAGAGCTGCTCAGGGCCTCGGGCCCCATGGGGAAGGGGGGCCGCTCGCCCTTGTAGGGCTTCGGCCTGAAGGAGAAGTCTTTGTCTTTACCTTTGGAGCCTTTGGGCCGACCTGCTGTCTTCTTCTTGGACTTGCTGTCCCCCTTCACTCCCAGCAGGGGGTGCACTTCTGAGGAAACAAAAGAAAGGTCGGACCTTCAGGAGGCTGGGGGAACTTTAAGAGAGACATTCTGGATTGTTGGATAAAAACAGATTAAAATGATAAATAATAGGCCTGCCACAGTAACACATTTTGTTGTTCCAGAAGTTACCGAGATAAACAATATTGTTGTTTTGAGATCATTTTCAAGTAATACAATGGTAATAACATAATGATACAAACAATAAATGAATTAATCATATGATGACTTAAAAAACTCAAAACTAATTTTCATTTGATTTATTGTTCTTTTTTCTGTCTTTCCATCAAAAACTGGATGAAACAAACCATTTTTTGAAGGAGGATTTTGGTTACAGAGACTTCATAATTTATTGATTTGTGATAATGTGTTCTTGCATTATTATGCCTTTATCATTATATCACTTGAAAATGGTCTTAAAACAACAATATCACTTATCTCAATAACTTCTGGGACAATTTATCATCCAGTAAAATGTGTTATTGTGACACATTTATTCTCAAAGGTAAATCAACTTTAAATTCTAGTGAACATTTAAAACTGGAACAGAAAGACATTTTAAATATCCAAAATAAATAAACAAACCAAATAAAACGAATTCTAAAGTATCTAAATTGTCTTTGAAAAATAGAGCTAGTGGAGACCAAAGCACCAGACTGAAGACTGGAAAAAACTGGATGACGAAAGAGAAAAAAAAAAAAGATAAATTATACAAATGAAAATAACTGAGCTCATTTTAATTTATATTGCTTTTAACTGACTTATTGCTTCATAAATAGTCCAGGAAAGGTAAATTTAACAAACAGAAACCCATCTATCCTCCTCAGCAGAACCAGACCCGGTGTAGTTGCCCTTCGTACCGTCGCTGGGCACCCCCTGCAGTTCAATGGTGGTAGTGCGGGCCTTCTTCTTGGCCGGGCCTCCTTCAGACGACGGCTGCCTCTGCTTCTTGTCGCCGCCTGGCAGCGCGTCGTCCGGGGCGCCGGGCGGCACCGAGGTGTCCGGCGGCGGCCCGAATGGGTTCTCCTCTGGATCCTCGACTTCAGGGGCGATGGGAAGGTACAGCAGGGCCTTGTTGTCCTCCAACTCCTCGTCACTGCACAAACAAACAGAGACTCAAAAACAGCTTGAACGTTTACCGGCCCCAATGTGATCAGAGGAGGTTCAAACGTTAGGAGTAAAGATTCACCTGAGAATCTTTATTTTCTGGACATAAAAGGAACATAAAAACACTAATTATAAAGATATTTCATAATCAAAGTGTGGGACAATGCTGCTCCTTGAATTTTACACACAAAACCCATTTGATCCTCACACTTTAGAACCATAAACTCTCTAAACAAAAACATAAATCAAGTGTTTTGTTTGTAAAGAAAATAGTGATAATATTTGTGCGTCGTCAACATTCAATCGATCAATCAATAAAGTTTATTTGTATAGCACATTTCAGCAACAAAGCAGTTCAAAGTGCTTGTTTGTTTCATAATTGGGAACTGCATTATGTTTTTAATGGTGTAAAGCACTTTGAGCTGCCTTGCAGCTGAAATGTGATATGCTAATTAATTTAATTAAAGTTAAAGATGTGCACATCCTTAAAAACAAACAACTGACTATAAATCACAATAGCAGGAGGACGACAGACTATGAAGGTAAAATAACGTAAAATTTCTAAAGAAAAATGCAAATTAAGTTTTTGTTTTGAAAGAAATATAGTGATAATATTTGTGTCATCAACTTTGAACTCCAAAATTGTTGGTTCTTTCTGGTGGAGGTCAGATCTGGCGCCATTCATGTAAACCTTAGTAGGATTTTGTGGGATTGACAAACTTAAAGTGAGAGAAAATGATTTATACACTGTTTTTGGTTTTATGCTTCTTTTTTTATAAATGAAAATCTGAGACATTTTCTTGGCTTTTAGTGTGTCGGGGACTGAATAGAAATGCATACCACAATTTCAGAGTCCTGTTAAGCCCATGATGTGTCTGAGAGGAATGGGATTCATCCGGCTGGTTTACCTGCTGCAGAAAGCGACGATAGGATCCACTGTGGTCACGTCCACCTCCTCATCCTCAGCAGCGTCTGCGCCTGAAACAGGAAACCAAAGTCAGCTCCAAGGTCACCTCTGAGCCGCAAGGAGACAAACGGGGAAAAACAATTCCAGACCAAAAATACCATCGACTTTTGAACCCAGAGCTCAATAGAACCAGCGACCCAATAGAACCAGTGGCCTGGTAGTTACCCGTCTGCTCCGGTTCACTTTTGTCTTCATCCTCGATATCAAACTCAGACTCCCGCTCCTCATACTCGACGTTCTCATCCAGCTCTTTGAAGTCCGGAGCGAAAGCGCTCCAGTTTTCCTACACAAAACACACACACACACACACAGAAAGACACCCAGAGAGATACACGCACAGAGAGAGAGAAACAGAATGTGGTTTGATCGTGTCAGATTGAATATCAGGTGGAAGCTGTCGACTGATCTAATTGCAGTTGAAGTCTGTCGTACCACTTGGTTCTGGGCCCAGATGGACACCACTCCACTGGAGATGGAGGCAATGATGGGTCGAACAGGATGCCACTGGAGGGCAGCAGAGACAGGATTAAATCATTTAGAGCAACACGGAGCAGAAAGTGGCGAGTTATCGTTCTCACCGCCACATCCAGCAGCAGCTCCCCTCGGGTGCCGTGCAGGATCTTCACCAGGTTCCCGATGCTCTTCTCCCAGATGTAGAGGGCGTGCTGCCGGGCCGAGCCGGCCACGATGTACTCGCCGTCGCCAGAGAAGCAGCAGCGCTTCCATGGAGTCCTGGATTGGAAACAGTCGTTTTAGGAGTCCACACCCTGATGGCAGCCGAGTTAAGAGCAGCGCCGCGTACCTGTTGACCAGATCCTGCAGCTTCTGCATTGGTTCTGGCTCGCCGTCCCGGCCGCAGGTCAGGATCTCTCTGCCGTCGTACACCCTGATGATCCTGTCAGCTGTGTTTATCAGGAAGCAGCTGCAGGAGGAGAACGAGAGCTTTTAACAACCACATCATTTACGGTGTTTCATATTCAGAATGTGACAATAGAGCCCTAACAGAACCAGACAGACTGGACCAAGAGCCCCTCTGGACCTCACCTGCCCTTTCGAGCGAATTCTATGGACTTGATGGCGGTGGTGTTACTGGTGCCGGTCGTAACTCTGAAGGACGCCACCAGCTCCTGAGTGTTGGTGTTTAACACCAGAATCTGCAACAAGACAGTTCATGGTGACGTCTCAGACTGACCCTCCGTCCATCTAGACCCAACCCTTTAGGAGTCCCACCCAACCATTTATCCACCGAACCATTAACTGACCCAATTTACCAACTCAACCCTTTACCCACCCAGTTTACCCACTAAACTCTATACCCACCCTTAACAAACTGTCCCTTTAATGACCCCACACTTTACCAACCTTTCCTTTGGCATTGCCGGTGTAAATATATTCCCCCCGCCGGTCGAACGCCGCCACCACGTTCAAGTCCGAGTCGTCGTCCACAGGCAGAACCACGTGCTTCGAGTCTGATAACGTCAGCAGCACAGGAGCTGATTTCATGGGACAAACCAGCACCTTGTCTCTGAAACACACACAGCGTTTGGTCAGAATCATGACGGTTCAGTTCTGCTGGGTAGAGACAGACAATGAGATGCTCACATGTCTCTGGGATGGTACTGCAGCTTGAGGATGGGGGACGGGAAGCGGAACCTCTGGTCACAGTCTCCAGTCAGGACATCCCACTGAGAGACAATGTTGTCTGTTGAGGCGCTCACCAGCTTGTGTCCGTCTCGACTCCAACTGGACCCAGCATAAATACAACATTCACATGAGACTTCAGCACAAAATCTATCTTCATGAGACGCAGCAGATCCTGTCTCCATTTCCACAGATCAGACCAGATTTACTTCGTATTATCATACGTTTTCATTGTGACGGAAATCTGCAGCCTGAACGGCCGTGCCTCACCACAGGGAGCAGACGGGGTGAATGTGTGCGCTGATGATCTTAGCGATTCCTCGAGTGAGGAAGTCCCAGATGACAATGCGGCCGTCGTTGCAGCCCACTGCCAGCAGGGTGCCCCAGCGGTTGAAGGTGCAGGTGAGCGCCATGCTGATGCAGTCCAGGGTGCCATCTGCCTCCTGAACACAGAAATCCAAAGTTAACACAGCTGATGGAGCCAACAACTCTCTACTAACCAACTACAGGAGACAAATATTAACCAAGATGATTCCTAACTCCTCAGTAAGCTGCTGGAGGATTAAAACATGGTGCCTTACCTCTGGGTAGTTCTGCCCGAACGATTCTACAGAAATAAAATTAAAAAAACAGGTTAAATGTTAAAGTAATCAAAACAGCAACATATACAAAAAAGGTATGAGGAGACCTGAGACATGTTACAAATTGAAACATTCAGTGGAAAAGTAATAGTAATGTAAAAAGAAGGAATGAGTTTTAAACAGCTGTCTTTTATCAAACTTTTATCAGAGCATTTCAGTGATGCTTTAACATAAGAAATAACATTTTTACTGGTTTTTGTGTGAAATTACTCAGCAAAGGTCCCCAAACATCGTCACAAATATTCTGTTCATTATTTGGAAACTTTGTAGATTCTACAGCTAATTTCATTTACAAGATTTAATCACGTGAGTAAAAACTACAATATCAACATGACATTGGCTGGCCTAGCTTGACAGGAATCTGGAAACTGAACTGGCAAACTGACCACTACATCTTTTGTTATCCAAACTTTATGATGATGGTTAACTTTTAAAATTTGGACAACAATTAGTTATGAACTACGGAATATACATAAACGTAACACTGATGGAATATTTTTTAGTGAAGGGAAAAACTTGTGCATGCTTTTATTTTTAATAGATTATTGTAATTTACTGCTGCCTGAGTCCTGACCAACACATAGAAGATGAATCATAGCTCAGCATAAACTCTCCAGTTATAGAAAAAATTAAGTTATTAGCAGAGCTGCATAGAGCAGTCAAAAACTGGGCTACAGTATGAAAACCACTACTTCATTGTGTTTATACTCAAGGTAAAGTAGAAAAGTGTTTGATAAAATGGCTATTAGCTACTTGTGATGTCTGATTTAATATTTTAAAATGACACCAGAAGGACATAAATACAAAGTTTTATGTATTTACTGGTTACTGGTATCTTCATCTCGTGTTGTGAGACAAAGATAAAACAAACATAGAAATAACCCAACTGTAAAGTAAGTATACAAAGATTTTACTCAAGAGTACCTCACAATAACATAAAATAATAATTTTAAGAAATACGGTGAAGTAAAACGACTCCTAAACATTTATTCCAAAAGTTACTAAATTAAATATAAATAGTTACTGCCCACCTCTGCTTGTTAGTCTATTCAATCGTTGTTTGTTTAATTTTACAGTTTCTATTCCGCGTTATTTTCAGTTAAACTATTTTTGTTTAATAGATGTTTATTCGATATTATCTTCCTATAAGAGATAAGAAGATAATATCTTATATCTACCCTCCTTTTCCCTCATCTCACAATAAACAAAGTGTTTTTGCTCAGTTTACTTCAGTGTTTCCACGGTAACAAACTCGCCCTGAGTAACCAAACATTAAAGCTGTAAATAGTTTGATTACGTTACATCAGCTGGCATCTTATGGCCTCACTATTTCCAGGCATTATTAGATTTAATATAACCGAAAAATGTATGGATGCTAAATGTAGCTATCTGACAGTTTCTGCTTGTATTAAAATGAAAAGCATTTATTTGTAAATATTCATCTGTTTGTTTCTAATTTATCCGTTCAGTGTAGGCAGCTTAACGTAAGTTAACAACTTTAATTGTTTTTATTTGTACTGTGACCAGAATCTTAGCTGTTAGCATCCTCGGCTAACAGAGGAAGATAACCACAACAAGACCGGAGCGCTGCAGAAAAACTGGGCAGTGGAAACAAAAAGATGCTTCTTCATATATTTACCGAGCAGCTCGAGATTCATGACTGGTTGTCCAAGGATCCAAAATCCCCTAAAGCCCGATTTCACGGAATATTTTTGTCAATTCTATTCGTTTCTGTTAACATTTGTTGCTCTGAGAGCGGCGCCACTGAGGACCCCAAACAGAGCTACCGAAGAAGTGCCTGAACTAAAAGATAGCTGCCTGTATGATTCTGATTCAGAAATAGTTTGGGCTAAAATGTTAAAATTGTAATAATAAAATAAAAAAAAATAAACACACCCGTCATATTTAAAACAAAATGACAAAAAAATAGATAAATAAATTGATTGTCATACATTAGTTTAATTAAATTAATAAACAAATAAATTAAAGGAAGAAAAAAATACATAATTTGCCCCAATAGGGTCACTTAAGTTAAATTAAATTCAGTGTTGCTGCCAGGATGGTGATGCTGTCAACAGGAAGGCTCTCCAGAAGCAGTCAATCTTGTAATAAATCTTGTAATAAAACTACTGCCTGAAGACAGGCAGTATTACTGCACAACAGTTTCATGATTTTCATGCCCAAATAACAGCTCAGTATTTGGGCAGTAACATTTACTGGATGACACCATCAGTTGGTAGCAGTTCTGCTTTTTCTGCTTTTCTTTAAATCTCTGTCTGGTCGTATGGTAAGAAAGGTGTGTGGATATGATTGTTGTCCATAATGATGGGTGGAAGAGATGGTCTGAGCTTCCGTTTTCTCTCCTTTTTAGCTCTTCTGGGATTTGGGGTCAGAATTCAGGAGCTTTTCAAATGCTAATCACCTGATCCCAGTTGTAAAAACAATACCTTGTTACCATAGTTACGCACCATAACAACTGTACCATAGTAAGATCAAACATTTTTCCAACTGGACAGACTCCAGAACCAGAGACAACAATATTCCAAACAACACAAAAAATGATGAACCAAAGTCTAGAGAGAGAAGAAATCAGAGCAAACGTATTGTTGGTACTCTACTGGATCAATCATCTCCAGTCCATCGTTCCCAGAGAGGAAAACATCTGATCAGCTGCCAAGGAGTGGACGTCCAGTGGATTCAGAGTGTGAAGACCAGAAAAACAACCAGAAATCCCAGAGCTGCACCTCAAACTCTACAAGCCTCCATTAGCAGGTTAAAGGTTAAAGGTTATGACCAGGAACCAGTTGCGCTCTTTGGAATGGTTGAAGGACAAAGCCTATTTTTTCTAGAACCAAGATGGCTGCCGGACTAAGGTTAGCAGAGCTGCATCCTGATGAAGGACAAGATTTCTGGGACAAAATCTTCTGGACAGAAGAGATGGACAGAACCATGATGGAGGAGATTGGACACTGCAGATCAGCAGACACACCTCACACCAACTTTAAAGCACGGTGGTGGATGAGTGATGATTTGGGCTGCAGGACCTGAGTGGATCTACAGTGTGTGACAGCTGAAGCTTCGTCCAGTACTGGGTCATCAACAGGAGGATGGTCCAAACACAGCAGCTAATCAGAACCATCCTGAGTTGCTTGTGGTAGCACCTGGATCTCAGGAGGGGTTCTGATTGGCTCAGTCGTCCAGGTAACTGCTCAGTGTGATGTCTGCTGCCAATATCACAACCTTCCGTTGACCCTTGACTCTTCCTCCGTTCGCTTCAACTTATTGGTTTTATTGCTGCCTATATTTCCACCAGATTTGAGTTAAAGTGCATATTTTGTGTTGAACTTACAGAACAAAATCGAAACTTAAACTTATGAGACTTCAGAAAACACGAGGCAGTAAAAGCAGCTGCTGATGCAGGATCCGG
Organism: Poeciliopsis retropinna; assembly: GCA_010277075.1. Taxonomy (NCBI): domain Eukaryota; kingdom Metazoa; phylum Chordata; class Actinopteri; order Cyprinodontiformes; family Poeciliidae; genus Poeciliopsis; species Poeciliopsis retropinna. The sequence continues at coordinate 1,842,821 of VMRM01000004.1, read as the reverse complement.
GGAAGGATCCGGAGCCGGAGCTTCAACAACCACCACACCCTGCTTCCTGTTTTCACAATAAATCTCAAAAAAGATTAATATAAAAACTGAATACATGTGAAGCTGCTGTCATAGAAAAACTGTTGCAGTTGAATACACAATTGAAAACAATTGCATATTATTGATTTATTAGGTGGATGAGGTAAAGTTTCTGAAGATGCAACATTTGAATTTTAATGAGTATAAAAATATGACGAAATCACACGTTGTCATAAAAAAATCAAACAGAATGTTTTTTCAGTTTGAGGTGTTTCTTATGTAATATTTAATGTGAAATTGTGTTTTTTGGATTTTAGTGGAGCATTTTTAATAGACACGCAGCAAACAATTTAATTAGAAGGAAACAACTGAAACGCAAACATTTTTTTATTTTCATTGTATTTTTTATGCTTTTAATGCTATTTTTATAAGATGATTGGTGTTTGAGGTTTTGTGAAGCATAGTTTGCGTATCCGTCTATCCTCAGTGCCACAACGTGAGGAGTTTTACTTTGGAGGTCTTCACCGGAAGTGCGCTGCGTCGCTACGTGTACTTTGACAGCGGGATGTCTGCGTGTCCATGAGTGCGTGTGCTTGGTGAAGGCGCCACGTCGGCAGAAGCAGCATCGAGAACAGCAGCAACGGCGGCGGGTCTGCAGAAACTCTGGAGAAGTTGGTTGTTTGGAGGGTTGACGGACTGACAGCTGCAGGGTTCAGGTTCCCCCTCCAAAACCCAGACCGAGGCCCACTTCTCAATCTGCTGCTGGCTCAGGTGTTCCAGCCAGAAGCACTGGGAACAATGGTGAAGGTAAGAACGCAACAGCATCCCCATTAAAGCGCAGCTTGCTCCAAGTTGCGCTGCTGAGGTCCAGGTGGATCAGGAACACAGTTAGAGCTTCTTGTTTTCACATTTAAAATAAAAGCCCTGGAGCAGAAACTGCAGCTGGTCCAACTAACTGAGACACCAGGTTGTTGTTTTATCTTCTGACTGCCTGGATAAAGGATAAAAACCTGCAGCTGTGGGTCACAAGGAAAACAGACGGGAAGAAAATCTGCTTTCAGGATAAATCTCCTGAAAACGCTCAGATTAGAGCAGAACGATGAGATGTGAAGCTCAGGGCTTCATGTTGTTTCACTGAAATGTGAAGAAGTTAACATCTTGGTGTCACATCTCCAACAAGATGGAGCATTCAGGGAACACCAGGAGCCAAAACTAGTCTAAAATATGCTGATTGTTTTACTAAACGTGATTAAAAGCCAGCCAAACAGACCCTTCCAGAGTGAGCGTGAGCTGAAAACATGTTAGATAATTACATGTTTAAACACGACTCTGAGCTTGAACAGTGATTTCTGTGTCTGGTTTTCCTTCCCTTCGAAGGAATGATCAGACCCCCAGGAGGCCGCAGCCTTTCCCAACCTTCCCGAGACTTTTTCCCAAGATTCAGAGTTTCATAACAAGCCAGCTTGCTGTCTGGTTTGCATTTGGCACGAAGAAAACAGTTCAGCAGCAAGCTAACAGTCAGAAAGGCTGGGTTTGGTTTGGTTTGGTTAACAGGGGATCTCTCCCTGCTTTGGCACACCTGCATCAAATGATGGCTCATTAGAAGGCCTAAAGAGAAGATTAACTTGCTGAGGAGGTTGCTTCTACCACTAGGGAGAAAACTAAAACATGCAGGATGCCGGCCCTCCAGGACCGACTTTGGACACCGAGACAGGGCAAAGCTGAGCCTTCATCAGTTGGGCTGTTGGACCCAACCTGGTTCATGTTAGAAAAAGTTGAACCAGAACATCACAAACCCGCAGTTTGACATCTGATCGGAGCATGTAAAGATATCTGATGCAGTTTTTCATATCAATCAATCAATCAGTCAATCAATCATTATTGATTAGTTTTTCAGGTATCTGAAATACTGCCAGGCTGGTGGCATGACCTTTCCTGTTTTATCCAAAGTTTTCACTCCACCTCATTGTTTTTTTATTATTATTTTTAGTAGTTTTTAGGCACAGTAGCAAAACTTTAAACTGCTGTCACGCAAGTTACCCAACAGGTTGTTGCTAGGTAACCAAAAGGGTGAGTGAGTTAGTTGATGTTACCCATCTTTAGAAAACAATCAATAAATCAATTAATTTAAAGGTAACATTTTAATATATCATTCTCTCTTTTTACCAAAACTGGATGACAAAAAGTCTTCAGTCTTTGGTCTCAACTCGCCCTTATTTTAAAGGACAGTTTTGTTTACTGAGACTTCATAATTCACTTTATTTGTTGTGTATATTGTTTTGTTTATTAATTTTGGATATTTAAAATGTCTTCCAGTTGCAGTCTTAAATGTTCATTAGAATTTAAAGCTTATTGATCTATGAGAATGTTTTTCTTGCATTATTATGCCTTCATCAAAATATAACATAAAAATACTCTGTAAACAACAATGTTATCGTTTATCACAGTAACTTCTGGAACAATTTATTGTTCAGCAACATTTGTTATGACAACCTGCCACCACAGCTTAGATCGCCATTGAGAAGCTAAAGCCTTTCCTCTGCCTATATCTCCCAGAATGCTGTGCGGTTGTGGATCAGAGTTCTGTCAGATTTATTATTTATTGTTAATCATAGTGAACATGTCCAGTCCAGTTGGTTCGGTACCAGACGACTCAAGCTGCGTTCACCTCCTGAACCCATGCAGAATGTTTACATGAGGAACTAAAGTGTTCGCTGCAACATTCTGTAGGGAAACTTTAGAAAGTGACACCAGACACAACCAGAGAAGTCTCCCAGCTGCGGACAGGAAGATGGACCGAACCACAACTCTGTAACAGCGTAAGGTCTAAAGCTGCTCTGCTCTGAACTGATTGACCCAAAACAATGTAAACATTTCTGGTTCTGGAGCAAAATCAGCTGAAGTCCAAATCCAGTGTTCAACCGGTCCAAAACGCTGCACAGCTGATGAGAGCCAACTAGATTCAGGTTCAGATTTTTCATTTAACCACTTGAGTTTATTTTGTACATATTAAAAGATGCAAATAAATAATTCAGTTCCTTTTTTGCAATAATAAAATAAAAATTTTCAGCTTTTCTTCAGTTAACTTTTTTTCATTCATGGCTGAAGATGCATCTGCAGCTAAAAAAATTTCTGACATTGACATGTGATTATTTATTGATTAATAATTGAATAGCAAAACGCGATTAATAGAAAACTTTTACAAAATGTGAAGTTAAAACTGCCAATAGAGGAGTTCTGGTTAGAACACATTAACAGGCAAAGAAGGTTTTTAATCTTTAAATGCAAAATATTTGTTCTATTTTACAGTTTTGGTTTCATGACTAAACTGAGTGCGTTGTTCTGTCAGCAAATGAAAGAGTCTGTATAGCCTGAAGTATTAAAAAATTATTTAAAATAATAGATTAATTGTTTCAGCACTAGATGTTACAGCAGACTATTTCTGTTCTGATGAATCCCTCTGAATTTCCCTACAGCTGCTTTTATCCTGCACTCAAGCACATCCGGTACACGGATCACATAATTATTAAAACAACAGTTATTTTTTATCCTCAAATGTTTTTCTTTTAATAAAATATTTCTAAACAGCATTGACCACTTTATTTTTGTCCATCCATCCAGCAGCTCAGGTTCCTTAATTTATGTGTTTTAGTCTTTATATTAAAAATCAGGTAGTTTTAATGTTCCCAGCTGGTATAATTAGTGCTTAGAGTCCAGCTTGTTGTAATTCTTGGTGACTCTTCAGGGTTTTTCTCCAGGACGTGAACAGCGTGAACGTGGAGCCGCAGCCCGGGACCAGCCTGGCCTCGGACGAAGCTGAGCCCGCCGACAGCCAGTCTCCAGAGGGTAAGCGCTGAGCCGAGGGACGTGTCTAATCGCTGGAACATCAGTGGGGAATATGGTGCAATCTAGGCTCGGATGTTGCTGCTGCTACTCCAGAACCAGTTGTTTTGTCAGCAGGATCAGTGTTTGTGTGCAGCTGCAGCTGTCTGTGTCGCAGCACCCTGTGCACCAATTCAGACCCCTTTTGGTCACCATGGCGACCCAGCCTCCTGAGGGTCTCCAGAGTGACTCAAGTGCCTCTCCAGGAGGCAATCAAATCAAATCAATTCTGAGATGTTTGCACATAGTTCTCATGTGACATCATACTTCTGGAAACTTTGTAACTGACAGCCATCTTGGTAGGCAGTTGCTGTGGAATTGCTATGACAACAATAAACAAGAACCAGCTTAGAATCAGCTCTCGCCTTGTTCCTGTCTAACTTATAATCAATATAAGGACATTACAACTATTCCTCAACTACAAATTTTGAGTACTCCACTCACCTCTGTGTAAAACTAAGATAAATATCAGTGATAATTACTGCAATACTTATTGGTGAACTAGCATGTGACGGATACTCAGTCTGCCAGTCACCATAACTTTGAATATGAAGAGTTTGTACGTCCGTTACAAATCCGTTCAAACATTGATTGTATGCGACTGTGGACTTCAGGCTGCAAAGCTCCTCCATGGTGGACTACGCCTGTTCCCTAAGTAGTGAACTATGTCATAGAATGAGATCGGCGGTATCTTGTCCACATCGTCTGACATATTTTCCTTCTCTGTCTCATATGGGTCAATCCCGACAGCAGCCATTTTGTTCATTTATTTTTCTCTTGTACTTTGTATACATATATTTTCTTTTTGTTGGTCTCTAAGCCATGGTTCATCAGTGCTTTGATGCCTTGCAAGATGGCACGGATCACTTCCGGTTCAAACTTATGTATTATTATCAAGTGTTATTTAGAAGTTCTTCCTTCAGGTTGATTTGAAAGATGCAATAAATCCAAATTCTGTTTGATCTGTGTTCCAGACCCTGGTAAAGATCACGCCGTCGCGCCGCCCAGCATGGTGTGGCGGGTCACTGGCGGCCTCTTCAACGTCACCAAGGGCGTAGTCGGCGCCGCGGTGGGCGGAGTCGCCTGGGTGGGCGGGAAGAGCCTGGAGATCACCAAGTCGGCGGTGACCACGGTGCCGTCAGTCGGGGTGGGGCTGGTGAAGGGCGGCGTCTCCGCCGTGGCTGGCGGCGTCTCCAGCGTGGGCTCTACAGTCGCCAACAAAGTGCCATTCACCGCCAAGAGGAAGGACAAGGCAGAGTGAGGTGGCGGTGATGATGATGACGATGACTGACGGATTGCCCCGCCCTGAGCCAACCGAGACAGGCTGATCTCGACCAATCAGATGCCACCGTGCCTTCCCCTGAACGCCTCGTCACAACAACTCCAGACTGTAAAATAAAGACTGTGCAGCTCTACTTCACCGACCCAAACGTGTTCTGCTCCGCGTTGGTGACGACACCCTGATGATCCCTCTACCAGTTTACAGACCAGTCTGAGGCCACGCCCTCTTCTTGCTCTCCAACCACAGACTTCTGCTGAAACCTTTCTGTCTTCAGATGCTGATTTTTGTGCTTTCTGTCTGTTTTGAAGTATTATTGCAACCTCTCTGTCAGTAAAGTGTGTGTTGAGGGATCACACTGTTTCTTCTGAGGAGCCTCCCCTTGGCTCTGCAAGCAGGAACATCTCTGAAATATCTGAAGGGTGACGACTCTGCAGCCTCTTTATGAGTTTATGAAACTTGTTGCAAAGAGCCTGACGTTACTCAGAAAAGGTGAACTGTTCCTTTAATCAGATGTTTACTCTGCTGCAGGAAGCAATCATTAGCATTTTAATGCAGCTGTTGTTGAGGATATGAAAGATGTTTATGTATTTTTTTCAATATATCAATAAAATAGTTTAGAAGGTTAGAAATGAACAGGACTTTTTCTTGGTTTCTACCAATTATACAAAATTAACTCTTTGCATGTTTTTGTCCTTCCATTTGCTGGTAGCTAAAGCAACAACGTCCAACTGTTTTATGGAAGTAAGTTTGTGTGTTCTGGTGTCTGGAAAACAAGCGGTTTCAAAAACCTCCTGACCATCAAGTCACAATTGGCGGACGCTGCCTTGTTACCCAGCAACCCAAGTGGAGCTTGACAGCTGATTTTAATTGATGTTTAATGGCTGTTGGAGAAAAGCAGCCATTAAACATCACCAGTAGTTATTGACTCGGTTCAGGAAGCGCTGCTGCTGCCTTCCTGGTGGTTCAGGACGCTCCACATCTGGGTCAAAGATGCAATAGGGCCGGACAATCAATAACAAAATATATTGTGGTAGAGGTAGATCAATATAAATGGATTATGCATCTGCTGGAATATTCACTGAACTTCAACCCAGAACTGAACAGCATTCTGGGAGATGTAGGCAGAGCAAAGACTTTAGCTGCTCAACCTATCAAGGTAAGCCAAGGAAAGTTGGTGGCATTCACTAACTCACTCACTCTATGGCTCCCTAGCAACTAACTCACTCTTTGGTTACCTAGCAACAGGCTTTTTAGTATCTTGCACAGCAGTAATTTGAAGTTTTGCCAGTGTGCCTTATATTTGCTTAAAAAAACATGAAGTGAAAATTGTGGATGAAATAGGAAAGACCATGCCACCAGCATCACAGTGTAAATATTTAAAACAATAAATATATTTATTGATATAGACTGATATGAAATGCATATTTTGTGATAAGTTTTTCGGCCAACGTCCAGCTTTGGTTGTTCAGTCATTTTCACGTGCAGTAAGTGTAAACAATGAATTGGGGGCGTGGCCAGCAGCAGCTTATGTGCATAAAAGTGACAGAAACCCTAAAACGGCATGTTCTGAAAGAAACTAAAAATGGAGAGAACTGAGGTGAATTTTGATTATTGGAGAATGATTCCATGCAGCAAAACATATAACAAACACATCTGATAGACCTACCCTAATTTGTTTAAAAGAAAGCATCATTGGTTCCAATTTAAGGTGGATTTGTTCAGAGAAACAGTTTTCATTTGGAGGCTGAAAAATGGCAGATTTAGGAACCATCACACACAGGAACCATCACACACAGGAGCCTGGTGTTTGCTGTGGTAAATCTTACTGAAATCTTTTAACTTTTTGCATACAAAGTGAGATTTATTTTCTGAAAAAGAGATCAAAATCTGCCTACAAGTCGCAGGACTCACACTGTGAACACTAGTGATGGCAGAGGTCTAATTGGTAATCTAATAAAACCGGCAGAGGGAACACGGAAGTGACTCAAATCATTAAAAAAAAAAACCAAAACGAAATAAACTAGTGAGTTTATTATTGTTCCTCCATTTGTTTTCCTGCAAATTTCTTGTTCATCCTTCAGTCCAGGAGGTGGCGGCATGCAGCTCACGGTAAGTCTGTTATTTGCCATGTAACGCCAGAAGAAGAAGAACCTGGAAGTGACGCGTTGTTTCACGCTGCTTCGTCCACATGCGGTTTCTTCCACAGGATATTTAATTTTTTGGAGGAGTTTCTGTAAAGAAACGCCGAGGCAGGAGAACAGGAGGAATCCTGCTGCGAGTTTAAGGTGAATTTTATTTAAACATTTGTTATTATCTGCATGTTTCAAGCTTCATCAACAAAAACGTGATCAAATATGATCAACTGTGTGACAATCAGCTGTTCCCTCAGACCAAACGTCTCCTGATGAAGCGGTTATTATCGCAGATTCTGACAAATTATTCGATTATAGAGCTGTGTGTAAATTAAACATGAATCAAATATCAATATACTTTATTTATTTCCTTTATATTTACCAACAGGCGACTCCAGTAAGAGTAGGAGTCCTTAGCTTCACTCAAGAAAAATCAAGTAAACATCTTTTTTTTATTCGAAAGGATTTTCAGAACTGGATCATAAGATATATTTTCCATGTTTAAGTTTTGATTTAATAGGAATTGGTCTTTTAGCAGCAGATAAAGCAAGCTACAGTAATAAACTATTTTAATCCTGGCTGTATTTTCATTAAAAAGTGCTATTTTTTAGAAAGTTACCTCCATTTTTAATCCAAGTGAAACAAATTAATTTGAAGATTTGTTAAAACCCCAATCATTTCACCCATATAACAATAATTTCCATTGAATCAGAAGGTTTCCTTGTAATGATTTCTGTATTTTTACACTGTATTGTTTTGTATTTTTATAGATTGTTTTCACTTATTTTTTCTCTTTGGTTAAATATATCTGTTTCATTGTGAGTTGTTGAATTGTTCTGCAGCTTTAAGTTATATATAAGGGGGGAAAGAATCTGACTTAGTAATTTAAAATTAGATTTCCAGAATTTTCAAAGACAAAACCGAAAATAAATAATGCTAATAAATATGATAATAAAATAGATTTGGGAAGAAGAAAAACTTGATAATGTTTTTTATATATATATATATATATATCAAAATTACCAGAGTAAAGTACTTCCCAGGACAATTTGCAGTGTTTACAGTATTTTATTTATTTATTTTTTTACCTCTAAATCACCCAAAAGACTGATTTAGGGGTTTGGACGTTATTTTAAACAACAAAGCTGGTGTGGAAACAAGAGGTCTCACTCTAACATAAACTGTGGATCTGTGTTTCTGATGCATTTTTGGTTAAAATGTTTGTTCTTCATTCAGTGAAGTTACTCCCAGAGTTGCAGTAGTTAGTAATTTACTAAGTACCAACTTGACTTTTAGGAGTTGAATGACTCCTAAAAGTGTATATTTTTTTAAGTTATGGAGGGTTCACTGTGGTTTCGTCTCTGTCCATCAGACGGTTTGCTGAGAAGATGCTGAGTGATGCTGAGGCTGCAGAGCTGCTGGCCTTCCTGACGCCCAGTACCCGGCCGGATGTGAAGGGGAAGGCCACGGAGTACATCCTAGGGCTGTCTGGAAGCAGGTGGGACGCTGACCTCTGAGCGGTGGGGTCATTCAGGGTTATTATGGTTTTGGGCTTTTCATTATTGTTTAGTTTTATTTCATTGTGATTTTTGTTTTGTTCGCCATGAGTTTAAAAACGCTAATAAATAGATTAATTAACACAAAAATAAAGGCTATTATATCTATAATTAGAGCATTTTTTTTTTTTTTAGTTTTATAATCACACAATATATTTCTAGTTATTTATAGTTTTTCCCCATAAATTACTGTTTTTATTTACTTAGGTCAACAAAAAGGTTTTCTATTTTGTTAGTTTTAGTGAACTATCATAATCTTTGTGGGGCGCTGACCTCTGTAGAGGTCAGGGGTCACCATAGATTGACTCAGGAGCATCAACATTGTTTTTTTCAGAGATGGCTGCCGATTCCTGCGCTCTAAACCCGACCTCTTAGCTCGTCTGTTTGCGCTGACCTCCGACCCCTCTGTTGCCATAGCGAAGGACTGCTACCACATCCTAATCAACCTGTCAGCTGATGAGACTCTGCACCAGGTGAGCAGCAGGTGAAGGACAAAGCTGAAGTTGGCTAATACTAATAATAATAATGTAGTGATGAGATTAATTTAACTAATAATAATAATATTTCGGATTAATTTATGGGACAGAGGTGGAACCCAATGAACACATTTGGTGTTAATTTGCTGCATTAAATAAGAAGTAGTCTGAACCCTGAAGATGAAATAATAATCAGGATATTTAATGGCAGGAGTCAGTTCTGACCTTTGAATCAGTTCTGACCTTTGACCTCTGAAGGCCTGCTGGTCTCTGTGTTTTCCCCAGGTTCTGGTCTGTGAGGTTCAGGTTCTTCCGGTTCTGTTGAAGAACCTGCAGGATCCAGAGTTTTTGTTCTCTGATCAGATCTGCACCATCCTGTCCAACCTGAGCCGCCATGATAAGACCTGCAGGACCGTCTTCCAGGTACGCCAGGCCAGTTGATTCTCAGGGTTCAGCTGCAGAAACATCAGTGCAGACATCGGGCTCCTCTAACCTGTCAGGTGGATGAAGTTCCTCCTCACCTGTCGGGTTAAAGCCTCTGCTGGTTGCTCTCTCAGGTCCTGCAGGAGGAGCTTGGTCTGGCCCAGCTGGTGGAAATCTTCTGCAATGAAAGCTTCAACAGAAAGGCCAAGCTGCACTACCTGGGCCCCCTGCTGTCCAACCTGACCCAGCTTCCCGAGGCCAGGAGCCTCATGATGGACCGGGACAGGTGAGTTTCAGAGCTAGAAGTCGAGTTTTATGGACCAGAGAACATTTGGCCTCTCATCTGGATATTTATCTTTTAGATACTAAACTCTAGGATATTTTCTGCTCCAGGTGTGTGATCCAGCGTTTGCTGCCGTTCACTCAGTACGAGGCGTCAGAGGTGAGGAGGGGCGGCGTCATCGGCACGCTGAGGAACTGCTGCTTCGACCACGGTGAGAAACTCCCAGCACCGTCCGGATTAAGTCTGAAGCATGAACCAGAACCAGAACCAAAAACAGCTCTGACATCCTTCTGCTGTGATCCGCAGCTCATCATGCGTGGCTGCTGAGCGACACAGTGGACGTGCTGCCGTTCCTGCTTCTGCCTCTGGCCGGCCCGGAGGAGCTCACTGAGGAGGAGAACGAAGGCAGGTCCAAAAAAAAGACCTTTAAATAATTAGGATATGATCGAAAAGATTATTTATTTCAGTTGTTCGGTTTAAAAAGTGAAACATTTCAACTGATGAGAATCCAACAGTCATTTCCTAGGAAATTAGAAAATGATTTAATTTCCAAGTTATTTGGAAGAAAACGTCAAACAAAAGTCGTGTTTCTGTTGATTAAGAGAGGAAATTATTTACAAAGTCCTGATTTGACTCTGATTTTTTTGGGGACATTTGTAGCAAATAAGAATCTTGATTCTTATGTGAAGCTAAAGGCTAATCCATATTTGGACGCTAACCTTTAAAACCCCATCAGACTAATTAAATAAATCCCATATAAGTCTATCACAACAACAAATTTAGCAGCACGATAAATTCTCCCAGTAATTATTGATATCAACGATAATATTGTTGTTTTGAGGCAATATTAGAGTAATGACGTAATAATGCAAGAACACTTTCTCACAGATTAATAAACTTTAAATTCTGCTGAACATTTAACACTGGAACTAGGAGACATTTTAAATATCCAAAACAAATAAACAAAACAGCAGAAACAGATAATAAAAAAACAGAATTGTCCTTCAAAAAACAATTTAGTTGAGATCAAATCACCAGACTGAACACTTTAGTCATTCTGGTTTTGGTAAAAAGATAGATAAGAGAAGAATGATGAATCATACAATTTATTAGTTTCAGTTTAATGCTTATTGTAAAAGGCCTACTTCTGGATCAACTTTACAGTAACAGTGCTTTTTCCTGTTGCTTTCACACTTTTTCCTTCCACTCAACATTCCATTAACAGACAGCTTCTCTAGCAATAATGTTTGGGTTGTGTTTGCCACACAGAGACGTGACATTTCTGTTTCACATCAGTTCTAATCTTCTGAAAAAGTTTGAGTTTTTTTTTTCATTGGCCAAAGTTAATTAAGTCTTTGTTTTGATTGATATTTTAATTTATTTATGCATGCACTTGTATTCTGTTTCAATGATTCTCTCTTCCAGTTAGTAAACTGGTGAATTAATGTCTGTCTAAGTGTTTAGCTTTTCAGTCCAGTCCAGGGTTCTATGCTCAGTCGTCTGCAGAACTTCAACACAGACCTGATTCAGGAACCTTTCCACACTGATTAGGTCAAAGGTCAGAGATTAGAGACCAAAACTAAACATATTTGGCTGAAACTGGTGAAAAATCAAACTGACTCAGCGCCATTAAATGCTCAGGAAACGCCTCATTAGAATAATCTGGACAGATTATAATCCTTAGCTCTGTTGCTCAGGTCTGCCTGTGGACCTGCAGTATCTGCCAGAGGACAAGCAGCGAGAAGCGGACCCCGACATCAGGAAGATGCTGCTGGAAACCCTGCTACTGGTACCACACGCACACACACACACACACACACACACAGATCTGGTTTATTCAGACTTCCTGACGGTCGGCTCCACCCCCAGCTGACGGCGACTAAAGCCGGCCGCCTGGCGCTCCGACAGAAGAACGTTTATCCCATTGTGAGGGAGCTCCACCGCTGGGAGAAAGATGTTCATGTCGGCGCCGCCTGCGAGAAACTGGTCCAGGTGAGAAACTCTGACCTGCTGGGATCTGAGCAGCCGCTAGTCTGTAGGAGCTCCTAGTCCAGTCTTACGTCTCTGTCCTTCCAGGTGCTGATCGGAGACGAGCCAGAGCACGGCATGGAGAACCTGATGGAGGTGGAAATCCCGCAGGACGTGGAGGACAAGCTGAGGGAGGCGGATGCCAAGGAGCAGCAGGAGCTGCAAGAGGAGGAGAGAAGGAGGAGAGAGGAAGAGAAGCAGGAGAAGTAATCCGGGCTAAGGACTTATCCGGTCTTCATCTCCTCCTGTTTCTGTCATCAGCAGCTCTTCACTGAACTCTGGCTGCTGGTCCTGGTTCCAGTCCAGCTACTGACGTCTCTGAGTCCATGTAGAGACGGAGGGACAAACTGACCTTTGACATTCAGACAAATATAATGGTCATTATTTTTCTCGTTCTGAAGGGGGCTGCAGTGTGCAGTAGCTCTGGGGTCATCTGGGGTCAGCTGGCAGGTCGCTGTGAGGAGGAGAGACTCAACCTTCTCTGTTAGTCTGAACAGCTTTGAGATACCAGCAGAATGATCAATTTAGGACCGATCACAGTGTTACAGATCTGTTATAGTTTTTTTTCTGCATGGTCGTTCATGGTCGTACTAATTAAATGTGACCTCAGACTTCTGTGTTTCTGACCCTAAAGCGACCCGCGAGCTCAGAAGAACATAGACGTCATCCAGCAGCGCTCCGTAAACCCAGTTACTGTTGAAATAACATCACTGTTATAAATTTCTGGTTAAATATTTCTCCCTGAGCTGTTGCTGGACAATAAATCAATAACAATATATATCGCAATAGACTTGTGATCAATATTATTCACTGAACTCTGATCCAGAACTGCATTCTGGGAGATTTAGACGGAGGAAAGACTTTAGCCGCTAAGCATGTTGGTGGAATCAACTAACTGTCACTTTATTGTATTTCAATGGCATTAAATACAGCAACTCATTTAACAGTACAGCATCATTATGAAGTTGTTTTTTAAGATTTGGTTTCTGTTTATTTTAAAGAAGCAATAAATCCAAATAAGATGAAGATAAGATAAATCAGGAAGATAAAGATATTTTTTTCCACTAGTTTAGAATGAAGTTACAAACTTTAGGGAACTGAATATATCATAAAAAATATATGAAAAATATTTTTAAAATCTATACATTATATTTATGATATATTTCATCTAATCGTTCAGACAGTTTGTAGCTTTTGGGTCATATTTCCATTCCTTTTAATTGTGGTCCATTTGGTTCTGCTGCCAGCCGCGTTTTCAACACCCAGACCGACCAGAAGAGGGCGCCACGCATTTCTCCATCTCATCTCCCATCTGAGCGGAAATTCATCTCTTAAGTTGAAAACAAACAGAAAAATGTTTTTACTTGGAAACTGACTCAAAGGATTTTAATTGAACCGGATCACAGTTCGGATCCGATTCTTTTTCCAAGTCCTCCACTTCTCCTCCACAATAGCAGCCTTCCCCCCATATTTTAGGTTTTTTAAAGCAGATTTTTGTAAATTTCCAGATTTAAACTTTTTAGTTAAGCAAAGCATTTTAAGGTTCAGATGATAAGAGTTCACTATCGCAGTTCTTCCAGGTCAATAAACCATAGTAGAAGCCAGTTTGTCTTGTTTTAGAGAAAGTTGAGACTCTTGGACAGTAAATAAACTAAAGTGAAGGAGAAGTGAGAGCTGAATGAGTTCAGACTCAGTAATAAATCAGATGAAGCAGTTTGGTTTTTCCTCTGAGGTGAGTCTTGAAGACATTCTTGAAGGAAGTGACAGGAGCTCCCTAAATAATTTAGGGTCAAAATAATCAAATTAGTTTCTGAATTGAAGGTTATTTATCCACATTTATTGTCTCTTCAATAGCGAAATTTCAGTTGGGAGTGGGCGGGGCCTCAGGGGGCGGGGCTGTGTGAGCCAGCCAATCAGAGCTCTCCTTTCTCTTTCTGTGTGCTGTACGTGCCAGACGTGTCTTCCCTCCGATGGCTGGCCTTCCGGGAGCATCAGGACCTCCTGCAGTAGAAAGATGGCCTGGTTCTGGTTCTGGTTCTAGACCTCTGATTCTTGGTTTGTGGATTTTCTGTACAACATCTTGATACTTGAAACCCTTCAAAGCTGAAGGTAGTAAAGCAACATGTTCTCTGCTTGGTCCTTACTTCCTGACTAGCCATTGCTCTGAGCAACAAAAGCAAGGTCAAAGGTCAAACTCAAGCTTGGATTTGAACACAAAGAATAACTTCAGGATGCCAAGAAAAGTAAAAACACAACTCTTTAGAGTTTGTTAAGATAATACATTTATTTATTAACTAAACCAGAAATAAAACAATAAACTCTGCTTTTCTACTTCTTTATACAACAATAATTTTATCCTCTGGACATAGTTTGGGTCCAGTTTGCTGAAGACTAACATTTTTATCAGTCTTCAGCCAGCAGGAGGAGCTGTTTCCTTCAGCAGCTAAAAAAAGCCACATTCACATGCCAGGATTTATTTAGCAAATAGATAAAATAACAGCCAACCAATCAGCTCATAGGGTTCTTACTGTTACGTGATGCGACTCAGAGATGGACTGTGTCTCGTCCTGTCATACTGACATGAATCTGAGTCAGTGATTCAATCCGTTTCCAGTGTGTTTGTGCTGGTTCGACTTCTGCTTTACATACAGAAATAAAGTCTGTAACACCTGAATCAATAGACAGAGCAGTGAAGATGTGTTTCATGGCCAGCTGTAGTGTCCTGGGAAGTTGTAAGGTAACTTCCCAGGACAACCTTTAAGCTTGTCCTGGGAAGCTTTAGGCTAAATCTGGTGACCTGGGAAGCTTTAGACTAGGTATGACTTACTGGGAATCCTTTAAGCCAACTGCGGTGTTCTGGGTCGCTTTAGGTTAGCTGTGGAAACTTGGGAAACCTTGATGCTAATTATTGTGTTCTGAGAAGCATGATTAAGGCTAACTGTCATGTCCTGGGAAGCTTTAGGGTAGTCATAGAGTTCTGGTGAGTTTAGGCTACCCCTGGCATCCTGTGAAGCTGTGGGATAGTTGTGGTGTCCTACTAAGCTTTAGGCTAACTTCTGTGTCCTGGTGAGCTTTAGGCTAACTGTTGTGTCCTGGTGAGCTTTAGGCTAACTGTTGTGACCTGGTGAGCTTTAGGCTAACTGTTGTGACCTGGTGAGCTTTAGGCTAACTGTTGTGTCCTGGTGAACTTTAGGCTAACTGTTGTGTCCCGGTGAGCTTTAGGCTAACTGTTGTGTCCTGGTGAGCTTCTGGTGTAGTGGGAAGTGCCTGAATAAATGAGACAGAACTGTGAAGACTTGCTTTAGGGAAGCAAGTCCCTAAAGCAAGCTTTAGGGACTTGCAAGCTTCCCAGTGCCTGAATGCCCGCTCTGGGCCTGATCTGGCCTGAATGGGATTGTCAGCTCTGTGAAACATTCAACAGCCTGCTGAAGAGCAGCTTTGAGCTCATGCTACCAGAATAACAAGAGTCCCTCCTCCACTCGCTGCTCCATGGGAGTGCCTACCTCTCTGAGGGCCTGTTTACAGAGACCAGAGGGTGTCAGGAGGTCTGATTCAGAGCCTACAACTCCACAGGAACAGTTAGTGATACTCCTGACACCAGTGGAATCAAACTACCAACATTTTATCCACGGATCAGAAACTAAATGTCATGTTGCATGCTAACAGCTGCTATTTAAACCAGGCTCTTTGTGTTTGGTTGTCACTTGGTTTTACATTTGGATTATTCTGGGTTGTTTTGTTCTAATCTTTGTCTTGCTACAGCAGCAGAAAAACACCATGTGTGGCCCTTATTCTGTCAGGTGACAGCATCAAGTTCACCAAAACTGGACAATGACAGACTGGAAAAACTGATCCCACAGTTCAGTGGCGCAAAAAGTGGGTATGCGCTGTATGCAACGCATAGGGGCGCTGCACTCGAGGGGGCGCAAAAAACGATGTGGGGATTTTTTTTTTTCCAAGTCAGCATTTATGTACGTAAAAGCTGTTCGTGTATGAAATGATCGATAACAGAGGAACAGCAACTCTCCCAGCCGCTCTCTCTCACCTACGTGAAACTAGCTTGGGCACGCTCCCCTTCGAGGACGTGCTGAGGCGTTTTTTTTCTTTTAAATTTGAATTGTATTCATGAACTCGACAACAGTACAAAACAGAAAACGGAAGAAGGGGAGGAATAAAGATGTCGCAGAGACGAAGGAAAGCTTTTCAAAGTGGTTGAAAGACAGAAGGTAAGTAATGTCAGTGTATCAACAAGAGAGTTGTAAATATTCAGGTTAGCTTAAACTAGCCTAAAATAACAGGCGGGTGTTGTTGTCTCCGTTCTGTATTGAACCAATACGAGACGCGATTTATTCCGTATTGCTATAAATGTCCGATAGACACACCTATCACACACATCTCAACAATAAGTGTAATAATAATGACCAAAATAAAACATGGGAAATATTAAGGTCAGCTAAATTGTCGTTGCGGGACCTAAATAGCCCCTCCCTCCCAACCCCACTAAATGACGCTGTTGTCACGGTTGCCTAGAGACGGACACTGCGCAGCCGCGGTGAGCTGCCGTTAACCCGCGTGTTTTTAAAATGTCCACCCGATACTGCACTGTCCTTAGAAGCAAAATCTCTGGCAAAAATACAGACGGTAGTGGGAAGACGCATATTCCAGGCTAAACAATCACAGTGAAGTTTAATAGGGGCATTAAAAAAAAATGTGTCGGCGGTATTCAGGGCGCACAGTGGGTTGTTTGATACCAGACAGAATGGGTCAGGAGAAGAACCGCAGACCCGTCAGAACCTAAAGAACCAGACATCAGTCTCTTCATCCTTCAGTCATTTCCTGAGACCGAAAAAGAATATGAATAGCAATTTAAAGAACAAATCATACAAATAGAATGGATAAATAAAATAACATAAAAAAGATGGTGAAGAGAAACTATTTATTTTATTTTATAGGCGGCTCTAGACTCAGGCTAACAGAAGTGGCTCTTTAGCTCACTTACATAGTAAATAATAAAATATTGCCCTGTTTTTTGTTCCGTTCTTTTTAAATTGCTCTGTAGGCAGAAGTTTATTCACATATATGTACATTTATTATTGTTGATACCTTAATTAAAGATTAGATGTACAAGTTTATGTCATGGGGCAGGGCGGACAGGGGTGGCGCTGATGACATGTTCGCATACACCTCAGAAAGTATGTAGTTGCGCCCCTGCCACAGTTTCAGCTTGGTGTGGCTGGTAAAAAAAAAAAAAAAAAGTTGTTAAATGGTTAATAGAGTAGCCATGTTGTGAGGGCTTCCTAAAAGTGGAGGCTTTTTTAATGAGACAGACGCCCAATTTCAAGGTGTCAAATTACAAAGTGAAATTTCTTTTAAGTCACACTAAATATATATAGCATTTTTATAACAACAGAAGTTAGCATAGCTACTTAATTATGCTATAAAATGGTACTATGTGGCTGGAAAACACATAATACTGACCCTTTAAGAAGAATCTGAAGATAAAATGGGGGTTATGAGATTATCTGATCACAAACAACAAAACTTTGTTTTAAAGAAAGAAAACATAGCTGCTTGATGGTCCAGTCAATTGCCACACTTAAATCCAATCAATAACTGAAGATCAATGTGCCCAGAGAAGAACCCAGGAACCATATAGACTTGAGGAATGTATGTTGAATTATTGGCCAAAATCTGATATTTTCTCCAAAGTAAGAGTCTCTATCATTACCCAAAATAGATTTTCTGCTAAGTATCAGATAAATTATGTTCAAAAATAATTCCTCTTCAGATATAACATGTTTCATGAGTATAAACGAAGAAAACATAGGGGACCAAAATGAAAAGTTAAAGAGTAGGCATGTTCAATCAGGATAACAAAACAAATGAGCTGAACACATTCCTGTTTTATTGCCTAACCACCTCAGTGCAACTTCTTCCTGACCTCCTGATCCTGACGTCTTCACACATATGTAGTGACCCAAGGTCACATCTCCAGACTTTCTCTTTCCAGGAAACAGAGAAACCATTTAACAGCTAATTGGACATTAGCAGAAAGTTAGCTAATAGAAAATTAGCTACTGAATGTGTGAATGGTAGAAAAACAAACCACCGTTACAGAAGAACCATTTATCTACCATCTTTTGTGGCAATACCGACTAGTCTTAGTATTCACGACAGACTCTGCTGCTCGGAGACGTTTTAGCACGTGCATGGGAATGATTAACAGCGCTAAGACCCGCCTCCTGGTTCTGATTGGTTGTTTCTAGTTAGCACTGGGAGAAGGCAGAGAAGTTTATAGTTTTCACAGAATGTCTGTCTTAGAACAAACTTTCACAACAAATATGTAAAAAATATATATTTTTTATAAATGTTACATGCTGCAGCTCTAATGTTAAATTCTTCAGACGATAAAATGGGTTGGATAAGGAAACACAAGCTGGAAGCCGCATGTTGGATGGAATCTGTGATAATGGGTAATAAATCTTATTACAAATGGGAGCAGATCTGGAGAGTTACTGTTGATTTGTTTTGGTCCTGCTGTGTTTTCTGCATCCTGATTGGCCGGGCTCTGCAACCAAAGGGAAGTTTATACTAGTGGAACAAACGGCTGTACTTTTCCACTCCAAACTTTGGCATCTGACTCTGTCCACTCCGCCTTCTCCCCTTCAGCTTCATGTATTCATAACACACGCACGCATACACACACACTCCTCCCATTCACACATACACTTAGGTAATGGAGGTTTCTCCCAGGGTTTCTAGTTTTAGTGCAGAGCTACAATAACTACCTCTCACCATCTGATTGGTTCAATGTTATGCTTAAAGAATAAAGGAACATGTTGTTCTCTATTTGGGCTGTGATTCACTTCAGATGTTCTGAAATGTGACCATAAGTCCTTCGGTTCCCTTGGTCGAGGTTCCCTCGTCACAATCGGTGTTTCCAGACCCACACTTTTTTATGGTGTTGTTTCAACTGGTAGCTCCTAAAACTGGGCTGAATTTAGGAATAACTGGTCAAACGATCGACAACAAACTGTTGATCCAGTTGGGTTAAGACTAAATTAATGTCATCACAGATTTACATTAAAAATATTAATATCTGCTACACTGGACCAACAAAATCTTTTAAGTTTTACTGAACTTAGTGCAGCCCACTTCATGCCAACTCAGCCAAGTGTGGTAGATGTTTATTTAGTTGTATTTTTTAACATTGTATGTAGTGATAAAAAAAAATACAGATTTTTCAGATTTTTAGGTCTGCTTTTAGACAGACCTAAAAGCTGCCTTAAAGCTTTTAGGTAACTTTTATTTAAAAAAAAAAATATATATATATATATATATATATATATATATATATATATATATATATATATATATATATATATATATATATATATATATATATATATATATATATATGTAAAATCCCTTCTCACCCACCGCGGGTAGTTCTTATCCTCTGAGCTCGGGTCCTCTACCAGAGGCCTGGGAGCTTGAGGGTTCTGCGCAGTATGCCTGTGCCTAGAACTGCACATTTCTGGACTGAGATGTCTGATGTTGTTTCTGGGATCTGTTGTAGCCACTGCTCCAGTTTGGGGGTGACTGCCCCGATGACCACAGGCACCACTGTGGTCTTCACCTTCCAGGCCCTCTCCATATATATATATATATATATATATATATATATATATATATATATATATATATATATATATATATATATATATATATATATATATATATATATATATATATATATATATATATCACTGTCAAGACTGTTTTAATAAAAGACAGATGATCTGTCAAATAAAACTGAAAAACTATTATAACCCTGGTTCAGACTGGGTTCTGGGGTTCTGGGTTTCTGGCTCTGGGTTGGAGATTAGATCTATGACCACTATGATTGGTTTACTGACACAGTTTAGGACAAGAGGAAAACAATCCCTCACCTCTGCAGTGATGAAGCTGTGTTACAGTGTGGGAGTGTCAGCGATCCTCCTAACCATCCTGTATGCTGCAGGTCTGCCTCAACTTGTTTTTGGATCACTGCCCTTTCACCTCAGTAGCTCAGATTTTTCAGTTAATGTGTGCCGAGCTAAAAATGCTGGGCTGAATTTTCCTTCCAAGCTGTTTCTATCTTTTCTGTTTTCTTTCAGCTACATATTGACTCATTTTCAAAGGAAAATCTGGAAAAAGTCCTTCGGAGAATTGTCGACTCGTTAAAAGATAACAAGTTGCTCTGACACAGACAGAAAGGACCTTTGGACTGAAGCGCAAACTTTGCATGTTTGTCTGCCTGCAGATCTCTGTTAATGTTGTTAGCAGTGAAAGTGTGTTACACACACACACAGACACAGCATTTCTGATATTTGTTCATCATATCAACTTCACTTCCTGTCTACAGAGGCAGCTGACACACAAAGGAAACATTGCAACAGCTTGGCTCACAAAGCAGAAGCTGTGAAACAACCAGGGCTGTAGTGCAGGGGTGTCCAAAGTGTGGCCCAGGGGCCTTTTGCTGCACTCTGAAAGATTTTCTGTGGCCCCGGATTTCAATGTAAGCATAGGAAATGGACAAATGGACATGTTTTCATCTTGTGGACCAAGAGTTTCTTTACAGATAAATAACATCTTAACAGCTTTTCTACATTGGTCTTACATTTGGACAAACATTGAACTACTTATACCCAAACGCAATGCAATCAGTCCTAAAATAATCAGAAACTATGGGTCTGTTTTATGACAACAGAATTGCAGAAGACTTTGTATGTTTTCTATCTGGTGTGATGTACAATTTGACTTTACTTTATTATTAATAAATAAAACAAAAAAGCACAAAAAGATACTTTTTTTGGTGCTCTAATTGCTTACGACTGAAGGATTTTGGCCCACGTGGCACAAAGTTTGGACACCACTACAAAGGGGAGAGAGACCCTGAGTCTTAGAATGAGATAAGATAAGCAGCAGAACAAACAGAGCCTGGGTCACTGTGTGTGTGTGTGCTTATATGTGTTTGTGCGTGAGTGATCCGCTTGACAGTCAGAGGTCGTGCTGAAGAGGTCAAACCTGCTGCTGGCAGGACCTCTCTTCTTGCTGGGACAACAGACCATTTTCTTTTTCTCACTCTCCTACGTCTCTCCAATTAGCATCATTTGCTGTTATTTTTAACTTTCTGCTCTCTATTTTTTTCTCTTCATACACCTGGTCTGCGTTGTGTTTAGCTGAGCCACAACTGCCAAAAACTAAATGTTCATTTCTAGATGATCACATGACCCTCAGTGTTTAACCCCATTTAAAGCACCAAAAATAACTTTGGTGGACAAAAGTGTTCAGGATTTTTATGTATGTATTTTTTAATGTTAATTTTATTTTGTTGATGAAATATTATGAAATATTTTTTGTGCCTTAAATGTCTTGAGTTTGAAAATTTTGGAGTTTTAAAGCTCTAAAACAGGTTTTATGAAAAATATCAAAATTTTATTGTTGTAATAATTCATCATTTATACTCATGTAAATCCACAAAGATAGTCATAATAAACATTTATTTATTTTCATTCTGCATACAGTAAAAAGCTTCACAGAGTTCTCATCGGCCAATCATCTGAGCCTGATCTGCCCAGCTGGATGCTGATTGGCTGTTCGGGCTCAAGCCCACCATTTCTTTGTGTTCAACAGCAAGAGACAGACACCTCAGAGACCGGAGACGTTTATGTCCAAATGTCCACAGCAAAGACAGGACAAAGACAAATAAAAAGAGTAGAAAACAATAACCCAGCTCCATCTTGGTCCGGTTCTTGTGGAGTCCGGTCAGATTTTGACTCAGTGAGGACAGTAAACTGGACAGTGTTACACCATATTCTGTGACCATAAGAGGAGCTGTAGCATTTTAACAACAACGTAACCTTTGCAGGGCGGGTGGAAACAAACGCAAAAGGAAAAATAAAGAAAAAACAAAACAAAAAAAAGAACCAAAAGTATTAATGACTGTCAGGAAATCCAGTCACTGAATATGAAAGTTCTTATCAGAAACTGGCCAACTGTAACTTATAGTAAAATACTAAACTCTATTACTCAAGAATTTAATTGTTTTAAATTAAATACTTCAATTTAATTTAAAACAAATTAAAAATCAATTTATCACACAATAAATTAAAATTCCATTTGCTTGATTTATCATTTTTCTCTTTTCTCTCCTTCTACCAAACATTGGGTGACAAAAGTCTTTGGTCTCAACTAGCCCTTTTGTGAAGAACAGTATTTTTTACACACTTCATAAATTATTTTATATGCTGTATTGTTTGTTTGTTTTGTTTGTTTATTTTGGATAAACAAACAATAGTTGTTTTGTTTGTTTATTTTGGATATTTAAAATGTCTTTCAGTTCTGGTATTAAATATTTATTAGAATTTAATCTTTGAGAATGTGTCCTTGCATTATTATCCCATTAGCATTGAAATACTTGAAAATACTTGATAATAACAATATTATCGTTTATCGCAATAACTTCTTGGACAATTTATCATCCAGCAAAATTGGTTTTTGTGACAGGTCTATGTAAATATTTCCAAAGGTAGTCATAATATTAGTGATCAGATATTATTGTTTATTTGTTGTTTGGCTTTTTTTGTATTTTATTAATTTGCATTTGCTTACCCCTCACCCCTTTTTTTTTAGCATTGTGTTAAAATGCAACAGCGCCTCCTACGGTCACAAGGTCATCCTCACGCTGCCAGGAAGTCGCAGAACTGAGCGAAGTCCCTCTGCATGAAGTTGTGGCTGAGCTGCAAGTCGTCCTCCGAGGGGATGTACTGGACGCTGTCCTCCTGCAGGAACATGCGCAGCTCCGGCGGTCCTGGCAGCACCGGCGGCTCGGGGCCGTCCAACAGGCCGCCCCTGGCGTTCTCCAGGACGCCCAGGTATGAGTCCATGTCAGTGAGCTCCAGGTCGCTGTCGGAGCTGCAGCCGCTGTCGCCACCCACCGAGTCGGAGCGCAGCTGCTGCATCTGGTACTTCTCCTGCATCAGAAACTGGTTGGTGTTCTGGGGGGCCTGCATGCCCCGGGCCCCCTTGCCCTGGATGTTGACTGGACGCAGGGACCGCAGCAGCCTGCGGGGGCGCTGCGGGCGATGGGGGCGGGGTTTGTGGCGGGGAAGGCGCGCCCTGGACCCCCCTTGCCTCCGGCTCTGCTGGCGGCCACCGCAGCTCTTGGTCCAGCTGGCCGTCCAGCCGGGCGTCTCGCCGCTCTTCCTGCGGACGTCGGCCTCCCTCAGCTTCTCGTCCTGCCGCCTCTGCTGCTGGAAGATCCTCCTACACATGATCTCTGAGAGCATTTCTTATGTTTCTCGCCTCCTTCTGCTTCACATCGCTTCTGCTTCAGATCACAGCTGACCCTCCTCTTTGTCACTCTACCTTTTCACCACTCTGGCTCTTTTCTTCTTGACCTCTGGCTTTGGCTGGTGCATCGCCCGCTCTTCTTCCACCTGCAGCAGCAGCTTGCCTGCTGGTCTGACTCTCTGACCCCCTGATGTCTCTTCTTCTCCTGTCTGAAGGCTGGATCAGCTGCTGGATCGGGTGCAGAGTGAATGCAGTGAACTAATGAGGCGTTCAGGGAACGTCGGGCTGCCTGGAGTCCAGTCAGGGAGTGTGATGCTCTCTGCTCTGACAGAACTGGATGTGTCTCTTCCTCCTCCTCACAGCCAACATAAAGAGCTGGACCGGTCCACTTCCTGCAGAGGGAGGGGGCGGCGCCTTCAGGCTCCTCCGGTTGAGGCTTAACCCTCTGAACATGACAGAAGGTCAAAGGTCTCAGTGGATCTGCTGAGAGTTGGACCTCTGGACCCAGACGGATGGAGCTGTTTGTGTCCAGCAGAGAGCGTAACTCCCCCTGCAGCCTGATGATGGTTCAGTCCGGTTCAGTTATAGCTGCTGTAATCTGATCCACAGCTACCACCCCCCACCCCCATCCTGTCTGACAACAACAACCCGAGCTGCTGCAGCACATTAGAGAACCGTCTACTAAATCTGCAAGGTTAAAGGCAAATTAAGCAACTACTGAAATTTTAATTAAGCTATTATGTTTATTAATAAAGTGGGATGTTGTGAACTAATTTTTTTTATTCGTAATACTTTTAAAATTTAGAGACATTGTATATAAATACTGCAAAAAACAAAACTAAAGTTATCTGTGGGCTGAAAGAGGAACAATATAGAGTCATGCAGCTTCAGTTATTACAGCTAGAAACTGGAGATCAGGCCTAAAATCTGGTTCTGAACCTTCAGAAATACATAGATAGTTACAAAGTCAGCCTTCTGTCACTTGAAGAACATTTCCAGAATTAAAGGACTAATGTCCCAGCAAGATCTAGAGAAACTCATCCATGAGTTTATTTTCAGTTGCACTGATTAATGCAACAGGTCAAATTAAAAAACAATTCTCCAGCTGCAGCTGATCCAGAACGCTGCTGCTGGCGTTCCAACTAAAACCAGGAAGAGAGAGCACATCACCCAGTTCTACAGTCCTTCACTGAGAGAATAGACTTTAAAATACTGTTAGTTTATAAATCACTGAATGGCTGATAGATCTGCTGCTGTTATAGCAACCTTCCAGACCTCTCAGTTCTGCTCTGCATCCAGAACCAGAGCCAAACATGGAGAAGCAGTTTTCAGCTACTATGTTCCACAAATCTGGAACAAACTTCCAGAAAACTGCAAAGCAGCAGAAACACTGAGTTCCTTTAAATCAAGACTAAACCCCCACTTGTTTATTTGCTTTTGAACCATAATAACAGGAATATTGACCAGCATATTTGATGTGTAATGATTAACAACAAGTTTGATTATGGTAATCATCAAAATATAAAGCTGAGAAGATTAATCAGAAACCAGGTCAACCAATGAATCAAGCAGGGGGCATGTTGAAGACAAAAAAAAGGGGAAAAAAAGGGTCTTCCTCAGAACAGATGCCTTCTGTCCCGACCCTGATCCAGCAGCGCCACCACGCGGTTGGAATTTACTACTCCACTTTAAAAACATCCATGAAACCGCAGGGTGGGTAGCATGAATACCCACTCAGAGACATGTTTATAGTGAGCTCTAGAAATTCACCTTTAACCCTGGAGGACTAGATAAACCCGACAAAAAGAAGTTCAGTCGTGCAATGGTTTTCTATTTTGGAGAATAAAATATGACGTTTTCATTTTGTTTTTTTTGTTTTTGGGGGGTTTGATGGAAATGTTATAAAATTAAATGTAACATAAATACATTTGTGCATGTATATTAATAAATATGCACAAAAATGACACATGTACACACGTTTTAGATATTGCAGTTACCATTTTCTTACTTTTTTACTTTCTTTTTGTTCCATTAATCTGGGTCACTGAGATCTTACAGAGTTTAGGAGTAGTGGCCGTTGTTGCTCGGTTTGCATTTCCTATCTAATCCGAACAATAGAGTTCAATCTAATAATAACAATAAGAAGAAGAATACAAATTAACATTTTAACTTTTTGTTGTTTGATGTTGTGATATTACAACACGGGTCTAACATTGTTAATAATTAGATAATCAATAACAAATAAATAAAAATAGGAATGAAATTGCAGTAATAGTGTATTTAAGATACATTTAGAAAAAGAATAAACAGCCAAAAATGACTCAGAAGGCTCTTTATGTGAAAACCCTTATTAAACTGCTTAAAATGCATCATCCGGCCACATTGGCCATTAAACATTTAACAAAAACAACAAAGTCAAAGTTATGCAAAATCAGAATAAATCTAGAGCCAACAGACACAGAAACATGAAAACAAATCAGATCACATGACTCCAGTTTAACAACTTCCTGTTTGTCAAAAAAATTGTTAATAAAGTTTTTTTAAGCTGTCAGCAGCCGCTGCATCATAACAAATATGGCGGCGGGTTCTCTGTGACGCGGTTTTAATTAAATGTTGCCTTTTTAAACGCTCCAGTCCGTTTGGCGTGTTTCTCCACGGATCAGGATGGAGCCCGGCCCTTTTCCGGAGGCGGTTCCGGCCCGGAAGGTGACTGTGGTCGGTTCGGAGCTGGTGGAGAGCTACACGGTACGGCTGCTAGCTGGGGCTGTAGCAACACTGATGCTAAAGGAAACATTCAGACAGACTGCAGCCCCTCTGTCTGACAGTCGAAGGCTTTAGATCTGCCGTTGTCATGGTAACACATTCTGTCTCGTGTAATGAAACAGTCATCAGGGCTAAGTAGCTCTCGCTACACACTATCTAGCGACAGCTACATAGTGATGTAACTGTCACATCACTATGTGATCACTATGTGATGTGACAGTTACATCACATCTCATGTAGTGTTTCTGCATCACTATGTATCTACATAGTGATGTAGCTGTCATGTGATGTGACAGCTACATCACATCACATGTAGCTGACATAGTGATGTCGTTACATCACTATGTCAGTGATGTCGCGTTCATTTTCCTACATTTTAACGATTAAAGCTTACAGTCACAGGAAGGATCAAGTCTAGTTTATCACAAGTTTGTAATATTAAATAAGGCCAATAAAACAAGATTTCAAAGACTAGAACATTGAGTTATGGCTCTTAAAATCACGGGAAATGCAGCAGACGCTCAGTGAGACTCTCCATAAAGAGGGGAAGCTACAAGACGTCAGTTAGCGAAGAAGCTAGCTATTCACACTGGGCTTTATGCAAGTACAGTAATGGAAAGTTAGGAAAAAGATGCGCAACATAGGCATCCAATCCAAGACAGCCAAAGACAACGTTAGAAGCTTTGCTCCTGTGTTGCTCAGTGGTCCAAAGTTTTCTCTCAGATCAGATTAGGATGAAATCCCAAAGCATTTAGGATTTCATTTAGAGATCCAGAAGGACCACTAGATGAAATCATTGTCAATAGAATGTTAATGGTCACCAGAGGCAACAATCACCAGTCTAAATCAGTCTGGACTTCCAGAACCTCAGCAGAACCACAGGGTATTCTCCTCCATGCCGTGTTGCATTGATGCAGTAATTCATCAATGCAGTAACCATGGAGACGGCTTTGTTGTTTTCCTTAAGGTCTACATCATCGATGTAACGGACGGTCTGCACCGGTGGACGGTGAAACACCGCTACAGCGATTTCTACGAGCTGCATGAGAAGGTGAGCAACAGCACATGACATGGTGACAGTTTTAACAAATATGTAAAAAACATATTTTTAAAATAAAAACAAACTGCAGCTTTAACACTTCCCCTCCCATCTCAGCCCCATAGTTTTCAGTTTTATTATTGTTTGTCGTGTAACTGTTGAAAACTTTGAGGACGGTGATTTGTCTGGATTTGAAAGGCGTCAAACTGTACCATCGTCTATGTTTTCCTCCTGAATATGCAGCTGACGACGGAAAAGAAAGTGGACCGCCATCTACTTCCTCCCAAGAAGATCCTGGGGAAGAACTCCAAAAGTCTTGTGGAGCGGCGGCAGAAGGAGCTGGAGCTCTACCTGCAGACGCTGCTGCAGCAGTTTCCAGAGGTCACACCCACTCCGCTTGCCTACTTCCTGCACTTCCACCTCTATGTGAGTATCACCTGATCAGGTGGACTACGACCATCTCGTTTAGTCATGCCTGACAGAAAACTTCCTGCTCCAGTTTAAAAAATAACTAAAATCAACTTGTATGAGGATTACATCATGCAATAATGTTATTCCCTCATCAAAAACAGACGTGGGCTGGTGCCTTCATTCTTTCATGCATGTTTGAGAAATCCTTTAATTTCTGTAGCAACCATCCAGCTGTTCAGAACACCTGATTGGACCTAGTCCCACCTACAAGGTGCAGCTCCTCCTTGGAGCTGCAGTCACAGAGTAAAATGTTTTAGTCATATTTGATATACATATAACATTTTTATAACAACTGAAGGTAACATAGTTATGTGATTGTGTTATAAAGTTTCACTATGATCCTGCTAAACTCATAATACTGGCCCTTTAATGTTGTTGTTGCTGTTTTATGCCCAATGTTGGTCAAACAAAAAGAGACAATGTGACCATAAAGAACTTAATTTACCAAAAATAATAATAATAACAATGAATTAATTAAGATTAATTCCCCATATATACGAGATAAAAACTTGGATATAGACTGATGTTGAGAATTTGCATAAAAAATAGATTTTCCTGATTAAAACTTTTGATGTTAAAAACCAAGATATTCTCTAATATAGGAAAATCTGTAAATTGAAAAAAAAAAAAAAAAGTTTTCAGTTTATGAAGTCAGAAATCTGCAACACAAACGGCAAACGTTCTCTGAGATTGAGGTAAATTTATGAGCAACACATCAAGTACCTGGAACCGGATCCAGACTGAGAAGGTGAGGGAGAAGCTGCATCCAGTTCCGACCTGGACTTATTCTGGTCCAGGAATGAACCAGGTTCTATCACTAACACTTGTAAAAATGGCCAAATGAGCTTCTTTTTAAAGTTGCCACCTCAATCTTAGAGGTGAGAAAGGTGTTGCACTTTTTCTCACAAATTAGTTTAAATTTGTCTTTTTGTGGTAAAATCTCTCCTGTGTGTCCAGGTTATGTTTTTTCTCTGCTCCACAACGCTCCCTAGTGTCATAGGAAGTCCATATCAATGTGAGAACATGGAGCTGCTCTGCTACAAAACAACCAGACTGTTTTATTGTCTCCCTGTTTCATAACAGCTTGATGTTGAAACAAAAGGAGAATAGAAAGTCAGACTGAAAATGTGGCTGCCAGACAGGGAACTGGTGGCTATCAGCGGTTTTCCATTTCTCTCTGGATTGTTCAGGTTTTTTTCTGCGATGTTTTTCCAACTGATGGTTGATTTCTGGTTCTTGTTGTTAAATCCAAAATGAAATCCTTTGAATCTCTTGTTTCAGGAGATTAATGGCATCACAGCAGCACTGGCAGAGGCGCTCTTCCATAAAGGTCAGATGAACTATTTTACACCATTTTTAGACAAAGAGGCAGAACCACCGGAAAATTACGGATCTGCTGGGTGAAATCCTGTTGACATCTAGCTGCTGTGTCTCTGTGCTGCAGGGGAGCAGCTGCTGCAGGCAGGAGAGGTGTTTTCCCTGCGTCCGCTCCAGCTTTACTCCGTCTCCCAGCAGCTCCGCCTGGCCACGCCCACCTGCCTCAGCGGAGACACCAGAACAGACCTTGGACACATCCTGGACTTCACCTGCAGGCTGCGCTACCTCAAGGTATCGCCACCTCACTGCGTGTTCTTGCTGCAGACCGCATGGGTGTTCATGCAGGTTCTGGTTCTGGTCAGATTTCAGGGAGCAGAGGTCCAGTAGGAACCAGTAACATCCAGGAGAGCAGTCTCCCCTTCGACCTGTCAGTGTTCAAGTCCCTGCTGCAGATTGAGGTAACTTCAGCTCCCACATTGCGTCAGCAGGACAAGCGGCATGAGATCTGAGAAAATTTAACTCCTGATGTTCTTCAAAGTTCCAACGACGGCTCTGAGTCGTCGACGACGTCACAGAGAGGTTGATCATGTTTGTGCTGAAAGCGTCTCCCTGTCTCCATCTTCAGATCAGCGACTGCAGCTCGCAGCAGATCCAGGGTCTGCCGTCCCTGAGGGCCAGCCTGGCTACGCTGAACCTCCACCGCTCGACTGAGTCCATGATGGTGAGCTAGTCCAGAACCTGAAGCCAGAACCTGGAGCCTGGGTTCAGATGCTCCAGAACTTGAACTTGTGATCTCTTCCTTCCCTCCAGTCCATCCTTGTCCCGGAGGCCAGCGAGTTCCCGCAGTGGGAACCTGAGGGGGCGGAGCCTGGCTGCCCTGTCACGGCACTGGTTCCTATCTGGAGACACCTGACCACACTGGACATGAGCCACAACCGCATCGACGCCGTCGACGACTCAGTGGTGAGTCAGGGTTAGCCTAGCTTCACCTAACCTAAGTTAGTCTAAAAACTAATGAAACCTCAGAATCTCTTTGAGCCTAATCCTGTAAACTACGATCTAATTAACGATTAATAGAAAATAATCCAGTTCATCACAAAGGATCTGAAAGTTTTGCCCTCCTGGTCAGCAATAATTTTATTCCGCCTTAAATGTGACGCTAAGCTATAAAATAAACCGATACGTTGAGTGTCAGTGGAAATATAGAAACTGTGCAATAACCAGGTGCTATTATTGTTCCGTCCGTTAAACTGAAGCTTTGGAGTCAGCTTGTCAGACATCCTCCTCCAGATGTTCTCCAGGTCATTGAGCTGAACTCAGGACACCACTGGTGGAGAAAAGGGAAACATCTGAGCGGCTCTGCAGACTGCTTCCTGGATGGGCGTGGCCATGTGGGTGGGTGGGGTTATGATGATGAGCGGGGTCGTGCTGATGGGGTACCCGAAGACGAGCATCCTTCCTAGACAGTTGAACTTGATCTTGTTGAACTTGAACCAAAACCAGACTGACCCAAACAACTTTCTAAAACTGATTTCTCCTCTCACCGATATAATTCATTATTTTCTGAAGACCAGTGAAGGGAACATCCAGAGAGGTTTAATGTGTGGATTTATGGAAACGTTGAAGTTCTGTAATCTCTGTAGGATTGTAGTGAACGTTGCTATGTGTGTGAAGTGTGTGTGTGTGTCACCGTGACGCTGATGGTCTTCCCGTTGCAGAAACTCATCCCGAAGGTGGAGTTCCTGGACCTGAGCTACAACCAGCTGTCGTCTGTGGAGAACCTGCAGGTCTGTCCAGCACCTTCCTGAACCATCGAAACCGCAGGTCCTGTCTGACACTGAGCCACCTGTTTGTTGTTTCCTGCAGCACCTCTACAGCTTGGTTCATGTGGACCTGAGCTACAACCGACTGCGCAGCCTGGAGGCGGCTCACACGCGGTTGGGGAACATCAAGACTCTGAGCCTGGCGGGGAACCAGCTGGAGACGCTCAGCGGCCTCTCCAAGCTCTACTCTCTGGTCAACCTGGACCTGAGCCACAATCAACTGGCACAGGTAACCCTGGTGTTAGCGTAGCCACCATTATGCTAACAGCTCGTTAGCATAATGGACTCTACTCCATTCAGTGACGCTCATGACTGGTGAGGCACCAACTCCTCTAGAGTCAGATGTACAAAGCCATTATAGAAGCTTGCATTTCGGTTTTACTTTTTCTGATTAAAACTTTTAATTGTTTTTTTAACCATCGGAATGGCAATAGAACAACAAAATAGCCAGAAAACCAAAGAATATTTAATATAAAGTTAATTTGATTTCTTAAAATTTAAATGTTTACTTTGGCTGACCTTCTTTTCGGATAAATATTCCAAATTGTCTAAGACCTTACATTTATCTTCATTCACTTGTCCTATTCCACAAATATCTGTCACTTTGTTGTGAAAATCGTCCTTTTTCTTTCTCACTTTTAAAAATCTGGCAGCCAAAAAGGAAATTGTCCATTAACAGGCCTATTCCAGACAGTGACGTCAGTAACGTGTTACAAAGTAACACTTTACTGACCACTTTTTTCAGTAACGAGTAATCTAACGCGTTGCTATTTCAAATCCAGTAGTCAGACTACAGTTACTTATTAAAATCACTTTGCATTACTGTGCGTTTCTATCTCCTTTTGGAATTGAACTGTATTCCTCTACGCGTTTTGTCGAGTGATCGCCGTCTTTATGCGACAGTATGAGCAGCGACAGAAATATAAACAATGGAGGGAGGAGAGAGATGCACATTTTGTTGGTGGAAAAACAGGAACTATTTTGAGTTTCTGTTGCCAAGTGTGATTATTATAAGCGGCTTTGGGCTTTCTTTTTTTTTAAGTTGCTTGCAAATTTAATGAGTCATGGGTTGTGCCTTTTTGGGCCCATTTTGAATGTGAAGTTGCTCATTTGGGCTTGGAAATAAACAGAGACTCATAATTAATCCCAGAATTTGTCTGTCTGGGTAAAACTACCTTGTCGGTCATTAATGATTTTCCCTTATGGACTTTCCTTGTCCATAATTTCCCGGATGATCCGTCCCGCTGTGTCTTTGTTAATTTCAAGTTAATATATTAGGTGAATTACGTCGAGCTTTGCGTTGCGCTCCAGAAAATTGCAAACATCGAGACTAATATGAAAAGCGCTATAAATGTGAAAACAGCCACGAATGAACGAGTTTGTAAAGTTGTGCAACTAAACGCCATTATAATTACTAATATGAAGATGAGTGTCACAAATCTGTGGTTTACAGTAAAAACTTGTTGATGGTGGATCTTTGTGTGTTTTTCCAGCTGGAGGAGATCAGGAACATCGGAGCGCTGCCCTGCTTGGAGAAGCTCAACCTGTCCAGTAACCCCATGTGCATCATCCCAGACTACAGAACCAAGGTTCTGGCCCAGTTTGGGGACCGGGCAGCAGAGGTAGGCTCTTCTCCTGACCCGGTTCCTCTAAACCAGCTGGTTCTTGTTCTGATTCAATCATGAACCCGACTGAATCGGAGGCTTTCCTGTCTAAATCCGATAGTCCTTTCTTGGTGAATTTTAAAAGAGCTTTAAAATGTAAAATGATAAAATCTTATGCTATTATTTAGATTTATATATGTATTGTGAAAATATCCTGGTAGGTTATAGGGTATAAAAAAACAGGGTAGGCAGGAATAAGCTTTGCTTCAGCCTATTCCTTTTTTGATAAACTGTGGGTTATTTATTGTTGTTTTTTTTTCTTTGTTGTTTCTTGTGATTTGTGACAGTTTACCAAAATAAAATGATTGATTGATTGATTGATCTTCTGACAGGAGGATGAGAAGGAGACAAAAAAGTCTCCTGTGTTATAATAGTTTTGGGTTTTTTATGATAGTGCAACTTTATTTCATTGTAACATTTTGTTTGTCTAATTCAGTTAGTTTTAGAGTGTTTGCTAGTGTTTCTTAGTTAAAATGTTTAAAAAATTGTTCTCAGTTTCAGGTTTTGTTATTTTGTTTGTTCTGGTTCACTGTAATAACCTTGGAAACGTCCAGTCTGTAACCTGTTGTGTCCCGGTCATTGTCAGGTGAGCCTGGACTGCAGAGCGACGACGGAGAAGGAGCTGGACACGGTGGAAGTGCTGAAAGCCATTCAGAAAGCCAAAGAGGTCAAAGATCGCATGAGCAGCAGCGATAAGAAGGTAAACAGGAAGTCAGAGTTTTAAGCTCTATGGATGATACAGTGGTCGTTCACTAAAATATTAATTTTCTATTTAGTTTGTTCTGTTTCATGTAGAGCTGCAGCTCACAATTATAATCATAATGAATATAATGACGATTAATTGGATTTTAAAAAAGGTCATTCTGCTGATTTTTTATTTTATCTCTTAAGCCTTTTTTATATAATATTATAAATATATTAGAAGATGAAAATAATTTTTTTAAAATCGGAAAATAAAAATTTTCCTGCTTAAAATCCAACAACAGAATTCCTTTAGTCACTGTGTGATCATTTGTAGCAAAGGACAAAGGGACAGACAGTTTGATGTCATCAGTTTATGCAGAGAAATTTGAGCAGTAGCGAATCAGAGCCGAGCTAAAACCGAAGCATTGATCTCCTCCGCTGCTGGTTGAGCTCCTCCTCTCTCTGTTGTCAGATCAGTGAGGACTCCAGGGCGTCTGCAGCTCCTCCTGCCTCCTCCTCCTCCTCGTCCTGCCCCAGCCAAGGTAATCATGTATGTATCAGGCTGTGCTTGAACCAATCACATCATGCCCCGCCCCCCGGGTCAGATCAGCTGCTGGACCGCCCAGACAGACCCCGTCTCTTCCCACTGACACTTTCAGGTTCTCTTTGTTCAGGACTGACCAGCAGAGAGGACGACCCCGACGCCCCTCCCCCTGTGGACGCCACACCCCCTCCTAGCATCTCTGACACACACCTCCTGTCTGCCGAACCTGCTCAGGTGGGGCTCAGATACGGCTGATCACCATGGCAACCACGGGGCCGGAGCAGTTAGCACTGAATCAGAGCGACTCTTGATGTGATGCTAACTAGCATCTGTGGCTAAATCTGGCATGTTTATAAGTTGATTAATATGATCAATCACCTTAAATGATGCTAAATGTTCAGATGTTGCATCCACCAGAAGGCCCAGTGCCTCCACTCAACTATATTTATGATGACTTTAACTTCTCACTGCCTGAATTGATATCCAACCCTACAAAAATAGTTAAAAAGCTAGATGTTACAAAATTTCAGAAATAAATTCAATGAAGTGGTTAAGAGAAACAGACTGGTTCTGTACATCTTTCAGATGAGATTCTTCTCAATGCCTTAAACATTCATTCAGAATATTGAGAATATAAGACGTTCAACGGTGAACATCTTTAATGGATTGTATGGGGATGAGCGGTTACAATGGGGTGAAAGGTCAGCTCTCAGGTCTGTGGAGATGTTTGTCTCCCTCTGAGGTTTTTGGGTTTTTATTGTCTGTGTGGTTTTTCTCCTGTAGGTAAAACATTCTGCTCTCAGCCAGCCTGAACTCCCAACAGCGAACGCGGCTTCTTCCTCTGCAGCCGTCTGGTCAGTGGAGCTCAGTGATCTGAAAGCACACAAATGTATCAGTAAAACAAATGAAATGTGATTTAATATTTTTAAAACTCAGAAACCGCCGTGTAAACCTAATTTTTAAACTCTTTGTTTTCTTGCAGCTGTTTTTGCTCAGCTTGCTTTTCCAGTCGCCTAGAGGTCTGCTGCTCTGCCTGCAGCGCCACCTGCTGTCCGCTGCTTCCCTCTGCTCTGTTTGCCCTGTCCCTGTCCAACAAAGACTTCAGTACCCAGCTCTCCCAGCGGCTCGGCTCCATCCTGAGGGAGCAGAAGACGAAGAGAGGAGACGAAGAGGAGGAGGAAGAGCGGAGGTCTGATTTCAGAGACGTTCAGTCTGAAGTGCAGAGCACCGACGTCGGCGGTCGCAGGTGATTCATCCGCTCTCTGTCGCTTTCTGTTTTCTTCCCATTAGTTTTCCTCAGAGAATTTATGATTATTTACTGTTTTATTTCACTTTTTAATGCTTTAATAAAGCAGCAAACTTCAACCTTGCTCAATTGTTCTGTTTAACGTCAGATTAATTTTGCTTCCAGTTTTTCACCAGAATTTTTCTAAAGGTGTGAAGTTCTCACCTGTCTGGAACATCCACAACTTAAAGCTGCAGTTTATTTATTTATTTTTACATATTTGTTAAAAATCAAATAAGGCAGATAACTTCCTACGCCTCCTCCCTTCCTCTGCCCTGAAGAAATAAATTGCTCCCGTCCAAAAACAACCAATCAGAGCCAGGAGGCGGGTCTTAGCGCTGTAAATAATCCTCATGTGCTCACTGCTAAATGTAGTAATGGCAACTTACAGGAACCAATGGTGGCTATGCTAACCATTGGTGAGCATTCGTGACGGGCTATGCTAACTGCAGCATAGCAGAGATCAAGGAGGGGAGTGAGATTGATTGACAGCGTTAAGACCCGCCTCCTGGCTCTGATTGGTTGTTTAAAGTCAGCACTGGGAGAAGGCAGAAGAGCTCCATCTTTTTCACAGATTATCTGTTGCATAGCAAACTGTGATGACATAGAGACAGTTTCAATAAACATGTAAAATAATATTTTTTATAAAGTATTAAACATGTCAAAGTTTCTTTCAGCTTAAATATTTCTAATGAAAGCCACGAAAGCAGTTGAAATCTGTCAGTTTTTAGAAAACCTTCCTGCTGCTCAGCGTAAATTCGGGACTTTACTTCAAGATGGCTTCCTTCCTTTGCGCCGCAGTCTCAGCTCCAGGGACGGCTACTTTGAGATGGGCCTGGATGACTCTGGGGAGGAGGTGGTTAGCTCCGCCCCCTTCCAGGAGGGGGAGGAGCCTGGCGTCCGGCCAGAGGAGCCGAGCGAGGAGCAGCTGGAGGTTCGGGTCCGCAGGGTTCTGTGGTGCTGCTGTGTCCTGGTCGGCGAGGAGGTGAAGCAGAGGGGGGCGTGTCTGGTTATGACAGACCGGCTGCTGGCGCTGCTCTGCTGGTCACATGACTCCCTGTCAGCCAATCAGGAGAGAGGTAAACACCCGGCTTTATCTGGAGAAATGAAGATATTGTTGTTTAACATAATTACCTAAAATATTTTATTATTGTTTTATCTATAATAATAATATTGATATTGATTTGTTATTAGTAATATTGCAAATATAAATATTGTGGATAGTTTATAATTTTACTAATTTTCCAGGAAGAACATTCTGAAGATTTTTTGATCTAACCTCTGAGGTTCTGAATGGGTTTAGGTCTGGATCTGTCTGGGTCAGCTGGTGCCGCTCGGGTAATCATGTTTCAGATCTTTCCTCAGGCCTGGACCAGAGTTCAGATGTGGAGGAGGATCTGTCGGGCCTCCAGGCGGATCTGCTGGTCCCGTACTCCCAGATTCTGCTCAACTGCCCAGCCGAGCTCCCAGACTCCTGCCTCTCGTTTGGAATCAAAACGGGTCAGAACCGCTGGTTCATCTTCTCTGAGGCCGAGGAGGTCCGACAGACCAGAACTGAGCTGAACGGGCTGCTTCAGGTCAGAGACGGCACCGAGGTTCGATTCAAATGTTGACCTTCATGTTGGATCAGAACCATTGTGTTGGATCAGAACCTTCATGTTGGGTCAGAACCTTCATCAGGTGTATGTTTCCATTGTTTCACCATCTGGTTCTGGTTCTTCTAGGACCCCTCGGACCTCCCGGCTGCTCCTCTTCCTCAGCTCCTTCCTCCTTCGCTCCTCAGCCCCTGGGAGGCGGAGGAGAGTCTGGCAGCTCAGGGAGGATTCCCCGCCCACATCCTCTGCTCCTCTTCCTCCTCTCCCTCCTCTTCCTCGCCGGCCTCAGGATCCGCCCAGTTCCGCTCTGATCTCGGCTCAGAGGACGCCGGCCTCCTGTCGCTCCTCTTCCTCACGCCCAGAACCCTCTGGGTTCTCCGGATGGACTTCAGGCAGCTGTGGACGGACAGCTGTGGTCACCTGTCCTCCTCTTCGTCATCCTGGTGCAGGCTGGTCCGTTTGGCCCTCAGCTCGGTCCTCCTTCACCCCGATCAGAGAGAGATGGGAGACGGACCCGACCGCGTTTCCTGTCCAGATCCGCAGCACTGCCTCAGGTTCTGACCCGACTCTCTGAGGATGTTTTCAGACCAGATAGTTTGATTCGTTTGGGCACCAAACATTGTTCACTTCCAGCTGATGTGGTTCTCTTTCACGTTGCTCTGAGTCAAACGATCCAAACTGATTGAAAAACCTGTTCCCCTCCTCACCTGGGAGGGCACTGTTCCAAGAACTACCAAAGGAATCGACACCAAAACCTCAGAAGAAAACGTTGAACGTATCTTCCTTCTTAACAAAATCTAAGCAAAAACGCAGTAGGGTCAGATTTTAATAATTGTAGGATAGGATTGGCACGTTTGTTTTGGCTGTATTTACCCAGAATTCCCAGCAATGTAGTCCATTTCCTACTTTTGGAGCAGTCTCTGATCTGCTTGCCATTCACATATGCATTCAAACCGAACCAGAGTTCACTTTAATCGAACCGAGACCAAGGTGTGTTGGTTGAGTTCAATTAGCGTTCACACCTCTTCAAACGAACCAAACTTTCTAGACAAGTAAACTGGATTTGAATTAAAGCAATGTAAACATGGCTGGTGTGAATTCATCCTGTGTTTGTCTGAGTTTATGCGTCATGTTTCCACCAGGAGGTGCCACTCTGTGGATCTGCTGGCTGGAGGTCGGAGGCTGCTACTGCTCTTCCCTCTGGCCCAGGACAGGAGCTCCTTCCTGGGGGAGCTGAGCCAGAGGAGAGCCTCTCTGGAGGGGCTGAAGGTGGTGGCGCTGCCCCGGCCCTGCGGACCTGGTGAGGACCAGCTCGTACCATCAGGGGGCGCACTACTTCAAGATGATGATAGTCCAGTCTACTAGTGGCTGCGATGTCATGGAAACAGGATAAAATGTCTCATAGCTACTTACAGGTTGTATTAGCTAATTTCACAGCAAACCTAACAAAATACAACTTAACTGGAAGTCTGTTAAGAAGAGTAAAATGATTTTTAAAAAGTCACAGCAGAGAAAAGAATCTGTCTCATCTGACTGCTGCTTGTGTTTCCAGGCTGCTGCAGAACCAAGGAGCCCTGCTGCTGCTGCATCGACAGGAAGTCAGGCTGCAGCAGGTGGGTGTTGTCGCAATATGCAATTAATTGCATTATAAATCTTCTCTCCAACTTTCTGAAGCTCAATTTCCATTGATTTATTGTTTGTCTGTCTTTCTACCTAAAATCTGATGACTAAAGTCTTCAGTCTGGAGCTTTGGTCTCAGCTAGCCATTATTTCAAGGACAATTTTGTTTACAGAGACTTCATAATTGGTTTTATTTGTTGTTTCTGTTTTTGTTTATTTATTTTGGATACTTAAAATGTGCTCCAGTGTTAAATGTTCATTAGAATTTAATATGAGAATGTATTACCATTATATTACCTGAATATAATGGTAATATATTCTAATGAAAACTGTCTCAAAATAACAATATTATCATTTATCGCAATAACTTTTCAGATTTTCAAACTTAAAAATATAAAATAAAATAAAATTTAAAAACGCATATCTGAGTTTAATCTCAAAATTTCAGAGTGTCAGAAATTGCTAAGCTTTTTTTCTGAAATTTCTAAAACTAATCAGAGTCTTTTCTAGGAAATTTTCCAAGCTAATTTTCAACTCAGAAATTTAATTTTTTTTCTTCCCCAGAAAATTTCAGGTTTTTGGTGAAAATTTATTTTTTCCCTATCTACATTGACCCTAATGTACTGTTGAAAAAGACAGATTACATTTATTGAGAATTAAATATATAACTAAAAATTTATGATTGCACATTTTATTCTTGCACTTTTTTCTAATCTTCTCTCCAACTGTCTGAAGCCCCCTAGCGCCATATGGTGGCCTCACTGTGGATGGGGTTTTATGAGATGAATCCGGTCTGCATGCTTCGGTCTGTTCTTGACATAATTTGATGTTTTTGTTTCTCTCTGCAGTCGGGACTCATTGAGACTCCAAGGTGAGGAGAACCAGCCGCCGCCCCACCTGCTGTCGGGCCTCTCACCTGGACTGAAGCTCCTGGCCAGACTCAGAGGCCAGCAGCTGCTCTCCTACTTCAGCAGATACGTAGCTCAGGTGAAGCATTTCTAACAACTCAAACTCTCCCCTCTCATCCCTAAAGTAGAAGAATAAAGTCCTAACTTTATGAGAACTATTTGAAACTTTGTTAAAATGAGGAACGTTGAGCATCTTGTGAAGTTACATTTAGTATCTGTTTTAAAAATAATGAAACATTGAATCTTTTAACACGTCAGCACCAAATTATTATCAGCAGCAGCAGAACCTTGAGAGGATTAGAAGGAAGAACCAGACGGACTGAGTTGCTCATCTCAAATAAAAACTTTTTCTCATTAAAATGACGCTCAAAACTTACAAACTCTCTGGTAATATTGCGTTTTTATTCTACTAATGCTATGACTTTATTGTCATAAGTTAATTAATTGGAACCCTGCTGCTACCTAGTGGAGGCTTATGAACATTTATTATTTAAGATTAAAAAAAGATCTGTCAATTTATTTATGTCTGTAAATTTTCTGTATTTTCAAATTTGAATCGAATTTTAAATAATTTCTATCAAAGCTCTTCTCAGTTTTAGCTTCATATTCTGGAAAAAATCTCCTATTAGTAGGGTTGTCATAATAACAAATGCAGCTGGACAATAAATTGTCCCAGAAGTAATTGCAATAAACGATAATATTGTTATTCTGAGACCATTTTCAAGTGGTACATTAGTATGACAAGTCAAGAAAACATCCTCAGAGATCAATGAACTTTATGTTCTAATGAAAAATTTAACACTGGAACTGCAAAGCATTTTAGATATCCAAAATAAATAAATGAAACAACAGAAACGACAAATACAATTAATTTTATGGTCTCTGCGAACTAGATTGTCCTATTTGACAATCAAATAGGACACCAAACTGAAGACTTTTGTCATGAGGTTTTTAAATAGAGCAAAAAAAGAAAGAAAATCATTAAAATGTATTTATTAGTCTAATAAATAATTCCCAGATCTGTATTAATGTTAAGTGAAGCAGGAAGGATTTTCACATGTTGATGTTAGAAGCACTTATTTATTTTTTTAGCTGCTGTTAATTTTTAGGAAGGAAATGTTTATTTTCTGATTCAATAAAGGAATTAAAGTATTATTTAAATTTGTAATATTGTATGAAAAGACTAAAATGGTTACATGAAAAAACTGCAGAATGTGACAATTAATCACTTGACTAATCAATAACTAAAATAGGCCAGTTGTGTTTTCGGACCATTGAAGGTCCGTTTGGTTCTGATGGTTTTACTCTTTCCCGACCCAGTCGCAGGCCGAGGAGCTGAGGCATGTCTGCTGGCTCTCTGTGCTGCT
Organism: Poeciliopsis retropinna; assembly: GCA_010277075.1. Lineage (NCBI taxonomy): Eukaryota > Metazoa > Chordata > Actinopteri > Cyprinodontiformes > Poeciliidae > Poeciliopsis > Poeciliopsis retropinna. The sequence continues at coordinate 1,802,324 of VMRM01000004.1, read as the reverse complement.
CTACAAGGCTCCAGGAAGTGAGATCACTTCCTGCCTGCTGCTGTCCACCGAGGCCATCTACTTCCTGCTGGATGACACCGTACCACCGCTGCATCCCCACTCAGGTAGGCCTGCCATGAGCGGACCGGTTCTGGTGATTATATGTCGACCCGGTGTCCTCATGTCCCTGTGTGTCTCTGCCTCAGGGACGGATGCACCGAGCTCTGAGGACGCCGAGACGAGTCTCTGCAGCTGCCTGAGCATCCGGCTGGCTGAGCTGCAGGCCGTCAACGTGGGACTGTTTGACCAGAACTTCAGGGTGGTAGGTGAGTGGACCCGTCCCTGGGCCTGTCGCCGTAACCGATAAGTCAATTAATTGCATTGCAAATTGAAACAATCTCAATTCTATTTGCACGATTTATCATTTTTCTCTTTCTACCAAAAACTCTATGACTAAAGTCTTCAGTCTGGTGCTTTGGTCTCAACGAGCCCTTTGTTTTTGAAGGACAGTTTTGTTTAAAGACACTTCATAATTCATTTTATTTGTTGTTTTGTTATGGCTTAAATACATATCATGATATAAGCGCTTCATGTCAGTTGATAATTATTGATTGGTTTTCTGTTTTAAATATCTGAAATATTGCCAAAATGGTGGCCGGATCTTAACTGTTATTTCCACAATTTTCACTCCGCTGCTGTTTATTATTTAGCAGATATATGGCAAAACCTTAAACTGCTGCTGTGCCAGTTATTCAACAAATTGTTGCTTGGTAACCAAAGAATGAGTGAGTTGCTAGGTAACCAAAGAGTGAATAAGTGAGTTGATGCCACCAGCTAGCTTAGCTAGTCGAGGTTAAGCAGCTAAAGTCTTTCCTCTGCCTACAACCCCCAGAATGCTTTGTGGTTTTGGATTGGAGTTCAGAGAATATTTTATATATTGAACATTCTGTCAACTTTATTATCTATTGATATTGATCTGGTATCTATTGCGATATTGATTTATTGTCTAGCCCTTGATGTTTCTATTGTTTTGTTTATTTATTTTGGATATTTAAAATTTCTTCCACTTCCAGCGTTAAATGTTCATTAGAGTTTAAAGTTTATTGATTTGGGATAATGTGTTTTTGCTTTATTTTACCATTATTATTTTATCACTTGAACATGATCTCAACACAACAATATTATTATTCATCACAATAATTTCTGGGCCAATTTACCGTCCAGTGAAGGCCTACCTGTCCCTGTGTCGCCCCAGCTCTAACCGTCTGTGTCCCTGCAGGACGCTCTGCGGACCAGGTGGTCTGCTGTCTCAGCCGGGACGGCTACGGGACGAGCGTCTTCCTGCAGCGGCTGATGGCAACTCTCAGCCTGCAACAGCAGCAGCGTCCGCCCCAACCCGACCCGTCCGACCAGGATTTCTACTCCCAGTTCACCGGTAACCCAGAGGACAGACAGAGACATGTCCCCCCTCATCTCCAGATCTGACTGTGTGTTTCTCCCCCTGCAGGGAAGATGCAGAACTATGAACTGGTCCACAGCAGCAGGGTGCGCTTCATCTACCCCAGCGACGAGGAGATGGGCGACCTGACCTTCATCGTGTCAGAGAGGAAGACTTTCGCCAGCGCGCCGCCTCCGTCCTCGTGCAGCATCCTGCTCTACCTGCTCGTATTCCAGGTGAAAACTGCATTCTACACACGTCTTCTGAGACAAACTGGGGGAGCATCTTCAGGCGGTGGCAGCGTCATGCTCTGGGACTGCTGGAGCTGCCTCCTCTCATTAGTGAGCGCTCTAAAGACACCCTCCGTCCTCCTGGGGCTTCCTTTAGACCAGTGGTGTCCAAACGTTTTGCCACTAGCCAAAATCCTTCAGTTGAAAGCAGTGGGGGGGGCAAAAAAGTACTTAAAAATGAACTTTTTGTGCTCTGTTTCTGACTTTTTGGGATTGCACAAAATCCTTCAGAGGGCCACAAATGGCACACGGGCCACACTTTGGGCACCTCTGCTTCACAGACTGTTTGGCACCCCCTGGTGGCACCATGGTGACCCTGGTAACCCTGATGACCTGGTGCTCCCTGGTAACCATGGTAACCTCTCTGTGTGTCCTGTAGGTCCAGATGCCCAGCCAGCCGTCTGCCTCCACTGAGCGGTCTCCGGTCCTCCAGCCCCGAACGCTGGTCCTCACCGGGACGGACATCTTCCTGCTGGACGAGGACTACGTCAGCTACCCTCTGCCGGACTTCGCCAAGGAGCCACCGTTCAGGTGGGACACAGAACCGTTCGGGTCTCGCATCCACTTCTAATCTGTCAGTCAGCCACAAACCATGACTCCTCCACCACCGTGCTTCAGTTGTTGGGAGGTTTCCATCTTGAGATGACATGAGATTTTAACCAAACCCAACATGTCCGGGTGACTCATTTCTAGCCTCAGCTGGTTGTATATTATTATTATTATTATTATTATTATTATTATTATATTTGACTAATCCAAAGACGCGTAGAAGCCAGATCAATAATTCGGATGAACGTTCGTGAACAAAACTGCTGAACAAATCATAACAGTTATGATTTACGACAGAGTGTAGGAGCTCTCTATCTAAAGTCTTCTTCTCCTCCTTCCAAGGCATTATGGGATATATAGTCCCTTCTATTAAAGGTCAACAACTTTAACTGAATCTCCTTTATAATAACAATTCCAGCTCAGATTGTGTTAAATTATAATATCCTAGATAATAAGTCCTAAACCAACCCTTAATACACCTGTGGAAGTGGCTCTTTTCTTTGTTTCTATCCTCATCATCCTGTCCTCCTGTCCCCGTCCTGTAGAGGGCGCTACCAGCTGTGTGAGGCCCGACGGATCCGGGACCTGGACCGGGTTCTACTGGGCTACCAGCCATACCCCCAAGCCCTGACCCTGGTGTTTGACGACCTGCCGGGTCCGGACCTGCTCTGCCACCTCACCATGGACCACTTCGCCCCTGCTGGCCCGGAGGCTCCGCCCCCAGGGGGCGTGGCCGGCGGCCAGGGTGAGGTGCAGTGGTGCGTCTTTGTGCCAGGGGGCGACAGCAGGGAGCGGCTGATCTCGCTGCTGGCCCGCCAGTGGGAGGCGCTCTGCAGCCGGGAGCTTCCTGTCGAGCTCACCGGCTGATTGGATGCTGGGGACCACTGTCGCCATGGAGACCGCTGTCTGGACCTGGGCGCACTCCTGGTGGTTTAAGGTTTTTTTGGGCATCTCGATGTCTGTTGCTGGAAGCGCTGAAGATTCAGAGCCGCTCTTTTTTAAAAACAGGAAGTGAAACGGATGGACTGGTGTTGCACTGCAGGGGGCGCTACAGCACGACCTCAGGAGTCTAACGGTCAATATCATGTCGATGCGCTGCAAACACATAAAATCTTACAAATTAATTTTCACCTAGTTTCTAGCGCAAATATCTCAGTCCTCAGACAAAACTAACTTACAAGTAACTTTTCTGCAAAATATAGGAGCTTGTTTTAAGTTGATAATTCCTTAATATTGATTAAAATGTGCTAATTCCAGGGGCACATTATTTCTCTTATAACTAGACATTTTCCCCATGTAATAAATGAAATAATCTACTGATAGAACTAGTCCTTTTTAATCAATATTTAGGAATTATTGACTTAAAACCAGCTCCTATTTCTTGCTGAAAAGTTACATGTAAGTCTGTTTTGTCCTACTTCAAGTGTAATAAGATATTCGCACTAGAAAAAAAAAGATTTTGTGTATCTGCAGTGCGTAACCTTTAAGTAAATGAACTCAGCACAAATACCGGAGACAGGGACAGTTACTTTCAGAAATTAATCTGGGTTATTTAGCCTGTTATCGGATGAAAATATCACGAAGTTATTCATTCACATAGAAATGTAGCTGTTTCAAGCTAAATATTCAGTGTGAAACTGCTACATTTAGGAATGAATGAATAACGTGGTGAAAAAAGTGACAAATGAACCAACCACTGTTTTCTCTAAATAACCCAAATTATTGCTGTTAATTTTGTAATTTTATAAGCCTCGACTCCCCCTCCCCCAACATAAACAAGTGATTCCAAAGCTGCTTGATTTCTTCTTAAATCTGCTTTAAAACCAAAAGTTTATTTCATGTGTTTATTTTCTGTTCTGCTGCATAAATCCATTTGCACACACACTTTCACCCAGTTGCTTGGCACAATCTGCTCTGAATGTTGTATTTCTTGCACATTATTATACCAGACGGATCAGTATTAATGGACTGTATGTTGAAGCTTTTTATTAATATTAATTTAATAGGATTGTTGCTTTATGACAGACTGGATGTTTTTCATCCTGAAACATTAAAAATTTAGGTTTCTAACAATGTTTCCAACATGAAGTCTTAAATATCATAAACACTGTTATTATAGTGTTGTGTTTTTTTCTATATATGCACATTCCCAGTGTTTGTTTTTGTATGTTATAGTCAACATGACTGAATGGAGAACCTGTCTGTTTGTTCTGAAGACTAAAGCCACTGAATAAAAGTGAAACTGAAGCCTTTTTCTGGGTTTATTTCATGATTGGTTGATTGTTTGAACCTCAGAAAGGAGGATTTTGATTTGAAGTAAACTGCTTGTGTGGAGCAAAATTAATTTCACATAATCTCAAAAGCCTAATATATTCGTAAGTGTAAATAAGAAGGGTATCATATCTCTAATTCCAGTATGATTTAGTCTTACGAATGTATGATGTAGTTTGTTAACCATAGTTTTCCGTTTATTTTATTTCAGTTAACGAAAATATTTTCCGTTTTCGTTAAATTCAGTCTCAGGAACCTTGGTTACTGAATGACATATCGGTTAACCATGAAAACCCAATCATTCATCATGGGAACCCACATCATGAAGATCCCGGAGAAAATCCAGTTAAGGAAGAAAACTGCACAAGAGTCCGCTGCAGGTTGCTTATCTGTGTCGGCAGGAAGACGCCATCTTGGATCTGCCTCACCCGGTCAGAGCGGGATGGTGAAGGTTGTAATAGAAACTGTTCTCTTATGTTACTGTTGTGTGCTTTGTCACACGATGTTTTCTTGAATTTCCAATAATGAGATTTAAAAAAAAAAAAGGATTGCTTGTTGTCTTTGAGATGAAGACACGATATTGGATCTGCCTCACCCGGGCTGTTTGTAGCCGTGGAGACGCTGACGCCATCTTGGGGCTGCCTCACTCGGACAGAGCAGGATGATGAAGGGAAGCTGACGCCATCTTGGGCCTGCCTCGTCGTGACAGAGCAGGATGGTGGTCGATGGTTTCCCCAGAGCTTCAGCCTGATCTGCTGTCAGAACCGGAAGGAGACCCAGGTAGGCCAAGACTACCTGACAACCATACCGCAGCTAACCTGATTTAAAATCTATATTATGTAAAGATATATAACTAGAATTAAGTTAGGAAGAAATAGTCACACCAGTTGGCTTCAGCTCTGGTCTGTAGAACATCTGCTGACCTCGTAATAGTTTTCTACTGAATGCAACTTTTCGCAGAACTCCGTGCGAGTGAACTGTTTTGCTGCAAAACTACTGTTTTGCTGTTTGCAAAACTACTGCAAACAGCAGTAGTTTCGCTGTTTGCAGATTAGATCATGCAATTGCTTTAGTTTTCCCACCATAGTTAAGTGTTGATCCAATGGAAGCCTTTTGAAACCTCATAAATCTGAGCAAGTCCCTTCAGAAGCTGCTCAGCAGGAACTGGGTGACTTTGGGGTTAAAAAGCATCAAACGCATCGCCACCTATCAACTCATTAAACTTCCTCCATTTCCTGTCATTCAGCACTGCTCATCATAAAACCCAACTCACTTCCTTTCTGTGGCAGGCAGAAAACAGAGATACTGTACCAGGAAGTGCCTGATCAGCAAACGCAGGAATCTAACCCGTGGTTGGCTTTCTGCTGGTTCCACTGAGGTCAGTCAACTGATGGGAATCAACTTCTGTTCAGGCCTTTGTTTCCAGGAGGACCTGAGGAACTCTGCTAGGGAGAAATGGGTCGCTTCCTTCTGTAGGAACAAACACTGTGACATGACAAAGCATTTTTAAAGAACAAAGTGGGTCAACTGGACTCCAGAACCTGTGCCACTACAGCTGATGGTTGCTATTAAATCGCTAAAGCTGCTTCATCTTTGTCCTCTTATGCCACACTGGCACAAAATCTTACCAAGTATTTTGGTCTATGTTTTAGTGCAAATATCTTAAAATAAGACAAAACTAACTTATAAGTAACTTTTCAGTAAGATTTAGGAGCTTGTGGTAAGGCAATACTTTCTTAATATTGATGTAAAAGTACTAGGTGAACTGGCAAATTAATTCACTTATTAAAAAATGTCTTGTTTGCGAGTGCACTAGTAGTCTGCAAGGTGCTACATACAAACAACCATTTATTTGCCTTGATATGAGCTTAAAGTGCAACATGTACAGTTAGCTTACTAAAGGATTGTGCTAAGACTAATAATGGGTAAGTGGCTTAAGACCAGATCAATCAAAAGAAAAGCTGAAGATACTGGTGGAAAGTAAACAATACCAGGACTACTTATCAGAGGAATTCATGTGTGCATAAATGTACTTCAGTTTCTCGGCGTGAGTTGGGATGGTTTTGTTTTTAGAATACTATTAGATACACAGTATGCCACCGACACGCACTGCTGCAGCTGATGAGTGTGATATAACAGTGATGAGGCGTTTAGCAGCGCTGCGCCCTGCGCTGACTAACTGCATCTTAACACCTAAAATAAAATAAATATTTTTGTCCGACTGGAAGAATTTTTTTATTTCTGCCAAAGCAACTCAAGTGTATTTTTTTAATTGTGCTTCTAAACTAAAAGTAGCCCTAAAATTTTATTAATGCACACATTTATAACATAACAAATGTTATTAAATGCCTCTGGAACCAAACAATCCTTAAAAAAAGAAATCCACACTTTCAGACTCTAAATAATTCAAATGCCCTGAGGAGACAGGTTCATGGTTTTGTTGTGACCAGTCACATTTACAAAACAGCACCATCCTTATTAGGATGAACAAAGAAGACAAGAATAAGTCAGTTTTATTTCAGGTTATTCTTATTTACATATTTTTGTTTTTTTATTGCAAATCTGTTTGTCAGTCAGTTTCAAAATAATTTCAGTTTCAATTGTTTTTTTTTCTTTTGAACAAACTTTATGTCCCAATTTGACTCCAAATTTCAGTTGTAATAATAATTTTGCTTGCTAATGCTAATTGATATGCTAATAACAGTAAACTAACATAAACATTTTTCAGACTTGGCGTAGTGTCCTCATGTTGAAAATGTCACTTCAGATTGCCCTGCAGGTGTTCAGTTTGGTTTGAAATTGAAACAATGGGTGTATTATTACACAATAACTGACACTGAATAGGAACAAATGCCTGAAGCCCATTGCCATATGTGATCCGTCTTACATTTGTGTGTCCTGTTCTTCTTCCACTGCCTCTTTTTTATTTAGTCTGATTAATGTATTCATTTATCTGAATAAATGTGGTGGAATGATTTGTTTCTTATGTAACCTGTCCGCAAAACCACTGGACCTGCAATGGAAGAAACTCTTAGGTTTCAAGAAGTAAGTGCAAACTAAAAGTAAGTAATTCATGTAGGTTTCAGATTTAAATCATAGCCGTCTTTAAAAGCACTTAAAAAGTGGATAAATAAACTGAACTGACTGAAGGTTGCAGTCACTGTGGTTTATGTAGGATTTTTAAAGTGGTAAAAACATTTTGACTCATGTGTTTGGAAACTGTCCTGAATCTTGTGACTGGATGTTCAGTGCTTACACTGTGCAGATGTGTGTGAAACATCTGGCAGGATCAAAACTTCTGCAGAGGACTCCATAAGCATTTAAGGTCCAGCTCTTATCACCTGCTTCCTGCCATTGTTCAGCAGGTTTGCATTTTGACCTTTAACCCTGAGTTTGGTCGCTCTCACTGCTCCTGCTGATCAAGTCCATCTTGGTTAAAACAGGAAGTCAGCTTTCACATTTTGTTCTCTTTTTTTCCAGCCTAAGAAGCAGACGGCTGATGAGGAAATCCGTCTTGGTGGTAACACCGCAGCAGCCCGAAGGAGGGACAATCCTCTGAAGACTTCCTGTCTACTAGATACACAGTTCCTTAAAACTTTAGTATCTCTGAAGAGATACTGCCTTAAATATTATAAGGCATAGCCTTAAATATTACAGTATATCAGATCTTCTGATGATGCATTTAAGCTAAAAAATGAAGTTACATACAGGATTAACATGCATCCACCTCACCTCAAAGTCAAAGTTTAATTCATTGTCAGTTCACCAAGTAACACTTTATCTGAAGGGTGTGCAAAAGACTGACACACATAGGTGGGCAGAACATCCAAAAAATATCAAAGTTATCATTTAATATTTAAAAATTACATAATCAGATAGACCAATATATAAATTCAAGTGGACATTTCAGCATTTTAAGGACCAAAATTACAATAATTCATACAAATTAAAAAAAATAATGAGATTTTTTTCCCCCCCCAAATAAGTTCTTCAATAAATAAAAATAATTTTAAAAAATGTAAACCTGCATGTGTGTGTCTGTATCTGGTGAATATTTGGTTAAGACATGTTTGTTTTTCATTGAGTGGGTAGAAAATCTAGAAATTTTACTCAAGTAAGAGTAGAAATATGTCCTAATAAAATTACTCAAGTAAAAGTAAAAAGCACAGTGTAGTAAAAATACTCATTTTTTTCAAAAAACTTACTCAAATAAATATAATTGTGTAAACGTAGCTAGTTAACAGCTCTGTTTTGCCTCAGTGTTTGAATTTGACCAAGTTTTAACCATCTGACTCAAACTGTTCCCCTCAGATAAACGGCAAACCCTGAAATCCTGGTAAGCTTGGACCTGCAGAGACACCGTCCACAGCGAATTCACATCATCATGGCCTTCAGTTGACGCCAATCAAAAACGACGACCTTGTTCCAAAACCAGGACCTTCGCTGGTAAGTGGACTGTATGTATGTGGAGCTTTATCAACGACTGAGGCACATGGAGAGGGAATCGAAAAGATGGAGCTGTTTGGACACAATAACAAGAAGAATGTTTGCAGGAGTCGGAGGGAGGCTTTAAACCCTCGCTTGGTAAAACATGCAAAGGGAAACGTTCTTTGTAGAAATCATTAACAAAACACAACAACGCTTGTGCCTTATTAGCCACAGTTGGTTGACTAATCCAATTCCAATGTTGTGCCCAAACATAAGATAATGGCTGAGAAAAAAGTCCTGCATCTGATCTGATCCAGACAGTAAACTCATCGCTCTTATCAAGTGTTTTCCATCAGGCTTTAAAAACAGCTTTTATCAAACCTCTGATAAAAAAAGAACAATCTGGACAAATCGCTACTGCAGAATTACGGGCCGATCTCCAACCTCCCATTCACCAGCAAGATTACTGAAAAAAACAGTTTCAACACCATAACCAACCGCTCTGACCTCAGTCCGGTTTCCATGGCCATACCGAAGCTGCCTTGTCAAAGTGTTCAATAACATTCACATAAAAACAGTGTAAATATACTAGTACACTTGAAGTAAGACAAAATTAATGAACAAGTAACTTTTCAGCAAGAAATATGAGCTTATTTTAAGTCACTAATTCCTTAATATTGATGAAAAAGTTCTAGTCCCACTGGAAGATTATTCAGATTACACCAAGACATTTTCCCATGTTAAAAGTGAAATTATCTGCGAATGAAATAAAAACTTTTTTACCAACACTAAGGAATTATTAACTTAAAACAAGCTCCTATTTCTTGTTTTAAGTCAACAAGACTTAAAATAAGAAATATTGAGTTAGTTTTGACTTATTTTATGTGTTCTAACATATATTTATACAGGACCAAAAATTCTTGGTAAGAGTTTGAGTTTTTGCAGTGTATTGCTAATGACTGAATTGACTGGAGAGTTGGGTTGGACTCTCGAGTTTAGTGCTCAACTGGTTCAAATCTTACATAAAGAACTAGGATTTCTTTGTTTCAATAACTTCTCATTGAAGTGGACAGAAGTAACATGTGGGGTTCCCCAAGGCTCAATCCTAGGACCCCTTTTATTCAATATCTACATGCCACATACAATATGTGACATGCCACATGCAATATGTGGCATGTAGATGAAGCTGGAATCTTCTGGTCACAAGATGATTATTCAACCGACATTACGATGTCACCAGGTGACTCAGAACCATCCAATCACTGAATAAATGCTTAGAACAGATAAATGTGTGGATGTGCCCACACTTTCTCCAGCTGAACAGAAGTTATTATCTTTGGATCTAAAGAGGAGCGATCTAGAGTCAGCTTCAGTTACTACAGCTGGAAACTAGAGATCAGACTCAAATCTGACCTGAACCTTCAGAGCCACATAAAGACAGTCACAAAGTCAGCCTTCTGTCACCTGAACAACATTTCCAGGATTAGAGGACTAATGTCTCGGCAAGATCTAGAGAAACTCATCCATGCATTTATCTTTAGTCGTATTTATTACTGCAACAGCGTCTGAATAAAAAACCCAATCCTCCAGCTGCAGCTGATCCAGAACGCTGCTGCTGGCGTTCTGACTAAAACCAGGAAGATGGAGCACATCACCCAGTTCTAAAGACCCTACAATGACAGAAGAGACTTTAAAGTACCATACTGTTGGCAGTTTATAAACCACTAAACGGCTTAGCACCACAATACATTAAAGATCTGCCATATCAACCTCCCTCAGGTCTTCTGGTTCTGTTTCTGGTCTGCTCTGCATCCCCAGAACCAGAACCAAACATGGAGAAGCAGCATTCAGCTTCTATCCACCACAAATCTGGAGCAAACTTCCATAAAACTGTAAAACAGCTGAAACACTGAGCTCCTGCTGCAGGTTCACTGACTGGTTGTTGATTCCAGACGGTTCTGAAGGTAAACTGGATCAAAAAGACGTATTGTTTATGAGTAACGGTAATGTCAGAGCTGTTGGATGAACTTTCTGCTACTTTTACCATGTCCATGTTTCCCTCTGGCTGTTGCAGTTGTGAAGCATTTCAGCTATACCTCTGCTGGTACCGCCGGGTCACGTGGGAGGAGATGACCTCTGCTGAGAGGTTCCTGTCTTTGCCAGTTTCTGTTATGTTTCCTTCCTAGATTAGAGGAAAAAGAAAAATACGGCAGGCGCTGGACGCTGAGCTCTGGGTAACTTGCTGCTGTTCTTGGTTACTTCCTCACACTTCAGGCTGAGAGTGTGAGGAAATCTGCTGATAACACCGTCCATGCCTGGATCCACCCTGTTGTTTGTTTTTATAAGGGCTTTGATTTTTTTTTTTCTTTTGCGCGGTTTTGTGCCCATAAGAAGGAGGCAGCTTTCAGTTGCCTGACAGTTGTTCCTGCTGGAATAGTTGCCCATTGTGTTGCTGAACAGAGGATGTTGCTGTCCATGTGTTTTTTCCTGCACTGAGTTGGCAGGTTGGATTTTAAGGTCAAAAGTTGTGATAGATTTTAATTTCTGGATATTTTCTCGGCATAACAAAGATACAGAAGATTTATTTTGCACTCCGGATGTGAGACTTTGAGCCATGTTGCTCTTCCTGCTCCTCTTCCTGGATCTCTACATCCAAACTTCAGGACAACAGCAGGTAAACTGCCTCTGACTCTGTTCTTTCTCCTTTTCACCAGAGATCTAGGTGGTCGGGTATCGTCTCTAAAACATATCTGCAGCCCGAGGTTTCACTTTTTTCAGGTTATCTCCAGAACCGTCTGCTGAATGAATGAAAAAGGTTGATCATCTGCAGGCAGGAGCAAGTCAGACAAAAACCTTTTGTCATTAAACAAGTCAAGAACTCTCTAGTTTCCATTCTGACTTCACTAAATCTTATTAATAGTCAAAAATGTACAAACATTAACAACTTGAGACAATAACAACTAGTTGTTTACGTTGGGTTCTGATGTTATTCATTTTTTATTCTGCAATTAAGACTTTTAAAAATATCAGACAGTATTTGTAGGACTAGAACTGCAGGGCTGGACAATAAATCAACAACAATAAATATTGTAATAGAAACGTCATCATTATCTATAGATATTACTTCTGATGGAATATTCCATATTCCATATACTTTAATCCAGAACTGCACAGCGTTCTGGGGGATGTAGGCAGAGGGAAGACTTAGCCGCTCAAAATCCCGTGGCTAGCTAAGTAAAGTTAATAGGATCAACTAACTCACTCACTCTTTGGTTGCCTAGCAACTTGCTCATTCTTTGGTTGCCTAGTAACAACCTGCTGAGTAACTTTGGCGCAGCAGCAGTTTGAGGTTTCACCATTGTGCCTCATAACTGCTTTAAAATGAAAGACAAAAGCCTGGAGTAAAAACTGTGGGCAAAACAGGAAATGCCACCCCACTAGTGTAGCTAGGCATGACTAGCTCCATTAGTTGCCTGCTAAAGTTTTCGTCCTCTGTATCTGAAAGTGGAAAAGTTTAAAGCTGCAGTATGTAACTTTTCTAAAAAAAATTGTTTATTCATTGCCATCATGTTGTGACAGTTTCCTATGAGATAATCTATGAAAAGCTCGATGTCCTCCACCTCCTCCCTGAGCTATTATCACCATCGGAGAAACGCACCGCTCCCAACCAAAAACAACCAATCAGAGCTAAGAGGAAGATCGTAGTGTTGTCAATCAAGCTTATGTAATTACTAGTAAATGTGCTAATGGCAGAAAAACAACTTACTTTTACAGGAAAACCGTTTATACGCCATCATGGGTGGCTATGCTAACTAGCCTGAGCATTCACAAGCGAATATGCTAGCTGCAACATAGCATAGAGCAAAAAGGTAAGAGCGACGGGAATGAGCAGCCCCACATGAGATTGTGATTAACAGCGCTAAGATCCGCCTCCTAGCTCTGATTGGTTGTTTCTAGTTAGGACCAGGAGAAGGCAGAGGAGCTATGTATTTATCTGTCTGAAACTTTTCTGTCACACAGAGTGACAGTTTCAACACATATGTAAGAAATATATTTTAGAAAAGTTAACCCTTTCTCTTTAAGGTGAGTAGTGATGATCCACGTCTCCCTCAGATCAGATTAAAGTTCTGTGAGTTTGTGAGTGAAAGCCGTGGTTGAGGTGAACGCTGCTCTTCCTACCAGACGCCTCCTCCTGGTCGCTGTGATGTTCCTCAGAGGTTGGATGTTTACACCACCTGCACCTCCTGCGCCGCCTCCATCACCTCCAGCTGCCCGCGCGGCTTCAGCCAGCTCAGCACCTCCAACTGCAGGTAGGCGCTGGGTCCAGACCCCGGGTATTCATCCGGGTCCAAATTAGGGTGGTAAAGTTTTTGGTTTTCATTACTGTATTATAATAAAAACTGAGGAGGCTTGGTCTATTTTCTGATGAAAAGGTTTTCTCCCACTAATTATCGTTTTTAATTATTTCAGTTAACAAAAGTGTTTTTTCAGTTTTTGTTTTTTTGGTAGTTTTGGTTAACTATAATAATCTGGATGATCAACCCTGACCTCAACCCCAGGGATGGTCATAATGAGAGCTCAGATTATCATCGTCCTCTCCTCTGCAGCTACGTGGTGCAGATCGGCAGCAGGGAGCTGGGGCTCAACGGATGCCACCACCTGTGTGTGAAGAACATCCTGCAACCACAGTGCTGCCCTGGCCGCTGGGGCCCGCTGTGTCTCTGTGAGTCGCCCTCTCAGGTCATCTCTAATCCCTAATCCTAACCCTCAATCTGTGTATCAGTCAGGACTCATAGGTCATAACAGTGGGAGATCAGTGATTGGCTGACACTTACATGTGAAGCCGATCTTCTCCCCCGATCTCAGCAAAGGTTTATAAATCAGCTGCTTCTGCAGAGAAGAAGAGGGCGGCAGACGTGACCTGCAAACATGCAGGCCCACCAGGTCACGTCCCACCAGGTCCCGTCCCACCAGGTCAGTCCCACCAGGTCGGCCCACCAGGTGGCACACCTGGTCACGTCTGCATGTTTGCTGTTACAATAGTCACTCCACTGTTTGCAGCGTTCTTACTATATCAGACAAAAAAAAAAAAAAATTGGTATCGGCCAAAATCAAAATGGTCAGCTAAGGCTCTTTAAAGATCAATAACCGACGATTGGCCAGAAAACTGCAGTCAATGCATTCGGTAACTAATAACAGGTAATTTTTTGTTGGCCAAAATTAGTTTACATTTATATTTATTTATTAATTTTATATTTCCTTTGAAATGGTTTTTGTATAAATTTATATGTGAATATATTTCTTATTCCTGTGGCTGTTTATAAAAGAAACACATAAAATGTATTAACACAAAAAAAAGCAGAAAATATGGATTATCCTCTATGATCGTTATTGAAGTTGTTAGAAAATCTAACATATTTTTTTTATAATTTTTTGCCATTATCGCTCACCTTTACTTATCTGTTCGAAAGCCATTCTTAACTAATCATTGAGTGTGTGTGTGTGTGTGTGTGTGTGTGTGTGGGTGTGGGTGTGTGTGTGTGTGTGTGTGTGTGTGTGTGCGCAGCATGCCCAAGCTGGTCAGGAAGGATCTGCAACTACAACGGTGACTGTGTGGACGGAGACGTCGGCAACGGGACCTGCATCTGTAAGGTCAGAGCGCACCCGAGGGCTGCGACGCATTCCTGATTTTACAGGGCCAGTGCTGTGTTTTCCAGGCACAGATCACCATTTCATAGCACTATCAATTAACTGTTACCTTCCATTTCTATGAAAGTTTTATATATATATATATATATATATATATATATATATATATATATATATATATATATATATATATATATATAAGAGAGAGAGAGAGAGAGATATATCTATATATATGTATATATATATAGATATATATATCTCTCTCTATATATATATATATATAACATGATTGAAAAGAAATTTCGTAATACTGCCCCTTTAAACTCAGGACCAGACCAGAGCGGTGGCTCATCTGTCTGCTGTTGGTCCCGTTCTCTGAGATAATTAGGTTTAATGGTGAATCTGAGCGGAAACACCTAAAAACCATTTAGAAAGCTTAACACATCAGCCTTCAGCTGCAACTACATTCACTTTATTGAACCCAGATATGTTCGTTCCAGAAGGAAGCTGTCAGCATTTTGTGTGTTTTTATACATAATAGAATAAAAATGTTTGTTTGTTTCTGCAGGAGGGTTTCTCTGGATTTGCTTGTCAGGAGTGTAAGAATCCGAATGCATTTGGGAAGAACTGTGATAAAGGTAGGCGCTCTGTCTCAGGTCCAGGGTTTTCTTCTTTCTCTGGTTCAACACACCTGGATAAAATGATGGTTCATCAGCAGAACAGCATGATCGGCTGAGCAGCTAGCTGGAGGAGACGCAGCTGTCTTTAGCGTCCTGATCAGAACCAGGCTCCTCTGTTAAATATTATCAAGCCAGTCTAACATTTCCCACATTTCAGTTCTGCCTCCTGTGCTTAGTGGCTGAAATCAAAACGAGCTGCAGCCTGACTCTGAGGACTTTGTGTGTGTCCAGAGTGCGACTGTGTCAACGGAGTGTGTAACAAGGGGCCCGACGGTGATGGGCAGTGCTGGTGTCAGCCTCCGTACACTGGGAGGCGCTGTGACCAAGGTAAGGCGCTAAACACTGCTGCAGGCTGAACTGCAGGTGATGATGTCATCATCAGGAGGCGGCCAATTATATTGTTGTTTTGAGGCAACTTTTAATAAATATCCTGGTAATGGCAGAATAATGTAAGAACAATAAACTCAAATCAGATCAAGAAACTGTTAATTCTAATGAACACTTAACACTGGAAGACATTTTAAATATCTAAAATAAATAAAACAACAAATAAAATGAATTATGGAGTCTCTGTAAACAAAATTGCCCTATAAATTAACAGTAAACAATAAATTATTGAGCTTGTTTTGTCTTATGCAATTAGTTGATTTATTACTTATTAAAAAAATAATCAGAGCCATAAAGAGGGTCTTAGTGCTGTCAATCACCCTCATGTATTTGCTGCTAAATGTGCTAAAGGCAGAGAAACAGCTTACCGTTACAGCAAAATTGCTGATCTGCTGTCATCGGTGGCTATGCTAACTAGCCTGAGCATTCACAACAGGATCTGCTGACAGGGGGAAAACTTTAGTGGTGGTGGGGTGAGCAGCGCCACATGAGATTGTGATTAACAGCGCTAAAACCCTGAATCTGGCTCTGATTGTTTGTTTCTAGTAAGCACAGAGGATATTTGTATAGTTCATAGATTATCTGTCAAACTGTCACGACTTCTATAAAAATATATATTTTTAGTAACAGTTAAATAATGCAGCTTTAAAGCAGGAGTTGTTGAGGCAGCTTTTCCAACCCTGCTGTGTGTCGGTAGTGAGCAGAGGGTGCCGCAGGTGCAGCTCCTACTCCTACTGCAAAGGAGAAGCAGAAGACGCCGACTGCGACTGCTTGCCTGGATACAGGAAGATGAAGGACAACAAGTGTCTAGGTGAGGCGCGCCTCAGACTGTGCATGAAAGAGCTTCAGCAAACTTTCTCAGAGCAAGAAGGTTGTTTAGTTTGGGTGACCTAAAAGCAGAGATTCCTGGCTCTGACTGAGCTGAGCTGCTTGTGTCCTCAGCCGCCTGCTCCCAGAGAGACTGCGACGCCAACGCTCAGTGCTCCAAGGAGGCCAGCAACATCAGGTGCACCTGCAGACCCGGCTACGATGGAGACGGGAAGATCTGCATCCCCAAGAACCCCTGCATGGTCAACAACGGAGGCTGTCCCGCCAACTCCACCGTCTGCGTCTTCAAAGGACCCGACAAGGTGAGGAGGAAACCCGGATCTGAGGAAACCCAGAGCTGGCTCTCTGAAACCCGGAGCTAGATCTGATTGAACCGTGGAGCAGGATCTGAGATAACCCAAATCCGGTTCTGAGGGAATCTGGAGCCTCTCTGCCATTTTTTTAATTCTCCTATTTTCTTGTGTCTCAGTCCAGCTGTGAATGCATGTTGGGCATGTCGCCTGTAGGCGGCAGCGCTGAGCACGGCTGCCAGCTGGTCTCCACCTGCACAGCCGTGACCTGCGACCCCACAGCGACCTGCCAGACGGAGCTGGATGGAAAAGCCAGGTCAGATGGCCCTCCAGGGATCTGGACACTCTAACCAGAAACAATAAATTAACTAATTTCAGTGAACTTTATAAATCAAAGTGTGATTCAGTTACTTTAACCTCACTTAAACCTTATTCTTTAGTTCTTTAGCTTTGTGAACACTTGATGTTTTCAGTTTGAATCTCTGTATAAAAATGACCTCATTGAAGTTATTCCTGTTTTGTTTTCGTTTTGTTTCGAAAAGCGGTGTGATGTTTCCCCAGAACCCTAACTGTGTTGCTGAATCCAGGGAGAGGAACTTGGTCGCCCTCTAGAGCCCAGAGCAAGAACAGCAGCACTAACCTTCATCCTTCTGCTCCTGGTAAACCAGGTGTCTGTGCGAGCCGGGGCTCATTGGTGATGGACACCGTTGCTACGGTAACCTGATGGTGCGCCTCATGGAGCTGGACCAGAAAGGGAACCAGAGGGAGAACCTGACCGGAGCCGTCGCCTTATTCGGTAAAATAAAGAGAACTCCACCCAGGAGGTAAAGCATGAAACCGGGCCTCTGCTTTAGTTTCCATGGTGACGGGTCGGTTCTCCTCCTCCTCTGATTGATTGTCTTCTTCCTGGGTGAAGGATCTGGGTTTGTGGACCCGTCTGCTGCTGTTGGTTCTGTGGGTGTTCTGCTGTGAACCTGTTGTTTCTATCTCTGCAGGGGGAAGCTGTTCCATGCTTCTGAGTCATTCTGGACCCTTCACTGCTTTCTTCCCGCTCCTCAAAGAACCTCTGAGTGTGGGTCCAGCTTCCTGTTCAGGCTGAATCTGTCATAACCGGGTCACAGGGTCATGTTCACTGTGACCCAGTTCACAGTTTGGACATTGAAAACTCAACTAGATTTGTTGAGATGAAAACCCGGGTCTGGATCTGAGCTCAGAACCTTGTTTCTGCAGCTAATTTTGGCTCATTTATCACCAATCAAAGTCTAACGGTGATGTTAGATATCGTCTAATTCAGGTTCTGGACCTAATTTAGACGATAAATTAGGTCCAGAACCCGATCAGAATCACAGGAAGCCTTATTTTAACATCTCTGAGCTCAGCATGCAGTTCAAAGTTGAGAAAAGATCAGTTTATAGCTGATCGATTCAGATTATAATCCTACATTTAAAGAGTTTTATCTGTGGGTCGGTTCTGAGGTCGAGGCCCGTTTGGCTGAACCCGATCTGCTCCGTCCGCAGGGCATCAACGAGGAGGAGGTGTGCAGAAACCACCTGATCCTGGGCCAGCACCTCTACCAGGACCTGGAGGGGCGAGACTTCAGCCTCTTTGGCGGAGGAAAGCTGAGAGTCAAAGCCAACAAGGTGACCAGTCGTTTCCTCCAGAACCAGAACCGGGTCATTCTTCCTTCTCAAAAGCCGATTGGTCTGTCAGCGATTCAGCAATTCAAACATGGTTCATGCTGGGAGGTTATTAAAATTAACTCCAATAAGTAAGAAAAAAGTTGACATGAAGCCGATAAAATTGATTGGATTTTTATTCATCCCAATATTAAAATTAGCTGATAAATGGAAAATGGAAAAAATAAAACAATTTTTAAATGATTTCATCATCTTTATAAAAAACATTTCATTTTATAGCAAATTATTAGAAATCAGTTATTTTGTTTACATAAATGAATAAATAGATTTTTCTTTTTTCACTGCCTCCCAAAACAGAAGATTTCCTTCATTTTTATACCCAGAACATAATTTCACATTAATCAGGGAAAATGATAATTAAACTCAACAGATAATAATTTTGACTCAGACGTTATTTCCTCATTTTTTAAATCAAAACAAGTAACTTTAATAGTTAGCTTTTTAGCTAAAATTACACCTCAAAGTAAAACTGAAACTAAATAAAACTATTCACCGAAAACCCAATACTGAATATTTATTAACATTCATTATGTTAAAATAAGATAATGCTATCTTATTTTAACATTCATTAAAATAAGATAAAAGCACTTTGAACAATTTCATTGCACATTTCTGTCATCCCAGCTTCATATTTTGTATTTAAAGACGAGAGTGTCGCTTGTTTTCTAGAGATTGGATTTTAGATTTACATTTAAAATTAGGGGTGCACCGATTGCAGTTCCTGGCCGATCGCCGATTTTTAAAAAGCCTGACCTTTTCAGATTCAGATTTTAACAGATACTGAGTTTTTTGTCTGAAATGTTTCTAACTATTGCTGAGTTGGTAACAGTGGGGCTACTATTGTTAACTTTAAACATGCAGACATGACCTAGTTGGCGGGATCAAACCTCTCACTGCAGGGCAGAAGAGGAGACAGGATGATTTTTAGATCTTTGCTGAGGTAGAAAATATCAGATTGACTTCACGTGAAAGTCTCAGCCGATCTCCTAAAATGAAGGAAGTTGGCGCGGATAAATCGGTGCACCCCTATTGAAAATCAGAAATGGAAAACTATCTCCAGTAGAATGAGGGAGTTTCAGCTCAGAGATGGTAAACGCTGACATAAACCTTCTGTCGAACCTGTGGATCTTCTCAGGCGTTTTTGTTGATGCTCACCGAGACAGTGGCCGGGAGGAGCCGGACCGGCACCGGGTCCTCGGTGTAAATGTAGGGGAACAGCGTGGCGCTAAAGCTGTGTGTGAAGGTGTGTATGTTGGTGTTGGTGCCGCGGTCGCAGAAGGACAGCCTCCCCCTGTCCATGTCCAGATGGACGCCGATCTTCCTCACCGGCGCTTTCAGCGGCAGCTCCTTCTCCAATGATGATCCGGAGAACGCGGTGAGCTTCCCGTGGCAGAAGGAGATCCTCCACAGCTGCGCCGCCGGGGTTCTGCCTGGCTGGACGGCGTCTCCCAGCACGCCCAGCTCCCAGTCCCGGTTCTCCCCGACGTCCACGCTCCAGCTGTGCGTCCCCGAGGCGAAGCCCTGCGAGCCGAGGACGGAGCAGGAGAACCGGGTCCTCTCCGGGTTCCTGGGCAGCTGCTTCCGTTCTCCGGACCGGACGCTGCTCAGGTCGCTGGACAGGACGAGTTCTGGGTCCGCCGTGTTCGGATCCAGAACCACGGGGCTGTAGAACACAACTCGCTTCATGCTGCTCCAGATGTTGAAGGTCAGGTTGCCCAGGTGTTGGACCACGTCTATCAGCGCTCCTGGGATGGGCTGTGGGTCATCCTGAAGGGGGCGCTGCTGGACCCGCCTCGCCGTTTCCTGGTAGTTCTTCAGGAAGGAGACGTCTGCAGCTTTCAGCTCCGCCTGCGCAGCTGTGATGGTGGCTGACAGAGCCGCGATCTCTCTGCTCAGAGCCGCCACCTTCTCCTTCATCACCCCACTCTTCCTTGCTTCTTCCTCCTGCAGAGCGGCAACCTTTGCCCTCTCTTCTTGCTGCAGGAACTTGTGCAGCGTCTGGAACTGCTCCCTGATCTGCTTCTCGGTCTGCTGGCTCTGCAGCCTGATGAACTTCAGGGTTTGGTCCCCGTCCGCTTTGGCATCCTGCAGGACGCCCAGCTTGTCCTGCAGAGGCTTCAGGATCTTCTGCAGCTCCTCCCGGTACTCCTGCGCCGCCTCGTCCACGGGCCGGAACCGATGCTCGCTGTGGATCCTGGAGTCCCGACAGATGACGCACACCGGCTCCTGGTGGTCCAGGCAGAAGATCTTGAGCTTCTCAGAGTGCAAAGTGCAGAGAAGCTCCGACTCTGACGCGGCCGCGGCCGTGAAAGCCTCACACAGGTTCCTTAAGGACAGGTTGCGAGGCGGGTCGCTGCGGGACGACTTCCTCTTGCAGCAGGGACACTCCTGCGTTTTCTTCCCCCTCCACCAGGTCTGCAGGCAGATTTTGCAGAAGCTGTGACTGCAGGTCAGCACCACCGGGTCCTTAAAGATGTCTTGGCAGATGGGGCAGGACAGATCCTCCTCAGGCCTGGAGGACATGTTTGCTCTGAATGTGGCTGAAGACAAAGCAGGCGGAAAGTTACTTTCACTTTGAGCTGAGCTCTCCCAGGTTGAAGCTTTTCAGGTTGAAGGAGTTCAAATCCAGTATTTCAGAGTTCCCAACAGTTTATGCTGTTGAAGTGAATCTTTTAGCTGTTTTCTTGGAGTTTGACTTCAGTCAGAAGCAAGAAAGGAAAACTGCTTTCTGTTTGTCTGCCTGATAGAGAGTGGGCGGAGCTTCAATGCACGCGTCATTTCCTCTCTTTCCGCATGTTTACGACATCCGCATGTTTACGACAAAAGGTGTGTCAAATCAAGCTCCTCTGAGAAGAGACTTACAGCTGCTCTGAATCAAACATTTAGCATTTAGCCACACCCTATTCAGTGTGTCTGACGTTTGACCTCAGGCCTGTTTTATCAGGTTCAGGGAGGCAGAAATGTTCAGTTCACTTCAACATTTCATGTCATATCAAACCTTCTACATAGAACCAAGCACTAAATAAATTTACATCATGTGTACAACAGAAGTATATAATTAATATATAATTACTTATTGCGGTTGGCAATAATAAAAACACAGAAACTGTACATAGAAAACCTACATAGCAACAACAAACCCAGAAATAATCAGACAGGAAAATGAAAAGAGACCAAAGCAATATTTCTCTTCTGAAATTTTTTTTTTTTTCTGATTAAATATTCTGATGTTAAATCCTCACAGTTAAAAAAATTAAAATAAAAAAGGAGGATGTTAGTACTTCACTGATGTGAACTTTTTGGAAATCCTTGCAGCTGAAATTAAGTATGTTTGGTTTTTCATTCTTTCATATTATTATTTTTTGGTATAAAATTGTCTTATTATTTTTACGAAGCTTATTTTTACTTTTGGTTTCTTCATTTATCTATCTGTGATGTGATTGTTCTGAAGCCCTTTGGTCAGTGGAGGTTGTTGTAAATGTGCTAAATAAATAAACTTTGACTAATTTATAAATAATGGCTTCAAAACATCAATTAGTCTAAGTCTTAAGTTTTCAATAATAATCTATTTTAGTGAGAACTGGTTCAATCTGAAGAAGAGGCGGTTTGTTTCTGTTGTTTCTCTGCAGAAGTTCATCCTGATGAGCGATCCCAGCAGGCCGTTCACCATCGTCCAGGCGGACCTGCCCGCTGCTAACGGCATCATCCACATCATCGACCGGCCAATCACAGGCAGCCTTCCTGGCGGGCCGGCCCGGGACGAGCGGGTCGGTTCAGCTTCCCCGTTCTGCTGCGTTTCCTCTCAGCGAAACGTTTCGGACCATTTTCTGCTTTTCTGTCCAGTTTGCTGACAAGACGATCGGGGAGATCTTGAGGAAAGATGAGAAATTCAACCGCTTCCTGTCTCTGGTTGATGTGAGTAGATTCATGACATTTTCCCCCAGAAAACATGCTAAGTCTGGTGTTGGCAGCGCCAGGACCGGTTTCAGCGGCCCATCATGTTTATGAGCTGAAAATATTTAAAGTTCACAAGAAATTTGGAAATAAGACTGTGGTTATGTGCTTTGGAAATAACTAAACACCAGCTATAAAGTCAAACATAAGAAAATACAATTAAAATGAAAATGTTTTGCATTTCAGTTGTTTCATCCCTTATTAAAAAAAAAAATGATGATGATTGTATTGGAGCGGTTTTGCAGTTGTATTTTTGTACTAGTGTATATTCCTGCTTTGGTGGATTAAATCTTTCCCATAGCTTAATCTGACTGCTGGCATTTAGAGGAAGTCGAAATGGCTTCTGTTTCTGATTTAAAGCTGCATAACGATGTTCTGCAGAAAGTCTGTAGTTTTCTTAATAGCTGGTGAGAAAAAAGTTTTGCCAAATTGATTCGATTTGTGTAAACGGGAGTGTTTCTGTTCTCGATTCGGTGAATTCCTAGTAAACAGAAGTTGGATCTTAAACGTGTCTGTATTGGAAAACACTTAATTTGAGGTGTTTGAAAGAGTGTTTGAAAGAGTCTTCATGTATGTCTGACTGCTATCATGAAGTGTCATTCAGTAAATAATGACATTTTTAACTCAAAGTTGCATTAAAATTTGCATTAAAAGTGTTGACCTTGCATTATTTGGTAAATAAAAGTTGCATTAAAATTAATTCAAAGTGCCAACTTTGCATCAGAAATGTCATTATTTACCAAATGAGACAGTCTTAAACATGAAGACTTCTTCATATTTATGATTCTCATGTTAGACTTGTGCACAGACCTTCATGTAAAATGTTCCCCTGCAAATTTGCGTTTCCTTTACAAATGTACACAAAACTTTATCAATCTCACAATTTCTATGTTTCCATTAAATAAGAAATGCAGTTAAAATCACATGTGGTTTTATTGTGTTGCTGGAGGTCAGAGGGGAGTTTCCTGGAGTTCTTCACCTTTATAAATCTCACGTTTATAAACGTTCACAGAACTGCGGTTCTCCTCCTCCTCTCCGCGGACCCGGACCTCTCACCGTGTTCGTTCCCACCAACAAGGCGGTGGACCGGGCCCGAGACGGCAGCATCCTGTACATGTTGCACAGCGTAAGCCGGAGACGGAGGAGAGCACAGATTACCGTCTGATCAGCTGCTGCAGCTCATCTGCTTCTCTTTCAGGCCAAGCAGAAACTCCAGGAGCTGCTCAGACATCACGTCTTCTCGCAGGCTGCCGTAAGAAACCACCCGACACTCCACAAAAACACCGTAAACACAACGTAAACACACCACAAAGACACCCCCACATCCATCAGTCCTACGGTTCAGCAAAAAGAATAATTATTATACTTGTTTTAGGGTAAAAACAACATTTATTATAATTAAAGCTTCTCTTATTTTTCAATTTTATTTTATACTGTCAACAGCCAAAAAACTGTCTGGGGTTTTTCAGCTGTTTTATGGTAACGTTGATGTGCTGAATCCAACAATCACATTGGTTTCGCTCAGTCAGATCAACTTTCTGAAGTAAGCTACATGCTAGTTTGGGATGCTGCCATGATGGCTGATTACTGTTGGACTCTGAAGAGAGATTTCCCTGCTGCTGAAAATACGAGGCGGTCAAAGAAACGGAAGTTCATGCCCTGAATTTTACACAATTTACATGTACTTACCTTAATCAGTGTTTATTACTCAGTTTACAGAAATCCAAAAGATAATTTAACTAATACACTATGTTTGAAAACTATTATTTTTTCACCTAGAACATTTTTTAAATGAGAAATATTAACGGAAATGAACTGCTAATGTCACAAAAATGTCATCAATTTAGTCAGAGGATCGGATTTCTCTGACCAGCTTGAGGAAAATGGATGTTATTTTTTTTTTATTCAGTGGTGCAAAATAGTCCTAATTCAGTTGAAAAAATGTAGTCAACTTCCAAAAACCATTTGTTTGTAACCCAGTGTCATTTAATTATTAAATTGTAGGAAGAAAGTGAGTTAAAAGTCTTCAAACTTTTTTTTCTTAAGGTTTTTTTGGCCTTTATTTGAGAGAAGTTAGACAGGAAAAGTGGGGAAGACATGAAGCAAAGGTCATCAGGCCGGGAATCGAACCTTCGGTGGCCGCGTCGAGGACCGAGGCCGCCTGATGCGGGTTGTGTTTTATCCCAGCGCCACTACAACACCCAACCGTTTTCCTCACCTTGTTCTCTAGTTGTCACAGAGTTGACAATAAATAGCAAAGCAATGCGTTTTTCCTTTAGGCAAACATTTAAGATGTAGCTCGTTGTATTGATAACAGCTAAAACCAATGTTAGGAAGGTTTGGGGCTCCAGCAGGAAGCTGAGCCGGGACCTTGGCGTCACGCTGCAACGCTTTTCTCTCTGCAGCTCACAGCAGATGACCTGGCCGGCCTTCCTCGAGTCCGGACGATGGCCAATCAGCTGGTCACCATCTCTGCCTCTGACACGGTGAGCGCCTCTGATTGGTTGACGAAGCCCGAGTGAGTGTTGGTTGAACGGCGTGTCCTGCTGCGCAGGGGGAAGTCCTGCTGGGGGAGAAGGGAGTCCGCCTGGCCGGCTCCAACATCATGGCCTCCAACGGCGTCATCCACATGATCGACGGGCTGCTGTACCCGCCCTCCATCCTGCCCATCCTGCCGCACCGCTGCGACGTCACAAACAGCAAGATCACCCTAGTGAGACGCCATGAAACCCGATGAAAAAATATGATTACCTACAGTTAGTTTGAGCAGTTACATGATAAAAATTACACTTCTTTCTTCTAGAGAAGCGCATTACAAATGTTTTCCAAGTGCATTATTTGTGTTTATGTGGCTATTATTGTTGTGTCATAGATTCTCAACCTTACAGTTACAAATTAATAAATAATTCTTATTGTCACTTGTTATCATAAGAGTATTACAAAATATTGTGATAAAACTTTAAGTCCATATTGCCAAGCCCGACTTCCAGTGTGACTATGAAGAAGGATTGTGGGAGTTTAACTGCAGCAAAGTGGGCCATGGTTTTATTGTTTATTATTAAGACTAGAGAAGTATATATGTAATTTATATATATATATTGGTATTAATAGATTTTCATTTTGGCACAACTCCAGATGAAACTAACGGCTGATTTGCTTTTTTAGGGTCCTTGTGTTCACTGCAGCTTCCTCGACCAGACTGAGTGTCCTGAAGGCACCGTGGAAATGGTAAATATTCATTACTCACATAGAGGAGCAGATTTTTGTTCCCTTCCTGCAGTAGGTTCACAGTGAATCTTTGAAAATGATGCAGGATTCTTCTCAGTTCAGTCGTGGAAAATAAGTTTGAACCCAAAAAAGTTTTTGATTCCTAATCACTCCAAGCACTTTGTCATGTTTTCCTGTTTGTTTTTCTCAGAAGAGTCATCAGATCGGCTGCGAGTACGCAAATCTTCCTTTTGGACAAATGCACAACAAAGGATGCGCCAAATACTGCAATGCCACCAAGCAGGTGAGAGCAGGAACTGCAGCTCAGACTCCTTACATATGAACTCTGGTTTCTAGTCAGACTCCTGGTGAAATAGAAACTACAGCTTGTTTCACATCGACAGATTCATTATAAAAGTCATCAGAGGGTCTTTATTCTCCAGGGAATCATTTTCCCGTAGCCTAGAAAACCTGGAACCAGAAGTAATTCAATCATTTTTATCTGAAAGGTCTCAGGTTACAACCTGTTGAATCCTCGTTTTATTTCCGATAGAGGGGGCTTTCTCAAATTGTGGTTCCCGGACCACTTGGGGTCTGCTGGCGCCCTCTAGTAGTTCGCAAGGTACTGCATGTGAACAACCGACGAGCTCAAAGTGTGACACTACAGCTAGCTTACAAAAGGATTGTGCTTAAAAATAATAATGAGTAAGTGGCTTAAAGATGGAATGAAAATGAGGATTACTTATATGATCAAAACTGCTGGGAGTTTTGATGTGTCGTTCACGAACAGTTTGATTCTTTTGAAGAGTTCTATGCTCAAACGAGTCTCAATTGTTGAGAATAGAATTTTTTACGACTTTGCTTCCGTGTTTGCTGCAACGTGGGGTAGTGAATGCCGTTCCAGGGTTGTGCTGAGCCGCCTCTGCCTGCAGGTGGCGCAGTGCTGCAGCGGGTTCTACGGTCCGGACTGCAAGCCGTGCATCGGAGGCTTCCAGCATCCCTGCTACGACAAAGGAACGGTGAGAAACGCTGAGCCCGGCTGCCGCTACCTCCTGATTGGCCGACTGTCAATGCTTTTTGTCCCGTCCTCAGTGTCTCGACGGTATCCATGGTAACGGCTCCTGCAGCTGTCACCCGGGGTTCACAGGAATCGCCTGTCACATCTGCTCGGATCCGTCCAAACATGGAGAAAACTGCGACGAAGGTTAACTCCTCCTCTTCCTCTTGACTGCCGTTTGATCTGAAACGATTAATAATTTAAAAATTATTACTTTGCTTTTTCGGCTTCAATCAGAGTTAAAGTTGATGTTTTATTGGCGGCGGTCTGAATCCAGAGCGGTTTCTGATGTCCTGACCCTCAGAGTGTCGCTGCGTCCACGGCGTGTGCGACAACCGGCCCGGCAGCGGCGGCGTGTGTCGGAGGGCGTCGTGTTTGGACGGGTTCTCTGGAGATTACTGCGACAGGATGGCCATGCCCTGCAACGCGGACAACCTGCTGGCTCACTGCCACATCCACGCCTACTGCACACACACCGGCCTCGATTACAAGTGAGGCTTCAAGCTGTTTATGTCGACTAGGGCTGTAACGATTCCTCCAATGATTATGAAAAATTCCTGGAGGAAAATTGATCTGCCTTGAAGCTTCATTAAGTTATGTTTTATTATTTAGCGTACTGAGTTCTGGCCGGGACTTTATTTGTGTTGGGTGCTCAGCTCCGCCTGTGAGGAGTTGCTAACAACTAGCAGCATAACTAGTTGCTGCTAGTTGTCCAATGACGTCCAATTTCCCAGGTTTTTATCCTTTTTTGGGGAACCAATAAGCATCCTTAAATTGACTGGAGCGATGCTTGCTTGGGGTATGATAGTCTTTCTCCTCCTGAACTGCATGGTGGAGAGCTCATAAGACGATTAGTAATGAACAAGCCTTCAGTGCAGTTAGTAGGTAGTTAAATTGTCACAACATAGTGAAGGCTCATGAGTTTCCCTTAAACTCAAAGGCAAACCAAAGCCGACTGAATCCATAGGAACAGAGATGAATGCATCTGAAAGATCAACCACAGAAAAAAAATCTGAGGAAGGATTTGATGCACAAAGCAAAAATGCGAGGATTGAACAGGTCTTTCAACTAGCTTGAATTGTTTGACACATGCGGTGTGAAAGTGAACCACAGCAGCTAAAAATGTAACAAATGTTGTCGCTTTAGTCCCCAATCGAACCGAGTCTATCAGGTGTGGAACCAGCGTCTCCTCAGCCCGTCCTCCTGCTCTGTGTTGCTCCAGGTGTATCTGCAGGGACGGATATGAAGGCGACGGCCACTCCTGCTCTCCCATCAACCTGTGCCTGAAGAGCAGCCGCGGCGGCTGCGATGTCAACGTAAGGCCGGCCGCTCCGCACAGCTCACACCTCAGTTCCTGCACAGCCACAGACGACGATGTGTGTGTTGACCGCACGTCCCTCTCGCCCCGCAGGCCGAGTGTGTGTTCCTGGCTCCAGGTAACGTGTCGTGTGTGTGCGCCGAGGGATGGATGGGCGACGGGACGGTCTGCGTGGAAATCAATAACTGTGAGCTGCAAGAGCGAGGCGGCTGCAGCCCCAACGCCACCTGCTACCACATTGGACCGGGACAGGTCGGTGAAAATCCCCATCCATCCACCTAACTGTCTGTCTGTTTTCTGTCGGAAGAGACCAGGAATCCCAGAAAACATAAAAAAAGAATCAACCTTTTACATTTATTATGTGCCGCAGCATCAAATGTAAAAAATTTGTACACAATGAAGCCCTTGTGATTGATGTATTTAAAAAAATGCCTTCAATAATAAAACAAAGCATTAAATATGAGATCACCATTTTTCGGGATATGCAGGTCCTGTATATCTCATAAATGTTTTTTATGGACCAAAAGTTTTACATTTACCTGCAGAAAAGTGTTAACAAGTAAAAATAACTCCTCTTTTGGTTCTGGTAAACGTTATTACACTGTGCTCATCACCAAAACAAACAGCATAAAGGACAGTATAAATCCCACAACACTCACTACTGTTATGATAGTGCCCCCTAGTGGACTGGCATGTAATAAAGCAAAACAAAGGAGAAACAAAAAGCTCCTTTTAAATAAACTTCTGCTCTCTGTGTGCAGAGCGAATGTTTCTGTAAAACTGGTTATATGGGAGACGGAAAGGTGTGCGACTTTGTCAATCCCTGCCTGATCAACAATGGAGGCTGCCATGACCTGGTACACACACACATACACACACAGAGAAATCTCTGAACATCTGGTCTTACTTAGGCCTATTGGTTGTCAGGGGGCGGGGCTAATCGTTCCACTTTAAAGGCTCCTATTGGTTGTGTGTCAGGCCAAGTGTAAGCTGGAGGATGGCGGCGTTCACACCTGCACCTGTATGGACAGCTACGGAGGCGATGGGAAGCTTTGCTACGGATCGCTCCTGGACGTAAGTAGCAGCAGAATATTTGTTGAAGGCTTCTCTCAGGTTTAGTTTCTCCTGGGATGGTTCTGACCCGTGATTGTCTTTGGGTTTTCTAAGGAGCTGGACATGAACTTCAAGTTCTACAGCTTCTACAAGCTGATCCAGGTGGGTCCGGCCAGGTTTGTTCTGTCTTCAGTGTGTGTTTGTGGTCCGAGTTCTGGTGGTTTAAGGCTCTTCTCCATTAATTTCAATAGGATTTGAATCAGAAAATATTTTAGAAATTATAGAAGACGAAGATATAAAGATATAAATCTGTGACTCGCGGTGGCAGAAGACTGAACTGATCTGAGCCTCTGGTCCAGATTAAAACTGAACCGATCCGAGTCTCTGGTCCAGATTAAAACTGAAGTCGTGTTTGGTCGTGTCTGGTTGCAGAAGTCCAAACACTCGGAGGACCTGAGCGGAAACCTGACCGTTTTGGCTCCGTCTCGGGAAGCCATGAGGAACCTGAGCACAGAGGAGAACTCGTTCTGGACCAGCCGGCACTTCCTGCCCCACTTGCTGCGGTCAGAATCACTTTCCTTTGATCCCCGGGTCACGATTTGAAAACTTTATTTATAACTATACAAGATTACAAACATGAACCTCAATAAGCCCTGAATACAAATGATCAACCAAACAGGAAGGAGGTTCTGACCCGGGCTGTTGGTTCTGTTTCTGCTGGTTTCAGGGCCCACATTCTCCAGGGCATTTACTCTATGGAGGATCTGGACCACCTGGTGGGACACCGCCTGTCCACTCTGGACCCGGCCATCCAGTGGGACATCAGGAACATCAGCGGGGTAAGAACAGGATAGCAGAGCGTCATTGGACCAAGACCTGGACCGACTCACCTGGACGGACTTTCTTAACAGACTGTACTGTGCTTACTTACTTATAGCACAGTACAGTCTGTTACAGATATGAAATATGACTTAAAAGAAATTTTACTTTGTAAAATTTTACTTGAAATTGGGCCTCTGTCTTTTTAAAAACTCCTGCTCTTTTTGAAGCTCCGCCTTCAGGAAGTCATCACAACATCGCTCCTCTATTAATCCTTTAGCGATGTTTTTACCGGCATTGCTCTGATGAGCTCATCAGTTTCACCAGGTGTTTGCTAATTGCTGCTGGCTAGTCTGAAGGGGCTGAGTGTTGGGAGGAGCTTTGTCTGAAAGGAGGGGCTAGGTGCATCCAGGGTTTTGCACAGCTAAATGGTTACCTTGGAGATTAAAGGATTCCTCAAACATGCATGAAAGAATCAAACAACATCCAATGCTTTTGATGAGGGAAAAATATTATAATAAGATTAAAGCTCAGAAAAGTCAACTTCACATAATCACAACTGCCTCTAATACCAACATCCTCAATTTAGTCCCTTAGAAGCTGTTAAAATAATGAAACATTAAGAAATGAAGAGTAAACTGATCAGACTGAGCCAGAAAGCTTCATCTTCATCACAGACCAAGAACAGACTGTTATCATACTGGAAGAGTATGACAGGAGTCATACTGGTTAGACTGGTTAGAAATTAAACAGATTTTTACTCTGCAGAAATCAGATAAAATAAATAATAGCTATGTCACCCTTCCTACCTTTCTTCATATTTACAAACATCTTCAGATCTTGAAACATCTGAAAATGTGAAAGTTTAAAGTTTAGATTTGCTTCCTGTTTTTCTGGAACCTGGGTTAAAACAGCTTTTGGTTTTTTATTCCAGTTGATTTTTATTTCGATGTCATGAACCAAACAAAGGCTAAAACATTGTTTGTGGTTGTCTCTGTCCAGACGCTCCGCATCGGAAACGCCTCCATCATCAAACACAACCAGCCTGCCATCAACGGCTACATCCACGTCATCGACCGGGTAGGGGTCAGAGGTCATGCACTCAATGCAAAAACAAGGTTTCCAGAGCAGTGACAGAGAAAAGACTCGTTCTTTTCAGTATTCACTGATCTGGAAATTAAAATGGCGGCGATGGGAGATTGTTGTGCAGAAACCTGGGTTATAATAGTTTTGGGGGGTTTATTATAGTTTAGTTTCATTTCATTGCGATTTTTGTTGCTCAAATTCAGTTAATTTTAATTAGTTTCTATTGGTGATTGGTTAAATACTATTTAGGTCTCGTTCATCCTTTATTAGTTGTAGTTTTAGTTTTTTATTCGATAAATTTTTAGGTGCAGAATTCATAAAGGTCAAAGTATTGTGATTATGTTCACATTGATTGGGTAGTGAATACTCAACAGAAGATACAATTTTTGAAATATGTTTTCATTTATTGTTGAACAACAGACTGACTCCAGGAGTTTCCTCCCAACTTTTCTGCTGCCATTTTGTGAACTAGCGTAGCGTAGCCGCCAGGAAGAGTATGGAGTACCACAGTTTAAAGACAGCTGATGTAAACTGTTGTTTGGGGGGGGAAAATAAATTTTGCATCTGTTTAAAAGAGTAAAAAATGGATTAATAAACGGGCTGCACAGTTGGTAACACTGTGCAGCCCTTCTTGTTGCCTTGCAGCAAGAAGGTCCTGGGTTCGATTCCCAGATGGATGGAGAGATTAATAAACACAGAACTCTGTATTTTCAGGATGTTTTAGTTTTATAAATGCAT
This sequence comes from Poeciliopsis retropinna, assembly GCA_010277075.1. Classification (NCBI taxonomy): domain Eukaryota; kingdom Metazoa; phylum Chordata; class Actinopteri; order Cyprinodontiformes; family Poeciliidae; genus Poeciliopsis; species Poeciliopsis retropinna. The sequence goes on along the minus strand of VMRM01000004.1, from coordinate 1,770,606 downwards.
AATAAAGTTCCAGTTAATTCTTTCTTTTTCTTTTTTTTTTCCCATTGACTTATTTTTACTTATTTCAGTTAATGAAAATGTTTTCTCAATTTCAGTGTGTGTTATTTTGTTAGTTTTGTTAACCTGAATAACCTTGACAGGACGTTTAGACCAAACTCTCCGTGAGTTAATCTGGTTCAGTTTCACCGTGAATCTATCGACTGACTTCATGTTGTCGTCCATGGTCAGGTTCTGCTCCCGGCCCGTTCAGGCCTCCCTCCCGAACCTCCCGCCCTCATGGCGTTCCTGAACTCGTCCTCCAGCTTCTCTCTCTTCAGACAGGCCGCTCTGGTCAGAACCGGTCCTGGCTCTCTAATGTTTGGAACCTGATCTCCCACTGGTACTGACTGTCTCGCCTCCTCACAGATCTACAACCTGACGGATCGTCTCGCCAACCAGGAATTCACTCTGCTGCTGCCAACGGACGAGGCCGTCACCAACTTCCTCAACGGGACAAACTCATCGGTTCTGGTGGGTCCGGTTGGGTCCAGAACACTCCAATCACTCCTATCATTTAAAATATAACAGTGGGATGCTGAAATCCTGGCTTACAGCATTAAAATAATAATAAACAGTCATCTAAATGAGAAGCCTAAAATTAAAATAAATTGGCAAATCAGACCTGATGCTAAGCTGGAGGATCAGGTTATCAGCATCGACTCGTCATGTCTGCTGTCCAGGACTGGGACGTGCTGCAGTACCACGTGATTCCCAAAGAGCTGCTGTTTCCCAACCATCTGCACGATGGCCTGCTGAAGAACACGCTGCTGGGCTCGGACCATCAGGTCCAGTTCCACCTGACCATCACCAACCAGGTACCAGAACCTTCACCGGGTCAGGGTTGAGCGGGTTGTTTCAGGCTGGTGGTGGATCCAGGTCTTCCCCTGCATTGACTAGACCCCAGTTAGTCCCTCCACGCACAGGGCTGGTTCTCCATGTGGGTGGGAGGGGGTTCGCTCCAACTTCCTCCCAGTCCAGAAACTAGGAGTGCGCCGATAAATCGACCCCGATTTCTTTGATTTTGAGAAATTGGTGGCCGGCTGATCCTTCAATGGGAAACCGATCTTATCCACCAATCTTATCTTTCTCAGCAAAGGTCTAAATATCAGCCTCTGTCTTCTTCTGCTCTGCAGTGAGAGCTTTGACTGTTAGCCCCGCCCAGAAGGTCATGGCTGCACAGTTTGAAGTTAACAGTAGTCGCCTCACTGTTACCAACTCGCAACCTTTCTTGCTATATTTAGCAACATTTCAGATAAAACCGTCTGTATTGACCAAATCGGAGTAAGCAGGTCTGGTGGTTTAAAGATCGGCCAGAAAACTGAAATCAGTGCCCTGCTGCCTGAAACTCCACTGTCGGGTAAATCCAGAGGCGAGGAGAGACACCTCCAGACTGGAGACCTGTCCTGACCTCATGACCTCTGCCCTCTACCCCTGACCCTGCAGGGACTACCTGGTGTCAAAGGTGGCTGGCTGAATCCTGCCCGACTTTAGTTGCTTTGTTACATAAAAATCCTCAGGCATTTTCAGCTTTTTGTTTCAAGGCTGTTCCGCTCTTCCTCCTCTTTTCGTCCTGCAGACGGCCGTGAACGACGTTCCTCTGAACGGCAGCGTCATGGAGACGCAGTACGGCGTCATCTTGGTCCTGCCGCAGGTCCTCCGGGTTCGACGCAACAGATGCAGTCAGCCGATCTCCCTGCTGGTCAGGGTACGCGTGCAGGAGGCGGAGCGGTTTCCCTCATGCTGCTGGGTAGAAGCCGTAATCTAATCCCAATCTGTCTGCAGGGCCGCTGCTCAGACTGCGACGAACCTCCTCGATGCCTGTTCAACTACAGCCCAGTAAGAAACCAGTTCCTTCAGCCTGAACCAGTAGCAGGAAGTTCTTCTTAGTTTAGTTTTATTTCATTGTGACTTTTTGTTTATCTAATTCAATTAGTTTTAACTGTGTGTTTGTTAGTTTTTATTAGTTACTCTTAGTTCACTATTGTTTAGTTTTAGTTTAGTGTTTATTAGTTATAATAGTTTAACTTGTCATACTTTGGTTAATTTTTAGGTGCAGAATTAAAAAACGTCAGGATATTGTGATTATATTTACATTGTTTGGGCGATGAATACTCAACAGAAGACACCATTTTCCAAACAATATTCAATTATTGATCAACAAACAGATTGTGCAGTTTTCTCCCATCTTTTGCTGTCACCATTTTGTGACGTAGAGTGCAGAGTGTCGGAATTTTCCGGTAGCTGATGTAAACTGCTTGGGTGGGGAAAATAAAAATATAGATAAATAAACACAAAAAACTAACATTTTTCGATATTTTCAGTTTGTTTTACTTGAGTTTTTTCCTGTTGATTACCTTTTTTATTATTTCAGTTAACAAAAATGTTTTCTGAATTTCAGTATTTGTTATTTTGTTAGTTTTAGTTAATAACCTTGGCTCTGATGGGTCAGACTCAGATAATCTGCTGTCTCCGGTTCTGCTCCAGATCCGGGATCGGTTTCCTGCCAACATGAAGTCCAACTGTTTCTACCGGAAGCGGGTCGGACAGCGGAGGAAGTCAGTGCCGGGCTGCACCATGAACTGCCTTCGAATCTCCTCGGTCAGCACCGGTAGCAGAACCCGGCTCGGTTCTGAACACAGCTAACCGACCGGGAACTCCAGCCCCTGGTCCAGATTAGCAGTAATCTGGAATTCTGTTTACAGCTAATTTATAATCAACCCACTTCCTGTCGTTCTGAAAGATGTTTAGTTTTTCAGGCCTGACTGAGAACAGAGAGCAGAACGGAAAACAATCTCATGCTATGAAAAACAAAAAGCACAGACTTTATGATGGAAACAACTTTAACTGTTCGTAACCTAGGAAACGGTCTCCTCTCCCCGTCCCCAGAATCACGCCTGCTGCCCCGGTTTCTACGGCCACGAGTGCTTCAAATGCCCCGGAGACAACGGCAGCCCCTGCTCCAATCACGGCCAGTGCCAGGACGGTAACCTCGGCAACGGGGAGTGCCGCTGCTACGAGGGTTTCCATGGCACTGCCTGTGAGGACTGCGAACCGGGCCGCTATGGAGTAAACTGCACCTCCAGTGAGACACACACACACACACACACACACACACACCCACGCACACAGTGTCACACACACTGTGCTAGAATGACACAGGCGATTCTTTCTGCCACCACCAGGGGTCGACACCCTGAGAGACTGGCCCAGTTTACCAGTATACCCAGTTTGTGAGGCTGTTCAGCATCAGAGGGTCGATTAATGAGGAACAATAAAAACTGATCAACCAAACAGGATTTCCCAGACTGAGTGTAGTCAGAGCTGCAGCTGAGCAGAGGAGTTTATGTACATAATCCATTTGTGTCAAACTCATTTTCATTTTGGGTCAGGTGGAAGAGTGTATCAATAAAACCCATTAAGAAACTTAAAATATTAATAACTATGTCTGCTTTCGATTTAACATCATCGAGTTTGAGATGGGACTCGGTTCTGCGTGGCTGTTTAAATGAATCTGAGATGAAAGCAGGGTTCTGTTGGTTCTGCTGGTTCTGTTCGCTGCAGAGTGCTCATGTGACCATGGAAAGTGTGACGACGGTTTGGCAGGAAGTGGCAGTTGTCTATGCTACAAAGGCTGGAAAGGAGCGACCTGCTCTGCAGGTATGTCCAGCAACACGGATCTGTGATTGTGCTCCATGTTGACCTTTGACCTGTGTCTAAATGCTCCTCAGAAATCAGAGATGACGCCTGCGGTGGAGTCTGTGATGAGAATGCCAAGTAAGTTTCTGTCTTCACCCAGCTGCTGAGTTAACCAAGGAGACGTAATAATGCAGGCGTTACGAAGTGACACCAGAACCAAGCAGAGAAAACTCCCAACCAGAACGCAATCAGAACCCAACCAGAACCAGCTTTCAGCAGAAATACGACATGCTGTTCTCTCCACGCTGAACTGAATTACTGAGCATTAAACGGAAACAAAATGACCCGACAGAAGTCGGACCCCCACCTTCTTCAAATCTAACATTTGTGTCAAATGTTTGTGCTGCTGTCATTTTAAAAATATTAGTAAAAAGGTTTCCAGAGGTCATCTGAGGTCGTCATTAATTACCTTACAAGCAAAACTTTTTGTTGCATAAACAAGCTGTGAGTCGTGAGCGGGGGACTGGGTGGCCTGTGATGACCTCTGGAAACGTTTTAAAATGATAGCGACGCAAATGAACATTTTTACTGCACAACCGTTTGACATCAATTTAGTTAGAATTGGGTTAAATTGGGGGGTTTGGAGGGGAGTTCTTGACCTTTTGACCTCTAAACTTTAATTAGTAACTTCAAAACAAAAACACAAAATCTTACCAGGTATTTTTGGCCTACTATGTTCTAGTGCAAATATCTTAATACATTTGATCTAACTGACAAATAACTTTTCAGTAAGAAATATAAATTTGTTTTTAGTAAATAATTTCTTAATATTGCTGAAAATCCATGGCAGATTATTTCACTAAAACCATGAGTGAAATGATCTGGACCAAAGCTACTTGGTGAGATGATGTGTTTTGCTGTGTAAATCCTTCTGTGAATGTTTGAACTGTATTTTCAGACGTTTTTCTGACCCGTTTGTCTTGTGCTTCAGCTGCATAACGGGACCGCAGGGCTCGGCTGCTGCCTGTGTTTGTGTCGCCGGTTATGAGGGGAACGGGATGTCCTGCCAAGGTAAAGACGCTGACCCATGTTTGCTTCCAGTAAATAGCCTGGTAACAACCTACCCTCCTCTGCCTCCCAGAGCTGGACGTGTGCAGCAGGTCAAACGGCGGATGCTCAGAGTTCGCCGAGTGTACGAAGGTCTCTGCTGGGGAGAGGACCTGCGCCTGCAGCAGGGGTTACACCGGAGACGGAGTCGTCTGTCTGGGTGGGTTAGACCTGAAGGTTCGACCAACGCTCCACTGGAGGAAAATTTAATGTTGCTAAGAGAGAAGAATCAGAGCTTGCTCAAATAATACCTTCATATTGATGAAAATATATTTGTTCCATTGGCAGATTATTGACTTGAAACATCATAACCTTATAAAACTGATAACAAGCCAGAATAATAGTTAGACATAACACAAATTAACAAAGAACAGTAGAAATCACATGCCTTTTGAATTTAACATCATTTTCAATATGTTAACTTTGACAGAAAATATGAGAATTCATATCAAACTCCTGATTCTGGTCTTATTGACATTTGGAACATGTTGATATTCATATGAGAGTCCTGGAATATCTGCAGTTAATCCTGCAGACTCCGGATTAAACACAACCACTCAGAAGTTTTCTGTAACTCTCCTGCGTCGCCTGAAGATGCTGAACTCGCTTCCTTTGTTTGCAGAAATTGACGGCTGTCTGGTCAACAACGGAGGCTGCCACAAAGCAGCAGAGTGCATCAGAACCGGGCCGAACACTGTAAGTAAATCCCTCCTGCTGTGAGAAAACCCTGCATCTGCACGGCGTTGCTGCTCAGAGCTCCTGTACGATGTCTTCACCAGACCTCCTGCGAATGTCGGACTGGCTTCCAGGGATCAGGAAAGTTCTGCTACCCAGTCAACCCCTGCAGAACCGTACGTCTGTCACACTTTTACCTCTGCAGAGGGCTTCATTTCCTGAAAAACAAACTGCTGATTAATCAGTCCCTTAGAGATGTCGTCCAGTCCTAAACATGAAAGCTTCTCAGGTGATTCGGTCCAGTGTTTTCCAGATCTGGGCAAAGAAGCCAAAAAATATACTCCACTAAGAGTAGCACTACTTTAAGATATTTTTACTCAAGTAAAAGTAAAAAGAAGCCGTCCAAGAAATTACTCAAGAGCTGAAACATATTTGGTAAAAACACGACTCGGATAACTGATCACGTAATATTTAGAAATTACATCATCAGATGAACCAAAATATAAATTTATGTGAAATTTTGGTACTATCAAGATCAAAATGAAAGCAACTCATTTAAATAACATAATTACAAAGCAACAAATGGTAATTCCAGTGTCCCTAGTGATATTTCCAGTGTTTCCAGTATGGAACTGTTTGATCCGTGCTGCAGGATAACGGCGGCTGCAGTAAATACGCTCGCTGCGAATACCTGGGCCAGATGAACTGCACCTGTCACAGAGGATACATCGGCGACGGCTTTACCTGCAGAGGAACCACCGCCTTCGTGAGTCCCATGACCTCTGACCTGCTGACCTCCGACCCCCACACTCTCATGAAGCTGCGTTTGTCTCACAGGAACTGAACCGGGATGTAAGCAACCAGTTCCTTCGCACAATGCTGGTGGTGAGTGAGACTGTCGCACCTTAACGTTCATCAGTCTGATTTTAAACCTTTTTCTTTTATTGTCAACTCCTGAATTGCATGAATTTTATTTTTTATTATTCTATATTCTATAATGTTTTTTTTTTTTGTTTGTTGTGTGTTTTTTACCTGTTATCTGAATTTTGCTTTCTGGAAACTTGTGCATTCGGAGACGGAAAACAAGCAGGTTTTCTTCGGGTTCCCTCTGGAAGCCAGAAGAAATGTTTCTTTTTCCAGAAACATCTGTTTTCACAAACAAGGAATTTATTTTTGTATAAACACTAAATCTCTCTGCAGATGTTTGTGACTAAGTGACCTCTGACAGAGGTTAGCACAAAGACTTTTGGCCTCTGACCTTTGACCTGTAGCTCTGTGGCAGACAGAGGGCATGTCAACACAACCACAGCAGAACTGAGCTGCCCAACAATTTGCCTGTTTAAAAGCGATTTATTCTGTCTTATCAAGACCGACTGCTGATGATTGAGTAGTTGCTGGACAATAAATTGTCCCAGAAGTTATTACGATATTGACATCATTTTCAAATAATATGATGCCATACTAATCCAAGAACACATTCTCAAAGATTAATAAACTATAAATTCCAATGAACATTTAATACTTGAACTGGACAACATTTTAAATATCTACAATACATAAAGAAAACAACAGAAACAACAAATAAATCAATTATAAAGTCTCTGTAAATTAAAATGTTCTTTAAAAAAAAAGAGCAAGTTCAGACCAAAGCACCAGACTGAAAACGTTTGTGGTAGAAAGAGAAAGAAAAGAGAAAAACGATAAATCACGCAAATAGACATTATTGAGCTCATTTTAATTTTTTTATGTTTAATTATTTGATTTATTGGCAGCCTAGTTCAGACTCACTGAGAGTCTGAATTAGCAGCAGCAGGACTGGATTACACCGGTGCCAATGTTTAAAGTCTGCTTCCTGTTTCTCCAAACCCAACCAGATGGCCTGACAAAGTTTTTCAGTGTTTTTCTAACTGAGAGTTGTCGGCTGGCTTAGTGACATCTGTATTATCTCCACAGCTGTCAGACATCAGGCTCTATGGCGACGGACCCTTCACCGTCTTCGTACCTGTCAAGGAAACCAACAATGAATCCAAAGTGAGAGCAAAGAAACGCAGCTTCTTTAGCTTCTGACTCATTTTCAGCTGCGTGGTGACCTCAGCAGTCTGGCGGCGGCAGCAGCAGTCATCGGTCTAGGTTTGTGTGTCGACAGATCATTGAGTGGAAGAGGGCGGGCCGCCTCCCTGACCTGACCCGTTACCACATCGTTTCCTGTGAGATTCTGACCTTAAGTGACCTCAAAACCACCACCAGGGCCGTCTCCTTGTCAGGATACACTCTGGAGTTCAGCCTGAAGGAGGTAAAACACACACAGACACACACACACACACACTCTTTTGCGCAGCTATCTTTGCGGGGACTTTCCATTGACTTCCATTCATTTCTACAGCCTTACCCTTACCCTTATCCTAACCCATTACATACCTAACCCTAACCAAAACTCAATTCACACCTTAGTCCTAAACCTGACCATTGACCCAAAAACAGCGTTTCCCCTTGTGGGGACCAGGCCTCAGTCCCCACAAGGAGCAGTGGGTCCCCACAACGTAGCATGTGTCATGAAAATGGTCCCCACAAGGTATTAGAAACAAACGCACACACACATACACTCACACACGCTCAGACATGCTTGCATGTGGCTATTTTTGTGGGGACTTTCCATTGACTTCCATTCATTTCTACACCCTAACCCTTACCCCTATCGTTACCCTAACCCTAACCAAAACTCAATTCACACATTAGTCCAAATCTGACCCCTGACCCAAAAACAGCGTTTTTTCTTGTGGGGACCAGAGGGTCCCCATAACGTAGTAGGTGTCAGGAAAATGGTCCCCACAAGGTATTAGAAACAACCACACCACACACACACACAGCTCCTACTGGAACCTTTAACATAAAATTCTGATGTAATAATTTCAGCTTGAGCTCAGTCCACCTTTAATCTGGAACTGAAAATCCTTATTGATTCCTCTGAACATCTGTAATGATTCTTCTGAACATCTGCAATGATTCCTTGGAACGTCTGCAGCAGATTAATGATTTCTTTGAACATCTCCAGGGCTCGGTGTGGATCAACAACCAGTCAGTGATTGTTAAGAGCGACTACACCACCTCTAACGGAGTCATCCACTACATCGACCAAATGCTGACGCCCTACAGGCTGAAGGACCAGCCGCCGATCGATTCCAAAATGGTTTGGTGAACTTTTTAAAAGTGAAATGAACTAATTAGAGTCTGGACAGACAGACAGTAATGGATCTGTTTCTGTGTTCAGATGAACTTCAGCACCGCAGCTGCATTTTATGGCTACGGACGCTTTTACAAACTCATTGAGGTAAACCAGTTCGCATCCTCCCCTCCGACATGATGGACAGCAGTAGAGTTTCACCTGCGGCGGTGGGACCGAAAAGCCCAGAGCTTTTATAACCCTGTGCTGAACCAGGAAGCTGACTGTGTTTGGTGTGTTTAGGATGCAGGGCTGCTGCCGGTGCTGCAGCTGACCATCCATCAGCCCTTCACCATCTTCTGGCCCAGCGATCAGGTGCTCAACACGCTGCCGGTGGCCAGGCGGCACTGGCTCTCCAATCCAGACCACCAGGACCAGCTGGCCGCCACCATCAAGGCTCACATCGTCCGCAGCTCCAAGGTAAAGGCTTCAGGGTCAAGGCTTTGGTAATGCACAGCAAATGACAGTGGGTTTCAGGAGAAATGGGGTCAGAGGTCAAACAGTGCTCCCTCCATGGCAGAAGAAGTGGAAGTGGTTGATTAGGATAAACACTGATGAATAGGGATGAGAATCGAAAACTGATTCTCAGTCGTTCAACTATCGTTAAGCTGTGTTTAACGATTCTGCTCATTGGTTCCCGTAACGTGTGACGAACTGGCGTGATGATATTTTTCACACGCTCCGTGTTTTGCTTTAGAAAATATCCCAAGATGGCATCAAGGCAAAAGCACTCCAAAATATGTTTACATTTCACAGAGTGAGATGAAACTTCGGCCTGTTGGAACATGTTCAGTGCTTCTATCACAATAGATAAAAGCGTGGCGTGCACGAACGTCTTAGCTGCATCAAACGAGAGAAAATACGTCTAACGCAGTCAAACTGTGGTTCCTGGACCTCTGGTGGCCCATGGGCGCCCCTAGTGGTCTGAAAAATACTGCATGTAAACCAGCGTTTATTTGCCTGACATAACTGAAAGGTCGGCGGGACGGTAGTAAGAGCTGTATTTTTGTTGTTTTTTTACCATTTACTTTGCTTATAATTCTCTCCTCATGTATCAACAGTTTTTGTTATTTTATTTAATGTGAAACGATTTAATTAGTGAATAAAAACAACTATTAGAAATAGATGAATAATTGCTGTATTTAATGGTGCAAAGCAACTCAGGTCTTTTTCTTTTACGATGCTTCTAATTTACAATAATCTTAAAATGTTATTAATGCACACAACTCTTTTAGAAAAAAACTATAATTTTTGTTTTTTATTTCCATGCATTTGATATAATTGGAAAGCTTAGAATCCACTTTCACAATCTGTAAATGACTCAAAGCGCTCCGAGTCGACTTGTTCATGGCATTCACATTTATGAAACAGCACCGCCTTTTTCGTTAGTTAAGAGACTAATATTTTCATTTCAGGTTGCATATATTAAGTGTGTGTGTGTGTGTGTGTGTGTGTAGCTGTCGAGTGTTGGCCAGTCTGCTGGCAGCAGGTCGTACCGGACCATGCACGGATCGACCATCAAGTTCAGCTGCGACAAGTCGCTGGTGGTGAGACACACACAGCAACGCTTAGACGACGCAGTTCGCTGACTGCTGCAGCAGCCGCGTTCTTGTTGCTGCAGCAACAGTCAGCGGATGTCTGCTGCAGCCGCATTCCTGTGATCTGTTTTTAGACCTAAGATGATCTGCAGAACGAGCTGGACCGATGGTGTTCTTCATGGTTCTGTTGCCGCTGTAATGAGGATGTCTTGTGTGGGTGTGTGCGTGTGTGCGTGCGTGCGTGCGTGTGTGTGTGTGTGTGTTCAGGGGGCTATGATTATCAACGAGAACGAGGCCAGGCTAGTGCAGCGCCACCTGAGCTTCAAAGAGGGCCTGGGGTTCGGGATCGACCAGCTGCTGGAGCCGCCGGGCCTGGGAGCGTTCTGCGACAGCGAGCAGAACAAAACCACCTACGTTAGTACTGCAGACACCAGACAGACAAAACGGTTGCCGGCTGAATCAGAACAAAAAATCTGAGAATTAAATAACATAATTCATACTCTGCTGAGGTTCTAAGGTTTTATTTAATGAGGACAAAGAATATAACCTGGACCTGTCAGAGGAGGTACGACCTCACCACCAGACTCAGCATTTATTCAAATAAAAACCCACCAAATAATTGATTCTGATTCAGCTGTGAGTTGAGCCAACATGGCTGGAAACCGGGGCACCAGAGACCAGACTCTTGGTGTCTGGACCAGGCATCAAGAGTGGTAACCTCCATTTTTCTGGCACTTTTAATGTGTACACCAACTGTACAGCTCCACAAAATCACATACTATTAAGCCATATGATGAGTTGGTGAGAATCAGTGAGAGGGGACACATTAAATACTTCCAAAACTGCAATTTATTTCATTTTTTATTCAAGGGGCAGTAGTATGTAAAATTTACTTTTTGTAGAGTTTTATAATGATGGAATATTATTGTTATTCTCTCATCAAAATCATTCCTGGAGTGTTGCTTTCATTCTTCTATGCATGTTTGAGAAATAATTTAATCTCCATGGCAACCATGCAGCTGCAAAACACTTGGGTGGACCTAGCCCCACCTTTGAGGCACAGCTCCTCCCCCATTTAGCTCCTTCAGACTAGCCAGCAGCAATTAGCAAACACCTGGTGGAACTGCTGAGCTCTTTATAGGAGCTACTTCTGAGAGCAAAACTGGTATAAACATTGACAATCGATTTGGCAGATCAAATTCATGGCAAAGCACTACCAAGTGTGAAAAATTTCTTAAATGACAAGTGTCAGGAAGGTCTGAAGATGAATTAGCACAAGGTTCATGTTTTTATGTTGTATTGTTTTAAAGATATGACTTTACAAAAACGTCAGAGTAAAACTGTCCTGCTTTGATGTTTCTTTGTTGGCACAATATATTCCCCTAATTTAACTTCTCATTGCTTAAGATTAAGAAATGAAAAACCGTTTGGTGTATAATACATGTAGGAAGAGCAAAATTGAGTAAGTATGAGGAATATTTTAAATACTAGATAGCACACTCTAAAAGTTGAAGAATTCAACCACTGGTTTACATTGTCAAAATATAAACCTATGTCAAAGGCCATCCTTTGCCGCATGACTTAAGGCAAAGGTCATCCTGGGCCAATGACCTTTGCCCCATGTCTTCCCCCTCTCTCACAAGCCGCTTTCCTGTCTGACAGCTGCCAAATAAAGGCCACAAGAACCGACAAAGTCTTCAAAAAATTAAAACCTGATTTTGATTTTATAAAAAATGGTAACACCTTATTTGACGGGGTGTGCATAAGACTGACATGACGTTGTCATGAATGTGACATAACGCCTGTGATGAAGATGAAGGAGTCTTCATTAATGTTTACGACTGTTGGCATGAAGTGTCATTTTAATGCAAAGTTTCATTAAGACTTGTATTAAAAGTCCATTATTTACTGAAAGGCCCTTCATGACAACATTCATGAAAACTCCTTCATCTTCATGACAGTCATGTTTATGACAATGTCATGTCAGGCTGCACCATTGTCTGAAAAAACAGCAGATATCCAATAAACTCAATCATTTGAAGATAGCCTAATGCCTTGTGATCTGCTTAAACTTTGGATGGTGTTTCTAGCTGAAAGCATGTGCAGGTAGTTTGCTGGGGAAAGAGAGAAGTTTGTGCAGAATTCTTTTTGATTTTCAATCCTTTCAATGGGTCAAAAATGATCATCAAAAGCTTATTAGCTCATAAATTAAAGAAGATATTAGTACCTAAAGACATAGCCAGAAAGAGCAGAGCAGGAAAGCAGGAAAATTGCAGAGGGTGATGAAGTTCAAAAAATGTATGGAAGTAAATTGAACAAATGGAGGATATCAACAGTTCGAATGCTACAGCTGCAACACAAGAAGCATTGGGACCGTCGGCCCACCGGGAAAATGTCCGGTATGCCGGATGGCCAGTCCACCTCTGGATGCCAATAATCTTTAGTTTTACATGTTTCAGAGCCGCTGTGGGAGCTGTTTGCTCCCCCCGCCTTGCTCCATCAGGCATTTTGACTCGGTGAGAACCAACTTTTCAGCTCACGCATCATTGCTTGAACTCTACACAGACTCACCTCTTTGTTGTACTCTTCCAGGGGAAGAAGGAGCTGTGTTTTCGGTCTCACTCCAGGTATCACAGCCTGCTTATTTACGACATGGACGATATTTACAGCAGAAGGGGCTGCAAGAGAGTTTGCCTGTATCCTTCCTGGGTCCAGAAGTGCTGCAAGAACCACTATGGCAGAGACTGTCAGGGTAAGGAAGACCCCAGCTGCGGGTGTAATTTCCCCAGGAACATTTTAAGATTTTTACCTTTTAAAATATTTGCATTTTAGTGTGTGCAGGTGGAGTTGAAAACCCGTGCAGTGGCCATGGAGACTGCAACGACAGCATTTCAGGTTCAGGAACCTGCAAATGCCAGCAAGGGTTCACAGGAAAGGCCTGTGAACATTGTCAATCTGGTTACTATGGTGAAAACTGCACAGGTACGCCAGAAACAAGCAAAACACTCCAAACCAAAGATCTTCACCTCAGTGTAAAGGAAACACATGAGACCTAATGAAGTCATCGGTTTCTATGGTAACTGCCACATTCTGTTAATGCGCTAACAGCAGCGCCAATCGCTTAGCACACTTAGCTTCCTCTAAATTAACTTTTGTTTTGTAAACTTTCAGCTGAAGATAGTTCAACATTTGTGTTAAAGTTTTGGTTATTGAATGTTAGGATTTCTTCAGGTAATTAGACGTTTATATTTAAGTTCTTATTTTGAAGGCAGTGAAGCTTCCTCTCTTAAATAAGTCAGAGAGGATTTGATTTAAGAGAGGTTTAGATCTAAACATAAATAAAACATTTAACGGTGTTTTAGAACATGGTTATTAAATTATTATGAGTTGTAGTATTTAAGGGCAGATTCAGTCTAATGGGTTTCCTTAGATAGGATTTTTAAATATACTTTGAGTCACTAATTGAGCATAAATTAGGATCAATTAAAGTGATCCTAATTGATTGAATTGAAATGATCAGTTTTCTTTTGCTTTTTTGTAGACATTTATTGTGTATTGGTGCTGTATAAATAAACTGAACTTTAATTTAAATGGCATATAGTATAACTGCAGAAAAGAAAATCTGGATTATGTTTACCATAAATAAAAAAGTTCACATATAAAAGTGATCAATGTCACATTTTTCCATTTCAAATAAAACAGTCTTATTTGTTAGTTTTCTGTTTATTTTGATGAAAAAAGTTTGTCATATTGTTCCAGAATATTCTTGTGTAACAACAAACCCAAAACTCATACCAGTGATATTCTCCACCCATGGTTTATTTTGTTCCCAGAATGCATTGCTGTAGAGCTATAGACTGTATTTCTGTAGAGGTGCAGGTGTGTGTGTTGTTGGATCAGTGTAATCAGTGTGTGTGTGTGTGTGTGTGTGTGTGTGTTTCCCAGCCTGCAGGTGCGTCAACGGGCGCTGCATGGACGGCTTGGCCGGCAGCGGTGGGTGTATCTGCCCTCTGAACTGGGCAGGAGATCGCTGCCAGTACGCTCTCGCTGATCCTAAAGGTGAGCCGTCGTTCGCAGAGACGATCCAGACTCTGGATTCGTTACTTTCTAGGTGTTTTTCTGGTTGTTTTGTCCGGGAAACATCATGAGCTACCTTGACGCTGCCTGACGTCAGACTCGTTTTGCCTAAAGTTTGGGAGAAAGTTTCCAATGTCCAGCTGCAAACTTAACCTGAATGAAAGTGGTGAAAAATTCAGTCTGAAGCTGTAATGTTTACTATTGTTTCGTAACTGGTTACTGTGTGCAGGCCTGTCACAATAAGCAATAAATCAAGTAAGATAAATTCAAATAAATTCAATTATTTTCATTTGCATGATTTGTTGTTTTCCTCTTTTCTCTCTTCCTTCCTAAAACTGGATGATAAAAGTCTCAGTCTAGTGATTTGACCTTGAAGGATAATTTTGTTTACAAAGACTTCATAATTCATTTTATTTGTTGTTTTTGTGCTGTTAACTGCCTTGATGCTGAAATGTCCTGCAGTCATTTAACTTGACAGGAAAAGAAGTGGGGACGTCAGAAAGAGGCAGGACTTCAACAAATCAGCTTTATTTAAAGGGTTGCTGTGATCTAAAATGCATGAATTAACATTAATTCATAAATTAATGCATGTTTCTGTCTTGAACGTGCCTGTATGTGTTGAAGAAGTTGGGCTGATGAGCGGCTGTTTGCAGGCGGGCCGTGTTCGCGGTGCCACGCCCGGGCCCGCTGCCTGTATGGAGACCGGTGTGAGTGTGAACCCGGGTTTGAGGGCAACGGGACAGACTGCAGTCCGGTTCAACGTGAGTAACAGTAACATGTCTGGCTACCAGCCTGACCCGGCTCAGGTTCTGATAAATGACCCGCCTCGTCTGCAGGAACAGAACCTCTTTCCTCACTAAGTGACATGAAACAACTGAAGTCATTTTAGTTTGTATCCAATCTGCATTTAAATTTCAGTGCTCTCTCCTTGACTTCCTGTTTACTTCAGCTTGTTGATCAGCTTCCTTTTCTCACGCCGTCGCTAATCGACCACCTGCTTCCTGTCCAGACATCTCAGAGATTACTGAGTCAGCCATGATGGTTGTAGGTAAATAACATGGCAGTTAGAGGTCGATGGTGTGTTTAAAATCTAGGAGAATGTAATAAACGCTCTACCGTTCATTAATTATATTGCAGGTCACGAAGAAGAAAAGATTCCTCATCAGTTAGTGTGTGTGTGTGTGTGTGCTGGTTGAAAACCAACAGTCACCATGGCAACAGACAAAGCCAATACTTTGCGCCAATCTAATTTGAAACAAGCTGCACCCAGCCATTCTTTAGCATCCACAAATAATAAAGCAGACATCTGTTGGAGGGAAAAGATTGGCTCTGGTTCTGCTGGAGGTTTCTTCCAGTTTCTTTCCACTATCGCCGCATGCTTTAGCGACTGAATCGGCTCAGCACATTATTAAAGAGGCAGTGTTTTGCAAAGTCAGATTATATTGTTACCGCCTCATCAAAAACATACCTGGAGTGTTTTCTTGATTCTTTGATGCATGTTTGAGAAATCCTTCAATCACCATGGCAACCATTCAGCTGTGAAAAACGCCTGGCGGGACCGCAGCTCCTTCTCTGAGCTGCGGTTTCCAAGTTACTGAGTTTCCACCCACAGAGCAGCCCTCCTCTACCAATCCCCCCACTCAAATCCTCCAGACTAGCCTTAGGTAATTAGCAAACACCTGTTGAATCTGTGTACCACCTGAGCTCATTATGCAAGCTACTTCTTGGTGCTCATATAAATTAATAGAGGAGCAACGTTATGACTTCCTAGAGGCGGAGCTTCAGAAAGAGCAGGAGTTTTTAAAGAGACAGAGGCCCAATTTTAAGACTGGGAAGTCAAGAAAGTCTGCTAGACTTTCTTGTTGTCCATCATTCTCTCAAAGAAATACTGTTTATAAATAATGAAATTTTCAATTGTGTTTAATTTCCATTCGGTTTATTTAATATTCAACAAGCTAAGCAGAGAATCCACATGGTGCTGTCTATGGCTGGACAATAAATTAATAATATATATCACGATACATACAAGATCAATATAAACAGATAATACACCTGATAGAGTAATCAATAAAGAGAATATTCACTGAACTCCAATCCAGAACCAAACAGCATTCTGGGAGATGTAGGCAGAAAAAAGACTTTAGCCACTCAGCCTCTCATGCTAGCTAAGCAAAGTTGGTGGAATCAACTCACTCATTCATTCTTTGGTTACCTAGCAACTCATTCATTCTGAGGTTACCTGGCAACAGCCTGTTTAGTAGCTGGTGCAACAGCAGTTTAAGGTTTCAGCACGGTGCTTCACAACTGTTTAAAAATAAAAAACAACAGCATGGAGAGAAAACAGGATAAAACAGGAAAGATCACGTCACATTATGTATATATAATCAAAATACAATACTTTGACCTTTTTAATTCTGCACCGAAAAATTAACTAAAATATGAAAAAACTAAAAATGCTACTATAACTAATTAAGACTAACTGGATTAGATAAACAGCTACAAGGAAATAAAACTTAATTATGGGATCATTTGAGTCACTGGAGGCCAATCATGGCATCCATACCTGGAGGAGGGGGGTAGGGGGTGTCCCAGCAGAGAGCCAATCAGGTGACGGTTTCTTCCGTGCCGCTGCAGCTCCCAACCTCTGCTCCGATTACAACGGCGGCTGTGACGTCAATGCAGACTGCAATCAGACGGGGTTCATTGTAAACTGCACCTGCCGCAGCGGTTACCAAGGAGACGGCTCCTCCTGCCAGCCAATCAACAGGTGAGCCACCAGATCCCCGCCGTTAGCTCCCGCTGTGACGTTTCCTTCAGCTGCTGTTTCTGTCTCCAGATGTGTTGAGCAGCAGAATGGCGGCTGCAGTGACTTCGCTTCCTGCAAGTTCACCGGACCGGTGAGTTTTCTTTGAGTCATCGGCAGAAAACGGGTTAAACATTTTGCACATCATTTTTAATGAAAGAATCTGATCTGGTATCAGTCATTTTGGCAGATCTATTCACTCTATTTCTACACTTTGTGCTCTAAGTGACATCATGCTTTGTTATTTATTTATTTTACTTTGTGTTTACAATTTCTAATTGCACTTTCTGAACCACTTGATAGAAGTTTTTTTTTTTGTTTTTTTTTTTTTACATATCATTACTTTCCTAAAATAATAATAATTTTTTGCCAAAAAATTGCCTAGGTAATGATTTTAGGAAGGGGACCAAAAAAGTCAACCTGTTTGTTTTTGTCAGTTTCAGTTTCTTTATTATTTATTTTACATTGGCTGTTATTCTAATTGCACTGACTGAACAAATCAAAGTTATTTTTAAATGTTTGACAAGCTTGTGAAGCTATTGGTGGATTAAATGTGCTGTTCTGGTGCAGATTTGCAAAATACATTTGTAGTTAAGTACATTAATGTTTGTGTTTTTAAAAAAAGAGAAGTTTGAAGTTAATTCAGCAAAGTTTTTCTGTATAAGATCATATCTGCCGATACAAAACTTCATATATTGGTATCGAAACTTAAATAAGTAGATCGGTGCATCTCTGGTTTAAAGATGCGTCCTGCGCTCGTGGAGAAGATGTCAGTTCGCTAAATAAGGGTCAGATCTCGACTCCATTGTGATTTCATCCCTCAGAATGAACGCGAGTGCGAGTGCCTGCCGGGGTATGTGGGTAATGGAGTGCAGTGCCTGGAGAAGGTGACGCCCCCTGTTGACCGCTGCCTGGAGGAGAACGGAGGCTGCGACCCGGTGGCCACTTGCAAGGACCTCCATTACCATGGTAAAGCATCAGTTTCCTGTCTTTGGTTTGTGTTTGACGGTTCCCAGCCGGCGAACAATGTTTCCTTACAGCTACAGCTAAAGCAGCTGCAGCACATCTCGCTCACTGTTCAGCTAAGAACAGTAAGATCAGCTTTAGCATCAGCAGCTTTGACACATCTGTCCCACCGCGCAGCTAACAACAGTACTGTAATGTTGTGATTGTTGATGTTGCATGACTTTGTGTTTTTGTGTTTGTTATGATGTAAAGCATTTTGAAATGCCTTGCTGCTGAAATGTGCTATACACATAGAATTGGATTGAATGATTGAACAATAGCGCTAGCTAACAGCAGCATCTGTCCCGCCACTCAGCTAGCTTAGTTGTTTGATGCCATTCCTATAACCGATCTGTAGAGGGCGCCAACAGTTCCCGAATCAATTAATCAATCAAATTTTATTTGTATAGCACATTTCAGCAGCAAGGCATTTCAAAGTGCTTTACATCATAACAAACATAAAAACACAAAGTCATGTAACATAGAATAAACAATCAAAACATTAATTTAGACGGCTGTCAAATTTATAACTTGTTATCCATTTATCTAAATGTTTTACTTGGTGCAGATCCTGATCTTTGACATACTTCCAGTCGTTTGATTTTAGACTGTCTATTGGCTAATTTTTTACTTATCCCTTATCCCTTTCCCTATCACGTCATGGAATTTAAGCGCCTGTTTTCGCCGGACTCCGCCGTCCGTTTTACCACGGGTATTAGCCGGGCCCCGCTGCCCACAACAGGACAAGGTCTCAAACCTTGCAGCACCAGGCTCTGTACACCTTTACACGAAATTTTGCGCTAGGACTTCGCCGTCCTACACGGCGAACACGCCGAACATTCCTGAAAGCTGCTTAGTGTTGAAGCACTAAACTTCTGACGTTGCCATGGCAATATATAAGGAGTACTCATAAGAAAGCCACATTTTGGCAAAATCTGTTACCATGGTGACGCTGCTGTAATATTTTTTTATACAAGTTTCCATAGCAACTTAAAGTTGTGAGCCACCAGCAGCAGTGTTAAAGCAGTAGCTGTCGATGTCTCCATGGTAACCACTGAATCTACAGCGGCAGCATCCCCGTAACCATAGTGACAGTAGATCGATTGCTGAGCGTGTTAAGCCTGGAGGTTGTTTTCCATCTGCAGCCTCCAGTTTATCTGCTCTCAGGGTGAATTTAACCTTCGGTTGTTCCTCAGCCAACACAGCCGGAGTCTTCCACCTGCGCTCCCCAGGGGGGAAGTACAAGATGAACTTCAGCCAGGCGGATGCCGCCTGCCAGGCTGAGGAAGCCACGCTGGCCACGTTTCAGCAGCTGGGGGACGCTCAGCAGGTAAACAAACCCGAACCAAAAGCTTCTGACTTCCTTCTGGGACCAGGAGTTTCTCCAGAGTTCATGGAGGAAAGTGGCGTAACGTTTGGCAGCCTAACCGTTCCTGTCGGGTCTCTGCAGCTCGGGATGCATCTGTGTGTCGCCGGCTGGATAGCAGGAGGCAGGGTGGGCTACCCGACCCGCTTCCCCTCGGACAAATGTGGCGACAATCACGTGGGCCTGGTGATGTACAGAGACCCGGTGGACCAGAGCAGCGAGTACGACGCCTACTGCTACCGGCTCAGAGGTACTGCGGCAGACAAACTACCTGCAGTTTCTGTTCAAAAATTAACTATGTTTCCATTAACCAGGTTACTGCACAAATTGGAATTACAAAAATTCATTTGCTTAATGGAAACACACAAATTTCAAAAAGACTTGCGATAAAAAGCTTAAGCGCTGGGATGAAATGATTTTTCGGCTGAATTGAATCGGATGTATTTTGCAGAACTGCAATGAAAACTAGCAGTTCACTGATTTCCTTAATTTTGGGAGACCAGTGAAGCTGATCTTATCCCCTGGTCTTATCAACCTCAACCAAGGTCTAAAAATCAGCCGCTGTCCTCTTCAGCTCTCCAGGGTTTGACCGACGGCCCATCAGGTTACATCTGCAAGTTTGCAGTGACCAAACGTCGCCCCTCTGCTGCCAACTCATTGACTTTCTTGCTATATTTAGAAACGTTTCAGACAAAAACAGTTGGCATCAGCCGTAATCAGGAGGTCAGATTTTTTAAAGATCTGTAATTTAAGATCGGCTAGTAAACTGCAATCGCTGCAGTTTGACTCTCATCACACAAGTCATGTGATCAGTAGCTGGATGTTACTACTGGCAAAAGCCACAAACAAGACAACAGGAAGTGGTCTGCTTTGTGCTTTGTTTTTGTTTGTTTTCAGACATTGTGCAACTGGTTCACCAGAGCTCTCACAGCATCTCACAGTTCATTAAACGTCATTCTAACGTGTTGAATCCATCGCTGTAATGTAAAATTGCCGACTTTCCCAAAACGCTGCATACATAACCTCTTCCAAGTAGGCGGGGCTTGTTGGTCCAACGCTGACCTCTCCTCTGATTGGCTGATAGATAATGAGCGCCATGTCTGGATTATGAATATTATTTCAAAACTGTGTTCATCATGATTTTTAATGACTTGAAAAACATTATTTATGTGAATTTAATTAAATATTTTATTTATTGAAAACACCTCAAATGTGAATTTGTGTTTTTTTTTTAATATCAGCAGAATATAGTCAAAGTTTTATGAACATTTTTTGTAATGGAAACGCAGCTGCTGTCCTGGTTTATCAGAAGCAGCTTCCAGCTGTGAAGTGCAACTCCTGATGGCGGTGTCCGTGTCTCCGTCCAGAGGTGTCCTGCTCGTGTCCTGATGGCTTCGTTGGAGACGGGGACTTCTGCAACGGGGTCCTGACCAGCGTCCTGGCAGCAACCAGCAACTTCTCCATCTTCTACCGGGTGAGTCTGCATGGAACAGTAAGATCCACCAAACTCTGTCCAGTCTGACTCAGCCTGACCGGTTCTGAGGGGGAAAATTACAAGGTTTTAATCTGACAGCAGCGTGATTAAAACTTCGCTGTTTGAAGTAAGTTTAAAATCCTGATTAAAGTAGGAGCTTGTGGGGGATTTTTATGAGTTACACAATCAAACTTTTATAGACATGTTGCATGTTACTGTCCACATTTGGAAATCTCTCACATGCGCACAACGTTGGAGGGCACAAAGACAATTTTTTCACTAGCCATCCGTAGCCGTGCTGCCGCAGTAGAACGGTTCCCTTAATAAAATGGAGATGGAGATGTATGATTGATTTAGTGCAAAGGGAAAATAATGCTGAGAAACCGTTGAAGAATAACTCAAAACTCTAATTTTCCTCATTTTCTTGCTCTCTGTCAGCTACGCTACGCACAGACTGACAACAGTTCCACTATCAGGATTCACCACCAAAAATCACACAAATGTTTCCCACACCAAGAATAGAACCGTAACAATTTTCTGTTTTCAGGCTTGATGTTTAATTTGTAATTATTAATAACTGATTGTCTGACCACAGCAGTGATTGATTAAAAGTTCTGCTCTACTGAGGATCTGTCAGAGTCGGTGTGTGGGTCACCTTTTATTTTTTAACTGACCTGAAACACACAGTTTTCCACAGCATCATATCTACGTGTTGTCATAGTCAAGCTAGCATAACTAACCTACTTTTCCTCATTTTTTTCTTAATTACATCTTTTTCCTGACCTTGTTATCTGTTTTTCGTAATGTTGACAATTAGCAGCAAAGCACAGCGTTTCTTTTTCTTGGCATACCTTTAATATTAAGCGCGTTATGTCAACAACTTGACAGCTGGACCTAGCGTGACGTCGCGTTGCAACATGTCAGTCGCATTAATTTGGGTTTTTTTATCAGAGGAATAAATGGGGTTGATTTTTCTAAGTCATATTTCCACATTTATTTAGAAATGTTAATTTTTTACTCAATATTGAATTAGCAACAACAAATATTTAGCTAAAAAGCTAAATATTTACAGGCTACTAAGTGTTTCGATCAAAAACTAAACATTTAGTTAGCAAGCTAAATCTTTAGGTGATATTGGTTAGCATGCTAAATATTTATCTTGCTAATTAAATATTTAGCCTGCCAGCTGCCTGCAGAGCTTGAGGTCTTTGTTTGAGGAGACAGAAAGTTTGTGTGACTGGTTTCTGAGTAAACGGTTTTCTTGCAGCTGCTGTTGGACTACAGCGGCTCGTCCTCTCAGGGCCGACAGCTCCTCGAAGTTTTGGCTCACAGGAAGTCTGACATCACGCTGTTTGTTCCCCATAACTCTGGATTCACTCAGAACAAGGTAAGCTGCAACATCTGCTCTTATTGCGTCTTCTAAATTAATATTCAACCTTACTGAATAGATTCTGAGTAATCATTAAGAGATAGCTTAGCAACAAAGTCACTCCTTTGTGATCAAAACAAGCCAAACCAGTCTGCTGATGGTTCCCAGTCTGGTTTTCCCGGGTAAAGGTGTTGAATGAAACTAACTTCCTCCAACATTTTGTTTCTCTGCTCCTCAACTCTGAAACTCCCTGAAAACCTTAAAAACTCAAGTTTCTTTAAATAAGGACTGAAAACTTCATATTAAAATAAATTATTTTCTCATTTTCACTGTTTCAGACATTTATTTTCTTTAAATTTCATCATTTTTTTCTCATACTTCTTGTTTTTATCACAGTTTTCTTTATTGTCCTGTAAAGACTATTGCGGGAACACGGCAGAAGCTCGACCCAAAGTACCGAACCAGGACGCCTGGTTAACCAAGGCTTTTCTCTGTGGCCTGTTGGACCCGTTCAGAACCAGCATGTTCAATGAGACTGAGCCACTTTTTGTCCTGTTTGGTCTTTTTAGACTCTTTCTGGGAGAGATCTGGAATATCACACCTCAGCCAATCACAGCAGACGACTATATAAGGATCTGAAGCACCAGGAACGCATCGCATCGCGGCTCGGGTTCAATCTGACCGTTACCTACGGCAACAACGAGGTGAGGACGCACAGCAGCAGCCGATGCACAAAACGAACGCAAACCTGGTCAGAATGACTTTCTCATTTCTCATCAGTCATTCTGACTGATGAGAAACATTTCACTCACAGGAAGCAAATTTTCACCTGAATATTTGTGACCAATCAGCAGAGAGAAATCAGCAGGTTTGAGTTAATCTGCTGATCCAACCCTGTTTTCTTCTTTTGGTGAAAATGAAATTACCCCATAGATGCATTTCATCCGCTTCGGGGCATGGACCAATGTGTTACATCTTTATGAGACAAAAACTGAGAAAAAGTACTATTTGCATTCGAGCGAGGTTTTCACACACTTTTATTTTTATTTTCTTTATTTTGTGTGCGTGTCAGCTTATTGTCTGAGGATAAATGAGGTTCAGTTTCATTGTTTACATTTAAACAATAAAATATTAAAGTCATTATAAATATTAGGTTTTATGCTTCTTGGCCTAAATAACACCGAATGTCGTCAGATTTTAGTGAATTTAGGTGAGTTTTGACGCTTTGTAGTTTGATATTGTCCACAGATAAAGTTTGCGTGACTGCCGCACATTTTTACACAATTTGTGTATATTTATGCAAACTTTGACGCAAAGTTAATTTTTATACATGCCGACTTGTGCGTAGAATATGGCGCCACACATTTTCTGTGCGCACACACACTTTATGCATGAGGCCCCAGAAGCATCTGTTATTAACCAGAACCAGTAGATCCATGAAACGTCCTAATTGTCCTTCTGGGCCGTGTGAAACATGAGAAGCCACTAAACAGAACCATTTTTAAAAAGCTTCACCGGATCGTTCCTCAGCTGCTCCACTTGTGTGTGGCGTCCCACTGGGCTCTGATCTTAGTCCATTTTGGTTCTTTATGTTTTCCCTTTCAGAGCCATCTTGAACTGGCTAAACTAAATTAAGCTGTTTGATAGTTTTAAAATGATGATTTAAGATCACAGCTCGGTTTGAATTTTTCACGACGACATTCTGTAACAGAGAAGAGCTGGTTTCCTCCTGATTGCAACAGAAGAGGAAGTTTACTGTTTAACCTCCATTGATTGGGAAATAATCAGAATTGCTCAGTAAAGACAATAAAAGAGAGAAACTCGCCTATTTTTATTTTCCCAACATGTCGTCTCAAGGCTCTTTACTAATAAAGGTCCAACTTTCTGAAATATTCAAGTTTAGTTCCTGATTCAAACTGCCTAAAAAGTTTCTAGGAACCAAGCAGATCGTTGAGTCATTGACTTTCCAGCAATCCCTCATAACGAGCATGCACGTGGCGACAGTAGAGAGGAAAACTCATCACCAGTTTCTCCAGACCAAGAGTAGAACATAGAGAGGTTCTGGAGTGGCCTAGTCAAAGACAGAATCTATTAAGAATGCATGGCTGGGTTTCTGATCATAACCAAAGTTCAGTTTAGGAAGACAGGAGTCCAGGTGTCCAGTCAAATCTCCACCTGGCGGAGTGAATATTTATCTGATGGGAACCAACATTCATGTCGATGTCTGGCTGATGTAATTATTAATAATTATACCTACTCATTTATTATTAATAACATTTTAATGTTTTTTTAGTTGGCTCGGTGAAACTAAAGAACCAGACTGAAATGTGTCAGTCTGGTTCTGAAGGAAGGAACTCGACAGAAACACGAGAAATAATCACTGGCTGGCTGATTTCTGATTTAGTCTGATAACTTATTAAAGCAAAACCGAATGATCCCATAAACTACCCTTCATCTAACTACCAACACCCAGGCTAACTACCCGATTCGCAGGCTAACTACCTGCTACATAGGCTAACTACTGACGGAAAGACAACAGGGAGTTATACTGACTGACGAAATGAGGCTCAAACAAACTGATAAAATGGAAAACTGAAAATAACTTCCTTCCTCTTTATTTCCTGGCTCCTCTTCCTTTCCCTCCTCCTCCTCATTCCTCCCCCTCTTCCTCATCCTCCTCCTCCTCTTCCTCCGGTTCCCAGAGCTGTAAGCTGGTGGACCAGCGGCTGCTGCTGCTGTGGGACGTTCCGGCTGTCAACGGGATCATCCACGTCCTGGAGGCGCCGCTGACAGCCCCAGCCCCCCTGGTGCGTCATGCCCCTCCTCCTTCAGCTGAGGCTCTGGAGGCCCGCGTTGACCCTTGACCCTGGTGCACATTTATATTCAGCTGACCATCTGGTGCAGGTCCAGAAGGGGGTTCTGTTGGTCGGTTCTGATCCCAGATCTGCTCCGTCACCAGAATAATTTCCTGAACCGACCATATAAAATCTCAGTGAAGAAAGTCATTAACTGTTGGTTAGAAATGGAGACGGACTTCAACCTCCTGAAAAAATAAACATCTGGCCACCAGGGGGCAGCGCAGCGGCACCGCCTCTCCTGATTGGCTGGTGGTTCGTTGTTGCTGGGCGGTTTTATGGCAGAGAGCAGATGGCTGAACTGTTGGAACAGGAAGTGAGGGTCTGAGAATCAGAAGATCTATAATCATCAATTCAGGATGACTGGTGTTAAAATAACGGGTCCAGTTTGGTCCAAATCTCCTGGTTCTGCCTGGACCAGAACCAGGAACATCAGTTCTAACGTTCTGGGTCATTCCTGCTTCCTCCAGGTGATCCACAACATCTCCATAGGCCACGCCCACTTCAGCGGCAGGGTGGCGGCCATTTTGGTTACATTGCTGGCGTGTGCGTTGGCGGCTCTGGGGTTCTACCTGTTCAGAAACAAGATGGACGCCTTCAACTTCCACTACTTCAAGGTAACACCTTTGGGGAAGTTCTGACCCGTCTGGGTCCTAACTTCCTGGCCCTTGGCCTTTAACCAGCCTCCCAGGGGCTCTACAGGGTTCTGGATCATCCAAACGGTTCTGGATCGTCTGGATCATCTGAACAATTCTAGACGTTCTGGATCAATTGGACCGGTTCAACCAGTTGACTAATCTTTAGATGGACTCTGAACCCGTTTCTCTGACCTGGTGGTTCCAGTCTGACGGATTTGACCCATCACTTCCAACCTAGCTGTTCCGACCCAGTGGTTCCAACCCGTCAGTTTGGACCCATCGGTTCCGATCTAGCTGTTCCGACCCGGTGGTTCCGACTTGGCTGTTCTGACCCAGTTTCTCTGTGACAGAACGAGGATGAGGACACTCCGACCCAGCCCACGCTGTTCTCCATCCCCAACCCGCTCTACAGCGGCTCCAGGGCCGTGGCAGAACCGTTCCAGGTGAGTCAGTCCGCCCGGTTCTGGATGGACTGGACCGGGCCACATGTGGATTACATGTGTTTATATGGCAGTTTTGGACCAGAACCATACCGGTTTGGGTTGCAGCTGAACCTTTCTTTCTTTCTCACAGGAGGTGAGTGCAGCGGCAGAACCAGCAGAACTGCCAAACATTCTGGACTTGGACCAGTAAAACCAGTTCAGGAAGCAACCCATTCACATTGTTTTCCAGATGTTTGCATTAGTTTGGTTTTTTTACCCGACAACAAGCGACTCCAGCAGTTACAGGAAGCTGATTGATCCAGATTATCATTATTATAAATAATCTGATTCTGATTAAAAGGAGCTTAAAATCAATAGTTTCTCTAAATCTGCAACCAGAACCCTCTGGTTCTCTGTCTGGTTCTGTTCATCTCTCAGATTCGTTCTTTTGGACGCAGAAAGAAAATAAAGTTGTTTAACAACAGGTGACTTCCTGGTGCTGTGCTGCTGACTCTTCAGATTAAAGGTTGATTCTCTGGAACTTGGTCAGGATTTAATTTTGAATTATTTGTTCTCTTGATTGGAAGGTGGAAGGTAGAATCCAGGCTCGGTCCAGTCCGGTTCCATTCACTCCCATTATAGCCGTGTCACTGATGGTCTTGGGAAAATTTCTTTCCCAAGACCAATATAATCCCAGCTTCTACCTTCAAACTACTGGGAAAACTGGTTTTATGTGTGATGACATCCAAACATCACCATAATGCCGCTGTTACCTTTCACAATGTGCGGCAATAAAAACACTCAACGCCACAAAACTAGTCTGGTTGTGTTGGTGATGACATAACGGATGTGAGGAAATGTTTTGTCTGTGTAGTTTTGAAGAATCTAAAGCTACGTTGGATTTGCTTATGCTTAGCAAGAGACCCTGATGAGCGGAGTGGCGTAATATAGCGTTTGGTGGGGTGGTGTCGTGCATCAAAGCGTAGCCTGGCGTGATGTAGCATAGCTTTGGGGCGCCAGCCAAGTTGATGACCTCATTCTGACTGGCGCAGACTGATTGGGCCGAGGGACGTCACGCAGAGGAAGACTGGCCACACTATAAAACCCTGTAAGCAGAAATAATGTCTTGGTGAAGTTAAAATTCCAGCAAGATCATTTCCCAAGCAGGAGACGACCGTTTTAGGAATAAATCTTTCGTTTGGCTGCTTCTCCCCCAACAGATTAAAATCGCTTCAGAGCTTCTGCATCTGTTCAACCTATGAAGCTACTGAATAATTAGAGATGTAATCACCTGCAGCTGCGCTCTAATCTCTACTGCAAACACAAAATGCTCCAAAGCTGAAGGAAAATCGTCTTTTAGAAAAAAATGTTTTGGTTCACATTGATTTAGATGCAGATAATCTGCTGCATAAGGATTTAATCTGTTAAACATGATCAGCACAAAGCTCAGAGAGCCTGACGTCTCCTCCAGCAGCAGATCCAAGCTCACATGCAGATGATTAGAGCCGAATCATCAAAATGTTCTGCAGAGGCGGGTTACCACCAGCACAGAGCTTGTTGCAGTAGCAACAGACAGAAAAGATCCTGCAGCAGCGCTTCCTCCTGATTGGTTGGTAATCAACTTGGGTCAAAATGGCTCCAAGATCAGATGACAAGGATGGAGGTAGCTTTGGATTTTTCTTAATTGTTTGGTTTTATTTTATGACTTTTTGTTTGTATAATTCAATTTTAGTTAGTTTTTAGAGTTTGCTAGTTTAAATTACTTATCAGTTAAATATTGTTTCGTTTTTTTGACTTTGACCTTTTTTAATTTCTGGACCAAAACAAACAAAAAAAAGTATTGTGCTTATGTTTACATCGATTGGATAATGAATTGAACAATAACTGATTGGCGTTTTCTCCCAACTTTTGTCGTCGCCATTTCGGCGTTTCCGTATGAAGCTTGAGCACGTCATACTCAAGCGGCGCCATGAGTATCAAGTTCCGAAATTTACCGACAGCTGCCGTAAACTGCAATTTCACACCAGTCCGAAAGGCTAATAAAAATATTCATAAACACAAAACAGACAATGTGATTGGGCAATAAATCCATAATATCATGATAGGTACGTAATCAATATTAATTAAAAATAGCTCTGATAGAATATTAAATAATTTCCCTGAAATCCGAGCCGGAACCGCAAAACATTCTGGGAGATGTAGGCAGAGTAAAGGCTTTAGTGGCTGAACGTTTCACGGCTGGTGACGTTAACTAACTCGGTTTGGTTACCAAGCAACTCACGCACTCTTTGGTTACCTAGCAACAGCAGCAGTTTGAGGTATTGCCTCATATCTTATTACAAATAATTTTTTAAAAAACAACAACGGCGAGGAGTGAAAACTGGCTAAAAGACTCACCTGTGTAAATCCTGACGAGCGCAACCATCGTCTTTGGAAAATATTCAAATTTAGCAAAGAAGTTACCAAGAAAAACGGACTGGATAGATGGACAGAAACACGGACATTTCCAGGTGTGCAAAGCCTCACTAAGAAAAAAAAAAAAAACTGGTGCAAATGCAAATCGTCCCACGGATGTACCAGACTTCAAGTCCAGAGTTCAGTCATTCTCCATTTGGCAAGTCGGTAATCAAACTGGGGAATCCCTACTGAGGTCATCATTCCTTATTAAATATAAAAGATAAAGATTGTTTTCAAGTCATTTTTATTGAACAAAAATGTTTTTCAAAGATCATGTAGGAAATACATTATAATACAAATGTTGCACAAACAAGACTAACAGAAACAGTCTAGAAAAGGGGATGAACATGACTGCATACAGACTGCGGAGGGGCGGGAATTTGGGGCAACACGAACTTCACCAGAACAGAGAAGGACGTCTGAAAAGGCCATCACCCAACACTGATGCAGTCTCGGTTAAAACTGGGATACCGCCGCCTTCATTGAAAGGACCTTCATGTTTTTCCAAAGCGGACCTGCTATTCCAACCAATCACCATCCAGTTTCATCAAGTCAATTACTGATTGCTGGTTGCTTCACTTGAAATGTTACAAACTAGTTTTATGCACCTGCTGTTTTCTGAACCTTTCAAAAACCATTTAATAATTTAAAACAAACAGAAAAAGCAACTGAGAAGATTTTAGGTTTCAGCTTTTTCTCTAAGCTACTTTTATTTTTAGCACTGAGGGAAAAAAAGATTTTTGTCTTGTGAATTGTGATTTAATAGCAGAAAATACACACGGATGTCACAGATGACATGACAATGGTTTCAGCTGGTTCCTCACAGTAAAAGCACAGACGGCGGCTTGTCGTGCTCATCCCAACCTGCAGGGGGCAGCAGCGCTGAGAAGTCACTGCTCTTAAATGCACCAATCTGAAGTAGAAATGAAAGCAACATTGACATTCTTGGAGGAGCACCAACGATCCCACCAACAATTAGCACCTGTTGATTGAACCAGTTTAACCAAGAAAAGTGATCCAAACACTGTTTCCAGAACCAGAACACGACTTGGATTTAAAATTAATTAATAATTCTTCTGGATTACTGAATGGACCAGAAACCAGTGAAGAGGTTGTAAGTTAAATTACTGTGAAAAAATGTTTTTCTCAAAACTTGGAGAATTTTCTGAATCTTAATCTGAAACCGATAAACCAATAATCACAAAACAGTTTATACTACAGGAGACCTGTTGAAATCTCAGATGGAAACATTAGAAGACCCGATCTGCGTGTTTAGTTTTTTTTTTTTGCGTTTTTTTTACGTTCCCTAACTAAGAGACATCAAATATTCCCTGCAGTAACATATAAGAACTCAGTTCTCCGTCTGTTGATGCACCAACCAAAGGAACACTTTGTGAATAACTTATTATCTAATTTATGTTTCTGTGGGCCCAAACTCTTACTGTTCATTGTCCCAGAGACACAAAAAAGTAAATTAGAAAAACTAAATATATCCCCCTTTCAGTCAAAATTGATTAAATTAAAAAAAAGATACTTTTGTCCCAACATTAGCTCCATTTTCCTTCCTACAGGGAAACGAGCAGAGCGGCAGAAACAAGTAAAAAATACTTACATTTCTAACAAAATGCATTTTAATTTGCTTAAATATTTTCACAACTGCTGTCTGAACTCGACACCTTCTGAAAGGAGAAGAAATTGACCTTTGACCTTCATCTACGGCAGAGCGGCTGGATGACTGTTAGGTTGAGCATAGCGTCGACTGAACAGTGAACATGTACCAGCATAGAGATGACAGACGCCGCTTCGGTCCGGATCCGCAACACGACCCGGCAGAACCGCAGGTACGACGTCCGCTACGACCACGGACCGGACCGGATCGGTCCAGTGGAGGTCGACGGATGGGAAACACTAAGATCTGCTAACGGACAAAGTGAGTTTGGGTCGGGGGTTTCACTGGTTCTGGAACCGGAAGTCCCTCAGAATGTGGTTGAGCGGTTGGATCTGGATCACCGGAGAAAGGTTGACCTGCAGGATCTTCTGCGCTTTCCTGCAGGCCTCAGCCACGGACCGCGAATCGTCCACTTTAATCACTTTGCGTCCTAAATTTTTCTTGTCCTTCCAACCGTTTCTCTGCCGCGTGGTGCCTGTCATTCCCTTGGACCCGGGAACATCCTGGTGGAGGCCGTTGCCCCTCCAGCCGTTGCTGGTCAGGTCTGTGTGCGTCTGAGAGACCGGCCGACCGTTGGCGTAGAAGAACGGTGCGGAGTCCCCGATGAGGGCGCCGTCCAGCCGGATCGGACAGGACAGGCTCTTCTGGCTGAACAAGGCCACGGCTTTGGTGGGCGCCCCACCACCGTTCTGAGAAGGCTGAGACGGTATTCCTGATAGCGGTGGAGGGAGCCGCGGCGAGGGGAAGGAGACGGGCGGCGTCTCAGACTCCCAGACGGTTTGGATCTGGAGTCTAGCCGTGTGGAAGCCAGACAGGCCTTCGATGCTGGTCAGTCTGAGGCACGGCTGCACGTCGTCCTCTAACATTTCTACAGTCTGAATTGGTGTCCTGCTGCAGACGACGGTGTGACGGTCCACCAGAACCTCCGGAGGCCGAATCCCTTGGATCCTCGGGCTGCTCCTCTCGGTGGTGCTCCAGGACGGATGAACTTCCCGCTTCTTGACCTGAGGCTTCCTCTTCCTCTTCTTAGTGGCGGGCCTCACATTCTTGCTGACCAACTTGAGCATTTCCTCGGTCATGGGTAGGCTGGTGCAGGAGCGGTAGCAGTACACATCCTTGCTGCGCAGAATGGTGGGCCTGTGACCTTCCTCGCTGAGCTCCTGCAGGAAGGTCACCAGCTCCTCCGTGCAGGAAAGGTCTCGAGACATCGGGCTCAGGATCTTCAGAGCGTCCAGCAGGACATTTTGTCCTGCTGAGGAGATGCGGGACCACGAGTGAACCGCCCTTCGCTCCTCATTGGCAAACGCCAATGGCCGATGGACCAGGGGACCTTGAGGTGAAGCAGCCATGTTTGTGAACCTATAAGGGAAAAAACCGAGTGAAGCATTAGCAAGGTCACCGGTTTAAACAGAACCATAAACTGGACTCCAGATTGGGATTTTTGAAAATATTTGTCCTAACAGGATCAGTGGGTTTTTACGTATGAAAAAATCCTTGAATTTCTGACAAATATGTGCAGAATGAAAAAGGCTCTCTAATTAGGCCAAAGCAGCGTTCAATTATATCTCCGCTGATAATAAAAATCTTTGGTGTTAATCAGAGATCAGTTCATTGAAGAAAAGAAAATTTGCTTCTGACAACATTTAGCTTCATTTTCCAAACCAAATACTGACACAGTTGGGTTAAAAACAGCCGCAGCGTTTCTACCTGCGTCATACAAGACTGTCTTCCACATAAGCCTGAAGATCTGCATCAGGGCAGAATATACAGACACGCACTGTACACCAAAACCAGTGAACCATGAACCGAGCCTTGGAGTACACCTTTATTCATTTTCCAAGCAATTTCTCACCACTTTTAAGAATTTATTATTCTAGATTCACAGGATGATTTGAGAACACAGTTATTATGGTCACCAGCGGAAACTGCGCAGAAAAGCCGTTACATTGAGTATCACTCACGGATACCTAGTTATAAAATCTTGTTAACATCAGCAGTTTTTAATGCATCGCATTAGAAACAGTTCATAGAAACTACAAATTTTGAAACAACCTCCTCAATTTCACAAAATCCGAGTTGATGTTGATCCAAAGCACTTCACACTCGAGGGCAGCAACGGAAACAGGCTTACCAAATAAGTAGCAAACTT
This sequence comes from Poeciliopsis retropinna, assembly GCA_010277075.1. Taxonomy (NCBI): domain Eukaryota; kingdom Metazoa; phylum Chordata; class Actinopteri; order Cyprinodontiformes; family Poeciliidae; genus Poeciliopsis; species Poeciliopsis retropinna. The sequence continues at coordinate 1,738,107 of VMRM01000004.1, read as the reverse complement.
TTACCTCACACAAACATTTCCACTGTTAGAATTACATTTCTTCATATATGGCTCTGGACAGCGCATAACGTCACCAATACTAGCTGACCTGACAGAACAATTACAACTCACACAATAGCAACATGAACGCTCCAACCTCTACTGACTAAATTACGCTTTGCGTAGCCTGGTTGATTCGCTCCAAACCAGCAGATGGAAACTCAAATTTCCATGACAGTCGAATGAAAACGTAACTAGAGACAACAGAATATTAACTGTTACAACTGTTATGTTAGTAGCTCACCCCCATCAGAGGGTGAATGACTGAAGGTAGCATGAAGTGCTTTGGAGTCCTCTAGACTTGATACACAAGTAAAGCACATTTACCATTTTACAGGAGCTTCTTCTAGTCTCGTGTACCGGAAAACGTCCATAAAGACCTATGTTTCAGGTCTGTATGGCCCGAGACAATGCCACTGACCAAACTCCCTGCAGCAACAGCAAAGCCAGTTTTTTCTTCTCACCAGCAACTCAAGTCTTTAGTAGTCAGACAACTGCAGCAACAAGTAGCATTCAAAGACGCGCTTGGTCTGGAAGTATCAACCATGAGCGACCTGGCGATTTCCATGAGAGGACTACTTGTGTTCACCAACGGAAGAAGAAAACTGGCCACATCCTCTTAATGAGAACCAAAGACTGAATAGGATATTTCACCTCATTCGAGTTGAAATGTTTATATAACGACCACATTTTAGACTTTTTACCTCCCAAGAACTGGTTGCACTGGTGTGATGCATTTTTTTTCAGGTGCACTACTGAGAAAACAGTAGTGCACCTGTTTGGTCACATTTACGACCAAATTCATCGCACCTGCTTCAGGGGCAAGATGAGAGAAACTGAGGAACTTACTGACCAACCAAATCCCAGCAAGGAGTTAAGATAACAGAGGGAATCGCAATTATTTGCAAAGATTTACACTCGGACTCTCGGACTCGGTTGTGCAAATAACACAATCAAGCAACTCTTTCAAGTGATCGAGCCAAACTTCATTATGGTACAAAGTAAACGTCTTAATGAAGCTGTTACCTCCATTATGTGCACATGTATGACAGACAACAAAACAAAAACACAGTCAGAGAGTCAGCACCATGTGGCACATGGGCATCACATTCATGACAGTGACCTCTCACTACATCGACTATGAGTGATGCCTCGTCATGGTGTATGATGAGCCTGGTGGGCTTTATTTCCTTCCCTCCCAAGCCAGGCTACGGCTACATTTAGCTTGGCCATTAGATTAGTGATGTCAAACTGCATTTCTTGAGGACAGTTTGACAACAACACCTTATCCCCGCTATTGGCTACTGGCCTTGCATGCACTCCAAATCTTTTTTGTACCTCAGCCTCTATGAAGGTCCATTATCGGACAATACGACACCAAGGTAGCCGTCAGATGTAAAAGCCTCAAATCTTGCTGGGCTCAAAGCAAACTTTTAAAAGCGTGACTAAAACTTAGCCTATAAGGTTCATGTTGAGACGCAATGAGACCTTCATTGTTTTATGATTATAATCCGTATTAGAGTAAAATATTCCCACTGAGCTTCTGTAATCTATCGTCCCTGTGTCACACCAATGTGCTCTGCTCCTCTGCTGCCAAAGGGATAATGTTCAGGGATTTTTTTGTTCTTTTTACTCTGCATAATAGACTTCTGACTAAGTGGACTTTTGTCAGTGTTTGCTGTGAATATAGCTAATAAAGCCTTTAAGTAGCTGTGATCCATTTTTCCTGCTTTTCTATGTCCTGTAGATCACAAAATAGTAATTTCATTACGGGCATGTTATTTTCAAGAGGATCTCTCTCACAGATTTCCATGGTTTAATAGGTCAAAGAAAAATGACTGGGAGGAGTAGCAGTTCTCCATCAGAACAGGTATTTGGTTCCTGACAACCACAGACTCTCCAAATGCTTGACTGGGTTTCAGAATCTGCAAAGCATCTTGATTTACTGGTTTGAAGAACCAGTTTCTTCTCCTCATCTGATACATATTTAATCTGCAAAGGGTCCAGCAGGTACTGTGGTTGCAGAACAAGGCCCAATCATCACCCTTCCACAACCATGTTTGATAGTTGGTACCAGCTGTTTGCGCTGGTAGTTCCTTTAGTTGATGTTGGCCACTTTGGTCCATTATTGGTGCTTCTGTCTGATAAACCCAAAGGAAGCTTTTCTCCTTTTGGGGATTGTTTACAACTTTTTTAGATTCTCAAATTCTTATGAAGGTTGGTGATTTAATGATGCATTTAATCAGCAGCAACCGCTGGCTGCACCTTCCCCTCTGAGTCTAAAAACATAACAACTCTCTACTTTGGTTTTGGTTGTAATATATTGACATATATTGCAACCAACAAGACAAACTATCTGCTAAATATCAGTCTGGACAGGGTAGAGTGACTTCTAAAGCTTCAGAGAACCATAGTAAGAACCATCATAGTCCAGTGGAGGACTTTCCTAGGAGAGGGTGACACATCAGAATCAGAGAGGCAGGTGAACTGATTACCCATCATGCCGAGCGCCTGATGGGTGCGCCTAAAGGTTGAGGTTTTCATCTCAACCTTTAGGTTGTAGCAGCCTAAAGGGGCAGTGCTATGATCTGGGGTTGCTGCAAAAGATCAGGTCTGGGTTCAGCAACAGTATGAGCTCAAAGAATGAGGTCAGCTGACCACCTGAGTCACCAGGTTATTCCATCAATGGGCTTTTTTCTTCCCTGATAGCGCAGGTATATTCCAAGACAGGATTCATTGGGCTCAAATTGTGAGAGAGGGGTTCAGGGAGCATGAGACCATTTTCACACACTGATTGGCCACCACAAAGTTCAGATATTAACCTCTTTGAGAATCTTTGGGATGCGCTGCACAAGGCTTTGCTCAGACTCAACTATCATCAGTGCAAGATCTTGGTGAAAAAATAATGCAACACTGGATGGAAATAAATCTTGCGATATTGTAGAAGCTTATCAAAACAATGCCGCAACGAATGCGTGTCGTAATCAAAGCTAAAGGCGGTCCAACAAAATATTAGAATGTGTCACCTTTTTTTGGTGGCAACTTTTTTGGGGGACCAGGCATTGCATTTAGTCTTATGCGTGGTCTCTTGGGGTGTTTTAATACCTGAGCTGTATTATTCACCATAAACAGACTAAGGTTAATTTACAGATCACTTAATTTTGGCACAGGTGAAAGCTCATCCAAATTCTTGATCAATAGACAAGGAAACACCAGGCCTCCTACAAACCGTTTTTCTTGGTTAACTTCCCAGTTAACTCTGGTTCAGACAGTGTGAAAGCAAACAGACAGTCTGTCAGTCTTTTTATCCTGTCTTGGTATGCTAGCTTGAGCAAACAAGATATCAACTTTTATGTCTGAAAAAAAGGATAACATATTGAGTTGGGCAGATGAAATTACTGCTTTCATCAGGAGCTTGAGATGAGTTCATGGTAAATGCTGTGATGGTAATAATAACAAATATCACTTGCAATATCTATGCCTATTTCTCCTTTTCATCTCTTTTTCATCAGTGCATCCGAGACTCTGTGACCTTTAGCATTTTGGGTGATGTCATTAATGTGCAATGTGAACATCTTTCACTTTTCACTAGGGTGGGGGCTTACGTGGATTGATGTCTGTGAGTTTTGGCTCCAGTTTCCATATTTATAAATTCACCAAACTGAACATAAATATTTATTCAATGCCTATAAAATATTAATTCAAATATCTGCTGAAAGAAGCCTAATTCCTCCACAGCAACCCCTAGAAAAATAAAAACAATCAGCCTTGAGCCAAGCTTTGACCAAGTATTTTGCATTTGTGGTGTCTCGAGACCTATAAAAAAGATGTTTCTTGGACCCATGGTCAAACTGAAAAAGATGGTAATTCCGGTCCAAATCTACCATATTGAGTATTTTACACCAAGTGTATCCAGGTAAACTCCTCATAGAGCTTTGGACTCACAGACTTCAAAATTACCTGTTGTGGTCTTCAAGCATTGGGGATAAATAGTTATCAAAAAAAAATTTCTGCATCAAAGCATGTGAGCAAAAAATTATCTTTCAACACAAAAGACAAAAGTGTAATAGTGACTTCCACACAAAAGGCTGGATCTGTACCAAGATCCTGTGTGTAATCACAGATCAGCACTCAGTATATTCAAATAGTCATAATATCACTTTAGCTCTGCCCACTTACAACAGGAAGTGACGGGTTTCACTGCTTAATGTCTTTGTTTAGTCTTCACTCCAGCACGAAGTTGACTCTGCTGACTGAGCCTCAAGCCTGGGTGACGTAAATATCAACATATGAACCAGACTAAGATTCATGTGGCCAAATGGTTGTGTGAGATGCAAATACACCTGGCTGAGCTACTACAAAATATCAGTATAATACATCTGGCAATTCGAACTGGCTAAAATCTCTTTATTTAGCTTTGACTCACATAAATCATCACTCACTGCTATGTATACTACTGGATGCACATCAGCCAGATAGCCTGAGGATTCGTTGGAGAGTGTTTGACGTTAGTGTAGACTGATTTATAAAAAACTGTTTAATTGAAGTTGTACAGCGCTTAGTTTGATTTACTGAAACAAATAACCAGAGATACAAATTAACAGGTTAGTACCGCAGCTAACGCTTTGTTGCACAAGTGCAGTAGTCATCTTGGATTTTTGCCTCTAGGTGTTTTGGGACCCTCCATGTGATACTTCCCATTTCCGAATCCTAAAACTCCACATTTGAAGGATTTATACAGCATTCCATAATTCTACTGCAAACTACCACCCAGTGAAGTTGTTTATATTTGTAAAATGCTAATATGACTGTTAAGCAAATACAATATTAAAAACTGAGCTTTCTTACAAAAACCATGAAAATGTACAGCTTACCAGGCTAAAAGAACAAAGGAACCATCAAATTTCTCATAAAAACTACGAATAAGCAGGTCAGTTGCCTTCAGCACTGAGCCATGCCGGTATGTGCGCAAATTTAACGCGTTTAGTTGCTCTGGAGCGCCCCCTTTGGACGCGGATATATTTAAAAACGCCGCTTTTCTGCGCAGTTTACTGGAGCACATCTTAGCCTACAGTCCAACAGCCATGTAGCCACAAAAAGGAAGCTTCTTTACAACTTTCACAGGTTTATTTAGAGACGTCGCCATTTTTACCCGGTCCAGTAAACTGCCAGCAGAGAGCTACAGTAGCCAAACAGTCTCCCAGCAAATCTTCCCTCCGTCTGAGGCAGTTTTTCAGGCTGCTTCAGACCTCCAGTCGGCCGGGGCCTGCCCACGGCGCCGCCGGCCGTCACGGAGCCGAGCTGGAGCCGTTACAGAGACAAATGTGAGGCGCAGATGGAGAGGAAGGGGCGTAATTACCTATTAACGGCGCTGTCTCGGCATCCTCCGGTCGCGGCTGGGTCGACGCTCCACGGTAAAATGGCTGCTACAACACTGGTGCGGATGACAGACCAGAGGGAAGAGGCGGAGGCAGCCGGGGAGAAAGAGGAGGGAGGCGGGCTCAGTGGCCCCCCTGAGGGGTGGGGGTGGGGAACAAGCAACTGTTATTACTAAAAACATAAAAATGAAAAAAAAAAAAAAAAAATTAAGAAATCTATTAAATATAGAAAACAAGTTTTTTCAACAAAAACTCTTGTTAAAAAATATAAAACACAGATAAAAGGGGTGGGGCTTGGCAACTGGGCGGGGCTTGAACTCTTGAATTTTGGTGCTTGTATTTTTCTTCAGCTACATCATCATTAACCCATGTTGCAGTTATATACATCATATGGATTTGATTCAGTCAGACGTTGGATCTTGGAAATTTGGTGTACCCAACTTAGCTCTGTTCCAGTTGCAAATGGAGAATGAGCACAGATGCCAAAATGTATTGCATTCTGGGTTTTTAAAGGTTCACTGTTAGTTCTGCTAAATACTCGCTTATAGGTGGATACCAAAGAGACACACATAGTGGAAAAATAATATGAAGAGCAAATTCAAAGGACTGTTGTATTTATCTTGAGAAGGGACAATGCCTTGTGAATGTGTCAAAATTAGGCTTTTTAGTGGATTGGATCCTTTTGATAAACTAAATTTACCCCACAGATTTTAGTTTTGTTGACAATATTGAAATTTTAGCATTTGTCTACAAACTCTTAAGTGGCTAACCTAGCTAACTTGGCTAGCTTGCCAAGTTAGCTAAGATAGCTACTTAGCTAACCTAAGTTACCTAGCTAGCTTAGCTACCTAAGTAGCAAACGTAAGTTACGAAATTAGCTACTTAATCTCTTCAGACACATCAATCTGTCTGAACTATGGTTCAGATTATAATGTTTATGTAAATGCCAAGCAGATTGGAAACTGCTCCAAAAGCAGGAAGTGGACTACAGAGCATGGCATTCTGGGTAAATACAATCAAAGTCTAGGGCTAAAGTGAAAAAGAAATCCTACAACTGCTAAAATCTGTCACCACTCCATTGTTTACATTTCATGAACAAGGAAGTTGCGCTCAGTGTCTTCTTTGGAGGTTCTTGTCGTTTGCATCAGTGGTTCTTGTTGCAGCGCCACCATATATAACCATATATAAATTAACATTACAGATAATCAGGCTCTTAGTAAAAATATTCCTCTTCTTGATATTAAATGTTTTGCCTTCAAAATATGTAAAAAGAAAAAAAATATGAGGATCAGAATCTGAACTGAAAACAAGCAAAGGCAGCTACTGTTTTCATTAGATGTTCGGAATTGGATTAATTGGATTAATTAATTGGATTTGACCACCTGTTGTAGTTCTGGGAAAATCTGAACACCCAAATATTCAAAATGTTCCACTACTTTAAATTGCTTTATCTCATTGATGGGATTAGTCATTCCACCTACATTTAATACCAGAATAGAAGATTTTGCATTATTTACTTTATAACCTGAGACTCTCCCAAATTCCTGGACCATTTCCATCACTGCCGGAACTTTTTCAGATCTGCTAGAAATAAAATAACATCGTCAGCGAATAGAGAAATGTTTTGCTTGGTGGGACCCACTGTGGTCCCGGCGTTTCGTGGATGGAGGCGAATAGCCGATGCCAAAGGCTCGATTGCTAGCATGAATATTAAGGGAGAGAGAGGGCATCCCTGGCGACAACCTTTCCTGATTTGAATCGCCGTTGAAAATATTTTGTTTGATACTATTTCTGCAGTTGATTATATAATATTTTAACCTATTTAATAAAGTTACTTCCACAATTCAACACCTTTTTCCAACATGTTCAAAAGAAATGGCCCTATCAATATGTTGATAGGGCCATTTGACCCTATCAAAAGCCTTCTCTGCGTCCAGTGAAAGAAGTTATTAGCGTTCTTTTTGAACCAAATAATATTCAGGACCCTTCTAATATTGTGATATCCTTGCCTCCCAACTATAAACCCATTTTGATCCTCATTTGTTATGTCTGGTAGGATTCTTTGCAACCGTATTGCCAATAGTTTACAGATGATTTTGAGATCAGAGTTCAGTAGACTGATGGGTCTCAGGTTTTCACACTTATTGGGAGGTTTACCCGGTTTTGGCAGCTGAATAATTAGAGGCCGATTCAAAGAGGGAGTCAGGGTGCCTTTTTTAAATGACTCCATAAACATATCTAGAAAGGGAGAGAACAATTTATCCTTACATTTTTTATAAAGGTCGATGGGGATACCATCAGGTCCTGCCTGCTTACCAGATTTCATTCCATTAATGACCTGTGCTAATTCCTCTTTATTTATTTCTATATTTAAGTCTACTCTACAATACAGGGGCATCTGTATTTGTAACAGACACAGAAACTGAATCATCTTCTCACTCCCATCTCCAAGGAAATAGAAACTTTCACACAAACGGTATTTTTTATTTGTAACAGATACAGAAACTAGAAACTTAGGTGACACAAAACATTGGATGACCACTGGGCGTGTTCTTAGATCATAAGCAACGAATCTTCCCGTTTTTGATCAGATGCTGTATAGACTCGGTCACATTCACTTCTAGTCTGTGAGGGTAAGCGTCTCCTTTTTTAGCACTAAAAAAGAATAAAAAAAGTAAAGTCTGATTGCTTTGTGTTGGCTGATTTTCTGCTCCGTGTGCTTGCACATTTTTGGTCTATCGGTTTAGAATACGTGATGTTCACTATATGTAACTATATTTAATCTTCCACATGTTTGCACACGGGTTTTAACTTATTAATATGCACACCAATTGGTAGGTGCACGCTTCCTCTTCCCATACCAAAGCAGAACTAAATGTATTCATAATAGTCCACTGCTGTTCCACCACCAATACAACTGACCAATAAGGCAACAGCAAGCTTATAAGAAGTCACAAATTGTTAATTTAAAAAACCGTATGGGCGTTTAACCTATTGCTACCTCCCTGTCGGTTTTCTTCTGGATCTTCTTTAGAAACTCGCGTGCAGCCGCCGCTGTTTTGAAAGCATGAGCTCGGTCTTGATAAGTCACCAGCAGCTGGGCTGGGTGAGCCGCCCCGTGGCGCAATCCCAGTTTGCGTAGCTCCGTGCGTATCGGGTCAAACTGCTTCCGAAGCTGGAGAAGACCCGCCGCGGTATCTGGGCAGAACCGGACTTGATGATTCTGGTAACGAATGTCAGTATTAGCCCTTGATGCTAGAGCAATAAGCCGTTTATCCTTGTAGCTGAGAAATTTCATTATTAAAGTGCGAGGCGCTGTTTCGATGCTCTTTCCACGGCCAACACTGAGGGTCTCAAGCAGCCACTTCTCCAGGAACTCACATGGATTCTGCCCTTCAGCTCCCTCCGGCAGGCCGATAAGCCTCAGGTTGTTTTGTCTCAGCCTGGCCTCCAGATCCATAACTTTATCTTCCAAGTCTTTCTTCTTGGACTCCAGCGTATCCACCTGAGCTCGTAGCGTTTCTATCTCATTCTCCGCATCAGAAATATGTGTTTCAGTTTCTGTGATTCGCTGGATACAGTCATTCATCTCTTTTTTAAACTGTCGATGGAGCCCAGAACTTCATCAAATCTAGAGGAGAAATGCTTCTGGATCGGATTAACAACAGATAGTATTTCGTCCACCTTGCTGCTTTGAGACTTCGGGTTCTCTTCTCTGTCTGCGGCGGCCATTGGAGCTGAGCATGAGCTAGCATTAGCTTTCTGCATTTCACCTCGAAGATGGTAATCAGTTAGCTTATGCTGTTTTGCCTTTTCACTTACTTCTTGGGATGCTTTTGCTGCTTTCGGCATTATTCGGAACAACGGGCCGTCCCGGTCGATGAAGTAGTTCCCGCGGGAATCTCTGACCGTGGCAGGTCTCCTCTAAACATGGCGCCCAGCAGGGAGTCGGGGTAGTGCCTGAGCGTGGACAGTGACGTGCTGTAAACGTTTAGACTCACTGGCTCCCCCATCTGGATACAGGAGGAACAGCAACAGATAGTTGGCAGGATGTTCTTGCCTCCATTTACTCAAATGGAGTTTGAATCGAGACACTAACTGTATATGACCCAGATTTTAGAACAAAAAATTGATTCTCTCTATTAATTTCAGCTTCTTAAGGTACATTAACAAAACAAAAACAACAACATCCATAAGTGGAAAGATTATCCAAAAGGTTTTCAACTGTAATTTGTCATCTTGTAATCTATGTACCAGCTCCCTTCTCTCAGTACAATATTTGAGGCTGATCAATAAAATATGTTTCAAATTTGCTATTTAACTCTGAAAAACCAAAAGGTGATATAGTTGTTTCCTCCTTTCTATTTTATCTTGTTCTCCTCATTACACCAACCTGCCAGTTCTTTCTTCTTCCCGCTGTTTCTGCCATCTTACCTTTTGTTTAATATCAACTATATTTTTATTAAAACTAGTAAACACACTGTAAAAACTAATTAAAACTAACTGAATTTAGATAAAACTAAACAATAATGAAAGACCAGAAATTATGATCATGCTCAACAGCAAAGCCCAGATTATTGGTACAGAACCGCTGTACTGGCGGGTCAAGTGGACACACACACCATGTGACCCAGGTCTCCATTTTCCATCTGCCGCCACCCGCCACCAGCTCCCTCCGCGGTTCTCAGCGGCAACAACATCATCATTCCCCAGTTTCCACCTGCAACGAGAAGCAGAACGTCTTGAGAGACGGTTGCCGTGGTAACAGGCTGCAGGCAGATCCACCCTGATTGGAGAAGGAGAACCCCAGCTGGCGAGTCCCTGATTGGGCCACAGACGTCTGTCGGTTGGTGAGGAAGACGAGGGAAACTTCATCTGATGAAACCAGGAGAACCAGCAGGTCTCCAGCATCAGAGCAGCCGACACCAGCCAAGGGTCAAGGGTCAAAAACAGGATTTATTTAAACATTCAGCGGAACCAGAGATAACCAGTCCTAAAACACATCATGGATGGATGATGGATGGATGGATGGATGGATGGATGGATGGATGGATGGATGGATGGATGGATGGATGGACAGTTGGATGGATTAACGGATGGCTTGAATGAATGGATGGATGGATGGCTACAAAGGATGGATGGATTAACGGATGGTTGGGTGGATGGATGGATGGATGTTTGAATGCTGTATGATGAAAGAACGTACAGCATTCAAACGTATGTTCACAAGAACAAACGCAGGTGAAATGTTCAGGAGAACCTGTGGAGAACAGAAATATGAGCTGAAGTTGAATCTGAACTGATGTGAACCTGCAAAACTGGGTCAAAACAGGACCTGTTGGTTCACATTAATATTGTTGCCTTTTAGATTGTACTGACCCTTCTGGGCCACCGTAACACACACAGATGAATTAAAACATCCGCACAGATTGATACCTTCTGGAGGTATTTGTAAATATGAAGCTTTAACTATAAGTTTCTGACACTTAAGGAGAACAAAAAGCGTTAAGTTTCTTTAAGATAATAAAAAAAATTCTTCTTCCTCTTCCTCTACATCGCCTCTTTTCTTTAGTGTCCTTAAATGTACATACTTGTATCCTCTGCGGTGGAATCAGTCAATGAAATGAAACAGAGAGCTAACAGTTAGCAGCTCTTAGCAGGTTAAACATCGATTCAAAATTAAACTTTTAGAAATTAATAAAAATCCTGTCGGGTCCTACCTGAAGCATCCAGTTAACTGAAGTGTCCAGTTAACTCCCAGATGAACTGGTATGTTACAGCAGGTTAAAAGCTGATGACACACAAATTTGTTTACATCCTTTTTTCCACTTCCGGTAAGACTTGCCAAAATAAAACGTAAAAGTCGGTTGACAAATCCATCCATCCATCCATCTTCTTCCGCTTATCCTGGGTCGGGTCGCGGGGGTAGCAGCTTAAGAAGGGAGGCCCAGACCTCCCTCTCCCCGGCCACTTGTTCCAGCTCCTCCGGGGGAATCCCAAGGCGTTCCCAGGCCAGCCGAGAGACATAGTCCCTCCAGCGTGTCCTGGGTCTTCCCCGGGGCCTCCTCCCGGTGGGACGTCCCGGAAACACCTCACCAGGGAGGCGTCCAGGAGGCATCCTGACCAGATGCCCGAGCCACCTCAACTGGCTCCTCTCGATGTGGAGGAGCAGCGGCTCTACTGCGAGTCCCTCCCGGATGACTGAGCTTCTCACCCTATCTCTAAAGGAGAGCCCAGCCACCCTACGGAGAAAACCCATTTCGGCCGCTTGTATCCGTGATCTCGTTCTTTTGTTCATGACCCAAAGCTCATGACCATAGATGAGGGTAGGAACGTAGATCGACCGGTAAATCGAGAGCTTCGCAGCTTGGCTCAGCTCTCTCTTCACCACGACGGACCGGTACAGCGCCCACTTCGCGGCAGACGCTGCGCCAATCCGCCTGTCGATCTCTCGCTCCCTTCTTCCCTCATTCGTGAACAAGATCCAGAGATACTTGAACTCCTCCACTTGAGGCAGGACACCCTCCTCGACCCGGAGAAGGCACTCTACCCTTTTCCGGCTCAAGACCATGGCCTCGGACTTGGAGGCACTGATCCTCATCCCGGCCGCTTCACACTTGGCTGCGAACCGCTCCAGCGAGAGCTGCAGATCACGTCCCGATCAAGCCAACAGGACCACATCATCCGCAAAAAGCAGAGATGCAATCCTAAGGCCACCAAAACGGATCCCCTCAACACCTTGGCTGTGCCTAGAAATTCTGTCCATAAAAGTAATGAACAGAATTGGTGACAAAGGGCAGCCCTGGCGGAGTCCAACTCTCACCGGGAACGAGCCCGACTTATGCCGGCAATGCGGACCAGACTCCGACACATGTCATACAGGGACCTGACAGCCCGTATCAAAGGGCCCGGTACCCCATACTCCCTGAGAACCCCCCACAGGGCACCCCGAGGGACACGATCGAACGCCTTCTCCAAGTCCACAAAACACATGTAGACCGGTTGGGCGAACTCCCGTGCACCCTCCAGGACCCTGCTGAGGGTGTAGAGCTGGTCCAGTGTTCCACGACCAGGACGAAAACCACACTGCCCTTCCAAAATCCGAGGTTCGACTATCCGACGAACCCTCCTCTCCAGGACCCCTGAATAGACCTTGCCAGGGAGGCTTAAGAGTGTGATCCCTCTATAATTGGAGCACACCCTCCGGTCCCCCTTTTTAAACAGGGGGACCACCACCCCACTCTGCCAATCCAGGGTACTGCCCCCGATGTCCATGCGATACTGCAGAGTCGCGTCAGCCAACACAACCCTACAACATCCAGAGCCTTAAGAAACTCCGGACGAATCTCATCCACCCCCGGGGCCCTGCCACCGAGGAGCTTTTTAACCACCTTGGCGACCTCGTGCCCAGAGATTGGCGAGCCCAACCCAGAGTCCCCAGGCTCAGCTTCCTCAATGGAAGGCATGTCGGTGGGATTGAGGTCTTCGAAGTACTCCGCCCACCTACCCACAACGTCCCGAGTCGAAGTCAGCAGCACACCATCCCCACTATATACAGTGTTGGTGCTGCACTACTTCCCCCTCCTGAGACGCCGGATGGTGGACCAGAATCGCCTCGAAGCCGTACGGAAGTCTTTCTCCATGGCCTCTCCGAACTCCTCCCACGCCCGTCTTTTTGCCTCAGCAACCACCCGAGCCGCATGCCGCTTCGCCTGCTGGTACCCATCAGCTGCTTCCGGAGTCCCACAGGCCAAAAAGGCCCGATAGGACTCCTTCTTCAACCTGACAGCATCCCTCACCGAAGGTGTCCACCAACGGGTTCGAGGGTTGCCGCCATGACAGGCACCGACAACCTTGCGACCACAGCTCTGATAAGCCGCCTCAACAATGGAGGCACGGAACATGGTCCAATCAGACTCAACGTCCCCCACCTCCACCGGAACGTGTTCAAAGTTCTGCCGGAGATGGGAGTTAAAACTCCGTCTTACAGGGGATTCCGCCAGACGTTCCCAGCAGACCCTCACAACACGTGTGGGCCTGCCAGGTCTGACCGGCATCCTCCCCCACCACCAGAGCCAACTCACCACCAGGTAGTGGTCAGTGGATAACTCCGCACCTCTCTTCACCCGAGTGTCCAAGACATATGGCCGCAGAGCCGATGAAACGATGACAAAGTCGATCATCGAACTGCGGCCTAGGGTGTCCTGGTGCCAAGTGCACATATGGACACCCTTATGCCTGAACATGGTGTTCATTATGGACAAGCCGTGACAAGCACAGAAGTCCAACAACAGAACGCCACTCGAGTTCAGATTAAGGGGAGCATTCCTCCCTACCACGCCCCTCCAGGTCTCACTGTCATTGCCCACGTGAGCGTTGAAGTCCCCCAGCAGAACGAGGGAGTCCCCAGGTGGGCCACTCTCCAGTACCCCCTCTAAGGACCCCAAGAAGGGTGGGTAATCTGAATTGTCATTCGGCCCGTAAGCACAAACAACAGTCAGAACCTGTCCCCCCACCCGTAGGCGGAGATAGGCTACCCTCTCGTTCACCGGGGTAAACCCCAACGTACAGGCACCGAGATGGGGAGCAACAAGTATGCCCACTCCTGCCCGGCGCCTCTCACAATGGGCAAATCCAGAGTGAAAGTATGTCCAGCTCCTCTCAAGGAGACTGGTTCCAGAACCAGAGCCATGCGTGAAGGTGAGACCGACTATTTCTAGCCGGAACCTCTCAACCTCACGCACTAACTCCGGCTCCTTCCCCACCAGAGAGATGACATTCCACGTCCCAAGAGCCATCTTCTGCAACTGAGGATCGGACCGCCAGGACCCCCTCCCTCGGCTGCCACCCATATCACAATGCACCCGACCCCTTTGGCCCCTCTCACGGATGGTGGGCCCATGGGAGGGGGGACCCATGTCTCCTCTTCGGGCTGAGCCCGGCCGGGCTCCATGGGCAAAAGCCCGGCCATCAGGCGCTCGCCAACGTGCCCCACCTCCAGGCCTGGCTCCAGGGTGGGGCCCGGGTGACCCGCGTCCGGGCGAGGGAACACGGCATCCAATGTTTTTAAATCATCATAGGGGTCTTCAGGCTGCACTTTGTCTGGTCCCTCACCTAGAACCTGTCTGCCTTGAGTGACCCTACCAGGGGCATGAAGCCCCAGACAGCATAACTCCTAGGATCATTGGGGCACTCAAACCCCTCCACCACGATAAGGTGGCAGCCTGAGGAGAGGCTGACAAATTCTTATTACAGATAATAAAAACTACAATTAACAACAACAATAATAATATCAATTGAATATTTATTTATTTTATTTTATCAATATTTTAACAAGATAATTCTTCCTTTTTGAGGGTGTACATGATGCAAAACAATAATTAAAAGGTGGAAACAAAACATCATAAAATTCTATTAAGTGCAAACTAAATAAAAACTCACAAAAATAGAGCATAACATTTAGAATTTATCAATAAATCAATGGATTTATAAATAACAAATAATGCTCCAATGATTTTTCAATTATTGAACCTAATCTCAGCTACTTTTAAAAGGGCAGTATTATGTAAAGTCAACTTTGTTTTTAGCTTTACATCATGTTCTGTTACTTCCTTGTTATAAACCTACCTGGAGTGTTATTTTGATTCTTCCATGAATATTTTTGAAATCCTTTAAGCTCCATGGCAACCATTCAGCTGTGCAAAACGCCTGGATGGACCCGGCCCAGCCTTCAAGGCACAGAACCTCATCTGAGCTGCAGTTGCCAAGCTTCCGAGCTTCTGCCTCGCAGAGGAGCTCCTTCAGACTAGCCAGCAACAATTAGCAAACACCTGGCAGAAGTTCACATCAGCTGAGTTCATTATAGGAGCTATTTCTCAGCGAAATGCTGCTAAAACATTGTTAAAAGCTTAATAAAGGAGCTGTGTTGTGGAGACTTTCTGAAGGGAGAGTTTCAGAAAGAACAGGAGTTTTTGAAGAGACACATGCCCAATTTAAAGGCTTTAGGTCAGAAAGTAAAATTTCTTTCAACCTATTTGATGAAAATGGATCATTTTGAAAATGGATCATTTTGAAAATGTCACTTGTAATGTTTGTGACTGGTTTCTCAATTAATGACTGTATGATGTTACTGACTTTTTATTTTTGTTTTTATGATGTCAAACACTTTGAATTGCCTTCTTGCTGAAATTTACACAAATAACTGATTGATAATTGATGGCATTTTTACAACAACGTCTGGTAACATAAAAATGTTGTGCTATAAAATGACACTATGTGCCTAGAAAACACAAATTGTTTCCCTTTTAATGGCAAAGCCAGTTTTTCTTCATATGACCTGCAGTCCTGGCCTACCACCGCGCGGGGGCGCCTGCTGCAGTGTGTGGAGGCGGATGAGGTTTTGTTTATCTGAGTTTACTTCCTGTTTCTGCAGCTCGTCGCGGTAAAACGTTTCTATCTTCTACATCGCCCCATTCTGCAGAACTCTGGGATAAGTTCTGGTTCTTCTGGACCCACTTCTCTGGAGCTCCAGGTTGCCGCAGGCTCCGAACCGGAGAACGCCCTCAGCCATGGAGTCTGAGAACCCAAGAGTAGCAGACGGAACCGAACCTGCAGTTGAATCCAATGAGCATGATTACGCACACACAGCAGACACAACCGAACCTGAGGCAGGCGGAACGCTACAGCCCTCCGAACCCCCGCAGCTGGAGCTCCCAGAACCCGTCCTCGGTGCAGAAGTGGACTGCCCCGGAGGCACCGAACCGAACCCTCACACCGAGGACGAGCCCGCTGTGAGCTGCACCGAGGAGGTACCGCGCGGCGGTCCGCGGCGGTCCAGACGGCCGGAGGACCGGAACTGCTGCTGCTGCAGGCTGCTGTTCCAGCGGCAGGGCCGCTCCCTGAACCGCAGGGCGGTGTTCACCTTCACGACCCCGGACACCGTCCGCTGGGTCTTCCCGGACTCCGAGGTCCACGAAAAATCCTTCCTGTGTGAAACCTGCGCCCAGATCATCCGAACCAAGGGCAAGCGCAAACAGAGCGGGAAGCGCTCGCTCTGGGTCAAGCCGCCCGAGGTCAGGAAGGTACGTATAGAACCGGTACCAGCAGTCAGGGAGGTTTAGTAGCGGTCCATTCAGACTGGAAGTGCGTATTGGTACCGCCAGACGGGAAGGGACACATAGAACTGGTACCAGGAGACCGGCCAGATCGATGGAGATTGCAGAATTGGATTTCTAATTGGGGTAAAATTACCACCGTAAAACGCATGAAAATAAAGTATCTGCTTTTTATTAGCCAAACTTTTATAATGATTGCAACTTTGTCAAATGAGGGACTTTCAGCAGCCAAATAAAACTGTTCCCTTGTTTATTAAACTCAGAAAATGTTTTGAAAGAAAGTGACCTTAATCCTGTTCTTATACTGAGAATAAAATCACAGAAAATTGGATTCTCCACAGCAAATAAAGTCGACTTTTTTTAGCTTTATATCATGTTAAAACGTACCTTGATTTTTCTATTCATGTTTGCTAAATCCTTTAATCTCAATGGCAACCATTTAGCTGTAAAATGCCTGGTTGGCATCTTAGAGGACCAAGCTCCTTGTTTGATCTTCAGTTACAACGTTTCCGCCTCACAGAGCACTAATCCACTTAGCTCCTTCAGACTAGCCAGCATCAATTAGCACTTGTCAAAAATCTATAGCTTTATGATGAACTACATCCTTTACAAAAAAGCAACTGTTCAGCCCAATCAATATTTTTACCTGTCCATTCTGATTGTGTACATGATGCAAAACAATAATTAAAAGGTGCAAACTAAACATCATAAAATTCTCTTAAGTACAAACTAAGTAAAAACTCTCCAAAATAGAGCATAACATTCAGACCTTATAAATAAATCAAATATAATAAATAATCAGCCCATGTGACTAAAAGTTAGTGCACCCCTGAGGCCCTCACATTAACCTCCATGTCTCCAGCTGTTGTAGTTTACTCTCCCTTCAGTCTGATCGGTGAACCTCCAGGTGTTTGCTGGTTCAGCAGGTTTGGTTCTGTTCACAGGTGAAGGTGTCGCCGACGCCGGGCCGCAGGATGGGCAAGAAGAGCAAAGCGGCGCTGCTGGTTAGCAAGTCCAGCTACAAGGCGGCACTGCAGATGCTCTGGTCATCCAAAGGCGCCAGGAAGCCCATGCTGGAGTTCTGGAGCAAGCAGTTGCGGACCGAGGTGAGTCTTCGGGTCTGGGCGGTCCATCGGTGATTATATTTTATGGTCAAAATTGCCAAATTTACACATTTCCTGTGGAAATGCATGGAAATGGTCTGGGGTGAGGCAGTGCAGTACTGCGCCTGTACAGTGAAACTATAAACCCTGACAATTCTTTAAACGTCATTACTTGGAATTTATCAACAACAAATCAAAAGAAATTTATTACGATAAATAATAAACGCTACAATAACTGTTGACCCCTTTTGGATTGGTGCCTTATTGTGTCTGTGCAGATGAAGGTTCTGGCCCGGCGGACGGACAGTCCCTTCCAGCAGAAAGTGTCGGACCGGAAGCCGCTGTCCTCCTTCCCGTGGCGGCACTGCCTGAGCTGGGCCCAGCAGAACGCACCGCTGGTCACCGCCTGTCTGCGCGCCATGTTCCCCGACATCAACACACTGTACCGGAGCAGCCAGTGAGTCCTGCCACCCGACCCAACCCGGTTCAGTTTGCAGTTCTGGTTCTGAGCACTTGTTTCCTATCTGTTTAGCAGCCAGCTGACGGAGGATCAGGCCATCACGCTGCTGGAGCGGCGCGCTGTGGTGGCACTCGCCATCCCGCTTTTCACCAGGAACATCTGGAGGAACAACTTCCTACAGGCGGCGCTGGGGGCGGAGCTCCGGCTGCAGGGCTGCACCGGCTCCGTCCTAGATGCGCTCAACACCATGGGCCTGTGCCAGAATAAGGACACGGTCCGGTTGCTGGTGCACCGGCTGTGCAACGGCAAAGACCTGGTGAGTTTGGGCCGCACCAGAAACAAGATTAACTAAAACGAATGAAAATTGAACGTTTTTGTCAACTGAAATGAATAAAACATGATTTATATTTGCTGAAACTGTTACCATGTTGTGACAGTTTATGACAAATGCTACGCTCTCGACCAAAATCAACCAATCTGAGCCAGGAGGCGGATTTTAGCGCTGTCAATCAACCTCAGGTACTCTGCTAACAGCACAGAACAAAACTTATGGTTATAAGAAAACTGTCTAGCCAAACTGCTAACTATAAATGCTAACTTGCTTCAGCTTCGTTTACAACAGGATCTATTAACTGCAGCTAGCAGGCTGTGATTGACAGCGCTAAGGTCCGCCTCCTGGCTCTGATTGGTTGTTTCTAGTTGGTGCTCGGAACGTTTGTTTATCCGTTTCATACTAAACTATCTCGACATAGTGACATTTTTAACAAATATGTAAAAAATATGCTTTTTTATAAAAGTTACAGACTGCAGCTTTAAGATACTATCTTTTAGCTGAAACCAGTGAATTCCCAGAGATCCCAGTTTGAATGACTTGAGCTCCAGTAAGGAAAATCCTGAAGAGTTGATCAGTCAAAGCAATAATCTTTTATTTTTCACAAAGAGAAATTAAATATTGCAACTCAGATCCTCAGAGGCTCAGTTGTTTTAGACGGTGACGCTCCAGTAGCAGTCAGTCTTGCAACGAATCTAAGCAGGCTTCTGACTGAAAAATCTGTCTGGGCAATTGTAATAAGTTATGGGGGGGAAAAAAACTTGTAGCTTGCAACCAAAGGCAAAAATGTATTTGTTAATGTTCAGATAAAAATAATAAAACGTTCAAACCTTGAACCATAGGTTGCAGAGGTGAAAGGTCAGACTCCTTCCTCAAGATCAGCTCAGTGAATGTTTTTGTAGTTCCTCTTTTGGCCACATGGGGTGCCGTTCTGCCTGGTAACTGTGTTTTTCTGAAACAGGACGGGGATCCAGGTCTGATCCTGAAACACGAGCAGCTCAAGGATGAATTGGAGGAAGAGACGACAGATGAGGAAGAGGAGCAGGAGGAGGAGGATGAAGAAGAGGAAGATGAGGAAGAGGAGCAGGAGGAGGAGATGGTGATGGCGGTGGAAGAGGAAGTGGAGCAGGAAGAAGTTCAGGATGGACTGCAGGAGGAAGAGGAGGATGTGGCTGTGATGGAGAAAGAGGAGCGGAGAAGGAGGAAGAGGGCGAGGAAGATGAGGAGGGAGAAGAGGAAGGAGCGGCGGGGCGAACGAAAGGAGAGAGAGGAGGAAGAGGAAGAGGAGGATGAAGAGGAGCTGGAGCAGAAGAAGAAGAAGGTGGTGGTGGTCCGGCTGGGCCTGCTGAAGGGAACCTCAGAGGTGGGACGATCCGACCTATCAGCTCCCTAGCACATGCTAAGCCCCGCCCACAAACCCAACCCAGAGGCGTAGAGGCCCCGCCCTCTTAGTGATGAAAGGGGTTCTGGGAACTGTCGTCCAACAGCTGGAGGGACAACTGAGAGGGGCCCTGATGATGGTCTTCCTCTACCTGCAGAAGCCTCTGGTCCTTCCTGAGGTCACAGGTCAGCTGGTGAATGTTGACAGTTCTAACGTCTGTAGCTTATGAGGACAATAAAGTGATGCGTGTTGATCTGAAGCTTTTTATTGGCTCCTCAACACAAAGTTCAAAAGTCAAGGTTCACTAGCCTCATCCACCAGTGGGACCAGCTTCAGCCTGACAGGAGTTCAGGAAGGTCAAAGGTCAGGTTCAACCCCATTCTTTCAGTCTGGATGAATAAATGAGGGAAATGACTTTAAACGTCTCCTTCCTCCAGATGTTTCCTTGTGTCGTTTCTTCCTCTTGTCGATCTTTCCTCTTTCTTCCTTCTGATGTTCCCTTGTCCTTTTCCTTTCTTGTCCTACCTTCTGCATCTCCTTGTTTCTTAAGCTCCTTAAACCTCCTTTTCTTCCTTGTGTCCTACATCCTGCCTCCTACCTCTGTACTTTTCCTTCCTGTTTAAAACTGCCTGCTGAGGAAATAATTTTCCATAAATTCACCATGATTTGTCATATCTGTTGGTTCCGGCTCTTTATTCCGGTCGCTTTGGGGCGGCGTTCCTGAACTCCCGGGATCAGAACGCTTGAATCTCCTTATTTTAATTAAAATTAAAAGTATTTTTGCTTCTGAAAAGAGAAATAAAATAAAACTCACCAAAATTGTGCTCGATTGAAATGTTGGCATTTTTTGGAATTGAAAATGGATGTGGCCCCGCCCCCTCAGAACAGGAAGTCACTTCTTGGAAAGCCTTACCTCTGATTTTGATCAAATCAACATGATTTTGTGTCAGATGATTAGACATAGATGACCTTTGTTGACCTCTATTGGCCAATACATTGTTTTTATGTGTTGTCACACTTCTGTGAACTTTGCAGCTGACAGCCATCTTGGTAGGTAGCCATTGTAAAGTGTCATAATTGATCTGGAGTTCCCATGACAACAAGCCACAAGCTTAGAACTAGATTTGACCTCATTCTTTAGGTCTAAACAATGTAAGTACATTAAAGCTATTGATCATTTTTGAGACCTCTAAGCATTTGTGTAATACTAAGATAAATATTTGTGACATTTACTGCTGAACTAGCAACATTAGCTTAATGAAGCTTTTATCAGCTAGCTAAGACGGACATGTAGCCTAGTGAATGATGCTACATGTAGTTAATCTGTCAGCCACCAGAACCTTGCTATTCACAAAGAGTTTAAAAACAGAATCAACCAGAACCAGTTCTGTTCTGAATAACAGAGTGGAAAAAAATCAGAACCAGCAGGATTTTATTGTGTAACAGCTACAGAAACATCCAATCAGCTGCTGCAGCTACGATAAACATCACCAGCTTCCAGCAGCACTTTCCTGTGGGCCAAAGCAGCCAGAGGTCAAAGGTCAGGGTGTGAGATGGTACAGCTGGACAATAGAGATTATGGAACAAAGTTCTTGGAGCTCGGAAAACTAAAACTCATTTTAAATAGAAAGAAATCTGATTAGCTCTGCAGTCTGGTCCCAAACAGAGAGAGGCTTTTATTCTGAAGGGGAGGAAGTGGGAGGCGGAGTCGCCGAGTCCGTGGTGGGAACGATCCAATCAGGAGAGAGGTTTCAGACGTTAAGCGTCTTCTTAACAGAGAAGATGATGTCTTTGACCTGCGGCAGGCTGTTCTCCTCCAGGATCTTAGCGTAAGGCATGGGGATGTCCACGCCCGTTACCCTGGTAACCGGGGCGTCCAGGAAGTTGAAGGCAGGGCCTGAAAAAGACAACATGGGGGCAAAGGTCAGAGAGGACGACAGGTCCTGACTGGACTGGTTCCTGGGAGATAAACTGGGAGGAGACCAGAGAACTGAACTGGTTTTCCAGTAACTTGTTTTTCCACCATTAGCAGATTTAGCATTGAGTACATGAGGGAGACTGACAGCACTTAAGCCCTCCTCCTGGCTCTGATTGGTTATTTTTGGTGCATTTCTTCAGACAGTTGTCGCTCAGGGAGGAGGTGGAGGAGATCAATTTTTTTTTTCAGTTTTAACAAATATACAAATATTTTTTATAAAAGTTACAGACTTCAGCTTTAAGGAAATAGTTCATTTCCTTTGTCAACAATAAATTATTCAATTATGTTATAAAATATAATATATCAAAAGAAAATGTATTTTGTGGCTGTGGACCTGATTTATTTTGTAAAAACTGGTCAAAGGTCACCGGGTTGGTCGGGTTCAGCCTAGAGATTTGGGAATCTGGAGGTTTCGGCTCCATTTCTAAACCTTAAAAACTTCTCAGCTCAATTGTTTCTTGTCACCTTCCATAATGCGGGCACAGATCTCGGCTCCGACGCCGAACTGCGGCCAGCCGCCCTCCACCGTCACCAGGTGGTTGGTCTTCATCACACTGCCCTCAATGCACTCCACGTCCATGGGCCGGATGGTCCGCAGGTTGACCACCTGGAAAACATCAGCTGTTAAAGGGCCAGCCCAAAACCCCACCGGGCCAGAACCGACGGGCGGCTCTCACCTCGCAGTCGACTCCCTCCTTGGCGAGGACGGCGGCGGCGTCCAGGCAATGGCCGACGAAGCGGGAGTGGGAAACCAGCGTGATGTGGCTCCCTGAAGAGAGACGAAGAGGAGAAAACACTCAGCTCAGGAGGTTCCTGCTGCTCTGAGGTTTTAATCCTCTGGATCATAAATGAAGAATTGGGTTTGAACCCAACTGCTGAACAAAACAAAGATTCACAATCCTGGTTTCTGCTCTGAAGCATCTGTCCAGAACTGGGTCGGATAGTAGGTCAACTTTGACCTAACATCAGTCCTTAAACAGGACTATGTGCTACAAAATATGTTAATTACATTTTTTACACAAAATTATTTTTAGATAATTAAATTTTAGTCTGCTCAGTTCTGCCTATTTGGAGCTGTTTTAGGACGTCCTGTCACTTTAAATCGAAACCAGCTGCTGCTGGCCACGCCCCCTTCCCAACTCAACATTTACATTCCCAATGAAAATGGCTGCAAACAGATGTGCAATTATACAATCATATGTCATTGAAAAGCATCAGTAGAGCCTCCTGTATAATAGAGAAGTGGGAGCTTCAGGCACAGGAATGCAGCAAGTGACACTTGTCTTTGCCATTGTACAATGTATACAGTGGAATAACCAGCTGACCAAACATGCTGGATTTCTGCTTGGAATGCTAGGTGAAGGGTGAAACTCAGCTGGGGTTGCTAGGTAACAGTGTAATGCCTTCTGAAAGTGACTTAGCCATCAGCAGGTTTTTGAAATGGCTAATTCCAGATTTGTCCACATGAACTCTGTTCTACAAGTTAAAGTCATTAAAGAAATGAGAGATGTTAGATGAACGAAGCCATTTCACTGGAAGGTTGACCTGCAATGTGACCTTCACTGACCTTGCCGCTCCACTTTGGCCTTTCCGATGGGAATTGTGAAGTCTTTGGACTGCGACTCGTCGGACATCTCGAAGGGAACGCCGTACAACAGCTCGTTCTCCATGAACACGACTGCAGGCGGAGCAAATACGAGTTAAACATTGTTTCAGACCAGAGCAACGGATCAGATCGATCAGATCAGACGAGTCGATCTACGGAGAGGAGACCCCCCCTCTTGCCCTGTCTAGAGCCGCCCATGCTGACCCTAACCCAGCCTGATCACGGTGGGTCGGCTTCAACCCCCTGATCAGAACCCGGATCGCCTAACCTGGATTGGCTGGAAGAAGATTTCTGGATTTTATTGTCTAAAAAGATTTCTGCTGGACTGGAGAACC
Source organism: Poeciliopsis retropinna (assembly GCA_010277075.1). NCBI lineage: Eukaryota > Metazoa > Chordata > Actinopteri > Cyprinodontiformes > Poeciliidae > Poeciliopsis > Poeciliopsis retropinna. Next base: position 1,714,382 of record VMRM01000004.1, on the reverse strand, counting down.
GTACTGATACCATCATCATCTTCATCAACACGATCATCATCACCACCACCATCTTGGTGGCGTCTCACCTGGGTTGTCGTCTCTGATGGCGGCCTTCAGGAGGCCTTTGGCGTCTTCGGAGTTCCAGGGACTGACGACCTTCAGGCCGGGGCAGTGGGCGTACCTGCAGAGAGGCATTCAGATCAGACCAGCGCCCGACCCGACCGGATCTGACCTACAGACCCCCCTTAGGCCCACCAGGCGGCGAAGCACTGCGAGTGCTGGGCGGCGACGCCGGCCGAGGCGCCGTTGGGCCCCCGAAAGACGATGGGCACCGGCTGCAGCCCGGCGGACATGTAGTAGGTCTTGGCGGCAGAGTTGATGACCTGGTCGATGGCTTGCATGGAGAAGTTAAAGGTCATGAACTCACAGATGGGCCTGAGGCCGGCCTAGAGGAGGGAAACAGCCCGTCAGAACCCAGTAAGAACCAACATGGCGGCAGCGGTCGGACTCACCATGGCGGCTCCGACGGCGATGCCGGCGAATCCCATCTGCGGCAAAGACACAGCATGAGCCGGTGGGCGGGGCTTACACTGAGCATGTTCAGTGAGCGCTGATGACTCACCTCTGAGATCGGAGTGTCGATGATCCGCTTGTCGCCATATTTCTTCCACAGACCTCTACTGACCTGCAGACAAACCAGAACCGCCTTACACACCCTGAGCCCAGAAAGTGTTCTGATGAACTCACTGCAACTTCTGATGGATGATGGAGCAATATAAAATAAATAAATAAATTTAAAAATATATCAATAAACTTCAGTAAAAAACAGGAGATATAAAATAAATTAAAAAATATATGAATACATTTCTGACATATCAAGACAAAGAAAATTATGCAAAAATAAATTTAATAAGTTCAGAGTTCTGACCCGGCCATACGATTCTGACCCACTGGGCTCTCACCTTGTAGGCGCCGTCGTACTGGGCCACTTCCTCTCCCAGCAGGAAGACACGCTCGTCGCGCTCCAGCTCCTCGTCCATCGCCTGGTTCAGCGCATCGCGGACCGTAACCTGCCAGGGGACCGACCAATCAAGAGATCAGCTCGTTGTGTTTTGCTAATCCTCCAATCAGAGATCAGCTCTTTGTGTTATGATCCTCTGCGGATCTTAATGAGGAGATATTCTCTGTAAAATGGACAGTTCTGCCAGCAGCAGGTCCTGCTCCATCTGCTTGGTTAAAACAGGTTTGTAGAAGCAGCCAATCACAGCTGAGCATCACATTAGTAATAATATTTAATAATGAAATAGTAAAATGAGCACCATGGAGAGGCCATGACATTAAATCACAATAATATTGAGGCTGTAAATAAAGAAATCAAACATATTGATGCTGTGTGAAATGTAATTTTATTTTCATTTGAATGACTCACTTTTCTTAATCCAGTCTAGAGTCAATAATCTGTTTATTTCTGTCAACTGGATAATCAATGAAACATGAGAAACATTACATATGGAAGTAAGCTTACATATGAAATTTCTTTCATTAAAGTTTGATAATATAAATATCAACATAAAGATTAAATTGTGAAAATGGCAAATGTAGCATTTTATTATTGAGTTCGGATGATTTTCATCAGTTATCAATTTCAACAGAAAAAGGTAAATCATATAAGAGTTTGTTATTAATAATTTACCCTAAGCAACAATCAGACTTTAATGCTCACTGCTGCTTAAAGGACTAAAATAATTGTCATTTTAATATTTAATGTTTCTGGATTTCACACATAATTAAAAACTTAAATAATCACCAGAATACAGCACTGTTATTTATTGTAAGCAAGGTGTTATCCTTCATGGCAGTTCATTAAAACTGATTTATAGAATGGGTTTAAGATTATTTAACTAATTATTTATATTAATTTTACTTACATAAACTGTTTTTAGTGAAACATCTGTAAATGAAACATTTAGTTTCCATATTTTCCGTAAATAGCTCCTGCATTTTTAAATAATTCATGTCAGAAGATGTTTTACGAATTGTTTTTTACCCTCTGCTTCATGTTGTGATATTAATTTTATTGTTACACTAATTTTGAACATGAACCAAGATCGAGTCCGTCAGGTGCTAAATGCTAACAGACTGACCTGAACAGCGGCCGGGGAGGTGCTGTGAATCCCCCGCCGAACCGCCACCAGCACGGCCCGCTGCGGGAAGACAGGAGCCGTTAGACACCCCAACGGTCACCGGGAAACAGCTTCAACATCACCGAGAACGTCCCTACCTTTCCGGAGCGAAGAAAACACCTCAGGGACGCCGCCATCTTTGCCCTGTCCTCTGCCGGGAGACAAGGCGGGGTCTCCAATGAAGTCAGGAGACTTCAACCAATAAGAGTGCAAGACCACACGCCGTAAGTAATGTGTAATGACACTTAGCCAATCACAGCTGCTCAGCGGAGGTAGAGGCAGGAGAAAGCTCCAGAGTTGAAGAGGACCCAAGGACACCCAGCCGCTGTCATTATGTATGGAACACTGAAAGCGCCAAAATGTCAGAAGCTGCAGGCAGGAAATGAAAAACCACGGAAGTCTGGACAAGCTTATTTAAATCTAAGTCTGGTTGTGGAACAAATATGTACTATAATAGGAATAAAATTACATAAAAACATTAATTATTCTTCCTGTTTGTGCTTTTAGTTGTGTCCCCTCACACACACACACATCTGGAATGCAAAAACGTTAGTGACTGTGGTGTTTTTTTTACCTTGCTGTAGCTTGTTCTTAGCAGGTCCATCCTCCGCACTGGAGTGGAGATGAGCAACTGTGGGCCAAATGAAGCTTCTGCTAAAGGAAGGAAGCTTCAGTCCATATTATCTGGAGCTCAAATCTAATGTGTCACACATCCACAAACCTAAAATATACGGGTTAGGTGGCTAATGGAAAGCCAAAAGTGCCACATTTCAACATAAAATAAAACTAGTTATATGTGTGAGGATTTTATCAAACCTGCAGCTGTATGCATCAAATAAATATATCTAAAATAAATAAATGCAAAAATAATTCTGTTTAAAATATTTCACAAATATTTTTGCTTAGCTGTTTGGCATCACATCATGAATTCATTAGCCTTAAATATGAAAAAAAATAAAACCAGTTTAAATTTCATGATGAACACAAAAAGAAAAAAAGTTGCTTAAAAATGTTGTTTTTAATTTTGATTTCCAAATTTAATTACTGCATTAAAAAATTGATACCTTTTAAATAACTGTAATGAAATATAAACTGGAAGTTTACATTTCCAGTTTTCTCTAAATGATCAAATATAAAAATGCATTTAATTACATTAATTTTAAAGAATTTGAGTCAGTGTTTCCCTTTTATGACTTTCAATCTCTGGAAATAAAAGAAAAAAATTAATAAATGCAAAGTTTTGAGTAGATAAAAAGGAGAGTATCCTATAAATTGTACTTATTAAATAATTTTCTACTACAGATTGCAGTGGGTCTGGTCACAAATAAACTAAGAATACAGAACCACGGTCATATGTACGGGAGACTGAAGGTGTCAAAATCAAAAATAAACACTGAGAAAAGTATAATGTGTACCACTTTACAATAAGGCTCCCCTTATAGATGGATGATAAAAGCTTCATAAAAATGTAATAAATTTTTCTCTAAGCATTTATAAATCATTAATGGTTTATTATATATTAACTAAGGGTGATACAGGGACAAGAATCTGTTCACCTATATCTACAATTATTACACCAAACATTTCAGACTTCTCTGTAAACATAAGCATTTGTAAACATTTTTTTTTTTTTTTTAGCATATTGTTTCCTTCTCACCCTTAATTAATGATAACATTTAATGATTTATAAAGTGTTTAAAAATGAACTGATAACATATGTATAAGCTATTTATTAATTTATAAGAGGATCCTTATTGCGACATGGTACCAATATTAGAACCAGCAAAATCCAAAACTGAGATATTATGGACATTCTGGTGTTACCAGGACTATTTTGGTTCCCTCAGATTCATGCTGCCACTACCAGAACATATCAGTCCTGACAATAAGCAGGAGACAGGAGGTATTGTAAAGAAATCTGTTTTTATTTAAGCATTTTAAATTCACCCCATTAAATGGTGCAATCAAATACAAGCATGTGCAATACACGACTCATTGTTTCCCTGAACCGTTTTTTAGGCGAGTTTTCATTCACATGAAGCAATTTTTTTTTATGTACTTACTCAAAAAAAGAAAAAAAAATCAACTGCAAATCCAGTAAACTTCTCAATGCTGCCTCTGTGAATAAAAACAGTCATCTGGACCGAACCTCTAAAGTGCTGCACAGAGATCATTTAAAGACGGTTCTGGACCAGCCCGGATTGCACTGATCCAAAATAAATCATTTAGGATTCTAGCAAGAACTTGGTTTGATTTCAAACAAAAAGCCTGTGTCCAACGTGGCCGTCGTCATCACCACAGGAGCTGAATATTAAGTCCTCTAAGTACGAAACTGTCACATGCAATAACAAAAAAAACATTCAAGATCTCCATCGGCACGACGTAATCCATATGGCACAAAAAAATAAAATTTTTTAACAAAACTGCATGAAAAACGACATCTGGGCTCTGAAATTAACATTCAACTGTTGGACACAACGAACATCCTGTCAGGTTTCATCTATCCAACTTGCTGGACGGGACAGACACTACAGAGGGTTAACTATGCCTGACAGACACAGCAGAGGGTTAACTACGCCTGACAGACACAGCAGAGGGTTAACCTCAGAGCAGATCGGCTGTATGGAGGGAGAACGCTGTCTACTGTTGATTGTTTTCGTCGTTTTAGTCCAGCATCGGCTGGAAGACATCCATCTGTCTGAGTTTGGACATTCAACACATAAAATATTCATTTTATTTCTCCTAAAGTCACAACTTCATTAATAAGTTAATGCTCTAAGATTGAACCTTTTGTTGTAAATTATAGAAAACATTTGGGAGGAATTTACTCCTTTCGGTTTTTCATAATGTGCAAAAAAAAAAAAAAAAAAAAAAAAGAAGAAAGAAAAACTGATTTGAAATGAAGAATCGGCAGATTTCTGGACGTTTCTTTCTTTTTTTTTTTATCGCCACTGAACTCTGGTTTGCTGAAAGAAAAGTCCCAACAACATCCAGATGTCTCGCTCTTTTAAAAACAAAAAAACGCCAGAGATCGACGGCTGCTGGAGATTGTGCAGTTCTGACCCGTTTCCTCGCAGCAAGACTAAAACCGTTAAAAGGCAGCAGAAGCAGGAAGAGATGAAAGGAACTTGGATTTTTCTCTCTCTCTCTTAGTGATTGTTTTCACATCTCTGGGACAGAGCGAGCACAGTGCGGACGGCTGGTCGCCGTGGCAACGCTTCGGGTCAGAACCGCGGCGTGCTGCGGTCCGCGGTGTCGGCCTTCTTCAGCTTGCCTTTGCTGAAGGTCTGGATGGAGCTGAGCAGCGCGGCCCGACCCGGAGGAGGAGGAGGAGAGGAGGAAGAGCCCGGCGCTGTGGGTGGAGGCGGAGCCAGAGGAGGAGGAGGTGGAGGCGGAGTCGACCCTGGAGCGACAGAGAGGAAGGAGCGTTAGAGAGGAGATCCTGCAGGTTTCATTGGGAGCTACTGCTGGTTTCACTGGGAGCTGCTGTCACTAAGAGTCTGGTTCTGGATTCGGGTTGCACCAGATGGACCTTTAGAATCTGATGGGACCGGAAACGTTTCCTGACTTTAGCTCCTGATCTTCATTTTCTATAGATCTAACTCATTACCTGGTTCTTCTCTACGTTTCCCTTCTGATATTTTCTGCCGGGCCGTCAGTACTTGGTCCAGCGTTTGGTACCAACATTTGGTGCCTATGCTTGGTACCAGAGTTTGGTGCAAGCAGTTGGTACCAACGCTTAGCACCAGTGCTTGGTGCCAGTGTTTGGTGCCATCGTTTGGTGCCAGTGATTGGTACCAGCGTTTATAGTCAATAACTGGTTCCAGTATTTGGTACCTGAATTCGGTACCAACATTTTGTGTCAACATTTGGCATTAACGTTTGGTGCCGGCGATTCGTAACGGTAACTGATGCCAGCTTTTGGTGCCCATGTTTGGTACCATTGCTTGTTGCAATGTTTTGGGTCACATGTTTGACAATGCTGTTTGGTTCTGGCAACTGTTTTCAACGTTTGGTATCAATGTTTTGTGCTTGTGATTTGTGCCAGTGTTCAGTACCACTTTTGGTGCCTGAGTTTGGTACCGGTGTTTGGCGCCCAGATTGCTCTGAGTGGCATCCAGACAATTCAGCCTGATAGTGAGATTAATGGAGTATTAATTAAAACAGCCACCAGTCTCTTTGCTTCATATCAGTGATGAATTATAAATAAACTATAAAGTCTTCAGTCTGGTGTTTTGGTCTCAATTAGTTATTTTCTTAAGGATAATTTTGTTTACAGAGACTCTATAATTCATTTTATTTGTTGTTCCTTTATTATTTATTAGGATATTTAATACATCTTCCAGTTCCAGTGCTGAATGTTCACTAGAATTTGAAGTTTATTGATCTTTGATAATGTGTTCTTGCATTATTATTACACCATTATCATTATAATGGTGAAAGCAGTCAGTTCTCTTGATTATTCATAGTGGAGCTGAGGAAGTTTTCCAGGTTGATTTCTTTCTGACAGCAGCTCCCAGAGACCATCAGCAGCACTGAACTCGATCCACCCTCAGCTCACTGCAGCATTTAAATCCAGATTTAAATGTTGCCTCAGCGGCGCAGACTGAACCACAGAGTTGGTCTTCATTCTGGACACTTTCAAGTTTTCTGAAGCGTCTCTAGGAAGTCTGGACTACTCCTGGCGAACCAGTGTTTGCTGCTGCTCTCGCTGTGAATTTTAGTCGTTTTGCATTCTCACAGCGGAGGAAAAGCCAGCGTCCGAACTCAAAAAAGCAAAACGTGAAGCTAAAAGCAGCGCAGCGGCAGAACGTCCAGCAGGTTTGACATCTCAGTGAAGTTTTCCCTCCACCTTCTTCAAGTCTAACAAAATTGGTGTCAATCAGCTTGTCTACATTTGTGCTGCTTTTGCTTTGAAGATATTAAAGTTTAAAGGTCAAGGGGTCAACTAGTCCCCTGGAATTACTCAAATGTAACAAAATTGGCATCAAATGTTTGCAGAAAATACTTTCCAGTTTCTTGCACACCCCTTTCAAATAAAGTGTTACCAAATTTTAATTTGTGTTGCTATCCTTTTACAGGTATTAAAAAAGTTTCCAGAGGTCATCAGAGGTCAACTCCCTAAGCCCAGCTCACATCTACAAATTAAACTAATTTGGTGTCGATCAACTCAGCAAAAATGTTGTATTTTTATATTGATGATGACCTCTGAAAACTTTTATCTTTAATACGATAGCAGTAAAAACAATGCTATGATATTTGAAGAAGGTGAGGACTCCAACTTCAGCCAGCAGCTTGACAGACGGCGCCGGGCCTGGAGAAACTCCTGCTCTGCTGGGTTTCCTGTTCATCCCTCAGAAAGCAGCAGAAACTTTCTCCAGGACGAATCGTCATTAAAAGGATGCCTCAACAAAACAAAACAAAAAACAAAACAAAGATGGGTGCAGCCAGGAACCTCAGAACATCTCCTGAAACACTGCTGAAAGAATGAAACTGAGTTTTTAGTTTCAACAGACTGCAGGATAACTGTCGCTGCCTTTCACTGAACATTCAGACTGCTCAACCATCTCTCTAAAAATCCTTTTTAACTTCTAGTTCACATAAAAATACCCCGATAATTAACTGTGGGTACCGCTAACTGAAAACTTAGCAGCGCTAACCCCTAAAGTGCAGATCATAAACATTAGTCTGGCTAATGGGTTACAAAAGATACATGGTATTTAGCGGAAGCTAATGCTAAAGCGCGAACGTCAATTCAAATTATCTTTGCCCTTAAGAGACTACCAACCTCCGCAACAATTTGACATATTTCCATTTTCTATTCCACCTTTAGATACTGTATTTATGTTTTTATCTTGTTCTCTACTGTCCAAGATTTATTTTGTTCCAGTGACATAAAGTTGTTGGGGAGCGAAAAAAGAAAACGTGAGAAGAGGAAACAGAACTGGTGCATAAACGCCTTCAAAATAAGAGCGTGAATATAAATCAGTGACTACTTGAAGAATCAACAATTCTTGAACATAGGTGTCAAATTTCATGCAGTTGGAAGTTTACAAAACAGCAGAATAAATTAGCATTTTACAGTTTAACTGAAAAAATTAATTTAAGGGAAGCTAACTGTACTAAACACCTCAAAGTTAGCTAAACACTGGATGAAAAATTAGTGTGCTCACCACTGCTAATTATGTTTGTTTATTATTAAAGCTCTACTGAACTTTAAAATGCTGCCTAAATGACATCTTTGAGATAAAAATGTTTAAAATGCAGAAATCTGGTTTGAACAGAACTTGTGTTTTCTGTCATGTCTGATGATAAAACAATCATAAATGTTTCTGCTATTAAGTTTAAAAACAACTTAAGGTCCAACTATGTAGAGGCTCTGCAGACCTGATTCACACAGTTGCTCAGTTTTATTCTCTCTGACAGTTTAAAGATGCAGAAAACTGCATCCAAAACATTAAAACTTCTAAATAAATAAATATTAGTTTCAGCACAAAATATAAAATGAGTGAATGCAAAATAATTCAGAGCTAATAGAGCAAATAAACAGGTTTCCTAATGAGAAAGGTCTCCACACAGAAACTCATGCAGAGACGGATCACAATCTGCAACTGGAACAGGAGGAAGCAAGCTGGACGCCGTTGGAGATTGTGAGGTTTTTAAAAGCGTACGCCCTGATGGGAGCAATCGCCGCCGAATTGTTGTGCGCGCTGTTCGAGCGCAGTCATCATTTTCAGCTTCAGGCGGTAACACATTAGATATTTGCTGTAAGATCAGGGCGTACGACGGCTTTAAAAACCGACAGACGTCCATCATCAACAACATTTGGTTTATTTTACTTTACCCAAAGACACGGTCAGAACGGAGCATGCTCTATAGTGGAGGAGACAGAGGGAAAAGATGGCCGTTATCGGGTCATCGGACCAATCAACATCAAGATTTAACCACCAGGAAGTGGAGGAAGACCTTGGTTCTTTCCAAGCAGCCAGGATTTCTAGAAACATCTCAGTTATTCTCTGGATCCAGCGGCTGGAAAAAAGTATTCACATCTTCGTCTTGACCCAATAAACAATAAATCAATTGATCGCATGATAAGTGAAAACGCTCAATAAGTTCAATTTCCATTTGCTTGATTTATTGTTTTTCTCTTTTTACCAACAATTGGATGGCAAAAGTCTTCAGTGTGGTGTTTTGGTGTCAACTAGAACTTTTTAAAGGACAATTTTGCTTACAGACACTTTATAATTAATTTTATTTGTTGTTTTGTTTATTTATTTGGGATATTTAAAATGTCTTCCAGTACCAGTGTTAAATATTCCTTAGAATTTAAAGTTTATAGATAAAAGAAAACGGTCCAGGGTTTACTCAGCTTAATCCAAGCCATAAAACTCCCTCGGCACTAAAGTATTTGGAAAATATTGCTGGGTGTGAATACTTTTGCAGGACGTCTCATGAGTTTGGCTGCTTAGAGAGAATGTTCATTTAAAAAAACACACCAGAGGAGGACACCTGCCTGGAGACGTCTTGGTGGGACAGGAGACAGACAGACAAGTCCAGTTAGACTTCATAATCACACATGCAAGGTTTCAAAACCAAACACACACATGTTGCTACCGATCTGAGCTGCAACACAGCCTCCACCAGCGGGGGGCGCTACAGTCTGACCAACTCCTAAAGAGACAGAGACAGGTGTACCTGTAGCAGGAGGAGGAGTGGGGGAAGAAGGACAGGTGGGAGGTGAACTGGCTCCTGAACCTGGAGGAGACAGAAAAACACAGCCTAAGATGAGAGAGGAGGGGTCATGACCTCTGGCCTTGAAGGGGGAGGCAGTTCCTCAGGATATAAACCCAGTTAATGTTACTGAAGTTTCAGTTTCCTTTTATATATACACTTATTTTTTTACAAACTCTATGGCACCAATTTAGCTCCATAGTTTAGGTGTTATGAAAGGGAAGAAATAAGGGATGAAAACCAACTCAAAACCACTTTTTACTTGCTCTTCTGTGTCGACTACGCTATGCACATTCCCGTTGTCATAGCAACTGACTGAAAACAGCTCCACTAGCGCACAGGATTAAAAAAAAAATTATTCTGCACGGTAAAGTTTATGATTTCAGGCTTGACTTTTATTTTGTGATCATTAATAAGTGACCGTCTGAACGTAGAAGTGGTTGGTGTGTGAGCTGCATTATTTTTTATTTTTTAACTGAACCAAAACACTGAATTCTGCAGAACATCTACATGTTAAAGTTGTCAAAGTCAAGCTAGCATAACTGACCTACCTCCCTCACTCTTTTTTTTAATTAAAACTTTTTTGCTGACCTCGTAATCTAGTTGTTGTAGTTTTGACAATTAATACCTAAACACTGCGTCCCTTTTTGTTCTTTTGTATGAGGCGTTAATTTCAGATTTACTGTTTTATGTTGACAATCTGATAGCTAAAAATTTGCAACTTTTCTATAAGATTTGGTATTTGTTATTCACTGCCTCACTCCTCCAACAGGGGGAGCTCATGTCTTACACCCTTTTTCATTTCTTCCTTTACAAAACAAACCATGTAGTTAAATAAGTGCCATAAAATTTACTTGTAAAATGTAAATATTGGGCCTGAAATAAAAGATGTCAAACTGAAAAATGAGTTTGACATCATAACATCAGATGTTATGATCAAAAAACTTTTAATTTTACTGAAGCAGAAATATGTTAATGTTATAACAGATTATTAGGGACAGACGGAAAGTTGATTTTTTTTAAACTACAAGAATAAAGTCAACATTAACCAAAACAAGATGCAAAATTACCAAAAGAAACCGCAGAATTACAAGAAAATTGACGTTTAGGTGGGGAAAAAGCTTCAATAGCGTAATTAAGATCTGAGGTGAGCAGCTCAGTTCGTCTGGTTCTGTATCAGTTTGTCTGGTTCTGTATTAGTTTGTCTGGTTCTGTATCAGTTCGTCTCAGAGTCCTGCTGCTCATAATTATTTGATGCACATGTGTTAAAAGACGAAAAGTAAAATTTCATACGATGATCAACATTCCTCATTTCAACACTGTGGTATGACTGATTTCTGTTGTTCTTATATTAATTTTTTATTCTGGTAATACAAAAAGTATTTTTTTTTCTGCTTCGTTTCAGTAAAAGTTGAGGTAAAGGAAGCAGTGTGAGGTTGTGACCTACCAGAGTTGTTGTTGTTTCGGACAGAGACGTCCTCTTCGTTCTCACACGTCGACTGTCTGCATTTCTGCAGGGACAAAAATGGCTTCAGAGACGTTTCTGCTCCAAATCGTCAGATAAATGCTGAAACTGAGCAGCAGGCGCTTAGCAGCTGCTCCGTGTTTGACCTTTCTGGCCAGGATCTTCCTCCTCTTCTTCTCCTCTTCGGAGCCGTAGTGAGACTGAGCTCTGGTCAGCCGCCGGTGCTGATGCAGCTGCAGAAAGACAAAACCACTCAGTCAATCAATCAAGTTTATTTGTACAGCACGTTTCAGCAACAAGGCAGTTCGAAGTGCTTTAAATCATAAAAAGCACTTAGTCATAGAAAGAATTCAAAGTCAGCAATTGAAACAGTACATTTTGTCATTTTTACACATCAGATTATTGATTAATGTTTCAGAAGCAACTCAACAGCTGGGTTTTTAGTCTAGATTTAAAGGAACTCAGTGTTTCAGAGGAGTTGCAGTTTTCTGGAAGTTTGTTTCAGATTTGTGTGCATAGGTGCTGAATGCTGCTTCTCCTCGTTTGTTTTTGGTTCTGGGGATGCAGAGCAGAACCAGAACCAGACCCTGAGGGGTCTGGAAGGTTGATACAACAGCAGCAGCAGATCTTTAATGTATTGTGGTGCTAAACCTTTCAGTAATTTATAAACTAGCAGCAGCATTTTGATGTCTATTCGCTGAGCTACAGGGAGCCAGTGGAGGGACTTTAGAACTGGGTGATGTGCTTCATCTTCCTGGTTTTGGTCAGAACGCCAGCAGCAGCGGGAGGATGGATTGTTTTGTAAGCAGACCTGTTGCAGTAATCGATACGACTTAAGATAAAAATCTAGTTTCTCTAGATCTTGCTGGGACATTAGTCCATTAATCCTGGAAATGTTTTTCAGGTGATAAAAGGCCGACTTTGTAACTGTCTTTATGTGGTTCTGAAGGTTCAGACTCAGATTTTAGCCTAATCTTTAGTTTCCAGCTGTAAAAACTGCGGCTGTGTGTTGACTCTAGATTGTTCCTCTTCAGGTCCTAAGATATTAACTTCAGTTTTGTTTCTGTAGTAACTCAGGTTATCTAGAAAACTGCTAACCACGTTTGCAAAGTGAAAGCTGTGCGGCCACCAAACCCAGCAGAACCCACCATCCTCTGCTCTTCATGCAGCCGCTTCTCCAAACTCCCTTTTGCCGACTTCAGCGCCTCCTTCAGGCGACTGGGAACCTGACAGAGAACAGTCGGTCAAGTTTCTGATCATTTCTGAAACTACGATGCTTTTAGCTCTCCTCCCATTCTCACCTTTATCTGTAATTTTTCTGAGTGTTTGAGCTTGACGTCACTGAAGAGCCTGAAAGATACAAACAAAAGTCAATTTTGCTGCTGCACAAATTACGTTTGTTAACTTAAAACATGCGGAGAAGACTTGGTGGGCCAGTCTGTCAGTCAAACCTCTCACTGCAGAGGTTTGCTGAGGTACAAAATGTTGATGGATAACATCAGCTTCACATTTCAGAACCAGCGGATCACAGATCTCCTAAAATTAAGGAAATTGGTGCTGATAAATCGGTGCATTAATGATTCTGGGGTCCTCCCTCTCCACTGTGTCTTCTGTGTCTTTAAAGGGAGAGGATATTTATGCAAACATCTGTTTTATGTTGAATATATATATTTTTTACCTGTATTTTTGTGTACTTGGATTAACTAGTACTGTGTACATTTCAGTGATGTTGTTGCATTTGTTGTTTTTCTCTTTCTGCAGGTGTGGAAGCAGGCGTTATTGTTTCTACTCTATTTTCCTTTCTTTGCGTTAAACTTTTTCTAAAATGTAATTGTTAAATAGTATTTAATTATATAATGTTAAACCTATTTTACCTTTAACCTGCTGGTTAACTTTCTCCTGGCTTCCTGTGATCCACACCAAACAGCAGAGTCTAGTTAAAGACTGGCTGTACTTTAACTAGGCCAACTGACTGGTAAGAAGCTTGAAGACTCCTGTCATGTTGGTTAGCGGACACAGTTTAGTTTGACAATTTCCTGCAGTTAAATTAATCTGTATATTTTTGAGAGGCACCATCATTTTTGTCCCAGCCTGTTTTATTAGTTTATTTTTAAAAATATTGGTTGATTTTCTGTAATATTTTTATTTATTATCACTTCTATCAGTGACCATACTGTTTTTTTGGCCACTAACAAATTCTGTTCACATGTGTATCTTAGATTATTCAGTTCTGCAACATCTGTTGTGTATTTGCTGATCACATACAACTTTATATTTAAATTGAAAATGCCAGATTACTTTGTTAATATCCATTTTATCTTTTATTTTATCCATTTTACTTCATCCTTTCCTTTATTTTTATTTGTCACGATTCCTTTTAGATTTCATTTTTTTCATTTTCCTGTAAGCCTGAAACACTGAGAATGAAAACAAACATTTCTTGTGCATTTGGACCTCTGCAACGGATCTGGACTCACGGAGTCTGGATGAGCGCCGGCACCGTCGGCATGCCGCTCTTGCAGGCGTCTGTGGACAGGATGGACTGCAGAACCGACACTGAACACAGACATGGAGTCAGACATGGTGTGGAGCCATTAGGACGTTTGATCCACATTAAAGTGGCGATACAGACCCACGGCGGCGTGAGGGGCGGACGGGAACTGGTCCACTGGGACGCTGTCCGGCGGATGGCCGTACGTCATCTCGTACAGTAAATGCCCGAAGCAGAAAACGTCGATGTTTTCTGTAGTCTGAAGGTGAAAATAAAAGGTGGTTTTGTGATCTGATCACAGCTTCATGCTGCTCCAAATAAGCTTCATAAATCTGCTGCTGTTTGTAGTTTTATTTTCACTTCCTGTAAATAGTCTGTTTTTATTGCTCAAATACACATTTTTGTTGTTTTTAATGGTATTTTTAATAACTTCACAATATTTTATGTTGTAATTTAACCCAACACTGTAGCATGTCATCCTAATTCTCCAATTATATTTTTAATTTTTGTTTAAATCTATATCAGTCTTTCTCCAACTAGTCTGCAAGGTGCTGCATGTAAACAGTTTATTTGCCGTGAAGTGAGCTCAAAGTGTGACAAGGACAGTCAGCTGCCCAGAGGATTGTGATTAAGGGTGATAATGATAACTGGCTTAAGACCCGGTCACTCAAAAGTAAATAAAAGAAAAACAGAGTTAAACTGTTAAACCGGTGGAAAGAAAAAAACGGCAGAAATATTTGGAGGAATTCGTGTCTGCAGGAATATTTCTCAGTTTCTGAGTGAGTTGCAGAACTTTTGTTGTTTTCAGAACACTAGCAGGCTATCGACACGCAGGTCTGGGTCTGCCCCGCTGCGCTGCTCCCCGCGCTGACTAACTGCATCTTAACGCCATAAATAAACAGAATGTTTAACGGGAACAGAAGTGGCCCATGGACGGAGCCTTGAGGAACCCCACAGGTGAGGGTGAAGGTCATTCTCACGTACGTTGATCTTCCTCAGCTGCGTGAAGGCCGGCCTCAGGACAGAGGGAACTCCCAGGATGCCGTTCTCCACATCCACCAGCCGACACACGCCATCGTCCACCATGATGTTGGAGGCGTGCAGATGGCCGAAGAACAGGCCGCTGTCGTGGAGAAGCTTCAGGCTCTGAACACAGACAGACAGAGAGCTGTAGTGGCGGGCCGGCGTTTCGGGTCGGTTGCATGCAGGCGTCGTGTTTACCTCCAGGATCTGACGGCCGAACAGCTGGATCTGCTCCAGCTCCAGGCCCTGGCTCTTCTTGGGGTTGCAGTACTTCTTCAGGTGACTCTCTCTGGGTTTCACCTGGACACATCCAGATAGAGAGGAAGACTTATTGCAGGTTCATGTAGAGAGAAAACATCTGGACCACATCCATCTCTAACCCCTCGACCAGCTAGGCTCTATTCTGCTGTGGGAGTTTGTCCTGAAAGCCACAGGAAGCTTTAAAAGTGTCTGCAGTAGTTCCAGAAATCTGCCATGGCTCATGCCGAGCAGCGTTAAATTTTACCAGAAAATAACAGGAGAGAAAAAGAGAAACCTCTAACTGTATTTTTCATATTTTAACCTGTTCTTTATGTGGAATTAGCAGCTCGTTTTTGTTAATATGGGACCAGAGATCACTTCCAAAGCAGGAAATGGACTGCAGAGCAGGGAATTCTGGGTAAATGCAACCAAAACAAACACACTAGAGGGAGAAATGAGAGAAATGAAAAGTTCAACTTGAACAGGTTCAGATTCACATTGAACAGATTCACATTGAATAGTTTCAAATTGAACAGCTTCGATTGAACTGGTTCAGATTAAATTGATTCAATGGTCAGTTTGGCCTCCAGAGTCCAGATCCGAACCCACAGAGTTCTGGTCTGGACCGTACAGGTCCAACTTTCTCCACAGCAACCTGGAGGAAACATAAACCAACTCTGGGTGGAAATAAATGTTTCGAACTGATCCAACAGAGAAAGTGTGTTTGACAAAGTAGCTAAAGGCGGTCCGGCCAGCTGTCAGAGAGGTACCGGTTCTGTTGGAGAGGCGGAGCATGCAGCAGGAGGCCCGTTACCTTGCAGATCTGGTCCCTCAGGGAGCCTCTTTCACTGAAGGGCCGGATGAGCAGAGCCGAAGACTCGCTGGTGCTGGAGAACAGCAGCGGACTCAGATACGGCGTCTGGAAAAGAACCAACCATGATTACCGGCCAGGCTGGTCAGAGTCACAGCCTTACCCAGAACCCAAGGTTCTATCAGAGCAACCTGGGCTTCCAGAACCTCACGCTGGTCTCCATGCGTTACTGTATTGATGCAGGAATTCAAGCAAAAGGAGCCCAGACCAGAACTGACAGCAGGTTCTGTCCAGAACGTGGAGCTCCAGAGGTCCAGATTTAAGGTTCTGATGGATGGGTTTATTGTTCTGACCCAGTTTGGGCTCCTAACAAACTGCTGTTAAACGTTTGTGCAGCAAAATATTTTTTGTGCCGCCACCATTTTAAAGATATTAATAAATGTTTCCAGAGGTCATGAAAGGTCAACCAGCCCCCTCATCATCTTCAAATCAGACATAAAATGGAGCAAACAAGTTTAGAGGTCAAAAGGTCAACCAGTCCCCCAACAGAACCCAAATTAAACAAAACGCTTGACGAAATTGGTGTCAAAACTTTGCAAACGTTTGACACCAATTTCATTTGAAAAACAAAATTGAACAAACAAAATCAGCACCAACAACAATTTTTTGATGGACCCCAATTCTGTTTTTGAAGAAGGTGGAAGGTTGACCTTTCGTGACCTTTGGAAACATTTATTACTACCTTTAAACTGAAAAGAAAAATTTTGCTGCACTAACATTTGACACCAATTTTGTTAGATTTGAAGAACATGGGGGTTAACTACAATGCAAAGAGAAATCCCAGCATGAGTTCTGACCCGGTTCGCTGCTGTGCTTTTTAACAGGATTCTGATGACTCTGCAGTTTCTGTCCTGACAGACGCAGTAAGAAAAAAGCAAAAGCAGGGAACCACTTCTCGCAGCGCTGCTCGTTTATCAGCTCGTTCTGTCAGAGGAAACTGCAGAAACAGTCGTGACGCAGCAGTTTCACCATTTTCACATCAAATCCCGGATAACAGGAACCTGAGAACTGCAGAGCCAAAACAACTGAACGATATCAAACTAGACTCAGAGAGCAGAAAGCTTACAGACGGGTTGGAAAGCAGCTTCAGGGCCGACTGCAGGTCTTTGTCTGAGAGGAACTTATCAGGACCCAGATCCACCTGCAGACACAAAAACAGGCGGTCAAACAGCAAACCTGCTGCTGTTTCTCTGTTCTTTGATTTAAAGAATTAACTTGTCACTTTGTCTGGTTTCAAACACAACAAAGATAAAGCTGAGCTGAGTTTGCAAGATTTAAATCAAGAATGGACAGAAACATCAGACCCAAGCAGTCAGGATCCACGAACGGAGAATTAGTTCTGATCCACCCTGAACTAATCGGTACAGAGACTTTCAGCTGATTCAGAAGGAGGAAATCCTCCAGGAAAAAAGAGAGATTTTAAAGTTTCTTAGAAGGTTTTACAGTGTTTTCGCTCCGAGGGACAAATAAAAACGAGGATCAGCCTGATTCAATCCTGCTGCTCTGCTGTGCCACATGCTTCGGGAGTTCTCCTTTGTCGGAGGTCAGAGTTCAACGGGAACACCTGAAGAGTCGGCCGTCCTGCTTACCCAGCTCAGCAGGAAGCGCTCTTTTGGCTGCTCCTTATTTTTGATCAGGAAATATTTCTTCCTTATTCTCCATCCTGAAAAATTACAAAACAGATTTTAAAATCTTCCAGAATTCATTCAGTGTATTTAGTTAATATACCACCAGCTTTTGACCAAAAAAAAAAATCAGATAATTAATTTTAAAATGCACTTGCACCCGAGTAAGACTTTTCTAATAACTGGAAGGTATTTTTATGTTATTTTCGTCTCCTTGCTGTACAGTATATAAAGGTAATATGGTTATTGATACATTTCATTTATTTAACATTTTTAATTTTTGTGTGCAGCTGTTACACCTGAATTTCCCCAGTAAGGATATATTTCTATTCTCTCAGCAGTCAGCTTCTGAACTCTAATCGGAGAGATTGTGTCTGCAGCGCCCGAGTTCATCAATCAAAGTAAGAGACCATTTATTCCAAACATTTTACAATTTCTCTGTGCTTTCTCTTATAGATGAGGTGATCATTTAAATACAGCTGAAAAACTTGTCAAGAACTACGAGTTTAACATCAGTCGATGTCGATAATTATTGATTACATTTTTTATTTTAAATATTTGAAATGCTGCCATTTGGCGCGAGCTTTCCTGTATTATCCACATTTTTCACTTCACAATCTTTATTTTTAATCAGTTATGAGGAAACTGTGTCCAAATCTGAAACTGCTGATGCACAATTTACTCAGCAGGTTGTTGCTAGGTAACCAAAGAGGGAGAGAGTTGCTAGGTAACCAAAGAGTGAGAGAGTTGCTAGGTAACCAAAGAGGGAGAGAGTTGCTAGGTAACCAAAGAGGGAGTGAGTTGCTAGGTAACCAAAGAGTGAGAGAGTTGCTAGGTAACCAAAGAGGGAGTGAGTTGCTAGGTAACCAAAGAGTGAGAGAGTTGCTAGGTAACCAAAGAGGGAGAGAGTTGCTAGGTAACCAAAGAGGGAGTGAGTTGCTAGGTAACCAAAGAGTGAGAGAGTTGCTAGGTAACCAAAGAGGGAGAGAGTTGCTAGGTAACCAAAGAGGGAGTGAGTTGCTAGGTAACCAAAGAGTGAGAGAGTTGCTAGGTAACCAAAGAGGGAGTGAGTTGCTAGGTAACCAAAGAGTGAGAGAGTTGCTAGGTAACCAAAGAGGGAGAGAGTTGCTAGGTAACCAAAGAGGGAGTGAGTTGCTAGGTAACCAAAGAGTGAGAGAGTTGCTAGGTAACCAGAGGGAGAGAGTTGCTAGGTAACCAAAGAGGGAGAGAGTTGCTAGGTAACCAAAGAGGGAGTGAGTTGCTAGGTAACCAAAGAGTGAGAGAGTTGCTAGGTAACCAGAGGGAGAGAGTTGCTAGGTAACCAAAGAGGGAGTGAGTTGCTAAGTAACCAAAGAGGGAGTGAGTTGCTAGGTAACCAAAGAGTGAGAGAGTTGCTAGGTAACCAAAGAGGGAGTGAGTTGCTAAGTAACCAAAGAGGGAGAGAGTTTCTAGGTAACCAAAGAGGGAGAGAGTTGCTAGGTAACCAAAGAGTGAGAGAGTTGCTAGGTAACCAAAGAGGGAGTGAGTTGCTAGGTAACCAAAGAGTGAGAGAGTTGCTAGGTAACCAAAGAGTGAGAGAGTTGCTAGGTAACCAAAGAGGGAGAGAGTTGCTAGGTAACCAAAGAGGGAATGAGTTGCTAGGTAACCAAAGAGTGAGAGAGTTGCTAGGTAACCAGAGGGAGAGAGTTGCTAGGTAACCAAAGAGGGAGAGAGTTGCTAGGTAACCAAAGAGGGAGTGAGTTGCTAGGTAACCAAAGAGTGAGAGAGTTGCTAGGTAACCAGAGGGAGAGAGTTGCTAGGTAACCAAAGAGGGAGTGAGTTGCTAAGTAACCAAAGAGGGAGAGAGTTGCTAGGTAACCAAAGAGGGAGAGAGTTGCTAGGTAACCAAAGAGTGAATAGAGTTAATAGATTTCACTAGCTTTGCTTGGCTGGCCAGCTAATGTCTTTCCTCTGCCTACACCTCCCAGAATGCTGTGCAGTATTGGACCAGAGTTCAATGAATATTCTACACGTTGATTATTCTATTGGAAATATTATCTATTGATATTGATCACACGTTTATAACAATATATACTGTTATTGATTTATTGCCCAAATCAATGAAAGGAACTTTCTCTCTACAACGATTTAAAGGATCTGGATGTACATCAGCATTTGTTTTCACGTATTTATACTATTCTAGGTTTTAATTTCTGTTTAGAAATGTTTCTGCTGTACAGGATTATATTCCAACCATAAGTTTTACTTGACGCAGTAGTTTCATAAAAAATATGAACCACTTTTAAATACAAATTACTACAAATTACATTTTAAAGGTTTGGTGCATTTTTCTTAGTAGCAGTATAATAATTTCACTTTTAGCTGACATAAAACCATGACACCAACGCACTTCCTGGCCTGAGAGGTCAGAGTGCAGCAGCAGTTGGCGCCATCAAAGCGATGCTTACCCATATCTTTGAGGGGCTCCAGGACCTCCCACTTTGGGTCTGACCTGAAGTACATGGAGACTTGCTGCAGAGCAATTTCTAAGCGACAGAAAGAGACAAACTGCATCATCTCAAGTCTACTTTCACTTCAGGATGGGATTAAATGTCTGAGGAAATTCAGGAGCTCCTGAACCACAGAAAACAGGAACCAGACGTTTTTCATAGATAAAAGCAGAGTACCAACCTGTGTAGTTGGCTGAGTAGTTGTTGGGGTCGAGGAACTTCTTGACAAACAGGGAAGTACAGATCAGGGGATGCTGGGTAATGGAGTCCAGGTAGGCCTGCAGTCCCCTCTGCCTCTCTGCTATGAACTCTCTGTCCATGTTTCCAATCAGTTTCTTTGGAGGGAGCGGCAGACTGATTCCACACACCTGAAAGCAGGAAGTCATTCAAATCTGGTGCTAACTTAGCATAACCTGAGCTATTTAGCATAGTGACAGTTTCAACAAATATGTAAAAAATATATATTTTATAAAAGTTACATCCTGCAGCTTTAACAAACACAGATCCCAAGACAAGCCGGACTCGGTGCAGGATGAAGACACCAGTTCAAAGTTGGGGTGATAACCCAGAGCAGGAAAGGGGCAGAAACACTGCCAGCTTTCTGTGATTGTGACCAAAAAACGGGCCAACGGGGAGAGAAATGCTGCAGTTCTGGTCCAGTCCGAGTGTCTTACTGGACCCGGGTCCCGATCATCCCCATGTCTCTAGGTGTGTAGTTTTACTCCAACAATTAGGGGTTAAATATCAGATAACTGTAGTTAAAGTCTGTAGATTTAAAATATTCCTTTAGTATAAAATAAGACGCCCGATGAAAGCGGACCAGGCCAGATACCAGGGTACAACCCGGTTCTACTAAAGTTTGGAGTTTGGATACCAGTATCTACTGGTAGATAATCAGCTCTACCAGATTATATCCCTGCAAACCTTTCCTGAATTTACAAGTTAGTAAGAAATATCTCCAGTTTGAAACAAACACCACTTATATAAAAATAAATCATAAATAACCAGATTATATGGCTAAACAATATGCTTTAGCGGCAAAAGTCTTTCCTCTGCCTGCTGTGCGGTTCTGGATCAGAGTTCAGTGAATGGTCTTTATATTGAATATTTTATCAAATGTGTCACCTATTGATATTGATCACATATCTATTCTAATATATATTATTGATTTATTGTTCAGCTCTACCAGATTATATCCCTGCAATAATCTTATTTTAGCAGCCGCAGGACTGAATAGGCAGCAGATATAAGTTTATACTCTTTTTTTCCTCCTTTTCATTCATAATTTCTTTTAGTTGTTATATGAGCTATTTATATTTATTTTAAGTGAATGAATTAAAAAATGACATTAATGCTTTTCTGGTTTAAATTAAAGCAGTTAGATAAGGTTAGCTTTATTTGTTTGCCTTACAACGTCATAAAAAAGGAAACAAAATAAAGGGCTATTTTATAAACCAATAAATTCACCAAATAAAGCAATAAGCTTACACTTCCCTACCTTTTTCATAGACAGCAGTCTACACAAATGAAAGATGTCGAAACACATTACGTCTACAAACCAGCATAAGATTTTATAATTTTATATTTTAAGGCTCTTAAATTCAACAAAAAGGACATAATTTGATATTATCAAATGTATTCCATGGTTTCACACCAATAAGTGAAGCATCTCGAGTTTACATTTTCTTTTAGCACTATCTAACTTTCCGGTTCTGCACTCTGATTAAAAGCATAATCTCATAGCTAATATTTACCAGTCGGTGATTCTGCATATTCCTGAGCTGCAGCACAAATCGGTCAACCTTAAAAAAATATGTCAAAGTTCAGATTTGGACGGATAAAAATAGCAGAACTCAGACTCTGTTTTGCAGGATCAAGCAGGGGGTCTGAGTGTCGCAATCCGTCTGCATCGCCGTCAATCAGTGACGCAGATTAGTCAAGACGAAGCTGTGGGAAAACCCGGACCAACAGACCTGGAAAGTTGCAGCTCAGGTTACTGCACCGCTTTTCTTTTTCTTCCACGCGGCCATTTTACCACAGAACGCTTCCTAGTGATTCATCAGGATTCGTTTTTATGCTTTGAGTCTTTGCAAAACATACATTATGTTCAAACCAGGGTTATAATAGTTTTGGTTTATAATAGTTTTGGATTTTTTATTATAGTTTAGTTTCCCTAAACTAAACTAAATTAATAACATGAATCAGACAAACAAAAAGTCTAATTCTTATTGATTTAGACTTTTTGTTTGTCTAATTCAGTTAGTTTTAGTAAGATTTTAGAGTGTGTTTGCTAGTTTTTATTAGTTAAATATTGTTTAGTTTTAGTTTAGATTTTATTGGTTATAGTAGTAGTTTTAGTTTTTCATACTTTGGTTAAGTTTTAGGAGTAGAATTCAAGAAGGATTAAGTATTGTATTGTTACTATGTCTACATTGTTTGGGTGATGAAAACTCAACAAAAGAAACCATTTTGAAAAAACAATTATTAAACTATCGTTGAACAACAAACTGACTCTGGTGTTTTATTACAACTTTTGCTGTCACCATTTTGGGGGTTATCGCCAGGAGGAGAATGGAGAGCTAGTTAGCATAGCCTGAACTAGCCTGGGCTAGTTAGCATAGATGTCATGACATAATGACAGTCAAATGTTTTTTTAAAAATAAAAGACACATACAGCAACAAACAGAATTAGGAACCCGTAGTAGTTTATCAACGTTTCACCGCTAACGTAGTGTTTGTTTCAGTTAGCATGAAACTCACCATCAGGCTGCTGTTCAGGATGTCGAAGTCGCTGTAGCGGCGAATAACCTGCAAGAAACATTCTGTCAGCTTCAACCCTTTCTTTTCTTAAAAAGAAATTACAGATGACTGAAAATATTTTTTCAGTTTCCATCGTAACCTCAGAGAGTCAACCTAAATTTAAAGGCTGTACATAAATACAAGCTGTGAAACAAGATGGCTGCCCTGACATCAGTATAAACAGCAGTGGTTGGTAAAAAAAATCCAGATTTTCCATCCATTTCCTGACACCCTTGTCCCTAGTGGGGTCGGGAGGTGCTGGTGCCTCTCCAGCTAACAGAAACAGACAGACAACCATGCACTCACACCTAGGGAGAATTTAGAGAGACCAATTAACCTAACGGTCATGTTTTTGGACTGTGGGAGGAAGCTGGAGTACCTGGAGAGAAGCATGCACAGGGAGAACATGCAAACTCCATGCAGAAAGACCCCGGGGCTGGGAATCAAACCCAGGACCTTCTTGTTGCAAGGCAACAGTGCTACCAACTGCAGCCCTGTTAATATCTATTGACATAAAATATCCTCAGCTATGTGAATTTAATGGGTTGTCTCATCTGCTAGGATAGTATCCTGTTAGATCAGTATTCCATCACCATTCATCTGACACTTGTTGCATAAAGCCATAGTATGTAACACAACCAAAACATACACATACACACAAACATGGTTTGTTCATACTTATTAAAACTGCCACCATGTTGTGACAGTTTGCTATGAGACAGATAATCTGTGATTTATCAGGGAGAAGGTGGCTCTCCTATACCTGCTCCCTGAGCTAGTAAGAAATGCATCGCTCCTGATCAAAATCAACCGATCAGAGTCAGGAGGCGGGTCTTAATGCTGTCAATCATCCTCATGTACGCAACGATAAATGCGCTAACAGTGGAGAAACAACTTAGCGGAAGAGGGAAACCGTTTATCTACCATCATTGGTGGCTATGCTAACTGGCTTTAGCATTTACAGCTGGATCCACAAACTGTAGCGTAACAGATTGTTATTAACAGCGCTAAGACCCGCCTCCTGGCTCTGATTGGTTGTTTATAGTCAGCTATAGTCAGCACTGGGAGAAGACAGAGGAACTCAATTTCTTTCACAGATTATCTGTCTCAAAGTAAATTGTCACAACATGGACATTTTCAACAAATATGTAAAAAATATATTTTATATAAAAACTACATACAGCAGATTAGAAGGTGCAGTTATCAGGATGTTTACCAGAAGAAACCTTTTCTATTAAAACCTTGTTGGAAATAAAAATGCATTGGTTTCTGGGCTCTCTCAATCAAAAGCATTAGGACATCAAGACTAATCATTCATTTATTTATCGTCACATTTTATGAGATCTT
Organism: Poeciliopsis retropinna; assembly: GCA_010277075.1. Classification (NCBI taxonomy): domain Eukaryota; kingdom Metazoa; phylum Chordata; class Actinopteri; order Cyprinodontiformes; family Poeciliidae; genus Poeciliopsis; species Poeciliopsis retropinna. The sequence continues at coordinate 1,690,136 of VMRM01000004.1, read as the reverse complement.
CCTCATATGAGTAAGCTAATATGAGGCTGTGATTGGTGTGTTTACCTGCCAGCTGTTGTCTGAAGACACGCCCCTCTGGACTCTGATGATGTACTCCTGAGACACAAAGAAGACACCAGGATATAATCCAATTCAACGTGTTAGTATCTTTCACTAGTTTACAGTATTTATTATGAGCTGCTGTGATTGGTTGAACACAAACATTTAACCGTCAGACAAACAGAAAATGTTTGACATGTTTTATCATCCTTTGTCATTTCAGAGGCAAAAAAACATTTAATAAAAAGATAATCAAATGAAAAAGCTTTCAGAGAAATCACACCTTCTAAAATAAAAACTATTTTACTCGTTATAAAAGTTATAAATATGTGTATTTGGGAGGAAATAGATAAGAAGGCAAAATAAAGAAATGCATCAAAACCTAAATTAGGTTATACTTTTCAAACCTGAAAATCCTCTCACATTTGTGGTTATCCCTATTGCAATTTTTTTCCTTCCACTCAACTTTCCATGATTATGAAATATCAAAATATTTCAATGTCCTGAGAAGCTGAATTTTTGTTTTCATTCTTTTTAAGCCAGAATCATCAAAGTTACAAGAAATATTTCACTCTGTGTTACTAGAGAATATATGAGTTTCACTTTCTAAAACTTAAATATTTAACTTTTTAACTTGTGGAGGCATCTAATCTCAAAATATTAGAATATGATTTAGTTGATTTCGTTCATAATGACATTATTCTTCCTTTCTTTTTTACTGTTAACCAATTTTTATTTTAAATTCACAACCTTTTAATAGTTTTTCAGGATTTGGTTCAGCTTTAAATCTCTGATGTTGAACATTGAATCTGCTGCTGGCTAGATTGTTTCAGACTATAAAGCAATGATAACTCATTCCTAAAGGTTGAATGGAATTTTGAACTGATGAATTTATTTCAGACTTTCCATCAAGAGAAAAAAATTAAACAAAATAAACCAACCTATTATAACTATGACCAACCATACATACATAATTACACACAAATACACTATTTATTTGGTTACTGTGTAACTGAAATGGGGGATGAAAAAGTTTAACTCATTTAATCAGAATTGTTCACAACATAATAATATTCTGAGTTCCTGTTACTCTTCAAGTTAAAAGGACTTCCTATGTAAATACATGGGGAACATAGCTGGAAGCCAGCTGCTCTGACGCTCAACGGTTAGGTTTCTGTTGTAATGTTCTAGTCAATAAAATTACAGTAAAGGCGCTGACATCACTTCCTGTGAAGCTACAGATTTACTGGAACAGACAAGCAGAACAGCACTGAGGTCGCCGCTGATTGGAAACCAGTGTAATGTTGGTTTCTACTGCTGGTTGAAGGGCAATCTGTCATGTCCACCCACCCAGCAGCTTTTACATTTCCAGGTTTATCAGATAACTTTAACCAAGAAAAAGGTTTCACATCAAGCCCAAATCCATCGCCAGAGTCAGAACCTGTCCCTGAACCTGCTGTCATCCATCAGAGCCTCGGATAACAGCTTCATCCGGCCAACTTCATTAAAAAACATAAATCATAAAGTCATAAACATCATAAAGCATAAAGTGCTTTATGATGGAAAGCACTTTGAACTGCCTTGTTGCTGAAATGCTGAAATGTGCTGTACAAATAAAGTTGACTGATTAATTAAACAATGATTAGGAACAACAGAGAAATAATTCACCATTTAGCTCTGGTCCATCGTCCCACTTCCATATGGGAGACACAGTAAATGACGCCTAACTGGATTTCCACTCCTTTTCTCTCCTAGATATGCTACTCCTTAAAGAGGGCACTGTCCTGTGGCGCCATCTCCTTTCCCGTATGTGTAAATGTGCGAGCATGTGCACGTGTGTGTGCGCACGTAAGTAGGCAGCAGCAGCTAAAAGAGATGCTGGTGTATCATTCCAAATTAAACGTGTTTTATTGTGTGTTGCTGAAGTAGTCTGGTGTTTTACTGAGCAGAGCTGGACATTCAGTGTCAGGGTAAGCCTTTAATGCTGACAGCATCTGCAGAGAACCTGTGGAAACAGAGCCGGCCCAAGGCATATGAGCCCCCCACACCGCTATGAGACCCCCGAGAGAACCAAACTAGAATGATGCTTTTTTTAAATTAACACTGAGTAATATAAACCTCAATGCTATTACACAAGGAAAAAATTATTTCTATATTTTTATAGTTGGTGCACAAATAGGGTACTGACTATAAACTCTTATTGCTGTTGACTGATTTCTCTGTTGGAGAAATATAAGATATTAAACTTCTTAACTTGTTAACATTTACGTAACATTTTCTTTAAATGTTACGCTCCAATAGTTAAAATAAAATGGCAAACTTAAATGTCACCCTGCATCTCAAAATCCAATTATTATTTTTTGTTGTTGTTGTTTGCTACAGGGGCCCTCAAATGAAAATATGCATCGGGCCCCAAAAAGGCTTTGACCGGCTCTGGATGGAAACTAAAAGCAGGAATAATCTGCAGATTTCACTGGTGGAAAGGTCCAGTAACGATGATCATACCTAGATCAGAGGTTCTGATTCTGTTATGGAGGGCGGGCCTGACATCAGCATGCGGAGCCAACTCAGCTGATCCCCGCCAGACTGTCAACAACGCACAGCGCCTTAGGCCTATTATCGGACAGGGGGTCCCGTCCTGCTTCGTTCTCCAGCGCAAATCAGCAGGTAAGTATCTAGCAAGTTGCCCAGTCGGAGCGTCCGAAAATAGACTCCAAGAGTATATCTGGTGATTCTCATGAAGTTCTGACGAGAGTAAACGCTTTAAAGTTGTAAACTGGGTTTTTACAGCTACGTTTAATCTGGAGATCATCCGCTCAGTTAAAGACACACAGCGGAGTCCGATAGTTGAACCAGCAACCACCCGTCTCTTGAGAAGTTCTTCAGATTTGTAGAAACACCGAAGCGGGGCCCCAGATACGTCTCTGACCGACGACAAACGCTGCTGGCGGGCCAGTCCAGATAAGCACTCACCGTGTGGGACTGAAGGTTCTGGCTGGCTTCGATCAACGCCGTCAGCGGCAACGTGTCGTCCAGCAACAGCCTGCCGGGGGTCGGGGACTTCTCCAGGAGAGACATCCCTGACGGATAGACAGTGGAACTGGGAACCAAAGCGTTTGTCTGTCGGTGACACCGAGACGGAACTCCGCTGAGCGCCGGAGGAGTTCCAACAGCCAGCTATCAGTTAGCCGAACTGCTAGCCAGTAAAGTCGATGCTGTGGCGTAGCGACAGCGCCACCTGTTGGTCTGGAGTAAAATATCAACAACAGTTTTCTTTTTTTTTTTCTTCAAAAGAAGAAACTTTTTTTGGCGGTTGGCAAAAAAACGTTTAGTTAGCATTACCGCCACCTACCGGTAAGGAGTGTGCACCACATGACAAAAATAAATAAATAATGTCCTATTATACAACTTGCACTGATTTAAAAAATCAAATATACCCTGATATCCTCTGCTTCCCGAATCTTTTGCAATAAATCGACAATGTCAAATTTCCTTTTCATACTACTAAGGTCCTCAATTAATTTTGTTTTCTCTGAATTCGGTAATTCCTACAATGCAAAATAATGTGTTCTCTTGTCTCAAATTCGTCACAGTCACATTTCCTTGTCTGGTGTCTCCCTATCAAGATTAATGAGCATACTGTCACAACATAATGACAGTTTTAACAAATATATATAAAAAATATTTATATAAAAGTTACATACTGCAGCTTTAATTTCACTTAGGAGGGGATATGGGCTAGAGCTGCAGCTGACTGACTCATGTGTTGTCAAGTGATAAAAAGTACAAGTTCAATATATGAATATGTTGGTAATTCTTTTCCTTAATTCATTAAATGTTAGTGAAATGGAGGCAAACAATAGTCTGCAGCAAAGCTAATGATGCTAAATGGTTGATAATCTCACAGTCTACCCACCTCTCGGAGAAAAACTGGGTTACAAATTGCTCTGAGAGACGCAGCTGACAAACACACAAGATACTAAAAAAAATCTAATTCCTCAACCTGATCCCTATCATGTTCAAAGGACTGTCAGTCGTTACAAATGGCCATACCAGGAAGTTATCAATATGAAGATCAGTGATTACTGAAAATATATTTTGAGTTTCTCTATGTATTGCATTTATATTTTTGTTCAGTGTATTTATTATTATTTAGTCAAAGGCTTCTTCAAATTCACTGGAACACAGATCAGGAGATCCTTCCTGCTAGCAGCCATAACTCTCCACAATAACTCTGAAAAAGTTTGAATTAATGAGATACACATTTAATTTACCTTTGGGATAAAAAAAGCATTTTTGAATTTGAATATCGTTTATTTCAGCTACCAGGCAGAATGAAACAGAAAAGAAATATGCGGTCTAATGTGTATGGTATTGGACAAACTAAAGAATGTGGAGTGTGTTTCAGTATTAAAGTCAAGCTAGCTGTCCTCCTGTGTTTGGTCAGCGCAGGGCATTCTGGGTAACTGCAACCAAACATCATGCTGGCGTCTAGACGCAGCAGGAAAAATGGCTCGTGGTCTTTAGCCAAAGACAAAAAAGAAATCCTCCAACCAATAAAATATGACACCACTTCATTTTCGTTTACATTTTGTAAAGAAGAAAGTTGCGCTCAATGTTTTCTAAAGATGATTTTCTGTTGTTTCCTTCAGTGGTTCTTGGCGCAGTGCCCCCACAGGTGAAGAGGGGAACAGGTTATTTTCCAAAAGGTTTGGTTGGTTTGAACAGAGAGACAGGGAACCGCAGCAGCTGAAAATGTAGCAAATGTTGCAACGTTAGTCCCCAATCAAACCGAGTCTACCAGAATCAGGTGGGGAAACAGAGATCTTCCATGCTATCGCATGTTCTCATCTTTTATTTAAGTAATGATTGTTGCACATGAAGACAATTTTCATTATGCTCTATCTGAACTGAACTTGTATTTTGAGCATCCTCTTCATGAAAATGTTTTACAACAACAGAATATCTTCAGTTGAGGGTTTCTTCACAACCGTTGTAGCACAGACTGCTACAGGAGATCCTTCCTGCCCACAGTCATCAGAATATAAAACAAATCTTTGAAGAACCTTGGGTACGATAAATTTCAGCAACATTTAATTTCCCTTTGTGATCAATAACATATCTTTGAATTGATTTAAAAGTCAGTCAGAGGATCTTCCAATGAGCCGCTTCATTTAATTTTCACTCTTCCTCTCCAGGTCCTTCTGTTCCTAAGTGAATTAAGAGTGAAAAGAGTGAAATTAAACTTGTCATCTATAAATGTAAAACACTTACAAAATGTTAAAACCACAGTAAAAATATTGCAGGAGTGACACAGGTTACAAACATGTAAAAAAATACAACAAATTGCTTTTCACAAACTCAAGGACAAAAATAAAACTCTTCTATTTATATTATATCACATTATCAGGTCATAGAACCACTTTTTAACCAGATGTCCAACAAGTTGTTGCTGCAATGTTTAAACATAAATTACATTTCTGTGACGGGAGATTAGCTTAATAGAGTTTGTTGTTCAAAATGTCAAAAAGATTGACTAGAAACATTACAAAAAAAGTAGCACTTCATTAAAACAAATTTTAAACCAAGAATATTATGAGTTTAGTTGATTTCACTCAACAAAAACATTCTACTTTTATAAATTGATGCATTAGTCCGTTTAATCCTAACAAACAAAGTCCAGTTTGTTTGGGGATGCTAATCAAACTCTGAAAAAACAACCAGCCTCAGGTCTCAGTTGGGTTGAAGTGAACTCTGGTTCGGTTCAAGCAAACCAGAGACTGCTGCAAAAGCAGGAATTGGACAACAGCGCAGAGCATCCTGGGTAAATGCAACCAAACAAAAATACTGGAATTTAGAGCTAGTGGGAAAATGACTTGAGGTCTTTAGCCAAAGATTTGAGAAATCCTCCAATCGCTAAAAGTTGAGAACTGCAGCAGCTGAAAATGTACCAAATGTTGCAACTTCGGTCCTGTTGCATGTTGCTGTCAGACTGTCTCCACGTCTAAACGCTGCATGAACCAGCAGATCAAGTCTTTGGATGTCAGCTTTGGTCTGCGGTTCAGAAATCCTCTAGTTTGATCCAACAAATCTTTCCTGAGGCGAGTGTTGGGGACGTGGTGGATGTTGGGCCACACAAGCCTGGAATCAACAGTGGCCATAATCAGTAGTTAGTGGTCTGACCACAAATGCACTACAGGCGCTACCACCAATACGTTCCTTTCGACTGCAGCTCCACGACTCCTCAGCACCTTCAAGTCTTCTGGTTTCATCTCCAAATCGTGCCAGAGTTCCTTCCTGATTGGCTGGCGGCCCGGGCTACAGGGATGCTGCGTGAGCGTCGCTGCGCTCCAGCTGGTGCAGCTGAGGTTTGCAGGCCGCGCTGCAGCGAAGTGACGACACCGCAGGCGGCTCCTCGTCACCTGAAAGACAAGCAGAGCGTTATTCACAGACAGGGCTGATAAATCCATGCGGAGACTGTAAAATCAGCACAACAGCATCCAGTTATAGTTATTAGATAAAGAGAAAGTAAGATGATCAATGGTTTTTTGTTTTTTTTTATAAGCATTTAATTAAGTTTTATTTATTTGACAAATGTATTCAAGAGGGGTTAAAAACAACAACTAATTATTAGGGATGCAGAATAATTGGTATTTGTCTGAAAAGTAAACAACCTGTACTTATTTTTATCTTGGTTCCATCCGTTTCATTTTTCCCCCAAAAGTGTAAAACGATAGCAAAATATATAAACTATCAGTTAAAATCGGCCATAGCAGTGATATTAATATGGGATTTTGGTATCGGCCCAAATGTTCATATCATCTCCAGTATTTATATCCCTCAATTTTTTGTCGCTATGCTGTTACAACCTGTAATTTAAATCAATTATATATTTTTTTTACATCAGCATCAACAATACAAATTGAAGACAAAGGGAACAACCTCCATGAAAAACCAAATGCTCATGATTTATATAAACATTTATATTCAGACTCTTTTAACAGCTCTATTGTAACTAGTTAATGCAGTTCAATCTGAGTATAAATGTTCCAGTCATCAAAGGTGCTTAATATCTATAATTTGATGATTAGTTGATTAATTGGCACATTCTGAAGATTTTTCATTTAATCCCTTTTTATACAATATTATAAATGCATTAAAATGCAAATAAACAGATAAGATTCTTTTTAAATAAGAAATTGAACATTGTATTGCCTAAAATGCATCATCAAACCATTTCTGGATGCATCTGCAGTTTAAAAAAAACGCTTTTAATATCAGAATGTGTTAAATGTTCATTATAATTTACAGTTTATTGATTTTTACGAAAGCGTTTTTACATCATTATCATTAGTACCACTATATTACTTGGAAATAGTTTCAAAACAATGTTATCGTTTATAATAATAACTTCTGGGTCAATTTATTGTCCAGCAACATTTGTTATTGTGACAGGCCTAGAGACAAACCAGCCTAATCAATTTTTATTGAATAAGAAGTGATATGTAGCTGAAACTGAACTTCCTTTGAGCTCTTTAATTGTGAACTGAATGAGGAATTAATCTAACTCTGCAGCGCTGCAATTTTACCGAGGCCAGACGAAGACGATTCGCTGTCTGCCAAAGAGGAAGAGTCTGCCTGGTCATGTGACAGTCCCTCCATCAGGGGGATGGAGAGCTCCGACGACGGGACGGACGAGTCGTAGATTCCAGAATCCCGAGGAGGCGGGACGTCCGGGCCGGAGGAGCCGGGCTCCTCAGTGTGACCCGGAGCCGGTCGCTCTTCATCCTGGAGGACACAGGGAGCTGAGGAAGAGGAGGAAGACTCTTCGGGTAAAACTCCAGAAATGCAGGAGGACAATCTGCAAAGAAAAAGCAAATGAGTTCAGACCCACAATAACGTTTTCAAAGTAAATTTTTTAACTTTTCCATCACCACTTTGAAGATAAAAACAAAACAAATTAACTGAAGAAGACAGTTTCAATTCACTATTATTTAATCACAACAAAAACACAAACTCTTAAGTATTTTTAGTCTAGTTTCTAGTGCAAATGCCTTAGCACACTAGAAGACAAGAATAATGTTCAAGTAACTTATCAGCAAGATATAGAAGATTGTTTCAAGTAAATAATTTTTAAATATTAATCAAAGAAAAGTACTATTGGCTGAAACATCTTTTAGGTACAAAGTTAATGTTAGCATGAGGGCTATCACTAGCAAGTAGAGCGAATGGCATGTAAAATAGATAAATAAATAAAATCCAGCAGTAGGATGTGGGTTATCAGCAGCATGTTGACTAACAAAAAATGACTCCATGTGCTGTAACAATATTAGTGTACAAGTGAAATTAGAAGGAGGGTTATGATGAGCAATCAAAGCACTTCATGCAGAAATCAAACACTTTCCAAACCGTAAACACCAGATTGAAATTCAGCCACTTTCAAGTGGCACCGATAAGAACATTTGAGGCAATATTGACATCTGATGGTCACAATGCTGCTATGACACATATATGCCACTATTACATATATATTTATATACATTTCACAACTGCTTTAACATCTTTGGAGGGGAAAAACTACCAGAAATAGACAGCAACAACTAGGTTTGTTGCAATGCACAATAAATCAATTAATGGCACAATAAATTAAAACAAGTTCAGTTATTTACATTTGCACAATTTATCATTTTTCTCGTGTCTTTCTACCAAAAACTGGATGATAAAAGTCTTCAGTCTGGTGCTATAGTCTGAACTGGACCAATTTTGTTTACAGAGACTTCATAATTAATTTTATTTGTTGTTTTGTTTATTTATTTTGAATATTTAAAATGTCCTCCAGTTCCAGGATTAAATGTTCATTAGAATTTAAAGTTTATTGATCTTTAAGAATGTGTGCTTGGGTTTTTTTTATGCCATTGCTAGAAATTACTTAAAAATGGTCTCAAAGCAACAATATTATCATTTATTGCAATAACTTCTGGAACAATTTATCGTCCAAAGATTTTTTTGTTATCATGACAAACCTAGCAACAAGTTAAAAATAAATATTGGTTGTTAATATCGGCCATGTTTTATTTATCGGACCGATATCGACTGATATGTTGTGCATCTCTTCAGTGTAATAATGAGGAGTGTGAGGTGTTGAAAGGAAATGACAAGGCAGACATTTCCAAAGCAGCGGACCTGGAAGTGGATCCTGGGACGGATGCAGAGCAGTGCGGCGGCTCCGGACTGGAGCCAGCGGCCAGCAGGAGCACGTTCTTCCTCGCTTCCCCCTCCTGTCCCTCCAGGGACGGCGTCCTCACCAGAACCTCGTTCAGCACCACGCCGGAGTCAAACCGTCGCTCCGTCTGAGGCACGGAGGAGGAGCAGGCCGGCCGTGGAGGAAGAGGAGCGTGTTTGGAGGAAGAGGAGTCCGACGGAGCGGAGGACGCTCCTTGGGGAGACGGCTGCTTCTCAAACCAGTCCGGGTTCTGGCTGATGTGCTGGTGCATGTTGCAGATTGAGACGTAGAGCGAGCGTCCGGATTTGCTGCGGAAGTAGTTCCTCCTGGAGATGTTGACGGGCTGCTGTTCCGGGTCGGCCAGCGCGGACTGGCTGGAGTGGAGAAGGCCGTAGAGCTGCGGCAGCTGATCCATGAGCTTCAGCCTGAACCAGGGGGGAAAATAAACCTGAGAAACTGCTTCTGTTTATTAAAGGACACTTACAACGTTTCCTTGAACAAATTCGGTCTATGGTCTATACAAAACAACTTCATTACATGTTTTGCACAACATTATACCTATAATGACATTTTATTCTGGTCAGTTCTGCCTAGTTTGATCTGTTTTAGGGCAGCTTGTCACTTTAAATCCAAATAAGCTGCTGCTGACCACACCCCCCAACTCAATGTTTACGGTTTCATGTGAAAATGCCTGCAAACAGGTGAGCAACTATACAACTGTACATCTTTGAAAAGCAGAAGTGGAGCCTCCTGCACAACCAACAAGAATGCAGCAAGTGGTTTCTGGATGCCAAGTCAACAATAAAACCCTTTTCTATTCCAGCAGCCATTGTACGATGCATACAGCGGTAAAACCAGCTGACCAAATGTGCTGGAGCTCTGCTGGGGTTGCTAGGCAACGGTGCAGCGCCTGTTAAATGTGACTTCGGGAGGTTTTTGAAATGGCTCATTTTCCAGAAAACAAAAGACATTAACATATTGCCAAAAAAACAGCTGCGTGGTTTTAGATGCAGCTCGGACCCAAATGAAACTCCAAAAATGTGCAAAAACTGAAATTTTCACAATAGTCCCTCTTTGACCCACTGCTGGTGTCAGCCATGTTTCTACCTTGGAGCCAGACTCAGCGCCGTCGGGATGTCGCTCTCTGTCGAATAGTCAAAGTACACGGCCATGAAGCGGCTCAGCTCCGGATCCCCGCCGTCCTCGTTCTGCTTCGCCAGCCGCAGCTTCTCTGCAATCATGGCCACGGCCACGACAAACAGGTCGCCGTGCGATCCGCCGGTCGGGGAGCCGCAGCCACTGTTGCTACGGCGACCAACGGGAGTCTTGCCTCTGCGGCTTTTCTTTTCCACGTAATATCTGAGATAGGCGGAAGTGGAGACAACAGCGAATCAATGCTATTGGACAGTAAAGAATATTAGTTATATTATTTGTTGTTTTCTGCACAAAAAGAATTCACTCTGCTAATGCGCTAATAACCGAGCTGCTTGTTTGTTTTTGCTAACTTTGTAAACGTTTAATGCACTTAGCTCCCCCAAATTAATTTTTCCACATAAACTGTAAAGCACTAATTTACTTGGCTGTTTTGTAAACAGCTGTTATTATTGTATGAACCTTCCCCAGACCTCTGAGGTCTGGAAAAGCAGCATTCGGCTTCTATGCACCACAGATCTGGAACAAACACAGAGCTCCTTTAAATCAAGAAGAAAAATCCACCTGTTTAGAGCCGCCCTTCATTACTAATAACTGAAACATTAACCAATGTGTCTGATTATTATTCTTGATGATTTTGATGATGGCATTTGACAAAATGTAATGCTTTCTGCTTGTTTCACAGTTGATGACGGTGGTGTTTTTTTGGTGTAAAGCCCTTTGAACTGCCCTGTTGCAGAAATGTGCTTTGCAAATAAACTTTTTAAACTTTCAGCTGAAAAAATTTGAATAAACAAATTAAATACATGCAAAAATTCACATATATAAATGGCTTGGAGAACTTCTTTACTGGGCAAAATCAGCAACACAGTCAGCAAAACTCAACAATAAAATTATGAGTGAAAGATCCGTTCTAGAGTCACTTCCTGTAGCTCAGATCATGCAGGTAGACAAGTTTGAACCTGTTGATGGTGATACACTGTGTTGTATCATCTAGTGTCACTGACACATGGTAAGACTCAATATGGTTGAATTTAGCATTTAGCATTAGCTTCTGCTGAGTAACACATCAGAGTAGCGCTCTAACGTTAGCAGCAACTCTAATGTTTACAGCAACTGCTGTATTCTAAAACCAAAAGGTGTGCAGTGTTGGCACAAAGGTAAAGCGCGCAAGGCATGTATGGAGGACGACGTCCATCACAAATTCAAGTCCTGGCCTGATAACCTTTGCAGCTTGTCTTCTCCGTCTCTCTGACATCTGTTAAATAAAGGCCAATAGAGCCAATAAAACCTTTAAAAAATTCTAATATAAAAACTATTAATAGATCAAGTTCCTTTTTGAAATTTGGTATCTGTTATTTAAAGGCAGGACTGAAGCTGATGACGGTTTTTAGGTGCTGACTTTACCGTAGGCCTTTAGAGCAGACGGTGATGATGAAGTTTGCTTCATCCAGCTGTCGGCTCAACCACGACATCTGACCCTCTTTGCACATTTCCAGATGTTCCCACAGGTCCAGCACCACCTGAATTGAACAACTGATTCATTACACCTTCATGTTTTAGGTAATTTCAGCTTTTCCATATCCTGTCTGCCTCACCTCGCAGCCACAGAAGTCCTGCAGGAAGTAGGCAAAGCTCTGGATAACGCTGGTGTGTTTGGAGCAATCTCTGTTGGAGTAACAGATAAAAACTTTGGGGCGTGGCCACGGACGCTCGCTGTTCAGCGCTGCGCTCTGATTGGACGACTCGCTGCTCTCCTCATCCAGCTGGCTGTAGATGTTTTCTAAAAGCAAACAGAGATCACAAATGCTTCACATGCTAAAGTAACATCTTCTGTTTGGAAGGTGAGAGACAAGTCAATGTGCATTGCTGAAGTGCACTTCATGTGATCTGGACCTATTCTTACACACAAACATCTTGGGATGCCTTCTATGTTTTCTGATCTTTCCATATTTTTTCGAATTCATGTAAATGACTACTTGACTGTTCCCGCAGTTTTACTTTCTGTCTCTTAAACCTGTTAAGAGTTTCCTCTGAAACACGGTAACATCAGTAGTCAGCATTAGCATTAAATTAACCTCCTGAGACCCGAGCTTTTGCTTAGTGTGCATTTTGGTCTCCGTATGAGGACGCAGGGCCTTTGGAGTTGTGTTAAAAGCAGCCATCCAGATTAAAAGAAACTAAAACAGGAGAGAGTTTACAGAATCCAGCATTAAAAGCGAATTATTAGAGCGTTTCTCTTTTACGGCAGGATTTTAGGATGCATTCACACCAGCCCTGTTTAGACCGATTAAGTCAAACTCTGATCCGTTTATCTAGGAAGTCCAGTTTGTTTTGGGAGATGTGAAAACGTAACTGAACTCTGATGCAGACCAAAAAAAGAAACCTCTGCCCTGGCAACAAACCTCGTTGAAGTGAACTCTTCACGTTAGAGTGGCTCTAACGTTGCAAAAATGTTGCCATTTTTATTTGCATATTTTTCAATAACACATAAATGATCAGCACTGATTGGCCGGCAGCAGGAACGCATCATTTCCAGTATTTTGATTGGTCTGGGCAATTAAGGATGTTGTTTGGCTGGTTCTCCTTTCCTTTAGTAAGGTGTAAAATGTGCAGGTAAGAGTTCATAGTTTGTAACTGACAGCCATCTTGTCAGGGAGTTGCTATGACAATAAACAAGCCACAAGCTCGTTCCTATTTAACTTATAACAATGTAAGTACATTACAAAATCAGTTTTTGAGTACTCTACCCACCTCTGTGTAATACTAAGATAAATGTCAGTGATATGTACTGTAGTACTTACTGCTAAGCTAGCAAAATTAGCTGTGCTAATGTAGCTTTTATCTGCTAGCTACAAGTCGTTACTCTGCCAGTCAACAGAACCTTGTTATTCACACGAAACAATACATCCTCTACAAACCTGTTTAAAATTTGATTGTATGTGTTCATGGATTTCAGGTGAAGCTCCTTCATGGTTTACGCACTCTTCCTGCTCACTAAGTAGTGAAACTATATCTTGGTATGAAACAGATTGTCCACATTGTCTGACATGTTTTCCCTCCCCATCTCATACGGATCAATTCAGACTGCAGCCATTTTGTTCATGTACTGCTCTCTTGCACACTGGTCAAGAGTGTCCACATATTGTCTTTTTGTTGGTCTCGAAGCCATGGGTCCGCTATGCGCTGCGCCTGCCTACTAAGATGGTGCGGATCACTTCAGACTTGTGGGAATTATGTATTAAATAGGCATGTTTCAAAAATATCCTGGCTGAGACGCTCCCAGGAGCTCCAACGTTTTCACAAACAGTGACTCAGCAGCTCTGAATTTCATTGGCTGGCCTCACCTTGCTGCTTCTTGCGACACACTACAGTGAAGAGGGTGGCGAAGGCCGACATGATGACCAGCGGCACGGTGATGGCCATGGCACGAATAGGCCCCGCCCACGGGGAGTGGACTGAACGGCAAAACAAACGCAACTTATTCAAATGTAATCTGGCTCTACAAAACTCATGAAAGTACAATACAACAACTATATATTACTTATGTATATTACAACACATTAAGGTAGACAATTATTCAAGACTAAATGCTAGAAAAGATGCATTAAAATGAAAACTGGTATCTTTCATATCGCCTCACCCTGGCTGACGTGGTACTGCATCTGCCTCCTGGTCGTGTTGCTGTTGTCTCTAAGCTATAAAAACAAGACAAGCAAATTATTGTAAATTTTTCAACACATCACAACATGATTTACATAGTACAAATGTAACAGCTTTCTTTCACCAATATTACAGATGTGAAGTTTGACAAAATTGTTCTATTTGTTCTTCAAATTAATTCTGTTCAGTCAAAAATAATATATTCACTGACATTTTTTGTATTTATAACATAATAATTTATAATTAATCAGTTCCAATAACATTTAATTTTCCTTTGGGATCAATAAAGTATTTCTGAATTTGAATAAGTTACATTGTGCTGCTCTGGACAGTTGGTGGTCACCATAGCAACCAGAAACCAGCAGCTCCTCCCCTTTTTCTGTAATTGTGGAATATTTTAGGGTCAGCTTTATGGTTTTTTTTTTTTTTTAAACAAGTATTACATTATTGTAACATATATTTCAGACAAATGTAACCACATTCACTGTTTAATTTTGCATATGTTTTTAACTGTTATTAATGTCATGCTTAATTTTACAATATCTAACTGCTGTCAACTGCTCATTAGGAGTCATTGCTCTGTAGGAGTTGTCATTTACCATATTTTATTTAAGGTACAGGGGCAGAAGCTGCTGGACTGATGTCAACCACCCACTCGATTTCCTCTTTTGTTAGAATAAATTCAGTGAACCTGAATGCATCTGAAGTCAACATAACATAACATGAGACGAACAAAGATGGTTACTTGATAACTTCTTCCAGATGGTTTGGATACTGGACATTTTGGCATCAATCTACCAATACTAAATAAATACCGCCAATGCCAATATTGATACAGATACTTTTAATTAAATATGATCTATCATCAAACTTTTGACTCTTAATTGTTTTGGTGATTTTTCCTTTGAATATTTTTGTTCAAAGCTAGGACAGACTTCAGAGTTCAAAATACATTAATAACACATTAACTTGATTTGCGTGCATTTTAGCCAAATAATGTGCAAAAAATTATAATTTGAGAGCAAATCGAAACAAGATCTTCTCAGAGTTACCTTCAAGAAACTAAAGAATCTGAAACTAAAGCATCAATCTGATGCTGATGCTGACTTGGTATTGATATTAGTAATATTTTGATCAATCGCCCACCTCTACTCTCCATGTCTTAGACCAAGCATGAAGTAAAACCTGACCAACCCTTGTTAGCCACAGTACTCACCTTCATTTTGCAAGCACTAAAAGGACACTACTGCCACATCCTGGATAAAATTATGATGTTTATGGAATATATTCTTACATCTGTATGGTGTAGTTTTAAAATGATAGTGTTTGAAGATGTACCTCTATTACGTAGGTTCCTTGTGTGACGTCCTGAAGGACACACGTTGTTCTGGCCTGGTTCAGGTCCTGCCAAAATAAACAACTAAAATCATGTACAAATATCTTTTTTTTTTAGAGGTAGGCCTGTCGCAATAAGTAATCAATCAATTAGTTGCATGATAAATTAAAACAAGCTCAATTATTAATTATGAAATTATTTATTGTTTTTCTCTTTTCTCTCTCTCTGTCAACCAAGAAGAAAAAAAAACAATCAGTCTGGTACAACTTCCCCTTTTGTGAAGGACAGGACTTTATAATTCATTTTATTTGTTGTTTCTGTTGTATTTATTTTGGATATTTAAAATATCTTCCAGTTCCACTGTTAAATGTTCATTAGATTATAAAGCTTATTGATCTCTGAGAATGTATTCTTGCATTGTTATGTCAATGCCATTATATTACTTAAAAATACTCTCAAACTAACAATATTATTGTTTATCGCAATAATTTCTGGTCAATTCATTGTCCAGCAACATGTATTATTGTGACAGGTTTATGTAGGAGCGAACTTTGCCAAGAAACAATCGAGCTGCCTTCAGACGGATCAAAACCAAATTAAAACTCGTTGATTGAGACCAACACTCGGTGAACACTGACTGGGTGAAGACGTCCCATGTTGTTCCCATGTGTCTGACTCACAGATTAAAGGGTCGAGCCGCTGGACAGACTTCAAAGAGGATGCAGCCAGGAGGGGGCAGTAAAATGGCTGCTCCCTCCACCTTCCAGGCGGCTCTAAACGAGCAGACGCTTCATGTGGTTGGATATTTAGGTCACATTATGGTCTCTCGAAGCACGCAGGAAAAGGTTTATTAGCATTTTAAAAGGCTAACCTGAAAGAACTGAAAACTCAGCTGTTGTTAATAAACGGACTTGGAATAGATGTGGAACAAGCAGGGAAAAAAACGCTGCTTATGCATCAGCTAATAGTTCAGCTGACTTCATTGCACCTTACAGTTAAGCCATAATCTTGCTCATACCCTGAGCAAGATTATGTTTAGGGTGTTCAAAGTGGGGCTTGGGGGCCATTTGCTGCCCCTCGAATGATTTTATATTCACAATCCAAGAATAAATTAAATAAATTAGGGGGAAAAAAACTACAGATTTTAAATTATATAAAAATATAGAGGCAACAAAAAAATATAATCCTTGCAAAGGTTTCTTTTTATTGTCTTGGTAACTAATCCAAGACTGGAGCATTATTTTATTTATTTGTTTGTGATTGTTTTGCACATATTATTCCTCATACATTTGTGCACTTTTCTTGCACAAATTGCAAAGATTTCTACTTATATTTATCCAACCTCGCCTTGTTTTGAGCTGGTTCTTATTCTATATTATTATTTCGTTGATGTTATTGATGATGTTTTATTGTAGATGTTTCTATGAGACAGAGGAGCCAAATCCAGGCGTTCACATGGACACTAAAGCTACAAATGACTGGGCAAAGTGAGAGTTCAACTATTAATTGACCGAAGATGAATGAACTTAAAGCTGGAGCTTATTAATAATAATTATTATTATTAACTGGAATATAATTTCAAACTCTTCTATAACTTTTCTTCAGGTGAGCTATTATTGTCACAGGTTAATTTTATAAACTAGAAAAGTCCTAGGGTTACTCTAATATGAAAAATTGTTTATATCCAATAGTAATGCTGCTGTTATATTGGATTTACCAATGTTTTATTTTATCAAATGTTTTTAACCGATTAATTGTAAGAATAATCAATAGATTACTCAATTATTGAAGTATTTGTTTACAACAGTCCTAATTGTGGCAGACAAAACCTGTCACAATAAGCAATAAATGAATTAATCACATGATAAATTAAAATAAGTGCAATAATTTCCATTTTCATCATTTTTAATTTATCTCTTCTTTATCTCTTTCTATTTAAATCTGGATGGCAAAAGTCTTTAGTCTGGTGCCTTTGTCCCTTTTTTTCTACTTCATTACTCATTTTATTTGTTGTTTTGTTTATTTATTTTGGATATTTAACATGTCTTCCACTTCCGGTGTTAAATGCTCATAAGAATGTAAAGTTAAGTAGCATTTTTATACAATTACCATTATATTAGTGGAAATATCTGTCAAAACAGCAATATTATTGTTTATCGCGAAAACTTAAAGGACATTTCATCGTCCAGCAACATTTGTTATTGTGTCAGGCCTATATGTTATTTTGAAATAACAAATCAAACTGTGGTAAAATGGAAATATCTTGGCATTTTTGATAATGCTTCACACCATGTATAAGCAAACAGTGAGCCATCAGCCTTACTGGTCTGCAGCGCTGCACCTTGAAGAGTCCGTCCTGCCGCAGCCTGTAGTACAGGTAATACAGCTGGAAGTCGAAGGAGGACGGAGCCAAATCAAACGTCACATGAAGGTTTGATCCAAGCTGAGACACGTTCAGGGTCTTTGGCTTCCAGACTGAGGAGACAGAACCAGAACTCTGGATGTGCACCGACATGCAATGATATGAGATAAAAACATTGACATGCATGAATATGTAACAACTTCTGGATCTATTTTTATTCTTACATCTAAACAAAAGGTATCAGGTCGCATATTTATATCTAAATACTCACAGACACACATTCTCTGTCTGTGTCTCGTTCTTATTAAAGTTTTATAAGTTTTATACTGAAAGAAATTGATTTGGAAAAATGTTACTTTTGTGTTTTCTTTTATAATTATGTTATTTGTATGAATTGTTTTAATTTTTACCTTTCAAATATCAAAATTTCCACAGAACTTAATATTTTCTTCAAATGAACATTTTAACATGAAATGCAACTTTTTGCACATGAACAGTTTATGTTAAGATAAATAAGACTTATGTTCTCTTTGGGTGTGGAAAACATGCCACTTATTTTCGTTTACTGCTCTTTGCCTCGAAGAATGAGGAAAAGTGTGCGACAGCTTACCTCTGCACATGTTGCAACTGCCTTTAGTATCTTTTTTTTTTAGATATAACTGTACTTTGGAGCACTCCTGCTGCTATGCTGTCTTGGAAATGTTCTCAATCAAAATACGTCATTGCCGTTGCTAAGCAACATACCAAACACTTTACGTTTGTGCAAATCAGTTGCTGTGTGGTTAACTGTTGTCAAAAAACGTCACCGCCGTCAGTAAGCAACACTTTCTTCTCTTTTTTTATCTGAGTTTTATTTATATCTTTTAACGCTTTTAAATCCCTCTTTTCTTTCAGTTCTTTTTCTTTCATTGGCTTTTTTCTTCCCCTTTTCTTTAAAATTGTTTCTTCTTTTTTCCCCCGAACATTTTGTTTTCCATTTATTCCATTCTTTTCTCTGTTTTGCCCTCTTTCTCTTTAGAGATGTAGTTTTAATTATATGTGTACTTTTGCCAAAACCAGAGCACTAACGTCTACCCATTGTCAGAATCATACACAGCAACAAAAAACACAATATATGTTGAAAATAGGTTCATACAGGCGACATTAGGGCATAAAATAAAATAACCCTCCTTTCCCTCAGATCAGGAGTTTATAATAATTTCACTCCAACAATTTTATTAAGTCATATTTGCTGAAGCGATTGGTTTTTACTTGTGCATCAGTGAATGCAGCCAACATGGCTTCGCGTATGATGAACACAAAGAGAAACTTACATGGTTTGCAGACCAGATTGTCCAATCCAAGCAGGATTTCACATGCTGGGAACAGAAATATTAAATTTTCAGTAAAAATAAAACCATTCCTTCCCCTTCCTGATGAATAGAGACACTTTGACAGGGTTTTAATTACAAAGTAATTCATCGAGCTCATCCAAACGTGACTTACAGTTGGTCCTCAGGAAAGACGGAGGGAAGAAGCTTTCATTCATCAGAGACGGGAAAGGAACGACACGAACCATGTAGTCGGTGTCAAAGGTCAAACTACTGAATGGCTGACTGCTCAGCTTCTGCATGAGGAGAAAAATACTGATTATTAAATCTAGTAGTCAGATTACAGCTGAGTGAAAGCAAACAAAGAATCAAAAGAAGTTTATGTTCCACACAACTGTGCACCAGTCTCAATCTCGCCTCATTTCTTTACATTTTCATCCTAAGAAGCAAAAATCTTTTCTGGCTTCAGTTCAGAAAGTGTGAGGAGATTGCTCTAGGCAGATCTCACCGTGCTCCTGAAGGAGTAGTTGAGCTGCCGCGGGTCTTTGAGGATCAGGTGCTGACATTGCTTCCCGTCTGGATTTTTGTCCTCCAGATAAACTCTGAAGCCTTTAATGTGTTCGATTCCTGCAGAGATAAGATGGAAATGTCAGTTTCAGCTGTCCTCTTCATTCTTCCTTCTATACTCCTAACATTTAGGAATATAGAAAAACATTCTGCATGTCAAGGGTATTACAATTAGCTAAAACTAACAAAACAATGAAATTGCAACATTTGTTACTTTTTCACTTTAACATTGCACTGAGTCAAACAATCCAAACTAATTGAAAAACCTGTTCTTCTCTCCACCTGTTGGAGGCACAGCACTATGAACCATTGAAATAAACGACACAAAAACCTCTGAAGAAAATCAGTGAAACTTCCTGGTTCACAAAATGTGAACAAAAACAAAGCGGCATCACATTTTAGCAGTCGGATGATATCTCTTTTGTCTTTGGCAAAAAACTATGAACCATTTCTCCTGTTAGCATTAGACTAGCGTGTTTGTTTTGGTTGTATTTACCCATAATGCCCTGCACTGCAGTCCACTTCCGGCTTTTGGATCAGTCTCCAATCTGCTTGGCGTTAAAGCACACAGGCTGACGTTTTTAGAGTTTGCTATTTTGGTTTGCATAAGAGTTCAATTAAGCATTCATAGCTCCCCAAACAAACCGGACTTTCTAGACAAATGGACTGGAGTTTGATTAAAGTGGACCAAACAGGCCTGGTGTGAATGATGCAGCCTACATCTGCAGACCTGAATTAAAGTGAACCTCTGCCTGCAGTTTATGTTCCTCCAAATTCAAACCTCTTTTTCTCTAAATCAGAGTAAAATGCTTTCGGAAATAATTATGGGACGCATTTCTGTGGACATAATTTGGACCTGTCCCTTTGTTTCCTGTCTTCACCCCTCCCATCCTCTTCCATTTGCTCCCTCCTCCTCCCAGTTCTTCCCAGCTAAATCTCCTCCTCTTTGAAAACATCTGTCTTGTAATTACACCTTCACATCCAACAGACATGTTTTTCCCATTAGCTCTGCAGGAGAGGCAGAGAAAAAGTGGAGGGACAGGTTTCTGTGTCCTGAGGCAGATTCCTGAACATGTTCTTCCGTTTCTCTCTGTGACTTGAGTAGAATTTGCATTTTAGCAGCAGCAGCAGCAGCAACTGATGCATTTTTACAGCATTGGGTGATTTGACATTGTGCACAGAGGATGAGTCATGGATTGGCTTTGTTTTTCCCGTGTTCGGGAAAAACAAGTGCAAAAAAAAGTAAAACTGCAGAGGGAAATCAGGCATTTCCGTTCACTTCTGATCCCTGGAGTAATGCAGCCTGGCAGCAGCAGACAGAGGCAAGCCGAATCCATCCAGAACCACTGAGCCATCAATTTCCAACGGCCATTATTATCAAAAATGGCCATTAAACAATCCAGACTTATCAAATGCAACAGGCGAGATATGAAGTCCTGATTTGCGGATGAAGCAAAGCCAGGAGGAAATCCCCAGAGTAGCCGAAACATGAGCTCAGATTTATTTTGTTCCCAGGCTGAGAGGAAGGTAGCAGCGTCTTTCTTGCTCTGATCAGGTTTTCATTCATTTTTAAACAAAAGTGAGCTTTTTATTTTGACTACGCTGCCATAATTCACTTTCCTCATCTATTTTTCTTTTCATCAGTTGATGAAGTGACACGTCTCGTTTCCATAGCAGCTTTGTTTCTAATGTTTTCTGTCCATTGGACCTTTTAAGACCAATAAGACACAGTAAACACTGAGTTGTTACTGTAAGTACATTACCCTGTTGTAACAACACATTATTACTTTATTGAAAGTTTAATACATAAAAAAGATTTTAAAAAGTGTTGTTAATTTGGTATATTAGTCCTTAATATACCAAACTTTACATACAACTTTGTTTTGTCTGATTATAAAATCCAATTTAATGATTAGTTACTCAGTACTTTACTAGCCTTTTTACCAAATACACTGCAAAAGTTTTGAATTAATTTCTAAAGCAAAATTCCTACTATTCTTTAAATAAGATAAAAGTAACTTATACGTAACTTTTCAGCAAGATATAGGAGCTTCTTTTAAGTTAATTCCTAAATATTGATGAAAACGTGTTAGTTTCACTGACTGATTATTTCCCTTATAACAAGACATTTTCCCATGTAATAAGTGAAATAATCTGCAAAGAGAATTATACGTTTTCTATCGACATTAAAGCATACTTTTACTTGAGTAATTTATTGGAAACCTAGTAAAAGGTAAAAACTTTGGTTGCTCTATCCACCTGAGTGCAGCGCAGGATATTGGGATGTCATACGGAAACCATGGAAACGACTGGAAAACTCATCTGTGCATCCCTGTTTCTGGAGCGCTTTTATAGATCTCCAGTGAATTCCAGACATAGTCATTCATAATGAAAAGAACATGGAGGAGTTACACAATAAAAATGTCAATACTGCAAAAACACAAAATCTTATCAAATAATTTTGGTCTAAATATCTTCGTACACTTGAATTAAGACAAAACTATCTTATAAATACATGTTTAACAAGAAAAAGGAAGTGTTTTAAGTCAATAATTCCTTAATGTTGTTTAAAAAAGTATAAAAGATAATTTGCCAATGGAACAAGACATTCATCCCATATTATAACTTATAATATAGTTAGTAGTTATATATTTCACTTAGAACCTTTTCATCAATATTAAGGAAATGTTGACTGAAAATAAGCTTGTATAGATTGCTGAAAAGTTACTTACAGAACAATATTTTATTTCAAGCATACTAGAATATTTGCATTACAAAAGAGAGCAGAACTACTTGGTAAGATTTTGTGATTTTGCAGTGCATGTAAGCGTGACACAGTGATTTTCTGGAAGATATCTGCCTCCACCAGAAAACAACAGGCAGGTTTGTCACAGAGAAAAAGAGAGAGGGGTGTGCCTTACCATACACTCTCTCACACACACAGTTGTGTTTTCATATATTATGGGGATTTTATATTGACTTCTATTCATTTTCTACAGCCTAGCTCTTACCCTAAACATCATATACCTGACCCCTAATCCAAAAACAGCTTTTCTCATGGGGACCAAGGAAATGTCCCCACATGGAGCAGTGGTCCCCACAACCCCACAATGTAGACAGAAATACGGTAGGCCCCCACGAAGACATAAAAACCTGGATCATACTCACACTCACACACACACACTCACATTCCTTCACGGTCAAATCGTGGTATTGTTGTGTGAGATGTGATCCTTTTTTCTCTCCGGCTCCAGGTCCGATCAAAGGGACACACAGTTCTTGGTAATCTTAGTACTCTGAGTGGTTTAGGATCTCATTTTTCCTCTCTCGGCAGTCTGTCTTTTACCTTTCAACCTGACTCGTGTAAACACAGACAGACACTTGGAAAAGTTGCAGACAAAAGGTACCTAGTGGACTTGCAGACCAATGGACGACCACAGCAGCCTGGTCGTCACAAGCCAGGTGGCTGAAGGAGATGTTGGATACCTCATGGATCACGTGTTTCCCCAGTGGGTAGCTTAATGAGCAGTCTGCAAAAAGAAAAAAAAAGCACAGAGGGATACCTCAGCACTTGCTGACAACATATTTGCATTGCTTAAAAGGAACTTATTAAGAAAAAATTATGTTTTTCAACATAAAATAGCTGTTTTCTGGCAACACGTTGATGTTTTTAAGTGTCTGGAAAAGGAACCGCTTCAAAGACCTCCTGATCAAGTCACAATCAGAGAGCAATGCAGTTTTACCTAGCATCCCAAGCTGAGTTCCAGCATGTTTGCTCAGCTGGTTCTACTGCTTTATGCGCTGTACAATGGCTGCTGACAAAAACAAATGTTTTGTTGTCGACTTACCATCCAGAAACCACTTGCTACAATCTTGTTGATTGTGTAAGAGGCTCTACATCTGCTCTTCAAAGATGTACAGTAATATAATTGCGCATCTGTTTGCAGCCATTTTTATGTGTGAGGGTAAACTTTGAGTTGGGGGCGTGGCCATTCACAGCTCTTTGGATTTAAAGTGACAAGACACCATAAAACAGCTCACAATAGCCAGAACTGATCTGACTGAAATCTCATCATCTAAAAATTGTTTTGTGTAATAAACATGTTTTGTTTAGACTTATTATAATTTGTTCAAGGAAAAAAAAAAGGTCACCTTTAAAAGCTGGTTAGGTGATATACTGGCCAAATCGGCTTCTGTGCACAGTTAGTTTATCAGTTTTGTTTCCAGTGAAACAAAAATTTAAACAATTCAATTTCCCTTCAACTGTTTGATTTGAACCATCTTGTTTTGCAGCCTTTTATGTTAAATATGTATACCTCAGCAGCTGTCAATATTTTTTCAGGCAGGAGATTTTTGCCCTTTAAAGTTGCAGTGATTATAAATAGCACTGGAGGATTAATTTACAAAGAAATTTTGCCGTTTGTGACTTACTGCACTGAAAAAAAGAATTACCAAATATTTTTTTGCGTAGTTTCTAATATGCATATTTTAGCAAACTTGTTATAAAACAAAATAACTTACAGATTTTTAGCAACATATGAGCTTGTTTTAGGTCAATAAAGTACTGCTTCTAATGGCAAATTATTTCACTTATGACATTTTTCGCATTCATAGGTAAAATAATCTGCCAGTGGAACTTGTAGTTTTTATAGACATTCAAAAAATTCAGATTTAGAACAAGCTAGTACATCTTGCTTGTGAGTTAGTTTTGTCTCATTTCAAATGTAATCAGATATTTATGCTAGAAACTAGAACAAAAATACTTAATAATATTTTGTGTTTTTGTAGTGTAGTTGTCTTAAAGCCAAAGTCAGACAACTGAGAGCTGCACATGAAACTCTTGATTCATTGATACAAAAGGACTTGTAAGAAAATATCTGGTTCTGCATTAATGGGTCAAGAGGCCATGTCTTTGAATTACCCCAATGCTTTATGAAAACTAATGATACCGCGGCTTTGTTGCAGGTTTAAGGTGGTTTTGTGTAAACAGCATCTAAGATTTGAGCCTCTGGGTGGGAGGTTCCCCAGAGAACAGATAGCTGACATCTGAGGCGGTAACCATCAATGGTGCTTATTTTACTCCTTCTTAAAAGTAACATTACCCAACTTTAAATTGTAATGTGTTCTGAGGTTTCTGTTGGTTCCCTCAGGGGCTAGTGTTGTCATCCACCTCAAAATGTAGATGATAATGTTTGTTTGCTCACCTCAGTTTATCAAACACCAAGGACCATAAAGTGTTAAGGTACACCCACGGACCTTTAAACATGTAGCATAATTTTTTAAAATGTAAGCTTAAGTTAAGAAACTTTAATGGGAGTCTGAAGCAAACACCTAATAAAATAGATCACAAGAATTATGCCAACAGAACAGAGGCCACGCCAAACGCTTATAAGATCTAAGCTAACAGCTAAGAAGGCTCAAACTCAAGCTAAAAGCTAATAAGGCTCAAGCTATCAGCAAATAAGAGTGAGGCCAATAACTAAGAGCCAAACTAACAACAAATAAGATTCAAGCTAACAGATAATAAAGTCAAGCCAATGATATTAAGTGTCAAGGTAAAAGCTAATAAGAGTCAAGCTAAAAGGTAAAAAAAAAACTTGAACTAGACGTTAATGAGCTAACAGTTAATAAAGATAAGCTAAAAGCTAATAAGGGTCAATCTAACAGCTAAACAAGTCAAGCCAAAATGTAATAAGATACGGTCACTAAACGTTTTTTTTCCAGGATGTGTCCACTTTTCACGTTCTTGTTTTTCTGGGGACCAAGGATTTCACATTTGACTTCAGATTTTTTTGTCAAAGTTTTTAGAGAAATGATGCCAGATGAGTGATTTCTGTCAGTTTCTGTAACATGTCTGCTGCTGGAACTAGCCGATCAGTGTTCTTGCCAATAACAGTAAACACGTAAATTATGCTTCAGTTTTGTTTCTATAACACATAAAACAGTGAAAGAAGCCATGACGTGAGATGGATTAGAGGAAAAAGACCAAACTAAGGAAACAGGCAAAAAAAGGAGGTGTGAATTTAGACACAAGTCACTGTTCAGAGCCGGGTCATCTTCAGGCCTGAAGGAAGAAGGTCACAGCTGGCTGCTCTTCTTCCTCCTCCTTCTTATCTTTCATAGAATTTAATAGGAAGGGAAAAGATTTTGTCACTATTCTTCTTCCTATTGAATCTTTGTCCTCAGATTTATATCATAAGACAAAGTCTGGGAGACAGAATTCAGTGAAGGATGAAGATGGGTCCCGCCTTCTCCTTTTGTTTCTCCTTCCAGTTGGGATTCAACTTTCAGGGTAGGAAGAAGAAAATGGATGATAGAGAGGCTTCTTCTCTTGCTCAAAATCCATATGTGTAAAAACCATGAGATCTGTGTTTGTTATAAAAGAAAGAATTGATACAAGAACAGCGACCTGAGGCACATCATACATATCCAGAATTGCATTTAAATGTAGCAAAAAAAACTTGTAAATTGCAATTCTCTAACTTTTTTTTGCAAAAACAATTGGTCCAAGCACAGAGCCCTGTGGAACACCACCAGTGACCCTCAAGTGGAAAGATTTGTTGTAAATATACATGTAAATAAATAAATCTTCCAATTTGTCCAATTATCAGGCAATATGCGATAAATATCCACCATTATGCTGATGATACTCAGTTATATGTATCCATGATGGATCCAATCTGTTGGGTAGATCACCGCCATATCTAGAGGACATTAAAACCTGGACAACTCTAAAATTTCTTCTTTTAAATTCTGACAAGTCATGAGTGGCTGTTTCTGGACCAGAACCTCTGAAAAAGAAGCTGCTTAGTCAATCACAGTAGAGCACATTGTGTTATTTATTGTACTTATTACTTTATTGTTTTTAAATCTAAAATTAATATTTCCTAAGTAAGATTGATTGTTGCAACTAATCGTGGATCCCTTTAACTTTTTGTTTTCTGTCAGTTATTTTTCTCTCATCCGCTTTGGCAGCATCAGCTGTCAACACCAAAAATAATCCTACATCAGTTCATGTGTTTCTTTTTTATGTCTCTGGTCTGTCGTCCCAGACGGCCGCTTGTTCTGATTCTGTTGGAAATTTCATCGTGTTAATGGGGAGTTTTTCCTCTCCACTGTCACTACATGCATGCTCTGTAGGAGAGATTGCTGTAAAGTCAATGACTCGATGCAGTCTGCTGGGTTTCCTTAGAAAAAAGACTTTTTGATGATGTTTCCTTGCAACATTTTTGGCTGTGAAACAGAAACTTTTCATTTCTTCTTTTGAATGAAGAAATTTACAAATTTTAAGAAAAAGTTAAGAAAATTTAAGCCTCAGCAGCGACTCGGTTTAAATTTATTCACATCTCATTTCTGCTCATCAACAACCGACTGGAGGTCAAAGGTCTTCTCGCTTCATATTCCCCGTGACATCACTTGTTATAGAAAGGAGGCCTGACTCTCCTCCTTCGTCCTCCATCCAGCTGGAGAAGAGGAACCACTGAGGTGTGTCAAGCAGGAAGGATTGTCACACTAACACGCTCCAGTGCCTTAATTTGCCTCAAAGTATGAAGGTTTTAACTTTTATTTCTCAGAAGCAACACTTCAAAGTCTCATGACCTCCTGACCCCTCAATAATCCCAGAGATACTGCACATTTGGATCAAATTAAATTCAATATGTTCGCTAGAAAACATCTGTCCATCTATATGTTTACATTCAAAGGACCCAATGTGGATAAGAAAACACAAAACAAAAAGCATTTAAAAAAATTAGATGAAGGCAATTAAAAAAAAACAACAAAAAAACATTTGAGAAGTTATTCATAAAAATCTCCATGCAATTTGAACACTTCTAGATTTTGGATTTCAAAGTAAGAAAACAACTAATTTGGATATATAATGTAGATCCTGTAGCACTGGAAAAACACAAAATCTTACCAACTATTTTTGGTCTAACTTTTAGTACAAAAACATTAACACACTTGAAATAAGACAAAACTACTTCACAGGCAATGTCTCAGCAAGATTTAGAAGTTTGTTTTAAGTCAATAAATTCTTAATATTAATTTTAAAAAGTACTACTTTCACTGTCAGATTATTTTACTTCAACAGGACAAGTGTCTCCAGTGGAATTAGCGTTTCATCATCAATACTGAATAATTTCTGGCTTAAAACAAACTCCTACATCTTGCTGAAAAGATACTTGTTAATTAGTGTTGTCTTAAATTATACTAAGACTTTTTGCATTAGAAGTCAGACCAAAAATAGACCAGCATAAGCACACAAAACTGTATATAATGTATAAATAAATATGTGCTGCATTTGCTTTACTAAAAACTACCAAGACATTCAAACACACACACAAAAAGTGATGTACAAAAAGAGATTTTAAAGCCTTTCCTCACTCATGGTCACGGACAAAAGCGGGAGGCAGGGATTGGCCACGGCTCAGGAACTTGACTTTACGAGTTAAAGGAAGAAAAGATGAAGGAGGCAGCGGATGGGGGAAGTAAAAGTGGCTGACACCGGGGACTTGTTAAAAAAAAATAGAGGAAAAAGACAGACAATGGAAACAATCTAATCATGATGCCTGAACGCTTGTTTTTGTTTTGTTTTTTGTTTTTTTTAAATGTTTTTTGTTGTTTTTTTTTGTAAAAATGTATTTTTAAAAATGAATTCAAAGCAGCAGATCTCATCTGTTGATGAATTTTCAGGGACTTAAGGAAAAGCTGAAGATGAGGAAATCAACACTGAGAACAAAGGATGAACTCTACATTTGTTACGTTTTCACATGCTGTGGTTCTCTTTCATACTGCAATGTCAAACGATCCAAACTCTTTTAAAGAACATGTTCCCTTCCTAACCTGTGGGGGCACTGCACCTGGAACCACTGAAGAAAACAAAAATGGACTGGCGTCAGATTTTACAGCTGTAGGATTTCTTTTTTGTCTTTGACTAAAGACCACAAGCCATTTCTCGTGCTAATGCTAGCAGTGGTTTGGTCGTATTTACCCAGAATACCCTGTGCTATAGTTCACTTCCATTTGTATGCAGACCAGAGTTAGATTACTTTCTAGACAAACAAACTGCTTATTGAAGCAGAATAAACGTTAGGTTTAACTATCTAAAGGTTGGTGTGAATGCACTCTTAATCCAAATTAAAACTTAAAATAAAAAACTCAAAAACACCAAATGAGATTTTTTTGCAAGACTGCTAACTTTAAAAGGAAACTTCCTAAGCACAAATACATGCTGCCAAGAACCACAAACGTGTTTACAACCGATTACCTGCTGCACACGCTCTGAGTTCACACCACAGGGGAGCGCTGTAGGCAACTACACTCTTGTGTTGTTAAAATTAGTAGTGAACAACAAGTAGGAACATAATTTGTTTGTTTTTTATTCTTCCAATTCACCAAAATCAGAATCAAGATAAATCAGTCATTCAGTTCAGAGAAAAACTCACTGTCAGTCCTGAAGGTGACAAACAATTTACGAACTCCCTCTGCAGCAGACTGCACCTGCAAGACAGAAACACAGACAATTTAAGCTTAAAAATGGCAAAATCAGTAAACCAGAGCTCCCAGTTTATATATGGGATTACATCCTTCATGCCAATAGCTTAAAAGAGAATATGAACCCATTTTAATAAAAATATCCAGCTTCATACCGTAAAACATCACTAAATTTAGGTGAAGTGTGAAGTCAGAGCAAACAATGTTTCTTCTCTTCTGTACTTCAATATTTATCTGATTTTTTATGACAGGGGATAAAGACATGTGACTCCGTAAACATGTGACTAGTTATTAAGCTTAATTAGCTAGCAAATGCAGCTTGTTGTTAGCTTAATTAGCTAGCAAATGCAGCTTGTTGTTAGCTTAATTAGCTAGCAAATGCAGCTTGTTGTTAGCTTAATTAGCTAGCTGTTATGAAATGCAGCCTGTGGTTAGCGTAAGCAGAAATCTGTTGGTATAAGAAGACTGCTGTTAAATAATTAGCTAGTTGCTTATGCTAACTCCAAAAAGGGACTCAAGCAAAAGAAATAATACACTTAATGAAAAAAAAAAGAAAATTAAAGGTGAAAATGAAATGGTGAAAAGTGCATCTCTATAAATAGAGATGCACTTTAAAAATGGCTTATAGGTTAAATAAAACTACAGCCAAATAAAAATAAAATCCACACATCTTTTCCCACTACATGTAAGGCACGTATAAAAACTAAATAAAAACAATTGCATAAGGAATGCATTTTAATTTGTAATGTGTGTTTCTAAAGTGTGTCGGCATATTTACTAATTAAATCATTTTTATACTTTCCCAGTAGCTTCTATAGCTTTGGAAGGTTTTTCTGTTATTAGCATTTACACATTGATAAAAATTTTATTCTCTGCACTTTATCCATTTAAACATATTGGCACATGCTCAATACATGCCAGAACTGTAAATAAGTAGCATTTATTCACAAAATTGGCAACCATCAACTTTGACCTCAACAGGTCAGAGTTGATGAAGAAACAGCAACTTTCTTTGTTTGGAATACAAATTTTGTGGACTTTAAAGAGTTTTTTTCTGTCTAGGATTGGGAGATTTGTAAAGAAGATACGAACTACATCATTGATCACTACATCCAAAGCCAACCCTGCAGCCTGAAGTTACCATATACTCCGTCTTCTCCTGCACAAAAACATATTATCCCTTCAGGCATATTTCAACAAAGGTCTACCAAATTTATAGCTCTCACATTGCCTTTTATGTTGTCCTGCACATACAACTTTCCACTTTTAGTCTCGTTAGAGGTGTCAGGCTGTGGCCACATGCAAGAACCACAAATACACACCTGAAAGCAATAAGGTCGAACCCCAGCTGTGTGTGAGTGGATGCTATAGGAGGTGTAGCGTGCTTATTAGCAGCCACTGTACCACAACAACCCGTCCATACAAACACATACACATCTGCTGGTAATTATGTACTTGTGAAAACCTTCATTGGCGCCCTACATTCCTCAAACTAAACTAAAGCCCAAATTCAACTCCTGACCATCAACTTTGAAGAAACCAGGTCAACAAATGCTATAAAAATATTTACTGGACATTTGGAAATCCTCAAACACTTTTTAATCTTTTTTAGACGTTGCCTTCAGCCTGCCTGCACTGCTGGGTTGACCTTTGACCCTCAGGTTTTACGTACGGCTGTGTGCCCTGATATCCCACTGGCAGCATGAACTGAGAGGGTTAATTACAATGCAGGGAAGTTTTTCCCCTGGGAGACAAACATTTTTTATGATTCTCACCAATAAGTTGCCTTTAATGCCACTTTTTTGAACAATGTGACCAAGAACATTACAATCATGTACAACAAAAACACATTTAAACACATTCATCTGCAACATGGAGGCAGATGAGCTTTTGGGGAACTTTTATTCTTTCTAAGCTGCAGATGAAACCATTTTGGATTCGATTTGGATTATTTTACATTCTGGATAAAAAGAGGAGATAGGAGACTTTAGAGATTGGAGGATTTCTCTTTCGTCTTTGGCGAAAAACGATGATCCATTTCTCCTGCTAGCGCTACGCTACAATCAGCCAGTTATTCGTGTAGCAACAAGACATTTCAAAATGCTTCGCATCATAAAAACATAAACATACAAATTCACTGAAACATTTTGTCATCATTGCACATCATAATGTTCATTAATGTTTCATTTGTATTATTTCAATAGCAAATCTAACCAGGTGGGTTTTTATTCTAAGTGTTTTGGCTGTTTTGCAGTTTTCTGGGAGTTTGTTCCAGATTTGTGGTGCGTAGAAGCTGAATGCTGCTTCTCCATGTTCTGTTCTGGGATGCACAGCGTGTTTGGATTACGTATTCACAGCTCAAAAAACGAACCGGACTTTCTGGGCAAATGGACCGGAGTTGGATTAAAGTGGAGTAAACAGGGATAAAAAAACAGATAAAATGTGTCCTAACCCTTCAGACTCTTTGAAAATGCATTTGTTTTAGTTCCACACATGGAACATATCTGAGTTTTTGTGAGTTTCGGTACCGGGCCATTCAGACTGCCAGATATGGGTCACATTTTCCTGCTGTAACCACCTCTGATATGAGGTTACGAAACAATAAGAACAACAACAAAGCCTGTTTTACGAAACCCAGAGGAGATCTGCTGTCTCTCTACAGGTAAAGACAGAAACTGCATAAAGTGAGAAGTAATTTTATTCCTCCTTTCAGTTATTTTCTCCTCCTCTTCAAAGTTTAAAGCAGATTCTTGCCAGAGTTTTTGATTGCTGCAATCAAAAAGCTTTTTTTTCTGTCACAAAAGGCTGATATTGGCAGGAGCCGTGTGTGTTCGGACCCCCACCGGGGCAACAAGGAGCTTCAATCACAAGAAACAAGGAGGCAACGCTGCTGCTGTCTGTCGTAATGCAAGTGTTTGTTACACAGAACCCTTCCTCCCACAGCAATTACCAGCTTCCTGAAGACGAATAATACTTAACGACTTTAGTCTGAGGGGGAAGGTGAGAGTTCGCACCCAAAGCAACTCTTATTCTGAGCCAGTGACATTTCCTGCCCCCCCAGTTAGAAATTAAGATTCAATGCTGAATATTCACATCATGAAAACAGAAATTTGAACTTTTGTTTTCAAATTAAAAAATCTAATTGATGCTTTTGATGCTTAAGGAAGTTTTGCACTGCAAAAACAGAACATCTAACCAAGTATTTTTGGCCTAGTTTCTATTGCAAATATCTTAGTAAACCTGAAATTAGACAACACTAACTTAGTAACTTTTCAGCAGAAGAAGTTTTAAGTTAATAACTACTTACCAAGTTACCAGTTTCATTACAAAATGAAACTGGAAATGAAAATGTTATCAGTAATAATTTTCCATTAATATTAAAGAATTATTAGCTTAAAATAAACTCATATCCTGCTGAAAAGCGTAATGAGATATTTACCCTAGAAACTAGACTAAAATTGTTGGAAAGATGTTTGTTTTTGCAGCGCAGCTTCAGAACTGCATTTACCAAACAAAAGGAAAGTTTTCAGCAAGGTTGCTTTCAATTACCAGAGGGGGAAAAAAAATCAGATTTTTAGTTTTTGTCTTGCTGACTAAGGGAAAATTTCCAATTTCACTGAGAAAACATAAAATCTAACCAAGTATTTTGGCTTAGTTTCTTGTGCAAATATCTTAGTAAACCTGAAATTAGACAAACAAAAAATGCTGGCAAGTTAAAACAAAATTATTCCTTTCCTTAATATTGATGTAAAAGTTTTAGCTCCACTGGCAGATTATTTCAAGACATTTTTCCCAAATTATTATTGAATTAATCTGTCAGTGGAGCTAGAACTTTTATCAATAATAAGGAATTATTGACTTAAAACAAGCTTATATATATATATTGCTAAAAAGTTACTTGCAAGTTAGTTTTGTTTTATTTCAAGCGTACTAAGATATTTTCACTAAACTGTACCAAAACTACTTGGTAAGATTTTGTGTTTTTGCAGTGTAGAGTTCAACAGACAGCGAAAGAGCTTTCTTCTTTCCTGTTCCCAGGTGTTGTTTTTAACGAGTAATTACTGTTTTAGCTCCATCTGGCTCCAGAGCCCAGGGGCCAAACAGACAGAGACACATCAGCGAACCGCTGCATGACAATAAAAGAAGCAAAAACGCCAGAGAAAAAATGGCAAACGATGAAAACTTAAGTTAGATGGACTGAAGAGCAGCTGTCTGATCTCACTGCAAAAATCCACTTTCTAAAAACGACATAAGAACAACATAAACACAGGAAAAAAAAAACAACAACAAAAGATCAGAGAAGAAAGAGTTTCCCCTGGGAATCCCCGAGCCACACAGACTCAAACTCGGCTCCCGTTGTAATCAGACAGCTAATTGCAGCCTCACTTAGCTAAAACTGCAATTAATCAAACCAGAGGGAGGAGCGGTGGAAGGACTGGAGGAAACAGAGGGAGAGGTAATCTGAACGCCTGCGGGGAAAGAAGAGATGCTGGAATCTGATTAAACAGGAACTCCTTCAATTACAGCTTTTTAAGGTTCATGTAGCAGACGTCTCCTCTCCTCGTTTTGTTTAGAGTGACCGGACCAGTTCCAGATGTGGGGAGAAACAAATTCATGTCTGACCTTTAATCAGCGTAAACGAGCAGAGAGAGGCGGGATTAGAGCTGGATTAAGGCAACCTGCAGCGGGAATCATCAGTCACGCACCGACTCCTGTCAGGATCCTGTTTATCAGAGACAAACTGCTTTCATTTACTAACCGAACTGAAGAAACACAAATCCTTACCAAATACTTTTGGTCTAGTTTAGTGCAAATGTCTTTGTACTCTTGAAGTAAAAGAAAACTAACTCACTTATAACTTTAGCAAGTTGTTTTAAGTCAATAATTCCTTGATATTCATGAAAAGGTTCTAGTTTGGTCTGGTCTCCAATGCACAAATCTTGGTGCATTTAAAATAAGACGAAACTAGCTTACAAGTGACTTTTCAGCAAGAAATATGAGCTTGTTTTAAGTAAATAATTCCTGAATTGTGATGAAAAAGTACTTGTTCCGATGGCAGACTATTTCTCTTCTAACATGGGAAAATGTCTTGTAAGTGAAATAATCTGCCAGTGGAACTAGAACTTTTTTGTCAATATTAAGGAAATTTTGACTGGAAAGAAGTTCCTATATGTAGCTGAAAAGCTACTTATGAGATAGATTTATCTCAATTCTAGCCAACTAAACTTTTTGCACAAAACTACACCAAAATACTTGGTAATATTTTGTGTTTTTGAAGTGTAGGACTTCCCTGATCATCAGAAGCATTAATTAGAATTTTCAAGTAGAAGATAAAGTTCAGTTAGTTTTAACTAGTTTTTATTAGTTATAATGTTTAGTTTTAGTTTTTATTTTATTAGTAGCTTCAGTGTTTTTCATTCTGGTTAATTGTTAGGTGCCAAATTAAAAAAGGTCAAAGTATTGTGATTATGTATTCATTGGTTAGGTAATGGCTGCTCAACAGAACATGTTCAAAAAATTTACTAAATTATTATTAAACAACTAACTGGAGTTTTCTCCCTAATTTTGCTGTCGCCATTTTGTGGACTATCATAGCTTAGAGTATGGAGTGGCGTAATTTTACATTAAAAAAACGTTGAAAGTTTGAAAGGTCAATAGATTCACAAACACGAAAACAAAAGATATTAAATCTAACATTTTGATATGTCTGTTAATTTTATATAACACAATATAGTTCCAGTTATATTTTTTCCCCATTAATTCCTGTTTTTATTTATTTCAGCTAACGAAAGTGACAAGGCTCGTGCATTACAGAGAGCTTTTAAATATCTCTGTAGGGTGCTGGTTTCAGATGTCTCTAAGCTCCAATTCTCTTGAAGTTTTCCTCCTCAAAGGAGAAATAATCCTAAATATCTTCACTTTATTAACTAATATGCAAAGTGCAGACTTTCCCATCGTTGCTTTGGTTCTGTTTCCTGCTTTCAGCTTCAGCTGTGATCAATCACAGCCAGAGCAGAAAAATCAACATTTTGATCACATTTAAAAAAACACAGATGGAACTATGTGGAACTTTGAGCTTGAACTTTGAGCACCACATACAGACTTTAACTCTTCTCTTATCAGCTGATCTCAGATCCGCAGCGAATGCTGGAGAAATAATCTCCAAGCTGGAGCGAGGAGCAACAAAGCCGGCGCTGTGTGTGAGCGTGTGTTCAGGAGCAGCCAACCAGAGATTTCCCACCGCAGGAACAAAACCTGCAGCTTCCTCCTCCTGCATGACTGCTCCTCAATGACCCCCCCACCCAGCACCGGCCTCCTTCCTCCTCCTCACCCCAGAGGAGCCACTCTGATCCCGCTGTGAAGGTTTGTCCTTTAAAAAAGCTTTTCACTCGCTTCGCTCTTATCACAAAGACAGGAGTCAAGACAAGTCCTGGCCGCTCTGCAAACAGATGAGTCACATGACTCGCAGGTAACACCTGGGTTTCCTCTGCAGGTGGTAACCAGAGGTGGGCAGAGAATAAAGAAATATACTCAGCTAAGAGTAGCACCACTTCGACATATTTTCACTAAAGTAAAAGGAAATTAGTCAAGAAAGAGTAAAAAAGTATTTGGTACTTATGTACTGATAATCTCTTAATATTTATAAAAAAATATATAATTAGAGACCAAATTACAAAGTTAAGTGGAAAGTTTGGTAATTTAAAGACCAAAACGACAAAAGTCCATACAAGTAACAAAAAAATAACAAAAATTAAACAACATTTTTTTTTTCCAAATTTGTTTCTTTCAATCAAAAACTTATGAAACTTTAACAAAAACTGCAGGTGTGTGTCTGGTGAATGTTTGGTTAAAACATGTTTTGTTTTTCATTCAGTGGGTAGAAAATCCAGGTATTTCCCTCAAGTAAGAGTCAAAATACTTCAAATTACTCAAGAAGAAGTAAAAAGTACAACGCAGTATAAATACTCCTAAAGGTACATCAAAAAAAAGTTACTTAAATAAATGTAATTGAGTAAATGTAACGAGTTTCTACCCAAATCTGAGTGAGGACTCCAAGTAACGATTGTGTTACTAATTGGTATATTTCACTAAAATATTCTGCATTTAGTTTGTTTTGCTTCCTGTAATTTTCTTGTGAAAATGTAAATGATGCGTTATTTTAATTTTGTAATTTTAAATTTTGACAGTTTGGTGTAGGGCAAAAGAAGGAAAGGTGCCTGAGGAAGGTCAAGTTGGATGCATTTTTCAATCAAGCCTGATTTTACGACCCTAATGGTGACATTTGAATGACAGCAGAGTAGTTGTAGTTTGGCTTTCATGCAACTTAAACTTGGCTGAAGGCTTTTAATTAAGATAACTGACCAAAATATATCCTAAAAACACTTTCACTTTGGCAAAGGGACCTTTAGGATGCTACCTGAAGTTAGAGGAGCAGAAAATGTTTTTTTTTCTTCAGAAATCCTGTAGGAATTAGAACAAAATACTCCACTTTGCTTGTTGTGAGCCTCAGAGGAGGAGCATCTGATTTCATCCTGGTTTCCATCGCTACAAAAGACACGTGTTTCGCATCGGCCGCCCATCCGGCCGTGACGACCTCGGATTCCCCCCTGATGCCAAAAACACACCGAGGCCCTGGAAGGTGACGAGACGCGATTCAAAACAACGCCGCAGAACGACAAGGATGACAAATCCAGACAAGGATGTGGAGGAAGCAGGAAGATTTCCTGGTTTTCCTCCACAGAGACGGATGTGATCGCTTCAACAGATGTGCTTGAAAGGAAGGATCCATCACCCTGTCCTTCTGGACGGCTTTGGGACAAACTTCACTGCTTAAGCAGGGAAAAAATATGTTTCTTTAAAAGCAACCTGAGTATTTCCCCATAAAAACCCAACATGTTCATGCACTGTGAGGTACGCAGGAAAATCTTTATCAGTGATATTCAGCTGGAAAAGCTACATTTTTAAAACAAAAACTGATTCACAGGTTCGAATCGATTTCTCCAATAATTTTTCATCAATTTATACAAACATCTCCAGAGATTTCTAGTAAATGTCGGTCAGCTAGTTGTTCTTATTGAGATATGTTACTATTATCAGCTACAGCTAATGATGGAGACCTTCAGGCGCTGCACCGGAAAAACCCCACAAAATCTGAAATATTTTTGGTCCAGTTTTTAGTGCAAATATGTTAGTTCACCCAAAACTAAAACTGACTTACAAGTAACTTCAGCAATATGTAGGGGCTTCTTTTAAGTAAATAATCCTTAATTTTTATGAGAAATTGCTTGTTCCCTGGGCAGATTATTTCACTTATTAAATAACAATAAATGTCTTGATATTTAAACAAGACATTTTTCCAATGTTAAGTAAAATAATCTGCCACTGGAAGTAATTGTAGTTTTTTTTAACTTAAAATAAGCTCTTTCTTGCTGAAAAGTCACTTATAAGTTAGTTTAGTCTTGTTTCAAATGCATTAAGATAATTGCACTTGAAACTAGACCTAAGATACTTGGTAAGATTTTGTATTTTTAGAGTGCATTATGTCATGTCCAAAAAAAAAAAAATCACACTTTTCCGATGTGAGATTTTTGTCACAGAAATAGTCGTACTGCCCTTATTTCTCAGTTCTATAAAATATGGCTTAAACTAAAGCAGAGAAAAGTGTTGATGTTTTTATATAAAAAAATATGTATTCCCCCTGGACACAAATAAATGTATAGTTTAGTTTCTAACCGGATGCAAAGGCACACCAAACAAAGTTACTTTATATTGGGCATTTAATTTAATTTAAATAACTGCTGCTGTATAAGCCAGTTTGTTAAATACATGATGACATGTTACGTTATGAATATTGGACGAACAAACAAGGCAATTTGTCCAGTTTTTGCTGTTTATTAAAACGTTTGCAAACGCAGCAGCCGCAGCAAAGGGAAACACAGGCAAAAAATCACACGCACACCCGTTGCCATGGCAACCGTCTGACAACAGCTCCTCTGGGTTCACAGAGCAGAGATTATATTCAAGTGTGTCAGGATTCAACACCAGGAAAAAAAACTTCCACAAAGAGAAAAAACTCCAAGTATAACATTCAGTCCGTTACAGTTTCGTGTTTCCAGGCTTGATGTTTAGTTTTGCGTTTTTTTCATAAGTGGCTGCGCAAAAATAGCGTCGCTTCATCAGCGAGTTAGACTCTGCTCTACTGATGATTCAGGAGTTGTGTGGGTTGCATGTTGTAGTGTTAACTGAACTGAAACACACCGACTTGCGCAGCACATGAACATGTTAAGGTGGTCAAAGTCAAGCTAGCATAACTGACCTACTTCCCATTTCCTCTATTTTTAAAAACTTCACAGACCTTTGAGACGCGATACCTTTGGACCTTATCTAGGTGTTAAAATTGCCGTGTTTCCATGAAATTTATTTTCAGAATTTCAATTTGCGCAATTTGTATTTGTAATTCCAATTCAATGGAAACCCAACTAAACCCATAGGTCCAACTATGGGTTTCCACTGAAACCATTGAAACCCATAGTTTCCACTGAAACCATTAAAACCCATGGTTTCCATTGAAACCCATAGTTTCCAGTGAAACCATTGAAATTCATAGTTTCCAGTTAAACCATTGAAACCCATAGTTTCCACTGAAACCATTGAAACTCATAGTTTCCAGTGAAACCATTGAAACCCATAGTTTCCAGTGAAACTGTAGGTTTCTACAAATTCTAATTGTGCAAACTCAAACCTAGCTAGTGCAAAAACTTATCGAATTTCTTTTTTAAATTGGCGTGTTTCCATTGAGCAAATTTATTTTCTTAAGATCGCCCAATTATATGGTCAATAGAAAATGAGAATGAAAATGATTTAAATTAAGCTCAGAGATGACTAAACATGACTAATAATTAAAATAGATTAATCAATCAACTAATTGACATTAATTGAGATTTCTGTTTCAATGGAAACCTATTAAAATGCAATCAGCAGTGGGGGGAGTTTTATTTTGAAAGATTCAGTCGTTTCTGTCCAGCTAAGTCTGTCTTTTGCTGAACTCCAAGTCATTCAGCCGCCTCTCCACCGGGTCTGTTGTTCCGCTCTTTTGTCTTGGACTGCAGCTGGGAACGAGATTCATTGTGTTCTCCTCTACAGGAAACCAAACACTTCAACCAGAACCAGAACCAGCAGGTGGAGAACCGGTTCATGTGGTTGCTTCGTTAAGTTCAAGAAGGCAGCAGGAAAAAAATTAAAAAGAGACTATTGTTGTTGCTGAAATATTGTTAAAGCCTAAGAACATGTAAGTTGTTCAATCTGGGAAAACTGTCAATTGTCTTGACCCAAGGAGATAAAGAAATCTATTATAAAAATAATAATAAAAGACATTTTCCCCTTAAAGAGAAAGATGATTTCATCAAATACAAAAATTAACATTAATTATTAGACTCTAAACTACAAGTTTACAACTGCTAGATCTATCAAATCAATTTAGCAAACACCTTTATGACTGCTAGTGTGATAAAATGAGTAAAACCAGGAAATATGTTAAAATATCTGCTGATTTAAAATGTAAATGCAATTCCAATTTAACTAAATGGAAAAAGATTACTTAAGCTGGATATTTATTATTTAATGAACAAATAAGTAGAATACCACTAATTTGACATGTTCATTCAGTGAGCTCTAAATTTTATTATATATTGTTGGTCTATTTTCTAGCATAGATATCGTAGTGTCTTACTTGTACTTGAGATAAAACTAAACTAACTTGTGATCAGTGATGGCATAGTTACTTTGAAAAAGTAACTTTAATCAGATTACTGATTACTCTTGAAAAAAGTAACTTAGTTACATTACTGACTACTTGATTTGGAAAATAACTAAGTTACATTCAAAGTAATTATTTTAGTTACTTTCACCAGCTGTTAACAACAACGCTCCACCACCTGTGAAAATCACACTGATCTAGCCAACACTTAATTACAAACTATTTTATGATAGTAACATCAACAATGTATTTCCACTTA
Source organism: Poeciliopsis retropinna (assembly GCA_010277075.1). Classification (NCBI taxonomy): domain Eukaryota; kingdom Metazoa; phylum Chordata; class Actinopteri; order Cyprinodontiformes; family Poeciliidae; genus Poeciliopsis; species Poeciliopsis retropinna. The sequence continues at coordinate 1,649,974 of VMRM01000004.1, read as the reverse complement.
TATGGTTGAACTGAAGGGGAGATCGTTTAATGGTTGCAACAGTACAAAAAAAAAAAAAAAAAAAAAACGTAAGTAATTTGTGTGTGTTTTTGTGTGTTTCTATTGCCTGGAAAACTCTAAGAGTGATTTTAAAGCCCCCACCCTGGCCCCAGCTTCCAGGTTGTGCGTTACGGCCGTGCGTTTGGTGTCACATCAGATCTCCTCCTGCCGCTCCACAATGCAGATGGCTGCTGCACAGATTTGTGACATTAATCTTAATATTAATTATTATAATGCCGTTTAGTTGCACAACTTTACAGGCTCGTTCATTCGTGGCCATCTTCAAATTTTATTGCGCTGTTCAGATTAGTCTCAGTGTTTGCAATTTTCAGGAGCGCAATGCGAAGCTTGACGTCATTCATAGGAAGTATATTAACTTGACATTAACAAAAACACAGCGGGACGGATCATCCGAGAAATTATGGACTAAAACTAACTGGATGTCGGACAAATTCTGGGATTTATTATGAGTCTCTGCTTATTTCCAAGCCCAAAAGAGTAACTTCACCCAAAAAGGTGCAACCTGCGACTCATTAAATTTGCAAGTGACTATTTTTTTTTTTTTTTTTTTTTAAAACGAGCTCAAAGCCGCTTATAATAATCAGACTTGGTGACAGAAACTCAAAATAGTTCCTGTTTTTCTACCAACAAAATGCGCATCTCTCTCCATTGTTTCCATGTCTGTCGCTGATATTGTCGCATAGAGACAGCGATCACTCAACAAGAAGCGTAGAGGAAATACATTTAAATAACAAAAGAAGACAGTAACGTAACAGTAACGCAAAGTGATTTCGAAAAGTAACTTTAATCTGATTACTGGATTTGAAATAGCAACGCGTTAGATTACTCGTTATTGAAAAAAGTGGTCCGACGTCAGTAATACTGCTTGTGATTATCTTTTCAGCAAGAAATGGGAACGTGTTTTAAGTCAACAATTTCTTAATATTGATGAAGAAGTTCTAGTTCCACTTATTACATGGGAAAAATATCTCCTCGTTATAAATGAAATATCTGCAAATGGAACTGGTACTTATTAAATCAATAGTTCCTTGTAAGTTATTTCAAATGTAATAAGATATTTGCACTGGAAACTAGACCAAAATTATTGATTTAGATTTTGTGTTTTTGCAATGTATTACATAAAAGCCGGACATTTTCCTTCAGTTACCAAGTCAAATACTGAAAAATGTTTTTTTTCCCCCACTGTTGATTGAATGCAAGCTTGCTGAAAACTTCAATTTTGTTCTGTAAAAATTCAAATAAATGTTCAGGACATCTGATCAAACCAGTTTTTCAAGGAGCACAATCAGTTTTACATTAAAGTGAATTAAAAACAAGCTACTTTTGACTATTTATGTGCATCATGAAGATAAAACTCACATTGAGTACAATCATATTTGGCATGTCAAAGTAAAAGAGACAATCATCAAACTGTTAGTCCATTTGCAGGTGACGTCACATCCTGTTGTCTTTACACACCTCCAGCAATCAGCCATTCACTTGAACTCAGCTTTTATGAGCCCTTTAAATGTGACCCAAACAGAACTTCTTCCTTCAAAACACGCTGTGCTTTTGTACCCAAGCCTCCATTTTTATGGTTTTACCACTTTCTTCTCTTCTTTCTGTCCAGAGCACAGGAACTACTAATTCATCAGATTTATGGGATGATTTTTAGTTCCTAGAATCTGTTTGTTTCAGGATGCGTGAGTTTAAGTTTGAGGTTTTCTTACATTTAGTGAATATTGGTTTATGATGAAACCGAAAACCTAAAGGTGATTTTGTGACTTTAGAGACAGATGTTTTTCTGCAGTGCAGACCAAATGTTCCTGATGACCCACTGTGGGTCTATGGTTTCCTCCAGGCTCTGCTGGAGGTTTACTGCAGCTGCGGGAGCTTCTGAAGGTTCAGACTTCTAGAAGAGTTTTCCATTCTGCTGCATTCACAGTGCAATAAAAGAAATAACCTTAAAAAGAAACTGGAAATCAGCTCCAGTTGCACTGTCGGTTTGCACTCACTAGGATTTTACCAGCTGCCAATTCAGATTTTGAATTTCTTTTTAAGGCTCACAACATACAAACTCATCTGAAAAATGTTTTTTTTTTTTTTTTCTGTGTGCACTTTTTATTGTTTTTAAATAAATCAAGTAAAACACTGATCATAAAAACCAAAAATGCTCAAGCTGTAGTTTAGGAATTACAACATAATCTTCAGTGGTGGGCACCGCTAGTAGTTAGCTTAGCCATTGATGATGGCAGATAAACAGTTTTTCTGTACTGGTAAGTGGTGTTTTTCCCCATTAGCATATTGAGTAGCACATACATGAGGATGATTGGCAGTACTAACACCCGCCTCTGGGATCCAATTGGTACATTTCTTCAGATGGCAATAGCAACTCTGGGAGGAGGTGAAGCAGATCGATCTTTTCACAGATCGTCTGTCTCATAACAAACTGTGACAACATGACAGTTTAAAAACATGTAAAAAATATATTCTCTATAAAGGTTAAACACTTCATCTTTAACACTGGAAGTGGAAGACATTTTAAATATCCAAAATTTAAAAAAACAACAAATATAGTGGAAATAAAAACAACTTCATTGTTTCCCTTCAAAAATATTAACCATCAGAATGGAAATTATGGAGCACACTTTTATTTATCATACAATTCACTGAGAAACTGAGAAGCTTTTGCATGTTGTAAACATCTGTCTTCAAAGTTGAAGACAAAAAACCCACAAAAGACGTAGATTCTTCCACCAGAAATTAAAAGGACCAAAGAGTCGAGCTCTGGGACCTGAAGTGCCTATAATTTGATCAGTCATGAAATATCATGAAAGACCAAAGCAGGACTCTTTTCAAACAGACATGAAATTACCAGACAGAGGCTTTAATAAGCTCACACCTGTAGCAGAGCCAGCCAGCACGCCCCCATCTTTCACGCTTTGATCTGAAAGGACAGGAAGCAGGAGACAGTGTGCGTGTGTGTGTGCTTCTGTGTGTGCGTGCATCTGTGTGTGTGTGCGCGCACACACACGTGGGTGTGTGTGTGTGTGTGCATGCGTGCATCTGTCGGTGGGTGTGTGTGTGTGTGTGTGTGTGTTTGGGGGTGGGGCTGCAGGAAGGAATGCTTCAGCAGAGTAAACAGTGTGAGGCTTCCTGTAGAAAACAGTTCAAAGCTGTAAAGAGGAAACCAGGATGACACACAGAAAAGCATCAAAGGAAGGTAGGAATTGTCTATCAACAGAAGAAAACTCGACACCGACCCATTGACTCCATCAGAAACCAACCAAATAATGAGACAAGGAGCACTGATTCTGATTCGAACTGCAAAAAATCCCCCAAAATCATCTAATTTAATTCTCATCTCATCTGGAAAGAAATGCACAGAAAAACAAATTTACATGGAGACAGTGGGGACTTGGAAGAGACATCACTGAAGACTAACGGCTCGAATTGAAAGCTAATTGTTTCCCAAATGGATCCAGATCCGTACCAATGTACATAAAATCACCAGGGCCGGCCCAAGGCATAAGCAGCTGCTTTGAGTCCCACACACCACCAGGGGGCCCCAAGAACACCAGGCCAGCATGATAACATATGCTAGCCTGATTAACACAAAGAAAATGCTATTACACATGGAAAACAATTTCTATATTGTTATTATAGTTGTTACACAAATAACACCCACCTTTGAGGAAACTTAAGATTTCAAACTGGTTTACTGTAAATTTTGTCTCTATCTGCTGATGTTACTTTCAACTAGTTAAAATAGTATGACACACTTAAATATCACTGTGGACTTCAAAAGTTTTGTTTATTACTCATTAAAATCAATAACCTCACACACAGACACACACAGTTATTAATATTCATTCATAAATATTTTCTGTTTATTTTATTTTAAAAACTGGAGATAAATGGTCATAATAATGTTAATTTAGTTATATGCATCTGAAAACATTGTTTTAAACTTCACCTCCACTGATATTGGTGCTTAGCTTTACTGAGTATTTTTAAAAGAAACCAAATTATTTCCTATAAATTAAACCATTATTAATTCTGTAGCTTAGCTGTTGACAAGTAAACGTAAAATCACGTTTATTCACTGCAGTGTAGATACTAGATTATAAAAAGTTATCTTGGGAATTGATCTGTGGTCAAACATTTCATACCTGAAAGAATCAGGTGTTAAACAACAAAAAAAGGAATCAAACTAAATATTAATAATAATAATAATAATAATAATAATAATAATAATAATAATAATAATAACAAATGTCTGTATGCAATGAGTTTTACAGCACATTAAAAATAAATTATTCCAAATGGATACAGAATTAAAACAGTTGTTCCTGTTTGTATCTTAACCCATCATCAACCAACTGATAGTTTTTTTTAAATTTATTTGTCTTTTTATTTATGTAAAATCTGGGGCCTACGTATTTATTTTTTCCCTGAAGCATGAAAGCAGAACAGGAGTTAAGATTAACCAAATCTACCTAAAATCTTCTTTTGTTTTTGATAATTTATATCCAACAGAAAAATCTGACAAAAAACAACTTAAGGAAAATGAAGATGCTTGTTCTAGTTTAATACTTTAAAATCCAGCAGAAAAACACAGATTGCTTTTTAACACACCAGGTGGTTTATTTTACATCACTGCAGGAATAGCTACTGTTTAAGTTCTGGTATGTTTGGAAAATGTAGCTAAAAGCTGTTAATAAACATTTAAATGGACTGAAACCTTATTATTTTTGAGAAACACATCGAGGAAGTTTGTCTGCTTTCCAAGATTTGAGAAACTGCAGCCCAGCACCAGCACAGGTAGGGAGACACGCTCTGCAGACCACAAACAAACCTTTCTACCACTGAATGCTTAAACAGATATAAAAGTTGTGATTTTTTTCTGTTTGTTTTGTTTTTTTTACCTTGTAGCCGCAACGCTCCTGGTTTGCTCGCCTGGAGCCTGAAGTCCCGGATCCGGTGGCTAAAAGCAGAAAAAACCCGCAGACAGAGAAGAAGAAACTCCGAGGAGCCGCCATTCCGCTCTCAGGTCCAGAACTGCTCTGAGCTCCGAGTCCCCACGCAGGTTTTTACGTGGAGACACTGCTGGGGCCGAGCCACAGAGGTATGGCAGGACAGTTTGTCATAAAATAGACACACATTAATCTGTGAGCAAACAAGAGCAAGGGAGTATTAGGGCCATGCTAAGTGTAACAGAGAGCAAAGGGTGTGTATATGTATATATAAATTTTACCCAAAATAATAATAATTGTATCTGTTTCTATATGTCTATATATATCTGTATCTGACAAGCAAACAAACGGGGAACGTTACATAAGAAAGATAAATGTACGAGAAAAAAGTAATAGAAACCTTATATTACGAGAGTAAAGTCGAAATAATATGAGAATAAAGTCACAGAATTATGAAAATAAAATTATAATATTACCAGAATAAAGTCAAAATAATATAACAATAAAGTTTTAATAATATGGGAATAAAGTCACAATATTGTGAGAATAAAGTCATACTTTTACTAAGATAAAATCATAATATTTCAACGTTATTCTCGAAACACTACAATTTCATTTCCAAATTAATTTGACTTTATTTTCTTAATCGAGGGAATTCTCATAATATTCTGACTTTATTCTCATAATCTTATTTTTTACATTTTTATTGTGACCCCAATACTCCATCATAATGTAGTATTACTTAAACACAAAGATAATATCCCTGGAAGTGCTTTGCACTGTTCTGGTATGTTTACACAGAGCTGTGCGATATGGCTTAAAAATAAAATCTCAGATTTTTTCCATACCAAAAAAGATGTCTGATTTTTTTTTCTTTCTCGCTTCCTTTTATGGAAAATAAATAGCAAATGACAGAATATATATATTTTCAAAAAGTGGCTTTTACTTCAGTTATCCCTTCTGCAAGTTGTATGATGGAATACTAGGGGTAGAATACAAGAATATTTGTTTAGTTACGAGAATATAGTCATCATATTAGCAGAATAAAGATCCAATTTTCCAGAAGGCCGACTCAGTATTACAGTGTAGTAGAAAAAACTTGAATATTTTTCGTGTTAGAGTTCTCTTAAAAATTACCACTTCATTCTCAAAATTTTACGACTATATTCTCAAATTATTTCGGTTTATATTCGACATTTATGATAATAATCATAATTATATGCTATACTGACCTGCCATACACAGGTGGAGCCCTTAGTGCTTTTCTGGAAATCTTTCTAAGTTTTGTTGTTGTTTGTTTTACCATATTTTTGGGGGAGGGAAATCTGATTTTATGCCCAACATACAATAAGAAAATCAAAATTCACAACATCTTCTATTGTGAATTTCGCTCTCTTCATGATTATCTCTGATAAAACAGACGGACCTTTTTCTCAGATCTCTTTTGAAGAAGGCTAATTATGTAGAATTCAAACCTACAAAAATACAATAAAATTAATTATTTAGAAGGGGAGTTAAAAAGAAATAATAAACGGCTTAAAATTGAATTTACATTTTGACTTTTCTTGGAGTTACATAATTACGCTCCCTGGTGGTTAAAGTTTGTTCCTGCATCTCGCCGTTATATGTCTCCATAATTAATCAATAAAAACACAACTGGAAAAATTAACATCTAGTCAGTTTCTCATTACTGTTTCATCCCTTCTTTTTCCATTTTACTAAACGAGCAAACAATTTTAACATGAAAAATTATTCATCTGCTCTTGGGGCCTTTCATAGAAATTTCTCCCCTATTGCCATTTCACGTCATTATTTATTATTATTTTTTGGTCGCCAACTGATTTGGCAACCCAAAAATGCCACAAAACACCACTTTTATCACATGTCTGATAAAAACGTTATGACAAAAACAGCATTAGGACGTAGCAGAAATACCGCAAGAATCCTGGAAGAACATTTTAAGACGTATTGTGAATGGCAAAAATGTGTTTATTCAGGCCACTGAATGCTGTTGTTCAACGACGCATGGCGTCATGAATAAACATCTTTATTTTTGCAGTTCAGAATGGGGCCTTTAAAATGGCTTTTGGACAGGATTTATAGGCATCCTGGCCTATAAAACCGTGTACCTGTACTATTTTTGACTCTGTGAAGATTTTTTTATGGTTTTTCTTGACTCCAGCTGCTGTCCTCTCTTTGTGAATCTTCCCCAACATTTTTGAATGGGTTTTGTTTCACTATCCCCTCCAAGGTGCGGTTATCTTCATCTCTTGTCCACTTTTTTCCTACCACATCTTTTCCTCCCCTTCGCCTCTCTATGTTTTTGGATGAGAGAATAACTTTGAGCACAGAGCTCTGTGCACAGCCAGCTTCTTTAGCAACGACCTTTTGTGACTTGACCTCCTTGTCCAAAGTGTCAATGGACGTATTTTGGACAACTGTCAGGTCAGCAGTCATCCCCACAATTGTGTGACCTACAGAACTGGACTGGGAGATAATTTAAAAGCTTTTGCATGTGTTTTGAGACTGATTAGTCTGTTGCACCAGGAGTCTACAATATTGAACCTTTTCACAATATTCTAAATTTCTGAGATATCAAATTTTGAGTTTTCATTAGTTGTTAGTAATAATCATCAACACTAAAAGAAATAAACATTTGAAATATATCAGTTTGCATGTAATGAATGAATGTACAAATTTTACATGTTGAATGGAATAACTGATTTAAATAAACTTGTTCATTATATTCTAATTTTTTTAATAACTTGAATAAATAATATACCAGTGGGAGGTCATGTAAGATTATCTTGATTGGTGGGTCATATTTGCATCAACTACTTCAAAAGGAAATCAGAACTAAAATCTAAGTGTGGTGTATATTAGTTTTGAGAAAATGGCAGTCACTTCTTACAACCCCCAGATCATCAGAAGGCTCCCCTGTTTACTTCAATTTAACAACAGAACACAAATCTGATATGTGTTTTTATATGTATGAGAATATCAATAAGTTTGATTTGATGGTTTCAGGAATGATAGTTTGAGGATTTTAACAATTAGAGGAATTTTAAAGTTTACTATAATTGTCTGCACTGTAAAATGTAATAGTATATCTTACTCTAAAAGAAAAGTGACCTTAACTCATTCCAGCTTACGCTGTTGACTATACTAACTTAAACTTAGCAAAGACAACTTTCTGCTGAGGTAAGTAATCAAACTCATCAGCAGCAAGTAACCCGAACTTGGAGTTATGAGTGAGCAAGACGCATATGCATAACCGGCAGGAAACTCGGCATCATTCGGCAGCTCTCGTTGAACGCACATGCGCAGTTGGCCACTGACGAGTGACGACGTGGTTTGAAAGAAGCGCTAAACTGTCAACAATACGGCGGTTGCTGCAGCGAAGTTTTGTCACGGTAAGTTCCACTGGTTTTTTAGCAAAGTTTATTCGTTATCTCGGCCGTATAATTCACCCGTAGTCCAGGTTTTGAGGTTAACTTTATGTGTAATGATTTAGCGATGCCTGGGACTAACGTTAGTCGAAATATGTTTACTTAGTGGCAACAAGATGGACCGGCAAAAGAAAAGCTGTCCGAAGCGCAAAACAAAAAAAGGAAAAGGGTAAATAAAAGATGTTGGCGGGATAAAATAAAAAAGCCTTTCAGTGTGGGTTAGCTTGCCTACTAACTTTCAACCACACTGAAAGGCTTTTTTCTTTCTTTGTTGTCAAGTTCACTACAATGATATCTTAATTTTAAAAAATAAAAGGAGCAAAAAAGGGTTGGGCGTGGCCCAACCGAGATAGAAAATATAAGTGAATCAACGTTGAAATATGGTTAGGCAAATATTGAATCAATGTTGAAGCCTGACATTGAAATTATACAAAAAGTGGTCATGACTTAGATGTTGAATCAACGTTAGGTTTTTCAACCAAACTGATATTATATCAATATTAATTCAACTATAATCTAAATTATTATCTACAGGTATAACAATTATGAAAACAAACTTAAAATGACAGCATGGCATTAACACTGTTTTTATTTAGTAATAATTTATCAAATAAAAATCAGAGAGAAGGAAGAGACCCCTGGGCTATAGTTGCTGTCTTGGGCTGCTCTGGCACATACAAACTTTTTCACTGTGGGTTGAACAGCAGCTGAAAAATTGAGTGACTTTAATATTATAATTGTACTGGTTAGGACAGAGAACGAAACAATAACTGTACGGTTCCACTTGTACCTCGAAGAAATTACATCCCCGAGTATTCATGAATTCATTTGAGTGTAGGTATTAATTTAAGTAAGATACAATGTTAATTGACATATGTCACACATTTACCTTACAATCAAGAACATGAGGACAAAACAATTTGCTAATTTCAATAAATAAATTAAGATCATAAGCATACTTACTTTAAATGTGCGGCAGTAGACCAGAATGAAATTCATAAGTGGTTGTCAGTGTGGGACTACTACCCAAGTAAATAGGGAAGGTGGAATGTTCCACTCATTGTAATTAGATTGTTCTGACACCACATTATGCACAAACATAGTAAAAATATTTACAGATAAATATGGAAAGAAAGATCACAACCTATTGTCCTCCTCAACATAAGGTGCTTAATTAAAATTGATAATTCCCCGCCAAATGATAAATGTTTCACCCAGAGTGCATCCAGGAAAGAAGAGGAGGGGGGATTAAGGTGGATGAAAGCGTACATTATTGAACATTGATTAGACATTGGCATTTTAATCATTAGAATTAAACCTAAAATCAACATTGATTCAATGTCATGTCTTCAACATTGGTTGATTGGCAAGAATCAGATGATTGTTTATTTGATTGATATTTGGTTAATCATCAACCTTAACCAAAAATAAACCATTTTGACCATTTTTCAACAGTACATCAACATATTTTGCTATCTGGGAAGCCACCTGTGTAGGTGGACCAACAGGAGGGAAGGTGAGGGAGCAGAGGGGCACCTAATCAGTCCCGTTACTCTGTTATTGATCATTTCATGATGTTAAATATAGAAAAATTCCACTAGAAAAATTTTTTTTCTAGTTGGAGTTTTGACGCCCCCTCTAGTGCAGCAGTCCTATGCAATGCATGGAGTGCATACCCACTGTTGCCACTGGTTACTATCAACTGGTTTCATTATTGACAAAAGTGATGGTTTTCTTAAATTGCAACAAAAGAGGAAGTAAAAAAATCACGAAGTTTTGGAAAAACTTGCAAAAAAGGAGATGTATTGGCTGCTGATTAGTGCTGACTCGAAGCCCAGAAAATGATATTCTGTACAGCCCTAACTAATCTATGCTTGTGCTATGAGTTAATTACAGTTTAACTGATTGGTTTTGTTGTTTCTTTTGTAGGTTTCTGAGACACTTACTATCTTCAGAATAGCTCTTTACAGATGGTCAGGTAATTTAAACTCTTCCTGTCTTTTATGCATCAAGTTTTTTAGTTCTCATATTATTCATTGTTTGTCACATCTCTTGTTAACTTACAGAATTGGTTTCAGTGTCCTGCTAGTGAAAAGTAGTCTTGAGAGGTCCAACATCTCTATATGCTAAATATTAATTTGTCATACTTTTCTTTCAGATTCTGGTAGAGTTCTGTCGCTTGTCGAGCAAAACCTGGATTCAGAATTTTTCGAAGAACTTGACAAATACACCCCTCGCTTCTTTGAGATTTTCAAGAGCAAGGGGGGAAGTGTTGGCCAGAAACTTCAGACGAATCTGCAACAAGTCAAACCCAAGGTGAGTTTCTCAGATACAAAGTCATTATTTGATTATCATGTTGAGAACAAAATACACAACCCCACTGTGTATGCAGAGCTGTTAATTAATTATTCTTTACCACAGGAGTGATGTGTGTTTGATATGATTTTTCAGAGTACAGATATTACTGCGAAGCGAACGGCAGTGTTCCGTGGCCTTACTGTGATCCTTGGAGATGAGAACACAGACTTCTTCAAGACATGCTTTGTAAGTCATCTATATTACATTTTTATAATTCCGGTATGTCCCACTTAATTCTGCTCCTTATGTGACTTTGATAGCTTTAGTTTTAGTTACTGTTCTTTCACTCAGCCTGAATCAGTGCTACTGTACTTCTTACATGATGCACTGATGAAATATCCCCAATCAGAACACTTTTAGTGGTTCTCTGCTGTCTTTCGAAAGGTTTCAGTTGCAGTTCTCTAGCGTCCAACCATGTGAAACCCGAATGTCATCAAGAACAAAAAAGTACAATGAATTTCACTTAGCTGATGAAGTGCAACATGTAAAAATGTTATAAACTTTCCCTTCCAACATCATCAATACTTATTTATCACTGACACTCTTGGGAAATGCGCTCACTGTACTGTCATAGAAGGCTGATGATGAGTGGACTGCCATAGGTGGGGCAGCTGTAAAGTGTTACGTTGATATGTAATTGTGGTATTGCTTCTATTGTTAGGACGGCGAAGACCCAGACGTGTCTCACACCCCCATTGGGATCCTGACCATCATTCCTGAGGACAGGCAGGCCTCCCCTGACTCATGCACCTTGAGTCTTCAGGTACTGCCATCATTTTGGAAGGAAGTCTTGTCATGAATGTCCTTGGAAATCTTCCACATGCCATGTGCTTGCTCTTTGGACTTATTTATGCTCTGAATTTGGAGTGCCCTCAACAACTGAAGTACACCTTTGACTTCATCCAAAGGGTGCTTCTCTCACTTGGACATAAATTCCTAAAACCAAAAATACAATCACTCAAAAATCTTCTGATGCAATGAGTGAATGATGTGACATTATGGATTTTTACATTTTTATTCCCCTAAAAAAGTCTATGGAAAACTTTGTTTCCAGGTTAGTGTTTTGTAACCACACTTGAGAACCCTGTATTTAAGGTAAACTTGTTTAATTATTAAACATTTTTTTCCATTCAAACTATTGTCTGTTGGCTCTTCGTTTCAATAACTGAACACTTTTGTTTCATCTTACTTGAACATATTAAGGCAATCGGTTTCCTGATATTTTGCAAGTAATGTGAACGCTTAAACGTGTAAGCATAACTTATTTTTATGAGTACTGCTTAATTGACATAACTCAGAAATTGAAGTAGTCATAATTGACATTTTATAGTCAACTTTACTAATGATTTTGAGTTACCTATACTCAAGTTTACTGCCATTGCATGAGTTATCTGAATGAATATTTTACAGTTAACCCAATTAATGATTTTGAGTTAACGGCACTCAGGTTTACTGCCATTATCTGAGTGGTCTAAACATAGTTATTTTTAGCTATAACACCTTAAAATGAATTAGCTACTTTACTTGGAGATTTTGAGGCAATCGGTTTCCTAACTTTTTTTAAGTAAAGTGAACTTATTACATTTTACAGTGTGGTTCCTATGTGATGCTACAAATTCAATCTTTTCTTTGTGTTTAAGCTTTCATTTGTCCATAAACCTGTCTCAGCAAATAAGAAGAAGATTGGTTCTGAAAAGCTGTTTTTGTTGCTGAACAGGAGGAGAGAGATGGGAGAACTGTTATGATAATGTGTATTCTTTATGCATAAAGCTCCAGTGAAAAATAAATATATAATTAACGGTCACGGAAGAAGAATGTATAATAAATATGGTAAAGTACATGGGTACGAAGCGGTTTGTTTATGTACAACGTTGAAGTAGGACGGTACAAAATGAGGGAACAAATCCGCAAAGAGCCGTTTTTCTTCTTTCACAAACGGAGGTCTCCATTGTGGCTCCCATCTTTAGAGATGCCAACAGTAAGGTGACAGGCCCACTCTGAGCCAAAATGGCGCCTATTTCCATTTAAACGAGAAGCCAATTAAATCTCGGAAGTCTGTGCCAGCCAATCACAATCCATCCGGTGGGCGGGGCCAGGCTGAACCGGGAGGAGCTCATTTGGGGTGTTGTGAATTCGTGGAACCAAGAAATCTTGAGTGGGAGTTGTCGGGCCAATTTGTTGTTTGTTTTATTTGCCAATTCGCTCCGATACCCGAAGCGCCAGTCGCGGCTATGCCCGGAATAGAGAAGCTGCCGTTGGAGGAGACGTTGGAGGACAGTCCGCAGGTAACGGCTGTTTCCCCCGGACCACCGCTAATGGTTCGCTAGCCGCTAGCTAGGCTAAGAGTGTTTGCCATCATCCAGCAGAGTGCTCCAGCTCAATGCTAACAGTCTGTAACCCGAATGGATCAGCTGATCCCTGGTTCCGCTGGGCTGCCCTGTCAATAAAACCACCGGATGCCGGTAAGACGTCTCGGTAATCAGAAATCTAACTGCCAGAAGAGGCGACCGTTTTCCTAGCCAATCCCGCATCATTTCCAGTGACGGCAGCCAACCCACTGGTCACAAACCAGTGACATCCGGCGGCTTCCTGTCACTTTTGCATGAAAATCCGCTTAGTGATACTGTAACCCTTACCTGCTGCAAATGTGAGGCAGAACACCTGTTGTGACGTCACATGTTGGCTGCACAATGTCGTACCTGACAGCGTTATGTATTGAGTCTGAAAGGATGAAATTTAACCATTCTTTATATCAAGATGGGATCTGGAGTTTGTTTTGTAATGTTTTTTTTTTTTTTTTTGCTCAGCTCCTTTTCACACTCCTGTACTGGAAGAGCTCCCAGTTTAACCATCTAACTCCCACTTGATGAAAACACTGAGTTACTTAAAGGGGCAGTAATGTTTATTTTACAGGCACAGAGTGCCATTTCATAGCACAATCAATTATCTGTGTTACCTTCAATTTTTTGACCTATAAGAAAAATGACTGTGATATTTAATGCCTAGAAATTGGGCCTCTGTCTCTTTAAAATTTCCTTGTCTTTCTGAAACAACACCTCCAGGAAGTCACCAGAACATCGCTCTTCTGTTAAACTGCAACCTTTTTTACCAACGTTGCACTGAGAAACAGCTTGTAAAGCTCAGCAGATGTGCAGTTCCTTCGGGTGTTTGCTATTTGCTTCTGGCTAGTCTGAAGGAGCTGAGTAGTAGTTCTGCTTTGTGAGGTTGGAACCTCTGAAGCTTGGAAACTGCAGCTCCTTGAAGGCGGGGCTAGGTGTTTTGGACAGGTTGCCGTGCCAATTTCAGCATTTCTCAAACATGCATGAAACGATCAAGGGAATACTCCAGGTATGTTTTGGATGAGAGAATAACTTTAGAACATGATTCAAAGCTCAGAAAAGTCTGTTTTGCACAGTACTGTCCCTTTAAGTTCTGAGCAGTTCACCTTCTTATGTATGGGAACCATCATGTCATCAGACATGGAGGATGTCATGACCTGCAGATGCCAACAGAGCCACCGCCTCTCCATGACAACACAAACTGGATCAGTGACTAGTTGCAGCTCAGGAGGAGTCCAACCTGTGCAGAGAGCAAGCCAGAACTAGCTTGGTGACAGAAGTGGATTACAAACCTGTGTTTTCTTAACCAGTTTCACCAGAGCTTTAAAAAAAATATTCAAACTGGTTTAGGAAACTTTGCAACGAAAGATGTTCCACTCAAAACATCAACCAGATTTGGAAATATTTCACCAATAGGAGTCATTTCTACAAACATTTGTGCATGCTCCACTGCAAAAACACAAAATCTTGCCAAGTAGTTTTTGGTCTTGTAGTTTATCTTAGTACACTTGAAATAAGATGAAACTAATTCATATTTCACGTGAGAAAAAATGATGATCCCCGGGGGGGCATGACAGAAAATAATTGAGAAACACTGGTTTAAGTCAATAAGTCTTTAATATCATCCTAATATAATTTTACTGATTACATGGGAAATGTCTTGTTATAAGTAAAATTATTTGTGAATTAGAACCTTTTAATGGATATTAAGGAATTGTAGACTTAAAACAAGCTCATATTTTTTTGCGGAAAAGTTACTTTTATGTTAGTTTTGTCTTATTTCAAGGAAACTAAGATATTAAAACTAGACCAACATGTGAATGAAATATTGTGGAGACACACCTTGAGTGCTGAGGGGAGAGGTAGCAGATGTAGGTGTGTATTTGCACAGTCAGCACTCATTGAGATCCTGTGTGTCACGCTGACTTCCTTCTTGCTCCTGTTGTTTTCTACTTTCTGCTTGCAGACGCGCTCCCTGCTGGGTGTGTTTGAGGAGGACACTGCCGCCATCTCCAACTACTGCACACAGCTCTATCAGGCCATGCAAAGGATTTATGATGCACAGGTACAAACCAGCAGGAGTGATGCATCTTTAACTCTGTTGGCCCTTCAACATCACAGGGATTCATGTTTGTGTTGCAGAATGAACTGAGTGCAGCGACACACCTGACCTCCCGACTGCTGAAAGAGTACGACAAACAGGTAGGGCTGGGCGATACGGCTTCAAAATAAAACCTCATATTTTCTCATACCAGAACCAATTTCCTATTTTAATGCATTTAAAAAAATTATGTTATAAATGACAGAAAATATTTCCAAAAATCAGTTTTTATTTCAAACCATCCCTATTGGATTTCAGGGCCAGGCTACAAAATGTTATATAAGTATAGTCATAACTAGAAAAAATTGCATTTCCTTCAAAAATGCAGAGTAAAAATTGCAGAAGCATTTGAAATGAGAAATGTAAGAAAGAGGCAAAAGAAGCATCAGTATAAACAGGGGTGTAAATTGTAATCTGTCAAAATGACGGATTATAATCGATGTTTCTGTCGGGTTTTTAAAAAAAAAACTGGTCAAATATGGAAAATATTTTGTTAACGCGACCCATGGTTCCAGCACCCTTTAAAACATGATAGATGTAAAATAACAAAAAAAAACAATATTTTTCCCAGAATAAAACTGATCCAATCAGACACTTGATGTTTTCAACGGCTCATCCTTGCGGTTTATGTTTCGAAGCCAGACTCACCGACATTTAGCGCTCAACCAGGTCGTTTGAAGTACTTCGTATTTTCTGATTTTTGGAATGTAGTGAAAACTGTGTTTTCATGAACCATTTACCCAACATGGAATAACCATTACAAGCTTTATAAAAAAAGTCAATAAAAATTCCTCAATAGTCACATTCAGTCGTGTCTAGCGCAATTCTGTCTACCAAGATGGCCGTAAGCTGCAAAATTCACATGAGAACAGAATATCAGTTGCGTAATAGTGTGGCGACAAGGCCTGTCCAAATTCGAAGACTCCTCCAACAAATTTGTTCTTCTTTTCCCCAGATTTGAAGGCGTAATCTTCACAGTCCACCATATCCCATGATTCATTACGGGTGTTCAGGCAAAGCAACAATAGCTTTTATTACACTTTAAGCGACACATCATGATTTTTTACAACGTTTCTTGGCAAGAATGTAGCTTTGTAAATCTCAAATATCTGCTTAGTTCATCGATACGTCACCTAATTGCAATATTGCTCTGACACTTTTGTAGATGTCATTTTAAAAGAGAAGTAAATTTCTGTCAAAAAACAGATATTTTGAGATTAAACTCAGAAATTTTCTAGAAAAAACAGGAAAACTTGTGAGCTCAAAAAATCTTAAATACGCAAGAAAAAAATCTCAGAAATCTTCAGATTAATTTCACATATTTTCCACAATAAACTTGGACATTTTTTGAGCTTGTAAATTTTAAAATTCTTGACTTTTTTATTTTCTGAGTTTCAAAAGTCAAAAGATTTCTACATTTTTGAGTTTAACAATTTAATTTTTTTTTTTTTTTCAAAATGATTTCTGATATTAATGGTTTGTTTAATCTGTACTTTGTTTTAATGCACCGATGTAGACATGCTGCTGATTAATTCTGCTGCATGTCTGACTGACATTAACCTAACCCAGCATTCTGTGTTTCTGCTGCAGCGTTTTCCTCTAGGGGGCGATGATGAGGTGATGAGCTCCACCCTGCAGCAGTTTGCTAAGGTCATTGATGAGGTGAGTCCTGGTTCTGGGACAGATGGTATGGCGGTTCAGAGCGTGTCGTAACTTCCAGTGTCCCTGTCTCTGTCCAGCTGAGTTCCTGTCACGCTGTCCTGTCCACCCAGCTGGCCGACGCGATGATGTTCCCCATCTCTCAGTTCAAAGAGCGAGACCTGAAAGGTAGGAAACCGTAACCGTCCAATCAGAACTCACGGTCATCTCACAGATCTGGAAGCTTTACAGCCGAAGTGTCCAAACATTTTACAAATGGAGCAACAACTGTGAATGAATCATGTGGCACAGAAAAGTTATTCTTTTTGTTATGAAAAAGGCAAAAACTCAAATTAAAATGTATTTATTTGTCATGGGACAGTACACATTAATTAACACCATATAATGTAAATGTGCCCAAGTTGGATAAATTGAGCTAATTTTCATCAGTAGTCCCAAACTAAAATTTAACAAAATTAAAATTATGCATCATTTATAATTACACAAGAAAATTACAGGAAGCAAAACAAAGCAACTATTTTGTCAAAACAAACTAAATACAGAATATTTTGGGGAACATACCAGTCTGATTTCTATACAGATATAATCTGTAAATCAGTTTAGATGTATTCTAGGTTCTTCTCTTGCTGCGGAGGGAGGTCTGCGCCACGTAACGGAGAGCGAGGGGGCGGAGCTTGTTGAAGCTTGTTCAAATTTTCAGGCTGAGTCCATTGTTTCAAAAAAGTTACATGCTGCAGCTTTAAGCGAGCTAGTTGGCACAGAAACAAAGATGGCGGAGGCATCCCAGAAAAAGAAACAGTCCAAACGCAGATGTTTTGTATATCTTATAATTTTCACACACAAAAAACACGGTTTAAGCTGAGTGCAGATTTATGTGGTTCTGTTCTGAAATATAGACACTGTTCAAGCTCCTTAAGTTTCATCTCTATAGTGGACATTTAGCCGAGCTGCATGACGGAGCACCGTCGACGTTTCATTCAACAATGACTGATTTGCTATGAAGGCTAGGGCGGATTGATGATGACAGAAAAGAAAAAATGTGATTTTGAGGGCTGTTATGAGCTGTTATGAAATGAGGTTTTAACATCCTTCAAGAGCAACTGCATACGGTGCTTATGTGTGAATATCTCTGTTCATGGGGGAATTGAATGTTTTACATATTTTATTTTTCTATTTGGCAACCTAAGAGGTTCCTGTTTTGTCAAATTTCACAAATGTGTTTTATAATGTGAGAAAACCATAAATTTCTCTTTAAGCAAGTATTTAACGCCTCTAACACAAAATAATGTCAAAATGTAATGATTTTTTTATTATTAGGAAATATTCGCCAACAATATTCAGCATTTTATTACAAAAAATGTAATAAAATGCAACAAGCTGAATATCGTTGGCATTCTGCTGATGTCGGTAACGTTTCTGATCAACACAAATAGACGTTTTAAAGATATTTTCTTACCTTCCTGGTGTTTTTTTGTCTTTCCAGAGATCCTCACACTGAAAGAAGTCTTCCAGATAGCCAGCGACGGTAAGACAGTGAAGCTGCCACTCATCGTTTTTTTCTTTCATCGTATTTTCCAAAGTCAGAGGAGTTTCAGAATTTATTTGTAGAGTTTGAAGATTTTTCAAAAATCTTTTTCCAGTTCAGAGTGATGTCAGCACGCCCAGGGCGGCCATTTTGTTTGACAAACTTGTTCCATAGCTTCTGTTTATTGAATTCAGGTTAATTCTGCAATGCAGTATTAGGACCAGATTAAGACTTTTACAAGAATTTAGATGTAATATTAGGAGAACAAAGTAGTAATACTATAAGCACTCCAGCATGGAAAATAACAAAAACTGATTTCCTTTTGTTGGCAGATCATGACACAGCAATTAACAAATACAGCCGCCTGTCGAAGAGGAGAGACAATGACAAGGTAACAACATCACAACCAAAAGTAACATTTTTACCATCTGATCTCCTCCTAACAACCAAGTTCAGACTACCCAGAGTTTTCCAAAAAGCCGTCTTTCTTTTTCTTTTTCCGGGAAGCAAATTGGTTTCGCAACAGAGAGAAATCCCATAGAGGGTAAAGTTTTTGTTGTTGTCGTCGTAGGTTAGAGCGGAGGTGGTGGAGGACGTCTACACCTCACGCAAGAAGCAGCACCAGACAATGTTGCACTACTTCTGTGCCCTGAACACACTGCAGTACAAGAAGAAGACGGCTCTGCTGGAGCCACTACTGGGCTACATGCAGGCTCAGGTGCACACAGCCACAAACACACATACACACACACACAGCATTATTACACACACACACAGCACACACACACATTTATTCCATCTCATATTGTTGCTGAACCATTCACCAGTATTACTGCATTTTGCTTTTTCTAATGTCATGCAGCTTTTATTTGATATATTTATCTAGCTGCCTTCTTACAAACAACAAAATAGATCAAATGTAATTGCAAAACTCATGCACCTACTGAATATTTCTGTCTATTCAAAGTGTCCCTATGGATGAACACATTTTTGTCAGTTTTTCTATTTGAATTATCTAATTGTTTTCTCAAAAAAGGGCTCAATGTAAGCTGGGATTTGCTAGAACTGGGGTGATACGCTCCATCTTCTGATGTACGTGTCACATGAAGTACACCAATCCTCCACCAGAGGGCGCAAGAGAAGTGTTGGTTTCAAAAAAACTTAGAGAAATCGATTGAAATAATTGTCAACTAATTTAGTAATCGATTAATCGGTCATTGGAGTATACAGACTCTATTTTCTGGAAGAACAATACAGTTAAAGCAGTAATAAAGCCAAAATTGTACAAAGAATATTACACAGTTTGCATTTAGATGAAAAATCTGCAGAAAGTGATAATTTTTTTTATTTGATTACTAAAATAAACCTTAGTTGCAGCCGTCCATAACAACTGGGTTAAAAACTTTTTATAAAAAATGTTTTATATCCTGTCATGTTGATTTTAATGTAATTTGTTGTGTGCAGATCAGCTTCTTTAAGCTGGGCTCTGAAAACCTCACCCAGCAGTGGGAGGACTTCCTGGGAACAATAGGAACCAGCGTCCAGAAGTAAGAACCTCGAACTGTCGCCGTAATCCGGAGCTATATTTTTAGAGGTAAACATGTGAAACGTGTCTGCAGCGTGCGCCGTGAGATGGAGGAGGAAGTGGGGCAGATGCAGGAAAACATCCAGCAGATGGAAAGGTCATGTGACCCTCTGTATGCACCATGTGACCCTGACCCCGCCCACTCGCCCGTTTGTCGCAATCTAACCAGGAAGCAAGGCTACCTTTACATCCGCAAGTAAGACGCAAGCTCCTTCTGCGTGTTTTAACTCTTCTACAGTTGTTTTATCAGGGTCGGTGTTTTCATTGTTTCTCATTTAAAATGTAAAGTTTAGGCGTTCATGGAGGATTTATGGGCAGTCATAATCTTACCTGCTGTTGGTGGCTGTTTTTGGGTTTTTATATTGGATAAACACAGATGGGGTTTATTTGAAGGCCAAAGTCAAAAAATATATTTCTGCCGTTTCATTAAACCGTTAGGAGAAGTGTGACATGCTTGTGTTTTCTTTTACCCTGTAACGGGTTCAGATGGAAAAGGATTTGTGACACTGATTAAAAACAATTCTGTTTTTAATCAGGATTGACTGATTCATTTACTTTAATTAATCCATCGATCAACTTTATCTATATGCTGCATTTTAGCAACACAGCAGTTAAAAGTGTTTTATATTGTGAACACATAAAAAAACATCATAAGCGCATCGTTTAGTCAACAGTTGTGAAAACCAATTATCGATATTACAGTTTGTCAAATGCCATTGTTAAAATCATCAATATAAATATATTGGTGTTTCATGTATAATGTTTCTGACGCAACTCTGACCATCTGGATTTTTAGTTGTGCTTTAAAGGAACTCAGTGTTTCGGCTGTTTTGCAGTTTTCTGGAAGTGTGTTTCAGATTTGTGGTGCATAGAAGCTGAATGCTGCTTCCCCAGGTTTGGTTCTGGTTCTGGATGCAGAGCAGTTCCACCAGATGTTTGCTAATTGCTGCTGCTGCTCGACTGGAGGGGCAGATTGTGGCCATTTTCCTGAGCATTTGGAGTTAAACGCGACTCCTCTGTGTGTCTGGCAGTAAGACGGGCCTCGTGTCGTCGTCATGGGAACGTCAGTACTTCTTCACGCAGGGAGGGAACCTGATGCAGCAGGGCCGCGGTGAGGTGGCAGGCGGCCTGGTCACGGACCTCGATAACTGCTCCGTCATGGCCGTTGACTCCGACGACCGTAGATTCTGCTTTCAGGTCACCTCCTTCGACGGCAAAAAGTGAGGCTGCTGCTTTTCTTTCCCTTCCATCGCTCTCATGAGTTTTTAATTTATCTACGGCTCTTTCTGTCATATTTGTACCGTCAGAGTCGTGACGCTGCAGGCGGAGAGCAGGAAGGACTGTGAGGAGGTAAAATGATTTTCTGTCATCCATCTTATTCGTTAGCTGATGTTTTCTGACACTGAGTCTCTGCTGCTTCCTCCAACAGTGGATCGCAACAATCAACAATATCTCCAGAAGGATCTATCTGAGTGAGAACGCAGAGGTGTGTTTTCTGTTTCACAGGCATTTCATTTTTAATCAACTCTATTAGAACAGAGCAGCTCATGATGTTAAATGAAAATTAAATGGAGCTCAGTGTGAAGAGAACTGCCTTCATAAACTATTGATAAAAACCTTTGTTGTTTTTGGAATGAAAAGTAGTTTCCAGAGTGGGTAGTAACTCAGTTACAATTACCTGAGTAACTTTTTAGGAAAAAAAGAACAAAAACTTTTTGGATTATTTTTACTAGACTGTCCTGTTTACTTTTTCTTGAGTCATTTTATTATGAGGTATAAATACTCAATTGATCCTCTTCCCTCTGTGAGTAACTTCACAGAATGAAGAAAAGCTTGTTTTAACCAACAAGTCACCAGACACAGACATGCAGTTTCTGTTACAGTTTCATAAACTTTATATTGAAAATAAATAAATAAATTTGCCTGCTTCGGTTATTTTGTAATTATGTCATTTATATGAATAATTTAAATTTTGGTCAAAAAAAAAACAAAACTAAAACTTCCACAGAAATTAAAATTTTGGCCCATGTGATTTTGTACTTATTACAGAATATACACTGCTCAAAAAAATAAAGGGAACACTTAAACAACACAATATAACTCCAAGTAAATCAAACTTCTGTGAAATCAAACTGTCCATCTAGGATGTGTTATTTGAGTGTTCCCTTTATTTTTTGAGCAGTATATTAAACTATTTATGTTTCGATCAGTTACTCAGTACTTTATGTGGACTTGTACATGACGCTGGTTCCGCCCCCATGCTGACGTAGAGAGATCCTCCCCCAATCATTCTGGGGTACTTGTCAGCCACTGACCAATCAGTGTTGAAGTACAGTTAGTCCGACAATATTGACGGTATTTATTATAGCAAACGTGCTGCAGTCAGAGATATTGTGAGAAAAATTATAGATAATCACGGTGGAAGTTATCAGTGGGGAATAAACAATCCGACAGCCGTCACCCAGAACGTGTAGAGGGCGGAAAGTAATTTATTGGATTTCCAAAACCAAAAAGGAGTCTGGAATAACACAAGAAAATGATCATGGACGGACGGAAACTACCAGTTAGTCTGTACGAAAGTACCCGTAGCAATCCAATTTTTTGATATAACGACACTTGCTGATGGTCAACTCAAGCCCTGTAGCGGTAAATTAGGCAAATAACTAGACATAAGTGAATAAATAGATATACTTGGTATCCCTTTTGTCATAAATGCTGTTTTAACCTAGTATATTAGTATTGTTTCCTAATATATTATCTGGAAGTAATCTGGCCAACGGTTTCAGGGTTAAGGGTTCCTCGCTATCGGCTCACGGCTCCGCGCTATCGGTTCAGGCTCGGTTTAGGACTGACGGCTAAGCGTCAAATAAACACAACTCAGTTAAATTAAAATAGCAGTGATAAACATCTAATCATTTCCAAAAATGGGTAAAAACTGATGAGTTCTCCTCCATCCACCGCGGCTGTGTTTTGTATTTTAAATGTCATGCTTTGAAACCGATTCCCGTGAGTGGATAAAAGCAACAGAACGATTCAAAGAGAAAGAAAACGGCTAAAGTCACAGAAAAGTAATGCGACTGCTCTGCTCGCTCGCGCTCAATGTGACGTTAAAAAAGCGGAACTAGCTTTAGCTTCCAGCTAGCAGCAGCGGGAGGAACTGTCCTTTTTCCTGTGGCGAAGGGCCGACTGTCGGCGTCCTGCCCCGCCCTGACACGCAGCTAAACCAGTCATCACCGCATAAAAGTTTTGACCAGGTTTGGCTCTCAGAGGGTAAATAACCTGACTGTCTGAACTTGGTTGTCACAACTCTATGAGGCACTGTCTTTCTAAAACTTTGAAATGAAATTTAAAAGCAGCTGTGTTTCTGGTAGGAGCTGGCAGCCAGAGTGAACCAAACCGCCCTGGAAGCGGTGACTCCATCACCGTCGTTCCAGCAGAGACACGAGAGCATGAGACCCAGCAGGTGAGGCGATACGGATGGGAAACGCGGCAGGCTGCCCCCTGTTGGTGAGTCTAATCACTGCGTCTGTTCTCTCCGTTCCAGTAAAGGCCGAACGGGTCGAACCAGCAGCATCAGCTCAGTCGGTTCTGAGCCGTCGCCCGCTCTGTCTGTCCTCTCGTTGGACGCGCTGGTTGCTCCGGACACGCCCATCCAGTTTGACATCATCTCCCCCGTCACAGAGGAGATCTCGGGTCAGAGCAAGACTGCAGCGCAGCCCGGCAGGTGTCTGACAGAACCTTTTTATTCCTAACACCTCACTCACACTCACAGGGGTTTCTTATCAAATAAAGTAGATATAATGACCGATGTCTGATCTTTATCAGGCTTTAAGTACAAGAGAACGAAAACACTCCAGAATTATTTAATCAACCAAGATGGAGTCTTCAGAAACATTGCGTTAAAAACCTAATACACCCAAACGCAGAACCAGATGGTTAGAAAGAAGTTACTAATAAATCAGGGTGCTTAAAATGCTACAACATGCTCAAATTTCAACAGATTGGGTAGTAACTAGTTACATTTACTTGAGTAACCCTTCTGAAAAAACTTTTAGGAGTATTTTTACTGTGCTGTATTTTTTACTTCAGTAATTTTATTATAAAGTATTTCTACTCTTATGTAAGTATTTCTACTCTTATGTAAGAGTAGAAATACTTTATCTCTAAACATGACCCCTCGTGTTTCTGCAGAAGGAGTAATCCATTTGGAGAATCTGGAGATAACTCTGCGGAGGACAGTGAAGGTACTTCCTGTTTACCTGCTGAATTTACATTTATTCTTTTGTTTGAACCTCATTTTTACCAGTCAGGTGACAAAGCATCACCTTAAGATGAAATGTTTCTTTGATTTTTCTGCCTCTGCTGTGCAGAATTGAACAATTATGGAGCCAGAAATAAAGCTAAATAGTTAATAATAAAGTTTAGCTTTTGTTTAAATGTTGCTCATTAAAGTTTCTAGAAAGAAACATTAAACTTGTATATTTTTGCCCAATAAGTTTTAAATTTTGAGCATTTAAATAATAATTTAAGGCAGGGATGTCCAAAGTGTGGCCTGTGGGTCATTTGAGGGCCTCTGACACTTTCTTTTTTTTTGTGGCACCCAACTGCAGTTCAGTTCAAGAATGATACAAATGTGTTTATTAGACTTTGTATTTTTAATCAAACAGTTTTCTTGCAATGGAAAATATTAAGTATGACAAAAATATATAACTAAGCATTTATAATAACAATCACGGCTAGAGACTTTTAGTAAAAACCCAAATTTGTTTTTATTTAATGTGTTTTTAAACGTTTTGAAAGAACTAAATTATTTTCTTATAATTGAGAAGAAATCTGTCTAAAAATAACTTGAAAACTTCTTTTCTGCTTTTATGCCAATATAGCAAAAATCATTTTTACTTTTTGGATCTACGATGAATAACTTTAACCTTTTCATACAAAAAAAAAAGACAAAAGGAATCTGATGACTTTATTTACTGGATTGTATTTTATTTTTTAATTTTCCTGGACCGCCACCACTTTTGACTTGACAATTTTGTGTCATGTGAGAAAAAGTTTGCTTTAAGTTTTGCTTCTTCGTTAAAATGTCAGCACAAATCAAGTTGAGTAGTTGAAGACAAGCAGCTGTTTTCTGGTCCAGATTCGATCCTCCACCAGCTGTTCATCGTTCGGTTCCTTGGGTCGATGGAGGTGAAGACCGCTGAGTCAGCAGACGTCATATCAGAGACCATGAGGCAGATCTTAGCCGCCAGAGCCATCCACAACATCTTCAGGATGACAGAGTCTCACCTGCTGGTCACCTGCGACTGCCTCAAGTAATGACAACACCCTCTGTTTGTTTGGGCGAGGAAACGTAGCATGTAGCTCACAAAACAAGGCCACAAATTATGCTAACTTCATGAGAACAAGTAATATGGTTTTAGTAACTAGATATTCCTTTGTTTACAAAGAAACTAATGACAATCTGTTTTAAATCATCTGTAAACTGTAAAGAGTTTAGCAGCGAACAGAAAACGTAGCTAAAACTGACACCATACAACAGGCAAACGTTTTTTTGTTAATCTTGAATACAGAATGCACAGTACAGTTTTGTACAGTTTTAGCTTAATTACTGCTCTGAGTGTGTTTCTGCTTCAGCAATTGGCCTTTTTCTAAGAGTGTTCTCCAGTTAACAATTAATTTATATCAAACTGTTATCTCCATTTTTCCTGCTGTTTTTTTACTCTTACCTAAAGTTGAACCCTTTGTCTTCCAGACTCATTGATCCCCAGACGCAGGTCACTCGACTCAGGGTAAGCTGCTCCCACTTTTCCTCTTTACTCCTGTCCTAGTCAAAGTCTTCCTGTCTCTGCTCACGCTGTCCTCTGACCCGCTGCAGTTCCCGCTGTCCAGCGTCGTCCAGTGTGCGTCCCACCAGGACAACAAGCGGCTGTTCGGCTTCGTCCTGCAGGCAGCCGGCGGCCGAGGCGACTCTCGGGTTGTCTGCTACATCTTTGAGTCCAACAACGATGGAGAGAAGGTTCTGGTTCTGTTCTCTGAGTCTCATTTGTCATTAAAAATCAATTATTTACATAATAAATTAAAAAGATCTCAGTTATTTCCATTTGCATGATTTATTGTTTTTCTCTTTTGTCTCTTTCCCAAAAACTGGATGACGAAAGTCTTCAGTCTGTTGCTTTGGTCTCAACAAGCCTCTTGTTTTGAAGGACAGTTGTGTTTATATGTAATTCTTCCAGCATTAAATGTAGTTTATCGACTTTTGCGAATGTGTTCTTTCATTACTATTATGCCTTTATTATTAGTAACGCATCAGTTGGACTTTTTGACTGATCAGCAATTAACAGTTTTTAAAAAGTCTGACCTGCCCATTCCGATTTTGGCCGATTAGAAGAGAGGACAAAGGTCGATTTTTAGACCTTTGCTGAGGTAGAAAAGGTTGATGGATAAGATCAGCTTTACATGTAAGCATCAGCCAATCACTGATCTCCCAAAATTAAGGAAATCGGATGGTCGATAAATCAGTGCACTCCCAATTATTACCATAATCCATTAAAATGCACTCAGAGCTACAATATTATTTATCGTGATAACTTCTGGGACAGTTTATTATCTTGCAAGATTTGTTATTGTAATTCTGAGCCAGATTTCTGTTTTTAGATCTGCGACAGCATCGGTCTGGCCAAGCAGATAGCATTCCACTCAGAGATGGTGAGTCTGAATCAGAGCTGATTCTCTCGTTCAGTGGTTCAGTTCTGATAAACTTATCGCTGTTTTTCAGGAAAGTAAAGCGGTGGAGAAGAAGAAGGAGCAGGACAAGGCCAAAGAGAAACAGCAGGAGGAGCTCAACAAGCAAAGGCAGATAGAAAAGGTAAAACTGCCCCAGAGGACAGAGAGAATCAATAAACCGAAGTCGGGAGTTAAACTACTTCAGCATCTTTTTACTCAAGTAAATAGTTGCCAAGAAATTACTCAACTAAGATTAAAAAATATTTAATTAAAAAAGATTTCAAGTAGTTTAAAACAGTCAGGAGCCAAATTTTTCTTTTTATCCGGAATTAGAAAAATATTGAAGAAATATTGTCTCTTTCACCTGCAGAAGAATAAATAAAGCATGTACCGTATTTCCAGACTATAGACTATAGAATCTGATTCTGAGGTTCCAATTAAAAGCAAAAGGAGATTCTCTGGTTGTGCTTCATGTTACTTGCAGACCTTGAAAATAACTGCTTATTAACTTATAACTGTAGATTTCACCAGTATTAAACAAAAGCGCATGGTGCTTCTTCTGCTAAGATTCTTACTGATCCGATTGGTGCGTTTGATTTATGAACTGGGGCATTTTACACAGGTGGTCCACAGACATAAAACTTGGCGCTTGCACTGGGACAGGATGAACAACAAATCGCTTATCATTAATAGACTTTAAAATAAAAACCAGGAAAACACAGTGGGACAGTTAATTTTTAATTAAGTGAAATTCAAGCCTGATAAAAGTGCAGAGAACAATTACTAATTTGTTCAAAGGAAAAGACGGAGATGCCGAAGATAAAAAAGTTATCAGACGTTAAAAGATCAAATGGTTTATCAGTGTTTCTTCATACCAGCAGAGGTGGAAAGAGTACAGAAATGATGCAGGCTACGCCAGTAAAACGAGTTATTTTTTGATGCAAATTTGCACTTGGTGCCTCATTAAAATTTTACGTTAGGATTATTGACTTAAAACGTGCGCCTATATTTTGCTGAAGTTACTTATAAATTAGTTTTGTCTTATTTAAGGTGAATAACGTTTTTGCAGTTTACATGGACAGATCATTGTAACTTTAGTTTTCCTTTCACTATCAGCACCTTTTATTTTTTCCCTGACCTGAACTGCAGGATTTAGAAGAGCAGAGTCGCCTGATCGCTGCCTCAAGTCGCCCTGCCAACCTGCCTGCGCCTGATGGACAGTTCCTGGTGCTCAGCAGCAGCCAATCAGAGGAGAGCGACGTCGGGGAGGAGGGGAAGAAGCGGGGTGAGTCGGAAGCCTGACGGCTGGCGGCGCAGGCATGATTTTTGGCTCCCGGATGATTTCTGACTGGTGATTTTCAAACAGCTGAGTAATCAGACTGAAAACGGACCATGCGATTCTAAAACCCAACGCACCTCTACGCCAAGAGGAAATGAGAAACGGTTTTTATTCTGTGCAGAAAAAACACAAAACAAAGACGCTGCTTTTATACTGGCTCCGTATTTAGATTACCAGTAAGTTTCTGTTTTTAACATTCAAGTAAAAGCGAGGAGCCGGATATGAAGGAGCAGGAGATTCGAACTGTTTCTCCAGCAGGACACCTCATGATGACTCCATCTGCATAAAAAGAAGAGGAAAAGCACAGTTTTATTTTGAAAAGGCCTTCCTGTTGTCTGACATCCTGCGTCCAGGCACTGTGGCGTTTTGATTCACCTTAGTTTCTTCTCTTATTTTGAAAAACTGAATGCATGTACAGACAGATTTGTCAGCTCACCTGGTGAAGACGTGTAAAAAGCCGTTTTATGTGTCGAAATGAATCAGTCCTTTATTGCAGCAGCAACATCTCACTCTGAACTGCAAAAACACAAAATCTTACCAAGTATTTTTGTTTAGATTCTAGTGCAAATATCTTAGTTTTATCTTATTTCAAGTGTACTAACCTACAAGTAGCTTTTCAGCAACATAAAAGAGATGGTTTAAAGTCAGTAATTCCTTAATATTGGTTAAAAAATTTACTAGTTACACTGGCAGATTGTTTTACTTATAATGTGGAAAAAATGGCGTTACATGTGAAAAATCTGCCAATGAAATATATATTTTCAGGAATTATTTACTGAAACAAGCTTTTATATCTTGCTAAAAAGTTACATGTAAATTAGTTTTGTCTGACTTGTCTGAAACACTGTATAAGCTTGTAACTAACTATTGGGTTATCACTTTTTCCTCTTAAACATCATTTCCCTAACTGCATCTTCATCGCCACAGAGAAGTTGAACGATGTCTCAGTAGTTTTCTTTCCATCTCGTCAAAAAAGACAAATTCTCCTTTACTTCTTCCCAGAGTTTTGGAGCAAGCTTTTTGTGGAAAGGGTCGGTGTGCTTCATTTTGTAAGTGGCATAACTAGGTCTATGACTGAACTTATAAATCAATCTCCAAAGAATTTTTTCCACCAAACTTTGCTGTGTTGTTTCTGAAATGTTTTTCTGACAAGATGCAGAGTTGGTCCGTCTGCAGCTTTTTCAATCACTTGCCAAAGAAGTTCGCTGAGAAAGTTTCTCTTTCTATAATCTGGGCTTCTTAGACCAGGACGAATTTTTTTTTGAGAACACTTTTTTCCAAAAAGAGACCTTCTGTCTGACATCCACTTCGCTCTGTGAGCTTTCGTTATTTATCTTTATTGAACTGAGCTAAAACGTCCAAATGAATTTTGTGTTAACTGACTTGTTGATGACATCATTGTCAGCATGGCAACTGTTGCTAGGGTAATAACAGCATGCAGTGAGAGTGCGCTATGAAAGAAAATAGAGTCTGTGGGCACTAAATACATTATTCCCACAAGTCTGAGCTGGAAGTGATCTGTGGAGCTTCGCCGGAACAGGAGGGGCCAGGGAACCATTGGTCCCTCCACTTTACCGCCCATTTTTATTGTTATTTGGGTTCTGTCTCCTAACTGGCACAGGGCAAGGGTCAGTGGGATGGTTACATCCAACCAGTTACTCAGCAAATCCATCGCTTTAACCCAGAAGGGTTTGGCCATTCTGCAGTCCCATTTTCAGTGTAAAAAAGTTCCTACTTTTCAACTGATTCACAGGAATCCGCTGCTAATGAACGATAGATGTTCCACTCGGTTTGGTTCGATGGCAATCACAAGGTTATATTTTTTTCTGCATATTTTACAAAAGTGCTTCTCTTCACCTGGTCATCCAGGCGAAGTCGTGAAAACTTTTATTTTCTCACGATGACTCGCTCGTCTCAACACGTTGGGCACTTCCAACGTTACACACAGCGAAACCAATCAAGTGTCAACCTCAGCTCAGGTCCTGGGAGTAGATACAATTTTTAATAAAGATTTTATACTTAAGGAACTTAAAACAAAAAGTCTATATCAATGTAAAATTCTAAATAAATTGAAGGGGTCATGAAATATTTTTTGAAAAATTTACTACCAAATCAAATTCTATTTGATACCTTTTACTGGCCTTAATTTGAGCTAATTTAATTTACTACTGTTAGAAACCCTGTTACATGAGGCAAGAAGCTTCTGGCCCTCTGGAACAGTTACACCGCCCATCTAGAACATTTCTTTTCCTGTGAGATTTTGCTGCAGCAACAAAAATTAGTTTCTGTTTTTACAGATCTCTTCCAGGGTTTGCTCAGGTTTGTCTGTAACTCTGGGAGGATTATTGAAACTAAAACGTTTCTTGATTAAATGAACGTTCACCTTTAGCTCTTAAACACTGCCATGTTTATTAAACCCTGAGTTTTGTCTGTCTGACATTTACTGAAAAGATAAGTTACTACCTACCTGACTGCATTATGCTTATGACTAACATCCGAGCTTTGCACTGCTTCCTTCAAACCTCTTCTTGTAAAAAAACAAAACAAAACAAAACAAAAAAAACATTTAAAGGTGCCAAGGTTTTCTAAAACCCTAAATATCAAGAGGCAGAACACTAAAAGGAGACGATCCGTTTAAATATTAAATCCCTAACTTTACTCCCAAATGTAAACACTGCAAAAACACAAAATCTGACCAAGTATCTTTGGTCCAGATCTTAGTGAAAATATTTTAATTCTGATGGCAGATTATTTCACTTAAAACAAGACATTTTCCCCATGTTATTAGTGAATTAATCTGTCAGTGGAACTAGAACTTTTTAATCAATATTAAGGAATTATTGGCTTAAAACAAGCAGAACGTATAACTTTTCTGTATACCTTGCTGAAAAGTTGCTTGTAAGTTAGTGTAATCTTATTTCAAGTGTACTGAGATGTCTACAGTAGAAACCTGACCAAATATACTTGGTGAGATTTGATGTTTCTGCAGTAAACAGATCAGCTGCTGATTAGAGTACTGATCTAAAACATGTAAAACTTCTGATTAGATGTACTTTTAGAAGAAAGAAACATAAAAACAGCCACATTTGCACTAGGTCACTGTTTTATTTTGAAGTCAATAACCTGCTGCTGTTTTAAAAGCAGTTTTTTTTTGTTGAAAATTTTACTGCGAACTTGTAGAAATAAGAAATTCTGCAGCTGGAGAATCTGTTGATTCAACAGAAATATTAGAAAATGATGAAGTCAGCAGTTACAGAAATGCTTCAAATATTTGGAATAAACTTTGGGGATTTTCCAGGCTGCATAATTCATATTATTGACTCTGGAAACGAACAACAAGATTACATTAATTAAGATGTAAACGGCTTAATCTGTTTATTTTTAATTTATTCCCTCCTGTTTTTGTGTTTTCTTTATCCCATTCTCAGTTCAGCTTGCCAACATTTTAAGTTTTTATGAAGTGAAAACATGTTGATTCAGACTCCCTTACATTTCAGATGTTAATGTTACTTAAAAAAAAAAAAACTTTTTTGTCACACAAGCAGAAATTTCTCATCCTTTTTCTTTTGGTCACATTTTGGTGAAAATTTCAACCGTCACCAAATCTTCAGAATAATGTGTCATAAAGTCAGACTCTGATTGTTATTGTTATTATTGATCTAGTGTTGGTTTAGTTTCATTTTTTCATGTGAGCTGGGACTGATTCATGTTGAAAATCTAAATATTAAGCTTAATTTTTCCAAATTACACACAATGGTTGGACTGCA
Source organism: Poeciliopsis retropinna (assembly GCA_010277075.1). Taxonomy (NCBI): domain Eukaryota; kingdom Metazoa; phylum Chordata; class Actinopteri; order Cyprinodontiformes; family Poeciliidae; genus Poeciliopsis; species Poeciliopsis retropinna. The sequence continues at coordinate 1,618,111 of VMRM01000004.1, read as the reverse complement.
CCGGTCACAGGCTTTTGAAATCCAGCCATATTTACAGATTAAGATGGAAACTTAATTGTGTTTGTTTGACTTTTTCCAGTTTTTCTTTGATTTTTAAGGGGTGAGATATTTTCTAACTCTGCATAAAAGTGAAGGAGACGCAGAAAAACGACAGAGTTGATTATAAAGCTGTAAATAACATCAGGGCAGATTGATGTCCTGTGATGATGATGATTAATGAAAAGGTTACGGTGATTTAAATAAAGCACTAACATTCACCCATCTGAGTCAGCGTTTTCTTTTCTAACCTCGTTTTTGGTCAAATTTAATTGTTTTTGATGTTTGTTTTTTAAGATGATGCAAGGTTGAATATTTCCACCTTTTTAACTTTTTGTCACATTTAAAACAAAAACTTCAATGTATTTTATTGAGATTTCATTTTCATTACATTTATTTATCTATTTACATTGCATGTAAAGTATCTTAAGATTACATTTCCTCTTCATTGGAGGTTCACCTTCCCCAGCCGATATGAAGAAAAATAGACAAAATGTTTGTGGACATTAAAAACTGGTTACTATTTATTTATTTACATCCCAGCTTTGCTGTTAGTCTGTTAAAATAAGACAAAATGGATGTTTTGTAATTTATCTTTCATATCAAATTATTCTGACATTCAGACTTCACAATAAATACGAATTAAAATATTAGTGTGAAAAGCATATCTGCTTATTTTTCTAGTTTGATGAAATTACCATATAATTTTTAAAAACAATACAAAAAAACATCTGGTTGTGGAAAACATTTGGAAACAAAAAAAAAACCATCAAGGAGAATAAAAAAAAAAAAACCCTGAAAATATTTGACTTTCAGATTGTATTATACAGTTTCATAGCATACCGAAATACATGTAGAAAATAAAGCAGATTTGTTTATTTTTCAATTTTTTAAAATGTATTTAATTTCTAAAAACAACCAAAAAATCCGTTAGTGCACAAAGTTGTGTAGAGAAGCAAGAAAACTGTCACTGAAAGAATATAAAATCTCTTAATAATTCATATATTTGACAAAAAATAGAAATCAAGAAATCAGTGTAATATGCTGAAAAATAAAACACATTGGTTTGTTTTTCTCCTTTTCTATGAATTCATCAAATTTGTAAAAACAATAAAAAACATCTGATTGGAAGTGCAAAATGTTGAATGTTTGAAGCAAAAAAAAAACCAAGGACAAAATAAAATCTATCAGCAAATAATTGACATTCAGATTTCACTATAAATACAAAGTTTCATAAGATGAATGTAAAAGTGCGATAGTTTTACAGACGATCCTTCAGGTTTCTCCAGGCAAACGGCGCCGCCTGGTGCCTTCAAAGACTCAGCAGGAATGTCAGAAATCAGATCATCTCAGCAGCAGCTACTTCTTCAGGATCTGGTCGGAGAGCCAGTCCAGTCCCTCCACCAGACCGGCGCCGCTGACGGCACAGGACGACTGGACGAACCACTGCAGGGACACACGGCAGGTCAAAGGTCGCTCTCTACCTGTAATACCTACCCTAAATGTCCACATGAGACCACCTGTCCAAATTATTTCTGACCACCACAGGAAGAACCTACCGGCTGCCGGACTCCTGATAGGCTGAGAGCCTGTGTGATGTCATCGACCGACATGGCTCTGGGTAAGTCCTGCTTGTTAGCAAAAACCAGAACTGGAGCGTCCCTCAGCTCAGCCTCCTCCAGCTGCAGGGATTAGAGTCTCAGATTACTGTAATCTGGTTTAATCTTTGGAAATTATTTCAAACTAACATTACTTTGCACAAGGTTTTTCCTTTCTTTAGCATTCTATAGCAATAGTAGATTACGTGTTCCCGCTGCATGACGCTGCCACCACCATGTTTCACTGCAGGAACAGAATTTCAATACAAACGTGTTTCTACTTTGAAATTGAGAAATAAACTTCTTCAGATGTATTTTTAAAATAGATATTTAGGCTGGATTCCCACCAGCCCTGTTTAGTTTGCTTTTCTAACCAACTCCAGATGTGAATGTGCAATCGGACCAAAGAAGGGAACTCTGGTCCACCTACAAATCTCGGTCTGGGTTTGGTTGTAGTAAACTTTGGTGGTGAATGTGAACGCTAGTGCACCGAAGACTAGCAGGAAGTGGAGTGTAGCACAGGGCATTCTGGGTAAATACAAAAAAAAAATGCTAACTTGCACTAGGAGGAGAAGTGAAATTTATCTTTTACCAAAGACAAATGAGAAATCTTAAATCGCTAAAATCTGACACCACTCCATTTTAATAGCATTTTTATGAAATAGGAAGTTGCACAAAAGGAAGCTACAGTGTCTCCTTCATAGGTTTTGTGTTGTTTCCTTCAGTGGTTCTTGGTGCAGCGCCCCCACAGGCCAGGAGGGGAATTCACTATTCTGAAAGGGTTTGATTCTGAAAGGGTTTGATTGGTTTGACACATTGGAGCAAGAAAGAGAACCACAGCAGCTGAAAATGTAACAAATGTTGTGGTTTTGGTCTCTAATAGAACCAGGTCTACCGGACTATCAGGTGGGAAAAACAAAATCTTAGTCCAGACCAGGAGTCAGCGGCCTTTACAACACTAAGATATGTTTTTATTACTAGAATTAGATTTACTCTGTTATGAATGTTATGAACATATGTACTGATAAACCCTCTACATTTTAGAACTTTGCTAAATTTCTTAGTATTTTTGGTCAGTTATGGGTGCAAACAACTCAACAAGCATTGAGTTTGTGTTGTGAACAGAGGCTCACCTGCATGTGCAGTTCATCTGCAGCTTCTTTTATCCTCTCAGAATCGCTGCTGTCAATCACAAAAATCAAACCCTGAAGACAAACAAATGGAAAATTCAGCAAGAACGGCTGCAACATTTATTTTGTCGGAAAAATCTGCAAACTTATTTTCTAGGGATGCACTACAGTAAATATCAGCATTAACATCAGTATCAGTTGATTTTAGTCATTTTCTAGCAATTGCTATCAGGCCAGTAAGTTTAACAGGTCAATTTATTTCCATCTTGTTTCTATTTGTGTTTGAGTAACTAATAACTAATAAACTGGATACATTAGCAGATAGTTTAATTAGTTACATTAAAGTAGTTACTAATGTAACTAGTTACTTCTGTAACAAACTAAAAATACATTTAACAATTTCAATTTAATTTCCATTAAACTAGTAAACTAGTTTAATTAAACTAATAAACATGTTTAATATAACTAGTTTGGTAGTTACTAATGTGGTATTTAATTGTACATCAAACAATTTTGAAGTATTTCAGACGAAATGAATATAAACAGTTAATCAGTATAATAAAATGGCTTCCTAGCAACTGTTGCTAAGACAATTCTAATTTTGTTGCCTCTACCCCTAAATTTGTTTGGTGCTTGTATCACCCTCAGAGGAATTAGAACCTGTTTGGCAGCATGAAGTAGGCTAAAATGTCTCAAAGAGCAACACATCACATTAAAAGTAGAAAAGCAAAGACAGACAGAAAAGATAAAGGAGGTCAAAAACTTTTTCTATGTGTGCATCTACCTGTGTGTTGGTGTAGTAATGTCTCCACAGCGGTCTGATGACGGTCTGACCACCGACGTCCCAAACGGTGAAACTGATGTTTTTATACTCCACCGTCTCCACGTTGAAACCTGAACAGGAAACAGAAAGTGTATGGCTTTAAAGCGCTGCGGTTCTTTAGCTCTGAGGTCAAACAATTAGAGGTCAGAGGTCAGAACCACTCACCAACGGTCGGGATGGTGGTGACCACTTCAGCCAGCTTCAGTTTGTACAGCAGTGTGGTTTTACCTGCAGCATCCAGACCCACTGCAGACACACAAACAGAACAGCTGTCAGAACCTGAGCTGGTTCTGATCCCGGGCGGATCAAATCAGTCACAGAGTGAATTAAATGACATCATTTTTTATCCACAGCAGCCTAAGATGTCCCATTGTTAATGACACATAAACCAGAAGAAACCCCACAGCATCACAGACCTTCCACCATGCTCAATAGAAGTCTGAGCTCTTTTACTTCCAGATCCACCTGAGATCACGACCGGCCCAAGGCATTGCAAACTAAGCAGGTGCTTAGGACACCCATACCACCAGGGGGCCCCCAAGAGCACCAAGATACCATGATAAAATATATGCATATATATTTAAAATAAGATTCAATAATACAAACTACATGCTTTTGTACATAGAGAAACAAATTTTGTTATGATAGTTACATAAATTATTGTTAATCTCTTCCTGTTGACTGCTGCTTTGGGGGAAATATAAGATATCAAACCTGCTAACTTGTTTACTGTAAATTTAGTGTTTATCAATGTTTATCAATAACTATTTGAATGTTACATTCAAATAGTTAAAATAATGTCGTACACTTAAATATTATTTCAAAATCTGAGTTTCTTGTTTTTTAGTTTGCTACTTCTGTTAAAATCAACAACTATAATAACACTGGTATAATGTAGCTAATGACGATACAAATACAAAAACATACTGGCTCAGCTCCTTATATGTTGTATATAACGCACACGCTGGTCGTAGGGATTGTTAGAGTTACAAATAATTATAAATAAATAGCAAATATTGATAAGCATAAGATATTTAGCCCACTGATTGATTGGCTAATTTAATTTAAGATGCTGTTGCAGAAACTCACCCATTAGAATCCTGACCGGAGTCTTGGAGATGAACCTGGAGAAGATCTGTGAGATGATGACTCCCATGGTGAAGGTCCAGGTAGGAACTGCCCCAGGTTGTCTGCGTGTCCGTGGGAGCCCCGTGTTTTATACACCTCCACTGTGGGTGTGTTTCTCTAATCCACGCTGTCATCCCGGGAGCTGTCAGCTCGGTCCACGGTGGAAGGACGCACGTAAACACAGCTGGCTCACCGGGAAACTTCAAAACACCTCGTGACATCACTTCCGCCTCCACAGCTTCCAAAATAAAAGCACTGAGGCTTTGGCATTTAAACAGAAATTTAAAACGACTCGAGATTTAGATTTTGTGTAAGAGAAAGAAACTTTATTTATTTACTTATTTGTTTGCTTGTTATTTATTTGTCATTGGTATTGTAATACAGTACTTCTACCACTAGCGGCAGTAATGACGTCTTTTAATTAATTAACTAATATATTATTGATTTACTATGAAGGTTTTAACAATGAAAACTTAAAAAACAGATATACAAGCAAAGCATTACCTCACTACGAGGTTATATATAGGTGAACTAACTTGGCTTCACTTTTAGTACTCTTAGTTTTATTTGTGAAAGTTTTATAAAGTATATAATATATATATATATATATATATATATATATATATATATATATATATATATATATATGACGTAGTTTTAATAGTGTGTAAAATCAGCCATCTGATTCTCATCCTTGAGTAACATTCAAGGATGAGAATGTTACTGTAGAGGGGTGAAAAACAAGTGACTAGTAAAGAAAGACAATAAGTAAAAAAATAGACACCCCAAACATAATTTTTCATTTTGTATCTTTTAATTTATTGTTGTAATAAGTTATTTAGCGTTATTTCTAATTGAATTCCGTGCAATTCTCCACATGACCACTAGGGGCGCAACTGCGTTGGTGGCATAGTAAAGAGTGAGCACACAAGAAGAATAAATCTTCCGTTGGATGTTGATGAGAGCTCAACGTGTGTGTCTCATCTTTTCTCTGTCACAGGTCAGTTAAAAGGTGTCTTAATGCATGAATACAGATGACTTTTGGGAGTTAAATAGATTATTGAATGGGAAGTTGACTCGTGAGTCATGTTGTGTCCGGTTTGTAAGGAATATTGTGTGGAGAGGCGGTTGGAAAACTGTTGAATTTCCGTTGAGCTGTTGAATTTTGTATATATCGAAACACAATTTTCAGATAAATTACATTATTTTAATTTCTTTTTCTGTAAAATTGCGTTTTCTTGTCAAGAACCAACGACATTTGTAACTGAGGGCCGTGATGTCTAAGTTAGTGACGAGACGCGCCATTAAAGGAGCATTACGCCCTTTTCATTTATGTTTTTCTTTTTGTAGCGGATAAATGTTGTTATTCTGTGAAGGGTTCAGTGGCCTTCATCTTTCTAGGCTCCAGTGGCTATGAGATGTTGAAATGGTAAAGTAATGGTTGAAGACAAACGTTTGTACTTTTATTTTGATTTTTTAAAAAAAGACAAAAAAAATATAAAGTACTGAATATGGAGTATGTTTGCACACAAGAAGAATAAATCTTCCGTTGGATGTTGATGAGAGCTCAACGTGTGTGTGTCTCATCTTTTCTCTGTCACAGCATCACACGTTGGAGGAAGATCCATTCCATCACATTATTCACAGCCACTCAAGGTTGCAGGGTAACATTACTCATCCTTTATATATATATATATATATATATATATATATATATATATATAGGCTATATATAAGTATGTTATAAATACTTAAACAGTATTTATAATTAAAATTAAGTAATAATTCTTCTCAGCCTTTGAAGGTAATGAAGACTTAAGCAGCTTCAGTTTTATTTTGAAAATTCTTCCGCTTCCTGTTTTTTAAAGCATGTAGCAGGAAGTGATGCCATTTACTCTGCCTCTTTCTTGTGTTTGTTGGCAGGTGTGATGCAACCAGGTTGGTCTGGATAAGGGGTGTGAAGGTCATTTTGGTTTTGTGGCGAATCCAGAAAACCTCATTAAATGCTCTCATTAAAGGGCCGATTGTGCCAGAATGTATCAATAAATTCTTAAAATTAAACATCTCTTCAGACCCTCCAGGATTTGATGATATTGTTAATGTTTTTGACAATAAAAATCAAAAGTGTTTATTGTATTAATCCGGAAATATTTGCTATCATTTATGAAGATTTTTTATTACTTGCCATATAGATCATAGACTATAATCTGACATCAATAAAAGGCAGAGGCAGCTATTGAGTACAAATAACAAACTTTTTGACAATTTTTGAGAAAAATCTACAGTGAATTCCCAGTTATGTAAAGTGTTGGGATTTGGTGATTTTACTTCAGTTTCCATGATAATTCTCAAGAAACTGGAGGGACTGATTGGTATAATTTGGCATTAAACAGATAAAAACTCCATTGACTCGATTGATAACATAATATCTAAGGAGACTTAGTGTTTAGTCTAGAATCTAGAGGGCCACATAAAAAGCTACAGCGGGCCAGATTTGGCCCGCAGGTCTTGAGTTTGACACATGTGGTCTGGATCGTCCCAATCAGACACAGATAAAAAAAAGTAGGTCAGAACATTAAAAACCAATTCATAATATTCTCTAAAGTCTTTATTTCAAAAATCCCAGACCTTGTTCCTACAGTTAAACACAAAGCTCTGCAGGCTTTACAATAAAAAATTATCTATCAAACTACATGGTTTGTTTGTTGGAAATCAAAACAGTAAAAAAAAAAAAAAAGGAGCTTCAATGATTTATCATTTCTTATAAGTTTTTATGGTTGACTTGGTGGAATTGTATAATTTTCTCTACGTTTGTTATGTTTGGTCATAGCATAATGGATTTAATGTGCAGATTGATTGCTCAGTGTCTTTGATTCAAAGTGAAGAAATGTTTGATGGGAAAAAAATTAGATAAGATTTATTTGGGAATGCATGATGTAAAATTCACTTTTTGCATGTTTTATTGTTCTCCATGTGGGTTTCTACTGCTAATAAAACAAGCCAAGAGCTTATAAAAAACGGCCAGACATTTTTTGCCAATAACTTTTTGTTTTTTGGTGTCCAGAAAATGAGTCCTTTCAATAAAGCTTGAAGTGTAACGTCACAAATCAGCAAGCATGGCTCGTTACCTAGCAGCCCTGGCAAAATCAGCCCGTTACCTAGCAACCCCAGTTGAGTTCCTGGTTTTACGGCTGCATGCAATGGCTGCTGGAAAGTGTTTTGGTGATGACTAACCATCCAGAAACCACTTGCTACTTTCTTCTTGGTTGTGCAAGAGGCTCTACTTCTGCTTTTCAAAGATGTAAGGTTGCATGATTGCATATCGTTTTCCAGTCATTCTTATGTGCAAGTGTAAACACTGACTTTGTGGGAGTCACCAGCCCCAGCTTATTTGGATTTAAAGTGACAAGAGGCCCTAAAACAGCTCAAACCAGGCAGAACTGAACAGGCTACAATCTCATCAAAAACATGTTATAGGTCTTTCCTCACCTGTTCTAAGAAGCATTATAAGACAGAGTCCATCTGGTTTGAAGAGAAAGTTATGCTGCCAAAGTTGTCAACAGAGTTTGCTGAACTGGCAGTTCCTGTTTTTAAGATATTTAATAATCATAAGCAGGCTGCTATATGTCTCATCTTCTTACAGAACCGTCGGTAGCGGTCCACTGAAAAACACTTTGACCCTGTTCAACAGGTGAATTAAATCATCTTTCAAAATGTCCAGGTGCTACTTGGCAACATCAAGAGCTCCGGTGTGAATGATCCGATTTTCAACTGTTGATCATTCATAAATAATTGTCAGCATTTTGTCAGATATATCAGACACCATATTATTCAGAAAGCAACATGCCTTGGTTGTTTTCTCATTTCAGAAAAGCTTAAACCCTTTCACCAATAGTCAGGACCTTTTTGTAATTTGCATACAAAAGAGGAACTTCGGGATATTTTTGGGATGTCCTGTAGAAGTACAAGGTTCAAACCGCTGAAAATATGCAGACTTAATTTTTTTCTGGCTCCTGAGTCACTTTGGACAGGAATTGTTTGTTTCTTTCCTCATATCTGTCACTGTTGCTTGAGTAGAGAAGCACAACAAAGTTAGTTTCAGTACATCCAAAGAACAGAAAAAGAACAACAAAAATGGAAGGACATATGCCACTCGTAGATTATAATTACCTGTTTTCAGTGGAATTGGTTATTTCAGTTTGATTGTTTGAGCTGCTTGTTTTGAATGCTGCTCCTTCACAGGCTCAAAACAATAAAATCTAAAATCTAAGTGCATAGGAGAAAAGCAGATTTTGTTTCCTTGACTTTATGCAATTCTGTTTGTAGCAAAGATTATTTAACGTTTATTTTTACTCAGTTTTACCCTGCAGGGCTCCTTTCTTGTAAGGTTTTAACAAACAGCAGAACAATGACTGTAAATATTCTTGTAGGAGTTGGCTTCTTGGATCAAAGGCCTGAGTTTTCACAGCTGCTGATTAAATGATCATAAAATGGTTTAATCAGCAGCAGTCGCCCTGATTTTCATACAAAAGAGGACGTTTGGGATGTTAACTGCAGAAGTGCAACAGCTGGACAAACACAGATTTCACTTCTGTTTAACAAATCAGTTGATTTCATTCATTTGTCTCATGTTCTGAAAATATATGCAGATATATTTCTTACAAACATATAGATACATATAGATACAAACATATAGATGAAGTAATTTGACCTCTGCACAGATTGTGGTTTGTGGTTTATGAAAATCCCGGCCTGAATGTCACATGGTCCTGTTACACTAATATCCTCCCCTAAACAGCTGCAAGGGGAGTATGGGAGAGGTGCCAGCAGAGACTAAACCGAGAAATGAAACTTAGAGAGGTTGTTGACTTTTGAAGCAGGAAGTGAAAGTAAACAAGCTGACGTTCAGCTCTGAGAAGCTGCAGGCGGAGATTATTTATTATCACTGCTTGCTTTTCTCCCTGCAGACGTGGACAGATCGTCTGAGTGTGAAGATGAAGCTGCTTTTCTTCTTGATTGTGGCGATGTCCTTCACCGAAAGGTCACTGCATGCTTGGCCAGACCCCACCAGAGGTAAGAGCCGTAAGGACATAGACGTCCCTAAATTACACTAATGCATCTGCAGAATTTCCAAAATTAGCTCACTTCTTTTTAAAACGATGGAAAGTGAACAAATGACCAACTCAGTCCCTGAAATTACAGTTTTATTAGTTTGAATCATTTTGTAAAAATGTAGCCTTTATCTCCTGCAAATTTCTTGTTTTTGTTAACATTTGGTCAACATTTGTCTCAGTGTCGTCCACGTCAGATTTAGAAAAACTGAATAGTTTTAAATATACTGAATTCACAAATTTCAGTATATTTGTTTGTTTTACAAACACCTTTGAGTTAGGTATGTTTTTTTTGGCTTTAATGTGTGAGGTCAGAGATAAAACTCACATTAATCCACATCGCGAAGTGACTCCCTACTTAATGTTTAAAGCATTTGCCAAAACAAGCCAGTGTTTTCATGACAGATCTCATAGGGGCGGTTTAGTAATTTGTCCATTTGTAAGGAGGGAAGCTGTGCAACAAAATTCCTTAAGATGTTCTTGTCTTATTTCAAATGTGCTACGGCATTTTGAACTAGAAACTAAACAAAAACTATTTGGTAAGATGTGTTTTTGCAGTGTAGGGTGTATCCTCTCCAGCAAATTCTTTGATCTGATCGGACTTGGTTGCTTTCACATTCTTGCAAGTGAAGTATACCTTCTAAGCAAAACCACGCAGGTGTTGATTGATGCCGGTTGGTTTGGGGAGATGTGAATGCATTATCAAACTCTGATGTGGACCAAAAAAGTGAACTCTGGTCCGCCTACAAACCTCGGTCTACAAACCTCAGCTGACCGACAGAGCAACAGCGGCAGCTATGTATACACCCTTGAAAACTTGTGTGACAGGAACCATTTTCTTGGTGTTTTCCAGCATTAGGACCTGTAAAGACCTCATTACAATAACCCAAGGTACTGAAAATAAAAACATGCCTCAGGCATGTCTGTGTCCCATTTCTTGAAAGGTTGGAACATGATAAAACTCTGAAAATGTTGTAAGAAGACTTTCAATGCACTCCTGTTGTGCAGTTCTGATAAACAACAAACATTCTCTGAAATACTGAGGAAGAATCAGGACTTTATCTCATTCTGATGTTGTGTCTGATTATGCTTCCTTCCTCAGGTGGTTCTGGAGTCAATCTGAATGGGAAGATGTTCACTTTGTCCCGTAATTACGGATCATTGCGCTTGTATTCGCCTTACGACATGCCCCCCGGGGCTACTTCTACATCATACCAAACCACAGGTTACACCGACTCTGCCTCCACACCCAGCTACACCCAAACCAACAGAGGCACAACTGAAACGTCTACCCCTAACACAGAAATCACCACTCCTAAACCTATAACTAAACATTATCAATATACCACCCGCTCCGCCACTCGGTACCCATGGTCCACAGCTCCTTCCACTAGAGGTGAGTTCCTCCACAAATAATCGCTGAGGCTTTACTGATATTCTTTGTTCCTGTTCAACAAAGAACAAAGTTAGCAGGGCTATTGATTTTCTTTCTTTTTATTGCTTAGCTTAGTTTGCTTTTTGTAAGTATGTATTATGACATTTTAGTTAATGCATCTTAATTCTGCACTAGAAGAAGCTAGATGCGGTAAAACTGGATCTAACCAATGGTTGAAAACTATAATTATGAAATGATGAAAGAAGTCAGTGAAGCGCATCACAACACAATCCCACCTGGTCAACTTTAAAACCATAGTTGGCGGCGGCCATTGTTATTTTCGTAAATAGAGCGCTGCTGTGTGACATCAACCTTCTTCTTCTGTGCATGCGTGTTGCTACGAGGTTGTAAGTCTCTTCTAATGAGTAAGAAAGTGGATTTCAGGAAACCATGTGAAATCTGAATCAAGCATCAAGACCTGCTGTTAGGATAAGATATGCAGAATAGCAACTCTGGAGAGGCAGAATAATAAAAACACAATCATGTTATTCATGTTTTCCTTTTTTGTTGTTTTTTCTTTCAGTTACTGTTCTGTTATATATTTTTTGCAAAATAAGCATAACTTGGTTACTCTTTATTTACAACCAAGTTACGCTTATTTTTGAGCTTCTCTGTCCTTGTGCGCCCCCTGCAGGTGTGACAGTGTGTTTGCGGTACATCGCAGACATGGACAGTGTCTCCATCTTCACCCTCAGCCCATCCAGCCAGTTTCTGAGGCTGGATGTTAGTAGAACGCAATCATACCTGCTGACCCTCAACAATTACAACACAATTTACCTGCAACCTTACTTAAAACTCTGGCCTTATGTGACGCCCAACATGTGGACCAGCATCTGCCTCACTGTGGACAGCATGAAAGGTGTAGTTCAGATGTTCAAAGACTCAGACATGAGCAGCAGGAAGCTGCTGAATAACCAGGTGAGAACAGAATGAACAACATCTCTGATTTATTGTCTGCAGTGATCGAAAGATATGACTGCGATCACTGATGACTCTTTTCACATCCCTTCACATTTTACACATTTTGTATTATTGCAGTCAAAATCTAAAATAGATTTGAGTATTTGGTTTTTTTTTTCTTCTTGAAATTCTTCATGGATTGAAAATTTCAATCTATGCTGAATGTTTTTACATACTGTAAAAACACAACATCTTACCAAGTAGTTCTATTGTATTTCTAGTGTAAATATTTTATTTCTCTTCACAGGGAAAAACTAACTTATATGGATCTTTCAGCAACATATAACAGCTTGTTTTACGTCATTAATTCTTAAATATTGATAAAAAAGTGCCAGCTCCACTGCCAGATTTTTATGTAGATACTTAATACTTTTTTGATCCCCAAAGGGCAGAAACACAAAAATAAAAACATTCAACAATCAATATTGAGCAGTGATAGTCATAAAGACACATATCACTCAATCGATCTCTAACAATATATTCATTAATTAAAGTGGACAGCTTTAAACTATAGAGGAGACTTTCACTTATAACAAGACATTTTCCCCATAAGTAAAAAAAAAAAAGTTCTTTCTATGAATATTCAAGAATTGCTGACTTTTGCTGACAAGCTACTGTATCTTGCTGAAAAGTTGCTTGTGAGTTAGTTTTGTCTTATTTCAGTGTAAAAAGGTTTTTGCACTAGAAACAAATACTTGGTAAGAGTTCGTGTTTTTGCATTGCAGGTGTCAAACTGGAGTCCCGCAGGCCAAATCTGGCCTATCATAATTGTTTATGTGGCCTTCTCGTGTAGACTGTAGAAGGCCACATAAATAGCACTTTAAGATAACAATTGGGTGCTTAAAATATTATTTTATTAATCAGTTGTATTTGCATAGGACAAAATTACATCAATGTGGAATAAATGTTAAAAATGAAAACATTTAAATTTGTAGTAAACAGAAAACTATATTTCAACAGTTTACATGTTGCATTAACTGTCCCTTTAAGGATATCCATGATGGCCTGAAATGAAGAGATTTATATTTTTTATAAATGTCATGTAAAAATTTTGAAATTATTATTATTTTTTATTTACTCATTGAATTATGAAATAAATGTGTAAAAAATAAAGTGGAAAACAGTGAAAAGGAGTGAATCATTTGATTGTTAGAATTATTGAAATAAAGTTCACAATACATTTGTAATTTATTAGGCTGCATCTGTACACACAGATGCATTTTAATGTAAATTTCAGTGAGTTTCTGAATTTTCTCTCCAAAATGATCTTTGTGTGTGTGTGTGTGTGTGTGGGGGTGTGCGTGCGTGTGTGTGTGTGACTTCAGTACGTGTGGTCAGGTGACCGTGTGATTGAGTTTTCAAACTTTGAAGGTCAGATCACTGATGTCCAGGTGTGGGATTATCCTCTCCGTTATCAAGAAGTCCTCTACTATATGAGCAGCGGTGGCTACGGGTATGTTCTGTGTGTGTGTGTGTGTGTACTTGTTTACATAGCCTGATTGGACCATGTTCTAGTTCCATTCAAACCATTAGACCACTTTTGATTGACTAAGATACCAGGTGTTTCATTTATTGTTTGGCAAATAAAAACAGTAATTCACAATAAAATTAGTTTATTTAATGGAGGAAAAATACATCTGGCCCTGAAAACTTCCAGCTTGCTAATTTTGGCCCAAGTGACAAGAAGTTTAGATACCACTGGTTTAAAGTTACCATGTGAATTAAGTTCAGGTTAGGAATATTCTGATAGTAGTTAATAAAAATAGATGGATAAATGCAGGTACTGAAATGAATGGAAACCAATACAAAGACCTAAATGTATATAACCTTTGAGTGAACCAGGGTGGGTAATGAGCTAAAAAAAAAAAAAAAAAAACTTAAATTGAACAAATAATTGAAATTTCATGGTTATATTTTTTAATTCTGTTTTCTTATGCCACAATTTTAAAATACTAATTTCTTTTTTTGTCTAAATATAAAAAATATATATCAAGTTTATTTGTATAGCACATTTCAGCCTCAAGGCAGTTCAAAGTGCTTTACATAAAAACAACCGTCAACAATTGAAAACCAGTAACAGACTGACGAAATTTACATTTTCACAGTGGTCATCATTAAAACCACCAAAACACGTAGAATATGTTCATCAATGTTCCATTTATTATTGCTCAAAAGCAACTCAGTGTTTCAGCTGTTTTGCTGAAAGTTTGTTCCAGATTTGTGGCACGTAGAAGCTGAATGCTGCTTCTACATCTCATCATCTTTCACCATTTTTTAACCCCAAAGATTTTTGGTACATTATAAGACAAGTTTCCATTATGAACAAAAGGAGGTTACTGCATTTTTTTGTACAATCAATACTTACAAAATACATAGTAATATTTAATATCAATGTAAACAAATACAAACAAATGTAACATCAAGCTTGTGCTTTTGATTTTAGGTCCTACCAAGGGTCTGTACTCAGCTGGTCCTACATCAGCTACTCTCAGATAGGAAGGACGCTGTTGGAGGACGGCTATGAGCTGCAGATGAAAAAGCCAAACCACAAGTGGAAACAAAGAAATCACCTGAAGAGAGAATTCCAGTCCAGGAAGGTTTTCCTCTTTGAGAAGCGCAAAAGAGAGCAATGGAAGAAAGAGATGTAATGTTCAATGAACTCACATTATACCTTTTTGACCTTTCTATCTGAACATATAATTAATATGAAGATTAATCAATTAACATTTGCACTAATCAAAAATATTCTCAAAATCACATTACAGGTTTAATAGGTTATTTTCCTTCTTTTGTAATTCATTTTAACTTTCAACTACAATAAAGTGATTTCTAATTAAATATTGCATGTTAGTGAATTTTGTTTTGTACAGAATAACATTATGTACTTCTGGTTAAAATAAAACCAGAAGTTTATAGCAATCTGTGTGAACAGAAAAAAAACTGTTAATGTTTCATGACATTTTCTCAAAATCAATAGCGCAGCTTAATTCTGTCATGACCGAGAAATGATTATTCTGCAGAAATTAGTTGTTAAAATTCAGTTTGAACATTCACAGTGACGATTCTTCCATGAATAGATCCCGTTCTGGAAAAAGAAAAATCATTGTGCGTTTCATCAGTGATATTGCAATGTAAACAATTTTGATCTAAAGTGACTGATGTTTACAGATTTCTTTCTATTTTCAAAACTGATACAAATATTTTTAGATCAGAGATTGTAACTCATTTGTCTTAATTTATTTCATAAATTTCATTCCAGTTTATGGACTTGAACTTCTACCCTTGCTCAGACTATTGGAGGTGGGCGAGTTGATCCACGTTAAAAAAAGCTGTCGTTTTAGGGGATGTTGACACCAGAAGAGCAACCAATTATCCTTAAATTGGTGAACTAATACACTGTTCCCCACAAGGGGGCGCCCATTCCCAATTTCTTCTCTTCAGAAAGCCAAATAAAGAAACTCGGGGAAAGTAAATACCAGGAGTCGTTAATTATTCTGTTTAGTAAGACATGTTTTAATAACAAAATATGGATTGTACATCCTTATACAGTCTCTTGGCTTTCATTTTACATTTTTATGTACAAAACTCAATCTGCAGTGTTCGAGCCTCTAAATAAATTCAAGATTGTACGTTTTTCACAAATATAAAACTTTTGGGGTTCCCCAACAGTCGGCCAATATGGGATCATCCGACCGTTAAGGCTCAAAAAGCCAAAACATTTTAAGTGTGAAATTAATTTAAAATAATGTTAAAAGGCCAACAAATTGCATTAAAATGCAGATGTAGTTAAAACAGAAATTTTTTAACAGAAAGAAAAAAGACATTACAAAACAAACACCATCAGCACAAGATGACTTAATATCAACTTATTTTTATTTGTTATTGCTTTTCATTGTTAGTTGTTCTAGGATGTTTAGTAAAACATGTTATACAGTCTGAAAATCTTGAATTTTGCAGTGGTTTTAAGCATCATTCCCATCCATGTAATTGTAAGTACACTACCAATAAACCTACAAGTGTTGCTTGGTGCTCAGGTTCTTTAATTGTTCAATAAGGACACTTCATTTTTCTGTTTCACTGATGTAGTCAACAAAATGCCTTAAAAATTAAACATATTAAAACAGTTTAGCATTTAAAAACATACACAGGTTGTGGTTATAGAGCTGGAACATGCAGCAATGATCATCTTCCCTTTACGCATCTGGTCTAAACCTCATATTTAATATTCTGGTTCTTTTAGAAAACTGTATATTTAAAAGTGGTTTTAAATGTATTTTGTTCATATTTACAAACAGAGAGGTTACTTTTCAAATTAGTTTGGTCTTTGGTTATGTTCCCATTTTAAGGCAATATTTATCTCCACAAACATTCGTATTTTACGATTGCAATTTAATTTTTTCAACGTCTTGATTCTTGATTATTCTCATGAAAGTTAAACTCAGGGGCCTTTTTAGTTTGTTAATTTAAAATTCTAAGTATTTTGTTTTCTTTCTGGTAGTTCCTGAAACATTCCTTTGTGCAGTAAATCATAAAAATAAAACAAAATTATCTAAAATTTCTGGTTTTAAATTAAAATAATTTAATTTTTTAAAATTCATTTGACATACAACAGCTGGCAAAACATTTTAACTCCGCTTAAAAATAAAGTTTATTTTTCTATCATTTGTCATTTTTTGGCATAAAATGACCCGGCTGACACCAAAAGGAGCTCCAAGCTGAACAGAATAAATCTTTAGGCGACTTATAAAAAAAACATTAAGCAGAATTTTAACAGTTTGTGTTTCTCACCAAGCGATCTCTTCGTCTGCTTTTAGATTTTTGATTTAATCTGAACTCTAGATTAATGATGGAAAGATGCTTCTGATGAGTGACATCAGAACGGCATCCAGAAGGTGTCAGTTTTACGTAATTACACATGGTACCAGAACTCTTCAGTGGTACGCAGGCAGGTAATTGATTTCAGGGATTTAAAGAACATCTGAAGCGTTTACTTCCAAGACAGGATGACCACACAACAAACAAAAGCAACAATGAGGTGAATCATTTGGAATCGTTTTGGATTTTCTGTGATTCACATAGCCAAAATTATACATACAGTTTCAAATATAGCTTAATTTTAGCCTGTCTGGTTCTGTTTGGGATCTACATAGGTCAACTGAGTTCAAGTTTCAAACATCTGGCTTAAGGGTTTGCAACCTGTGGCTCCAGAGCCACATTTTGACCAACACAACTTTTTATAACTTTATCCAAAAATGCTAAAGAATACAGCAATGTTTCAAAGGGGCAGTATTGTGCGTCTTCCAGGCTCATAGTGCCATTTTATAGTGCAATCAAGTAACTATGTTACCTTCAGATGACAAAACAAAATGCTCTATATATCAAATATCACTTAAAACAAAATTCACTTTAAGTAAATTTAACGTCTTCAAATTGGGCCTGTCTCTTTAAAAACTCCTGCTCTTTCTGAAGCTCCGCCTTCAGGAAGTCATTCCAACATGGCTCCTCTATTAACCCTTTAACAACGTTTTTACCCGCGTTACACTGAGAAGTAACTCCTATAATGAGCTTAATAGATGTCCCACCAGGTCTTTACTAATTGCTGCTGGCTAGTCTGAAGGAGCTTAGTGGGGGAGGAGCTGTGCCTCGAAAGCGGGGCTAGGTCCACACAGGTGTTTTGGACAGCTGAATGGTTGCCATGGAGATTAAAGGATTTCTCGAACATGATTGAAAGAATCAAGGCAACACTCCAGGTATGTTTTTGATGAGAAAATAACATTACATGATGCACGCAGCAAAACAGACCCTCACCATGATGCTGCCATTACTGTGCTTGACAGTCAGGTGTAAAGGTTTCACCTCAGCTCCTTAATTAGTCTCGTCAATATGAGAATTAGTCGCCTCTTTCACCAAACGCTTCAAAAGTATGAGTTTCCCCTACAACCAGCTATTGGAGATTTACACAAATGTTGCAGGGAAACAATGAACAATATTTCAGCTTGTATGTAAAGATTTGACTTGGTGTGAATTAGAGAAAGTTCACAATTCAAATTTGTGCATCCTGTTTGTCATGAAGGCCATAAGTCAATGGATAAACTTCATTTATGCAACACATCTGAAGCGGATATCAGAAGTTTAGCACAAAATGGTTGAAATAATGTCAGATGATTGAATCAGAGCAGCTAGTGTTCATTTATGGTGACATTATGCCTCGTTTCCAGGGAGTAGTACAGGCCAGTGCGGTTTAGGACGCCATTTTGTCTGCTTCAGTGTGAAAGCGACCCATGTTACCGATCCATACCGCTCAGTGGAAACAAAGCATTAATCATCTGGTGTTTAACTTTTTAATTACCTGTTGCTCACTTATTAAATATTAATAGATAAATTTTTACTTAAGTTTGTATATTTATGTCTGCATTAATTTCACTGCTGATCAGTGAAAAATATTCTACACATTTATCAGCAGAAGAAAAAGGAAATCAGGAGTAAAAATATAGATTTTAAATTAAATGCATGATGATAAACTGCATTTTAATTTTCACATTATCTAGAGTTTTCACATTCCGATGTTAAAATCTTGTACTCATAATGTAAGGACCACATCTAAATATTTCTTATTTCTGTTTACGATGTTTTGCTATTATAACTTCACGCCTCTTTTTTCTCAATACACTGCAAAAACACAAAATCTTACCAAGAACTTCTGCTCTAATTTCTGGTGCAAATATCTTGTTTCACTTGAAATAAGAGAAAACACTTAATCTTTTAATGTTTCAGCAAGAAATACATAGAAGCTTGTTTTACTAGTTCCACTTGCAGATTATTACACTTAAAACATTTTCCCCTCCCCAAGAGAAATAATCTGCCAGTGAAACTAGTACTTTTTAAATTAATATTAAGGAATTAACTTAGTAGAAGCTTCCGTATCTTGCTGAAAAGTTACTTATTTGACTTAATTTGACAAAACAGATTTGGTGTTTTTGGTCACCGGATTCGCTGCAAAAACACAAAATATCTTGGTACACTTGTAATAAAACAAAACTAATTTACAAGTCACAAGAGCTAGGAGCTTGTATTAAGTAAATAGTTGCATATAACATGTCTTGTTATAAGTAAAATTATCTCGTTGAACTACTACTTTTTAAAAATCAATTTTCAAGAATTAACTGCTGAAAATAGTCTCTCATATCTTGATGAAAAGTTGCTTGTAAGTTAGTTTTGTCTTCTTTCAGATGAACTAACATATTTGCACCATAAATTGGACAAGAAAATTGTAATTTTGAGGTGTAAAATGCACCACTGTTGCTTCTTCAACACTGAGCTCAGTTAAAAATGGACACAAATTCAGACAAAAACAAATAAAATTTGCACCATGCATGTTGCAGGATGTTCTTGCAGAGACGGTTAGCTACCCAATGCAGAGATATGTGAGACTGGTAGTGGTGTTGAGGCTCCTGAGCGACGCTTCGCAGCAGCAGGATTAGAACAAGTTGCTGGTTCTGAATGCTGTTTGTGTTTCAATAAAGAACATTTCTGTGAAATATAAATATAATGCACTGCTTGGCTCTGCTCGGTTCAGTTTGTTTGCATAAGTCTGAGTGTGTGAGGGCATGCGAGTGTGTTGGGCACTTTCTTTAAAGAAAAAAAAAAAAAAATGGATGAAAACTCTGGAGCCCGGTTCAAAAATAGGAACCGAAGATGTTCAGAAGTAAAATTGTTGAGTCAGTTTTCCTGTCCGCTACTCACCACAGGTTCAGGATTAGTAGTGGACTATGTGAGAACGTGATCAGCTCTCCTTTATTTCCCAAACAAAACCCTTCATCTGGCAGCTCCAGGCCAGTCCAGACCGCATGATTCCCAAAGCTGACTTAGCGCGCCGTGTTTGAGCCGAGCAGGCCTCCAGCTGGGCCTCGGTCCCTCCAGCAGCTGGACCCGTTTTCAAGCTAAGGATTTATCAGGATGTGGGCGGCTTGTGCAGAATGCCCTGCAGGTCCTCTGGTAAGGCCAGGATGACGGCCTCGATGTGGGCTCTGAGCTTGGACAGAGTCCCCGGCCGGACCGGGAGCTGCTCCCGCTCCGCCTGACTCTGCAGCACAAGACATCAAAACTTTTGATTTTTAGGGTTTCAAAAAGGGCTTAGAAATAAAATTTACATTTTTTTCCCATACCATTTACAAATTTAATCAGTTTTTGTTTCAAATTATAGAAAACGTTTTTTTCTCCCACAAGTATTAGAGGCTATGAGAATTTGTGCTTAATTACTAGAATTCAGTCATAATATTTTCAGAATAACCACAATTTTACCTACAATAAGTCACAATAAGCAATAAATAAATTAGCCACAAGATAAATTAAAATGAGCTCAATAACTTTTGTTTGCATGATTATTGTTTTTCTCTGTTGTTTTTCTGCTTTGACCTTAATTAGTCCTTTTTTGAAGGACAATTTTGATTACAAAGTCTTTACAATTAATTGTATTTGTTGTTTCTGTTTTCTGGATATTTAAATTGTTATCTCGCTCCAGAGTTAAATCTTCACTAGAATTTAAAGTTTACCGATCTGTGAGAAAGTGTTCTTGCTTCTCCTGCCGTTACCATTAACTTCATTACTTGAAAATATTGTCATTCTTTGCAATAACTTCTGGGACATTTTGTTATTGTGACAGGCCGACTAATGCTGCAGCTTAATGCAACTTTAAACAATAAAAAAAATTCCTGCTCCTGATAATAATCTGATGCTGATGAGTTGAAAGATTATTTCTACTAAGTATTATCTGTAAAACTTTTACCAAAGAGTAACATCACAAGATTCCTCTCAACATTCCTCATATAAATGTTCAATTTTTCTCATAAGAATTACCACAAATGTCACTTTGTTCTCATATTATTTCAACTTTGTTGTAAAACTTTATTCTGGTAAAAAACCTAAGAGCTCTAGCAGCGAATGCTAAGAAAAGAGAAAACTCCCACTACAGCAATAGTTGCCATCTAAAGCTCTCCACACCAAAGCAATGCAATGATAACTTGTTGGCGTAATTTCCACCTGAATATAATCCATATAACTGGAGTTTGTGCTCACCAGTTTGTCTTTGAGCTTCAGAACCAGATCAACCGCCTCCACCTCTGTGTGCTTCTGGATTCGCTGCTGCAGGTCCTGCAGACAGAAACAAAAGTTACTTATTCCTAAACCTAAAACCAGTCAGACTCCCAGCAGGGCTAAAGGGATATTTTAATTTGACCAATAAACTTCTTTTAATGTTAATGCAGTATCTGTTAACAATAGTACATTTTAACCCCTTAATATCTGAATATATAATTGTGCAAAAATATGTTTTACTGGTGTTTTTCCTGCCAATCAGATGATAAATTAATTAGAAATTATTAGTGTGAAAACGGCACCAGTTACTGATTGATGCTGATTGGATCCACCAGGCACTTAAGGAATGAAACAAACCTTTCAATCTTATTGACTTTGAAATTGAGATTAAAAAAACTTGTTTTTAAACAACTATTTTTTTTTTTATCATCAAGTGTTTTAAGTACAGCTTTACAGTGAAAGATCCCTTATTAATTATTTGTTTCATCGTTTATATATTAGTTTTATAATCTAAAGTAATCGTTTGATTCAAAGTTGCATCACATGCAGAGAATTTACCATTTCTACAAAGATACTTAAATAATGCAAGTTGCTTCCTAATAGTACTGTTAATCATTTCCCTCATGTCGTGAAAAATCTTCGTACCCAAAATTAGAAATACATTTAGAAATGATAAATCTCTATTTTAATATAGCATAGAAGAAGTTAACCTATTTGGATATTGCAGAATTTAGACCGGGGCTGAGATTATGTTCTAATTTTTCAGTAAATTCAAACGCCGTGCCTGTCCACATTTAATTCACAATCCTATTTCATGCATGAAATATTTTCATGCACAAACCCATCAAAAATAACCAAGTTACACTATGAAGTTTCATTCCACAAATGCAGAAGAGGTAAAATAGACAAAATGGGACGTAAAAACAGATCCTAGCGGTAAAAATGACCAACTGGATCCAAACAAGCTGAACGCCTCTGAATAACTCCATGTCAAGTTTTCACTGAGTTTTAGGATGTATAGGGAAACCGCTCCAGCAGCGAGCATCTCATTTTTATAACAGCGCCCCCGGTGGCTGGATGAATGAACATGTTGTTGAAGTTGGCTACATTTCCTCAGTTACTTTTTCTGGTTTCTGGTTTTCCTGGTGTTGCGACCAAACTTTGTGGTTCTGGGTTTTCACACCAATCATTTATCTGATCGTCTCGCTCACCTCCTCACACAGAGCCTCGAGGTGCAGAGCCTCCAGTTTTTGAGTCATTTCTCTTTTCCTGCTCCGGAACCAGCCGTCAAAGTTGGGAGACTTTAGAAAATGCCTACAAATAAAAATCACAGGAGTTCACGCCTATTCAGAGGCTTACATCACATTGTTTCTGTATATGTTTACATTTACAGAGCTACAGCTTTATTATACAGCAGCTGGCACCTGTAGAGTCCTATCCAGTCTCCTTTGAGCCTGGAGGTGAGCTGCGGTCCTGCTTTCTCCAGAGTCTTCATGAAGTCAGACTGGACAAAAGGCCGTAGCTGAGGCGGACTCTTCCAGGGACTGATGGACTTCTGCAGAGGCATGAGGCTGGCCACGTATCGCTCCTGCAACGACCCGACTCGGCTTTTAACCCCTGCTGTGTGTTTTCATGGTGGATAAAATGGACGGCATTTACCAGAGGAATGATGAAGCTCTGAGTCAGCTCTAAAAAGCACCGGCGAAGAATCGCATTTTGAGCCGCCGACGGTCTCTTCTGTTGGACGCCCTGAAAAACGGAAGCAGGCGGGTTAAAAGCGATAATGCTTCAGGCTGCAACGACACGAGTTTACAGAACATTTTCCAGAGGCTGCAAGGATGAAAATCCACTTTCAGGACATGAAAATGAGCAAATTAGATTTAAAGTTCTCCTTTAGCTGAGAAAGAAACTCCTTTATTATCCACAAAATGATCCGACTTTTAAAATACATTCCTTTGTTTTTACACAATTTAAAAAAGTTTAAAGTTATTTGATCAAGCAGTAATTGTCAATTTAACATTAAAATATTAGTGGGGTGAACAAATTGCAGTTTTCTGACCTGCCGATACCGACTTTATTTTTATAACGGATATTATATTATAAGCAAGGTTTGAACACTTTTTCCACAGAAACATTTAAACATTTTCAACTACTAAACTTAAATTTTTGGTAAATTCATAATTAACAGAAATAAAGGCTTGAAAATGTCGATATGTGTGTAATTAATAGATTTATTTCTATAAATGTATTAAATATGATTACTTTGATCGTAAACATCATGAGACCAATTAGCAGAGGTGGGTAAAATTTACTGAAGTAAGAGAAGTACTACAACATATTTTTACTTAAGTAAAAGTAAAAAGTAGCCATCCAAGAAATTACTCTGAAGAATAAAAAATATTGTAATTTGTAGTTGGTAAAAATTCTGTTCAAGTGCTGAGTAACTGATCAAATTATCAATCACTTAATATTTAAAAATTACAGACAAAGCAAAATAAAAAGTTAAATTTAAATTTTGGCATTTTATGGACCAACATAATAATTCATATAAGTAACAAAAAAATAAAATAAAATGTTTCCAATTCAGTTTCTTTCAATTTAAAGAAAACTTGTGAAACTTTAACAGAAACTGCAGCTCTGTGTGTCTGTCTGCTGGATTTCTGGTTAAAACATTTTTGTTTTTCGTTCAGTGGGAAGAAAATCCAGAACTTTTACTCAAGAGTAGAAATACTTTATAATTAAATTACAAAGTACACTCCTTACTTTTCAAAAACGTTACTCAAGTAAATGTAACTAGTTACTGCCCGCCTCTGCCAATTAGAGAGCGCGATTAACCCAGCAGTCATGTTTTTGCTGCAAGGCAACAACCCTCGTGTTGCTTCTTGCTCTTTTACCCCTCAGCCAACAATCGGTAGCTGCAGCAGTTATCCAAGGAGAAATTATCCAACATAAATCTCCATGTCTTTGCTGCTATCGGACAGACGAGAGGCGATGTGTTCAAACAAGCAATAACTTCAGGAGATAAGAACTCTGATCTGCAGATGTTTTACGACTCCTTCAGGCCAGGTTGCTGTAAAAACATGCAGCAACTCGCGCCAGGCAACCAGGAGAGGCGGGCTGGTACCTTCTGGAGCTGCTTGATGATTTCTTCATCTTTGTTGAGATATGGCTTGTAGGCAGTGTACACACCTGTGATAAAACACACAGAGATCAGTTTACAGAGGCAGGAATGAGATCAGCTGGTGGTCCAACAATGAAGAGTCTTTACCAGGTTTGGAGTCCAGAGTTTTCAGGTTTTTCAGTTTCTTCACCTTCATCTGCTTGGCCACTTCTCCTGGGAGAAGCAAACATGTAAAACAGAGGGGAGGATTCATCATAAATTACAAATATAATGTGGAATAAAGTTATTACTCAGTGGGTAAAGCTCACCTGCTTGCTTCATGTCTCCGATGCGGATGATGTGCGGCCAGTGCTGCAGAGTCTTTGCAAAGAAGGGATTGGTCACTCCCAGAATGACGGACGGCCTGCAGATTCAGAGATAAACAATTAATTTATGGTTATTAATTTTACTTTTACGTATTTGACAAAGTTAAATATTTGTTAAAATGCAAACCAGGTTCAGAAAACTAAAAATGGCTTCCTGTACTTCCTGTTGCACCGAATGTTTTGTCTCTTACTGAATTTTATGGTCGTTTTTACATTTGCTGCTTCTCCAAAAGTGGTTTTATTGAAAACTATTTTCTAATTAAAACACTTCTGATTCCAGGTTTATACTGCTGCTAAAACATGTGAAGTTCAGTGAGACTTCAGGTCCAAAATGCTGACGAACCGACTGGGTTTTCATGATGTGACGGATAATCTGCAGAGTAAATACATAATGATTCTGTGTTTCAGCTGTGAACTAGATAACAGAAACCTGTCTATTGTCAGTTTTGTGTGGGGAAACATGATTTTTTCCCCACCACTCCTTATTGAATTAGGTAATTAATTGGCTCTTTTAGTTAATCTATTATTTATGTAAACTTTAGCAGCATTATTTAATAGTCTTATGAATATTTCAGATGTTTCTTTGCATTAGTTGTCTACAAGATATCGGCCATTAAGCTAACGGCAGCAGCTACAAACCTGTGTATTGTCATTTCAGTGTGTAAAAATATGTAAAAACTTAAATATTTAGCAGTTCATTAATTAAGTCTTTCCTCCACTATATGCCACAGTAGCATGTAATGTTACGTTTATGTCAGATTGCATTGAACTAAAGCAGGAATAAGCCTGTCATGATAACAAAATTTTCTGAACAATCAATAATTCCAGAAGTTATTGTGATAAATAATATTATTGTTTTAGACCATTTTCAAGTAACATAATGATAATGAGATCAATAAATTTTAAGTTCTAATGAACAATTAACACTGGAGCTGGAAGACATTTTGAATATCCAAAATAAATGAACAATGGAAACAACAAATTAAATTAAATTAATTACGAAGACTCTGTGGATAAAATTATTCTTTAAAAAAAGGGCTGGCTGAGACCAAAGTACCAGACTGAAAACTTTTATCATCCAGTTTTTGGTAGAAAGAGAAAGAAAAGAGAAAAACAATAATTACTTCCAATGGAAATTATTGAGTTTGTTTTAATTTATCAGTGTGATTGACAGATTTATCGGTTATTGTGACAGGCCTCGTCATGAGAGAAGAAACTGAAAATCCCTGCTGTGATTCGTTCTCCTGTATATTCAGTAATATAAGGGATTATATTTGTACTCACGGAGCCTGCGTCCGGGTCGTGTACTCCTTAAACTCGCTGTCATGAATGGTGAAGTACGGCCTGAAGTCGCTGCAGTAGCGCAGCGGAGAGACACAGCTGCCGAGGAACGGAGAGAGAGGAGGACAGGTTCATCTCAGTAAATCTGTCCGTCACACCAACCAGTTCTGCAGGAAACCAAAACTCCTCTGCATGTTGGAGACGTTTCTGCTGCAGCACGTCGGCTCCAGGCGAGCCAGAAACGTCCCGACTCACCTGACCAGCGCCAGCACAGTTTCTGACGACTCGGCGGGCGACGGCGCCATGACGACCAGCGCCTCCCCTAGCAATACCAACTCCCACAGCATCTGGATGTGGAAGAAGACCGGGTAGAAGCACCTGGGCAGAGAAAACGTTTTATCAGACATACATTGGTACAGAACAGGGCTGAAAATGTGGCATCAACTGGACGATTTTAGTTCACAAATTTACCTCTTCCTGAAGGAAGAAGAGTCTGACAATTACAGAAAATGCCTTTTTAATCTGATTAGGTTTGTTTAGTTCAAGGCTAAGGTTGTCGCAGTAACCAATAAGTCAGTCAGAGCGATAAATTAAACCAGGAATCAGATGTATTGTACAAATGTAGCTTTTTTATTTTGCTTTTACAGCGGGATAAATCATCTAAATAACTGTGAATATTGTTTCTGAGCTGTATGCAGATTAATTTACATAAAGAAACCAGAAAACCATCTGACCTTTTCATATCGAGTTGTCAAAAGAACATTTTCCATGCAAAAGGCCAAGTTTCAGAAAACATTTAAACTAAAATTAAAACTTTCTGACACAGTTTGGGCTTTTTTTCAGGTGAAAGGTTTACAGACGCTGCAGTTCCACCCACTGAGCAGCAGATGGAGACACAGAGGCAGAACCAGTCTCACCTGAACAAGTCGACTTCATGGATCGTCGGGAGAATGATTGAAACCAAACTGTCACCCTGAAAGCAGAAATCCCTTTTCAGCTCAATGTGTGAAACAAAATGAGTAAAATCAGACGCTGAGACGTGAATCCACTCTGGGACCGTTTACCTGGGCTGACTGGACCAACTGGGAGGTTCCTGGTTTATCGTAACAGGTTGGGATGCGAACCTGCAGCGCGTAGAAAAGTAAATATAAAAACTAAGGTCCGACCCATTTACTGCAAAAATAAAACACTAATGCATGGAACTAAATTACAACAAATTCACAAATAACGTAATTTCAAACATTTTTATTGGCTAAGTTAAATAAATGTACTACTGTTAAAGGAGCTGCATTGTGTGTTTAACAGGGACATGGAGCCAATTTATAGCACAATCAAGGAATTGTGTTTCCTTCAGTTGATGCTGTATGTATCAAATATTACTTAAAAGAAATTTTACTTTAATATTAAACACCTTAAAATTGGGTGCTGTCTCTTTAAAAGCTCCTCCTCTTTCTGACACTCTGCCTCCAGGAAGTCATCACAATATGGCTCCTCTGTTAACCAGCATTGCACTGAAACTTAGCTCCTATAATGAGCTCAGCAGATGTTTGCTAATTGCTGCTGGCTAGTCTGAAGGACCCAGGTGTTTTGCACAGGTGAATGGTTGCCATAGAGATTAAAATATTTCTCAAACATCCATGAAAGAATTGAGGCAAACCTCAAGGTATGTTTTTGATGAGGGAATAATATCATAACATGATGAAAACCTCAAAAAGGTCATTTTACGTTATACTGTCCCGTCTGCACCTTTTACAATCCTGGTTCGGTCTAAATCAAAACAAAAGCTTGTTTCTCCCCATCAGGCTTGTGAGGGTCTACCTTGATGACGACGCCCATGATCGGCAGAGTCAGGACTCGTCCGGGATGCGGCGTCGGCCAGCGGTCGATATCGTTACAAGCTAACAAATACAGAAAAAATAAAAGATTTGACAAAACGAAGGGATCCAAATCTTCTCTGTTCTGCCACAGTTAGCAGAAGCAGACAGTAAAATCTAAGTATTTTCAGCAGTCAGCTTGTTACGAACATTTCTGCTTTAGACTACGAGTCAGAAAACACATCCTGATCCAGATGAATTGTTTCAGACTAAAGAGAAACTGGTGTTAAATTATAAAGGCTGGTGGGATCAGCTAACTCACTCTTTGGTTACCTAGCAACTCATTTGTGCTTTGGTTGCCTAGCAACGACCTGTTGAGTAACTTGCACAGCAGCAGTTTAATGTTTTGCCACAATGACTCATAATTGCTTAAAACAAGCAAAAACAAAACAAAAAAAAACGTATGGAGGTAAAAATGTAGATTAAACAAGAAAGTTTGTCAGCGACTTAGATATTTAAAACAGAAAAAAAAAACCTGATCAATAATTTTCAATATCGAATGATATGAAATGCCTATATTGTGATAAGTTTTTCAGCCATGTTGTCCAGCTCTATTAGTGAGTTAGAATGGCTTTGTCAAAGTCCAGAAGAATTGCCTTTATTCTGGACACATTGAACATGTTCCACATATTGCAAATTTACAATAATTTTAACAAAGTACAACTAAGTTGGCAAATGCCAAAACAGCAGAGGACGGACAGAAGCAGGTATTTTAATAAAACAGTTCTGCTGAAATGAGCAATAAATCAATTAATCATATGACAAATTAAAACAAACTGAATAATTTTCATTTGCATGATTCATCATTTTTCTGTTTTCCCTCTTCTCCTATCAAAAACTGGATGATAAAAGTCTTCAGTCTGGCACTTTGGTCTCAACTTTTTTATAGTTTGACTGTTTTATACCATGAGCTGACAGAGATGAAGATAGAGAGACGTTGAGACTGACCGGCTTCCAGGCACGGCTCCTGTTTCTCAAAGTACTCTGGAGCCATGATCTTCAGCAGCGAGTGGAAGAAGGTCACATACGGCAGCTTACTGATCAGAACCAGAGACTGAAATAAACACAAGATATTCAACGACAGACAAACGTCAGGAGTTATTCTGCAAGGTTGGTTCTACAACCACTGATAAACGATAAGGAACATCAAGCTGTTCTGGGAAATGATGCAGTTCTGGTCTAAAAGATGCCAGAAAACAATTTGTTTCCAATAATTTGTTTCATGTAATCAGAAAGAGAGAAAACAACGAACCAATTTGGCCTTCCTAGTTGTTAAATCGTTTTTGTAACCAAATACAAAACATCAACTGCTTCATTGAAAAACTAGGATGCAGGTGTCATTTTTAAAATGAAACCTGCATTTTAAGAATGCAGGTTTTTAAAATGCATTTTGTCAAATTAAAGTTTGATGGTTAACTTTAATTAACCATTAAAGTTGGTTAATTTGGCTGGACCAACTTTAATGCATGATTTCAGTCTCTATTTCCTTTTCAGGCTAATCTCTAAGTCACTGCAACAACACAAAATAAACAAAACAAAACAAGAAACACGTCCTGCTCGCCTGAAATTATCCAAAGAATTTAATTGTGGGAATTCCCCAACTGCTAAATCTAAAGTGTCTCATTTGAGCTGAATGACAACTAGAAAATCAAAGTAACTGCACCTGTTCAGAGCAACTGATGTGACATGTTGCTTGATGATTATTAAAAACATGTAATTACAGCGAATTTATTGACACAAGTTGTCCGAGACGAATGAATTCAGAGTTACAGCTGAGGTTTTGAGTCAGAGCAGAGCTGCAGATCACCACTGACCTTCTGGAAGTATCCTCTCTTCAGGGATTTATCTCGAACCTGACGAAAATACACATAGCCGTAGTAATGGCCTTGTTCCCGCTGCAACACAGAGACAAAGGTAAACACAACTGCATAACAACGAAATAAACAGAAACAGAAGATAGCTGGAGAGAGATGGACGGAGAGATGGCTAGTTAGAGCGAGAGAGAGAGATATATTGAGAGAGATAACTACAGGGAAATATCTGGGGAGGTTGTTACAGAGAGAAGTAGCTAAGGAAAAAGAAAGCTAAAGAAAGAAATAGCTAAAGAGAAAGAGAGATAGGAGAGATCGCTGATGAATTAGCTAGAGAGATAGATATAGGCAGATACTTCATTAATCCCCTTAATTAAGGTCCCTCGAAGCCCAAAAAGTGCAATAAAAAGAGCAACAATCTACATAAAATTTGTATTTTGCACTAAAAGTATTGCAGGTTTCCCCCAGTGTATCATAAGCTTGGTGGCCTGCAGGCAAGGCGCTGCTTGCTTTTGTTTTCCGAATAAAAAAATTATAACAAAACTTATTATTATTATTATTTCTTTTTTTTAAATAAACTGGACTGTAAGTGTTGCTGTTGCGCTGAGGGTTGAGCTGGTGGAGCAGAATTACTCCTAAAAGATGGGCTTGTCATTTAAGAGGTCACAAAGCCGGGAACACGGACCAATCACAGAGCGTTGCCTCGCGCTCTGTCTGACGTTTACCTTGGCACAGATCGCACGCGCCTCCTTTCACTCAAACTGAACACAGGCTGACCTGAATGGATATTTACATCAACCTCCTGTGAGGAATCTTGTTTCTTTTATCAAGGCAGGAGTCTAAAACCCACCGCGTTAGCTCTGCTTGTGCAGCTCTGATATAACCTTTAGTTGCAGTGAGCGAGCAGTGAGAATGATTTATCTTTATGAACAAAGAATTATGAACAGCGTTTAAATCTCAACACGCTGCCGGCGCGTGGCTCTGTCTGCGCTGATGAAGTTTATGTATGTGGTCCCGGTTGGCCGGTGCGTTAGTGGTGAAGCGGTTCAGCCTGTAGAGGAGCTTTCGCGCTCGCCTCGTAGTCACACGTCACGCTACAAATAGTAAAATAATAACTTAAATTTTTTTTTTTTTTTAAAGTTATCATCAAACTATTTAAATGCTTTATCCACGTAGTCAGCTGGAGTGAATGCATCAGAAAATCTTGTCCCACAAAGCTTGGGCAGCCAAAACAGGAACTGTTAATTAAACAGCCAAAACAGTTTAATTTAGCAGCATTAAATTAAATCTCCCGTTTGTTGCGCATCTCTGCGCAGTGCAGCGGGTTTAACTCATCATGCAGGGCCGGTCCAACGTTGCATGAGGCCTTGAGCAGAATTTGAATTCAGGGCCCCTTTTGTTGCTAAAAACATCAGCATCTCTAACAGCTTCTGTGTTGGATGTAGTGAAATCTGGGAGAAGGGAAGGGGGCCTAAAAATCAATCAGTGATAATTGTATTTTACTGGT
This sequence comes from Poeciliopsis retropinna, assembly GCA_010277075.1. Lineage (NCBI taxonomy): Eukaryota > Metazoa > Chordata > Actinopteri > Cyprinodontiformes > Poeciliidae > Poeciliopsis > Poeciliopsis retropinna. Next base: position 1,586,838 of record VMRM01000004.1, on the reverse strand, counting down.
GGAGCAGAATTATATGTTGGTGAACAAATGGAGCTCAAACTCAAAGATTAAACTCAGAGCATCAGATTGTTGCTGTGGTAACAAAATGATCTAACTATGAATATTGTTATTTAAAGTTTTACAAAGTAAACTTGCCAGCTCCTTAAAATCTATATTTAAATGTTAAACTATTTAAAATTTGTTAATTTATGTATTCAATCAAATTTAGCAGCATTGATAATCTTAAGAAACAAATGTTACATTTATGAATTTGTGTTAAAACATTAGCATTTATGCTAATAAACCCTGAGGGCTTTTCATTGTATTTTTTGGTTTGTTGTTTTTAGGACTAGTTGTGGGGTTAAACAGCGTTTCAATAGCCATGTTTCCCCTAAAATATAATTACCTGGTAATATTTTTACATTTTCTGTCAGTTTAACATCTTTTAATAAAAAAACCACGGTGGACCGCCTCGGCTCCCCGACCACCACTTTGCAGTACTATAAGAAACAGAAAGCAGTTTATAAGCTCATTCCTTTAGCCAAGGTGTTGGGCAATCTAAATATCTCCTGAACCTCTCCGTTCTGCAGAGACGTTAGCCTCTCACTGTAGCTGCCTCTCTGCCCCATCCAGGTGGAATGGAAGGGATTAGCTGCTGTTAATAATAATGTGGCCAAATGTATTCCTTAAGGCTCCAAACCTTCAGGCAGGGCGGCGCGTCTCGATCCGTGTTTTCCAGGAAACACCCAAGGGACGACTTCCTGTTGGATCCCTGTCGAAAGCGGAAGCAGAACTGCGTGTCGCCAAGGCAACCTAGAAACACAACATGAATCGCTGTTTCAAAGGCTGCATTGGTTAAAAAAGCAAAAGACGGGGATACCAGTCAGATACAAGAGTTTCGTCTACTGACGTTTCTCCTGAAAGCAATTAATCATTTCACAATATGGGCATCAGACATGTTTGTCCTTGAAGTTCAGAAGATCTAATTAAGAAATACAGAGATGTAAAGAAGGCTCCACAGTATATGCTAGCAGAATATGCATTACAGATGATATTTGAGTGATAATTTTACAAAGCCACTCTTTTGTTTTGCAAAACAAGAGAAAACTTTTCCTTTTTCGCCTTCAGTCACCTTTGCATATCAAATCTAAAGTTATTGAAGCCAGAAATATTCATTTGTTTAGATGCATTTGTGATTTCTTGAGCGTCTTTCTGGTGTTCCAGGTTCTTGACACAAACAGGAAGAGGAAAAGGGAAATCAGGAAGTGCACAGTCATTGAATGGCAATTAACCTCAACCTGATCTTTGCACCCTCCCAGTTACCTCCTGGCGGATGGAGTCAGAAGATAAAATTAATCAAAGTTTTAAGATACTGATGCCCCAACGGACAAATAAACAATAAGCTCTTAGAAGACTTCATGATGTCATGCTGCGTTCAAGAACATCCGTCCTGAAGGAATTCAAACAGCTCTTCAGTTTCTTGTGCTCAGCTGTCTTTTCTTGCTATAAAACATTTAAAGATTTAAATTAATTTCTGCAATTCTAATTAAAGTCCAATTTAAAAAATAAATCTTTAATGAAATTGGTTCCTCCAGTTGATTACGCCAACTTTTGGCAATTTACGTCACTCCATATTTCTCCTGGTGGCGCGTGCGCTAGTCCACAAAATGGCAGCAGCAAAAGCTGAGAGAAAAGGTCAACAACAATTTAAAATAAAGAAGTATTAATTACCCAGTCTATCTACACATACTCATAATACTTTGACTTTTTTTAATTCTGCACCTAAAAATTAACCTAAGTATGAAAAAAAATAAAACTAGTTCTATAACAAGTAAAAACTAAACCAAAACTAAGCAGTATTTAACCAATAAGCAAAGAACTTTCCAATAACCGTTTCTCTGATTGGTTGGATCAAATCACTGTAGAGACAATCCCATGATCTCCATTATAATCATTGTGAAACACTTAACACCAATTGGCTGGACCTCTGTTGAATTAGCTCAGTCACTTTAAACCGAGGTGAACAATTATGCACTTATTTTATGTTAAATATTTGGACTTAATTGCCATTTTGTAGAAATCATCTTTTACTTTGACATTAAAGAATTGGTTTGTAAAAAAAGTCACATTTTGGTGATCAGGATTGATTTGTAAAAGCAATAAAAAAAGAAGGGAAAACATCTTTTCAAAGGCATTGTTCATGCTGGAAGTGAAAAATCAGCTGATCTTTTACTTCCAGCAGGATTAGACAATCAGCTGATTGTCTATTCAGCCTGGTTAGCTGATTAGACAGTGTTGGTTGGTTGAGGAAGCAAAACACAAGTTTACCAGAAGTCGTTAGCCTTCATCCATCAAAATGCAATCCGAGTACCACAGCTCGTCAGAAAAGATCTGTGTTGTGTCAGACAATCAATTAAAACATCTTGTTTTTTATGCGTCTCAGATTAAACCTTCCTTTAAAACCCATCAGTTTTATTTTCAGTCCGATGAACTGAGAAGCAAAATAAACCCTCCAACCACATTTCAGAATCCGTTTCCCTTTTCAGAAAGCCAACTAAACGCCAACTAATGTCAAGATTTGAATGTGAATTATGTGAAACATGGAAAAACCAAGATGCAGGTCTGGAGTTTAAAGTCTCTTTGCTTCTAGAGCATGCCTGCATGTCTGAAAGCATTTTGTCCTCATCCCGTCACTGGACTGAAGGCTCAGAGTTCCTCATCTTCAACACCTGCTGACTCACAGAGAACAAAAACACACCTGAGGGCAAACTCTCACTGCATTCACACCGCTGCAGCTTTACTTTGTCTGTGAGCGGTTTCAGGAACTGATCCACTTGGGTCTGCGTTTACTCTGAACTAGGTGAAGCATTTTTAAAAAGGTCACTGACTCTGTGGGGCTGAGTGATAAACACTGACATTTGGTAACACTCTGTTTGTTCTCCAGCAAACCACTGAGGCCTCCACAGAACTGCTGCATAAGCCGACAATCAGTTACGCACAGGAAGACTCTGTTTTCTAGCTACTGAGTTCTGAGCTTCCATTGAAATGTGCACAAAACTTTCATATCCCACAAATAAAGAAAATAAAATAATTTATACGCATTTTAACTCAATTTAAAAAAAGAAATCACACATGAACAAGATTGTTCATGCGAAGTAATTAAAAACCAACATCCTCCAACTACTTCCTGTCTTCTTCTTTGTTGTCTTTTCCACCAGTAGTAGCATCGGATTGTTGATCATGTGACTCATGTGAAAGTGTTTCCACTGCAGTTTTGTGAAATAAACCAATTATGAAACAGTTAAAAAAAGAGGGGAAAAAACTCATCCTATCAAAAAAAAACATTTTATCAAAAAACGTGTTTGTTTGAAATTGGTGTTTTTACATTAAGCACATTTATTTTTAAAATGTCAAATTATGCAATAATAAGGTGGAAACACAGCTGGTGAAAACGGGTTGAAAACTATGCATCAAGATTTTTCCACAACTGTGAATCACTACTTCAAAAACATACAGGGATATTGTGGAAAAGTCCTAGCATTTTCATAGAAAGTTGAGTGGAAGGAAAAAGTGTGCCAGCAACAAGAATAACTGCAGCCCTGATGGGATTGTTAAGCAGAATCCTTTCAAGAATCTGGGTGAGCTTCACCAGGACTGGACTGAGTCAGAACCTCTAGAGCCGCTGTGCTCAGATGGACCATGGGCTACCTGACCCAGAATCATTAAATCTACTACCTGAAACATTTCCCTCTTTGTGGTGAATCTAGACAAGAGCTTAACTTTCTGAAATGAGGGACGGAAAATATTATCATTATGTCAAATTCACATTTTTCAAGTGTTTACATTTCCATTTGGGTTTCTAGAAACAGCCAAAGGACTTAAAAAAAATGAAAAACAGCCAACTAAGTTTTATTCTAATGACTAAAAATTTAATGAAGATATTTAGTATTACCCATAGATCTATCCTAACCTGTTAAACAATATTAAAATTTTTTTAGATGTGCCTGTAGATGTGGTGTGAATAAAGTATGATTTAAGTTAGTTTTGCACTCTGGAACCTTATGGGTCAGATAATGTCAGTCAGTCTGTTCATAAATTACATTTTAATAATGGTGGACACACATATTTCTAGTTAGAATCTAACTTCTGCTAAACAACGACCCTGAGCATGAATTAGTGTTACGTTGATATTTCATCTTCTGTGAAGCTTTGATTGTTCAGGTGCTGAGAAGAGAAGGAAGCTGCTGAAACAGGAACTCACCTGAGTTGGAGTCTGGAAAGGAAAGGTAGCAGATGCTTGTTTTCTGGAAGAAAACATATTTATCTCATTAACTCACTGCTGACAACAGCATCAACACCAAACATGAGATTCTTCTTCTTTCCTCTGTATCTTTCTCGTCCCACTATTGTGTCTCCAACAACTTTGTAATGAAACGGCATTTCTTCTATGCTTTGAGTACGTTTCAAAATGTTTAAGTGGCAAGATTCTAAGTTGGATTTATGTCTGGACTTTGACTAGGCCATTCTAACACATGAATATGTTTTGTTTTGCTTTCTGGCTGTATGTTTACCCCAGTTTTAAATGTTCTGCAGCCTCTGACAGATTTTCCCTTGGGCCCTCAGAGAAAAGATTTAAATTAAATTACACACATGAACTACCGTGACTTTTCAAGCAGTTTCGCTGCTGAAAGGTTTTCCACAACTACAAAACTATGTTGGAACATAAAACCATAAAATCAAAGGAACATAAGTTGAACTTTGTGGTTGTAATGCAACCAAACAGTTAGGAGGTGGAAATAATTGTATATGACCAAATATTGAACAAACTTTTATCATGGTGCTCATAATATCTTGTGATATTTATAGTGATAATGACAGAAGTGACATAAAAAAAATTACATCTTTGTTGTCATTTATTCCGCAACCACAAATACTTTTCCAAAAAAACATACTAATTTAACAGGACTTCTGTTACATAAATATGTTGTATTTTTGTTAGTAAACACACAGCAATTGTATTTAATCACATTTTCAGTTTATTGATATTTGTTGATGCTCTCATGAAAAATCCCCATAATATTGACTGTTTCTGTTTTTTATTTTTTTGACCACAATAAAGCTAAACAATATATAAAATGTCTACCCCTGTGTTACTTATAAACCGTGTGATTTGACTACAGCCAGGTCCAATGAAGTTGGACTCACCTCTTTCTCTGACAGTTTGGAATGATGAGGATAAATTACCTGGAAGAAAAATAAACAATAAAACAAGAGTTCATCAGTTTTCACCTTTTAACTAAACATAATTTAAAGCAGGATCTTGTCTCAGGATGTATTACTTGTGCAATATATGCAATTTAATAAATTTTTAATCTAGAAAAACAACAACAGAGTAAAACAACATCTCTAACTTTTTCCCCTCACTGTCTCAAGTCAAATCAGACCAAACTTTTCTTGCTTCTGGTCAGTTTGAATTAACGCAACAATTTTTATCTGGACTAATGTTTTGGACCAGTCAAAGTTTATCGACATAAACTTAATTACAAACCACTTAAAAGTATTTTTACTAAAAATGTTCTGTTAGTTTAGTATATTTTTGGAGAAACTCGTTGCTGTGAAAAACTTGTAGCTAAATCTGAATGCATAAGAAATGTGTTTGGGTATTCCTTTCCAGGACGTAGCCTGAGCCTCCAGCCGCTGCTAACTAAAACAGCCGAGTTGTTTTTACCTCCACCGCCTGGCCCAGCTCCAGGTCGAAGCCAACCACACAGATGCAGTGCAGCCAGGAGGAAAAGCGGTCCCACGGCAGGAGGAAAGCCTCTTCCGGCTCCTCGTCGCCCCCCGTTCCCGGTGGAAGGGTTATCTCTTCGGCCGGGGAGATGCTGCTAGCGTCCTGGTCGTCCAGGTCCTCCGGCTCTTCAACCTGCTCCCCTACCTCCTCCGGCCCCTGCAGAGCCATGATCACGACCCGACACAGACGTCCAGGTGCTCCAAGGACTGTTAACGATCTGATAAATTACGTTTTTTTACCCAGAGTCTTGTTGGAGGACAACTGAAAGCCGCAAAACAGAACAAAACAGAAGCAAGAGCCTTAGCTAGCATTTAGCATCAGCAGCTGAGCCAATACGTAACCACGTCCTGTCGTTTCACCTCATGACGTAATGACGCATAATCATGACAGTTATGTATTTATTCCAAGTCTTGCTTTGATCTTAAAAATACAGATAACATCAATATTCTTGAATAGTGCATCTGTTTCAGAAACTTTTTCACTAAGTGAAGCACATAGATCATAAAGATTAAACGCACACAGATGGATGTTTGAAAGCCTTTATTTCTATTAATTATGATTTTCTGCTTACAATGGAAACATGACTATATTACATCAGACCATTACAAAACAGTTCATTAAAAAGTTTTTTATAAAAATTATGTTTGTTATCTGATTAAAGGAAGTTATTTTCAAAAGCTACTTTTAATATAACAAATGAATATATTGTCTTATATCCTAAATGATTGAATATAACTGAATATAGACATTTAAGATTTAATCGGTAACGGTCCATTTTTTCCATCTGTTGTCACTATATCATACATTGATTAACATGTATTTGATCCCAGAGAAATTGTGTCTTTTGTTGGTATTAGAACAAAAGGAAAATATATTGATTGGTTGATGGACTCCAGCTGAGGATATTGTAAATAGCTGCAATTTCTTTTGCTGCCTCACTACTTCAGATGATCTAATAATGCAAACTTTACAAAAAAAAAACAAAAAACTAATTTCATTCATCCATGAATGTATGGAGGAATATATGGCAACTGAAAACAGAATTCTGAATTTAATCTCAAAATTTTGTGTAAAAAATCAGAAATTTGAGATGATAGTCTGAATCCTTGACCCAAAACCTTTATTTTGTTCGGCAGTGTGTACATTGCTCTGTTCCAGATCAAGGGTGTAAAGTAAGCCCCATAATTGAATGAATCACTTGTTCAGTCTGAGTGTCAGTCTGAGTCAGGAGCAGAGGAGTAAATCAGCTTTATCCAAATCCTTTAATACATCCTTCACTGAGCAAACAGAAGGATGAAACAACCTGAAGGGAGATTCTGATTCCCATTTAATGAATCAAATTTTTACTGAGCAAATAACAGCAGTCTACATGATATATTTCTGTCACCAACACAGAATCAATATAAAAGGATCATCAACATCTATTAGGTCATAATACATAAGACCTAATACATCTAAAAAAAAAAATAGATATTTCAGAATTATGGAAAAAAAAAAAAGTTTATTTTATAAACACTTATTGTGTCATAATTCAAAGCACAATAAAATAATTTGTAAAGTTAACAAATTATATTTTAAACACAAATCTCAAAAATATATATATTTTTAGAGATCCTTAAGATTGATATGGACCAAATCTTGTTTTTAAATCCTTTCACATCGTCTTCATTGGTGGAGAATTTAGTTGCATATTTAAATTATTAATATTTATTTTTCTTGGCACAGTAAGAATCATAAAATAGGCACTAATGTTATTTTTAGAACAATGTGGAGATCAGAAATGTCATGTTCAGCAAAAACTATAAATTACTTTTTGTCACACACATCTTACGTTTTATCCTATATTATGTCTTAACCTACATTCCCAGAAAAAAACATGAACAATAAAATATTCAAGAACTTTAACATGCATAATTGTTCAGTTTACACATACTGTATCTGCCTACATTTTTCTAACTTCTTTTATTCTTTCCTCATATTGATTTCAAAGGGGAGACCTAAATCTCTTGAGCATATAGAAGTCTTTTTCTCTTTTTTTCACCAATTTATCCTTAAATAGACATTTATAAATGTAAAATACACCCTGTGGATCTTTGTAAGTTACACAGCTGAGCGATAAGAAGATAAAACACAGTAAGATACTGGCAAATCTCAGATAACAGCCAGACTGTTGGCTCAGTGACAGCTGGTCCCTCTGGTTGCTCTGCAGGAGGGCTGGGCAGAGCTGCAAGGACCAGAACCAGGTCCGTTTCATGACAAATACCTGATCCTGAAAATCAGGATGCACTAATAGTAATAGGGGAAAATGTGGAATTGTCAGGGACAAATAATGCATAATGAACAACAAAAAACTGGATCAGATGTAGTTTATTGATCCCAGAGTTGGGAAATTATTGGGCAGCAGCAGCACCACTGTGACAAACAGAAAACTGACAATAAGTAAAAATAAACTGTACATAAAAAGTAACCTTTATTTCAATTAAATAAGTGTTATTTAAAAATGTATATTAATGTTTTGTGTAAATGGAGCAATGATGATAAGAAGCAACCAGTAGTTAAAATATAATATAATATAATATAATGTAATATAATATAATATAATATAACAATGCTTGATTTTCGAGCCTTTATGCCAATAGAAAAACTCCAAAGTGTATTTTCAGTGGTGCAATTTTATTTAATTTAATTAAAAATAATTGTGTCCCATGTTTCAATAAACAAAGGATGAAATAAGTAAAACTATGGGAGATTGATGTGTGGTGTGGCTGTCTCATTGTTTCATCCAGTATTGATTTAGTCTCAGGGTTCGGCTCACCAAAGAGCGGATAGAGAGATTTTGGAGCCATAAGCAGAATCTGATCTCCTCCAACGTCACTCCACACTGTCCTGTTCCCTCCTGTTCTCCCAGTTCCTAATAAATTGCCACAAAGATGAAGAATTGTAACAGAAACTGTAATCCAGATTCATTACGAAAATGTTTGAAATGGTGTCAAGTAGGAAAAACTGACATTTTATAAAGCCTTTCAGGATAAACAGCAAGACAAAAACACTATTTTTGTATACATACAAAAAATACTGTAACTATTGAAGAAGTGTTATTACAAGAAGAACAAAAAACACTTAATTTCAATTATTAAGTGAAAATTGTGGTGGTGTAAAATATAACTGTGGTTTTTGCCTAAAACAATTTTGATTTGTTCTTCATTTTGTGAAGTTATTCGCTTTGGGTTGAATATCCAAAAATTATTCTGCAGTAATAGTAGCAATATTTCATAATTATATTGCCTAACAGTAAATTATAAAACTACTCCTAAAAGTGTATTTCTTTTTTTATCTAAGTAAATGTAACTTTTCTTAATCCACCTCAAAACAAACAAAAAACAGAAAGTGTAAATATAACCCGTTAAAAAACAAACAAACACGAAAATAAATATTCATCTATCGGTCAATCTATCTATTAATGAGGTAACCAGAGAGTTGGGTTAATCCTATATGTCAGTGAACGCACCACGCCTGTCTGCTTTCTACTTCCAGTATGGCGGCTGGGACTTGCGGAGGAGGACAACTTCTTCTAGATTCTCTCCAGAAAACCACCGGAAGCCAACAGCTGTAATAAAACACCACCACGACAAACTGGATTAGGACTAATACAGAGAACGACAGGGCAACCAGCGTCCTCCAGTGAGGTTCCCCCGAAGCACAGCAGCAGTGTGATGCGCGGGGAGCCGCAGTGAAGAAGAAACTCCCCAGATTTTTCCGCGTCTCTCTCCGCTCTGACTGTCAGTTAGCCGGCTAGCTGCTAGCTAGCTCACCTTTGCGCTTGCGTTCGCGGTGCGGGACTGTTTGTAGCCAATGACGCCTCGGCTTGCTGGTTTTATTTGCTACTGGAGACAGGTATGGCATATCGCTTCCACTCGGTAAGCGAACTGGTTGAGAAGGGTGGGGAGAAAACATTGGAGGACTTGAATGATAACTTTGGAAGTACTCATTAGCCTAGCCTAGCATAGCCTAGCTGGTTGAACGCCAGAGACGTTGATCGAGAGTTACAAATAAGCATTTTTGCTGTAAATGACGATTTACTGATCCCCTGAATATTGGCGGCTGAGTGTTTTGAGACATAAATCCCCATCGGACTGTTTTAACCGGCCCACGGGGGTGTTTCTGTCTCTCCGGCTCTGCTAGGTGTCGTTAGCGGTTTCGTAGGTGCACTCTGGAGGGAGTGGTGACCCGACGTGAGGTGCCAAGATAAGGCTCCCAGTATCAGGGTAACAAGGTCACCCCGATTATCATGTGCCGTTTAGACGAACAGAAGATGACACTCGATTAAAGCGCGTGTGGACCGGCTTGTTGTTAGCCTGCTGCGGGCAGGTAAACGCATCACAGCTCGAAAAAAGGCGCAATAGTTCAGCAAATGTAGGGAATAAACAGGTGGGTTTATTTATTTTGAGGAGCTTCTGCTGTTTTGTGTGACGAAAAATAAACTTTGAGTGGTTTTACTCCCCAGCTCCACTGCTTGAATAGTTTGATGGACGTGAGGGGCTGTTTGCCAGACTGTCAGTGCTATAATCAGTCATGTATGTCTTGACACATGGCACCTTGGTCTGTACATAGGGTTTGCTGTCAGATTTAAGCGTCGTTATGTAGCTTTAGTGGGGAGCCATTGAAAAAGGAATGTCTTGTCTTTTTATACATGTTTGGTTTGTTTTTTATTTTCCTTTTCATCAAACGCAGGGCAGTCTAGTTGAGTCAAAGTGCAGTCCCGAGAGCGTACAGGGGACAATGCTTATCAGTTAGTGCCTAGAAGATTACAGAACTTGGAGACCTGCCTGCATACAGGCCACAGATATTGTAGATTATTCTTTTTTTAGAGGGGATGCACCAAAACCCTGCCAATCTGGATCAGGAAAACCTCTCCATTGTGTCTGGTTGGAGTAACACACTCAAGCCAAAATCAATGCCTTCAGCACTGGCCGTGTTCACCTGCCGACCCAACTCGCACCCATTCCAGGAGCGACATGTGTACCTGGACGAGCCAGTCAAGATCGGACGGTCTGTGGCTCGCTGCCGACCGGCCCAGAACAACGCCACCTTCGACTGCAAGGTGCTGTCCAGGAATCATGCTCTTGTGTGGTTCGACCACAAGACCGGGAAGGTAAGAGTCAATCCATGACTGACAAAAAGCATTGCTTTCTCATGAATCTATGATTGATTTGGAGGCACGAATACTTCATCATTAGATCCTGATTTTAATATGGAGCAATGGCGAAAATAACTGCGCATAACAAGTTTTGCAGGACGATTAATTGTCCCAGAAATTATATCACAAATGATCATGTTTACACCAATACTGTCAGTATTTTTGGGATTATTATTTTCACTGTTCACTGAAAGCATCAACAAATGTCAATAACTTGAGTGCATGATTATATGGTACCAAAAATATTGTGGTAAAACTCTTATCATCGCCAAGCACTGCAATAAATTGTCCCAGAAGTAATTGCGATAAACGAGAATAGTGTTATTTTCAAGTAGTACAATAGCGATGACATAACCCAACTTTGCCCTCAATAAACTTTACTTTTGTAAAGAAAACTTGGCACTGGAACTGGAAGATATTTTAAATATCCAAAATAAATAAACAAACAAAAAAACAAAAATGATAAATAAAACAAATAAAAACCATAAGAAACCAACACCATGAAATAAATTAAGTCTGAAGGATTTTTTTGGCATTTATTGTTTTTCATCCAAATTGTGATTCTTTGTTGTTGCAATAAATTCCAATTATTGATTTTTGAACCTCCCAAAACTGTCCACATTGTTTGGGTTATTATTTCTTCACTGGTTTTCCAATGAAAGTATCAAAAATATAAATAAATTTAGCATATGGTTAATTTGGTTTCTGTTTGCAACCAAATCACACTTCTGTATGTGATTGTATTATAAATGATATAGATTTCAGCAGCAGTAAGCCAAAAAAAATAAGTAATAGTTTTTATTGTTACTTTTATCATTATTACAAAAATACCATAAAATATTGTGATAAAACTAGAAGTCCATATCACCGACCTCCTTTATAAAGACACTGTAAACAAAATTTCCCTTCAGAAATATCAGAATGAAAATTATCGAGCTCATTTTAATTGATTTATCACTTATTGTGACATGTTTAGTTTGACATCAACTCCAACAGCTGCTATTTATGGTTAAACAGCATAGCACAGGTTACTGAGTTTCAGATAAATGTCACGTTTATCACTAGTTTTCCTTTCGAAGACCGATTCCTCAGTTTAACCAGCTGAACTTGTGTTAAACTGCAGTCATGTTGTGTGAATTTAACGATGTGAAAAAGGAGTGGACGCGACCCATTCAGCACTAACCGGCCTCCTGGGACACCGAGAGTCTCTCCGAACCTGCTGAAGGATACGATTGTTGTCCTGTTTTCTAATTCCACTCTACTTTAACAATCATGACGCTGGGGATTGAAATTAATCCATTCAGACCTGATCCGCCCTCTGAGCATGGAAACTGCTGCTCACAAATGCTGCTTAAGATACTAATTGGTTAAGTAAGACCGATTTAACTGAAGTGGTGTGAAGCTTTGAGTTGCAAAGAACTTCCCACATTTGATTATGTTTCTCTGGGTTTTTTATTTTTGGAGCATTTCATAAAAAAAATAGTAGAAATGTACATGTAGTCTTGTTTTTCAAAGGGATTGGCTTTAAAAAGCTGTAGAAAAGACCAAAGTAATGTTTGCCAACCTGAATGAGAATATAACTGGGATATATACAGATGTGTGAGATCTCTTCCAGTAAGAATATGAAGGTTTAACTGGTTTCATGAGTAGAAAAATATGTGAACCAAATGTGAGAAACTCTGAGTTTAATCAAATTTAACGTAATCTCTTTAGACTTTGTTCTGCTTCCCAACAGCTTAATGAAACTCTTATCTAATTCCAATTTAATATTACAGTATTTAATGTTTCTTTGCTGACAAGTTCCAGTTTAAATCCTCAGATTGAGAGTTAAAATGTTTGCGATGGAGAATCAGTTGTGTGTGTTTGTGGTTTCTTTGAGGAACCAGCTAAACGGGTCGAGAAGCATCAGGATTACCCTGTTCTGCGGCATGCAGACTTTGAGATACCCTGTGTGTGTGTGTGCATCAGCTATTTATAACGACAGGAGTAGCGTCATCCTTTCCTCTCTTCAGGGATAAACACACACATGCATTCCTCCAAATACAGCGCCATGGTTTTAAGTGGTCTTGAGGTTTGCACGCATGTCCCTCACCAGAACCTGTTTGGATGAGTCTTTAGCCTCCAGCAGCATCTTAACGTTTAGCGTTTATTTCCTTTACTCCTGAAGAATAAGTCTCTGTTTTGGGTGTTAATGCTGTTCAGTGTCAGTGAAGCGAAGCCGGACGCTGACTGGCTGTTAATGATTGAGTAGCCATAGTGTGCTCACTACGGAGACCTCCTGAGTCAGATGCAGCCCACTCTGTTAATTTATGACGCATAAAGGAAAGGTAAGCACGTGTTCACGGAGGCTTTAAGGGGCTGTAAACAGCAGGAGAGCTTTGTCCTTTATTTCCCGGTACTACTTTTCCTTTTAAATCCAATAAATGCCAAGACTTATAAGGATTTAAAGCAAAATAAATCGAATAACCACAAATTGGTTGAGAAATCAACAGCTGGGTCTGATTCAGCTCCTTTTAAATCAAAGCTTCTGCAAAGTTTGTGTCCTTAGAAGATTATAACGGGAAGAACCTTTATAACTTAGAGCCATTTTGCTGTCAGGACAGAGAAATGCAACATGTTTAGAGCTGCAGATGTTACATAATTTTTTGCAAAAACAACTTTTTAGAGAAATATTGACTAGAGATGTAAATCTTTCAGTGTCTAGAGATTTAAATCGGATTTTTAGAATCGATTCAGAAACGATTCTTAATTCAGAAACCAATTTTCAATTGGTCTACAGATTCTGTTTAGATCATTGGTGACGGTAGTGCAAACAAATAAAACATTTATTTAAACATTTCCGGAACATTTAAAATTCAGTTTATGTTTAAACACAAATAGGGTTGTGCTTAAAACTCTGTGATGTAAGTTACCAGTATGAGGTTAGCTTTGCTGTCTGACTTTTTCTTCAAAACATTATAAAAGAATCATTTACAAAAAAATTAAGCAGAATAAAAAATATTTTTGACCATTTTATTCAAAATTCCCGTGATTAGTTCTTGTGTCTTTTTTTCTGCAACTTTAGTATCAACTTTAGGACATTTTGTTTACATTTTAAAGACATTTAGTTTCTACTTTTAGGATTTAAAATAAAGATGAACATAAGAGGATGAAAATTCATGTTATTTTAAAAAGCTCATAGATTCCAACCTAATAAGGAAAAACGGATCTTAAAACGCATTACTGTGTTTTACCCAAGTTAATGTTTTTAGGGTCATTAATTTGTGAAAATTCAATTCAAATATTGCAGGAAAAAAGAAAAACTATTAAAAACCTACATTTATTATTTCTGCATTTAAAAATATGAACAAGTTCCTTTTTAATTTAAGAGGCATTGCAGGCCCTTTTTTGGAGATCAGAGTCATCTGGAGGTGTATTGTGGAGAAACATGCATGAATTATTGCAAAAATATTGATAAATCGATCAGTTGAGATTAGCCCACATTTCTGTGTGCAATAATAATGCACACAGTTACTGATGTAACAAATTGTTTTGCAAGCCGTTAGGTCTGAATACACAGCTCTCCTTTTCATGCTCCCCATTCAAGAGTGTTTGTTTTTGATTTGTTCGGTGTTGTACCATAAAAATAATCCACAAACTTAAAGGATTATACATGCAAATTATGAAATTTGGCGACACAAAGTCCAGCGCGCACGTTCTCAGATTCAGAGTCGACTTGCGTAACCAGAACCTCGACACCGCAGCTTCCTCTTGTGATAAGAGAAACGTTTTGTTGAATGAGTTTGCAGTTTTGGGTTGAAAATGAGTCATTCGTTTGGATCCAAATTAATTGCTCTGTATCAAACTTTCTCCTTTGCTGTTCTGATCAGCATGCAACCCAAAGCAGAAAGGTAAAAAAATACTTTGTTTTTCTGAGTCTTGTTTGTTTGGCTGCTGGACTGACTTTACCTCAACACATCTAATTATGTCTTCAAGTGTTATGGCAGAGAACTAGAGCGTTGACTGACATGAGAACAGCTGGTGTGATGAATGTTTTAAAGACCTACAGAGAAAGTGAAGCGATGTTTTGAACGGCGGTGGCCATCATGACAAGAGATCAGACCTAATGAGGCTGCAGGGTCTGGAGCTCCAGTTTGGGAATCTCTGAGGAAGAGGAGATGAGATCTAATCGAAGGTGTCACTTCCTGTTTCATAATTCTTCCTCTCCGACTTGGAAAAAGTTGCCTTTTCCTGAAGGAAATGTATTGAGAGTTTACATCTAGGGCAGGATGGAGATGATTAATCGATTATTGAAATAACCGTCAACTAATTTAGTAATAAAATAATCTTTAACTGGACTCAAAACAGGTAGTTTGCTGAAAGAACAACACCATCAGAGCAGGGATTAAAGCCAGAACTGTACAAAAAATGCTTAAATATTGCACTTAAGATGAAAAACTCTTTCTCTGTACCAGGCTCTTCTGCATGATTATTTTAGTAATCAATCAATTATTCTGACAATTAATCGAGTAAATAAATGCCCCCCTTCTGAGGTAGGTCCTAAAGCTAGTAAAAGCTTTAGCTTCAAAAATGAAGGGAAAATAAACAATTCAGTTCCTTTTTTGAAAACATTTTATTGCTTAAAACGCAATAAAATTAAAACAAGTTTGAAGTACAAAAAAATGCTTAAAGTGCAAAAACAGATAATAAAAAATGTAACATTAAGTTTTAAAAAATAAAAGCAAACTTAAGTTGATGCATTAGTAAGCACTGCTTTTTATGTTGCACTTCACTTTCAGTCTAAAGTTTGAAATATGAAACAACTTTTTTATAAAATACTTCTTTTTTATGTTAATACTCTTCTTGATAATCAACAAGTGAGAAAATGAAGCTGGAAAATATTAAACAAAAGCTTAAAAACAGGGAAAGTTAAACTACTAAACCAGCAGAGAGCAAAGTCAGCGACCTGGAAGTATTTTCCTCAATTAAAATGGTAATTGAACTATTTGCATTTTTAAGTTTTGTTGTTGTATTTTTTTTAAATTTTGTATAAAATAATTTTAAATGGGCAGTATTTTGTGTTTTCCAGGCATTTATAGCATTATCAATAACTGGTACTTTCACTTGTTTTAAAAATGCTACATATATCAAATATTTCACAAGTAAAGAAATTTTACTTCCTATTGTGACACCTTAAAATTGGGCCTCTGTCTCTTTAAAACTCCTGCTCCATCTTCAGGAAGTCATCACAACACGGCTCCCCCATTGGCCAGGTTTTGTCTAGAAATATTCAACCTGTGAGCTTGAAAAGGGTTTGAGGAGAATCCTGAAAGTTGAGTCCTTCGGCTCTATAATCATCATCAGCTGCCAAAAGCCAGCCTTCGTGTTAATGAGCTTCTGAGAGGAAAGCCTGAACAAGTAGAAACCTGTATTACTAAAACCATACAGCCGCTGCGCATCGTCCATCCCTCCCTGCAGTGAACCATCCCTCCAGCTGACCAGGCCAGACCGGGTTTATCCCTCAGCAGCAGGTATCTGTGTCACGTCAGAACTGTGTGTGGTAACTGCAGCAAAAAACTTCTGCTTGGAGACGACAAAGCGTCCTGCCAAGCTGTGGCTTTCAGTTGCAGGTTAATTATGATTTCAGTTATGTCGACATTACAGCAGCTGACGATTGCATGTTAAAGGGAATTGATGAATTAAGCTTCCTTTTTTTTTTTTTTTTTTTAGACTGTGCAGTCATGTGGACAGCAGTTTCAACATCTGTAACATGAAGCTGGATTCTCCTGTTATCCACTGTTTTATATGTGGGCAGTTCTGTAGAAACTGAGAAGTGGAAATAAATCAGGGGAATCCGAGACTCTTGCAGAATTATAAGAAAGCGTTTAATGCTCTTGGTTTGTACAGCTAACGCTTGTAGTGCAGGGGTGTCCAAACTTTTTGTCACATCAACCAAAAATTGTCAAGTCAGAATTACCAGCAGGCAAAAGAAAATCTATATAAAATAATAAAAAATTATAAGTGAGTAAGATTACAAACTTCATTTACCTTCTGTACACTAAGCATACAATAATTTAAATGAACACATAAAGTAACTTGGCTCTTTGTAAAAAAAGGGGTTTGTAAATTATGGGATATCCAAAAATTGAAAAGGACTTTACATGTTTGCCTCATGAATGAAGATGATCTAATTTGCACATTTTGTGGGGGCTTGTTTTGGAAAAAAAACAGTTTTGGTTTATTTGGCCATGTTTTATAAATGATTAAAAGCAGATTTTGATTCACCAAGTTGCAGATGGCCCAGAAACCAAATTTTAATTCCCAGAAGAGAGTTTGTGGTGTTGAAAGTTTCTTCCTAAGCGCGCTCATCATAAAAGGGGAAAAAAACATCAACGAATGTTAAAGGTGTGAGGACCGCCGACTGTTAAACCGTATTTTCCTGGATATTTAGTCTCCGAGGCACATCAAATGCTGTTTGTGCTGGGTGAGAAATCACGTTATTGTCGGTCTACTTGTTGGCTAAAAATGAGGACACGCACACACACACACAAGCACACACACACACACACACACCCTAATAGCAGATGACTCATTTGATCGTTGTTGGCGTTGGGTGTGCACTGTTTTACTCTGAGAAGAGCAGATTCCCCACTCCCTGTGACTTTAGTTTTCTGAGCACAGACTTACTGAGGATCAATTAAGATCAATGTCTGAGAAACTTTGACATCTTTAAAGGGGACCCATTATGTAAAACTCACATTTTCCATGTTTTGGTATTTCCCTCTGGGTCTTTTCTTCTTACAAAACCAGGACTTAAAAAAACCACCCAGGTGTTTTTTAGAATTTACTTATATTTTGGTGTCTGAAAAATGAGTCATTTTAAAAGTCAGCAGGCACTGGCTGTCACCTAACAACCCCAGCGAATCTCAGCCCGTTTGGCCAGCTGGTTTTACCGCTGTAGGGACGAGGCATGTGTTTAGTTGCTGATTTACCATCCAGAAACCACCAGCTACATTCTTGCTGGCTGTGCAGGAGGCTCCAGTTCTACTTTTCAAAGATGGACGGTTGTATAATTGCACAAACACTTTGTGATTTTGTGTTTATTATGTAAAGCACTTTGAAATGCCTTGCTGCTGAAATGTGCTATACAAATAAAATTTGATTTGATTTTTATCTGTTTCCAGCCATTTTCTTAAACGTTTAATTGGGGGTGTGATTGTGATTTAAAAACACAACCCATCTTTTTAGTGTTCAGGGGCGTTAATGTGTCCAGTGTAGGTGTTTACTGCTGCATCATGGGTATTTACGTTGCAGATATATAGGCAGTTTGGGCATAACTCCCCAAATGCTGCTGGAAGTAAAACTCTGCTAACAAGGTGAAATAAGAACGACCTATCGGTTGGTCCTACCAACCTCACAGCGTTCAGTCGTAGCAGCACATAATTACGTCTAGTAATAAAATGAATTTATGATTTTCACACAGTAGATCCAAACTGAAGCTGCAAGATTTGAACTTCGAACTTAAAACTTGTTGCAAATATGCAAGAAAACATGACACAAAATGACCAGAAACTGCTGCTAAATTGATTTGAATGAATCAGATTCTTGTTTACGTTGTAAACATTTTTTTCATTTGACTGTCGTCTTGCCACAAATATACAATGTAAATATTGTCTAAGTGTAGCTGATTATATTTTTCTGAAATTAGTACAGTTGTGTAACTGTATATATACAGCAGCTAATATATACATAGATCTAGAGCTGCATTAATACATTCATCTGTCATCAATGTATGCAGTATATGTGCTATAGTAATTAATCATTCGTACTGTTAATTTATTTTTTATTTCTAAGTGAAGATTGTTGTTCAGACCAACTCTGACATATATTTTTTATTATTTAGCAGGCACCACTGGAGACAGGCATCACTTATTCACTTATATATTATATATTATTCACTTATAATAATTTTCAGAATGACACAATTAAAATGCTCATTTACTACTGCACATGTTGCATCACTCTTTCTGCTCCAGCTCTATTTTTACCTGAGATTAATGCAGGAGGCTGAGTCAGCATTAGCATCTCAGGAACCTGGGAAAAAAAAAAAACTTATCCAAGTTTTGCTGTTGATTTGATTTTAACTGTCGTCTACAGGTGAGCCTGTAGGGTAAAGCGTGTTGTGATTTAACTCGCACGGACAGCTTTTCAACTCTTCTTCACACAGGAAGGTGATGCTGTTGACATCGTCTGCCTTACTCCGAGCACACCATGCAACAGCTTATACCTCACTTGAACACAAAGCCACCTAGTATCTTACATAATTTTTATGTTTAGTTGTCAAACTGCATTGCTGTTGATCACTAAAGAGAATATTCAGCAGAATTATCAGAAAGACGGATATTAAACACAGCTGCTGCTGAATCCATAAGCATGGCTAAGATCCTTCTTTTACTCTGCGTGTCACTGTATTTAGTGACTTTTCAGAAAAACAAACTTGAATCTGACAAAATCATAATCGGCAGGTCAGATTTTTTAAAAGATTGATCGACTGGAAAACTGCAATCGATGCAATTTTAAAAATATATATACGTATATATGAAGGAAAATAAGACACTGTATGCTTAAATTTACAACACAAGACAATAATACTCTGCAACTACTTACGCTTTGTAGCATTATTATTTAGTTATAAGTGTTGTGTTTTACCAAGCAGGGATGTAATATTTAATAATTAAGGGTGAATTCCCAGTTGCTTGTTGGTTTTGTCCTGATTAAAGAAACTCAGGTTTTGTCATATACTAGTTCATCTAATTCTGCTCCTCAATAAAAATGTTTCTACAGTATCAAAAATGTTATTGAGTACATTTTTTAGTATCAGTGTTTAGTTTGAAATTTCAATATCAAGCAAATGCGTAGAAAAATAATTTTTATTTTCTCTTTTGTTGGATTGCAAACAGTTTCTTTTTTATCCTTCATCTTACGTCGAATGATTTGCTAAAAAAAAAAAAAAAGCATGCTATGGCTTGATGTTTTCCTTTGGTCTAAATCTCTAAAATCAAATTAAAATTGTAACTCATTTAATCATACATTAACTTTTAAACTGGATATTTACATCTTTTTTAAAGGTTCTAGAAATGTTTTATTTAGTGAGAAAAATGGCTCTTTAGGTTGAAAAAGTTGCTAATTTAAACCTTAAGACTTGATATTTGTCCTGCTAGTTTGGGTATTTTTGGCATTTGCTTTGATAACTGAATGAAATATTCGACTGGTTTGCATTTCCAATGGATTCCTTGTTTTAAGCTGAGAAATGGACATTTGAGAGTAAAATGAATTTATTCCAGAGTTGTTACGGAAGCAGATAATGGGACTGAGCTTGTGTTCACACTCGGCTACATCCCGGTGCAGGAATATGTTCGCTGATAGACGCCAGTTCTGTTTGCAAGCAGCTTCTAACAGGCTCTTTTGGAGACGGTGGCAGAAGTCCAGGCTCCTGTTTTCTGGCTCTGCTTCAAACTGAGACTGGTGCTTTCTCTCCATCTTTAGCTCCCACAGTAAACTCCAAGTGCTCTCCTAGTTTTATCTCATAGTCAACCTTTAAAAAGTGTTGGATCAATAAAAAAAAAGCAATGCACCATGATCTCAAAAGGCCTTTTTGAATATTTTTTTTAACTCTCTTTAATGTAATGTTTCTGAACTTATCCAATCCTTCAGTAAGCAGAACTTTCTGAACTCTGATGGATTCATTTTCAAACAAATCCTCCTTGAACTTACCTCAGACGGCCATCTGTTGTCATTAAGAGGGAAAATGCATCAAAATGCTGATCTTGCTTTCTGCTTATTAAGCATCGACACTCATTGATCAGTGTCACTTTGCTGTAGATATTTATTCTTTACATCACTGCTCAGCTCAACAGAGCAAATGTTTATCTACTTGCCGACAGCATCCTGTCATTCGCTAAAGTCTTGGTTCAGTTCAAGATGAATGTTTATAATTTAAGGTTAGAAATGTCTGTTTTGTCAACTCACTTTATAGTACTTGTATATGATCCCGTGCAAATATTGAGAAATCTTAGCCAGAGAGTAATTGGTAGTTTGACCAGGACTTGTGGACCTTTTCATGTGTGTGAAATGTGATCAGTCGCTGCTTTTTGTTGTCTTTTCTCTTCTGGGTCTGACCTTTTCTCTGCCTAGGCACAGTGTGAAATGAACAGATTTGTCAGACCGAAGTGTGACAAAATGAATCAGTAACATAAAGAGTCGATCTTATCCCTCATCCCGTAGCTGAGACTAATCCTCATTCAGGGCATGTTTAGTTGTGCTGTCAGTAATTATTAACAGAAGGTTTATGGCTCCGTTGGTTGTTTGATCTTCCACTTTGCAGCTTTGCTTTTTCAATTCCAGATTCATAGTTACTTTCATTACTTTGTTGGAGGATTACTGAGATGTAAATACATAAAACAGCAATTCAGAATGAACACTTATTAAAATATGTTTTAACCAGCTAGGCTTTCTCTTATCTGTCACTTTTACTGATGGCATAAAAAATAATCTGATCCTAATCCACTCTGTCATTTTTAAAATGATAATTATGACATGTTCACTTGCATTTATTTTTTATTTGGCGTAATTAATATTGAACAAGCTGAATATCAAGCATGTAAATATATATATATTTTTTTCCCCACAGTGGCAGGAACTACACATAAACGGTGAAACTAAACGATTGCAGTTAAATTATTAATAATTCACTTGCTGTCTTACAGACTTGCAATTTCCTCCTGGTCTGCATGAACCTGAAAAGAGTTTTGATGTTGATGTCAAGGATAAATCCACACTGTAACTACAAGCACCAGTTCAGAGAGAGTTTTGAAATCAGGGAACATTTCGCCTGTCAAAGTAATCAGAAGTCGGCAAGACTCTCTGAATAAGGAGCTCTACGATCCTGCAAGTTCTTGCTTCAGCAGGAAAAGCTTATTTAATAATAGGAAAGTTACATTATTACAGTAGTATTTGGTACAAAACCTGCATATTTTGGCATTGCTTTGAGTGAAATGAGGTGCTGCAACCAGAACATTGCTGGATTATTTGGTGGTAAATAATTTTCTTTTCTTGAATGTATAGAATTGAATTTTGATTAAAAAGAAATCTTGTTTCATTTGTTGAGTTGGAAATCTGAAAATTTTTTAAATTTGTCAAAATTAAATGTGACTGAGTGTGACTCTAAAAATGGTAAACATACCCAGAAAGATGGATTGATGCATCATCTACGATGCTGTACATAGAATAAGTCATCCTATAAAACAAACAAACATAGCTAATCATAACTATTTTTGCACTTTGCCGAAGAATATGAAATGAAAATTAGATTTTTTTTTGGTTTAAGAGCATATGTTTCCAACTGGGAAATGTAATTTGTGGGCTGGAGTTACTTTCAGAAAAGGAAGCTCTATTACCACCTCTGTCATTGGAGCCGACGTTACGCCACAGAAATGTAAACACGATCTCTGTTTTGCATTGGAGATAAAAGTATATCTGAGATGTCGCATGCGCTCCTCTTGAGGTGGGATTATTTTTAGATGTGCAAGGTTTCATTGTACCTCTGGTGAGTGATTCCTAGCAAATTATCCGTCATATGATGAATACTTTCTCCTAACATGTCTCTGTGCGCTTGCCAAAGAAACCTGTTATGTATTGATCTCCTGACTAGTTAGGTGGACGTTGTTTCTTTTGGCTGCTTGCTGATGCTTTCGCTGCTCTGAGAGATGTTTGCAGGTAGACCAGAGTTTGCTTTTATTTGGTCCGCATCACAGTTTGATTACGCATTCACACGAACCGGACTTTCTTGGAAAACAAACTTGAATTAGAATGGACTAAACGTGGGGTGAATGCACCCGCAGTTATATTGAGTTACTACAACAATTTGCAGCTGTTTACAGACAGAAAGCAGTGAGGAAAATAGTTTGTAGTACTTCCCTGACAGTCCAAGTGGAGGCCAGTCCTCCTCCAACATCAGTGATTACTCACTGAAGCTGATGTGTTGTTTTCTACATGTTTTTATGATCAATTTAATGAGTCTTTTGCTTGTTTTAGAAGAAGCAAGCTGAGACCAAAAATCAACCAAACATCTTGTGATGGGTGTTAACTATTTATGTTTCTTGCTCTCTTTGTAACCATGCTTCATGCTGGGAATTAAAATGTCAATTAGTAATGATGATGCATCAGAGGCAAACAGCACCTACTGGACCGGGACCTAACCGCTGGTGATCTGATCAAAGATGGATGATGTCATGTTTTCTGTGTCCGTGTGAAAGAAATGATTGTAGAAGTGTGTGTGAGAGCTGTATGTGAGGTATGAGGTGCAGTGTGTGTGTGTGTGTTGTTGCTGGGTGAAATGCTCTATAGTTAGGTCCCTCCCTTCCTGTCTCCATGTTGCCATGGGGACAGGAGGTAGCCGTGTGGGGTATAGCATCACAAGATGCGAGCAGGTTGCTTTCCGTAGCTCTCTGCAGTCGGGTAAACGTCTGTCTCTGCAACGTTTTCCCCTTCGCCGTCTGTTGTTTTGGCTTCGTTGTTCGTCCTCCGCTCTGTTCTGTGTTTTGTCTGTTTCTCTCATCTGAAGGACGGTTCACTTTGTTTTCAGTCAGGACGAAGAGATGAGAGCTAATGAATGAAACTCGTGGAACGTCAGACAGATTCACTCCTCAGGCATCCAGATCTGATTGCTTACTCAGTGTGTGTGTTTGTGTCGTAATGTATGTTTTAAATGTTGTGTTGTTTTATTTCCCATTACGTTCTGATGCGTCTCTTTTTTTATTTTTTTGTTGACATCTCTGCCTGTTTTCTGAATCATCTGAGTGACAGACCTGCTCTTCAGTGTGCGTTGCTCCTGTCATGCTGGTTGTTGCCCTCATGATTTACCTCTGAGTGTAAAAGAGGCTTCAAGGCATGGGCTGTCGCTGCCTCCTCAGTATTATCGCGCCCTCCTGGACAGTGAAACCCCGGAAAAGCTTCCAGATGCAACAGTGAACCATAATTAAATCAGTCTTGATGAGTAGGTGAAGTCTGTCAGTTCCAGCTAAATCTGTATTTATTGTCAGCACTGGCAAGTTAAGCTATAGCAAACTGGAAACCAAAATTATTAAACATATTGCAGGGGTTCCTCTCACAAAACCAGTTAAGCCTGGTGGTAGGGTCCACCAGTTACCACATCGTATTTTTGTGTTTAAAAAAATGTTAATCGGAAATTTTGGAACTAAAACAGGGAAAATACAAGAGTGGACTAAATAAATTAGTCTTTTACTATTAATATATTTGGCCGGTTTGATGGATTTCTACTCGTCTCATTTGATGTGAAGTTCAGGCTACGTTCACGACATAAATGTGACCCAAATCCAACTTCTGATTGCAGTCTAAACGGCCCAATTCTGACCTCTTCACCTCCAAAAATCTGACCCGTGCCACACATAATAAATTAAAACAAACTTAATAATTCCCATTTGCATGATTTATTGTATCGAGACTCCATAATTGATTTTGTAGGTTGTTTATTTATAATTTGGATATTTAAAATGTCTTCTAGTTCCAGTGTTAAGTGTTCATTACAATTTAAAGTTTATTGATCTTTAAGAATGTGTTCTTGCATTATTATACCATTATCATTATATTACTTAAAATAGCCTCAAAACAACAGTATTACCTTTTATCACAATACTTTCTAGGACAATTTTGTTTGAATTGATCATCAATACCTGCGGTATTATCCTTGGTAACCCATATGATAAGACTCATGACTCTCCCTTTTTACTTTTCTCCATCTGTGGAAAGGTGCCATAGTTTAGAAACCTGTGATTCCCTCTGAAATAATGACAGTTAAGTCTTTATTGTGCAGAAACTCAACAACTGTTTGTAGTTGAAATTTTCTGTAAACATTTGCCTGGTTCCCCTTTAGCTCTGCTGTCCTAACAGTCCTTAACCACCAGGAAGTTTGGTCATGTTTATTGGGATTTCAAGCCCTGCATCATGTTTTACCTCTTCCCTGAGATGGTTCTTAACCTGCTGTGTTTGTGTGTTTCAGTTCTACCTTCAGGACACTAAAAGCAGCAACGGGACGTTCATCAACAGCCAGAGACTGAGCCGCGGGTCCGAGGAGAGTCCACCCTGCGAGGTTCTGTCTGGTGACATCATTCAGTTTGGGGTCGATGTCACCGAGAACACGCGCAAAGGTTTGTGCAAACATGCTATGAAGCCCACTGATGGACTGAAAGACAACACTGGTCCATTTAGGAAAAACCAGATGCCTCCTGGAAACCTACTGTTTCATTTTCCCTTTTTTTTTTTTTTTTGCAAACATTGAGTCCAAATATTCTCCCTGAAATATATTTAATGGTGGCTTAGGGCTAATTTAACCATGCAACACAGCAACATACTGACAAGGCTCACAACAAAGTGCAGATATTAAGGTCAGATTTTCAGCTCTACATACTGTATTACTAATCCAACCTGCAGCACTGCAATCCAGAAATACACTTACATTTTGGACTCTAAAATAAAAACATAGAAATTTTTATTAAATCAAATTTCCAACCCTCGTATATCATTATTATTATTTAGATCTTTTTATATCCAGCACTAGACGAAGCTCAGATGGCTTTGATTGTTAACAGATCTGCTTTGTGGCAGTTAATATGTTACAATAAAGAAGACATGTTTTCTATTTAAAACAAGGATTTATACATTTTTTAACATTAGTATAAGCACATTTAACTTAATATGAATAACTCGTTATCGTAACAGATGTGACTGATTCAGTTTTATGCCACTGCAAGTATAAATGAACAAATGAACGGCGATTCAAGCACAGGAAAATTGATCTAATATAACTTCTGCTGCGGAGAATGACCATCAAGTAAAGCTATTACTCAGATTCTGTTGGTGTTTATTGTACATATTTATAAAATATCTGCATTAATTACAGTAATGGTCTGAGCAAATAGTTGTGATCATTTATTGTTGCCACAATAAATGATCACAACTTTCTTTTTTAGTGAACTGCATGGCTAAAAATATACATAGACATTACACAGCAGTGGACTGTTTGCAGAAGTAATAATGGCTGAATGGAATCGTAAATGGATTGATTTCAGAGTTATTCAGCTGTGGGATTCAACAGCGTTGATCTTGAATTGTCACAAGATTATATGAAGACAAAGGGAGCTAATAAAAAAACAACGCCACAAATAACAATCGCATCAGTGACGCAAAAGTCGGATAAAATCCAATATGGCCTTGCAGGATATAAGATACGAATGCGATTTTGTTCCACATATGGAAGTACCGCGAATTAGATTTTTTCAGTCGTTCAGTCTGCCATGAAAAATTGGACATGGATTGCATTTTCCTGCTGTGTGAATGTAGCCTAACTGAAGCAATTTACACCTGACTCAAAAAGGCAGAATTGCTGCCATTGTAGGGATGGAAAATATGACTAAAATGTATCACAATATATCACATTAGTCGATATCGATAAGTATTGATTCGGTTTTTATTTTTGTTTTAAATACGTGAAGTACTGCCAAACTGGTGGCATGACCTTTCCTGTTTTATCCAGTTTTCACTACATGCTGTTTGTTTTTATTTTTCAGCAAACATGAGGCACAATGATGAAACCTTAAACTGCTTCAGCGCAAGTTACTCAGCGTGTTGTTGCTAATTAGCCACAAGGTACTCAGCAGGTTGTTGCTAGGTAACCAAAAAATGAGCGAGTGAATTGATGCCACTAATCTTGCTTACTTGTCTGTAAGATGTTGATCAGCCAAAGTTTTTCCTCTGCCTACATCCCCCAGAATGCTGTGCAATTCTGGGTTGAAGTTCCGGGAAATTGAATATTCTATCAGATGTATTATATATTGATACGGTGTCTTTTGCAATATATATTGATGATTTATTGTCCAGCCCTACTGCATCGAGTGCCAGCAAGTTTAGCTGAATGATTAGCCAGTCATTTAGTTCATGTGTATTGGAGCAGGGATGCAAGCTGGAGTTGCAGAATGAAGTAAAACAGTCATCATGTCTGCCAGTGTCTTCGTTATGCTCGTTAGTAACTAGGCTGTCTGTATTTTCCCAGTCACCCATGGCTGCATCGTGTCAACAATCAAACTGTTTCTACCGGATGGGATGGAGGCCCGAAGACGAAGCGAGTAAGTCACTGTTACCCTCTTAAAGGATTTAATGTAAAAAAGGTTTTATTGCTTTATATTCTGAAATAGAGGTTGTTCTATGCTCTGCCAGCACAGTGATGTGATCAGCAAACCATACAGAAAATTAAATTTTGAGCTGGGCAGTAATTGTATAAGACAGTATGAAATGTGGCTCGTGAGTTTTTAACATATTTTTGTTGTAAGTAAGATGGTTGATGCTGTTCCTGAGCAGCAGCCGACCCAGCATGGTTCTTCCTACTGTACTCACAGCTCCACCTGTCTGTCTGTGTCTGTTTGGCTTCAGTTGATGCCGTGTGCACAGGTGATCCAAGGTTACAGAGCGGTGGTGTGCAGTGCCATTGCTGCTGCAGCGTCAGTAGGAACTGAATGAAAAACGCTTTTATATCGCTGTCATATCTGGTCAGAATGGCCCACCAGTACAAACACAGATCACAGATGACCTGCTGTCTTCAGTGCCTGAGTATTTGTGCAGCAGCATTGTATGCAAGCAATGTTTATGAGATTGCATTGGTGGATTTTAACAGTAGCTTCATGGCTTTGCTGCAGATTTAAAGGCCTCTACTGAAATAACATCTTTTAGTTTCTAAAAATGTTACCTTTTGATGTGCTTGCTCACATTAACACACCTGTGACTTTTACATTTACATCCATCCATATAATGAGATGCCTGGCTTTCTCTAAAATCCACTACAGAGCGAGAGCTTTCATTAGCATGATGAATATCTCCACTGATTCTTCCACTTCAACCTTTTAGATGATTTAAAGTGCAACACATTGTCTGACTGATGGTAGCTTTAACTGTGACCCGTTAAAGGCAAAGATTACAAATAAACCTCAACTACAGAACATTAACTGTGATATGACACTTTCACATCATGAAAGTGTCTGACTGGGTATTAGTCACACTAAGAAAATGAAAGCATTTGAAATTACAAGAAGTTGTAGCAATATGAGAATGGAGTAAAATAATTTTTTTTATTTCCTTTATTTAAAATAAATAATTTTTTTAAAATGTCCTTTATTTAAAGGATTTTTTAAAAAAATTTCCTTTATTTCAAGAAAATCCAAAAACATTTTTTTACTCCATTCTCATATTACAACTTCTTGTAATTTCAAATGCTTTCATTTTCTTATTGTGGCTCTAATACTCAATCATAGACACTTTCATGACATCATAGAGTTGTGTAGAAATATTAAATAATTTAAGTCCTTATCCAGAAAAGTAATGCCACAGTTACTCAGCATTAACTGCTTCAGTTATCTGCTGTAATATATTTAAAATGTACATGACTTTACTGTGAGAGTAAACTTTGACTCCTGACTTGTTGATGGTTTCATTGTGGTTCCCAACATTCATGTTTAAACAAAACAGGTCATATGGCATAAAAAGAGATCTGCAGCAGCCAGTACAGTCATTATAGACGATGAAAAAGCTTTACATCATCAGCAACAACCTCAATGCCTTCAGATCAGAAAGATGATACAAAACAGGCTGAAATTGTTACCACATCAGACTGAAACATTGTGAGACCGCATACATCTTTATTATGTCTAATAATAATGTAAAACATTTGCTGTGAAAGTGGTAGCTGATCAGAAAACTAATCAAACAGAAATTTCCCTTTGTGATTCCATATGAAACTATTTATCTTGTCCATTTATTACCAACAGAATATCCTGCTTGGTTTTAAGATGTTCACCAGTTTTTAACAAAATAAGGCCTCAACTAAGGTTTTCCTTCTGAAATAAAGAACCTCCAGCCTTCTCCATTCAGCCATTGTTTTGTACTGACAGTAGCCCTCCTGATTCTCTCTCTTAGTCTGTTATCACCGTCCATATTTCCTCTAAACACTCCCACATACCTGAGGTCACGTGACCAACGCGGATGTTTCGTTTTCAGGTGACTTGTTCTTTGTGAGGCGAGCAGAGCTCACACAGCGAAGGATTGTAATGAAAACTGAAAGATCTTTGCCAGAGTTGGTGCGCAGACGGGGAGGAGTTTGTGCAACTAGTTTGAGTTAAAGGAGGAAGACCTTGGTCATCAGCGGGAGGAGTAGACTATAAATAGAAAGACAGGTTGTGTCATTGAGCGTCTTTGCGGCTCGGCTGTTGAAAAGTAGAGACGAATTTTCTGCTCAGGACGAGTTTGTGTTGGAGAATGAAGCGAAACGAGTTTCTTTCCCGACTGCTGTAAGGCTGGAGGGTGAACTTTGTCCTGTGAAAGGTAAAACGGCTGACACACACACATCCTCACACACGGGAGCAAAAGTTGACAGGTAACCTCGGATTATTTCAGAGCCGAACAGGTTAGTGCTTTATGTGATTTGTTTGTGTATAAATCATTCCACATGTAAGAAGGTTGTTAACAAAACGCTGTTTGTTTGCTTGGTTTGGGTTTTATTAACGCTGGCGGACTGGAGCTGAATGTGCAGCAGGATTAACAGGATCCTGTAGTTTCTGCTGCAGATGTGTGTTTTTTTTAAAGACTGGCTTATTCAGCAGGTTTGTTTCAGGCCTTTAGCGGACGGGAAGCGTTTTTAAGGAGGTTCTTCAATCAAAGACTGCTGTTATTTAGACAAAGATTAAGCTGCAGTTAATTTACTGCTAGGGTTCTTCTATGTGGTGGATCCACGAGTTCTTCCTGTTTGGAGAAAAAACCGGTTATTCTCAGCTCTTTTATGTTTGTTTTTTAGTAACGGATGCTGATTTATTAATTATTAATTTAATTGTAATGAGTCAACCATTGAAATAAGTCAGCTAATTCAGTAATTGATCGTTAACTGGAGTATACGGACTCAAAAAAAGGCCATTTGCTGTCCGAACACAGACTCAGAACAGCAGTTAAATCTGTACAAAATCATCTATACATTTTGCATTTAAGATCAAAAATCTTCGTCGGTAAATCTGTTTTACCCAGAACTCCTCAAGTTTCAAGTGACTATTTTAGCTTCACCTAAAAACTAAAGTAGTTTTTCGTTTTTTTTTAAAAATAATAAATAAAAAAAAACAAAACTCTTATTTGCTATCCAATTATTAATCAAATAGATAATCAGCTAGTTGACCCTGGAAAGTCCAGTTGAAAGGACTTGAATTTTCACATTGTTAGAAGAAGTATTTTTTAGCTGCAGATGCATCCTTTGCTACAAATGATCCAGTGTTCACCACAGGAATGTTATGTTGTTGCACTTTAGAAAAAATATATTTTTATTACCGGCAAAAGAAACTTTATTACCGGCAAAAGAAACTGAGTTGTGTATTTGCGTCTTTTTATCTATTCCTAATATTGTATTCAATAAGCCCTACGTGGCTAAATGAAAAAACCTGCAGAATGTGCTAATATTTCTTTCCCGATTAATCTACTATTGAAATAATCATTAGTTTTTTTTTTCTTTTTACCCTGAGATTAGAGTTTGGCCAGTTTCTTTAGGTTACACTAATAGACTGAAGCTTGTTACGCCGTTTCATGTGGCTCATATGGATCACCTTTACATACTGCGTCTCCTCATTATGCACGATAAAACAGGAGCTTTTTGTTTTCACTTTTCTGTCACACTTAAAGTGACAGGATTTTGTTTTCCTGATGCATTACTTGACTGTGCTATAAAATGTCACTACATTAGCTGAATGGTTGCAATGGAGATTTAAAGGATTTCTCAAACATGTATGAAAGAATCAAGGCAAAACTCTGGGTATGTTTTTGATGAGGGAGTAAGATTGTAATGTGATGTAACACTCAAAGTAATGTTTTTTCTTTAAAAAAATTTACATTTCAACAAAGGTAACTAGAGTACATAAAATATCAAGATAATTTTAAAACTGAACAGACCAACTTGGACCTTTGTGAAACCACAAATGATCTGTGATTAACCTGTTTTTAAATTTTTTGGCACAGTTAAACAGACAGGCCACTAAATTAGAGCCTGTCTGACAACATGAAGTAGGCTAAATGATCTCAGTCATCCTTCTGGAAATGTCTGGAATAATGAGACCAACGTGGAACTTTCAGGAGAGCATTTCTCATTATATCTGGCATAAAACTAACAGCATCTCTAGTTCCTCCACTTTCTCAATAATTTGTTCATTGGAAACAGAAACACTGAGTACTGCTATTTATATGTGTGGAAAAAAGTGAATTACATGCTGTACCATCTGTCTGTTCCTTCTTTAATAGCCTCTGGAAATGCAGCTTTACTCTGAAACATGATCGTTAAACCTTCTTCTTCAAGTCATTTTAGAAATATACGAGCGGCCCAGATGGAAACACCCAGCAGTGTTTTCCGTCATGGGTGTCTGCTGGACTGCATGCAAAATACTTGAGCTCGCTGCGATGTGGATGAGTGATTCCTGTGGGCCGGCTGCAGGCTTTCTGTTTGTGTAGGCTGCACTGACGCTCTGCTGAGCTGCACTGGACGGCCTGTTGTGTGTTGGATTCCTGGCTTTCTTAGTAAATGTGTTGTTTGGGATCATCGCCGGTCTGATCTCTGCAGTCGGCGTTTATAACGTTATGATTCAGGCTGAACACCTGCAGTGAAGCTTTATTTATCCTCCAGAAGCATCTGGAACATGACATTACTGTTGCTATATGAATAAGGTTGAAGCGATTATTGAAACAATCGTCCATTACTTAAGTAATCGATTAGTCATTAAGTCGAGCATACAGGCTCTAAAAAAAAGTCACTTTACTGAAAGAACAACAATTTCAGAAGAGTAGTTAAGTCAAGACTGTACAATATTTTGCATTTGAGATAAAAACCGTTCCTTGTCTGCCAGTATCTTTTAACCAGAGCTCCTCAAGTGGCAGATTTGGCTTCATCGGGTTTAAATTCTGCAAAAAAACAAAATATCTCCTATTAATCACCTTTTGCTATCCAATTATTAATTAATTAAATAATCACCAGATAACCTCTGTACTGTATTAACTCAAACAGAAAGGGCTTCACATGTTGATGTTAGAAGTATTTTATTAGCTGCAGATGCATCCTTTGCTTCAAATGACCAAGCATTTGCTAAAAAAATTTGGATATTGCATTTTGGGGAATAAAATGTTTTTCTTATTTAAGAAACTATTTGAATTGTATGTTCATCTTTTAATGTATATCTAGCATTGTAAAAAAGGCCTCTGTGGTTAAATAAAAATAAAAAAAATCTGCAGAATGTGGCCGTTTATCAGATTAATCGAAAGTCACAATCTATTACTAAAATGATCATTAGTAGGACATTAACATTTTAAAATGTTTTTAATTTTAATTGATGTCTTTGGCCTAATTTATTGTTTCAGCTTACTTTCCTCTCAGATTTCCATCCTCTACTTATAACAGCAGGTTTGCGTTAGGATGCGTCTTCATGACGTTGCTCCTGCAGAATGATCATGTGAGACTTATTGTGACAGGCCCAGTCGTTGGGTGATTGGTCCATTACAGAACCAGAGCAACGTTCAAAGGGACAAAAACACATTTCTGTTCAACCATGACGACAAAACCCAACATGGCTGAGAAAATTTAACTAAAAATCAGTTTATTGTGACTGCTTCCAGCTCATTAAATCAGTCAGGAAATATAAATATTTTGTGTTCAGAGTTTAATATGTAGCTCCATAAACAGTAAGGTTGATTTCCACCATCATCATCTTGAATTTCTGGGTTGAACGCAGATTAGTGTATGGTGAATCTCCAGAAATCGTCTCCTTAGGTTTTTCTGTTTCGTTCGCGTTCTTGTAAATGTTGTAAATCAATGCTGGACTTTACTTTCACTAAACTTTGTCAGACTAACGTCAGTCATCATTGATCTTGTGCGGATGTGTGTTGAAACTACCGACCCGACCTGAGGCTTTTCTGTGTGAATGAAGTGTTGCATTCATCTCTGAGCTTCACGGCGGTTTAAGGGGAGCCTTCAGCGCAATGATTGTGTTTTAGTGATTCTGCATGGAGACACAAGCAGAGCGTGGAGCGGCCTGTCAGCCTGAGGCCCGTTCAGTCTCTGTGCTCTGTTCAAACATTTATCCAGACTCAAACCAATCCATTACTCAAGGCAAATTGGACACAATGCCTTCATTAGAAAAGGAGATGTGATTTAACCACTGCAGTAGCTTTACTACTGTGGTACTTTAGTTAAAAAAAGGACCTTCAGAAAGTTTTTGTTCCCCTGTCACTGTGGTTACTCAATGTGTCTTTACTTCCTGCTGTTTCCATGGTATTAAACCTTTTTCTCTTCCTTTTCAGTGTCATCCAGACTCCATTACCACTACCTATAGACAAGGTAAGAACAGAAATCACCGTTGTCCTGTCCCATGTGTTGTTTTATATTTAAATGTGAAGAAAGGGACCAGAACAAAGCAGCTAAATGTGTTTAACATTAAACTTATTCATCAATGATGCTTGCTATAATATACTGTGGATTAATTACTTGATAGAGGAATGCAGGTCCTCTTCTTCACATTTTTCTCAGTATATGGTTGAATTTTCTGTCTGTTTAGCAATTCTAATTCAATCTACATTGTAATCAAACAAATATTTGGTTTTGGGCTTGATGCATCTATGGGAAATAAACTTTCCTCTTGCATCAGTGGCCAGTTTGTAGTAAAAACAGTAGTTTGTTTTTCTTCAGGTTTATCATTTACATTATCTCTTTCGCCAGTGAGTCATGGTCAATAAACAGCAACACATTCACACTTAAAGGCTGATGAGGAAAAAACGAGGCTACAGACAAACTCAGTAACCACTTTAAATAAAAATAAAGTACAAGATGGACGAGTTTCTCAAGACCAGGAGTTGTATTTGTGCAGACTTCAGATATAAAGTAGTAATTTGCATCTCTGCTATGAGTTAATTTTATTAATGTTAGATATTTTGCACCTTTGACAAAAAGCAGTAACTTGTGCTATGTTCACATAGCAGGACATTGTGACAAAAAAATAGACTTTTTTTTATGACAATTCTGATCTTTTATCTTTTTATTTTTTAAATGTGTGTCATTTCCATATGTGGAACTAAATTGTATATATTTCTGATAATTTTCTAAGCGTCTGCAGTTAGAACAGTCGTGTCGCATTATGTCCAACTTTGTAATGCATCATAATTCTGCACCAGAAGGAGCCAGACTCTGTAAATCTGGACGTAAATGTAACGCTTTACTTAGATGCGCAGATCTGACTGCGAGGTGTAGTGTTAACCAGGTTGTATCAGAAGTAGGTACGACATGGAGTCATGATTGGGTGAATAATTAATGCAACTGATGCAAAGAGGTTTGTTGATACTGCTATTTATTGCAGTGGTAATAATAATAATAATACCAAACCCACAAAAAAAACAACCCAACAAAACAATTACAATAATAATCAATGACACTTCAAAACCAAATAGAGTCCACAAGAGGTCCAAGAATGAAGGGAGAATAGTTATTTTCCCTTTTTCCTACTCCTTAGAGTCTGTTCAGTTCCTATATAGAAAGTGTAGTTCTGTTTTTCTACCACCAGATGGTGGGTGGGTAGCTCGCCATCTTCCGTCATCCAGTGTGTCAGTGAAGGGGGCCGGAAGAAAAACCTGACCTAAAAGGCCAGTAAACACACATTAAGTTCATATATAAATGTTATATTTATATAAGTAAAAAACAATTAAATACATACTTGCTATGTTTTGACAACTTCATAATAAGAAAAAAAAAATCCTTTTAAAAAGTGCACTTCATAATTCAAGTTCAAAATTGCTTAATTGACATAAGTAGCAGTCGTTACAAACAACTAATATTGAATCAAATCAATCAATTTAAAAATGTGATTGATCAAAGTAGCTACAAACAAAATCATGTTGGATACCAAACTTCATTGCTGCACCAGCATAGAATGCAACGCCAATAAAGAAATCATGAAAAATAATCAAATCTAAAGTTGAAGGGGAAGCCCTTAAGTATTAAAGGTGTGGTCTTTAATTCGGCTGCAACAGTGTGACTGTTCATTAAATAAATAATTAATAAGTAGACTAAACTGATGCGGCCACTGATTGTCGAGTTGGTAGCTAATGCTAACTGGCGGAGCGCAGCAAAAATAACGCCCTACTATATATAACTGATATTTACTCACCGTCGAGTAACGGATTGTCTGAGGAGGTGGATGCAATGGTAACTTGTTCAAATCAGGAAGGTATACCAGCTGTTAATGAATCACAACCTGGCGAATATTGCAATGGGAGGGAAATATTAGCGGCGCTATCATTGCAGATACAATACAACGTCAAGTCAGATGGTATTTAACAACTCACCGCAAATCTTCAAAGCTTAGAGATTAAATGAGTGATAAGTCAATTTAGAAACATGAAGTTGTTTTATCAACAATCGACGTGACAACCAACAGTAGCAAACCCGGAAACACACAGGACAATCCATTTAAAGGGATAGCTTAAAGCAGCGTTTCTCAATTCCAGTCCTCAAGCCCCCCTGTCCTACATGTTTTAGGTGTACTTCTATTCCAGAACAGCTGATTCATATGATTGCATGATCATCAAGTGCTACAGAAGCCTTTTAATCACCCACATATTCATCCAGGTGTGTGGCATAAGGGAAACACCTAAAACATGTAGGGCAGGGGGGCGTGATGACCGGATTGAGAAGCGCTGGCTTAAAGGGAAGATGATTGGGTCATGTCGGCCACATGGGGTACATAAACAATGGCTAAAGTAATCATATTTACTTTTGTATTAGTTTACCATATCTGGTCATGATCTTGTGACAATAATGTCTGCTCTGAATAATTCAATTTCTGTCATGTCTTCGTTTTTGTTTTGTGTATGTAAACCATTCACACAGGAGTCTAATTGCGGTCGCATTTAGTTATTAGCATGAATGACCACACAAAGAATAAAATATCTAATTTCAGCAAAAATATTGGGACATAGCTATACTATAACCAGTTATTTATACAACATTTAGTACCCTCATGTAGATTATGTCAAAATAATCTCCAAAATATTTTTTCTTTTTATTTAAATTTGATCTAAGAGCAAAAGGGAAACCTTGGAAAAAAATGTGAATATTTTTACAAAAACGAAACATCTGGCATAGAGTTATTAATGTAGATGCAAAAATAATTTATAAAGTAGAACAAATTGTATTTACTGAATTAAACACCAACTTGGTTTTAGAAAAATGTAAGAGCAGAATGAAGAGTTAGCTGCTGTGGTAAATACTTAAATTATGTTTAGTTTTAAACAAAATACATATCTAATACTGAGAGAATGCTGAATGACTCAAAGTTGGGACTAAATTATTTTAATTCGACCATGAAGCTTTTATTCTCTGTACTTCTGTTCTGAAATGACACTTCTGCAATTTCCCTCCACTTTAGTTTTGTCACGAGTTTCCATTAAATAAAAATGAAGCAGCTAAACGGGCACCATGGTCAATTTTTTTTCTTTTGTTTCTGCTCATAAAACAAGTTTTTCAGGCTTCGTCCAGCTCAGACAGACGACAAACTGCTCGTCTGCAAAACTCGTCTAGTTTCCTATCAGCAGGATTATACAGCCTTTCATTGGTTTGTTTTGTCTTCAGGGCTGAACAGAAATAGTTAACATCCATAACAGAAAATGCATAAAAAAATCACTCAACGTTCCTTTTTGTGATGACCCCACTCACATTGACCCATACTTTTAGAGAAAAGTCGAGTTTAGTCGAGAAGTTACAAACAACAAGGAGCCATTATATGCAGGTATATATAAATATTTATGCATTTATTCATTCACACTATAATTACAAATATATAAGGATGGAACGATATAGCTGAAAAAGTATCACAATATAAGCATTTATCAGTCAATATCGATAATTATTTATTAGTGTTTTGTTTTAAATATCTGAATTACAGCCACACTGGGGGCCTGACCTTTCCTGTTTTAGCCACAGTTTTCACTCCACGTTGTTATTTTTTCAATTTCAAGCAGTTATGAGACACAGTGATGAAACATTAAACTGCTGCTGGGCCAGTTTCTCAGCGGGTGGTTGCTAGGTAACCAAAGAGTGAGTGAGATAGTTGATTCCACCAACCTTTCCGAGCTGGCAGTGAGAGGCTTCCCAGCTGAAATCTTTCCCCTTCCTACATCTCCCAGAATGCTTTGCGGTTCAGTGAATATTCTGCCCATGGAATATTAAATCAGACGTATTATCGATTTATATGTCTATCTTGATATATGTTTATCAATGTATTGTGTAGCCTTAATAAATAGGATTAAAATAACAGAAAAAGTGGAAATTAGAGAATAATAAAACAGATTTAATACGTTAGGAGTTTTGGTTTAACCTTCTGCCTTCCCAGTGAGTTCATAATCTGAATATGGCGAACCATAAAATCCTGCATCGCTCAGTGAAGCGAGCCATTTCTTCTGATTTACAGTGGAATCGGCAGCTTGGCAGCTGGCCGTCGCTTCAAAGTACACTACTGTAATAAATCAGCAGGCTACTGCCGTGTAAAACGTGTGTGGCTTTCTGTTATATGCCACTATGCTTCGACAGTATTCAGTGTTGTTCTGTACGAAGGTGTTCCTGAGCTGTTTTTTGCATCTGACTTTGTGTGGACGGATAACGGTTCATTGTATCAGAACTGCTGCTGCTGCGTCTCTGTGTTCAACAGCTGGGCCTCGGTGGAGCGTGGCTGAGGAATGCAGGCTGATGTGTGAGAGGAGCTGTGATTAGATTTGAACCTCTTCTCTGATGTAATTAACTGTCCTGAGGCTGGATCGTTGCTTCCCGGGCTCAAAAGAGAAACAGTCGCAGGCGCTCGCTCTCTTTTTTTTTTTTTTTTTTAACCAAAAATTAGATGAAAGTCTTCACTCCGGTGCTTTGGTCTCAAGTAGTCTTTTTAAGGACAGTTTTGTTTGCAGAGGCTTCATAATTAAATTTAGTTTATTTATTTTGGATATTTAAAATGTCTCCCAGTTGCAGTGTTAAATGTTCATCAGAATTTAAAGTTCTTGATCTTTGAGAATGTGTTCTTGCATCATTATACCATTAACAATATTATCCTTTATCTCAATAAATTCTGGGAGAACTTATCCTACAAGTCCATGATTGTTTCTCAGCTGAATTAAATTAATAAAATCCTAATGAGTCCAAAAACAACTTTTTCAATAGAGCTGCATTCACATTGAAGAATCACCTGAAAGAATCACTTTCATGAGCACAGTATGAAACCTATCTGAATGATATTATGATTTTTAATTTGAATGATGAAAATGCTATTTTTTCTTTGGCTATAGTGTTCTTTAGTTATTTTGCTTTTGATATTGTGAAATGTTATTTTGTAATAAATGGGAGGCTAGGCATTATTTACATGTCTTAAGTAAATATTTCAAAAAACAATTCAGGTGGATCCCAACAATGTCTTGTCTGACTTTACAGAGGAAACCGACCCATATAGTAACAAGTTTGTTTTTTCTGGGATAAATTCACCCAAAACTCTCAAAGACTGTAGAATTTCTTTACATTTAGATAAATATTATTTTAGAAACGCTGGCGCTGTTCAGAGTAAATCATTTATACAGCAGGGCGGACAGACGCCACAGGTTGAACATCGAATCATTTATCATGTTTGTTCAAAGGAGTTTTTATTGCTTCAGTGGTGAATAACTGCACATAAAATGCTTTGCTTATTTTTGTTTTGTCTACATCAGTAAAATTGCTCCATTGTTTTTCCAGTTTGTCTCCCTCTCAGCCGTTACTGAGCAGCGCTCACCGCTGTTCTGAGCGCTGCCAAACAGCCTGTATATAAACATCGATAGTTGTTTTTAATACAATGGGATGGCATTTGTAGATTCCACTGAAAACATTTTTTCATTTGCAGTCTTGTTCCTCATTCCGCTTCTGATGTGGAACCAAATCCGAACTGGTTCCAGTGTAAAAATGAAATAATTTGGTTTCAGTGTTTACTTGCATCTTTACATTGTTCTTGTATGTTCTAGAACACTCTGCGTTTTCCCTCTGGCCCGTCAAACAGATGAAGTATTGAGCTTTCCTGGTCTGTCTCTGTGATTTATCTAGGTGGCAGCCAACACTCCCAGTATGTACTCTCAGGAACTGTTCCAGCTCTCCCAGTATTTACAGGTAAAACACTGACACCTACTGGTTGTTCTGTGGCAGTACACCCAATGTTCTCCATTTAAATTAGGGGATATAACGATTTAATTAGTCTTTAAAAGTATCAAATGACATGATGCCACTTTTATTGATTTGATACTTTTTCTTATATTTATTTCCTTTACTTTTATCTGTCGTTGAATGCTTTCTGTGCTATTATCTTGCCTTTTCGGAACATTGTGATTTTATTTTTTAAATGTTTAATAGTATTCTTATTTCAACTTTTGACTGTAGCTAAAAGTTGTAGTAATAGTGTGGTCATTGCAGACAATGAAATATTACAGCTGCTAAAATGGAGGCAATACAATAAAAAGTAACGGACATGTTTATGTATATATGGCATAATTTTATGAAACTTTTCTATCATTGTAACCGTCTTTCAACAAATTAAAATCACACATCCGAATCTTAAAGACGATCTGAAAAAGAAACTCAAAAGATGTACTTATGTTTTCTGGAGTAATGCTTTGCATTGTAGCTCATTTAAAATGGCATCAACCGTCGTTTGAAGGAGCAGATGACTTGGAAAATGTCTGTTTCTGCAGGAGGCCTTACACAGAGAGCAGATGTTGGAGCAGAAGCTGGCCACTCTGCAGCGGCTCCTGTCCACCACTCAGGAGGCTTCAGAGAGCAGCTGGCAGGTCGGAGCCACGAAGCCTTGAAGCTTCCACTGTATCTCTGTTTATTTATTTGCAATGAAAGCATGTGGGTTAAGAGTTTACAGTAGAATGAGCAAACATATGTATCATGTATTTATCATGTAAAAACTGTGTTTTTAATTTTATGGTTGGATAACTTTGAATGAAAGCACACAGATAACATCAAGTTTAGTTTGTCAGACACAGTAATTTTAAGACAGGAAGTTGAAAAGTTTTCATTGCTTTACTGTGAACTCTGCCTCCATCAGGCTCTGATAGATGAGGACCGGCTGCTGTCCAGGCTGGAAGTGATGGGCAGTCAGTTACAGGCCTACTCTAAGGTAAGAGCAGTCAAAATGGCTGCCTTAGGCTGTAAAAAAATACACCCAGGTTTTTACAATTTTATTCAGATGTCTTCTTATTATAATCAGTTCATGGCTTTTTTACTTTTAGACAGCTTCACTGATTATATTAAGGAATCCAAGATGTTTTTTATGCTGTGACAAAACTATAAGGCCCATAATGCATAGCAGCAAACAGCCTTTTAGTTTGTTTAGGGGATTAAAACCTAAAGGTTCTTAGAGTGGATTGGATTGTTTGGACTGTAATAATTGTTGACTTTTATATTCCAACGGATGTAAATTTGAACATTTTATACTATTACAATATTTAGCCATTGACAGATTATGTTACTCCAAAGGCTAAAGGTCAGTTCAAAAGAGAGGAAAGGAGAAATTTTGCAAATACCAGTCCTGATATTGTTGTCGCAGGTTTTTTTCCAACATTATTGCCATCGCAGATTCTTTTGAAATATTGTTCAGCCTCAAAGTGTTGATAGTCATGTAATTTACTGTGTGCTCTGTGTAAGGGGTTGAATAAGAATTAAATCACCTGCCAGAGCCAAATAAAAGAAGTGAACAAAGTTATATTTTTTACTCATTAATAATAAATCACATCTTCAGATGTTACATTTCAAGATTGAAAAGGATTTGGTAGAAGCATAAACTTACATGTTTCTACCACATTATAGTTTTTCCCACTATTTACAGTTTGAATAAAATATATAGGTTTATTCATTTAAAAAAATAAATTGGAAGCAAAACAATTTAGCTTGTAATGTTTGTAAGAGCTTGATTTTATTGTAATGTTTGTGGTGTGGACCTCAGGAAGAGTAGTTTCTACTACAGTAGAGACTAGTGGGGATCCATAAATAAACTGAACTGATTTGTAATAGTTATTAATTAATCTAATATAATTATTGTCTATTGCTCTTTCACTCAGTAACTCCTGTATAATGTTATTTTACACAATAAAAATGTCAGAAATAGAGGTTAAAGCTTTAAAATGAACTTCTCTCCACTCTAACAAATCAGAAAAGCTCTTAATTAAACTGATTTCTTGATTTTTCTGAACTTTTTTAAACTTTGGCAGTCGCAGACAGAGGAAGGGATCCGAAAGGAGCTCCTGGCTCTTCAGGAGGACAAACACAACTACGAGACCACAGCGAAGGAGTCCCTGAGGAGAGTCCTGCAGGAGAAGATCGAGGTGGTCAGGAAGCTCTCTGAAGTTGAGGTGGGTCACCAGGATGTCGTTTGTTTTTGTTGTATTCTTCATAAAGTAAGTTGGTAGCTGCTTGTTTCCTCTGGATAAATGAAGTGTTTATCTATGTTATTTATGCTGCAGTGCATTCTGGGTGGATGATGCATGCTAGGTGCTACAGCGCTAGCTCTGGCCAGCCAAAACAGTAATTTTTGAACAATGAGTAACGTTCAGGTCTTTTAATTTGAACTGAAGCTCGTTGAAATGGAAAGTAACGCAGAAATGATGAAGGGAGACGAAGATGACTGTATTACACAGACTTATTTTTCTCGCAGTCCTGGGAGGGACCAAGGGGACCCTGAATGAGGGGTTGAGTTTTTTTTTATTTTTGTGGTTTCAGAAACTGATGAGATTCCTCATTTGTCTGACCTTGACATTTATGTTTATATTCCGGAGCGTTGAGCTAGGACTGTATGAGGGTTACCTGCTGCTAATGGCATTGGCTCCTGCTAACGGCGATAGCTCTTCCTAATGGCATTAGCTCCTGCTAAATGGAGGATCCTGCTATCAGCGTTGACTCCTGCTAATACAGTAAACAGTTTATTACAAGCCATCTTGTATGTTTGTTTCAACAGATACTTTGTGTACAGCGGCACATGGAAACTTTGGGTTTGTTTCTCAGTCCAGAGGTTTTGTGTGCTGCCCCCATCAGCCTCTATAACCTTGATTACTTTTGTTTATAGACTTGAGTTCACTATAAACTAGCCTGACGTATAAACATTGCCCTGACAAAAATGGCCGCCTCTATAAGTGAAAAATATAATCAAGACTTTTGAAGTAATTCAAAGTTTTATGCATCACAAATAACATCTAGGACAACAGAAGTTGTTAACCTAAATTACATCAATTACATGTTGGACTGAATTACATCATATTTAAGTCAACATGTTGAACTAGTTGGACATGTTGGATCCCCTTGAATTAGGTGAACAGTTTTATGCAAAAACCTTTAGAATTGTGTTAATCAAGATACTTAGATTGAGAAAGTTGCTGTTTTTGTGACAAATTGAGATATAAATCATGTAAAAGTTGAATCATGTGTCCGTGGAGCTGCGGCTGCTGTTGCCTGTTTAGAAAGTTATGTGTTTGGCGTCGCAGCGGTCGCTGAGCAACACGGAGGACGAGTGCACCCACCTGAAGGAGATGTCTGAGAGGGGCCAGGAGGAGCTGCAGGAGCTGGCCAACAAGTACAACGCTGCCGTCAACGAGATCAAGGAGCTCACCGACAAGATCAAGGTGACGTGCTCAGAAACTTTGAAACTGCCTTCCCTACGACTGCTTAAAATTATATCTGATTTTCCATTTTAAATGTTTTTCTTGCTTTCCTTTCTAAAGATGAAATTAGAAGGTATTTTCAAAAAGTGACTTTCATTCAGTCATACCAGCTGTGAGTTGAACGACGGAGTATTTTGATTAATTATGACAATATAGTTATGATATTAGTAGAATATAGATGTAATTTTACTAGAAAAACATCTTAAAATTAGGAGAAAAAAGTCTTTTAGTCATCAGGATCTGCAGCTCAGTCTGCTGATGTGTTTAAATACAAAGCATTGTCTGTAAAGCTTATACCAAACATTCACTTCTGAAGATGGTCAGCTTTCCTCATTTGTTTTTATTTTTCGTGTTG
Organism: Poeciliopsis retropinna; assembly: GCA_010277075.1. Taxonomy (NCBI): domain Eukaryota; kingdom Metazoa; phylum Chordata; class Actinopteri; order Cyprinodontiformes; family Poeciliidae; genus Poeciliopsis; species Poeciliopsis retropinna. The sequence goes on along the minus strand of VMRM01000004.1, from coordinate 1,543,692 downwards.
AACTTCTTATAAAATTATTACTTTATTCTCTTAATGTTACAGCTTTATTCTCACATTATTTTGACTCTTTTGTCATCCGACTTTATTTTTGGAATGTATTAACTTATAACTTATAAATAGGGTTATTTTAGTAATAGAGTAATCCATTGATTATTCTGATGATTAATAGAATAATCGAATAAACAATCTGATAAAATGAAGTATGGGTAAGTTCTGCAGTAACGGCAGTATTCATATCGGATATCAACGTCGGCCCTAATTTTCACAGATAATTTCTCTTGAGGAATTTTATTCATCGAGGTTTTCGAATCATTCAAGGGATATTTACAACCCTAATTATTACTTTATCCTTTTACCTATAAATAAAAAATCTTAGCCTGGTCCTAATACTCCTTTATTAAATTGACCTGAATTCAAAGTGTAAATAAACAGAAGCTGTAAAACAAGATGGCCGCCCTGGGAGTGCTGACGTCACTGAACGATGGAAACAAAAAGAGTGCATTGATGAAAAATGCTAATTTTTTATTTTTTTTTTCCCCTCAAAATTTCAATTTCCCAAAACTTTGCCTAATTAATATAATCAATTTATCAACTATCAGGCAGATCTAAATAAATTTTTCATTTATTTTTCATTTATTCAAACACTTTGCTCCTTTGCTGCGTTTGCTCCTGTATTCCTGGCTGGTTTCACATTCTTCCTGCTCACTTTCTGCCCCTTCACAGTTGACCTTCTTGTGTCCTTGCAGGCGGCGGAGGGCAGGCAGGAGGAGCTGACGCTGCAGGGAGCGACGGAGAAGCGGGAGCTGGAGATGCGGATCGAAGAGATGGAGGAGAAGGAGCAGGTTCTGCAGGCCCGCATCGAGGCTCTGCAGGCCGACAATGACTTCACAAACGAGAGGCTGGCCGCCCTCCAGGGTACATACACACACACACACACACACACACACACACACACACACACACACACACAGAGCTATTGTTATTGGTTCAGTGCCTGCAAAAGTATTCACACCCCTCCACAGTCTTCACATTGTTTCCTCAAACTTTACTGAATATTACCTGATTTTATCCATGTAGGGGAAGGAAAATCCTGCAGGAGTTTCAGGTTTTTTGCTAATAAAAGTCTGAACAGTTTATAAGGATGTGTATGATCGAATGTGAGGGTGATTTAGGACAGAATCTGGTCAGTCGATGGGAAGCAGAAAACAGAAAACTATTGTTACCTAAACCTAAATCCAACTGAATTTGTTCAGACTTGAGTGATTTTGCAAAAATGATCAAAAACTTCACTCTCTTCAAACATAAACAAATCTGTAATAGATGACAAAATTTACTTAAAGCAGTAAAATTGGTTCTTAAATTTGCCTAATAATAAATGCTTCTGTACTCACACTCACGCTGTTAATCATGTTTTATTTATTTATTGGATTGTGTTTGTACAAAAAAATCTAATACAAAATGCTTTAAAATTCTAACTATAAAACAGACAGTAGAAAACATGATAAATTTACAAACTTTTAGAAATTTGTCCCAAAAGATGCATTCCTTAAATCTGGGACTGCAGTGAAAGTTGGTTCTGCCAAACGATGCCTGCCATTTATTTATTTTACACTTATATTTTTGTATATATTTTAAATTTTTTTGTTTTATTAATTCTTGTTTGTGTTATTTATTTTATATTTTTATATTTTGTTTTTTATTTAATATTTTTAAAAAATTTATTTTATATTTGTACCTATTTTTGTTTAACCTTTAGTTTATTTTCTGTTTTATTCATTTATTTTATCATTTTATTTACATAGTTTATAATGGGTCATATATTTATTGTATTAATTTTCATCCTGGAAAATATTTTGCTAGTAGATCCACTCCGTATTAGTGTGACATAAAATACCATAATAATTTGTGCTTTTATTTTGGAAGAGGGGTGTGAATACTTATGTCAGACTCATTCGGTTGACTCTTACTGTGAATTAAAGCTATAACGTTTGTTTTTAATCGAGTCTTCAACATAAAATGTGACTTGTTTATCTCCATAAAGGAACTAAATACTGTGATGTCAAACATAAAGACTTTTATTAAACTTTAAATCCAGCAGCAGCGTTGTGAGGTTCTGTTGGTCAACTCTTTTCTCTGCTGCTGCTGTTGTTGTTTTCAGTGCGGTTAGAACAGCTGCAGGAGAAAAGCAACAGTATTGGTGAGTCCACACGTCTCCGGCCAGCTCTGGGGACAACATGTCCTCTGTTCTTCACCGTCCGTCTGCTTCTCTTCTTCATTCTGCACTAATGATGCATGGCGACTTCCTGCATGAGTTGTTTTCCTTTTCTGTTGCTGGATGTAGCTCTCTGTTCATCTGTCTGCTGTGGTGAAAATCTGGCTTTTCTTCTGTTTTCATCGCGTTCATTTGGGTTCAAGCTTCGTGGTTCCTTTGGTCCGTTAGGGGCCGACATGTTGAGTCACTTCGAGTTTCGAAATGCAGTTTGTAAAACGTTGAATGTGTTCAGATGAAGTGTTTCTACTAGTTTTTATTTTAAAAAAATATCATCTTTTACTAACTTCCTGGTTCTTAAGGCAGATGAGTTAGGGCCTTAGTGCTCTAAAGAAGACAAATTTTAATATCGGAAACCTTTCATATACATCCTCATAAAGTGCATTTAATTAACGCCACATTTTTGAACGGTGTCCAAAGTTCGGTCCGGGGGCCGTTTGCAGCCCTTGGACTGATTTCAGTCCGGCCGCTAGATCACAACATTGACACAAAACGGATTTATCAGCCCAGATGGTTGATCTGGATTATATTTTTTATTTATGCAGGACCTTTCAAAACTAATGATAATGTAAGTTACACTGCCAACTATTATTCTTCTGTTGAGAAAATGGAGCTGAATTAGGAAAGTAATGATAAATGTAAAATTTATCATTTTACATTGTAAATGTAAAATGTAAAATTAAAGCTTTTGAATCTTCATTTTTAAAAAATAAAAGCTGGTTAAGTTTTCATATTGTATCAAAGTTACACAAATATAAAATGCTTACTGAGGCTTTATTTCCACCATTGATATAAACTGGATTTCTTTTGTTGTTTCAGGGTTTTAAAGAGCTGAACATAAATATGTTTTAATTCTAATTGATTTTTAATATTTTTTGAGCAGACTCCTCCCTCTACAGTAGCTGTTGCAACATGGCATTTTATTAATTCAGTTAATAATCTGACGATCCCCCTCCTAAGAGATTAAATGTAGTTTTCCTTTAAAAGGTCTGAGATTAGAGGATATGAAGAAGTTTGTTGTGCAGCAGCCGTGTGGCGTAATCCACGTGGATCGTGATTGTGAATCTGATTTGTGATGATGCAAGTAACTGCTGGGTGTGTTTGTTTCTGAGGCAGCTTGTCTCAGGGGCATGTTGGCACTCTGTCAGATCCAAACTGAGCTTCTTGGATAATCTGGGTTGTTGTTTTTTTTCCTCTACGGTTTCCAAACTGTCCACGGCTTTGTTTTTTCTTCTTGTGGGTTAAAAGAAGCTTTCGGTCACTGATTGACTTCTGGTGATTGAATGACGACACTGTCCTGTGAGCCCTGCAGGTGACTTGCCTCACTGCACACTTTGCACACAGTAGCCACTCGCTGAAGGAGCCTGCCCTGATTTTTATACTGTGTTCTCTGTGCATGTGTGTGGCTGGTAAACCTTGGACAAAACGGTCTATATATCTGATCTGGTCACATGACAGATGTCTGCCCCGGATCGGTAGAGGAGCCTGTGGAAGTCAAACAGAGCCTGCAGACCTCTGCGAACCGGGACGAAGACGAGGCGGAAACAGACACCGATGATGGTGCAGTTGGTGAAGATGGAGAGAACGATGGTAGATTAATTATCATAATAACAAAACATCTGTTTTGATTGAGACTTTGATTGAGCTCTCAGAAGTAAAACATAAACAAATAAGCCAGTAGAATGAGCAATGTCTGTTATGATGCACTTATAACTATCCAGCTTTACTGGGAGTGTAAGAGGAGTTCATCACTTTACTCATTTCTTCTGCCTTTTGTTTGTTTCTTCCACTTCTACCTTCTGTTCTCGATCGCTTGAAACTATTAAGTTTCTCACACTCACAGTGACTTGCGAAAGTATTCACACCCTCTTGAACAAAGTTTCAAAGCTATAAACCTCAGAGGGTTTTATTCTAATTTTAGGTGATAAAGTGGCACAAAAGCTTGTTTAGTGTTCAGAACCTAAAAACACCCAGGACAACCAGAATCAAAGGTCACCTTATTAATAAATAGAACTCACCTATAAGTTATTTAAATTGCAACTAACTTTATTGAGAAGACAACTTAAATGTTTTTTTGTACAAAAGTGGGCGGAGCCTAGACACTGAGGGACGTTTTCAAGTGCGGCCAAAGAAAGGAGGACGCGCTGTTGCCAACTAAATGTCTTTGTCACTATTTTTAGCACCTTCTCAGTCACTGGAGTGACTTTATTTTGAAAAAGCAACAAATCTAGCAACTTTGTTCTGTGTTGTTGAAGACTTTGATGATCACATTTGAAGCAGAAGTTGCTCTGCAGTAACTGTCCTGAGCGAGAGTCTGACCCTCGGGCTTGTAGTCAGTGTCACAGCCGTCATGCAGAAAGGAAACCCGTTCCACTACTTGTTCACGTTGAAAATGAATCACACATACAAAGCCAAAAAGCGCTATCGATAAACGCTTTCTCACTAGTCCAGCTCCTGACCGGCGCCGTGCATCCGAGGCAGTGTTGTTGTCAGAGTGTGTCAAGAGCGAGACAAGACCAAGACCGTTACTCCATGACACAATAAAATGTAAAATGTGATCAAAATTGCTAATCAAATTGATCTGAAAGATTCACATTCCCATAAAAACACCTAGACATTAAATGCTTTGAGCTGAAATCAATTTAGCCAATATTAAAAGCAGAACAAACTATTTGTTCTGCTTACCTAAAAAGATAATGCCCTGGGCATTTGCCCATATCATTCATGTCAGATATTAGCACTGTCAGTGATTTTGCACAGAAACATAAAAATGGCACTCTTACGATCCAGGACAGACAAAAAATAAGTGCAGATGTTTTGTTAAACGACTAACCAATACCGATGAATAAGCCGATATATTAGGCGTCCCTGGTTGGAGTAAAGCCAGTAGAAGTCCATTTTATCACCGGAAGAACTTCCTCTACATCCAAATTTTAATTACTAGCCTACAGACAAAACTCTAAAATCGCTAATGATCCTGAATACTCCATCCACTCTTTGAAACATGACGGTGGTAGCATCATCCTGTGGGGATGTTTTAGGTGTGTGATCACCTTCTATAAATCTTTATTCTGCTGTAGCATCAGTAACATTACAATTTTTTATGATAACATGCCAAAATAACACAAGAACTAGGGCGTCAAATAATTTAGTAATTGATAACTGGAGTCAAAAAAACCTCCAGACTCAAAAAAGGTCAACAGAGCAGTAATTGATCCAGAACTGTACAAAAATATAGATACATTTTCATTTAAAATACAAACTTCTTTGTAAATATGTTTCAGTCAAAACGCCTCAAGTGGCAACTTTAGCTTGACCTTCAATAAAAGAATGATTTATTATGCATTTAAAAAATGCTTTTCTTAAAGGAATCAAATTAGTTGTTTATTTAGATCTTTTAATGTATTTCTATTGTTTTATAAAAAAGGCTTCAGTGGTTAAATAGAAAATCTCCAATTAATCATCAGAATAATCGATTACTTTAATAATCGTTCGCTCCAGTTGTGACCAGGAGGCAAATGCAGGTGCAAAAGGCTCTCAGTTAAAATCCCAACAGAATTCACTGTTTTGGATTGAGCCTCTTTTTCTTGTGTAAAGCACCAGCCTCAACGTTTGCTGCATTAAATCTACTCTGTTTTTGATATTTGAATGGTAATTTGGGCTTAAAAAAGCTCCATAGTTGGATTCTCCCATAATGGCTCAGTGTGGCTGTGTTGGATCTGTTAGTTTTGTGGTCATGATGTCGGAACCGGTTGTTCCTTGTTTGCATCCTGATGAGGTCACAGTTGGGAAAAGACAGTTTTTACCTCGGCTCTTTCTGGCTTTGATTTCTGTCCTGCCTGGCGGTTGTCTTTCTGTCTCTTGTTTTGTTGTCTGTCAGCGTTATGCGTCAGCTCTGCCATGCTTTAACCGCTTGAATCTTTGTTTTTTCTTTCTGTCGCTGAGTCCTCTCTGCGACTCTTTCTAATCAGTGTAGCGTTGGGTTTTAGGAACCCATTCAGCTCTACAGCTGCTTTTGATTCTGCTCATTTAAACTAGAAAATCAAATTTTACAATGAGGCATAACCAGAGAAAGATGGTGGGAATTGTATTCTGATTTTCCCACTCTCATGACAGCAGTCAGTCCTCCTCCAGATGAGATATTTGTATTTCTGGGTGTGATGAGCAGAATCAAACCTCTGAGACCAAAGTGGAAGTGGTCGAAGTTAAGTCGGTTCTTCTTGTTCCCGTCAGACAACTGTCATGTCAACAGTGGAGAAGACTCGACTAGAATCCCTCAGTTGATTGAGTGTCCGCGTGAGTACCACCCTGCTTTCCTGCTGTCCTCATCCATGTCCACGCTGCTGCCCCCTGCAGGCCTGTCAGGAAATGACATTAACAAGCTGGGGAAAAAAAAAAAAAATTTGTCCACCAAAGTCAGAATTTAGACTTTCCAGTGAAAACATCAGAACATGCGACATAATCTATATCTCAATTTTTTTTAATTCTCTGACTTCAACCAATAGTTTGAAGTTAATTTTTGCATCTATGTCCCATTTTGTTTTTGGCTGTTGTTCTACTCTTGCCACTGTTTTTATTCACACCTTGTTGCCATGACAACTGTCTTAACCCTTCGTTGCATAGATTGTAGTATACGTTTTATGGTTAATTGTGATTGATTATTGAAATCAGCTAATTTAGTAATTGATTAATCATTAACTGGAGGATGCAGACTAAAAAAAAAACAATTTGCAGAAAGAACGACACAGTCAGAGGATTGATCTGAAACTGTACAAAAAATATAAATACTTCGCATTCAAGTTAAAAATAAACCTCTGTCTCTAAATCTGTTGTACCCAGAAATCCTCTAGTGGCAGTTTTGGCTTTACCAGGTTCGATTTCTGTAAGGAAATTGAAATGAGTGAATTTATATTAATAGTTGCAATCGCAACTTCCTGTAGTTTTTACTTGCCACTAGCTGATGGTTATATCCCAGAAGGAAACTAAATGTTGTCATAATTAGCCAAGTATCTCCAGAGAGTCGTTGTGGATGGTGAAGCTGTGGGCAGGAAGAAACTGCAGTAACAGTCAGAGTTGCAACTCGTCTGAAAAGGCCTCTGACTGAAGACTATTGCTGTATGACGGTCTCATGACGTGTTTTGACATGCGAACGGCTCCATCTCTAGGCAGCAGAGATGATATTTCACAGTATCATTCTCCTGGACGACGCCATCAGTGTTTATGCTCTGCTAATCCACCTCGTTTGCTTTTGCCACTCCTCTTCAAATCTCTGAATGGTTTGAAATCAGGGTAGAGAGACGTTGGAGTCGGGGACATCGGAAGTTGTTTATGATCCAGAAAATGTCAATTCTTATGTATGTTTTTGATACAAAGTGATGGAGCTAATCACCGCTAACGCAAGAAAACGACAACTACAGATCGGCAGTGACTCGTTAGCCAGTCAGTTTGCTCCTCAGTAAAATTATAAGTCAGCGTCTGACCTCTCTGAGCGATAACATAAACACAGAAGGAAGTGTTGCCATAGAAACCGAAGCAACAAAGTTTGTGTTGCTGCTAAAACCGGTTAGCAAGACTGTTCTTCTTTGCTCCTTCATGAACTATCTCCTCACTTCCTGATCAGCCTTTTAGGGGTTTTTATCCTGAAGAATTCAGAGTTAATTCCTCCACTAATGAACTACTGATGCTGCAATTTGATCCAATTTCTGCATGAAGATAAAATACTTCTAATTTTTTGTATGTTTTCATTCTTGTCAACAAACTTGTTTTGTTTCTGTTCTGTTTTTTTTTTTTTTTTTTTTTTGCAGCTGTCAAGCAGCTGAAGGAGAACGTCTGCTCTTCGATACACAAACTGGCCAACTTTGATGGTAGGAGTCAACCTACTTGGTTAGAAATAAGGTTGAAATTGCCCTTTTATGCTTTTTTAGAAATATTGTAGCAGCTAACATACTGTTTCCTATAATAAACTTTTAATTTAGCCATACTTTAAGCAAAGGCATGGTTTTAAAACAAAGGTTTTATTTTACTGTTCCACCAAATGCCAGAGAAAAGACAAATTTTGCTAAATTGTCCCAGAAATTATTGTGAAAAAGAAGAAAATTGTTATTTTGATGCCATTTCCATCTCATATAAAGATGTTGGCATGGTAATACAAGTCCTCCGTCTAAGACGACAAACTTTAATTTAGCAAGGAATACTCCACACTTTTAAGTTTGCAAAATAATAACCAAAAGCAATAAATAAAAATGAAATAAGAACCACACACAGCTGAAACCATAATCAAAAATGAAAAATTAAGTCTCTGTAAGCAAAATTGCCCTTCAAAAAATGTTAGAATGGATCAAAATGGAAAGTACTATGCTCATTTTAATTTATCATGTGATTAATTGATTAATTGCTTATTGCAACAGGCAGAAGACTATTATTTTAATCTGGTGTAAATGTAACAAATTCTAGAGTTTTTAAAAGAGCCCAGAATAATTATTTTATTACATAAAGTGATATTGTACAAATTCATGTATTGGTTCTGACTCAAGACAAAACAAAGAAGCTAACTGTAAATTAGCATCGATGATGATAAAACAGGACTGTTCCTGGATGTTTGCAGAAGTGATGGACGCCCACCTGCAGAACAACCAGGCGCCAGAAGACGACCTGCTGGCCAGCCCCGATCGCCTCAAAGGTGAAGCTCTCTGACACGACGTACCTTTAACGACGTCACCTGAGCCGCTCTCAGTCTGCTCACGTTCTGCTCCCAACAGGAAACCAGATGGACGCCAAAGAGTCCGACATGTCCGACACGCTGAGTCCCAGCAAAGACCGAAGCAGCGACGACACGTCAGGTCAGCAGAGATCAGAAAGAGGGATTTCATTTTTAAAGAGGCAGTATTATGTCAAATTTACTTTTGTTTTTGCTCGCCATCATGTTATAATGTTATTTCCTCATCAAAGACAAACCCGCAGGGCTACCTTGATTCTTTCATGCATGTTTGAGAAATCCTTTAATCTCCATGGCAACCATTCGGCTGTGAAAAACGCCTGGTTGGACCTAGCTCCGCCTTCGAGGTGGAGCTCCTCCTCTAAGCTGCGGTTTCCAAGCTTCCGCCTCACCGAGCAACCCTGAGCTTTGGATCTGAATCATTTTGATTGCGCCACATAATGTGCGTTTTATTTGGTTCCAGACGGCAACATGAACGACCAGGAGCTGAACGAACCCCAGAACAGAGTCGCTCTCCTCAAAGGTAACACTTTTGAGGTTTGGGGCAGAAAAAAAAAAAAAAAAGTTTTCAGACTTTATTCAGTTTTCTAAATGATACAAATAAATAAAACGAAAATAGTGATTTAGTTACTGTTTTAAATGTATCTTTTGATTTTCCACACTGAACATGCGATTAAACCAGATTTTTTTTATTTTTTTGAGTTGTGGATGATGAGTCTACTATATAAACACTTTAAAGAAGTTGTGTTTAGCTGCCTTTTAGACCTCTGGATCCTCCTGGCTTTAACTCCAGCTGTGCTTCTAGTCTATCCAGAACTGACAAATTTGGAAAGTACTTGATTTCTGAATAAAGTCCCTGAAAGTGTTTGATATCAAACTGCACAGTTTTGTAATAAAGTACAATCTAACGTTAGGTTAAAAGTTTAAATTTGGAAAACGTTATTTACATTTTATACCAGATATTTACATACACCTAATATAATTACAAAAATAAATTATGTTTTCTGTAGTTTGTATTGTTTCCATTTCAAAAGTGGTTTTGGAAACGTTTTTACCTTGAACATGCTTGAGAAGTGCCGGAAGGAAAAGTGAATAAAACCCGGTAGTAGTTTGGTGAACTGATTTCAGAAATTATTTTAGATTTTAAAATTCAGCCATCTGCAGCATCAGGAGCCAAACGGACCCGGCTAACAGCTGGTGGTTTAAACTTAAATGTCCAGAATGTCCTGACAGAGCGGCTGAAGATTTGAGTCTGAAAATGTTTTAAATGGAAACGTTGCTTTTTACATGTTGAGCTTATGCAGTTATTTATGATTAATCAGTTATTGAGATAATTGTAAACTATTTTAGTAACCGCTTAATTGGAATACACAGACTGAAAAAGGGCAATTTGATGAAAGAATGATGCTCTCAGAGCTGCAATGAGGCCAGAACTATGCAAAAATTTGTACATTTAAATTTAAAATAAAAACCATACTTTTGTCTGTAAATCTGTTCTTCCCAGTGTTTCAACTTCCTGGTTCAAATCATGTAAGAAACTAAACAAAAAGAAAACAAATCCTATTAGGCATTTTTTGCTATCCAGTTATTAATCAGTTAATCCAGAAAATAATCACCAGATCAGCCCGACACTTGGTTTGTATCATCGTTTATTACAAATTACAAAGCATTTACTAAAGGAATATCTTATTGCATTTTGGGCAATAAAATGTTTCTAATTTCATTCTGCAGAATGTGTCAATTTCTTAATCGATGGCTGAAATAAGTGTTAGTTGCGTTGCTTTGAATGGTTTTGTTTGTGTTTTTAGCGGAGTTGAATCGAGCCGGTCTGGACGCCGGAGACACGGAGAACGTCATCAGCTACCTCCACAGAGAACTTCTGGAAGCCCAGGACTTGGCCAACACCGGGAAGCAGAAATGTCTGGAACTACAAGGTAGATTCCCTCTAACTGATCAGACAGCGGCCTTCTGGCTCTTCATGTTCTAATGTCGAAATGTTGGGACTCTGTCTGTAGCTCTACTGGAGGAGGAGAGGAGGAGTAACTCCAAGCTGACCGAGGAGTCAACCAAACAGATCCAGTACCTGCAGAGTGAGTACGCGCGTTAGGAAAAGATGCGGCGGACGAGTCTGGTTCTGACCTGTCCCCTGGCTCTGTGTGGTGCAGCTCAGCTCGGGAAGCTGCAGGCCGACATGGAGGCCCTGAGGGAGCAGAGGGAGAGCACCATCTGCAGCACCAGGGAGGATCTGTACTCCGCCCAGGAGGAGGTAGCTAACAAGCCCATGCTAGCTATAACTCTGACAGACCATCAGTAGAGCAGGTGTTTAAATTAGCTTATCAACCAACGCACTGCTGGATTAGCTATTAGCAGCAGCAGTTAATAAACTACAGCGATCACATTTTAATAATCTCAAAATAAACATCAGGCCTAAATATATAAAATTGTGATGGACTGAATGATCTGTTGTTGTGTATTTTTGGGTGGTTGAATACTGATATACTGTATATAGCGGCGTTGTTTCAGTTGCTATGGAAACAAGTCTTTTGTAACATAGCCGACACGGAGTGGATTATTTTTCCTTTTGCTGTGACGCACTGCACTCAACTAATAATACCAACATGTCGGGGTTTCTTTTAGCTAACAGAGTTGTTCTGTTGCTGCATGCAAAAGAAAAGTTTTTTAATCCTCCAACATTGTGGCATGTGCAAAATGTTTGAGTGTTAACAATAGTCTATAATAGGCTAAGTGTAAATTCGGCCTGTTGGTCGGACGATGTTGGATTCAGGTCTTAAATTTAATCCAGGAAGGTCTTAAAAAGTCGTTAATTTGCCTTGTTGAATCTTGGTGGATCCACTCACCCTGGTTCTGTTTCGGCTGTCAGATTCTCGTCCTGCGACACGCCATGGAGACGGCCACAGCCGAGCGTGAGCGAGAGATCGCCGCCCTGCAGGCGGACCTGGGCGGCGTGCGCGCGGAGCTGGAGCATTGGAGGAGCACGGCGGCCAAGTACGAGGAGGAGATCAGCCGGCTGCAGGAGGCCTTTGCTCAGCAGCAGCAGCAGCAGAACACGGCCAGCCAGCTGCAAGGTGGCGCCTGCGCCCGCACCGACGTCCGGCTGCGCCACGGAAAACTTCACGGCTATTCTCTGTTCTCTCTTCCAGAGGAGTGTGCAGCTTTGCAGCAGCGCTGTGCGTCTCTGCAACAGGACTGTGACGGTCTGAGAGCTGAGCGGAGAGACCTGACGGACAAACTGCAGCACCTAGAGGCGGAGCTCAGCAGGTACCAACAGTCCACTCAACATCTGTAGAAAGAGCTGCGCTGATGTTAGCTAACTTCAAAGAATAGGTTGTTTTGTAACACTAACACTGTCACAGCACTGATGATTCACACACACATTTGTGAGGTAAAAATGAAGATAATATATGTAAAAGTTCTTGCTGTGTAAAATATTATTATTCTTCAGGGGTGAGATTTAGGACTCTGTGTTTGGTTCACAAAAAATGTTTTCCTGACAGTCACAGCTGGGAAGAAACAAAAATTCCCAATAAATTCCATAGGAAAGGAATTAAGGTCATTTTGGACCCAATCATGGAAGAATGGGGCACAATGTAAAACATGCCATTTCTCAAAAGGTATAAAAGGTAAATTAAAAAATTGAATTGCATGATATCAATAACATGTTTGTTGAGGAATACCTGGAATATGAAGTGATGAAAACTTTTTATTACAAAGATATTGCAAAAAGTAGCACTTGCGCATCAGAGGGCTAATATCAATGAAAAAGTACTAGTTCCACTTGCAGATTATTTCACTTATAACATATGAAAAATGTTGTTATAGATGAAATAATCTGCCCATAAGACTAGAACTTTTCCACCAATATTAAGGAATTATTGATGCTAAACAAATCTTGCTGAAAAGTTTCTTCATTTTGTCTTAAATCCAGTGTTTTAGGATATTTGCACCAGAAACTAAACCAAAAACACTTTTTTGGTTTTGTGACACAAAGTTTTGTGTCTTTGCAGTCCACAAAACACAGTGTGGGGTTGCAAAATACCTCTGCACAGTTCGTCCGATATTCAATAATTTCACTGAACTCTGATCCAGAACCGCAAAGCATTCTGGGAGGTTTTAGCCACTCAACCGCTCACAGCTAGGTAAGCTAGGTCGGTGGCATCGACTCACTCACGTAACCTTTGGTTGCCTAGCAACTCACTCACTCTTTGGTTACCTGGCAACAACATGTTGAGTAACTGTTGCAGAAGCAGTTTAAGGTTTTGCCTCATAACTGCTTAAAAATAAAAATAAAAAAACAACTTGGAAGTGGAGTGAAAACTGGGGATCAAACAGGAAAGGTCACGCCACCGGTTTGGCAGGATTTAACACAAAAAGCTGATCAATAATTGTTTATCAACTGATATGAAATGTTTGTATCGTCCAGCTCTTTAATTTCTGGCTCTGATGGTGGGTTACTGGTCCCAGTTCTGGATCTGAATGTGTGGTTTTGTGTGGTTTCCAGCACCAGGGAGCAGAGTCTGGTCCTCAGCAGCAGTCTGGAGTCTCTGAAGAAGCGGAAAGAGGTACTGCAGGACAAACTGGGTTCTCTGGAGAACCAGCACCTGGAGGACGCCAGCCGGCTGAAGACGCAGCTGGACCAGGCCCAGGCCCGAACACACACCCTGCAGAAAGAGGTACGCCACTGATCCGCCGTTCGCCACGGCGGTTTGCAGGCAGGAAGTGACGCAGGTCTCTCTCCCCCCACTGCAGTATGAAGACACTCAGTCTCAGCTGTTTGACCTGCGGCGGCGCTACGAGAAGACGGAGCAGGAGAAGCTGGACATCCACCAGGAGCTGGAGCAGTGCCGCAGCAGCCTGAAGCTGCTGCAGGACAAGACCAGCTCTGTGAGTCCAAACACAAATAAAATCAGCTGTTCGGTGGGAGGATTTTCACTCCCAGTTTGGATTGATGAGCTGTGCAGAGGCACAAAACATATAGTAGGGTAGCACTACTTCAACATACTTTTACTCAGGTAAAAGTAAAATGTAGCCGTCCAAGAAATTAATCAAGAGTAATTAGCTGTCATTTAATTTGAGAAAAATGACATACTCAGACCAAAATATAGAATTAAGTGGAAATTTTAGCATTTTAAGGATGAAAATGACAATAATTCATATAGTTAACAAAATCAGGCAACAAAAAAAAAAAGTTTCCAAATCAGATTTTTTTTTTCAATGTAAAAATTATGAAATTTTAACAAAAACTGCAGGTGAATTTCTGGTGAATTAAAACATGTTTGACTTTCATTCAGCGGGTAGAAAATTCAGAAATTTTACTCAAGAGTAGAAATACTTCATAATAAAATTACTCAAGTAAAAGTAAAAACTACAGCATAGTAAAAATACTCCTAAAAGTATTTTAATTTTTTTATTTTTCCAAAAAGTTACTCAGGTAAATGTGATTGGGTAAATGTAACTAGTTACAACCCAACTCTGTCAGGAAATGGTTTAAAACCGTCTAAACAGGTCAGATTAGCTGCTTATTTTCATCAAGAATAAATAAAATTCCTCTTCCCTCTTTCAGCTCGCTTTGTGTTTTGTTGTTTGTTTTTTCCGGAGCTGATTTATGAACAACCTGTTGGATTGTTTTTATGATCTAAAGTTCACTCGGTGAGGCGGAGCAGCTTCTTCTTCTCCTCTCCTCTTCCTCCTTTCCAGCTGAATGTTGTTGTCGTCTCGCCGTCTTTATAATACTGAGCTCTAAAGTAGGATTGTCAAAATAATCTAAACTATAGAAGTTATTTCAATTATATATTTGGGAACTTATTGTGTATTATAAGTTTCATGTCATAGGAATTTAGATTTTTTCGTTTTGAGGATAAATTCCCATTAATGATGATTAAACTGCCCTTTTTATAGTTTTACTACTTTCTCCACTGTTTGTAGCATCAATACATGCTGATCAATACATTTGAAAATACAGTTACCGAGTGCAGTTTAGTGATTTTATTCACACTTCTTTATGCATTGCAAATAGGAATATTTCTCCAGAGCATTATTTGTGTTTTTGGGGCTTTATTTGCTGTGACACACAGTCACAGCCGAACACTTACCTAAAAAATGTAATAAATAGTTTTTATCGTTCTCACAGTAGTACTGCAAAATACCATGCAGTATTTTGCAGTACTGCGTGGTACTGCACTCTAAAATATTCAACATAAGAACATAACAGTGTAAAAGTTACTGACATTATGTAACAAACTGTTTTAGTTCGGGTTTAGTACACAACTCGTTTTGTGTTTTTGTTTTTAGAAACAGGAAAGTGACATTTCAAATGTTATGTTTGAAATTCTTACTAGTTTTACATGAATAAGGAAGTTAAACTGTCATTTCATTATTAATTGAATTGTTTAAAAATGGCCGATGTCCGGCTTTATGACAGTCCAACTCCTTTAGTATTGCATGAAGTTTTCTTCTGCTGCTGAGGATGAAAAACATTTTTAATAAATTCAACTCCTTAACAGACACTGGAAATGCCTGAAGTCAAATAATGTGACCAGAATTAGATTAAATTGGTGCTTCACTCAGCAGGGTTAAATCAAATTAAAGCCCGTTTGTTTGTATTTGTTCTTGTCAGCTGATTTTCTCTGGTGTTTTGGTTCGTAAACACGCACCGACACACCTCCACCCCTCCTCTGTTGCCCCTCCTGCCCCGCTGCAGCTGCTCCATCCTCCATGTTGTTTTGTTTGGTTGATTTGCTGGCTGATTTCTTCTTATCCCTCCCTTCCTCCCTCTAGCCATCCATATTGCAGCCTGTCCAAGCCATATTCATGGGCCTTGTCCTGGCTCTGCTGTACTGGTGTTTCGGCCAGTTGTGGTAGAAAGGTACACACCGACATGACATGAGTCTGTCCCGCTGCCTCCATCTGTCCATCTGTCTGTGACCTCTGGAAGGAAAGTCTGCTGAGGTGAAGTTATTGTTCAGATCTGGGATCACTTCAGGGTCACAGATCGATCTGATCGCAACATTTTGTGTGAAAAAACAAATGTTTATCATCACTTTTTCCTCCACAAAGCTACATAAGGAAGAGGTTTAGTGCCACTAAAGAAAAGTTGGTTCTGATTTTGTTCTTGCAGAAAGGAAGTCAAAATTCTGGCTTCTTTCCCCCCATAATTCTTTTTATTTCATATTTTTTCAGAACCACGACTACAAATTTATATTTTAAACTTATAAACTTACAGATTAATCACACCGCTAGAGTGATTAATCTGATGAAATGCTTTAATCTATTTAGAATTTGCTTTGGGTTTATTTCAGAGAAGAGACAAATAGAAAGTTGCTTTGCAGAAACAATTTCTGCTTCTACACCTGCAGAAAGAGAGAAAAACCCAAGCAAATCCGAGAAACCATGGCAACAAACGTACACATTTATAATAATAATCATTATTTCACTGAAAATTACATGTTGTGAATTAATACAACAAATATAATAAGCATTGGTGGTTTATCGATACGATAATTTATCGATATATCGTGCATTCTGAGTTGATACTTCAACATCGAACCCTGAACAGATCAGCAGAACTTTGACTTCACCTCCTGAACTTCCTCTGAGGACTGAATGTCCTCATCTTCATCATGTGTGGAGCGTCTGGTGTGAGCAGCTCTGACCGCATGGCCGTCATTCACACTAAGATCCGCCAGGGGGCAGCAGACTCCCAGCACACCGTTTATTTAAAGGGATACCGCCACGCACTGTAAAAGCTACTTTAATCTCAATAAAATGACAAAAATTAAAGCAAATTTTACATAATATGATCTGCCTGAGTGTGTAACACTTTTCAAAATAAAAGTCTGAGTTAGAAATGATTTCATTTCAAATATTCTCAGATTTTAGTGAATTTAATCATGAAACATTACTAAAGGAAACATCCTTCACGTTAAGACTGAATTGTTTTTTTTATTGTAATAATGATAATCTAATTATTGATGGTCCAGTCAAAGCCCAGATGTGATGAGGCCAAACTCCTGGTATCTCTTTAAATCACTAACAGCTCCTCCGTTCACCACGGCTCTCTCCTTCATCCTGTTTTTATTTTCTGCAGGATGTTGGTTCATTAATCACTTTTCTTTGCTGCATGCCGTTTGCTCCTTGCTGTTTGTTTGCAGGTTTTTTCGTTTTGCTCTCAAACTTATTCACTGGGTTTTGTTTCCTGCAGCCTTTGGCAGATTCATTTTCACTTTCATCGGTTGCTTTTTGCTTTTATTTGGTGCAGCTTTCTCTTTTTCTGCTTCTGTTCTTTAATTATTTCTCTTTTTTTTTCTCCTACAGTCCTAAAAGTGATAAATATGGTTTTCCTTTCTGGATATTTACTTTGTTTTTATTACATGTTTTTTGCATTCCTCCTCCTTCTTAACCATCTGAGAGGAAGATCTCATTAATAAGCCTTTCCTTCATGTCACAATGTTTGCAGAGCGCTGCCTGTTCTCAGCAGCTGCACATCTGTGGTGCGTTTGAACAGATGACAGGAGAATTGAAAGGTTGACTCGGTCTTGAACCGCGTTCAGGTATCTGTGATAAACGAGCCGGACCTGGACACGGCGCCGAGGTGCAGACAGATTTTTATGAAGCGGAGAGAAACGACCGTTCTGGTCGAGGAGAAGATGGAGAAAGTTCAGCGCGTTTAGGAGTTCAAACCCGCTGGAAAAGAAATGATCATTTCCAACCAGGACAGCAGATACCTGCAGCTGATTGAGACATTTTATTTCTTACAACTTTATTCGCTTCAGTTCTCAAGTCAGCAGAACGAGAGCATAGAACATGTTCAGAACTGGTGTTATTTAGGGTTTAAACTCTAAATTACCATAAAATCAGCTCCAATAGGCCTGTCACCATAAATTGTCCCAAAAATTATTGCAAAAAACCCCAAAAATCTTGTTGTTTTGGGACCATTTTCAAGTAAACTAATGACAAGAACACAAAGATCTCAGAGATCAATAAACTTTAAATTCTAAGGAGCATTTGACGCTGGAACTGGAAGACGTTTTAATGATCAAAAATAAATAAACTATGGCGTGTCTGTAAGCAACAGTGTCCTTCAGAATAAGGGCTGGTGGAGACCAAAGCACCAGAATCAAGACTTTTGTCATCTAGTTTTTGGTAGAAGGAGAGAAACGATAAATCAAGCAAATGGAAATTATTGAGTTTGTTTTAATTTATCATGTGATTGATTTATTTATTGCGACTGGCGTAGCAGAAAACAAAAAGTCAGATCCCTTTTCAGCTCTTCACGGTCCTGAGATTATTTAAACTTTGCAGAGAAACTCCCAGCAGATTCACAGTTTATCAACACAAGTAGGAAAACTGCATCTGTGAGAATCACAGCTGCCAAACAGACATGGTTCTGTTTACAGAACTGCTGGAAAATTTAAACCACAAAATCCATCAAATAAAAACCGTAGGCGCGAGTTGTTGTGCTCAAAATTTTATCAAATCTGTTATGATTAAAGATCCAAAACATAAAAATGGATTCTGACCTTTTATGAAAAGATAATCAGAAAATCTAAACATTTTCTGGAGAATTAGTCGTTTTTAATTTTGCTGGCTAAATTTTTACCGTTCTTGACTTCTGGTTGACGGCATAAAAGTCATTCCAAGTGCCGAAATTGGCCCGCGGGCCACACTTTGGAAACCTTTGATTTCTGAAGCATGCTTCATATTTTCCAGCTGGATTGTGACCCGGTAGCGCTTCAGGTCCCGTTGAAAAGATTAGAAACATGATTTTAATTTAAAAAGAGAGAATAAATATCATCTTTTGGACTGACTTTTATCTCTTCTCTCATCCTTCAGGGTGATTTTCTGACGCTCTTTGGTTCTTGTTGGGTCCGGTTCTGCCGACTAACCGGGTTTGGTCCGTTTTTTTCTCCCCTGACAGAGCGGCTGGAGCCCCTGGATGCCGGTCATCGCAGTGATGGTTGCCGTGACGGCAGCCGTCCTTTACCCCAACCTGTCCAAGAGCAGCGCCGCCTGAGACGCCGCCCGCGCCGCTTTGTGTAAAGGAAAAGAAAACAAAAACAAACACACAAAAAAAGAAAGATTGTACATAATTGTAGAGGGAACGTGGAGGTCGTGTTTCCTGCAGAGGACTCGGATACTTCCTGGTTTATTTTTTTGGATTTCTGTCATTTTTATTCTGACTTCTGGTCGGGTCTCTGGGTGACGAAGCGCCGAAGGTGAAACGTTCCAACTCAAGTTTTTCTTTCTCTACTGAAAAATTTACAGATATTTATATCAAAAATCTGCATCATTTACTCCAAAAAAAAGAAGATTTCCCTGTTTGTTTTTGGAGCAGATGATTCCACGTTTGGTTATTTCCTTCAACAGTTAACACTACCAGGCTGGGAAACAATCCACTGGAAAGCGTTCTCACTGAGGCATCACGTTTTTGTTCTTCGGGGAAATTTGGGGTTAAAACTTGAAGCCAAATTGTTGAAATTCAGATTAATATTTTTTACTTTTCTGTTTTGGTTTTTAGTTGTTTGTTTTTTAGGGGGCGCAGGAATCGGGGGGGGTTTAAGTGCCTCTGATGTTACTAACAAACACCGCAGTTTGTGTGCAGAGAAAAACGCACATTTTGACCACCAGAGGCCCGTCGGCGTTAAGAGTCGGACTGTGATGTCATCCGTTCGGCAAACAAAAACAAAATCTTCATGATGTTCATAATTTATCAGAGAACGGAAAAGTTTTGGTCACATTTGAGCAAAAAAAAAGTTTAAAAAATGCTTCCTGCCATGATTCCTCAGAGAAAGTTGAACTTTAAAGTTCAGATTAGAGAAATAAACTTATTTATGACCGTTTGAGTCCAAATCTTAACGTCAAGGTTTTAGTTTTTTTAACACATCCAAGCGCGTCACAAACAGCCAACATGGCCGCCGACTCGTGGCGCCCGGGCCTCCGAACGTTTGTTTTTTATCCTTCAGCAGTAACGAGCTCTGTGGGTGGGTGTCGGTTCACACGTTACGTTGGGCAACGTTCGTCATCATCCGTGTTAATCTGTCTCGTCTCCGTGTCGATTCAAATAATAATAAATAAATAATAATAAAAGACAGCGAACAAATATTCCTGATGTTTGAAGAAAAAACACTAAAGTTACAGAGAGAATTGTAAAATAAAAGGTTGATGAATGACGTGCGACTAGACTTATTTTGTTGAGACTGTTTAGAGTTATGAGAGGTGAGAGCTGTTGTAGAGAAATGTTATTGAATATATGCAGAGAAATGTTTTTGGATTAAAGTTGTAGCAAAGCTGACCCACCAAACTCGCCTGCAGCCTCTTATTTACTTAGACGAATGTTTTTACTGGAAACGTTTCCAAAAATAAGGTGAATTTTTGTGTTGAAGCTCAAAACGAAAGCCCCGATTTCAAAATGCATAGAAAAAAATCACTTTATCATTTTTAAATGAATAATTAGCCAGATTAAATATTTGGTTGCTTACCTACTGTGAAGCACGGCGGTGGTAGAGTCATGATTTGGACTAAAAGCTGGAAACTGAGCTGTTAGCATGAGACTGTCCAGTAACAGACTGACTGTTACTGGATGGTAACAGTCAGTCTTACCAAATGCTTGTCTATTTTGAATGAAATATCTTATTACATGAGATAAAACTAACTTACAAGTAACTTTTCAGCAATCTGATAAAGCTTGTTTTCGGTAAATAATTCCTTAAAATTGATTTATTTTATTTTATTTTTTTAAAGTCGTATTTCCATTGGCAGATTATTTTACATTTGAAGTGTTTTAAGTGTAATATCTGCCATTTCTATTTAATCGATATCTAAGAATTATTTGGTGAAAACAAGAAAATTTAATGTCAAGTTAGTTTTGCTCTACAAACTCGTTTTTACTATTTACTATATTTGGGACAAACATCCTACATTAAATGATAAACATGGCAGCAAATTTTCAACAAAACGTCTGAAAAAGAAAGAATCATGCTGCTACGATGGTTTAGTCAAAGTTTTCTCGTCTTTCTCCTCCTTCTGTAAAACCAGTAAGTTTTAATGTTTTTTTTAAAGTAAGAATTTAACAGATTTCTCTTTTTTGTGGAAAAGTTTCACCTGAAGTCAGAAATCTGGTGAATTTGTGTTTTGTTCTTCAGCTGTTTCCTAAACTGACGAGCGAAGGGCAAAGAGTCTCTGAGACGTTCAGTTTTTACAGTGCGACACGGTGAAGACCTGAGCAGGAGACGGGTCCGGACCCGAGTCCTCGCCGGTTCCCCGGGCGTCGGCAATCCGGCATCAATCATGGAGCCAGAGGAGGATCCGTCTTTACGAGACGGCTGGGACATGTTGGGGATTTAGAGATGACGCATGAATAAATCTGTCTGCTGGCACAAAGGGAAACACGTCAGCTTTATAAAAACAAAATGTTCTGGTTTATAAAACCAAACTCATCTTTTTCTTTATACCAAACTTTTCTGTCATTTAGTTTCATAAAATCAAAAGACCAAACTGTTTTTTATATTTTAATAAACCAAACTTCTCTCTTAAAAAAATATTTTTAAGTCAAACAGTTCCCTCTTTTAATCTTTATTTTAATAAAAACCAAGCTGTTCTCTTAAATAAAATCAAACAGTTCCCTCTTTTTTCCTAACACATTTTAATTTATTTTTAATTAAACCAAATTGTTCTTTTGTTTTTCTTTTAAAAGCCTAACTGTCCTCTCTTTAAAAAATAAACAACTCCCTCGCTCTTCTTCATGATCAAACTTATTTTATTTATATTTTTTACTAAAATCAAACTGTTCTATTTTTTTCTGCTGTTTTTTCTTCCTGAGGTTTTAATATAAACTCCATTTTTATTTTAAATCGTCTCAGAAATGCTGATTTAACTGAATGTGATGAGGAGGCAGAACCTTCATCTGGTTCTGAATCGATCGAAGCCGATCAGATCAAACTTTATTGATTTGCTGAACCTGAAGCAGCAGAAAAGGGAAACCAGGCAGCTTGATGGTCGATAATGACTCAGTTTGGGGTTTTCCTTCTTCTAAACTGAAGCAAAATGGACCTTTAAGGCCTTTTTTTTTTCCGGTCCAGTGATGAAGCTTCATATTAAATTAACACTTTAAAACTTTTTATGCTGCTAATATTCCAGAATTCTCCATTAGACTATTATTACTCACAAATGGAAGAAGCAAAAACAAAATACATTTCAAAACTCACTTTTATATATAAATGTTTAATTTGACACATTTGTAATTTTATGAAATAATTAAAAAGTGAGTTATAGTGGTGTAGGTTAGTTACGAAGTTAATTTTGACATAAAACACAAAATATTGTGTTTTCTATAAATTCAAAATCAAAAATACTTTATCAATCCTGAAGAGAAATTAAATGTTAAGTCAAAAGTCATTTCAAAGTTTACAAAGACAATTTTGAATTTACAATAATTTTATATATTAAAATAATAAACATCTTATATTTTATTGTTTTTTTGTTGGTTTATTTACGTCTACAACTTCTGGATATATTTTCCAATTTTTAAATTTTATTTTAACTGAATTTAATAATTAATGAAATATAAAAAAGCGTATATATTTGTTGCGAAAGAGTTGCCTCATCCATTATTGCAAAAATGCTAAAAATCAACTCACTTAGTTTTATATGTTAATAAAGTTGAGTCAGAGAGCGTTGTGTGTTCAATACCAAACCGAGAAAGAGAAATCTGGGTGAATCAGAGGAAGTTGTAATTTCCGAGCCGCAGTGAACGCAGCAGCAGCAGCAGCCGTATAGTCTGGCGGAGTTGAGGCGAAGACTTCAAACCAAGTTGCGGCGGCTCCGAGGAAACACGTCCGGCTTCACTCACACTTCAACCAGAACCAGAACCGAACCCACCGGGCGGGGGGAGACAGGAAAACAACATGCCGGCCACAGAGAAGGACCTGGCGGAGGACGCTCCGTGGAAGAAGATCCAGCAGAACACCTTCACCCGCTGGATCAACGAGCACCTGAAGTGCGTCAACAAGCGGATCGTGGACCTGCAGCTGGACCTGGGGGACGGCCTGCGGCTCATCGCCTTGCTGGAGGTCCTGAGCCAGAAGAAAATGTACCGAAAGTACCACCCGAGGCCCAACTTCAGGCAGATGAAGCTGGAGAACGTGTCGGTGGCGCTGGAGTTCCTGGAGCGGGAAAACATCAAGCTGGTCTCCATCGGTGAGTGACCGAGAACGGAGCGGCCTGGGCGGGGTGGAGGCTGGCGGAGCCCCGGTGGCCGGAGAACCGGAGGGAGGGACGGGCGCGGTGGAAGTTCACTCTGTTTTAACCAGAGTCTGGGTAGTAAAAGTAGCTTTAAAACTTATTTTTACTCAAGTAACAGGAAAAAGTAGCCAGCCAAGAAACTCCTCAAGTAAAACATAATTCAGTTAAAACGTTTACTGACCAATTATCGATTATTTACTATTTAAACACTAAATAATCAGACAATGGACCAAAATATAAACCTTAGTGGACATTTTGATATTTTAAGGACCAAAATGATAATGATTCATATGTCAAAAAATAACAAAATCAGGCAAAAAAAAAAGTTTCCAAATCAGTTTCTTTCAATTAATAATTAAAAAAACTTTAATGAACTGCAGGTGTCTGAGTTTTTGGTTAAAACATGTTTGTCTTTCTCTCCTCTCAAATAACAGTTGAGATACTCAACTATAAAATTACTGAAGTAAAAGTGGAAAGTGCAGTGTGTTAAATTCTCCTGAAAGTACCACAACAGTTACTCAAGTAAATGTAATGGAATAGATGTAACTAGTTACTACTCAACTCTCCTTCTACTTGAGTAGAATTTATGTATTTTCTACCCACTGAATGAAAAACATGTTTTTACCAAAAACTCAGACACAGCTGCAGTTTTTATTAAAGTTTCTTTAGTTTTACACAGAGAGAAACTGATTTGGAAACATTTTATTTTGCCTTTTTGTTTTTTGTCATTTTGGTCCTTTAAATATCAAAAGTTTCACACAACTTTATATTTTTGTACTTCATTAGAGTTTTTACTAAATACTTTTTTTACTCTAGTCATTTCTTTACAGCTACTTTTTACTTTCATTGGAGTAAAAATATGTTGATTTGGTGCTACTCATTCATATTTGGGTTTTAACTTTAGTTTATATTAAAAACTTATAAACTTTAATTTAGCATAATTCTACTGTGATATTGAAGTTTATTAGTTCCTTTAACTTTAGTTTTTCCCATTCCTGGCTAAAAATGTATTTCCTCTTGTTTTTATAACCTGACAGATTTAATTGTGGTTTCCTCATTAATTAAAGCTCATAAACTCCAGGGATGAATCAGTTTTATCCTCTCGGCTGCTGTTTATTTAATTTAATTGACTTTTTAAGACCTGGTGGCGATAAAACCTTCCTACTTTGAGGAGAGATGCATAAAAGGTCTAATTTAGAAATGATTGCTGGTTGATCCAGGACTGGGTGGAGTTAACAAGCAGCAGATGAAGCACACCTGCTGTCTGAGTTTTCATTAAGACCTTTCATGCTGAGTTCAGGAAATGGAGGAACTTTCAGGTGGAAAATCGATGCAAGTGGCTGATTTTAGCAGCTCTTCTTGATGGGTCATTGAGTTTCTGTGGGAGAGAAACCGCAATCATTTCGTGTTTATTTATTTTTAGAGTTGCACCAATCGATTAGTTGGGTATCGGAACCGGCCCGATTCACCGCCTTTCACCTAAATGTTGCATCAAAACAACAACTGGACAAAATGGCTTAAAATAATTTTTTTTTTTGCTCGCTTTCTTCTCTTTGAAAATATTTCCTGCCATTTTTAATTTTTTAAAGTGGCTTTTATTTTAATCTTCTGTGATTTGGCTGGTTAAATATTAAACTGAAGCTTTTATCGTTTTTATTGATGAGAAAATAAAATGGGGGGGGAAAAAGCTTCTAGTGACCAGAATCTGACGCGAGCAGCTCAGTTCTTTGAAATAAACACAATTGTTTCAAAGTCCTGCTACTGACAATAATTTCATGCTGGTATGTTCAAAGATGAAATGTTACCTCTAAAACTGATACCAAGTTTAACTTCAAGATGCTCGACATTCCTCATTTTAATTTGTAATATTTTATGCTGTTCTAACAAGACTGCTACTTCATTCTTCTCATATTCTGATTTTTATTCTTATAATAAACATACTAAATTTAAGGTGTAAATAGAAACTGTAAAACAAGATGGCCGCCGTATGTATGCTGACAACACTATGAACTGTGGAAACCTAATGAGTGCTTTGGTGGGAAAAAGATTTTTCAAAAACTAAGTCTCTTAACAAATTTCATTTTAGCTTTTAAAATCGATTTGTTGCCCAGCCATAATGAATGAAAACTAATAAACTATCCTGGTTCAAACATCAACCATGATGCAGTTTGTCTGTTTTTACCGTTTTCTGCTGGATTCAGATTATTTTCCTCTAATGAGAAACATTTTCTCCTCTGTGACAGGAAGTAGGAATCAGCAGGTCAGATAAAATTGAATCAATATCTGCCTGGAAATGTCCTGATCGGTGCATTTCTACCGGAGGCTCATCACTGGTTGTTACTGGTTTTTACTGGTTTCTGCTCCAGTTTGTTTGGAGGTGTTCAGCTTGTTATTCGCTGTGATTCTTTAGAAAACCTCGGTGGATCAGATTTGTTCCAGCCTGCCCTGCAGGATTAGGAGCAAACATCCATCTCTTTATTCATCCTCCTCTGGGGTTCGTGGAGGGTCTCCTCCTTCTGCAGCCAGAGGCACGAGTCGGCAGGAGGAAACTGGGAGTGGTGTGGGAGGAGTTAAGATCGGAAAGTAGAGTTAACTATGATTTAAAAAGACAAATATGCAGTGGATTGAAAACATTCCTCAGATCTTAATGTGTTTTACTGAAATATACCACAGATTTTTACTTTGAAGTCTGGACTTTGACTAGGGAGTTTTACCACCTGAATGTACTCTAATCAGATGCTCCAAAAACACAAAATCTCACCAAGAAGTTTGGTTTAGTTTCTAGTGTTAACGTCTTAACTTAGCTAACTTAAAGTAACTTTCAACAAGATGTAGGAGCTTGTTTTCAGTAAATAATTCTTGAAACTTTTCTTCAATTCAAGACATTTTACATGTTATAAGTTAAATGTGAAATCTGTCAGTGAAACTTAAATTTTCCCATCAACTCCGAGCAGCTGCCCCATCATTGCAGCATGATGCTGCCACCAGGGGGAAAGCAAACAACAAAAGCTTCTTGTTCTGATGGTGTTTTCACACCAGAGTCCGGTAGACTCGGCTCGATTAATGGCTTCAGCTGCTGCGGTTCTCTTTATTGCTGTAGTGAGTCCAACGAACCGA
The DNA here is from genome assembly GCA_010277075.1 of Poeciliopsis retropinna. NCBI lineage: Eukaryota > Metazoa > Chordata > Actinopteri > Cyprinodontiformes > Poeciliidae > Poeciliopsis > Poeciliopsis retropinna. The sequence goes on along the minus strand of VMRM01000004.1, from coordinate 1,517,335 downwards.
ACCTTTGGAGCAACCTGTTCCCCTCCTGGCCTGTGGGGGCGCTGCACCAGGAACCACTGAAGGAATCGACACCAAAACCTCTGAAGACGCTGAGCGCAACTTCCTGTTTCATGGAACGTAAACAGAAATTGAGTGGCATCAAATTTTAGCGGATGGAAGATTTCTCTTTAGTTAAACAGAGTATTTTCTCCCGCTAGCGCTAAGCTAACTAGTTTGTTTTGGTTGTCTTTACCCACAATGCCTTGTGTTGTCATCCGCTTGCCAGTCTGTCGCCAGATAAAATGCTTCCGTCGACTCATTAGTTTTCAAACCCCCTTTCACCTCTTGGCAAACAGTCGGGTTGAGTTGTTTGAACAGCTTCGCCTTCAGTCAACAGGCTGATTCACCTCCTGCTGCCTCCGGGCTCCACCAGGTGTGTCTTCCCGTCCTTTGATCCGACCGCCACGTTTCTCCAATTTAAAGTGGAAACGTCAAAAACTTGTAGCTTTTAATGAGAGAAAATTACTGAAATATCAAGCTGGCGTAAAATGAAACTAAATAAAGGGGAAATGTTTTTGTATTAGGGATGCAACAATTAATCAACTTGCGGTTACTTGTTGATTGATGGTTTATTTAATTAGTGGCGGGTTAGGCGGCCATTTCTCAGAACAGGAAGGAGAAAGTGTCAACTTCCCAAACAAAAGTCACTGATTTGTTACGAAAGCGAGGATGTGGTGACGGACAGGAGCACAGAACTACAAGGAAAAAACATCGAGCCTGGTTTGTGATGAGGTCTGTGAGTTTATTAGCATCATGGAGAAGTTTCCGCATTCCTCCAAAAACATGGCGGCCCTTTATGAATGTAGCTGTTCATGGGAAATATGTGTTTTAATATATTTTAATTTTTTTCCCATTATTGTAACTATACTGTAACTTTAAAACTTAAACTGTAACGTTTATTGAAAAAAAATGTAGTTTTTATTTTACTATGCTGTACTTACTGGAGTAACTTTATTCTGAAATATTTTTACTCTTGCATGAGTAAAATATCTGGATTTTCTACCCACTGAATGAAAAACACGTTTTAACCAAACATCCACCTGCAGTCTCTCTCAAAGTTTCAGTAACTGGTTTGGAAACATTTTCTTATTGTTTTTATAAGAATTGTCATTTAAAATACCAAGATTTTCACTTAACTTGGATATTAAATGATTAATTTGGTCAGTTATTGAGTGGACTTTTTACCAAATACTTTTTTACTCTTGGATAATTTCTTGGAGAGGTACTAATTTTTGGTTCCTCTGCCCATCCCTAACCTTTTCGGCAGGCTTGTGAAGACACTGTTGTCTTTGCATTCCTTGTTCTGAGAAAGCTGCTGGATCCTCTCCATCGGTTCGGCTCAGGAGGGTGGCGCCGATCCTCACGGGTTTTAAAGTTGGCTGTAAAACGCTTCAGAAAGTTCACGAATACTGCAGCCTTTCTTTTCCTTCGAGTTCAGAGCGAAGCGTCGACTGATGTCGGTTCTTCCTCAGGAGTTCCCAGCTTTCACTGCGCGTTGAGGGAGAGAAGGAAAGCTGCTGGCTGAACCTCTGAGGCTTGGCGGCGGGAGGGAGGCGAGGTCACGGCGCTTTCAGAGGCGTAAAACTGGTGTGCGCTCATTTTGGTTTTCCACACCACAGGAGAGGAAATGACTGAGTGGGAGCAGAACTGAATGTGCTGCAGCTACACGATTAAAATCTCTTCAATTAGAAACATGCTTAAAGTCGGGCTGCACCTAACAATTATTTTACTTATCAATTATTCTGACGATTAATTGGATGTAAAAAAATTGGCACACTTAACAATAATAATGCAAGAAACTCATTTCTAAAGATCAAACTTTAAACTCTAACATGTAAAACTGAAAATGGATTTTAAATATGCAAATAAACAAACAAAACAAACTATAAATAAAATGAATTGTGACGTCTATAAACAAATTTTCCTTCAGAAAAAGGTTGAAAGTTGAGACCAAAGCACCAAATTGAAGACTTTTCATCCAGTTTTTTATAGAGAGAAAAATGACAAATCATGCAAAAAGAAATGATTGATCTTGTTCTAATTTAGCATGTAATTGATTTATTGCTTAGGCTCTGACAGACAATACAAATGCACTGAAAGATGCAAATAAAAATGTTAAAATATGGAAATAGATGTTGCCTAATATTATATTAGGCAATATAAAGTTATATAGGATTCATCTGAAGTAAAAAATTAAAGTTCAGTCTTTTTTGCTGGACATGATGCAGGACCAATCTGGTGACTTTTTAAAAAAAAAAATCTATCTGATTAATAACCAGAAAGCAAATGGTGATGAATATTCATATGTTTTTTACAGAATTTTAACCTGGTGAAGCAAAAACTGCCACTTGTCCAGTTTGGTGAAGTAAAGTTCAGACGGAGGGATTTATTTTGTTGTTTTTATCTTTAATGCAAAGTGTTTATTTTTTGTACATGTTTAATTCTTGCTCAAAATATGTTTTTGTTTAAAACTTTTTTTGGGGGGTTTTATATAAACCAGTAAACAATTAACCAGTTCCTAAATTACCCAATTGTTTTGAAAATTGATTAATCGATTAATCATTAATCTCTGGTTTAAATCCCTCCCGGCTCGGCAGAATTTTGTTTTCTCTGAATCGGCCGGTAACCGTTTGTTTCTGCAGATAACGTCGCGTTTTGTTGCCTCTACTTCAATTTATGATCAGCTACTGTTTGAGCTCTCGTCAGTTTCTACGATTATCGTTCGTCGTTACACACGCGGCGTCCTTATCGCCACGGAAACGCTGTAATGGCCTCATCAGTCAAACGCTGCCCGGTCGCTGCGGCGTTCACCTTCCTGACGGTTCGCTCAGTCAGATTGTAAACGTGGCAAAGCCAATATTTACTGATCAATTAGGTCAAACCAGGCAGAAGCTTTAATACGAGTTTCGCTAATGAAGCTGCTTAAACGTTTAATGGAGTGAAAACAATTTGGGACTATCGCTGATTTTAAAATATGGATCCAACATGTAGACCAGATTATGCATGATCCCAGTTTGGGTTTACTGGTACTTGGACACACTGGTGATGGACCAGTTTGGGTTATCCTGCTGATAACTGGTTAAACAGGAAGTTATGGTCTGAAGATCTGATCGTTATATTTGGTGATAAAGACCCAAAACTTGTTTCATCGCCCACAAACAGATATCGACCCCCAGCTTTAGAAACCTCTGCGATAATCTGCACCTTTCCCTGATGGACATAAAACTCATTTAGTTCTCATTTGAATTGGACACGTTTCTGTTGATTGAATAAATGGGTTTTTTTTTAGCTCCTGTCTCTTTAAGAAAAGCCCCAGTGGTCTGTCTGCCCCTCTAATTGGTGAAATTGGCTTTTAAGGGAGATTTTGTTTGAGACGTGCCAAACTGCCTCCTCTGGGGGCTTCAAATGAAAGTTTCATGGTCGATAAACAGGAGTATCGGAAACGCCGGCTGGGCTCTAAATGAGGCGTTTAGGAATCCTGTGTTCATTGGGAAAACAAACTCCTTTTGGTTTGTATTTGCAGAGCTTTAAAAAGCAGAACGTGTCTAAAGTTTACAGGATTCCCAGAAAAAAACTTGAATGTGTGGGGAAAAACCTTCCTGATTGTGAAATCTTGGCTGGATCCCGGCCAGCAGCAGGTTGTGCTGCGGGTGTGTCGTCAGGCCTCTGTTGCATCATGGCTGAGTCGATCCCATTGCAAAAATCAACTTTTGCTGCAGCATTTGTCACATTAAGTTGTTTACTTTTCACAAATTCCTGCAGAAGATATCAGTTTTTCCTGCTGAGTGTTTTGTTTTTCCTGCCCAGCCGGTCGGTGAAATCATTGAACTGAACCTAAACTCTGAACTAGAAAACTTGTATTTACTCCCAGTGGTTGATTCAAACGTCAAATTTACATATTTAATGTTTGTTTGTTTTTTATTTTTATTTTTCCCCTCATTCCTCCATCTGAGCCACTTCCAGCTCTCCCTTCGGTTCTGATTGCTAAATAACGTGTGTTAATAACTCTGGTATGCAAACAGCGTTTGTTCGGATTTCCCCCGTTTCCTCACTGCTCATTACATTATGTCGGGGAAAGGTTTCCTTTCTGGCTCAGTGAAGAGAGTTTATGTTATCTGTTAATGTCTGAGAAAGTGTTTGTCTGTCTGGAGCGACAGGAATCGGTTAGCGCTCTGAAAACAGGCCCAACAGGATCCGCTGTCGCCTTTGTAGCTCAGGTTGCTTTTAATCCAGAAGCAATTCTGCTGCCTGCGCTGCTAGTGCTGTTTTCAAGAGGAAGAGGACATATTTTGCTCTGCCTGTCATAATAACTAATGTTTCTGGACGATAACTTGTCAGACGGTTTGCGATGTACGATAATACACCTTCCTATTATGCCTTTATCTGTACAAACCATCTTTGTTCTGAATCAGCCACAAAACTTTTCACAGTACGATGACGCTTCAGGTTTCGCTAAATAATAAATATCTAATGTTTTCATATCTTGTCATACGGCGCTACAGTATCTGATGATTTTCGTCAGCAGAGATCCTTTCTGTTTCCCATATTGCTTGAAACCTGTGGCCTGCTTAATAATGTGGAACGTCCTTAAGTTACCGTATTTTCCGGACTATAAGTCGCAGTTTTGTTTTTTTTTCTTTTGTTTTTTTCATAGTTTGGCCGGGGGTGCGACTAATACTCTGGAGCAACTTATGTGTGAAATTATTACATCATATCACATGTTATTTTCACACTAAACCGCCAGAGGGCGCTCTAGGCCTGTGTTGATAATGTGTGCGGTAGAAGCTAGCTCCGGAGTTAGCCGAGTTGTTTACAAGCGACACCGAAGATGAAGATTTAGTGATTTGGAGCGACACGGATGGTTCGGTAAACTTGTTAGCATGTTATTTATGCTATAGTTATCTGAATAACTCTTAATATGTTATGCTAACATACCAGGCACGTTCTCAGTTCGTTGTTTGTCATGTAGCGTTAGCATACCGTACAATTATTCAGCCTGTTGTTGCTTCTATTCTGTTTTTATTGCCTTTCAAGATGACATGTCTGTTCTTGGTGTTGGATTTTATCAAATAAATTTCCCCCAAAAATGTGACTTATCGTCTGGAAAATACAGTAGATTTCCTTTAATTGAATTCACCAGACAAACTAATCAACCCAGCTCTCTGAAATTAATTATAGTGATTCAAACAACCCTGACACACAATACTTTAAGTGTTCCCACAAGTGTAAGTATTATTGCAAGTAAATTAATATTATAAGTATTTTACTTTGAATCGTATCCAATTAAATGTTTAGATTTCTTTTTTTTTTTTTTTTTTTTACAACTTCCATGCTTTGAAACAAGAAATAGTCTCAACTATTTTTATAAATCTGCAGGTTGGAAACTTAATTCCTCTTTTTCCACAAAACCTGCTCTTCCTGCCTTATCTCTCTCTCTCTATGATTTCTTATGATTAGATAGAAAAAAAAAAGTAAAATTAAAGCAAGGTTTGCAGGAGACAAAAACAAACACAACCAGATTTATTTTATTGAAGTTTAAGTCTACTGTTGGGTCTAGATGTCACTTGTGTGATTCATTTTAAATCTAACTTTATTTATTGTTACTGTTAAACTAACACTTCTCCAACATGGAGAAGTGGGATGATCTCAGGTTTTCTTGACAACTGGAAGATATTTTAAATATCCAAAATGGATAAAACGACAAAAGGATTTATGAAGTGTCTGTAAACAATTGGCTGGTTGAGACCAAATCAACTCTGAAGACTTTTGTCATCCAGTTTTTGGTAGAGAAGATACAAAATAATGGAAATTATTGCGTTGTTTTTTTTTTTTTTTTTTCCCCAATTTAGAATCAACTACTTAATTTATGTTGTTGCCTTGTGCAGCAATGTTCTTGGCATTTTGCAGAATTTGTATTTATTTAAAATAGCAATGTTTTACTCTTAAAGTCTTGTTCTCTCCTGCATTTTGCTTTTTAACCTTCTGGCTGTTTAGATTTATTGCAAAGTTTATTTAATCACAATGAAAGTTCGTTTGGCCTGACTTAAAAATTAAATGTTTTTTCTAAAAAGGAAATAACAGAACATATTTTCAAAAAGGTTTTTTTATTATTATTTCCATCATGCATTCTATGAGTTGGACAACAGAGTAAGATTTGTTTAATTATGAGAGTTTAGTCATTAGTTTCTGTATGATGGTTGGTTTTTATGGAAAATATATTTAAATTTGTTTTTAACCTAATGACCAAAAAATTTGTTTTTATTCTAAATCCTTGTCTTGCTAACGCTGATTTAATTAGCTGTTCTTTGTTTCTCTTTTGAGGAAATCTTTTATTTCATCATTTTGCAGTTAAATGAACTCTGGTCTGTTTCTGAGTGGATCTGGACTTTGTCTAGGCCACTTGCAGAGCAGCTCCTCTGATTTAATTTTTCCTGAAACTCTTTTTAGTTTGGACTCCTTCAGTTTCTGTGACACATTAACCAAGCGTCCCAGCTGCTCCCGTCCTCAACCAGAAACCAAACACACACTTTCACACACACAGTTGCTCTTTCGGCTTGCCGTTGCCATGGCGCCGTGTGTAAACATCAGTCGCCCGTCTGCTCACCCTGCTGGTTTCAGGAAGTTCAGACTCCCGTCACGTTCTCCTGGTGTTTACCTGTTTGTTTGTCTCTAAGACGGTTTAATCTGTGATTGCTGGCTCTTTATCGCTGCTGGTGCCGATAATGAGAGGTGATGTCATCGTTACTTTCAGTCTGTGAGATTTGGAAACGGAGATTGTCGGAGCGCAGACGATCGACTGGCTGCGTCCTTCATTCAGTCTGAGTTCAAATCTGAAGAAAACTCCCAATCAGAAGACTCAGAGCTGTTTATGAATCACTAATTTTTTACAAATTATCCCCCCGCCCCCACATTATATTGTGGGACTTACTTTGTTATAACTTCAAAAATATAAACCAATACAAAACGTTCTTTAAAAACAGATTTTAACCTCCAGATTGGTATAGTTTGAATTTCAGATTTTCTGTTATTGGTTCTTCTTGACTCGTTTTTTTTTTTGTTTTTTTCACATATCTCCTACCTGGCATCGTCATTTGAACGCAGCATCAGCCCATTATTAGAAGCTGCTTCGATTAACAAGATGAACATTTTGGTTTTCTTGCGTTGCAGTTACCACCCCTGGCCACTAGGGCATCCAACAGGATTAGGGACGTTGAAGAAAAAAAATTCAATTACGAGAAAAAAGTAATGAGAAATCAGTCCTACAAAAAGTCAGAAGATGCGTCATATTGAGGGAAAAAGTCATAATATGAGAGAAAGTCGTAATAAGAGAGCGAAGTCCTAAAGCGAGAATAAAGTTGTGGGTTAATTCATACTGGTGAAGTTGTGGTGATACAAGAAGTCATGTAATCAAAATATGAGAATAAAGTCATTATTGTAAGAACACAGTAGTAATTTTATTACTGTTACATAAAAAGAAAATCATTTTACAACTTCTGGTATTTTGAGTTTATTCTCAATTAAAATTAGAAGATGTCCTCTGGCCTTAATACTCTGTAGGGGGGAAAGGTTGCAGCCGAGTTGTCTGGAAGGTGTGAAGTGGGAATTGGCTCTTCTCCAGTTTTTAACAATGAATGAATGAATGAATGACTGACTGAGCGCCGTTTCAACGATACTGACTCTGATCATGTTTCATCATCACATCAGCATGTGATGAGTGGTTGGACTTTCATCCGGCACAGAAGGGATTATTTTTGTTTCTTCTTAATCTGAGTTTTACAATGCCAGAATTGACCCATTGCAGTAAAAGAAAAAAGTAAATTTCTGCCAAAAAACTGACATTGGCGATTAATCTAAAACATTTCCTAGAAAAACATGAAACTTTTTTATCTTGAATATTTGCTCAGAAATTGTAAGATTTTTTTTCACATAACAGGAAAAAACCTGAGAAATTTCTGATCTTGTAAAGTTGGAAGTTTGATTCTTCCCATGTTTATTTTTTAAAGAAAACTTGATATTAATCTAAAAAGATTTTGTTCACGTTTTTTATTTCTGTTTATGCTGTAACCACTTTGGTCAATTGTGTTTAATTTAAATGCTTTATTGATGAAGCTGCAACTTGGAAATTTGACTTTTGGAGTTCAGAAATTTTCGCATTTTTTTGTTTTTTTCCTAGAAAAATTGAGATTCTAAAATTTCAACTTGTTTTGAGGAGAAGGATGAAATAACTTTTATTTTTGGTTTTTTTCCCCCCAGAGTTTTATTTAATGCGTTTGCTGCTGTAAACTCTTACCTGACCTTTGGCCTCTCCGGGGCTCATCAGTTTCTTTCCGGCTGATTTCTGCTCAGTTTGTGGAGAATCAAGATGGAGAAAAACTGGGCTGAGCTGAAACTCATCTGGTCACATAGTTTAGTTTCTCCACTCTAATGAAGACTTGACAAAGAGAAAGAGAGGAGCCATATGTGGGCCGCACACGCACACACACACACACACACACACACACACACACACAGAGGAGTAATTGATAACAAACAGAGAAAAGCCTCTCAAGGTCTGAGAGAAGTGAAGGACATTCCACCTGTTGTCCCAGCAACGCCGATTGGCTGCAGCGAAGCGCCGTTTTCCCTCGTGATGCGTTCGGGTACCGCTCGAAAAGCTACGAGAAGGAACATCTGCGGAAAGGATCGGATGCTGGATCTCAGCCTGTGGAACGATTTAAGTCAGAAGCGCGTTTACCACAATGAGAACGTAAACAATGTTTTATCAGATTGCGTGATCAAGCCGCAGCCTGAGAGAAAAAGCAGGAAGCCTGGTGGATGTTTCTACATTCAGGCGAGTCGAGCTCCATGGAGCAGATCGTCAAACTTTCATCTTGATCAACATGCAGAGTTTTCAGATGGTTGAAAATGAGAAACTGCATTAAACGAAGATGTTTTGATTCTTGTTTAGCAAAGCAAAAAAACCTGAACTTGTTGCATTGAGATAAAACGACGCCTCTTTTTCTTAAAAAAACCCAAATCGCATCTACTTCAAATATATATTTAAAAATACAACTTTCATATTTTTATAATTCAGTTAAGCTGTTTTGTGACCATTTTCTGCTGTTATACGTTTACATGTTGCACCTTTTTCAGACTGCGAGTCTTGAAGGACAATTGTCTCTTTTGTTGTTTTTTTTTTACACTTTTGTAGCAAAAATCAAGATGGGAAAAAACAAAGTTTCCATGCTAATATTGGGATTTTGTTCAAATGAAGCTCATGCCTGAGGAAGATGGGGAAAAGTTGATTTCTGCTCAGTATTGTTGCAGAATTTGAAACGTGATAAACGAGCGTCGTCTTGGCCAGCAGACGAGCTCTGCTGGACGGAGGCTCCTCATGGATTATTTTAACTTGAGTCATAAATATTCAGGACTTGAGGGACGCTGGGCTGATCTTCAGTCAGAGGAAAGTTGCATCATCACCGAACTTTTACCTCAGATTGGTGGAATGATGTGAACATCTGCTGTTCCTTTAATGAAGCCGTCTGCCCTGCAGCTTCACCCAACATGCAGATCGTCGGCGGCTGGAGATGTGCTGCGTTTCTCCAGCCGCCTGCAGATGTTTCCATTCAGGCGTCGTCTCTTCATCCCCTCAAACTGTGCCTGGCTGATCTCCATTTCTCTCCATTTTTCTTGTGAATCTTGAGTTTTCTATCCTGATGTCGTCTTCGCTCTGTCTTACCGTAAGCTCTTCAAATTTCAAACTTTCTCCTCACTCTGTGAATCATCTTAACGGAGTAATGAGTTCCTTTCATTGGCTTCAGCGGACAGATCTCTGGCTGTGGCTGTTTTCTTGTCAGTTTTCACATTAGGCCTGTGTATGTGTTTCTGAAACGCAATATTTGTGTTGTGAAACAGTCTGTCCACTTTGGGACGATTAATCAGATCCATCATTAATCAATCCAACTCTGTTAGTAACACATCGTTGGAGTACAAACTCAGAAAAACGTCCATTTGCTGAAAGAGTAATTGTTTTATTTCAGACATTTTACCAACAAAACATAATAATAAAGATTTTCATGTGTATAAATGTAAATACAATACCTTACTATCAAATTTAGATACTCGAATGCATGTAAATACACCATTTATTTGGTGTCTGAGTCTGAAGTTTCACTGATATAATCAAACCCTTTTCCAGTCATTAATTCATAGCATAAATAATCTTCCTGTTTCCAGTATCCTTTCCAAAAATAAAACAATACATTTTGCATTTGAACTTTTTTCTTATGTTTTACTCTGAAGTATTGATTTTAGGAGCATTTAGCTGCAGATCAAGTGTTCACTAAATATCTTGCGTTTCATGAAATAATGATATAAAGTTTAATGAAAAATCTGCCTGCAGAATGTGCCTTTTTTATTATTAATCATCAGAATAATTACTAAAGTAGGTTTTTTGCAGCTCTGCTCCAGCTGGTTGCCAGTGTTTTGGTTTTCGGATGGTAAAGGTTTGACTGCGTTGCAGTGAAGGCGAAGCGTCTCGGTGTAACCCTGGATCGGCTTCGTGACGAAGTCTTCCAGTGCGGCAGAGTGAAACGGCGTGGCGATCCAAACACCATAAATAGTTTTTTTGCGGTCTGATGGGAATTGAGGCCATTAATATGCAGAATCTGCCCTGAATCTTTGAAGCGCTCCGTCTCCATAAGTCACGGCTGACAGAAGTGTTTGTGTTGGCTGCGTTCTCACACTCTGAAAGCTCGCAGCTCTTTTTCCTCCTGCTAAAACATGTTTTCCTCTTGGCTCCGTTTGCTCCATCTTACCTCTTCTGTTGAGTTAAAAAAAAAAAAAAACGCAGGCGGTTTTGTATTTATGGCTCGTTATTTGTAATTTTGGCTGGTAGAACATGCTGCAAGCTTGGGTGGCCCAGATCCTGATCTGAGACAAGCAGCGCTCCGTTATCCCGTAATTGCCATCAGATCAATAATCGCAACCAGATCTCAACACGAGCCGCTCGAATGAAGGTCTGGAGTAAATAAAAAGCTGAACTTGATAAACAGGTCTGGGTATGATCTGCTTGATGCCCACCGTGACGGCTGGTTTTATGACGAATTAAAGTGGCATCTGAACAAAGAGCTCATTTTAAGGGAAAAGTCTTAACAGCTTTCAGGTTGTTGCTCTCGCTGAAAGAAGCCTTGTGCTGGGACACAATTAAAGCCATTACTGCACAAAGCATTGACAAATGGCCCTCATCCTTTCTGTGTTCTGCTGGGTTTGGTTACAAGTTTGCTTCAGGCTCTCGGAAAGAGCCCGTCTCTGTTTGTTCAAATTTAAACTTAACTGTTTCCTTATGATCCAAAGTGTGCGGACTTAAATTAACCTGGTGGCATTTCTAAGGTCCCGAGGGCAGAACTTCGGGTCGGTCTCCAAAAGCGTCGCTGAGGTGCGACTGGGCTGAAAAACTGAGACGTAAAAAAAAGGAGCCGGTTCCCACGGCGGCTCTTTTTCTGTTGTTTAACTTATAAACAAGATAAAAACATGGCCATTTGTCTTGTGATTGTTGTCTGGACTCTCACGCCAGCAGAACCAAACTGAGTGTTGGAGACACAGGGTCCAGTGTTGCTGCTGGAAAGGTAACCTGAGAGAAGGCAGGATATAGACTTACCGACCAGCACACACCAGCTCTCTGAACAGACACTTCCTTTGTTTTGGTTAATGCCTCAGTGCTGGAGCTTCATCAAGAACAAATGTCACTAGTTTCATTCTTTAGAGAAACACTAGACTGATAAATTATTGTTCATTCTTGATGAGTGTTAAAAACAAGTCATAGGTTGGTTGGAAGTTTGTGTGTCCTGCGGTGAAGTCTGAAACTGTCCAGTACTGAAACAAAACACATCTGTGTTTTATGAGCGAGATTATCTGCAACAACTTCCCATAAAAAGGTTTACGTGGATCATTATTTGGTAACCCTACCTGTCCCCGGAACGGTTTTGGGTGTTTTCCTGGTCCAACGCCTCCAGGCTCAGACCAGTAATGAGATGGTCACAAAGTTCTGGAAAACTTGGATGACCCACCACTTCAGATATGTTGTTTTGGATCAAGAAAACCCCTTAAACCAGCAGGACGGCGTACCTCAAGGACCAGCATTAGGAAACCTTACCTTGTACTTTCTAATTACGTTTTTTTTGGTTCCTATAAAATTTTATTCTTCTAAAAAAGCTGACATTTTCTGCAACCTAATGAAGTGATCAAAACTTGCGGAGGATTTTTTTCTAATCATGTAAATTTTGAATCAGTTTTTTTGTCAGATTCTTCACCCGACATGTTTAACATTTTATGCCCTATATGTCAACGGTTATACCAACAGAAAGGCATCTTATTGAATCAGCTTTCAGCATATTGCTTTAAAGTTGACTTCTATTTTCGATCCTTGCTTGTGGGAGAAACGTTTCACTCTGGTTCAGGTTTGAAGAAACGTTAAACATTTTGTGCAAAAATTAAAAAATGAACATCTTCTTCTCTGCTGTTCGTCTGCTTGTAAAAGGATGATTCAGGTTTGTTTCTGCCCAATGTATTTTCCATTACTTTGTCCAGTTTGGCTTTTTATGCATTTCATGCAGCCGCTACAAAAAATATTGTGGTTAAAAAACATGAACTGCCTGCCAAACGGCTACTATAAACTGTTTAAAGCCACCAAAGCAACAATGTGAAATATGTCGAAATACAACCAGAAATATCCTGCTGGAGGATAATTGGCCTTGCTAAACATCTTGGGTTTAACCTCTGACTTTCTGTTGGAAACAAACAAACATTTAAGTGTATATAGAACAGTCTCATGTACAATTAGTATGGCAACAACATAAAATGCTAATTAGCTTCGTAATTGGTATAATTGCTAAGCTATGTGGTTTGGCTGCTAATTTAGGCTGACTGGCTAAATATCTGAAAAACATGACAAAGGAAACAACCTATAACGTTCTCAGCCACACAGTTAAATGGTCTGGGATTATATTACTGAATACAGTTTAGGATTATGCTAGCAATTAGCCTTGGGATTAGCAGTTGCTCAATGCTACATTAACTAAATTAGCATCTGATTTTCACTTATGATTTTGTTCAAAATAAAGATTCTCTAGGAATAAATGAGTAAAACTGAACAAAAACAATGAAACACAGTTGGCAACTATTTTGTTTTTTTAAAGATAAAACATTAGCTTAGCCAATTAGCTTTAACATTGTTAGCTTGTAATTAAGTTTTTATTTTAGAGGAAATAATACAGTAAATGATACAGTATCATTTATTGCATTGGCAAAAAACCGTTTCCAAACTAAATGTTTTAAATATGCTATGCTAATTAGCATATTGTAGCAGCCTTGCTAATTTGTTAGCGAAGGATAGTGAGATGCAAAGTGAATGCTGCATTTAGTCTAAACTCTAAAATGTTGAATGTTTGAAATTAAAACTTTATCACAATGATGAACAATTAATAAAAAACCAGAAGCTTTACAAAACAAAAATTTCTACATTAAATGCTTGTTTTAGCTTAGAAGTATTTTAACAATTTAAAAAAACTAATTCTTCACAGCTATGATTTGAACAATTTCTGTCTTGATATTTTTGACCTTTTGAATCTAAACGACCCATGAAAAGGGCAATTTTGACCAAATTACAATGGATGACCTCCAAACCTGCAGTGTGAGCTGGTGGTTTGTTTCTGGTTCTGCATTCGGTCGGGTCTCTGTCTTCACCTGACAACCTGTCATTTCACAGCCGACCTTCTGGTTTTATGAGGCCGACTTGTCGTCATCCCGTCTCCCTCAGTGCGTTTAATGTGGGGAATTTACACCTGTAAATGTTCTGGAGCGGCGGCAGACGTGACTCAGAGTTTGATGCCGTCACCGTTTTTATATTTGGTTAATTATCAGTCTGACAAGAAGCTGATAAAAGATGAACAAGACACCAGGATGTCTGCAGCTGGACCCATCTGAGTGGTTTACCTTTCCATCAGTTTGTTTTTTTTTTTTTTTCAGTGAGTTTTAAAATTTCCAGTCTTATACTTTCTGACATTAATCTTTTGCCCCAATTAATACACAAAAACAAAATGACGATTTGAGTTGCGCCGTTTTGCTTTTATAATCTTCTAATCAGGCCAGAGTAAATGGAGATAATTGACGCTGTGTGCAAACTCCTAAAACTGTGGTTAGATCTTATTTTTTCTGTAATCATGCAGATCTTGCCAAGAGATTGAGGAATGCATCATGTTGTCTGTGCTCTCAAAACCCCCGCTGTGTATGTGGTGGTTTACTGAGATCGTCCACTGATAGTTACTGTGGTGAACCTCCTGCAGCCTGGCTCTGCTACAAACGGGTTTTTCTTCTCATACTTTTCTTCCACTGATTGACTGTACTCAGACCAAATAAATAGTTTTTCTTCTTTAGTTTTAATTGGTCAGATGCATATTGTTTGACCCTAAAATGTTTTGTCTCTGCTGAAATCCAAAGACTAAAACATGTCAGGAAGTCAAAAGGATTCTCTGAGAGGGAGAAACTGATCTTTGTTATGATCTGAGGTTTGTGTCAAACCTCGTTAAGGATGTAAAACAGACCAAATGTCGGATAACAGATGTTTGCATCAGCTCAGAAAATATGTAAGGCTGCCGCTCTCTGCATGATGAAAAGCTCATGATTCCTTCCCTCGTCCTCCTCTTCCTCACCACATGGCGGGTCTGGTTCTGATGACGACACGGCCTGGGAACCGGCAGGGTGAGGTCATGCGGGGCTAAGCGCTGCTGGGTGTTTGTTGCGAGGACGTCATGCCAGATGTCTGTGTGGTAATGACAGGGCAGCGTGGCCCGGGTTGCTCGGATCCCTTGTGGCTCCTGGTTCTCATTTCTGCTGCGATTTGTTCATCATTAATCATCTGTATTTAAATTTTATGTTCTGTTTAAACCCATTTCCCTTCCTGCTTGCTGTTTTTTTTTGTTTCACTCGGCTGCAGTAAATTCCAGGATGCCAGTTTCACTCGAGCGTCTTATTTAATGGTCAGCAGTGGTTAGTCTGAGCTCTGAAAGCGAAAGGAGTTTGAGGTCCAGAATCTGGACTCAGCTTGGCCAACTTGACTACCCGCTTCAGTCTCAACATTTAAATCCAGGTCTGCTAATGCTTTTCAACTTCTCTGTTCGTTCACTTCAAGCCTTTGTGGAGAGAAACTTTTTCTCCGTCTTTGATCTTCCTAAAACTTCATCCCTGCAAGCTGTTTGCATCCAACCACAGCCAGATTAGAGAGTCGGAGACAGAATGACACGGCCTCTGTTTCATGCTCAGCCCTCATTACTCAAATCAAAGACATTAAAGGCCTCATGGCTGCTTTTCTGTCTGTAATCTGGAGGTTTTATGGCGCGATCGACCCCCTCTGTGCTGCTGCTGCTGCCGTGTGACTCATGTGACTCCGGTGTGTTATTGTTTCACACCCCTGACTGCATGGGGACCTCATGCATTCAGGTCCCCAGTGGCTCCTGCTGTTTGGGAGTGCCGTCATGCTGTTGGGAAGTTTGGTAATTACACCCTGAGTTTGTTAGTCATTGTAAATGAGCTTAAACGACACAATAAGCTTGAATAGAGGGATCAGGTTGGCTAAATTATGGGGTTATTTAGGAACTGACAGATGTGTTCAAGCGTCACTGTTTGACAAGTCTTTATAGACGTTACTTAATTTCACTCATTTTGAAAAGATTACTCGGGTCTCAAAGTCTCTTAATAATGGTGATCACGTTGGTTTTCTTTAGCAATGCTTAAAGGAGAGCTTAGAGAAACAAAAGCTGAGTTTGATCCAGGTAACATTTTAACGTCATCTCGTGAGGATGAGCTCTGATTTATACACCAAGTTTTATACTAACTTAGTAATTAAAGATTCCAGTTACATTCTGAAGGTGTTAAAAAGCAATTATTCTGATCTGTAATAAGTTATTACTATTCCTAAAATTATTGCTAGATGCTAAAATTACGTTGCGTATGAACCATCTTCACAAGTTTAATAACAATCTTACAGACCAAAACTCACATTTAGTAAAAGTTTAAGTGCTAATTGATCAACTTGTTGAGGTTTATGTACTTTTTAACTAGCTAATAGGTTGCCATGTGCGATGTAGTCAGGCTGTCTGCTCTGGTGGAGCCTTCAGTCAGCAGCTTAACAGTCATGCTGGTTTTAAAGGACGGTTGACGGTCTGATCAGCAACAGGTGGGGCCGGGGGAAGCCCTGCATCGCTGAATGAACCATGCAGTAAATATGGAGGAAACTCTTGGACTTGAGCTAAAAACCTCTTAAAGAGACGGTGTCACGTGAAATCAACGTTTTGGAGCTTTACGTCATGTTGCGTTATTCCCTCATCAAAAACTTTCCTGGAGTTTTGCAATGATTTATTTTTTCATTGGTGTTTAAGAAATCCCTTAATCTCCATGGCAACCACCCTGCTTTGCTAAACACCTGGGTGGCCCTAGCCCCGCCTTCGAGGCGCAGCTCCTCCCCCACTCAGCTCCTTCAGACTAGCCAGCAGCAGTTAGCAAACACCTGAGATCGTAACACACATGGTGCTTTTTCTTAAATGACATTTCTTCTTGCATTGCATGTTTTTTCTCCACTATTTATGTACAGTATTGTAAATGACGAAGCTTTTGTATTTATTAGTGCTGTTTAATGCACAATATGTACATTTAAAGGAAAAGTAATCATTTCAGTTTCTCAGGCCTTGGATCAGAGTCTCTGAGAACTGAACAGTATTTCTGTTTGTCTTGTGTAGATTATCTTTTGGACACTTTGTTTTTTTTTTGTTTTTTTTTGCGCCTACATATCTCAATGTTTCTGTTGGACTTGAATTTTCCCTCTGTGGGAAAATAAAGAATATTTTTATTTAACTGGCGTCTCATAAAATGGTCTTTAAACTGTAGACACGGTACGACGGGAAGTTTCTGCACCTTTAAAACTTAATGAGGATCAGCTGTGCAAACAAAATTAGTCTGCAGGTCTGGTTTTGTTTACAAAATTAACTTTCCTTCAACTCTGATTTTAAAAAATAAAAACTGTTTTATATTGGAATTAAGCGATTATTGCTGTGAATCTGATTAAAACCACCACTGTTAAACACCGAGTTTATTAAGAGTGATTGAAAAAGCTGGTTAAGGTTGACTGTGCAGCTTTTTTAGGACTTTATCGTAATAAATACTGTAAACGAGGATGGGTGGCGGTTTTTACCTGCAGACCGACTGAAGGACGGCCGGCCTTTGTTCTTCTGTGTTTAGTGGAGCTGGGGGGTGCGAGTGGGTGGGACGTTATGATCTCACCCCTCAGGAATCTGTGTGTTCAGGGGGTCGACCCACTCTCACAGAGGAGCTCTGCATCCTGTTTACGGCGGCAGGTACCCCCTCTTTTTAGCATATCACCACTCTCTCATGTTCCTTTTTCCCTTCATTTATTCTATGAAAACAAAATCTTTGGCTGTTTTCAGCTAAAGGCCTTTTTGGGCACAACAAACACAGATTTGGACCAAACGCTGAGACTGTTTTGACCGTTCCACTGTCTGGTTTTAGGCTGTTTTGTTGGTCTCAATCAGTATAGTCTGGAAAAAACCCACAATCTTACCAAGTAACTTTGGTCCAGTTTCTAGTGGAAATGTCTTTGTGCACTTAAGATAAAAGTAACTTACAAATAAGATATATTAAATTATTTGCTATATTTTTGCACTTAATGTAAGTGAAACAATCTGCCAATAAAAAAGCACTTCAATATGAAGAGACATTATTTGTCAGTTTTGTCTTATTTAAGTGTAAAAACTAGAAACTGGTCAAAATGACTCGGTAGCATTTTGTTTTTGCAGTGCATGTCTCATAAACCCATAAGCTGGTCATCCTCCCCCCTGTTTTGGGGCCAGAGCAGGTATGTTTGGGCGTCGCTCTGGCTGCCGATGTAACTTCCTGTGCGGCTCAGGGTGTGCCGCGCTGATAAGAGCCGTTCGGTTCCAGCCCGCCTCACCTTTGCCCACACAAGCATTCTGCTTTATCTCGCTTTCCTTTTCTCCTCAGACGCGTTCAGCCTTTATTTGCTGGTCCCTCCTAGCAGAAACCCTCCCAGCACCCACCCGCTCTTCCTGCGTACGGGTGTTGTTGCGTCTCCATGGAAACACAGCAACAAATCCGCAGGTATCTGCAGGAGGCTTTAAAACTTCACCTGAAGCAGAACGACGTGGGGAAACTCTGTTTGTTCTCGTTGAAAGGTGGGGTGGATGCAATGGTTTCTGTTTTTCCCTGAACAGAACCGGGTTCGGGTCGCTCGCTGCGGCCAGAGAGGCTCATTAACAGCAGTGGAGACCAAAACAATGCAGCAGATTACCGGAGCGCGCTGCAACGCGCTTTGTGCACAATCACGGCTGTTTCCACGAATAATTTACTATGTACACACAACTGATTAAACTCCTGACCTCTTTGTGAACAATGGGTCACCATGGCAACAACCTGGTTGCCCTGAAAACTGTTGACAAAGACACAAGCGGCTCGATGAGCTCTGAACTAGTTTTCCAAATCTGGGAGAATAAAAGTTAAAACGCTGCAGTTATTCTGTTTGCAACAAAGATCATATAATAGAAACAGGTTCAGTTAAAGGAAAACAGTTCATTGCTTTTTACTTCAAAGAAATAACATCACATAGAGGATCTTTAACACAATGTCAAATATCACAATACTATAAAAATAAGAACCACAGACATCGTGGTTTTTTTTTTTACAAAGTAAAAAAGTTCCTTTGACTCTATACAAATACCGTCTTCTTGGTGTCAAAATACTTTCAGATAAAGGGTCAATTACTGCAAAAATACAAATATAACAGAGGGATAAATGAGTTACATTTCTACAGTTTTTACAAGTTTCTGAATGTAAAAGTTTAGTTTTTCAGAAACTGCATACGTTAAGTCTGATTTTTTTTTTTTTTTTTTTTTTTAAATGAATGAAATCTGAGTTAATTGGCAATGAGTCTCCTGGGGTCAGAGGGCATGATGCTAAATACTGCAGCCAGCCAGTATTTGGCAAACAAACAAAAGAACCTCGTTTGTTTTTTCTTAGTAGAGAAACTAATTCTGTCCCACAGCATCACAGAAACTCCACCGTACTTAACAGTGAACATGTTTCCATGTATTTTCTGTTTTATAACTTTATGTTAGAAGTTTTGCACGTCATCCAGCCTTGTTCTGAAAAGAATTAAAAAAAACTTGAATTAAATTTCTATCAAATGGCAACATTTAATTTCCATTAAGTCTTGGTTAGTGACTGAATAGACAGACGTATAATTCTTTAACGTGTTAAGAAAATATTTTTCAAACAGGAAAACAAAGCAAGTCGTCATTTGATGGTGAATCAATCAGGATGAAGCCAGACGTTTCACAATGCGAGTAATTATGTTAAATAAACTGTTTTCACTAGGAGACGATATTTATATAAACAGGGATAATTCTTAAATATGATTCATGATCAGGCCTGTTGCGGCTTCGGCTCTTCCTGGTTTCAGGCTACAAAGTGCGAACTTGTGGAGTGATTAATCAGAGCGCTGAGTTCATCGGTGGGTGGGTGTGGGGTTAAAGGTCAACGATGAGTGCTGCTCACTAACGGGATGTTTGCTCCCAGTGACACGCAGCCTGTTGCACAAGTTTATCGCTACGACCTCAGGGAGAAAAGGAAAGTTGGTGAATCCAGATTAATCGGAAACGAGGCGTAAACGAAACAGCTGGAATCGGAATCAAACCGGCGGTGAGATAATGGAGGAAGATTAGAAACGCAGGAATCCTGATGTCGTAACTTCTCCTCCGAGGCGCTCAGTCATCATTGTGTCACCAAGGGCGCGGCGCCTCCACCTCAACCTGAGCCGATGAGACATGTTTGGATCACAGCTGTGCAGCAGAACCGGCGCGTCCCCCGTTTGGACCAGAGGGTTCTTCTAAACGCTGGGGACGCGACCGTTTCTGTTGCACAAGCCTGCAGAGACAAACCGTCCAGCAGCTCTGAACGTGTGCTGGCTCCTCTGCTGCTGTGAAGTGTTTACAGTTCTGAGTTTCCACCCAGAAAACCTGCTGGACCCGCTGCAGGCGCTCCGGGGCGACCCGCTGGGTTTTCCTCAGTGAGACTGTTACAAATATCCAGAGTTGCACAATCAGGGATCATAATTTAGAAATGACAGCGTGTCAGGCTAACTGGGAGCCGCAGGAACCATTTGTTAGCATCTCCTCTCTCCCAGTTATTCAGTTTTAAGGTTAGTTTTATCCAGCAAGTCCAAACATTTCAAGTTGAAAGAAACACAAAGTTTTATAACAAGCTATACAATCTTTTTTTTTTTTTTTTTCATAAAAATAAACTAAGCACAATATTTTAATGATGAGCAAAGTCTAGCTTTATTTTGACAAGCTTGTTGAGCTAAAAGCCACTGGATGTTTTTATTTTATTTTTTTAATCTCCTTTCACCAATAAAAGAAATTCAAAGCAGAACCAGATGAATAGTTTGTGTTCCAGGTTTTTTTTTTACCCGTCGTCGGTGAAAACATCACCCCAACGTCATTTTTAAATCTCCATCAACGGCCTGAATGGTGATCAACATTGACTTGAGGGCTGCAAATGGCCCCCGGGCCTCATATTGGGCACCATCTCTTCTGTTACTGGTGTATAAAAACCCTATTTACATAAACAAATGGGTTAGCCTGGTGGGGGACGTAGAACCTGGAGGCCCGCCAGGCTTATGATGCCCAAATATTCACCTACTGGGTTCTGTTGGTGTTTTTATCACAAATAGAAAACAGTTTATTCTGTACAGCTGGAGGTCAAAGTTTCAGGTGATTAATTAATGAAAGGTGGAGAGACGACAATCTGAAGCTTTTTTTCAGCTCATTTTATAGAACTAATAAAATATCCAGTCTGGATCAGAAAGACATTAAAGTGGCATTAAAAAGATGTAAAATCTAAAGTTTATTATTTTGTTTGTTTCAGACTCTAAAGCGATTGTAGACGGGAACCTGAAGCTGATCCTGGGTTTGATCTGGACCCTCATCCTGCACTACTCCATCTCCATGCCAGCCTGGGAGGGCGAGGACGAAGAGGTGAACTGATTTCCTTCCATCCGTTTGATTTTCTTTTATTTATTTAAAAACATCTGAAAAAGACATTTAGATGGAGAGCACCTCTCATAGTTTTGTTTTCTGTTCAGGCAGAGACAAAGACGCCTAAGCAGCGTCTGCTGGGCTGGATTCAACACAAAGTCCCTGATCTGCCGATCACCAACTTCAGCCAGGACTGGAGGAACGGGAGGGCACTGGGAGCACTGGTGGACAGCTGTGCACCAGGTAAACCAGCAGTGGGACGCTCAAAGAGCTAAACTGGATTTATTTTGAACTCATCCAGCAGAGTTTAGCCGGCACCAATGTTGCTTTTCTGGTGTAAATCTCTGGTTTCTGCTGGGATCGGTTTGATCTGAAGCGTTTGGTTTTGTCTGGCTGCTCATTGCAGCAGAGCTCGCAGCGTTCAGCCAGTTTAATGCCTGAAACGTGCAATTATGTTTTATAAGGATATTTTTGTCCTGTGTTTAACAGTAAAGTTGTTGCTGCTGAGTCTCTTAACGAATGCTGTCTCGCTCTCTCAGGCCTGTGTCCAGACTGGGAGACCTGGGATCCAGTGAAACCAGTGGAGAACGCTACTGAAGCCATGCAGCTGGCTGACGACTGGCTGGGCATCCCACAGGTGGGTTTTCACCTGTTTGTTTTCACTTTACTGACGGTTGGTGCTCTTGTTGAGGTTTTGCATCAGTGGCTCATTTAAACATTTTATACATTTTTATGGAGTAATTATTTATTTTCTGGTAAATCTGCTCCAGGCTTCGTTATTGAACCATTCAGCTTCTGTTTAATTTTCACACCTACAAGCTCCGTTTTATTTAGTGACCTTTTTTGGCATTTGAAATAAAAAACATCTCTGCTGACCCAAGGTTCAGGTCAGAGGTCATCGTCACGCCCAGATCTCAGGCCAGTTTCCAGCTGTAATAAATGAATCTGTGGGTTGACTCGAATAAATCAAAACAAAAATCAATGTTTCCCATTTTAATGATTTTGTTTTTCTCTTTTTCTGCCAAAAACTGGATGACAGAAATCTCCAGTTTGGTTCTTTGGACTCAATTTGGACCATTTTTAGAGACTTGATAATTATTTTGTTATTTCTGTTGTTTAAAATGTTCCAGTGTTAAATATTTATTAGAATTTACATTTTAATGCTCTAAGAATGTTTTTATGCCATTACCGTTATCACTTGAAAATGGTCTGAAAGCAACAATATTATTTATCGCAATAACCTCTGGGACAATTTATTGCGTCAGGGCTGATTAAAAACTTCAGTTTTGCTTCTGTTTGTCTGGAGAAAGTTCTGGCTCCGGAGCGCTTTGTGCCCGGCCGGGTTCAGACGGGTTCTGCTGGACGGTTTTGTTGCTCTTCCTGAATCCTGTGGCCTGATGTCTGCAGGTGATCGCTCCAGAGGAGATCATCGACCCCAGCGTGGACGAGCAGTCCGTCATGACCTACCTGTCTCAGTTCCCCAAAGCCAAGCTAAAGCCCGGCGCGCCGCTCAAACCCAAACTGAACCCCAAGAAGGCCCGCGCATACGGACCCGGTAAACCCGCACGCACGCAGCGCTATGAAACCAAATTAACACTCCACACCCTGACCTCTGACCCCAACAATGACTGCAAACCAAACTGTCAGTCACAATTGTTTGGGATGCAGAAGGTCATGTTTTTTTCTGGTGTTGCATGACTGTAAGTTTTGTTGCAAAAATTGTGAAAAACATTTTTGGTTTTTGTCCTCCCGCCTGTAGGAGGCAGTATTTCTGTCTTACGACTCTGCGTTATTTGATGACAAATAGTCAGCAATTAATATGGCGAGTAACAAAGTCACATGGAACGTCATACCGTAGCGCAGATATTTCTAAATTCGCACCACAAAATCTTGTGATTTTGATTGCAAATAAAATCATAAAAACAATCCCAAACTAAAAAGATGTTCAATATTTAATTTTAAGAAGTATTTATAAAATGCAGAAACGACTATTAATATTTTAAATTAGTTTTATCAATACATCCTGGCCCGACTGGGTCTTTAAGAATATTTATTGTCTTAATTTGGCCCAAGACGAAAATGAGTTTGACGCCTTGGCAGCAGATTAAATGTTTTCACCAAAACACAAAGTTTAAAGGTAAAACCAGACGCAGGGGATAGTGGGTGCAATGGGAATGTTGGTCTGACAATGAAAGGAAGCGACTTCCTGCTTAGGTGAACAATGGCGCACACACACACACACACACACACACACACACACACACACACCCCAGTGATGCAGTTTCCCAACTTTGTAATCCAGAAGAGGAAATACTCTGAATAGCTGCAGAAGCAACACACACTAAAGCCACTCAGTCCCTGTAAAATCATCCATGTTTCTGTTTTTTCTGCCTTTTTCAGTTTTAAAGCCCAAACCACTGATTTACTGATTTGTAGCCGAAGAACCGTCTGTTGAAAATTCAATTAACTTCCCCCTCAGTCACACATTTTCCATTAGGAGGGTGCGTGACTGAGGGGGAAGTCATGAATTATAACGATAAAAATAGCTAATTCAGTTAACTCATCAAATTCCCTTTTACTGCTAAAAGTCTCAACAGAAGTTACTCCAGAAACTAAAATCCTGCCTCCGGTTTTAAAGTTGTAACGCTTTTAGAGGGGAAACGGTTTAGTCAGATCCCAGTTTGGCTGAATCATTTTCAGGCTCTGTGTGTGGCGCAGCAGTCTGTATTTAGTCTGTTTGCTCAGACTTTTCTCCTTTTTTTTTTTCCGAACTCTTTATTTAGGTTTACACAATTCAAAACAGAACATTACCAGAAACAGGTGATTAAACAAAACAAACATTTCCCATTTGTTGGAGCCAGTTCCCAAAACGTTCTATTACCTATACACTGTAAAAACAGAACAACATTTTCCATCTGTGGTTGAAAAAATAGATTTTTTTACATAATGTACACTTTTAAAAAAACTTTTTCCACCTTTGGTGACTTTATTCTTCCAATTAGCAGTGATAATTTTCTTGACAATCAACAATAAAATGCATGGAAAGTATCTTTGGTCGGCATTTAAAACGTCAGCTAGCTTAACTTCCTGAGCTGCCGTTTATGTTGTGCAGGAATCGAACCCACAGGGAACCGAGTGCTGCGTCCTGCTGTGTTCACCGTGGACACGTTCAGCGCGGGTCAGGGTCAGGTCATGGCCTACCTGGACCATCCAGACGGCACCCGGGAGGAGGTAACGCTCTCTTTGGCGATGCTGGGGTCCGGTCAAAGGTCAAAGGCTCACCCTCACATGTCCCCGTGTTTGTTTTAGCTGAAGGTGGAGCCCAACGAGGGCAAGAAGACGTACAGCGTCACCTACGTTCCTCAAGTCATGGGGCCTCATAAGGTGAGATTTATGGTGACAATAAGCCAGAATTATAGCAGCTTCATAAACGTTTGCTTCACTTAAAGTCAGACTTAACACAAAATTCACATTTTGTGTGATTTTATATTTCTTTTTGGGTCTAAAAAGCAGCTCAAGCACTTAAAAAAAAAAAAAGTGGTAGTGGCTGCTGGAAAAGATGAGTGTTTTGATGACTTAACATACAGAAACAACTTCCTGCATTCTTAGTTGTGCAGGAGGCGCTACTTCTGCTTTTCAAAGATGTACTGTTGTATAATTGTGCATTTGTTTGGAGCCATTTTCACGCGTGAGTGTAAACATTGAGTTGGGGGGTCGTGGCCAACAGCCGCTCCTTTGGATCCAACCGTATTTATCGTCTTCCAGTTCCAGTGTTAAATGTTTGTTCAATGAATTTTCATGACTTTACCTTTATATAACTTAGAATTATCTCAAAACAGCAAAATTGTTTATCGGACTAAATTCTGCAGCAACTTGTTATCCAGCTGGTTATGAGAGCTCTGACCATGCTTTGGATAGAGCTACCCTAACCTGTTCTAGGAAGGTTAAAGGTCACCTTTAAAGTCTGGAGTTGATAATAAATAATTTTGTTTTTTTCCAGGTGACAGTGTTGTTTGCAGGCCAGCAGATTCCTAAAAGTCCATTTGAGGTGAATGTGGACAAGGCACTGGGAGACGCGTCCAAAGTAACGGTGAAAGGCCCGGGAATCGAACCTGTGGGCAACATCGCCAACAAACCCACCTACTTTGACATCTACACGGCAGGTGAGCTGTACCGACCAGCCGCCATCTCTTTAAACCGGTAGACGGCGTGTCGGCTGAAGCTTTCTTCCTCTTTGTTTGCGCTGAGCAGGAGCAGGAACGGGAGATGTGACGGCCATGATCCGAGACCCACAGGGCCGCCAGAACAGCGTGGAGGTGATGATGGAGGATAAGGGTGACAGCATGTACCGCTGCACCTACCGCCCCACGCAGGCCGGACCGCACGCAATCACCGTCACCTTCGGAGGAGTGGGAGTCCCCAAGAGCCCCTTCGCGGTAGACATCGGACCGGGTGAGGGGTTTATCCTTTATCGTTTTCAATAAATCAATATCTATCGCGATAGAAATGTGATCAATATCAGTAGATGGTACTTCTCAGAATTTTCAATAATAAAACGCCGTCTCTCTTTGGCGAGCTAGCGGCGACTCGCTCAGCTATCAGTAACTTTGAATAAGGTTTTGCCACCATGCCTAATAATTGCTTAAAACCAATTAAACACTTACTGGTGTGCATAAGATGAAAGGTCACGCCGACAGTTTGGTAGTATTTCAGATATTTAAAGCAAAAAGCTAATTGACCGATATGAAATGCTCATCGTGATGAGTTTCCACCCATGTTGTTCAGTCCTAGTTTTGATCAACGCACTGCTGCCAGTTCAAGTTTTCTGTCTGTCTGTCTGTCAGCCTGCATGCCAGGCGCCTGCAGGGCGACGGGTCGGGGTCTGCAGCCGGCGGGGATGAGGGTCAAGCAGGTTGGGGACTTCAAGGTGGACACCAGGAACGCCGGCAGTGGAGAGCTGAAGGTGCTCATCAAAGATCCCAGTAAGTAAAGTTTGTTCTTCCATCAAACTTCCAGAAACCTTAAAGTCCGTGAGTTTTAATAATATCTATACTGCAGCTGCTTCATAAAAGATAAGATTGAGATGACAAATTTCTTGTTCTGAATGCTAAAAGCTGTTAAACAGCTGTTGGATGTTCGCTTCCCTTCAAGGCTAACATCACATGTAGCAACTTGCACAACCAGCAGTAGTGAATAATCATCTAACTTAATAAATCAGGTTTATAAAATCTAATTCCAACTTGCTAGTTTTTTAAATATTTGGTTTATTTCCAGTGTCTCTTGAATTCCTATCATTTTTAGGATTTTAAAGCTTGTTTCATCAAAAGGGGAATTGTCAAACTATGAGCTGCTGCTAGCATCTTTATCAAGGTTGTTGACGCTTTGTTTCTATGAATAAAAGTTTCGTTAAAAATCTGAATGTGCAGTGAAACCGATTTTGGCGCAAATATCTATGTAAGCAAACAATTTGTGATGTGATTAAATCTCAAGTGTTCATTCAAAACACATTCTGTCAGTTTATTAGGAAGTCTACTAACGATTTACTAGACAGTAAGAGTTTACTAGAGTTCCTAGTGAACTGTTGGTCCATTTTCTCCGTTTCTGCTCTCATCTCTGTTTCTACTGCTTATCATGTACGGAAAGCCAAGAGGACCAAAACACGCCAACATTCCCCTTCACATGCAGTTATCTTTTCTTAACATGCAAACTGTGTTCATAACTTAAAGTCAATCCCTAGACAGATGGTTTACGTCTGGATGAATCGTTGGATGAGAAGGCAATCAGAATGCTGCCCCAAGTGGCAGAAACTGGAAAATAAACATTTAACATGAATTTTATAGACTAAGAATGTGTAATTAAGCATACTGTTGTTTACTGTTTGCCTTTCAGGTACCGTTTCAACTTTTCTTGATACTATATAAAATATTTCATAGTTTTACTTCAGATCTTTAGAGATGGACCAGTCAAAGTATTCGCCACACATGTGAAGGCTTGCTATTCCACTGCTATGTTTCTTTAAGAGTCTTCCCCTCTGCATTCAGTCACCTTTTCTCAAAAATAAAAAGTCTCAGAAAAGCGAATTTGACATTATTTGATCAGTTTTTACTGTTTGCCCTTGCAGAAAGCAACGAGGAGCCGGTGAAGCTGGTTCTCAGTCAGGACGGCGTTTTCTGCTACGAGTATTACCCGAGAAGTCCTGGAAAATACACGGTGTCCATCACCTGGGGGGCTCAGCACATCCCCAAGAGGTGAGGAGCAAAACAAACCTTTGACTGCAGCGCTGCAGGGTTACGTCATCTGGTCTGACTGGAATGAAGTGCTTGTTGATGCATATTTTGTTTTCTGTGCACCACAGCGTCTCTTGGAGACAAGCTGGAGGATTTAGTTAATCAGAACTGAATGTTTAACAGACCAGAAAGTTTGAGGTTCCTGATATTTTCAACAGTGGTTTATCAAGCGCAATTAAAAAAAAACTTTCTTTTTCTACTGGGTGAAAGGAAAACCAAGCAGGTTATAAAAGGCCACATTATGCAGGAGGACGATGAACATTTATTCTCCTGATTCAGACTGAAATTATACATGTTTTCTTCGTGATTTAAAATCCCCTTAGAATTCAACTTTTCTCAAAATTCAAAGAAATTGTTTTTCCGTATGATCTGGATAAGTCGCTGATTGTGCTTCCATGTTTCAGAAGAGCAGAGCTGCAGATTTTCTTTCATTCTGACTCGTCCTCTTTTTTTTTTTTTTTTTAATTCTTTTCCCTCAACAGTCCGTTTGACGTGGTGATCAGTCCGGAGGCGGGGCCTCAGCAGATCCGGGCCTGGGGTCCTGGATTGAAGGGCGGCATTGTGGGTAAACCTGCAACCTTTGTGGTGGAGTCCATCGGCACCGACGTTGGAGTTCTTGGTAAGCCTGTTTCTCTCTTCTGAAGCCATCCACTTAATCATAAGAGTTTCTTTTTTTATTTTTTCATCCTCTCTGTTCTGATTGGCTGTGTGTTTCAGGTTTCGCCATCGAGGGCCCGTCTCAGGCTAAAATCGAGTGCGAGGATAAAAACGACGGGTCGTGTGACGTCCGCTACTGGCCGACAGAAGCCGGGGAGTACGCCGTCCATGTGACCTGCGACGAAGAGGACATCGAGCTCAGCCCCTTCATGGCTCACATCGTCCCCGACAACGACACCAGCCACCCGGAGAAGGTCAGAGGCAACTTATACAGATTACTTATGATTAATGGTTTTAGATTAAAATTAGTTGACGCCTTCCTAGACTTTATTTCAGTGTTGTAGTTTGGCCTCCGTCCAGCAGAGGGCGCAGCTGGTCATAGCCAGTTGATACAGAATCAAAGATGGCGGCGGTATCCCAGAACGGGAAAATAAAAAGCTCCAAATAGAGCTCTTATTTTGAAATACAAGCTTGATAAACTCCTTAAGTTTCACCATAGAGGCCGTTATGCCGCTTGATCAGGAGAAAACTCTCCGCTTATCGACGAGTCGTCGATAAGCAGCAAGTAGATTAAGTTCAGCAGCTTTAGGTTGACTCATTTATCGATGGGTTGCATTCCTCATAGAGGAGACTGGAGTATTTTCTCCACAGTTTGTAAAGTTGGTGGGATGTCTTGATCTGTTTTCAGGTCCGGGCTTACGGGCCGGGCCTGGAACCGACCGGCTGCCAGGTGGACCAGCCGGCCGAATTCACGGTGGAGGCAGAAGACGCCGGGAAGGGGCCTCTGAAGATCACCGCTCAGGTCGGCGCCTTGAAACCTTCAAACTGTGATTCTTCATGAAGCTGCATTAGTTCACATCTTAAATCTTCATTCGGTTTTTCCTCTGAGCCATCAGCAAACTCTGACCCAACATCGCTTTATGTGCATTTAAAGTGACAGGATGCCCTAAAACATCCCAATACTGGCAGAACTGAGCAGATTTTAATCTAATTTTCTAAGAATCATTTTATGCAAAAAAATGCAATGAACATGTAATGATCCATTTGGTCAAGAAAGTAAAATAGGTCGCCTGTAAGAGTAGAACTGGAAGACATTTTAGATGTCCAAAAAAAACAAACAGATCCCTAAATGAAGTTATTATTGTAAGAGGAGGGAAGTGAAGCATTAAACATGTGTTGTGTGATTAACCTGCCTGTCTCGGTGCTGTTTGTGTTTCAGGATGCGGAGGGGCTTCCTGTGGAGGTGAAAGTGAGGAGCAAAGGGGAAGGCCTGTACCAGTGCTGCTACACGCCCGCCTCCTCTCTGAAGCACACAGTGTCCGTCAGCTGGGCCGGAGTCAGCGTCCCCAACAGCCCCTTCAGGGTAAGCAGCCAATCGCAGACCCTCCTTACCAGTAGCGTAACGCTGCTCAAACGCAACGAGCGGGTCGAGGTCGAGACGGTAAAAACAGTCGAGTCAGAGCAACGTTTGATCAAAAGTTCAACCAGGAAACCTGTGATCATCATCACCACTTACACTGAGCAGAGGTTCAAGTATTAGATGGTAGTTACTGAGCTGTGGCGGCGTTTCTGCGTTTAAATAAACGGATACATGCACCAGGTACTTCCTTATGTTTACGCTGTAAAAACACAAAACCTTACTAAGCATTTCCGTCTAGTTTCCATTGCAAATATCGGATAACGCTTGAAATAAGGCAGAACCTAACTCACATATAGCTGCTAAGCTAAATACAGGAGCTTGTTTTAAGGAGCAGTATGATGTAAGCAAAAAGTCTTATTTTACCTGCCTTAATCTCCATGGCAACCATTCAGCTGTGCAAAATGCCTGGTTGGACTTAGCCCAACCTTTGAGACTAAGCTCCTCCCCCTCAGCTCCTTCAGACTAGCCAGCAGCAATCGTCAAACATCTGGTGGAACTACTGAGCTCATTATAGGAGCTACATCTCAGCCTAACGGCGGTAAAAACCTTGTTAAAGGATTAATAGAGGAGCCATGTTTCAAGATGTTAAGTCAAGTAGTAAAGTTTCTTTTAAGTCGTGTTTAAAATGTACAGCATTTTTATGACGGTTAACATAGTTAGTTGATTATGTACCTGGAAAACATGTAATTGTGGCTCTTTAAATAAAGGACTATTAGTTCCTATGGCAGGTCATTGACGTTACTAAAATGTCTTGTTATAAGTGAAATAATTTCAGTGAACTAGTACTTTTTAATCAATGTTAAGTATTTTCCCTAAAGTTACTTAAGTTAGTTTGTCTTAATTCAACGAAGATATTTGCACTAAATTAGACTGAAAATACTTTGTGTTTTTGCAGTGTATTGTCTTTGTACTCAGTTTGATCTCAGTTGCCTTCGAACAAAGCGAGACATAAAATGTCGTCTTTAAGTTTTAATCATTCAGTGAAATCCTCCTTCACCTTTTTTTAATTACAGTAATTAATCCTGATGGTTTTGCAGAAACCTGAATAAATGTTTCTGCTGGTTAAAGTGATTTATTTGTTTGGCAGGTGTTTTATTTTAAAAGTATTTACTGACGTTACTGACTGAACTATTCAGCTAAAACAAGTTTCTGAATTAAACATCTTGATTTTTGTCCAGATGTAACAACTTTATGTTCAACTACTGATCAAAAAAAAAATCACAAAAGCTTTTATTTTTATATGTTGTGAATTTGTTTTGTACTGTTTAACTGGGCTGTATTGTCTCACTGTCTTGTTTCACTCTTCATGCACTGACCACCCATGTCTGCACTGTAATCCCTGTGATGTAGTTTTGTTATTTAAGTGTAACTTTTTAAGTTTCACTCACCTGAACCTTTTGTGACTCATCACACAAATTATTTTATTTTCAACCTGTGCTAT
This sequence comes from Poeciliopsis retropinna, assembly GCA_010277075.1. Lineage (NCBI taxonomy): Eukaryota > Metazoa > Chordata > Actinopteri > Cyprinodontiformes > Poeciliidae > Poeciliopsis > Poeciliopsis retropinna. The sequence goes on along the minus strand of VMRM01000004.1, from coordinate 1,486,393 downwards.
TCACAAAATAATCACTGCAGTTATTTTTTAAATTTACATAAAATCAACAGGTCCACACATTTTTTGCACTAATGCAGTTATGAATTTAATGCAAATTGTCCTTGAGTTTACATGATGCGAACTCCCACCAATAGGTGGCAGTATCTCTTACTTCTACTGCCTCACTTGATGTCTAGTTATAATCTGCAGTTGATGCAAAAAGTCACATTTACTCTTTTCTCCCTGGAAGTGAGGAAATTATTTTGCACATTTTGCATTAAGGTACTTTTTTAAAAGGTTTAATGAGAAAAAGATATTGCTAAATTTCTTGCAAATATTTCTAAAGTATCACCAAAAAAATAAAAACCATTAAAAAAAAAGGACTGATTAATATGTTGAATGGACCAGTGAGCGTTTACATCTGGGAGTCTTAGCAGAGTGGAGGCTCTTCACACATAGAGGATCTTTGAATGTTAACTGTACTGTCAATATCAGAGTTTTAAAATGATTTTATCACTAAACCCTGAGCTGCTTTTGTTCTCATTGAGTCAGAAAACATCGGAGAAGCAGCAGCTTGTCTGACGGGAGCAGTTTGAAACGCTCGTAAAATCTTTGGCCCAATAGCCAGCAGCAGAAATTTATGGTTTGGAAAAAAAACCCTGAGGTTCAGATAAGTGGAGCTTTCACAACTTTTTTTTTTTACTGTCAAATGAAAACCTTTTTCATTCCATTTGTCACTCTGAGATTGACGATAAACAGAAAATTAACATAGATTTTCCATGTGTATTCAATTTAAGGTGATCTGTGTCTGAGTGGAAAAGGTTTTCTTTGTGCAGTTAATGTTTACTAACCACTCCTCTGTGCACTAACATCCCTCTGAATTCTGTGAAAGTCGTATTTTAATCCATCAGTTTATCAGCTGTCCTCTTTCGCTCTGGGTTCTGGTTTCACCTGCAGCGTAATCTCAGGAGAAACTGTAAATACGACGAGTGTTTGCACGTCGTTCAGGAATTTCTGTCGATGCCATCAGAAATCAGAAGTTGGCAGAGACACTCGAATTATCTAAATGAGGCGCAGAAGAAGAATCTGAGTATTTATAGACGTTTCTCTGTAATAAAAACCAACGTTTGGCTCAGGATTACTGATCCAAACAGCTCAAGGTCCAAACATCATTTCAAAAAGTCAAAGTTTAAAAGCTGCACCTTTTCTTTCAAACTGGTTTGAAGGACGGCTGGTAAACTGAAAGTTAATCTTCATCATAATAACTTAGAGATGCTGAATCATTTCAAATTTCATTGGAAAGAAACCATTAATTTTTATGATTTTTTTCTTATTTACTCACTGTACTGAAATAATTTTACTTTAATCATTAAATCAAATGAAAGTTAAATTGGTTTAAAGAAATAAAGTTTAATTTAAATGTTTTACTGTTGTTTGGCTCTTTTGTTTTTACCTGGTTTTTATTCTCCATTATTTAAATCATAATTATGTCTTAACTCTGGTTGTTTCTGTGAAGAATCCAAAGATTTAAAATGGAAAAAAAAAACAAAAAAAACACAAATTTGTCTCACAGTTCTGAGAAAATGTGAATAAATCCTGTCACTTGACAAGAAACAAAAGTTTTATGTTAAGGAACCAGAATCTAACATATTTGGACTTTTTAATTTTTATCTGCAATTCTAATGACTCGTGTTTTAATTCACCAGCATCAATTTCTATTATATTGAGTATTAATAATTTTAATGTTTTTAAGGGTGTTTCAAAGAAATCATCAAATTCATGGGAATAAACCAACAAAAAGCTAAAATATGAGCATTAAAGTAAATTTAAATATAATTACTATTAATTTTCTTGTAAGTTTTAAAAAAATGACTAAAACTGATGCATTTATTGTCTGGTCGTGATTCTGGTTCTGTTTAAATCTGCAGCTCTACTTGTAGGTTAAAACGTTTCAAACTAATAAATGATTGAATTCCTGATTATTTTATTTCAGCACCAATGTCCATCGGATGCATTTAAAAGTGCTTTTATTGTGAAGGGACAAGTGTTTCTGCTGGTTTTGCGTTCTGAGAACGTTCCTCATGAATCTCTGTAATTGTTTCTTTAATTAAAGAGCCTTGCGTGTGTGTGTGCGTGTGTGTGTGTGTGCGCGTGTTTGCAGGTGAACGTGGGGAAAGGAAGTCACCCCAACAAGGTGAAGGTGTTCGGTCCCGGAGTGGAGCGCAGCGGGCTGAAGGCCAACGAACCGACGCACTTCACAGTGGATTGTTCAGGAGCCGGAGATGGTAAACACACACACACACACACACTTACATGACCCTGAAATATGCCTGCAGGAAATTCATGCCCTGAGCAACACACGCGTCGTCCTTCATCATCTGCTCACACTCCCTCATGCTCATCATTAACAGTCAGCAATCTTCCTAAAATACTTTAAAACTGAGTTTTTGGGCAAATTAAAACTCTTTTTAGGAGTTTGAGATGCAAGAAATAAAGCTGGTTATTTTGATTGTTTTTGTAACTTTTTTTCTCAACCTTTCCCCATATTTTCTCTGAATCAACAAAATGATTACAATGTGACTCAAAACAGGACAAGAAACCCAGAAAAAATGTCTGACTTCATCTTTTATCAGCTGAACAGAGTCAGAGGCTGTTTTAGTTTTGGTCTCTGTTGTGTTGAGAAACATAAACTCACCTGGTGAAAGTGAAAATCTCCCAGCTGTTATCGGTTTCTCTCTCTCTGCGCTCAAGGTTTCGTCTGTCGGCTCTTCATTCTTTGAATTCCTCGTTCTGTTTATATTTCTGGAAAACCTGCAGAATCCCGAGTATTTCAGGTGTTGGTGAAACCGGCCAGCTCCTCCTAGAGGCAGAAACTGTCTCTACACCTTTGGGGCCCGGCAGGTATCGGGTTATGCAGCTGGTTTGTTGTTTGTGTTCAGGGGACGTCAGCGTGGGCATCAAGTGGGACTCCAGCACAGACAGTGAGCAGGAGGCCGACGTGGACTTTGACATCATTCCCAACGCTAACGACACGTTCACCGTCAAATATGTCCCTCCTGCTGCGGGCAGGCTGACGGTGAAAGTCATGTTCACCGACCAGGTGCGAGCAAAGCTCCGAAACGCCAAGCCGGGAGGTTCTTGAAGTTTGCGATGTAATTTGTTTGTATTTGGGTGATTTCCAGGAAGTCCCTCGCAGTCCGTTCCTGGTGAAAGTGGAACCGTCTCACGACGCGTCGAAGGTTAAAGCCAAAGGTCCGGGACTCGCCCCGACCGGTGAGGAACCGCAGCGATCCATTTATTCTGATGATTAATCCGTTATTCTGACCAGTAATCAGATGAAGAAATTGGGGCATTTTTTAATCTGATTTCTGATATTTTCTACAATATCAGAACTGCATTAGAATGCAAATAACAAAAGATTCGCATCCTTTCTAAATATAAAAATGTTTTATTGCGTTAAAGGCAATAACATACCATTCCTTTAGTGAATCCTTGATTATTTAGAGCAAAGAATAATATAATTACAGCTGATCTGTTTATTTTTTGAGTAAAATTATCAATAACTGGATGGAAAAAGATGTTTTTTTAACTTGTTTTGGGTTTTTTATTAAAAAAAAAACTTTTTTTTTCTTTTTTTTTTTTTACATAATTTGAAGCAGCAAAATCAAAAACTGCCTCTAGATAATGGAAAATTACAAAGTCATAAAATCACAAGGATAACATATGAGAATTAAATTCCAATTTCATAATCTATTATGACTTCATTCTAATATTTGCTTTATTATCTATATTTATGACTTTATTCTCATAATCTTTCATTAAAATGGTTTTAATACTCAGTTCTCCAGATCATATTTGCATAAAAAAAATGTTTTTAACTGTTATTCTTTCAGTTAATTTTCATTTTTTGTCTGCATTCTTCAGTTAACAAATAACCGATCACTAAATTAGTCGACCATTATTTCAAAAATAGATTAATCAGGATCAGTCTGATGGTTGCAGCTCCATCTGGAGCGTTTCTGCTCGTTTTGAACTCCTCTCTGCACCTGTGCAGGTGTGGAGAGCGGTAAGCCGACTCACTTCACTGTGGTAACCAAAGGAGCCGGTAAAGCTCCGCTGGACGTTACCTTCTCCTCCTCGGTGAAAGACTTCGACATCATCGACAACTACGACTACTCTCACACCGTCAAGTACACACCTGTGCAGCAGGTGCGCCGATCTGCAGAGCATTTATGCACTTTGGACTTTTACTGGAAACTTTTACTCCCAGAATTGGAATGGGATGAAAGTAACTCGGTGCAGTGAGACAGGAGTTTGTTTTAGGTCATGATCTGGGTGTCTGCAGGGGGAGATGACCATCGTGGTGACCTTTGGCGGTGACCCCATTTCCAGTAGCCCCTTCACGGTTGGCGTTGCCGCTCCGCTGGACCTCAGCAAAGTCTCTGTGGACAATCTGGACGGAAGTGAGACGCGTTTTTACTGGAGGCTGTTTACATGTAGAAACATATTTTCTACATCTAACAAGTAGAGAATACATTTCTCTGATTGTTGTTTCAACAATTGACTTTTTTAGTCTGTATACTCCAGCTAATGATTAATTCTTTGCTAAATTAGTCGCTGATTATCTCAATAATTGATTCATTCCTTCTTTCTATTTTCTGAAATTGTATTTTGCATCATTTAAACAGTGGATCATGTTTCTGAGTCGTAGCTGGAGCTCTTTGCTTCCTGTTTCAGGGGTGGAGGTGAACGAGGAGCAGCAGTTCCTGGTGGACACTCAGGGCGCCGGAGGCCAGGGTCACCTGGAGGTGGAAGTGGTCGGTATTAACGCTGCAGTTTAAGTTTTTTTTTTTAGCTTTTTAACTCGACGCTGATGACGACGAAGCCCTTTCCGCTCCTCTTGTTTCCAGCTAAGTCCGAGCCAGAAAGCAGTGCCTTGTAAAGTGGAGCCTCAGCCGGGGAGAGCAGCCGTCAGTTTGGCCCGCTACACCCCGACAGAGGAGGGCGTCTACGCCATCAACGTGTCCTACGACGGCCACCCCGTACCGGGAAGCCCCTTCCCTGTGGAGGCCCAGCTGCCTCCAGACCCCAGCAAGGTGAGGAAAACTGACACTTATTCTCCTTCTGGTCTTTTTATTTCAGGTCTGAACCATAAAGGAACCATCTGCTAACAGCGGAGCTAACTTTTCATTTAGCGGTTTTGCTAGCTTTGAAAATGTTTAGCGCACTTAGCACTAAATCGCTAAGCGCTAATTTACTTTCCTGTTTTGCGTCTGTTAGTTTGACATCTGTGTTTTGGTATTGAGATGTGTATATGCATGCTCTTATTTTGAAGCCACTTTGCGCAGCACTAATATTTCCTCTCTTCACTTTCACTTTCTCCACTAACTTTATTTAAAGCAAGAAACCAACAGGGATAAAATAAAACGGATATAAACAAATATCTGAGGAGCATGTGAACAAGATTAAGATTAGCTTTGTGCCAAACAAGTTTAGTTTTTAAAGGCAGATTAAATTGAAGTTAGCACTTTAGCATTAGCTTCTACCAAATACAGTGTTGTAGCCGTTTGGTGTTGGGACAGCTAACAGTTATTAGTGCGTTAATGTTAATGCCACTGACGTAGGTTGTAAATAGTTACATTTACTCTTGTAGCGTTTAGAAGTACTTTTACTGCCCATTACCAACTGTAAGTTTTATTTTTATGTAAAGTTTAATATTGGAAAATGTTGATTTAAGTGTTTCTGAATATTTGTAGTCATTTTTAATGTTTTATAGTTTAATTTTATTCAATGTAGTGCAATAAAAAAACCCGACACAAATTAAATTTAAATGAAACGCAAACAAAAGAACAGTGGAACGTTAAAATGTTGAGTCAGAGTTTATGATAAGTTACGCAGCATTGATTCGCCTAAGCATCTGGTTAACTTCAGATTTAGATGATGACGTCGGTCGGTTTGTTTCCAGGTGAAGGCGTTCGGTCCCGGTCTGAAGGGAGGGCTGGTCGGCGACCCGGCCGAGTTCACCATCGACACGAAGGGGGCCGGAACCGGCGGTCTGGGCCTGACGGTGGAGGGTCCGACCGAGGCGAAGATCGAGTGTTCGGACAATGGCGACGGCACCTGCTCCGTCTCCTACTTGCCCACCGAGCCCGGAGACTACCTGGTCAACATTCTGTTTGAAAACGTCCACATCCCCGGCTCGCCGTTCAGAGCTGACATCCAGATGCCCTTTGACCCCTCCAAGGTGGTCGCCTCGGGGTCGGGGTTGAAGAAGGCGAAGGTGAGACTTTTCTGCTGCTTTTACTGTTCAGCCATCTTGAGTTCTTCAAGTTTTAGTCCAAACTAAAGATGCACCAATCCGATATTAATATCGACATTGATCCCAATATTGAGAAGAATTATGGATTGGGTATCGATGACGATGTTCCCGATCCATGAGGGCAGATCTAGTTAGTCTAATTCTACGCTTTGTTCTCTCAGCGACGCCATGCTTTATTTTATTTTTGTAAATTCCTAATCGCACTTTCTAAACCATTTGAAAGTTTTTGTTTTTGTAGTTTTTGTACATGTAGTTTGTTTTTACTTCATTAATTATTTTATATTAGCTCTTATTCCCCTAATTGCACTGACTGAACAAATAAAAGTTTTTTACATGTTTCAACATCTAACGGTGTATTTAAATGTGCTGCTCTGGTCCAGAGTTATAAAATAAATTTGTAATTCAATACATTTTAAAAAAGAAACATTTAAGTCAGTCAGCTGCTTTCCTGTATCGGATCGGTATTGTTACTAAATCTCACACATCGGTATCGGAAGTGAAAAAGTGGCTCGGTGCATCCCTACTAAAAACAACTTTCCAAGGTTTTTTTTAAGTCTAAAATGCGTTAAAAATGAAAGCTGAGCTAACCGCAGGCCTCGCATTTTGTGGTTGTTTAATCTCATATATTCTGTTTATCCTCTTTTGTTTTTTCCGACCGACCGACTCGAGTCCCAATGAAGACGCGACTCGAGTCGGTTTGAGGCTAGCTGCTAACATACTGCTGCTAGCTAACAAAAGTACATTGTTAGCCAAGAAGCTTTAGTTCCTTAAATAGGAGAAACTAATTTGCTTTTTTGCATATCTGTCATAATTAAAGTGGAAAGTTGTCACCAGTTGGCTGGACAGTGTTGGCCATCAGATCGCTTCTGTTGCCAACCCAAACGATGCTCCATGTATTCTGTGCAGGAAGCGTTGCACTATGGGGGTTAAGGCCGTTTCTGTGGCGATACGGTTCTTAAATTAATAATCTTAAAAAGGTCTTAAACTTCAAAGTGTTTGCAGATTTATTCTGTTGGGGTTTGCTCAGAGCATTTATGGGTTTTTAACGAGAGATGATGGTTTCGGTCCAGAAGTGAAGAAGTAATCTGGGTTTCTGGTGTTTGCAGGTTGGAGAGATCAGCGTTCTGAATGTGGACTGCTCTCGGGCCGGGCCGGGTCAGCTCAGCCTGGACGCGGCGCCAGAGTCTGGGCCGGGCTCAGGTAAGGCCGGCTCGTAATTTCGTTTTATTTATTTTATATATGACGTGTCATTTGAGGCGTCACATTATCCAAAATAATTCAGTTGTATTAAAGTTGATTTGATGAAATTAAACCCGTTCACATCAGTAGTTCAAACTTCTTTCTGTCTGAGAAAATGTTTACATCTGAGTTTGATCATGTTACAACAAGCCTTTGCGTAGTTTGAGATTTCTATAAAATATAAACAGAACTTCCAGTTGAAAGTTGATTTTTTTTATAAAAGTGTGCCATGCATCTATATTCAGCCTCGTTTGTGAGCCAACATCTGCAACACTAGAAAACCAGAGAGACTATTTGCCTTCAGTCCATAAAAATAAAACTTTAGCGTAGCAAAAGCTTCATAACCTTCTGTTAAAATACAACTTTAATATTTTTAATATCTACAATAGAAATTGGTGGTAATTTTTTAAAGAACGTCCGTTTTACTTGATGCATGTAGCGAAAGTGGAAAAAGTAACTGCATAAAAATCGATAAGATCTGAACATATTTATTTTAACTGAGCTCAAACTGTGTGGAACGATTCGGTGTACAGACAAAGGAATCATCCTAAATATGAAGTTTTGTCCTTCAGACATTTCTTCTCTTTATTTCAGGCATGAAAGCAAAGACGGAGGTGGTGGACAACCAGGACGGGACGTACACGGTGACCTACGTCCCCCTGACCTCTGGCATGTACACCCTGATGCTGAAGTACGGAGGTAAATCCGTGCCAGGATTCCCGGCCAAGGTGATGGTGGATCCTGCAGTTGACACCTCCAAGGTCAAGGTGTTTGGACCCGGCGTCGAGGGCCAAGGTGTGCGGCTGGAACCGATTCGTTTTGACTAAAAGTCACTAAAATTAAAGTGTAACGACTTAAAATTTCCTCTGCAGCCATTTTCAGAGAGGCCACCACGGATTTCACGGTGGACGCCCGACCTCTGACCCGGCGAGGAGGAGAGCATGTGAAGGCCGAGGTCAAGAATCCGTCCGGCGCGCTGACGGAGTGCGTGGTGACCGACCAGGCCGACGGGACCTACAGCGTCGAGTACACGCCCTTCGAGAACGGTAACGCTGCAGGGCGAGGCTCGACCCGTTCAGCTGTCGGACTGCCGGGTTTCTGACGCGTCCGGTTCGTTTTCCCAGGCGTCCACAGCGTCAGCGTTCTGTACGACGACACGCCGGTTCCCAAGAGTCCGTTCAGAGTCTCTGTGACGGAGGGCTGCGACCCCAGCAGGGTGGTGGCCACCGGGCCCGGGCTGCAGCGGGCCCTGACGGACCAGAACAACACCTTCAACATCATCACCAGGTACTTCACATGTTACTAAATGATTTTTTTAATGAGAAAAATCAGCTTTTTTCAGTACTGAAGTTTTTATCTGCGTCGTAGAGCTGAACTGAATTTAAAACAAGATGGCCGCCCTCTGTGCCGATGTCACACTGAACTATGGAGACCCGCCAAAAAAACCCACTTTTTCCAAAAATGTAATCTTCGAAAAACAAAACAAAAGTTTAAATAACGAAAGAAATATTAATATACATCAAGCAGATCATGAGAATGGTTTAAAGCACAAATCATTATTTTTAAATTTAAAATAACTTAATGTTTGAATCAAGTTGTGGCTCCAAGAATCTGAATTGAGTCGTGAGATTGTAAAACTTTCTCACCTCTATTATAAACCATAAGACGGCGCTTTTGTTTACCTGTTCTCCACCGTCATGGCGTCGTTTCTCCCCACAGGGGTGCGGGAATCGGCGGCCTCGGCATCACCGTCGAGGGTCCGTCTGAGTCCAAGATGTCGTGCAAAGACAACAAAGATGGCAGCTGCAGCGTGGAGTACGTTCCGCTCACGCCGGGGCTCTACGACGTCAACATCACCTACGGTGGCGAGCACATCCCAGGTGAGGTCATGCTTCCATGCAGGTCAAGTCTCTGTTCTTCAGTCTGCTGCTGGCTCAGCGTTAGCAGATGTTCTCGTTAAAATCCGGATTTCAGATTTTTTTTTTTGTCTTTGTGGGGATTATGATAAATATGACGTGACAAAAAGGAATTAAACACTCTCTCGCATCTGCGTTCGCCTCGAATGCATCGTAAATAAACTTTGATGGCTCGGGCCTCATTTCCGCCTCATGTTCTGAGGTTGTCTGATTGTTTTTGTCTCGTTAAACTCGTGCCGAGCGATCAACTTTAATGCTTCAAAGATGCGGCCGAGAGGTTTTTGGCTCCAACGGTAAAGACGCGGCTCGGTTTTATTGACTTTGTTCGGCGTGTTTAACGCCTTTAATGAGCCGCCGCCGGTTCGTAGTTCTGATGTTTGTTCCGCCGGCTGGAGGTGTCATGATGTCTGAACACATCTGCAGCACATGAGCAGGACGTAAAACGAGGATTTGTTGGAGATTTTTAAACTACTTTGGTTCTGAACGTCCATTAAAATGCCAAAATGTTAAACAAGAGGGAAAAAAATGACCAAAAATATATTGAGTTTTTTCCTGCTCAACAATAAACTAATCATTCAATATGTTAATTTAGCAGATTTTCCATATTTGTGTCTTTTTTCCTGTTTTTACCAAAGTTTAATGGATTAAATGAAAGCAGTGACTTTTGTTTTTGAGCAGGTAACTAGATAAATGTGGTTCTGTTTGCTGTGAAATGTTGGTTACTAAAAGATAAATACTTTATAGCATTTTCCATTGTCAGAAGATTTTATTCGAGCAGTTGCCCTGGACCAGAAACGGCCCCTGAACCACATTTTGGACACCACTCCACTCGTTTCAGTGTTTACAGATTATTATCCATCTCATACCATATTTTGACCAAAGTAACATTTTAACAAATATGTTAAAAAAAAAAAAAAGAGAGACTTTTTTTTTTTAAGTTTCTTCCTGCCCTCATTAGTTCCTATTTTTATTTTCCAGGAAGTCCATTTAAGGTCCCGGTGAAAGCCGTGGTCGATTCCAGTAAGGTCAAAGTATCGGGTCCAGGTGTGGCATCGGGAGTCAGGGCAAATATCCCACAATCCTTCAGTGTGGACTGCAGGAAGGCCGGCGAGGCGCCGCTGGCGGTGGCCGTCACGGGCCCCAAGGGGCTGGCGGAGCCGGTGGAGGTGACGGACAACGGCGACGGGACGCACACCGTGTCGTACACGCCGTCGGTGGAGGGTCCGTACTCCGTCTCCGTCAAATACGCAGATGAGGACGTTCCACGCAGGTACACACACACACACACACACACACACACACCCACACACCTACACACACACACACACACACACACACACACACACAGGTGTTTGGGTGATACTGGGATTATTAACCACTTCACATCACCTCCATGTTTAATTTATTTAGCTAAAATTCCCAATTTCTTCTGCATGACTGATGTTATTGACTTAAACCACGTCATTTATGACTTTCTGAAATAAACAGAAGTAACAATGTAAGTTTCTTCTACATATCTTCATATTCAAAGCAAAATAACCATCAGTGGGGAAAATGGAAGCATTCAGATTATTATTGCTATTATATTTTATATTAAAGCATATATTATATTATATGCTTTTGCTATTATGTTACTTGAAAATGGTCTCAAAACAACATCATTGTTTTTTGCAACAACTTCTGGGACAATTTATCACTGAGAAAAATTTACCTTGACAAGTACAGAGTATGTAATTCAAATTAATCTTAACTAAATTATTCCAAGACAGTCAGTTAAGATCCCAAAAGGTTTTCAAACTAAAGTTTCTGTAATGTTGAAATGAGGCATTTTTAGGAGGATTCATGATTAGCGTTCGACTTTTAACTGTTTTATCTGATCCCTTCAGTCCGTTCAAGTTCAGGGTTCTGCCGACCCATGACGCCAGTAAAGTGCGAGCCAGCGGCCCCGGGCTGACCAGCGGCGTCCCCGCCAGCTTCCCGGTCCAGTTCAACATCGACGCCAGAGACGCCGGCCAGGGCCAGCTGAGCGTGCTCATCACGGTCGGTAACCCGCTCGCGCTCACACGGTAACCAGGACGGACTGCGTCACGATGCGTTTGTCCACCGCAGGACCAGGACGGGAAACCCAAGCGGCCCAGTATCCATGACAACGACGACGGCACCTACACGGTGTCCTACGTCCCCGACCGCACAGGGCGCTACACCATCGTCATAAAGTACGGCGGCGACGACATCCCGGCGTCACCCTACAGAGTCCGCGCCACGGCGACCGGAGACGCCAGCAAATGCACGGTGACGGGTAAAAACGGCACACGAACGGCGTTTACCCGGCGAAGTTCTTCTAATTAGACAAAATTGCTGTCAAACTTTGTGCAACAAATGTTTTTTTTTGTAGCAATCCAGGAGTGATGGTGACAAACCTCTGAAAACATTTATTCATGTCTTTTAAAATGAAAAACTTACTGAATGTTTGACACCAGTTTTGAGATTAGAAGAAAGCGGGTGACCCGCTTCACTCAGTGGGTTCAGAACGACCAACGGTTCCGTCTCCCCAGGACCGGGCGTGGGCCCGACCGTGGCCATCGGCGAGGAGCTGGGCCTGTTGGTGAACGCCAAGGCGGCCGGGAAGGGCAAGGTGAGCTGCGTGGTGGTCCAACCCGACGGCAGCGAGGTGGAGGCCGAGGTTCTGGAGAACGAAGACGGCACCTTCGACATCTTCTACACCACGCCGGCTCCGGGGAACTACACCATCTACGTCCGCTTCGGAGGGGAAAACATCCCGCGCAGTCCGTTCAAAGTCATGGTGAGGGAGCCGCCGCAAACTGGCATCAACGCAAAGATTATCTCCGTTTATAAAACTGTCAGCGTGAGGCTGAAGGTGCCAAGTTTTATTGGTTTAACTGCCGATTTCCACGGGAAACGTTTAGAAACCAGTTACAAGGGCAGTACCATGTAAACCGTTATAATGTTTCCGCTCTGCTTTGATTCTTTCATTCACGTTTAAGAAATTCTTTAATCTCCATGGCAACCATTGCAAAACGCCTGGGTGGACTTAGCCCCGCCTCCAAGGGGGCTGGGCCTCCCCCTTAAAATCCCAATAAGATCCACTGAAGTTTATGGTTTAAATAATATTTTGGAGGAAGTTAATACTTTTATGAGGAACTCTGTAATTCTTGGTAACTTTATTCTTGAATTATTTTTTTCTTGAATTGGAAATCCGTTTTATCGTGTCCCTCAGGCTACTGATGACGTTCCCATCAGCCAACAGCAGATGGCGCAACAGAGACAGGCCGGTCCCCCTGGCGCTGGCTTCCAGCCATGGGTACCACAATACACTCAGCAGCACACACACACACATACACACAGCCAGCCATGTTCCAGGTATTGTATTACCAACAAAATTCATCTTTTCTTTTCCTGCAGATTATCTGTTCATGTCCAGAGCCAATAAAATATGCACAGTTCACACTAATTAAATTTTTATTTTATAAAGATTGGTCTGATTTTAATAATTTGGTCAGGTTTGGGTTTTTTCTGGATAAACTATGGATATAACACTGGTTAAAATCTAAATTTCTGTGTAACGGCAAATGGACACATTAAGGGCAAATCTTATTTAATTTACAGTTTAAAATGAACATGTGAACACAAGTTTTTAATGAAAAGGAGCAGCTTGAAGAAAACAAATCTTATTTATCCATATAGATTAATCTTAAAACACAAAACGGGAAATGTCTGTATATAGAATAATATCTTTGAATCAGTATACTTAAAATTATTTTATTTTGAATATTTTCAACATAAATACAGATGTTTGCAACTGAGATGGTTAAATAAAAAATTTTACAAAATGCTTGTTTAAATTAGCATTAAAAGGCAAATTATTTACAATTAACAATGAAAACTGTAGATCTGTACAGATGTGAGCATGGATGTAAACACACACACACACACACACACACACACACTCCTTTCTGTTGCAGGTGAGCGGCTGCAGGTTCAATACCAACTTCTCTCTCTCTCTTTCTCTTCGTTTCAAAGTTGTCTCACTCGGCTGCTTTTCCTCCATGACATCATCGCTTCCCTTTCTCCTCTCAGCCAATCGGATTGCGGCACACTGCTAACATCATGCAGGTTTCTGGGCGGCTCTGCTGACGGTGCTTCCTCTCATTTAGGGGCTTAAAGTTTCCATTCTTCATCACTGGCTGCATCATCACGGTCACCTCTCTTCTTCCTCCTTACCGCTTCACTGCTCTACACCTCCCGTGATGCCCCTGTGTGGGCGGGGCTTGGGTGCAGCAGCATGCTTGCAGTGCCGTTCAGAGAGTCCGTTTCCAGCTTTAATCCCTCTCCACCTGTGTGTCATCCAGGTGATGTCAGAGAACTACCAGCCAGTCAGCAGCAGCGTGAACGGCAGTGGCTTCAGACCGTTTGACATGATCATCCCGTTCGCCTTCCGGCCGGGAGAAGTCACCGGTAAACTGCGTCCCAGAGGAGAGGAGAAGAGGGAGCGGAGAGCGGAAAATGATGCCTTCACTGTCGTTTCTCTCTGCAGGTGAGGTGCTGATGCCTTCAGGTAAGTCTGCGCAGCCGCTGATCGCAGACAACGGAAATGGGACGGTGATAGTCCAGTACGCCCCGACTGAAGCCGGCCTGCATGAGATGCACATCAAGTACAACGGCACACACATCCCAGGTCGGTACCGACGTAAAGCTGGTTTTAAACATCATTTAATCAATTAGAAAACTGTCAAAAAAGATAAATGTTACTGTTTAAAATAAGAAGCTTTCACTTTAACCTGACATCACATCAGGTAGAGATATGAGCCGATATTATCTGTATTGGTACAGATACTGAAAAAGCTCATAGGTCAGGTATCTGATGATGTGCCTGCTCCGTTAGGGCGGCTCTATTCAGTCTAATTCTATGCCTTGTGCTCTGATAATAATTTATTTACTTTACATTGTATTTAAAATAACCCAAAAACCCTTTTATTTAGTAAAATTACCAGTAAAATATCAGCCTTGGGTATGTTGAATTGGTGAGACGTGTTGCGTTTAGAGACACCTGCTGTCCAGAGAAGGAACTGCAGCTGGTTCCAGGATCATACTGTAAACCAGAACCGATTAAAGTGGTTCATGTCTTCCTGCTCCAAACGTCAGTGGATGTTTAAAAACAAACCGTGACTCGGCTGTCCTGTAGTCACTCTTTCTGTTTAAAAGAAATGTTATAAATCGGTTGAACCGTGTTCTGTTTGCTGCAGAGTCTCCGCTCCAGTTCTACGTGAACCACAGCAGCAGCCCCAACGTTACGGCCTTTGGCCCCGGACTGAGCTACGGCGTCGCCAACAAGGTGGCGACCTTCACCGTCTGCACAGAAGACGCCTCTGAAGGTACGCTGCAGGAGAGGAAGCTAGTCCAGCGTAGAAATGTTTAAAAATGTCACACTGTTCACGTTCTTCTTTACATTTCAGTTGGTTAGCCGTTTTGACGTATCTGAACGTCTCTCTCTCCAGGCGGTCTGGACCTGGCTATCGAGGGTCCGTCCAAAGCGGAGATCAGCTGCGTAGACAATAAGAACGGGACGTGCACCGTCAGCTACCTTCCCACACTGTCTGGAGATTACAACATCCTGGTCAAATACAACGAAGAACACATCGAAGGCAGCCCGTTTACCGCCAGGATCACGGGTCAGAACCCACATCGGCACACTCAGAGCCTTAAACAGGACAGCAACGATCACACACACAACAGAAACATTAAACTGTTAAGCTGCATTCCTCCACCTCAGTGGAAAAGCTTCACAGAAAATAAAGAAATACAAGTTAGAAAAGTGAAGAGCGTTTAAATTGACTGGCGCTTTTCTTTAGAAAGTTTTATAAATTTATTGTTTAAAGGAGGCAAAAGTTTCTGCACATCTCAGGTTTTCAGGGAGTTTGTTCCAGAGTTGAGGAACCTAGAAACTAAACGCTACGTTTCTACATGTAGCGTTTAGTTTCTACATAAACTAAACTTTGTGTTGTTTAATGTGTCTAATCACAGTCAGCCAGCAGGTTGAACAGAAATGTTTTGAAAACTTTTTCCCAATTTATTTCATTTCTTGTCCTTTTCTCTTTTGTTGTCGTTTCCTTTTTTTTCAGTTGTCCATTTTTTATTTTAGAGAATTTCTGTTTTTCCCTTTTTTTCTTGTCCTTTTTCCTTTTCCAATTTTCTTTTCTCTTTTTTTAATTTTCTGCATACATTTTATTTTATTTTCACTTTTTCTTCATCCTTTGTCTATTTTCCTTGTAATTTTTATTCCACCTTTCTTCCACTGTGCATACTAATTCATATACATTTGCTGAAGCTGAACTATTAGGATATTTTAATAGTCCACTTCTAATGGTTTTCAGTTAACCTTGTTAACATGTTGAGCTTCTGCTATAATTAACTGAACAAAAATACAGTGAGTCCAACAATAAACACAAAAATCCCTGAGGCATCGTCCATTTTAATTAGTTATTGGTTCTGAATTGGGCTTTAAATGTAATTTCATCGTGAGCCTTTCAGCTTGTCAGACTTCTTAGCTACCTAGATCTTTACCAACCTTCAACATTTTCTAAGCACTTAACTGTCAGATGCATTCAGTTAATGGATAAAACGTTTGTTCGTCTTCCTGCCGTCGTGTTTTCCAGAGGACAACCAGCGCCGCTCTCAGGTTAAACTGGGCTCTGCAGCAGATTTCTTCCTGGACATCAATGAGACCGACCTCAGCGTGTTGACCGCCAGCATCAGAGCGCCGTCTGGACGGGACGAGCCCTGCCTGCTGAAGCGGATGGCAAACAACCACATTGGTAACATGCACACACCTGTTTGCTTCTTAACCTGCTTTCTGTTGGTGCCCTGCATTGTGACGTCACGTGCGAAACATCCCGCGAAACGATGACTGGCATCGGTTTTAGCTGCTATCGATATAACGCACTAAATCTTAAATAGACGCCTGACGTAAAAAGAAAGAGGGACGCAGATCTTTGCTACTAATCAACACCAAGATAAGAAGGTCAGGAAGGACTTTATATCGAAGAGAAAATGGCGAGTGAGGGGGAGTTGGGTCCGTTATGCTGGCTTGACCTTAAGATGTAGCTGTGCTGGAGAACGGGTGGTTAAAGTAGCCGGCCTGTCAGCCGCCGCCGGCCTGTCAGCCGCCGCCGGCCCGGATTCATCAGCCTAGTGGCTGATCTACCACAACGATCATTTATTAATAATCACAGAATCAACATCAAGCATAAAAATGCAATATTGTAATGGATTCTCTTTGTGTGGGAAATCCTTGAGTGTTTTTTGGTGTTTAATCCTGCTACGGTCGTCGTTACTTAATTGCTATGGTAACGGGTCTGTGTGGACCATAACTGACACAGAGTGAGAAAAGAATACTATAAATGTTTTTTAGTTATTATTTTCCCTTTCCTGTGGCGCTAAATTAGTAAAGCCTACACCTCCGGGTTTAATTCTGCCGATGGTCACTAAAAGAATCGTTTTGTCCTCCAGCATTGATGATGGTCAGGTGACTGATTCGCTCCCATTTCCCTCGCAGGCATCTCCTTCATCCCCAGGGAGGTGGGCGAACACCAGGTCAGCATCCTGAAGAACGGCCGGCACGTCCCCAACAGCCCCATCACCATCAATGTGGTCCAGTCCGAGATCGGAGACGCCGGACGGGTCAAAGCCCACGGCGACGGCCTCGTTCAGGCCACCACCTTCACCAACGCCAGCTTTGTGGTCGACACACGGGAGGCAGGTCGGTCCGGCGCCCTGACCTCTGACGACCCGAACGACGTGGCGTCGCGCCTCAACCTTTGCTCTCTGCGTTTGGACAGGTTACGGCGGCCTGGCTCTGGCCATCGAAGGTCCCAGTAAGGTGGACATCCAGACGAAGGACGTGGAGGACGGGACCTGTGAGGTCTCCTACTGTCCCACCGAACCTGGAAACTACATCGTCTCCATCCGGTTTGCGGAGGAACACGTTCCAGGCAAGACCAGCTAGAGATCGGGTTTTCCGAAGAGGAGGAGTTCCCGCCGAAGCCCGGAGGCCTGATGAAGCTTTGTTTTTATTCACAGGAAGTCCGTTCACGGTGAGGGTGACCGGTGAAGGTCGCATCCGGGAGAGCATCACCTGTCGGCAGAAGGCGGCGTCGGTCGCCAGCATTGGCAGCGTGTGCGACCTCAACCTGAAGATACCCGGTAAAAACACACTCTGACCACCTGTTGGTGGCGCCCTGGGTGACCGCCATAAAGAGTTTGTAGAGCTTTCAACCCTCTTTGACTTTTTGCTTTTTATAAGAAACATGATGAGTTGCTTCTGAGACTTTTTTCTTCTTGTCTACTTCATGTTGTCAGGCAGGTTTTGTTGTTTACGGCTTCGTTCACCAAATCTGTTTCGTTCGCTTTAATCCAACTCCTCTGGACTTAAAGTCCGGTTTGCTTGGTGTGAATGCTGATCAAACTCTGGTCCGTCTACAAACCTCGATCTCGGTTCGGTTGAAGTGAATGCATATGTAAACGCCAAGCGGACCGGAGACCACTGTGAAACCAGGAAGTGGGTTACACAGCAGGGCATTCTGGGTAAAAGCAACCAAAACAAACGTGCTAGCCTAGTGCTAGAAATCCTCCAATTGCTTAAATCTCTCTCTATTCTGTTTTTGTTTACATTTTGTGAAGAAGGAAGTTTTATTCATTGTCGTCTTGAGTGTGTTTTTGTATCGTTTTTGATGCAGCGCCCCCACAGGTGAGGAGGGGAACTGTTTTTTTAAGTATTCAGTTTGACTCAAACTGTCTACTGGACTATCGGGTTTGAAAACACCCCAACTATGACAAAATTAGCTTAAAGTCGAGGGAATCTTAAGGGAAACAGCTTCTCAGCTGACTGAGTTCACATCAGAGCCTGGTTTTATTTTCCAGCTTTCTGTTCTTCTCTCAACTTGATCAGCCTCATTTTCTGTTTGCTTTTTTCTGATTCTACTTTCCTTATTTCTTCTAACTTAATTTTCCCCGTCTCCATCATCTCTCGTCTTCCTCAGCTTCTCTTCATCTCCTCTTCCTCTCTCCTCTCCCTCCATCTGTGTGTCTCCTCCTTCTCTCCAGCTACTTGGTTCCTCCTGGTTTTATCTCAGCAGCTCCTCTCTCGCCCCTCTTTCCGCTCTCACTGCTCCCTCTGGTGGTGTGGAAGACCCGGCGGTTGGGGCGGCCGTCCCTCTGCTGCTGCCCCGGATCAGAGCCCCTCCCTGGGCAGAGTGCGCCTCATTTCCAGCCTCTCGGGTCTGGTGCTGGCGGGAGCGGCGCCGGGTGTTTGGGTTGTTGATGTGCCCGGTCCGGCTGGCAGAGCTGGGACTGAGGGTGCGTTGTTAAACACGGAGCGCAAGGTTTGCTGCATGAAATGCTTCATTCTGAGTCACAGCTGTTAGTAATTAGGAAGTTTTTAACTTTTCACCAGGCGTCCCACGAAAACGCATTTAGCTGGAAGTTATTGCGATAAACAATATTGTTGTTTTTGAGAACGTTTTCAGGTAATGGGATAATACATTCTCAAAGATCAATGAACTTTAAACTCTGAACATTTGCACTGAAAGATGTTTTAAATGCCCAAAATACAAGATATCTGCACTATAAACTAGTCCAACAATACTCAGGAAGATTTTTTTTTTTTTCTTTAGTGAAGTAGAGGCTGAAGTTCAGGGCCAAAATGGCTAAATTTGTAATATTTGGTTTTGGTTTGATGAATGAAGTTTACAGTGTGATCCTTCTGCCGTTTCTGTCAACATCCAGGCTGATTATTTCAAAATGTTTTCCTCAGGTGACAAAAACTCCTTGAACAGTTTGAGGTTTTTCCTCCCCAGATTTTCCAGATTTGGGTCAAATTAAACATCTTTAATTTGTTACAGAAAGACTTTAAATCTGAGTTGCATAATCTGTACATTAAGTCTGTTCTGCCTTTTTGCAGCGATGGACATGAAGGACATCACCGCTGAAGTCACTTCGCCGTCTGGAACCAGCCGGCCCGCTGAGCTGGTTTCCATGGGCAACGACACCTACTGTGTGCGGTTCGTTCCCACGGAGATGGGCGTGCACAGAGTCTGCGTGAAGTACAGGGGCGCGCACGTACCGGGCAGCCCCTTCCAGTTCACCGTGGGCCCGCTGGGAGAGGGCGGCGCCGGCAAGGTGACGGCCGGGGGCCCGGGCCTGGAGGGGGCGCTGGCCGGGGAGCCAGGTACGAACCACAGGTCGAAGGTCAACTGGCCTCTCCACATTTACAGAATCAAGCAAGTTTGTTGGTTTTGTTAACGCTGCAGTATGTAGCTTTTATAAGTTTTTTTTTTTTTTTTTTTTTTTTTTTTAATTATTTATAACAGCATTTTTATGTTATAAAAACATAAAAATCTTCACTAAATTTGTTTTTTTTGTTGCATATTTTAGGTATAAATATATTTCTATCTCCTCCTGCCTGTGATTGGTTGCTTCTAGTTGGCACTGGGGGCTAGTTTGTTTTCATAGACATCCTGCAGCGTTAAGAGCAGGACTGATTTTCATTCCTCTCTGACCCGATAACAGCCGAGTTCAGCATCTGGACGCGTGAAGCCGGCGCCGGCGGTCTGTCCGTCGCCGTGGACGGTCCCAGCAGGGCGGAGATCTCCTTCGACGACCGTAAAGACGGATCCTGCGGGATCTCCTACGTGGCTCAGGAGCCCGGTAGCTAGCACTCAGACGGTTCATGCAGCAGCTTTGTTTTTGAAGGTAGCTGAGAGTCACACTGCCGCTCCCTCCTCTGCAGGCGACTACGAGATCTCGGTGAAGTTTAACGAGCAGCACATTCCCGACAGCCCCTACCTGGTCCCGGTCGTGGCGCCGGTGAACGACGCGCGGCGCCTCACTGTTGCCGGCCTTCAGGTGAGGCATGAGGAGACACCTCCACACCCTGCCTTTTCCTGCTTCCTGAAGGGACGTTGGGGCACAGTTGCATAAAACTCCCAGATAATGGAAGATCTGCTGATCTGTGATGGTTCGACCGATGCAACAAAACCTGTTTAAAAACGTTACTCAAATCTGCAAAGATGGGAGAATAACGTAGATTAACATAAAGGAGGAGAGGGAGCTGGCATCATTCTTGGTAGAACTGGTAAAACCCGCTGGTGGGCTCACTTCTGCTAATAGTGGAGCTAATATTTTTTTGCTTAATGCTCTTAGATTCCTCTTAAACTTCCATTTCGTTGCACCGTTATGGAAAATAACGGAGGAGTGCTGGTGCCGATCTCCAGCTTCCCCACAATCTGTTTTTGTTTTTAATTAATTCTGAAGTGCTCATGTATTTTACGTGACGTTTTTAAGACAGGCCAGTAAAATTCAACAACTGTGTTGAGGTTTTGGTTCTAGTCCGTTAAGAGTTCAGGTAAGTTAGCAGTTTAGCATTTTTACTAACTCTGAAATCGCTTAATGCTCTTAGCTTCCCCTAAATTAATGTTTCCTGATAAATTCTGAAGAGCTAATTTAGTTGGTCGTTCTGTAAACATTCAGCTGATTAAGCTTCAATATTTGTGTTGAACATTTGGTTCCAGCTGCCAGCGTTAGGTGTTTAGTGTTCATCCTAATGTTGAAAATGTTCAGCGCACCTGGCATCTCCCAAATTTTTACAAATAATTTCTAAAGGACTAATTTACTTGGCTGTTTTGTAAACATTCATTTAAACAGCTAAATGTTGTTTAGGTTTTATGGACTGTTAAGAAAACCATTTAATTTTGGCTCAATAAACTTGAACTGCTGCAATTCATCCTTTTTAAAAAAAAAAAAAAAAAACGAGCCGCAGCAATTCTGAATTTTCTCCAGTTCTGCATGAAAACATTTCAGGTTGAAACCTAAATAAATTCTCTTCCTGACAGTTATCGGACCTCTCAGGTTGCCAAACCTTCATTATGGGGAAAAAAACTAGATTTTCTTATGCAGCTGCTCCCATGGATTGTGACCACAGCCAAGCAAACTAACTAAAGACCAAAACTCATCTTCTAAATCAAACTCTTACAGAAATTAAACTGAGTGCCCAAAAAAAAAAAAAAAAAACACACAGAATATGAAGAATAGGAGCCAAACTGGATCCGTTTGTCTGGTTCTTTGCTTGGTTCTGGTTCGTCCCTCCTTTGCTTCGGTGTGGAACTGTCGGTGTTTCTCTTGTGTTTCATTTAAAGGCTTTTAACAGCGCCACCATCAGCTCTGACTGCAGCACTGCAGCAGGCCAGCAGGCTTCATGTTTATTCATTTATTTTGAAGTAGACGAGTTTCAGGTCCAAAGTTTCTCATTTTCAATTCCAGATGACGTTTATCTGAACGCCGTTCCTGATAAAATACTGGACAGAATAATCATTTTATTCATTTCTAGTGGAGCTTTACCTAAAAAATATATTACTCCATAAAGAACACACTTTATTAATAGTAATTTTTAAAGATATTTGGTTTGTATGGATTTTAATTGGGTGTTTTCGAGGTTTGAAAAGTGCTTGATTTCTGCATAAAGTCCTTAAAATTGCTTTATATTTAAACTGAGCAGTTTCATAATGAAATGCAAACTAACATTTGTTTTGAACCCTAAATTTGCAAATCATTATTTGTAGTTGAAACCAAACATTTAAAGACAAATACACATTTTTTTCTGTCTGTTAAACTTCTCTCGTTTTGGGTTGGAATGATTAAAATTTTTTCTATTTGCAAAATGCCAGAAAACATTAAATTTTTACATGTAAGATTACTTTATAAAGACAGACCACCATAGAGCTTAACAGAATAAGTTTAACTTCATGGTTTGTCCACAAGGTGGCAGAAGGTTAATTTTGTCTCCAGATTAGTAGTTTTTTGTGCCTATTCTTAAATTATTTGTTTAAAAAGAAATGGAGATATAAGGTTTTAGGTCTAAATGTAATAAGTTTTGAGTCTCTGACTGTGCGAGTCTGCTGCAGCTGCAGGAAGGAGCTCAGGTAGGTGAAGAGATCAGAACGTCTGCAGCCCAGAATGAATCCTAATGGAGCCGGAAGACGCTGCTTTCACTGAAGTTGCTTATCTGTCCACACTGATCAGGAGTCCGGTCTGAAGGCGAATCACCCAGCATCCTTTGCGGTGCGTCTGAATGGAGCGCAGGGAAAGCTGGAGGCGAAGGTTCACAGTCCGTCTGGAGCGCTGGAGGAGTGCGTCGTCACGGAGCTGGAGAAAGGTCAGCCTGTCGCCTTCAGGGGTCAAAGCAACCTTTAATAAACTGCCTGCTATAGTCATGGTTTATTGTTCAAAAAGACTCAATAAAATAAGAAATTTGACGAGTTTGTTAAAACAAGAATTTGTCATTGAAGCAACAAAGTTTGTCCTTAAGATGAGAATCTGTCAACACAAGCAAGTTTATCGTTATGAGATTCTGCTCCTGGATTTATCTCGTTTTCTAAACCTGAGCTGGTAAATCGTGTTCAGACTCTCTTTCCTTTTTCCAGATAAGTACGCCATCCGCTTCATCCCCAGGGAGAACGGCGTCCACACCATCGACGTCAAGTTCAACGGCTCCCACATCCCAGGAAGTCCTTTCCAGGTCCGGGTTGGAGAACCGGGACAGAGCGGAGAGCCCGGTCTGGTGACGGCGTACGGATCCGGTCTGGAGAGAGGCACCACAGGTGAGTCACCTGTTCAGTCTGACTTCCTGTCTGTTTTCTCAGCCGGTCGACACGTTTAAAGCTGGTATTCAGACGCTTTTAGGGAAACGATTAAATGTTTTAAAGGTTTTGAAGTTGATTTATTTCTTCATAAAGTCCTTATTTATTTTGCATTGAAGTTCAATTTAACATTAGATTAAAACCCTAAATTTGGAAATCATTATCTGTAGTTGAAACCAGATATTTAGAGATAACAAACATATAACTTATTTATTTATACATATGTTTTTCTTTTTGAAGTTAAACCATAGTAAACTGAATTAGTTATTAAAATTATTTGTTAAATGCTTGAAAACTTAGCAGAAGCATTTATTATATATTTTTCTTTTTTTACTTTATCGAACCAGTCAGGAGTTTAAAGAGACGCATTTCAAAAACTAAAATGTTATATTTTAGTTGATCTTGTCGATGCTGTAGAATGAGATATTGACAATAGTAGGCCTGTCGCAATAACCAATAAATCAATTAATTGCATCATAAATTAAAACTAACTCAATCTTTTTATTGAGTGATTAATTGTTTTCCTCTTTTGACCAAAGATAAAAATCTTCAGTTTGGTTCTTTGGTCTCAACTAAACTGATTTTCGGAGGAAGGTTTTGGTTATAGAGACTCTGATTCATTTTATTGTTTCTGTTGTTCGTTTATTTTGGATATTTAAATTGTTTTTTAGTTTCAGTGTTAAATGTTAAAGGTTATTGATCTGAGAATGTTTTCTTGCATTAATATATCATAACTGGAAAATGGTCTCAAAACGACAGTATTATCACAATAACTTCTGGGACAATTTATCATCCAGCAAAATTTATCGTAACAGAAAACCGTGAGCTGAAAATGTCTCGTTTCATTTCCAAATTGTGGTGCTGGAAAAGTTTGAGCATTTGCCTTGAAATGTTTGAAATTGGAAACCTGAATATTTCTTTTTCTGTTTCTGCAGGAACCCAGTCGGAGTTCATCATCAACAACACCAAAGCGGGACCCGGAGCTTTAGCCGTGACCATCGAAGGTCCGTCCAAAGTGAAGATGGACTGCCAGGAAATCCCCGAAGGTTACAAAGTTCACTACACTCCGATGGCACCGGGAACCTACATGATCAGCATCAAATACGGAGGGCCCAACCACATCACCGGCAGCCCCTTCAAGGCCAGGGTCACAGGTACAGATCCGATCCCCACCGGGTCAAAAGCTACACCTTTCACCTTACAGCCGACCTTCTGCGTCTCCTCAGGTAACCGGCTGGTGAATGTGACCAACGCCAACGAGACGTCGACCCTGACGCTGGATCCGACTCTACAAGCAGCCGGCAGCGGCTTCGCTCAGAGCGCCATGCCCAGACCGGGAGACTCGGACGCCAGCAAGGTGCTGAGCCGAGGACCCGGACTGAGCAAGGCCTTCGTGGGCCAGAAGAGCAACTTCTCTGTGGACTGCAGCAAAGCTGGTAGGAGGCTGAGCCGTGCAGCCGCTGTCGACTTTAAAAATCACAATAACTGGAGCTGAGGATGACTGTTACAGAAACGATGGTCCGGTACCGCTGCCATTTCTGTGAACACTTGTAATTGTCTAACTTTCTGTTTAGCATTTTTGCTAACGTTAGCGCTCTTAGCTTCCCCAAGGTCATTTTTCCAAATAAATTCTAACTCTAATTTACATGGCTGTAAACTTTCAGTTGGATAAAATTCAACATCTGTGTTGTTTTGGATATTGCCTATTAAGAATTCAATGACAGTTATATTCATGCTCTTATTTTGAAGGAGAACAACACTGTTTATGCAACAATTTCCTTTCCTGATGCTCTTCATGAGGCTCAAAAAATTTATTCTGTACCCAGAATGCATCAGTGAACAGCTTGATGTGCTTTCTGAGCAAAAACTTACTGTGTTCAATTTCACAAAACTCGAACTACAAAAAATGAAACAGAGTGAGAGGTCTGTTCCAAACAGTCACTTCCTGAAGTGCAGATTGCACAGGACGGTGTGCAATAACAAATTTGGCCTTTTATGAATATTCATTATCTTGATTTGGCCCCAGATGAAAATGAGTTTGACCTCCTGACATAACGGCGGCAGCTTGTCCACATCATCCGTCTCGTACTGGTCGATCCCAACTGCAGCCATTTTGTTATATTTTTCTCTTGCATGTTGGTTAAGAGTGTCAGTAAACTTTTCTGCCTACCAAGATGGCGCGGATCTCTGTTGATTCAGACTAGTGGGAGTTTTGGTTCTGTAATGATATTTCTCTCCTCCCAGGTAAGAACATGCTGCTGGTGGGCGTGTACGGCCCTCAGGTCCCCTGTGAGGAGGTTCTGGTCAAACATCTGGGGAACCTGCAGTACAACGTCAGCTACGTGCTGAAGGAACGGGGCGCCTACGTCCTGGTGGTGAAGTGGGGCGACGACCACATCCCAGGATCCCCGTTCAACGTCACCGTCCCATGATGCACCACGGGAAAAACCGTCGATCAGTCTGCTGCGTTTGCATCCCTGCTGAGCTGGAGAGGAAACATTGACTGCACTGCAGATTACTGTCGAATGAAAACGCTGCTGAACAAAAAAACAAGAATTTTCTGCTTGAACATTTTAATGTAGTTAAAACGCTAAAAAGAATCCCGACACGATCCCAAAACGTTAAACTGGATTTAGGGAAAACAAGCATTAGAGCTGGAATAACAAAGCACTTTCCTGTTAAACGCCTTCTGAGCTGGTTGGTCCACACCAGAAACGGCCAACAGAACCAAATCGGTGCCAAACGGTGATTCTTCATCTCAGTTGGGGAAAAACTGGACTTCTTCCTTTTACTTTGTGAAACTACTGATTATTTTTCACTCCCAGAATTTATCTCTTTCTTGATGTTGCCATAAAAGTTGACTGTTTACGCTGCCTTCAAGCTGCTGGTTGCTGCAGTCCACCACAGACTACTTCCTCACCTGAGCCAGTGGCTCGGTTCTGATCCGTTTCCTCTGTCACCATCATGATCTGAACCGGAGAACATTGAATCTGTCGTGGTGTCCTTAATGCCTTTATTTCTGCTACTTTTGATACAAAAGCTCCTTTTCATCTTAAGGTATCAGAGGGTGGGGGGAACACTTCTCATTTTGTATTGGGGAATGTAAAACTAAATCCTGATCTGATGTACTGTACGTTTGATAATTAAAATAAACTGGAATCTAGAAAAATTAATCGACTCTAAATCTTGCTTTTTTAAAAAAAAAAAAAAAACTTGTAAGATAAATTCTTTAACGTGGCAATATTATGCATTTCCCAGACTCCTGGTTCCATTTTAAGTATGGAACTGTTACCTGAAATTAAAATGTTGCATATATCAAAAATGACTTAAATGTACTTCCTGATTTAACGTCTTGAAATTGGGCCTCTGTCTCTTTAAGAGTTCCTACTTTTTGAAGCTCCGCCTTCAGGAAGTCATCACAACATGGCTTCCCTATTAGCCCCTTAACGTTTTTACCTGCTAGTCTGAAGGAGCAGATTGGGGGAGGAGCTAAGCCTTGAGGGCGGGGCTAGGGCCACCCAGGCGTTTTGCACAGCTGAATGGTTGCCATGGAGATTAAAGCGTTTCTCAAACCTGCATGAAATGATCAAAGTAACACTCCAGGTATGATTTTGATGAGGGAATAAAGTAACATGATGTAATGCATAAAAATAAAGCAGAGCGTAAATTCAGTTTTTCATTAGCTCCTCTTGCTAGCTGCAGTATTGGTCGGTTTGTTAGCCTTATTAGCTTTTCGTCTCTCGCTAGCTGCAGTGTTAGCCTGCTGTGACTCTTGTCTCTTTTTGTCCTGATGTTGTTTACCAGCAGAGCTTCTTATCATTCTCTCAAAGTTTCTTGTGGTCACGTGTCCAGTAAATCATAAAATTTGCCAAATCGTCAGAGTTCACAGGAGCCACCATCAAACGCGACGGTCTCAAAGCGTGGCGCCACCGTTAGTCCAATTATTTAATTTTTGAAGGCAACTTGATGTTGCCAACATGTTCCACACTTTTGGAGCAACAACAGAATCGAGTTGTGAGAGGAGCGTGGGTTTCTATCTGAAGGTCATGTTTTGACTAGACCGGTTTTAGTTTAGCAGGCTGACGTAGCTGAAAGGTTTTCCTGTAAACAGATACTGACCTGATTGTTGAACCTGGATCCAGAGTTGCTTTATTATCTGTAAACTGTTAAAACTATTTCCTTGAATTCAATTCAAGTTACAGTATGAACTGCTTTTATATAAATTAAGCAGAAACATGGTGGTTTAGGATAGTCGCCTTCTTTTCCAATACATATTGGTAATTGATTATTCTTCAGGTTGTGTATTTATTATACAGTGTTTTTTCCGGTTGTCAGATGAATCTGTTAACTGACAGGTTCCTGAAATATTCACATCTGTTCCACGACCTTTTTATATTTAGTTATTTTACAACAAACTACTTTTGACACAGATCAACATAAAATACTTCGGACAGCAATATAACATGAAACAAGCTGGCTGATTTTTTTTTAAAATTTTATTTAAACTGGACAAAGATTTTAACAACAAATACGACTGCAGTTTCAGTACGATCACAATAATTCGCTGCAAAAACATAAAATCTTACCAAGTATGTTGAGTCTTATTTCTAGTGCAATTATCTTAGTACACTCAAAATAAGAAAACTAATTTACAAATAACTTCAGTAAGATATAGTAGCTTATTTTAAGTCAATAAATCTTATTAAAATATGTTAATGTTAATAAAATGTAATTATATTACTTGTATTAATTATATTGAAAGTCATTGATCTTATAACAAATGTCTTGTTATAAAATTATTTTGCTTATAAAATAGATTTTTCCCATGTTATAGGTGAAATTTGCCAGTGGAACTAAAACTTAACGATAATTAAGGAGTTATTGATTTGAAACTAGCTCAAATTTCTTGCTGAGAAAATACTGATAAGTTAGTTTTGTTTTATTTCAAGTGTACGCGGATATTTGCACTGGAAACCAGGTAAAAAAAATTGGGAAGATTTCCAGATTGTTCGGTGTTCATGAGAAACGTGAAATGCAATTTTTGGAGAAAAGACATTTCCTCTGACTGGTTGAAATGTCTGTCCGTCAGACTGACGGTCGGAGGTTTAAGAGGTGGGGAAGATGAGGAAGCCGGTGAAGCTGTGGCTGGTGCTGCTCTGCGACACCACCAGGCCGTTGTACCTGGTTGGCTCCACAAAAATTGTATCTCCGACTTCCAGGTCCAGAACCGCCGAGCCGGACGTGACCAAGAAACCGTCGGCACCGTCGCACAGCGTGAATTGCTCCTTGCTGTCCTTCATCAGCTTCAGACACACCTGGGTGGTGAAATAATGGTGAAACTCAGCCTGACATCTGCAGGTAAAGCAGACGGTCCGATACAGAACCTGAGACTCACTCGGGTCTTTGCTGAAACGTGGAAACTGAAGAAATACACTCCTTTGATTTTACACTGGAACGTCCCGTTTACCAGCGTCTCTCCTTGAAACTGTGGCTCCAACTCAGGCAAAATCACTCTGCAGGAGTTGAAAGCAAATGTTTATTTTGTTCTACAGTTTGTTGGTGTAATAACAGGTTTTTGCTTCAGAAAACAAGTTTAATCTTTAATAGTGACTCAGAGAGCTTAAGAAGAGCTGCCATGCCGCAACTTTAGATGAAAAAACTTCGGCCGGCTCTTCTCACCTGTTGAAGTTAATCGGCACGTTCATCTCTGCTACATTTGAAATGGCTCTCTTGTTGGAGAAGAAGTATTTCTGCTTGTTGGACAGGCTGTAGGGTTTTCCCTTCTCCCCTTTCTGGCCCGGGTATCCGGCAGGGCCCAGCAGGCCCAGGTCCCCCTTCATACCAGGCCGGCCCGGCGGGCCCCGCAGACCTGCCACCCCTTTCTGACCCCTGATTGGCTGACCTCCTTCACCTGTTAAGGAGGTAAACACTGATTAAATGCCTCATCGGTCTGAGTGAAGTTTCCCCACAGCCTTCTCCAAATCTACCAGAACCGGTGTCAATCAACTCAACTACATTTGAGCAGCAACAATTTTTGTTTGTGGTTGTGCTGCAAAATGTTTTGTTTGAGCTACTTCTGCTTTGAAGATATTAAAGTTCAAAGGTCAACCACCCCCCTCCCACATTACCCAAAATCTAACAAAATTGTTGTGGGGGCAACTTCACTCAGGCCTCTAATCAAAAACATAAAAGATGTTTGAAACACCAAACTTCCTCAACTGTGTCACCACAAAGTCAAAATATTATATAGAGTCCAAGTTCTGTCCGGCCTGAGCTCACCTGGATCTCCTATCTCCCCTTTCACACCGTCCCGTCCGTTGGGTCCGTGGGTCCCGGGGATCCCGGGGACCCCGGGGATCCCTCCGGTGCAGGACTGCATGTCCACCGGGACGATGCAGACCAAGAGAAGCAGCCATGCAGTACTGCAGCTCAGCCACTGGGGGGCCTGAACAGAAACAGAAAATAAACCCAAAATATGTGATTTTTACTCAGAATCAGCCAACACAGTCTGGGCTTTCTCCTCTCTGCTTCGGTTCTCTGATGGATTTCCTACCGGGCCAATCCGCGAACAGAACAAGTTGTGAAAAATGTCGTTAATTTTCTTTAGATTTGTGGTCTATCTGTAGTTTTTAATGAAGACAGATGAGGACGTGAACAAAGCCGTTCAGTCTGTGTTGGCCCAAATATTGAATTAACGTTCAGATCAGCTCTTCTCTCTTTGCAGTGAAGGTCGCTTTGTTTACAGCAGACGACTTCCGGTAAGCTTCATAGCCTCAAACTGGCCTTACGTCACAGCAGATGTTAGTAATCGGTAAAATTTAAAACAGGAAGCAATCGCTTCCCAAAGCCAAAGCCTCTGCATGAAGCACATGTAGATTTTGCCAGAATAACTCAAAATAGCGAGAATCTAAACAGTTTATATATATATATATAGTGGAAGAATAATTTATTTTTCACACTCCACAATTTTTTTTCTCAGGCAATAAATAAAAAAGTCGATATAAAAATGTCCAATCTCTTACTTAAATATAGTAATTTCACTTTAGCCACTTATAAAGTAACATGACCTAAATTATCTTAATCTGTGCTGTAATCCAGAGTATTTAGACAAATTGAACATCAACTCATTTTAACGTATCATCTGGATTTTTTGTGGAGTTTTTAGCAAATTAAGTTTAATTTATCTCAGCATAAATTTAGCATCTCTTTGCTGTTATTTAGTAAAATTTATGTCCTTCTGAATGAGTTTTAAGCCCATCAGGGAAACTGCACACATCTCCATCTAGCAACGTTTTTCTTTCACGATTTGAACTTTACTTGATGTAGCACAACATTTTATAAAATATGAGATATACTCACCATTTGCAGTAATGATGTTCGTCGTCCTGTGGTGCAGTAGTAAGACGTTGGAAAGTTGTCCTGCTACGCAGAATCAGAAAGAAAACATGAAGTGAAACTCAAGAGAGCAGAAATCCCTCTGCTGGTGTCATTAAAGCATTAATGCAGTTTTTAGGCTACAACACAGACTTTCACTGTAGGAAGCTGGGAAAATAATAATTTTAAATGTGTTAAATATTAATTTATCACCTGGAGAATACTGAGGGGATTTAATTTAAATAAATCCAAAGTTTAAAGTCCACAGACGCTCGGTCCAGTTCTGGACTTTACAACCTGCCCCGGTGTTTTTTAAAATCCTGACAGAGTTTCCGCAGGAGCTTTTCCACTTTTTATCACATCAGGACAAAGAAATCTTGTAATGTATTTTTATTTGGTTTTAATATCACACACTGACACAAAGTAGCACAACAAGATGACATGAAAGGAAGATTTGTCTTTTTTCTGCACAGTGGCGCAGTTGGTATCACTGTTGCCTTGCAGCCAGAAAGTCCTGGGTTCGATTCCCGGCCCAGGGTCTTTCTGCACGGAGTTTGCATGTTCTGCTTGTGCATGGTGGGTTCTCTCCGGGTTCTCCGGCTTCCTCCCACAGTCCAAACACATGACTGTCAGGTTAATTGGTCTCTCTAAAATAAAAGGTGAGAGATGGGCACCAGAACCCCTCCTGCCCCACCAGGGAAAATGTCAAGAAAATGGATGGATGGAGGAAAATTTTTCTGATTAAAATTCAACAACCTCACTCTGATACCCTTAAATAAAAACCAGAGCAACAATTGAATCCAGAAGCTACTTAATTAATATTGTGGAAAATGAGGGGTGTGAACGATGTTTGGATCAACATCGTGTAACTTCTCCACTCTGATCCCATTGGATAGTTTGAATAATTTCATTACAAATGCTTAACAATGACATCAGAAACACGTGGATTAAACTTAATCAAAAATAGTCAATACTGGGGAATGTAGAAAATGAATTAATTTGTTCAGCGGTAAACCAAACCAGGGAGGGATTATTTTGAGCCAGCTGGTAATTCTCCATTTGTAGAGAACAATTATTAACTGTGAGGTTCCTCAAGGGTCCAACCTGGGCCCACTTTTATTTAACAGTCTGTCCCTCGTAACATGTCACTCTGCTCAAACAAAAACAAAACAACAGAGAAATAAAATTAATAGGATGATTCAAAAACAGATAAAATAAAACAAATGTCCCTTCAGTTATCCTGCAGGCTAACTTTCATTAGTTTTTGTATTTCTTAGCAGTAAATGTCACTTTCCAACATCTTCATTCAATCCTCATTTTTTAAAGTGACAAAGGAGCCAAAGACTAAAGGAAAACTTAAAAACACCTTCAGAGCAGCAGAAAGACTATTGATAAAGATAATTTAAGGCGGTTTGGGGAAACTGGCTGCTTGGAAACGAGGGTTTGAACGGAGACTTTTGCACGATGCGCCGAAACACACAAAGTGTCCCTGCAGAGCCAAAATGGTCACTTTTTATTTTCCTCTGGTTTGTTTCACTGCCAACTCCAGTGAAACTTAACACTTAATGTGATCCATGAGGTCAAAAATTCAGTTCTAGTTAAAAATACATGTATATTAAATTGGATTGTTTGTGGTTTGGTTGAGAAAACCAACCCAGAATGAAAAATGGAAAAGAGGATCTGAGCACAAGAAAAGCTGACCGAGCAGCTTATTTAGTATGTATTGATATAAAAATTGTATCTTGATTCTGCTGACGATATTAAATAATTTGTGGAACAGATACTGAGGTCCATGCAGAGGGCGGGATCCGTGTCTGAGTTTCAGTCAATCTGGACAGGAAGTTCAGAAAAACAGAACAAAATGTTTGGAAATGTTTGGTTTTATATCAACCCTTTATTGCTTCATCATCACTTCTTTATCACGGAGCGTTTTTACCAACTTCCTGTTTAAATATTTCACTTCTGTGTCCACAAACAAAAGATTGCAAAACTACAGAATCAGAATGTCGGGAGGTGAAGCATCAACACTTTTAATCTTCTTTATCCTGAACTCCTCTAATCATGTTATATATACAAAAAGTCCTGCTTACCAGAAAACAACTCTTCTTTTTTTTGCATTATAAAACATCACATTGCATGATTTTTGTTATTTTGATTTTAGAGCTGATTATAATACAGTTATGTTTCCCTGTATTTTCTGAACCAAGTAAAAGCAAAATAAGACAAACAAAAACCCTCAATAAAATGCTTGTATTATGGGGATGATTGTAAAATTACAGTCAAAACTTAGCAGGAAAACTGTAGATTGTTTATCCTGTAACAGGAGAAAAAATATATTTTCAACTCTTCAATCAAACATTTCTAAATGTCACAGTTCAAAGTAAACATCTAGTTTGTGCATGAATGACTGAATGTAGGTTGAAGCGCTTTGGGATCCTCTGCCACAATTACTGGCAATTTACCATTTAGCTTTTAAGCTTTTAGTTAAAAAGCTAAATGTTTTTGTTGAAGCAACATTAAATATTTTGTAAGCAAGCCTTCTTCAAATTAGACAAGTTGTTGTCAATCAAGTCGACTTCCTTTCTGTTGGTTTGTGCAGCAACATTTTTTGTTTGTGCTGCTTTTGCTTTGAAAATATAAATAAAAGTTTAAAGGTCAAAAGGTCAACCATCCTCCCCACATTAGTCAAATCTAACAAAATTGGTGTCAAAGGCTTGTGGTGTGTTTGTGCTGCTTTTGGTTAGAAAATATTGGTGATTTCCTCTGATGACCTACAGAAACATTTTCACTAATATCTTTAAATGATAGCAGCACAAACGTTTGATTTATTAGATTTTAATAGATTTGAAGATGATGGTTTGGGGATCTCCACTCAGGAAAGGGTCTCGAGTGTTATCTCTTCCTCTGGTAAATCAAAATATTCAGTTCCAACTGGAATCAGAAATTAACTCAATGAGAAATCTTAAGAGTTTTTGTTGCCACTCTTTGTTCATAATTTGTTAGAGTGATGAGTTAAAATACAAAAATAAAGGAATGAACGAAAAGGGACATCAGGTTTTAGCAGAAAATCTTTTTACTGGAGACACAAAAGTGATAAAAATCCAACAGAGGAAATTAATTAAACTGAAAAAAAATTGTCAACACCTCAGTTTGGTTTTTCAGTAAAATCTAACAGCAGACACACAAAGTGGGAAAGTAGGAAGAATTTCTGTGGTCGTTATTGTTGCGTCGATGCTGGAGGTCAGTAAGGGTGCAGCAGAAACCCAGAGAAGATGCTGAAGCCGTTTCCTCTTCCTGTCATCCCTCTGTGCTCCCGGGTCTCCAGCCAGACCTCCTGACCCTGAGACACGTAGACGGCCAGCCCGCCTGACGTCACCTGGAACCAGAGGAGACCTCAGTCTGACTGCATGCTCACCGGCATGATGGCACATTTTTAGTTTGATCATGTTTATTTTGCTTTATGTGCATGAAGAGAAATCAATAGTAGTTTCTTGATTTGCAGGAAAACCAGATTAATTCCCAAACAGCAGAAGTTTAACAGTTTCCTGCTCAACTGAATAAACTTGTTCACACAATAATTCAGACATCAGAGTAAATGTCTGCGTCTTGCTCAGGCTTTGGCGGCTACGGATGCAGCGTTTTGGGGAAATTGTAGTCGGTGATTTTACATTTTGTGTCGTTCAACACATTGGAATGACACAAAACGTTTTGTGGAGCCAGATGCAACACAAAAACAAGCCATCATCCTCCTACTACTTCCTGTCGTCTTCTTCAGCGTTTCTGCCAGTAGTAACATCTAGAGGATCACATGACTTGCGTAGCATGAATAAATGAAAAAAGTGCTTAAAAAACCTCCTCATCCTAATAACTTATTATTGAGTTTTTTCAAGATTGCTGTGTTT
The DNA here is from genome assembly GCA_010277075.1 of Poeciliopsis retropinna. NCBI lineage: Eukaryota > Metazoa > Chordata > Actinopteri > Cyprinodontiformes > Poeciliidae > Poeciliopsis > Poeciliopsis retropinna. Next base: position 1,451,955 of record VMRM01000004.1, on the reverse strand, counting down.
CCGTTAAGCAAATGTATTTTTGTAATTTCAATCTGTGCAATAATATGGGAAAGCAGATGCTGGTGGGATCTCAGCAGGGATCCGGAGCCTGCAGGACGATTCCTCTCAGGACTGATTTTGAACAGAAATGACGAACTGAAGAGTCGCCTCCTGCTCTGACCTGTTTTTTGCGGCGGAGATCACAAAACGACGTCAGCAGGTTGTTGTCGAGCTTCAGCTGCACGCAGAGTTTATCCTCCAGAGACGCGTGGTACACAAAGTAGTACATCCCCGGGACCCGACACCTGCATCCCGACACGAGCAACGGCAGGAGGGACAGATTCTTAAACCTCGTCTGGAAAAATCGAATTGAAACCGGAGTTTGAAATGCTCACCTGAAGTGTCCCGTGTCTGTGTTGAAGTCGTTCTCGATGTTGGTTATGACTTTAGTGAACCGAATTGTGCTGCTTTTATCAGGAAACGTGGACGTTCCTCTGGCCACGCTGAAGGCCGCCTTCTGCTGAGCCGACCTGCAGAAAACAGGAAAGTTCTGGTTCTGAAGCTGAGAAATCACATTTTTTACCAGATTTTATTCAGCTAGTGACAGAACTACTGCAATACAATGTTTATTTCCTTATTCGACTTAGTTTAGGCCACATGTTTGCTCGCCTCTAGTGCTTTTCTGGTGGAGGACTATTCTGGCTAAAACGAGGTTGTTCCACCCTACAGTCACCCTGTGCTTGACCAGGAAGTGAAAATGTGATGTTATTTTCAGGTTTCCTTTGATAATTAAAGTGACTTTAATGTGTAGCTTTAAATGAAAATGAGCTGCCTGCTATAGAATAGAAACAGACTTTATTTTCCCACAACAAAAGTTTAACAACAGCTTAAAGTTTTCAAAACAATTTATAAATAACAAAACTGCAATAATGATGAAAGTAATAATGAATAATAATAATGAAGCTTGAGTCTGATTTAATCAACTTTGTTGAATTAAACCTTTTGGTCTTTTAAACTGCTTTAAATAAACTTTGCTGTTAATTTGCTTTAAAAATAAACTGAAATACAAATAACATCATAAATAATTTTCAAAGGGGTTTAATTTATCAGTATAATATAATAAAATCCAGATTAAAATTATTTAAGTATTTGCTGGCTTTGACAGATTTCTTCCTTCTCATTTTCTGGCTGAACTTTTAGTTTAAAATTGTTGGAAGTTATGAAAAATTGTTGAATTTTACACATTAATCTTGTTGATTCCACATAGAAACACCTCCATGTAAACTAAATATTTTAACTATTTTAAATTATTGAAGTGTTATGTTTATTTATCTTTCTCTTGTAAAGTGCCTTTGAGTGTCTGAAACAGTTCTATAAAAATGAGATTTATTATTATTTTTGCTGCTCTGTGTTGTTGTACCTGGCTTCTCCTGGCTCTCCTGGAGGCCCAGGAATCCCTTCGCTGCCCGGTTCTCCTGGTTCCCCTGACAGGCCTCGTTTGCCGGGCGGTCCCGCCAGGCCCGGTTCCCCCTTCAGGCCCTTCTGAGGCCCCAGGCTGCCGATCCGTTCTGCTCCTGGTGAACGACAGTAAGTGGATGTTTTCATTTTATTGTTTCTTCAGAGAACCTGGACCAGATTGGTGCTCCACTACAATCTCACACTAAGAAATAACATTTTAAAGATATATTAAACTAGAAACAGAAATTAACCTGGTTTTTAAACCATTTTGGAAAATATTTAATTTTTCTCTTAAAATAAAGTTTTGCAAACCAGATTGTGTGTACAGAAATGAAGAGAAAGTTGTTTTATTTTAATTTAAAATATCTTTGCACTTTGCTTTAACTTTAACTGTTTAGTCCACTTTAATTGAACTCCAGTTTGTTTGGTGAGGTGTGAATGTGTAATTAAACTCTGGTCCACCTGCAAACCTCGGCCTCGGCTCAGTTGAAGTGAACTCTGGTTCAGTTTGAATGTCTGTGTGAACGTTAAGCAGACTGGCGGCCGCTCCAAAAACAGGAAGTGGACTACAACCCAGGGCATTCTGGGTAAATACAGCCAAACCATCCCACTAGTTTAGCGTTAGCCGGAGAAACAGCCTGTAGCCTTTAGCCAAAGACAAAAGAGAAATCCTACAAACACTCAATTTTTCCAGAAGCAGGAAGTTTTGCTCAGGTTTTCATGTCGTTTCCTTCTGTGGGCTTTGGTGCATTTAGACCCAAAAATGATTAACGCTGCAACAGTCTGCTCTCTCCAGGTTCTGAGTACAATTCCATGATGCACCTTTAAGATTTTATTGTGAAATTAACTGAAAATCATGTATTATTGTCCTTCCAATTCCCAATTATTCACCACATTGTGGTATTTTGGTTTATCGCATCAAAATCCATTGAAATAGATTAAAATGTTTGGCTATAATGTGAAGAAATAACAACGAATTTCAGTGGCATTAGCTACTACTAATGTTTTGCTAATTACCATAAACATAAATTAATATCGCAGCATGAAAATCATCAAAACCATACCACATTAAACCGGATCTGACAACAAAAGGCCAAACATGACAAACGTTTTGGAAACTCTACCTGGATCTCCTTTTTCTCCTTTCTGCCCATCACGGCCGTCTCTGCCGGGAAGCCCGGGAATACCTGAGGAACGCACAAAACGTCACAGAAACACCCCGCAAACAATCCATCCTGATCTGCAACCACCCACACACACCTGGCATCCCTGGTATTGCTGGACACGTCTCCATGGCGACCAGAGGAGGTCCAGCCAATGAGAGCAGAGCTCCCGTAAGGAGAAAACAACGGAGGAGCATGAAGCTAACGAGGAGAGGAGAAAATCAGAGGAGTGGGTCAAATGTGTGAAAATGAAATGAATGGATGGGAAAATGAAATATAATTAGAAAATCAGGTCAAAGGAAGAAACAACAGGAAATATTTAAGAAAAACAGAGAGAAGGGAATTAAGAAGGAAACACATTAAAATGTCTGTCAAAAACTTGATAAAGGAGATAACCATAAAACCAAAAATCAGCATTGAAATAAATTCAATAAAGACGCAAAACGTACCCGATGGAGTAAAAACCAAACTGAAGAGAAGCTCCGAGTGCTGCAGCGGTCGGACGAGGAAGTCAGCATAAAGTGGTGTGAGGAAAGATTTCTGACCCGACAGTTCTGCATTTCTGGGAGGGTACAGATGGCCGCAGAGATCCAGAGACAGAACCGAGTCCCAACAGCAAACCAGTAACTTCACAGACACGGAAAACAGACTTAAACTTCACAAAATGCTCAACAAATGAAGCCGAACATCCAGAATGAAACATTCAGAGACGGTTTGGACCAGAACCACAGGAGGGAATAAGGATTCATCGTGTCTGTCACCAAGTTTTGGTGTTTGAGTTTCCTGTGTGTTTGTGTTTATTATCGCTCAACAGGTCTTGCCGTATTCAATCTTTTATCTTCCATTAATCAGAAAAGTGACTGAAAAATCTGTGTTTCAACAGTGAAACCATGACGACGAACATGGTTCCGTGGTTTCCATGGTTACCACAGTACTGAGGCCGGCCTAGTCAAAGTGTTCAATGACATCCATATAAACACGGAGTGTGGAAGAACCAGTGCTGGTTCTGTTGGACCTCAGTGCAGCTTTTGACATCGTATTTGACCTTCGTTGACCTTCATATATTACTGGAACGGCTGAAGAGTTGGTCCAGAACTCAGCCGGGTCCAGTCAGACATAAAGAGCTGAGATTTCTTTGTTTCAATGGGAAACTTCTCATCGAAGCAGACAGAGGTCACGTGGGGTTCCCCAAGGCTCAGTCCTGGGACCTCTGTGATTCAGCATCTACATGAATCAGATGATACTCAGCTCTACCTCACGATGTCACCTGGTGACTCAAACAGTTTATCTGTTTATCTGAATAAACAGATAAACTGAATAAACAGTTTATCTGTTTATTCAGTAATCAGTTTAAACTGTTTATCTGTTTATCTGAATAAACAGATAAACAGCTGAACAGAAACAGAACTGAAGTTTTTATCGTTGGACCCAAAGAGGAGCGATCTCGAGTCAACGCAGAGCTTCAGGTATTACAGCTGGAAGCTAAAGATCAGGCTGAACTCTGACCTGAACCTTCAGAGCCACATAAAGACAGTTACAAAGTCGGTCTTCTATCACCTGAAGAACATCTCCAGGATCGGAAAACTGTAACACTCCACTTGTGAAAGTAAATCTGTTTTGCACTGTTAAAAAATAAAGTCTCTACTTTACGGTAAAATACGGGCAGCCAGGTGAGCCAAACTTTTACTGTGTAAATACGAGTTTTACTGTATTTAAATGATTTTACATATAAATATGGTGAAATTTTATAAAATCTGTATTCATACGGTAAAATTCTGGTGACCGCAGCTGCTGGTGCTGGAAATGTTTTTTTACAGTGTAAAGAGACACATAAAAAAAGATATTTCCACCAGGGTTGATGTCCAACAATAATACTAATATTGATGTTTTTCTCAGTTTTGTTAAATTCTTCGTTTTATTTCGTCTTATTCATCAAAACAGAGAAGCTAAGCTAAGCTAACAACATGGAGGTTCTGCAGGTCAAACGACCAAAGTCTTTTTTTATTCTCTGTAGCTTTGGGCCGACTCTGGTTTGGTTTTGTTTAAGCCTGTAGGATTGAGAAACACTGGAGCTCCACTATGACAGCAGGCAAAGGTCACCTCAGGCACAATCATCACAATAAAGAGGATGTGCAGAAAAACCAACTTGTTTCGTTTCCTTCGCACAATTAAAGGAAAATGATCTGATGATCGAACAGACAGCATCAGCCAGGAAGGATTGTCGTGTTTTACGAACTCTGGGGAGATAAATATCTCTCATGTTAAAGATACTTTCACACAGCAGGTGAATGACACCCATATTTACTGCAATATTCTGTTTTTGGATTTGTGCCACTTCTAAATGTGAAGCTAAATCAAATATGTGATTATTTTCAAAGCACCTGCAGTCTGAGGTCATGTTGCATTTAACTCTCCTTTAATGTTATTGATGTGAAACTTTCATCATAATTCTGCTTCAGAAGACGCCAGACGCGACCAACCTGGACGTAAAATTATAATTAAGATTAATTATAATTATCTTAACTCCGGGCTGCGACTCAGATGTTTTTCTCTTCATCTGGCTGTAACAGTTTGTTGTAAAGAATGGAGGATAACAACAACAGAAAATAAAATACATCAAGGTTGACGTTAAAAGGTAAAATTAATTATTTTAGTGCAATTAAAAACATTACTGAAATAACTTCAGTGTTTTTCATGAACAAAAAACAAACATTCATGTTGTTTTAGTAGAACAAGAATCTAAATTTAAAATTTTTTAAATTTTGATCAATGATTGTCTGGTAGAGTTATATTTATTACTTTAAATCGGAGGTGACCAAAGTGCGGCCCGAGGGCCAATTGTGGACCTCAGAACAATTTTGGGTGGCCACTGATCAGTTCAAAAATAGCATAAACGTGTTTGGCTGGTTCAGGCAGTTGATGCAGACCCAGAATTTAAAATCAACTTTAAAAAATGGAAAATCTAATGTGCAACACAAAGTATTCAAGGTTTAACTTTTAATTAATTTCTTTAGTAATAGGAACTAAAAACATCCTGCGACAGCCTTTTAATAAACTTGGAAAAATAAAACAAACATGAGTCAGAAACTGTTCCACAAAAGAAAAAAAAAAAAGACAGAAAAGAGAAAAATAATTTGGGATTATTATTTTTATTTTTTCTTTTACCTGGCAAACCTGCAAGAACCTTTTTTGTTTTAAGTCTACAAAGAACTACAGAGCTCTGACTGCTTTGCTTATTTCATTACAATATGGTGTGGTAAGTTTGTTTATTTAGAAAATAACTATAATAAAAAATACGAAACATTTTGTGGCTGTATTCCCAAACATTTTGACACCTCTCCATGAAATGATGAACTTTAGGTTCAGAGTCAGGGGTTAAAAATCGATCAGCTCTAAAATGAGTGAATGTGAAAACATTTGCTGAACCTCAGACACTGAAATCAAAGATGGTTAAACGTCGCAGAACGACTAGCTTTACTATAAACTAGTCGTAATAAAACTAGTTTGAGAAGATCAGGAAGCCGTTGAAGACGATCAGTTTTTCTCTGACGTCTCTTGCGTCGGCGTCTTTCTGGATCTGCAGGTCTTGCTGCTGGTCTCTGTAGGACTCCAGCCAGACTCTCTGTCCCGCCGTCAGCTCCAACACGACTCCACCAGACAGCACCTGGGAAAAACACAGCTCGTCACATCAAGGCCGAGAAGAAACGCTCCGCCTGTCTGCTGCCGTACGGGGGTTTATCCACAGATAAATGTCACGTTTCAGAGGCAGAAAACCGTAAGTCCTGACATATGAAGCATAAATACGTGTCACAGGGTGAATGTGAGGAGTTGTTGCTAACATTTAAACTAATAGTTTAAATGTTTTTCCTGTGGATTTGACTTTATCTGGAGGTTTTTTCATCACTTTTTGGTATCAAACTCAGTTTATTCAAACTTTAGTATGTATTTCTCAGTTGAGGACATAAAAATTAACACAGATATTGGAAGGTGGAAGAAAAAAAATAAGAGAAAAGGAGAAGTTGTGTTTTAAATGTAACTTTTATAAAAACTTTTTTTTTTTTACTTATTTGTTGAAACTGTCATCATGTTGTGCCAGTTTGATAATCTGTGAAAACATTGAGCTCCTCCTCCTCCCACTGCTAACTAGGAATAACTAATCAGAGCTAGAAGGCGGGTCTTGGCGCTGTCAATCAATCTCTTGTGCATGCTGCCTCAGTCTTTGCAGCTTCTCTCAGTCAGCATAGCCTTTCCTGAATGCTAAGGCTAGTTAGCATAGCCACCGGTGATAGCTGATACATGTTTTCTTGTAAGGTGTCTGACCCCCTTTAGCACATGTAGCAGTGCGTTCACGAGGATTATTGGCAGCGCTAAGACCCTCCTCCTGGCTCTGATTGGTTGTTTTTGGTCGGGAGCGGTACATTTATTCAGATGGGAATAATCGTACTGAGAGGAGATCGAGCTTTTACATCGTTCTCATATTATCCTGTCACAAATATGTAGAAAACAGATTTTCTTTAAATAAAAATTAGGTACTGCAGCTTTAAGCCGTATATTGAGCGTAATTTGGACTCTTACCTGATCAGAGTTCCTAGTGTTTTCATCACAAAACACTATTTTCTCATCTTCTCCTTCTTTGACTAAACCCAGGCACATGCTGACCTAAAAACACATGCAGATGCTCAACAACTGCTACATACTCTTGCAGCATTTTAGCCATAATTGCAGTGTAACCAATTAGTGGAGGCATACCTTGGCAATGGAGTGGAAGGTGAAGTAATAAAAACCAGGTGTTCTGCAGGTGAAGATGCCGGTGTTTATGGCGAAACTGTTGCCAGTGTTGACGACGGCCTCCTGATAAGTTATTTTCTACAGGAAACAAATAAACTTTCGGTTTCAGTTATGACTACTATAATAATAAATCCTGTAGAAATGTGACCTTTATCAAACCTGGTTGAAAGGTGGATATTTGGCGACATTTCTCTTCACAGAGAAAGCTGAGGGAGTTTCCTGATTGGACGAACTTTGTCCTGAAAACACAGACACATTAATTAAACCAGCAGTGTCCAAACTTTTTGTTTTGGTTTTGTGGGCCAAACTCAGCAGGTCAGAATACTTCTAGCCCAAAAAAACACTGCTAATAACAGAAAGATTGAAATAAAATCAATTAATTTTGTCTGTTTTTTCTCTTGTATAAAATGTGGATCCAACACTTTAAAATAATTTTCTTTATTGAAAGAAACTTAATCTAGTTTTCAATCCAAAAATATTTGTTGATCCCAAAGGAAAATTAAATGTTATAATTCATATTAATTCAGTTCTTCAGAGTCATAGTAGGTCATGGTGGGTGTTGGCAGGAGAGATCAGCTGTAGCAGTCTGTGTTACAAAGAAACCTCTGACTGAAGACACTTTGTTTTCTCATGAAATTCTTTTTCAATTCTTTTTGAACAAATCTATTCTGTTATACGAATATAGTTTCTTTCAAAACACTCCCTATATTTAATCAAGTTTAATAAATTAAAGTTGATTTAGGGTTATTAAAACAATTTCTACTGTAAGAAAATTATGATGGTTATAATTTTACCCTGATTACCTAGAATAGGTTTGCATTTGAATAATTCTTGAATTGCAGTTGGGGGCACCAATAGAACCGGGCTTAGCAGGTTCTGGTTCTGGAGCATTTCTGTCCAAATTACTGAAATCAGTCTCCATTTCCTCCTCATGAGTTATTTTGGTGCTTTTCTCTGTGAAGTTTGTGCTTGTCAGAGTGTTTGAGGTCAGATGTAGCTTCGCTGTGCGTGCAGTGGACTGTGGGGGCGTTTACCGGAGTTGAGGTTTACCCCCACTGGACCGGGTGGACCGGGCCGGCCGGCCGTTCCTGCTGCTCCCACGTTTCCACGGTAACCCTTTGGACCAATCGGCCCGTGTGGCCCCGAGTTTCCTTTGTCCCCTCTCAGCCTCAGCAGGATTTTTGGGTCCACTGGGCCGTCCACCCAGACAGCTGAGGACAAAGTGAATAAAGCAAAAACAGGGATTGTTCTAGAAGTTGCAGTGTTGCAGCGTTACCCAGAAGGCAACAGTTCAAACCCTGACGTTCACACACATCTGCAGAAATAATTTAATCCATGGTCATTGATCAAACTAAAGGTTTGGTGCAGTTTGGTTCAGTCCAGTGACAGGAGTGTGTTTAATACACATAAAGATGCAACGTAGTCATAAACTCAGAAATATTTAGTATAGGTCAATAATCGATAATGATAAAGTTATGAAATCACATATTTAAGAAATACCTAAAGGTGATTTATCTTGCTGCTTTGAATAGGTTAGGATTGATGTATCTTCATTACGTTTTTGCACAAAATCATTTTTAGATAATGAGATTTTAATCGGCTCAGCTCTGCCTATGTTTTAGGGCGTCCTGTCACTTTAAACCTGCTGCTGGCCACGCCCCTCAACTCAACGTTTCCTCTAGCATGTAAAAATAGCTGCAAACAGATGCGCAATAATACAACGGTACGTTTGAAAAATGTAGAAAGGGTTTTTCTGGATGGTAAATCAACAACAAAATGCACATCTTTTCCAGCAGCCATTGTACAGCGCTTACAGCAGTAAAACCAACTGACCAAACATGCTGGAGCTCATCTCAGGTTGCTAGGTAACAGGCAATAACTTATTCCCAGCTAGTTGGTTTTTTTTAAGCACTTGTTTTGTTTATAGTAGCAGTAGAAACCCAAGTGGAAGTAAAAAACATGTAAACTATGAATTTTGCGTAAAAGGTCCCTTTTTTAAAAAAATCCTGTATGACTTGGGTTTCAGCAGGAAGATGCTACCTGGCTCTCCCTTCTGGCCTTTCATCCCAGCCAGCCCGTCTCGTCCAGGAGGTCCGAGTTCTCCTGGATGGCCGTTACAGTTCACATCGCATTCGCCGGCTGACAGCAGCAAAGCAACAGCGGACAGAACCGCACAGACAAAATCAGCTCCCATGGCTCCAAACGCTGGGGAGAGAAAACAGGAACCCAGGCAGGATGATGAAAAGTCTTGGTTTCACGTTTATTTTAAAGTTTAATGTTAAAAGAAAGGTGTCTACAAGAAGCAGCAGCCAATATGTGATCAGATTACTTTTGATTTGCTTATGTTGCATCTGAAAAAAACAATTCATGCTATAAAACTATAAAAACTTTATAGTTACATTAATAATTACAGAAGAAAAATCTCATCCTTGAATTGTGAAACACAGATATATTTATCCAAACTTAACATTTTGGTTTTGACACAAAATGGAAATTAAGAACTGCTGTATGAAGGAATGCAAATTTATACTATTAATGTAAAAAAACAAAGAAAAATATTAGAAAATAACATTTTTTATTTTGAGTGTCAGTATATATTTCTATCCAATAAAGGAAGTTACTTCTTTAAAGTCAAGCAGCAGTGTTGTTGCAGATGGATTAAATGCATAAAAACTTCTATCCAATGCTTTTCTTCAAAATGTTTGCCTGTTTTATCTTAATGTTCAGAATCAGGAGAAACCCTCTTACCGGCTGAGATCTTCCAGGTTCGTAAGAGCAGCAAACAGATATTTCCTCTTTACTGAACTGAAGATTTGCTGACTTACTGAGATCTGCAGACGTGCTCATGTAGCACAAACACCCAGACAGAAAATGAAACCCATGAAGAAGAACCACCCAGAGCTGCTGCATTAAGATGTTAGTAATTTAAATGGGTTTAACTCCTGCACTCCTGAAATTAACAGATTAATTCTAATTATAAATCAGTTTTTTTCCTTGTGAAAAATCCCATCTTTGATTCACATCTAAAAACCTTCCAGCCAAAAGTCCAGGCACATTTGGAATAAAACCTCAAATCAGTCTGCAACTTTCTTATTTGTGCACAAGAGAAAATTTCTAACTTAAGACCCTTTAAAACTGAAAAATCTAATTTTACAAAGTCTGACTTATCAAATATTCAAAACAGTTTAAAGGCAGAAAAACAGAAACACTCCCCACCTTTAAACATGAATTATTTATATATTCCTGTGAAACACCATCATCCCAGCAGTGCATCTTGAAAGCTTTCAAATTAGCTGTAAATGTTAGAGCTGTGGCGCCACCGTCTGGTCGATAATATAATATCTGTTCAATATTATATCGACTTCCTTTAATAAGCAGCTCTGACAAAATATTTAACTTTCAAAACATTTCAAGTCCAACAAAAAACATACAGTCAAAGTGTATTTTCAGCTTTTATTTTGTTTTTTTTTTCTCTAAGAGTTAAAGTAATTTGTTCCCATTTATATTTTCTGGCGCTCAGGTTTTACATAAACCAGAACAATGGTTCAGCAAAGGCGGCTATTAAATGCATGTTGGAAACTTTATATGAAAGGAAATTAGCCGTCCAGCTCCATGGATTCTTTGGCTTTCTGAACATTGTGATCAACAGCTGCCTCTAAAACCTGAACCCAGGTCAGCTCTGCTTCTCCGCACACATGGCTGGATCTGGAGGGTGAGCACAAGTCAAAGCTGTCATCACTAAAACAGCAACATTTATCACAAACAAATCATTTTAATGCCGGATTAAAGACAACATGCTGAAAACAAAACATTACACTGAAAAAAGATTGTTCTAATTACCGTAGCTGATTTTAAAGGTGACTACACTGAGGTTTAGTTAGAAAAAAACTCAAACTAAACTATGTATTAATATGTGTACTTATTAATTAGTATGTTCTTAATCTCCAGTAAAGTTCATATATTTATGTCTGAACACTTTGCGCATGTGAAACCAAACGTCCACACACATTAACATTACCATTAAAGTTGATTGTTCAGTAATAATCTCACCTGGGTGTGAAATGGAGCTCAGCTTTCTAATTTTATCTAATTTTAAGATATTGACTTAAAAAGACAGTTACTTTTTCCTAAAGGGTCGGGAGGTTTGGATTGCTCTTTCCTCTTAATAAATTTATTTATTATTTGAAAACAAAAATCTTAAGTATTTTTGACTAGTTTCTTGTGCAAATATCTCAGTTCACTTCATACAAGATAAAACTAACTTACAAGTAACTTTTCAGCAACATGTTGGAACTTGTTTCAAGTCAGTAATCCCTTAATATTTATAAAGGAAAAATACTAGTACCATTGAGAGATCATTTCACTTATGACATGAAAAAATGTCTTATTTGTTGTAAAGTGTGGGTTAATCATTATGATTATTGTAATGTTCTGCATAAATATCACAATTAAGTATTTTCTGTGTATCATGCACTCTTGATTTTCACAGATACAAGCTACTGTGGATAAGTAAATATTACCTAATCAGGTCCAAAAGTTTTCTTAACGTTGCTGCCAATGCAGACATCTAAATGGAGAAAAAGAACGTTTGTTATTCTTCAAAAGAATAAAAAACAAAAACAACTCAATGTCAATGTTATGGAAACACATTAAATATCAAAAATGTCTAATTTTTAAGATTCAGAAACAACACTGTTATTAATTTGAGAGAGAGTAAAGAGTTTTATTTTATTTTTCAGACAAATGCAGGGTTGTCTTACGTGGTTTTCCACTCTGCTGTAGCTGATGGGTGGGTAGAGACAGAGGGTGAGATCGTCCACACTACGAAGGAAAACATCAACGCTGAGAGAAATATCTTCATGGGAGTGAACAGTCTAAAAATAACTTTTGATGTCATACGAAGGAAAGTTAAAAAACAATACAAGTCCAAACATCCAGCAAATAACTTGAACCTGCTGACACAAACCAACATATTTTGATTTAAATTTGTAATCCAAACAGCAGGAGTCTGTTTAGTTAATGTACCATCATTCACTTTTTCCATTTAGTTGCAACTTTTTTTCATTCTCTATGTCAAATCCAGCAGAAACAACAACACCGTCTATTTACCTGGGGCTGATTTCCCGGCTGATGTCGGCCAGGTCGTCCAGCTGAGCGACCTTTTGAGGTTCGGTAGTGTCACTGTTGTCCTCGACGGCTGACCTGAATTTCCTCAGACAGGCTGCAGCTGTTTCAAGTACCTCCAGACATGCTCTGATCACCTGCTGGTCCTTCTCTGACAGGGACATGTCCTGGTGGCATTGAGGAACGTCATGATCAGAGTTGTCTTCTGGGTCGTCAATGACGCAGTCCTTGAACGGGTCCTCGGGTTCGGATAAGACCTGTGAATGTGAAGGAGAGAGCAGCTGTTGATTCTAAGCAATAAATCTGAGTTATTGTGTAAAAGTTAGGTTATTAAATAATTGTAATAAGGACAAAAACAAAGAAAAACCTTTGAAAAGCGTGTTAGTGTTTACCTGTTTCATTTTCTCAACGGCATCTTTTATAACTCCAGACTGAGACGACACAACGACCAGCAGGGCTTCCTTATTGTCTGTAAAATACACATTTTCCCCAACAATAAACATGTTAAAATCTCTGAGTTTCAAAGTAAGTAAAACAAACTGCTGATCCAGACAGTGGTAAAACAAATTGAACCCAATCTGGACATCTAACGTCTTCTCTTTAGGATTTTCCTTTTAGCCAAATATCAAAATACTAACTAATTATGCTAATATCCTATTTAATACGGGAGCAACATTTCTTAATGAAAATGATCAATATTTGGGTTTGAAGGGTTAAAGGTGTGAACACTTATGCAATCAGCAGTTATTTATTTATTCTCCGGATGTTTTCCAGTTTAATTGTCAGAATGTACATTATAGTAAATATGAAAATGTTTCTTTAGTGGTGTTGAGAGTAAATAGTTCTGTGTTTTTCCTTCTATCTAATTTTAGTTAGTTGCAAAGCTAAAGCTAAAGGAAATGACATGTTAGCTTCAAAAGGGTTAAAAGATGTGACACCCTAGGGCCTAGGGAGCGCCCTCGTTAGGGCGGAGCTTAGTTGGAGGCTAACAGAGAATTACCATCTGTTTTTGGGCGCCATTTTGTCCTGAACATCGGATGAGTGAATGCGACGTCCTGATACGAACAAGGGGAAGAAAAACAACAACCATGACGGACCGATAAGTTGTTAATATGCTGGTTCCGGTCGGATAACAACTTGAAAAGTGTAAGCTATGCTACATCGTTAGCATTCATGTTTTTCTGCTAACACTGAGCACTTCTTCTTTTTATGGCGATTGGCAAAACACTGAGAACGCTGACGCTATTGCGCCCTCTACTGCGCATGCGGGACACTTTCAGGTCGTTTGCCCCTTTCACACTGGAGAACACATACGGCCGCATATATTTTGAAATGTAAATGATCAAGGCAAAAAAAACAAAAAAACACCAAACAAACAAACAAAAAAACAACAACAAACAAACAAAAAAGAAGCAAAAAACGATTTGACAAAAAATAAAAAATAAAATACAAAATCGGAAATGTGTCACTTCAGGCTGATGTGTGAACGCAGCCTAATTGATTCAGTCATAAGTGGTCACAAATGGCCTTCACTGTCTGTCAAAGGTAAATAAATATTCTTATTCATACATAATTAAATGTGGAAAATTGATACATACTTGCAAATATTTTACTCTCAAAAGAAAATATAACTATTTGAAAACTAGAATCATTTCAGTCAAACAAATGCTGATGTTAATGCAGGGATATAAAAAAAATTCACAGCTGAGTTTTGCTTTATTTGTTTCTGCTTACCTTTTGGTAGCCGAGCCAAGCGATCACAGGCAGACCAAACTTCTCTAGTGGTCGTGATCTGCTCCTGGGTCAGGCTGAATGGCAGCAGAGAGAAGAGCAGATAGAGGGAAATGATGAAGCTGCACACAAAGGAGGGAAGATATCCAACAACTTCCTGTTTTTTTTTCCTGGTAAAAATAATATTTACAATGACGGGCTGCTTGCACACAGCCCTTCTCTAGTAATGGGTGGCATATTTAGTGTAATTTGCTTTGTGAATCCAGTGAAAAAAAGAAAAAGAAAACAGCAGCCACAGATTTTGGAGGCTGGCTGCTTAGTAATTCCTCCCATGGTGTTTGTGTGATAGTGATGTGTGCACCTTTGCAGTGGTGAGCTGATTATAACATCCACCAGCCGTAAAACGCCATCCAGCACCTCCACAGTGGCGTTCCTGACCTGTCGCCGTAGCGTCACCCCTGAGACACAGACAGGACTAAAATACTCAGCCAGACCTACAGAGCAGCCGCAAACATTAATCACTCTTCAGCAGAGGTAGGCAGAGTACCCAAAAAAGGTAACCAGGTAAGAGTAGCACTGTTTCAACATATTTTTACTCAAGTAGAAAGCAGCCGTGCAAGAAATTACTCAAGCAATAATAAAAACATATTTAGTAAAAAGTTTACTCAAGTACTGATCAAATTATGAAACATTTAATATTTAAAAATTACATATTCAGACGAACCAAAATATGACAATATGTGCACATTTTGTCATTTTAAGGACCAAAATGACGAGAAACAAAAAAATTACATTTTTCCAAATCAGTTTTTCAATAAAAACCTTATGAAACTTTAATAAAAACTGCAGCTGTGTGTCTGGTTTGGTGACGTTTTGGTTAAAACATGTTTGTTTTTCATTCAGTGGATAGAAAATCCAGAAATTTTACTCAAGAGTAGAAATACTTTTTAATAAAGTTACTCAAGTACAGTAAAAATACTCCTAGAAGTAAATTTTTTCTAAGAATCTATTCAAATAAATGTAATTGAGTAAATGTAGCTACTATCTAACTCTGCTCTTTTGAAACTCAAATCTACTTTAATTTGCTAAGAAAAAATAAACTATACACAGTTTAAGAGTCACCTTGGCTTTGAGGTAGGCAGGAGTAAACTTCACTCAGAGTCAGGGTGCTGTTTATTACAGACACTAAAAGCTTTTCTCCATCCTGCAACACCTGCAAGTTTGTTTTTAGGACACAATCAGACATTTATATGGCAGTTCAACATGGAGAAAATCAACAGAATTCCTGAAACAAACAACTTAGAACAATTAGATGCTTTCAGATGATGCCTCAATGAGCAGAATTTTGTGTAAAGATATGATTATTTGTGCTGAAAATAGCAAACTGACTTGTAAAGATGGCTGAGCGGGTTTTGAGGAGGCCATGCTGAGCAGTGTTGCCGCCATTGACACAGCCTTCACTCCCTGGTCTGAGGAAAACGGAAGAAAAATGTGGAAACATTTTCAAAGTATTCAATAGATACGAAATTATATTTTTATATAAAAGTCAAGTAGTGCTTTATTGTAATGGGAAATAATGTGTGATGATAAAATGCCATAAATGAGCTCTGTTCTGAAACAACTGGGATTGTATATCTCATCTTATTGTGACAAAAGATGGCCACTAACAAGATGGGAGGCCACTTTAAGCTACATGGGGTCTGGAAAATGTAGATTTGTTAAGAAAACTCAACTGAAAGTGTCCCAGAACATGGAGAGATCGAATGGTTCACCCTGATCTCCTGATTCTCCATCTAAAGAAAAAATACAGAAAACTCTCTTTCGCTGGGTTATAATATAAAACCTTTTACTACGTCATGGATTAACACATAATAAATAGTAGCAGAGACAGGCCCACCTATATTAAACTTAAAGGAAGTTAGAGTTAAATTGTTTTTGATATTTTACATATTCACCAATTTTATACTTCTATTTACCAGCAAACTCAGCAGCTACACATTTTTACAGAAAATGGCCTTTTTGTCAGTAAAAAAAGGTTCTTGACTTAAAAACACTTTGATTTAGAAATAGTTTCCCTAAAAATACTTTATGAATTTTTGAATCAAAATACTTTGATTCTTAAATCAAAGTATTTTGATCTGTTTAGTTGTTTTTTTTCAAAGTACTCTGGATTTTTAGAATTTTTTTGGCATGCTACATTTAAACCTCTTGTCTGTTCAAAGATGCAGTCTCAACAAATATCTATAACAGTAATACAAAGATGAATTTGGCTCATGATCATAGCTTGTTATTTAGGAAATGGCATTTTCACCTAATTTTTCACCACCTTGAGCATCTTTAATTTGCTATAGTTTAAAAACTACGGTGCAATAAGACGCAGAACATTGACTTTATTGAATTTTTACAAATCAAATAAAGATTTTGCAAATTGCAAACTGGGTTTTCAATATTCCACTATCAGTACATAACGTTCTAGTCCAGGTTTAAAGAGCCTAAGTAGTTGCAGTTTTTAAACTGAAGCAGATAACAGACGCTCAAGGTAGTGAAAAATTTGTTGAACTTGACCTTTAGAAATTTCCCAATTCAGAAATTTATCTTGGCTTTATGACAGTAATTTAAATAGAAGGCACATAAAAATTCTTAATTTACATAACGTAAAACTGCAAAACCAAAAATGCATATTGTTTTTGTTTAAAATGAAAGGCAGTTAATTATGATAATGACATACCATAGATATGTTTTTGTATGGTCTGCTAAGATTGGAGCTATGAAATATGAAAACAACAACGTTGGGGTAAATAAAAAGAGTTGACGGGAATATACTAAGAGACAAGTAAAAATTGATTTTAAGAGACACCCTATGCGGTTTTAAATGCTAGCTCTAAATTAGCATGCAATGTTTTTGTTTTCATTCCCTCCCCAATAAATAACTTGTCATATTTACCTCTGACTCGGTCTCTGATGCACTGGATGGAGTTTAGTGCATTTCCTAGAGGCACAGCCAACACTCCCGTGCAGCTTTCAGTAGCCATAAGGCCGAAATGAGATTATAGCACCTAGCAACACAACTGTTGTGTAACTGATAACGAGCTTCAGATCCCAGGGGGGGGGGGGCACCCGCCCCCCTAGGATCTGATTGGCTCCCTCTCCCCGTCAGCACCACGTCATTCCAATACAGTATAAGCCACCCTAATATGCAAAGAAGAAAAGCAAAGCAGATACTCCAAGCGATACCTCTCCCTCTTGGCCCCCCGACTTTAAAAGTCTAACTCCGCCACTGCTTCTGACACATTGATCACTTCCGGTGCGGAGGCAGCAGGTTAGCAGCAGCAGCAGGTTAGCAGCAGCAGCAGGTTAGCAGCAGCAGCAGGTTAGCAGCAGCAGCAGGTTAGCAGCAGCAGCAGGTTAGCAGCAGCAGCAGGTTAGCAGCAGCAGCAGGTTAGCAGCAGCAGCAGGTTAGCAATGGCGTTTCGACTGCTGGACCAGCCGACAATAATTATTGATGATGTTTATCGAATTAATATAAGAAACATCAGAAAGTCTGATGTGAAAATGTCCCAAATTGTCCGGTGCCCACGAAGAAAAAAAGAAGAGAAGAAGAAGAAAGAAAACATGATAGAAACAGAGGTACAGTAAAACTATGATTAAATTAGCTGTTGGCTGGCAGAATGTAGCTTAGCAGCTTGGCTAGCTAGCCAAACACGAAGCTAATCATTATATAACCTAGCCAGTGTTTTCTGCTGTCATGATAAACAAATGTGTATTGCAAAACTGAGAACACACTACAAATTTATATTAAAAAAATATTTATTATATTTTTTAATAGACAGAGCTGAAGATATATTACTTTGATACATTGT
Organism: Poeciliopsis retropinna; assembly: GCA_010277075.1. Classification (NCBI taxonomy): domain Eukaryota; kingdom Metazoa; phylum Chordata; class Actinopteri; order Cyprinodontiformes; family Poeciliidae; genus Poeciliopsis; species Poeciliopsis retropinna. The sequence goes on along the minus strand of VMRM01000004.1, from coordinate 1,433,852 downwards.
ATAGTAGTCAGTGTACAGCTTGTACAATAGTGTAAGTTTACAACTTAGCAGACGGTTATGTTGACACAGCAGGTGAAAGCGACTCCATCAGATCAACCTCCAAACAAAATCCAATTCTGGAATTAAATCGGATACATATCAATCAATCAATCAAATTTTATTTGTATAGCACATTTCAGCACCAAGGCATTTCAAAGTGCTTTACATCATAACAAACACAAAAACATAGTCATGCAACATAGAAATAACAATCAAAAAATGACATTATGTCAACTTCCATCATTAAATTTATAATTGATTATGTTTAAAATACAATTCAAAACAGGTGGGTTTTTAGTCAAGATTTAAAGGAAGTCAGTGTTTCAGCTGTTTTACAGTTTTGTGGAGGTTTGTTCCAAATTTGTGGTGCATAGATGCTGAATGCTGCTTCTTCTCATTTGGATCTGGTTCTGGGGATGCAGAGCAGACCAGAACCAGAAAACCTGAGGGTTCTGGAAGGTTGATACAACAACAGCAGATCTTTAATGTTTTGTGGTGCTAAGCATTTCAGTGATTTGTAAACTAACAACAGTACATAGCTAAAAGTTTCCAAAGCGTCTGCGGTCTGGACAATCATGTCTCAGAAGCCAGACGCTGTTAGTTGCGTATTATTTTTATCAGCTTGTCTTGTAAATCTTGTGACGATACTGTCTGCTTCCATCGCTGAATAACTTCGATTCATTGACTGCGGCGTCCATTATTACTTCCGTAAACAGAGCTTTGCGGTGTGACGTCTACGTTCTTCTTCTGCGCATGCGTGTCATAAATAATTCTCGCAGAACTCTGATTGCGGTTGGATTTAATTAGTAGCATAAATGACAAGATAGTTGGATATCAGTAAAAATTGGAATTGAGTATAAAGACCTATTGTGTGAACTTAGCCATTTCCCCACCACCACAGGACTTCTTAGACACTCAATATGTTGAATTTGTACTGAATCAAATGTTTTGTTTTGGCTTGATTGTTGTGGAGAAATACAGGAGATACAACGGAGAGCAGGTGTGTTAAAGTTAGTGTTGCTACTCTCACTTTTCCCCTTTTCTTATTACTGGAAGTAACCAAATCAGTTTATGGTTGACTGTTTTCAGATCTGGGATTTTTAGAGCAAAGTACAAAACCATGAGTCAGGCTCGCTTTGTCCCTTTCTGTTTTCATCGTTAAGATTGAGCCCTTGTATATTGTCTGTCAGACCTGCAAAGGAAATAAATGTAATTAATTCACACAGCAAGATCCATATGAGTGGAACAGAGTTGTCACTGCAATGCATGAATGCAGAAAAAAAGTACATTGCTATCCGTTTGTTTTGCTAATAGAAGTTAGCTTGGCCACAACAATTATCTAATTTCACTGCAGTGTGTGGACTTCAACCCCCTTTTTACACTTAACATCTCACAAAGGCTGGAGGAATGAGTCTTTATGGTCAAATTATAATTTAACTGCAGGAACTCCCTCAGAAAAATCTACATTTAATAACATATCTTAGTGAGGTAGCTTGAAATCCTTTTATTTGAAGTATAAGCCAATTTTTAAAAGCTATTTATAGAATAAAATATATTTTTTTACTGTGATTATGATGATAATAATAATTATTTTTGTTGTAATTAGGACATCTTACCATCACCATCATCTTGTTGTCCCACCAAAGTCTTCAGCTCCACCTCCACTGGGTAATGGTCGCTCACTTTCAGAGCCTGAAACAATAGAAATAATGAAACTTTGAGATTATGAAAATGTCTGAGCTAATTGTAATTCTGGATTAACTCAAATATCAAGGGAAAAGGTAAAATTACTGGCGATGAATTTTAGCTCCATAATCAGATTTCAGTAGTTTATCTGGTATTTGGATGAAATGGAAAACAAATAATTACAAAAACATGAAAATAAGAGCAAACCTGCTCATCGGAGAGCTTGTAAGCTTTCTGGAAGTTGAAGGCTTTAGCAGATTTTGGAACAACAGCCTGAAGCATTTCGTCTCCATAAACAACAATTCTGAACAAGTAGAAGAAGAATCACCAAAGCAAACAGCAGGGAGTCACAGGATGATCATTTACGTCTCACTCCTTCTCAGCACAGAAGTTTCTAAAGTTAAATCAGACGAAACTTCTCTTGTTTTGGATTAATTAGTCGTACAAACAATCTAAATATTTCTTATATATGGCTCTAACGGAATCACCAAAGTTATTACCAAACTTCTTTTAAGCTTTAACATCCTGGCTGATGTTTTTAGATGTTGCTTTGATATTTCCCCATACTCTACATTTAGGATGGAAAAATCCTAAATGTAGGATTTTTTTTTCTGTTTTTCCTCCAAATGTAACAATGGTGATTATGGCCAAACAGTTCAACTGTAGTTCATCAGACAATGAAACATGTCAAACTGTAATCTGGCTTTTTATCTTTCTTTTGGAGTAATGGCTTCTTCTTTGCTGAGTGGCGTTTCAGCCACTGTTGGTACAGAAAATGTTTCTCTAGCTTCAGCAGCATCTTCACAAGAACTTTGGCTTCTATTTTGGGGTCAGTTTGCATATTTTGGACCAGGACCCATATCTTTCATGAGTGCTATGATGGTTGGACATTTCTGTCATGCTTATACTCCCGTATAATTGTTTGAACAGATGAATGAGGCGCCTTCAAGTATCTGGAAATTGTTCTCAAGGATGGACCAGGCTGGAGAAGCTGCACAGTTCTCATCCACAGGTGAGCCTCAAAATAACTCAAATCTGTCAGTTTACCAATCAGAGGTTTGTGGAAGGAACCATCTGAATTCAACAGAAATCATCCAAACGTCTTTTGGCACTTGACAAATAGTACGGAGCCCTCTAGAGGACATGGGGAATTTATTTTTTTCTTCTGTGTTTCCTCACAATAAATTAGCAAATACACCCTGGTCTACTTTGTGTAAATCAGTGATAATAAATGTCAATTTAAATTAGCAAATACTTTTACAGAGCCTCAATGAAAACATGTTTCTACATTCTTAATTCTTTGGTGCAAAACAAAAAAACTGGTTGGAAATTGATCTGTCCATGTTTCTTTGTGTACATTTGAGATTGAACCGCACATGAAAATGGATCTTTATTAACCAGACTACCAACACAAAAAAATGACAAAACTGTTAAATGACTTTATTACCGCGTGAATGTAACTCAAAAATAGTCCAAATAGTATAAATGTATTTTGTCTTTCCTTCTGTCTTACGAAAAGTTTCTGTTTGTGTAAAAAGAAATGGAAAGAGACAGAAATCCCATGTTGTGCTTGTTTTGCTTTTGCATTTTACACATAAGTATTGGTGCATTTGTACCTTAAAAACATATGTAAAACTTCAGATATCTCACAAACAAGATTGTAACACACTCTACAAAAACCTTACATTGTAGAAGAAAGACTTTCAAGTGTTCAAGATGCTGCTGATCCAAACAGTAAATTATTGTGAGAAAACACAAAAGAAAAACATTCCCCCATGTCTTCTAAGTAGCCCATAAAATATTAATAATTTTGGTAATTGTAATTATAAAACAAGAGAAATTTGGTTTGATTTAATGCAGTGGTTCCCAGAATTTGGGGTGCGCCCCCTGGAGGGGGGCCGTGCCATTGCAGGGGGGCGCGGGGAGCGGTATGGATGAAAAAAATAAAAACAATTACACAAAAGTGTTTCACTGTAAAGATGGTTTGTAGTTTGTTTTGTTGCAACCTGGAGTGTGAAATAAACATCAGTGGAGTTTGAAAACAAAATGTGTGTAAAGGTTTATGACTGATTGAACGATGTGTGCCCAGTTGATTTTGTTTTTCTTTTTTGGGGGGATTTTATTGTAATCCATAGGGGAGCCCAGAAAATCTTTGGGAACCACTTATTAAATGTAAGAAAATTAGATTTTTTTTTTATTCGGTGCATATAAAGTTCTGGTTTTATCTGTTCATGTATGCATAAATATTGAGGTTTTATGAACAACTGCTGGTTTTACCGTTTATTCTGAGAAGACGGATGGATGGTCAGTTTCTACCTGTCGTATGTGTTGCTGTTTTTGGGGCTCACTGTTGTGTCCACATCATCTCCGATCAGCCAGTGGAAGTTCGTGTCGCTGCGAATTCGGATGGTCTTCAGCTTCGTCTTGGGAACGTACGGTCTGTTGGCGTTAAAGTCGCCCAGGATCATCACGTTCTGTGGTGGACAGACAGGAAACCTTAACCAGTGTCACCAGTTCAAACTTTGTTCCCCATATGGAAAAAATAAAACACACCTTTTCACTTCAAGGGTTTTAAATGTGACAGTGTAATAAATAAAATCTAGTCTTAACCATGTACTGAAAGTATTTCAGCTACTTCTGTATGAAACTGCTTTTTAAAATATTTACTCAGTATATTTACCTCAGTCTTCCACTTTTTCTTAATGTGAACGAAGAGGTCGTAGAGTTCGTCCAGTTCCTTCACCGCGTCTTCTGGTTTGGTGTGAACTGGGATCATCACCAGATCTTTCAGAACTGCGAGGAGAATCAGACAGAAATAGTTTTATTTTTAAGGTTGCGGTCATTTGTGGATGTTATTAGACTTTTAAGTATATTAGTGTACATTATGAGACAGTTATGATTTTTTCACCTGTATTTAAGCAACTGAATCGAAGGATATACGGATCTCTGTCAATGTTGTCCTGTCCTTTAGTCTTCTCATCATCAGACTGGTACGTTCCCACCAGTTTAACCATGTCATTCCTGCATGCACAAACCATAAACTTTTTTTTTTTATAAAGCGCTTATTATTAAACCACAAAAATGTATTTTAGGACATTGGGAATATTAGCTCTGAATGGTGTGATGTCGGCCTGGTTTCAAATGACATTTTGAAAATTCATTGTCAACCAGTTCCTGATGTAGATCAAAGAGGTTCAGCAAACAGCCCAGCGATGACCTTAATCAGAAAATACACCTGGGAGTCGTGGGCAAAGAAATGGAAATAAGAAATGAATGAAAATGACACCAAAAGGGAATGGATTTAAAATAAAAGAGAGAGGACCAAGAATGGAGCCTTGCGGTACTCCTCAAGGGAGACGAATAGAGAAAAATCCAAAGTTATTGATAAAAGCAGAAAAACCTGAGAAGTTGGACCTGAACCATTTCAGAGGTGAACCTGTAATGCTGACCCACATCCTCATTTTCATCCAGGAAAGAATTTAATAATTTCTGGACCGTTTGACAAAACAAACAGAAACGGGTTTGAAATGTGACAATGCATGAAGGCTGGATTCCTCTAGCAGATGTTTCTTATCCGCATGCTGAAAACTTTGTGGAACAAAACCAGATGTTAAACTGGTATTAATGATTTTGACCAAGTGAAGGAAGAACATTAATAGACAAGTGGAAGCATTATAACTTTTACTTCTGAGCATTATAGCTAAATCAAATGCATTTTGCTTAAGATATAAGATAATTTATAGTAATAAAAATACAGTTTTGAATATTAACACATAGCAAACTGTTTTTTTTAATGAAAACCATCAACTATTTATCGATTTGTATTTTCCTTAACTTACCACAGAATTTGCTGTTGAAAAATCAACTATTTAATCTGAACTTAGCAGTTCAGATAAAAGATTTTCAGTTAAAAACCAGCATTTATTTTATTTCTTATAGACTGCTTTTGAAATAAATTGATAAATAAACTGATGTACTTGTTCAGATCAGTCAGATTTTATTTTCTCATCTTTACTGGCAGTTTGTGAAATAAATTATCCTCCTAATGAATGAATGAATGAATGAATGAACTGTCACCTGTACAGGAACATGAACTGCTCCTTGTAGCGCGTTCTGCCCAGGCGAGTGCTGATTGTCAGACTGTAGTGACGTTTCCGTCTGGGTCTGCGGAAACAGACATGTTGCCATGATCAAAGTTTATGTCAGAGAAAATCAGTGGATTAAGCAGACTCCATTAAGTTTTGAGGCATCAGGGTCAACTAGGTCTATAAATTATGGCTGAAGGTTTTTAGAGACCAGTTAACCCAACAGTGATGGTTTTGGATTGAGGGAGGCTGAGGGAGCATCCAGTGAGAACCAATTCATGCACGAGGACAGGAGTGTCAGATTTATTTTAATTTTGGGCCGAATTAAGATGATCAATGTCCTCAAAGCTCAAGAATGCATGACAAAACCCACCAGCAAACTGTTAAAATATGAATGAATAGCAGTGTTTGCATTTGATGAGTACTTCTTACAATTAAACTATTGAACATCGTTTCACATTGATCAATGAACAGCAATCAAAGTCGCTGATTTAAACCTGACGTTTTTTACCATTTCTGCAGAAAATATGCAATAAATTCACAATTATGCATTAGCACAAGAAAGTGAGCATCTGTTAATTTTATGTGAATTTCTACAGTTGAGGAAAAACTCATTGGACTCCCTGATGTAAGTTGGATGCATACAGATAAAAACTGCTAAAATAATAGTGTAGACTCTAGAGGGCCACATGTAAAACCTACAGAGGGCCAGATTTGGCCCCTAGGCCTTGAGTTTGACACCTGATCACTAGGAAAACATGAATACTCCATGCAGGAACAAGGCAGTTCAAAGTGCTTTATATTATAAGAACACAAATGCAGTAATAAAAACACATTTGAAAGAAAAAACAGAAACAAACATTACATTTTGATGAGTGCCATCATCAAAATAATAAATGAATTAAGTTGATCAATGCTTAATTTATTGCGGTTCAAAAGCAACAGGTGGGTTTTTAGTCTCAGTTTAAAGGAACCCAAACATGCGATTTGTGCAGAAGTGTTTCTGTAAATGAGCCACCAACTGTTTAAAACCGTTACTGACTTGTTGAGCGCTTGCATCAGAGCGGTCACTGATTCCTCGGTATCGTCCACGACTTCCAGGATCACAATGATGTCATAGCGGGAAATAATCTGACAGACAGAACATTTCTCAGTAGCAGTTTCTCAAGCACAAATATTCCCTTTAAAGGAAAACCACCAGGCCTTTCTTTACCCTAAAAGTGACGAGTTTATGTGTTTACCTTAACAAGGATCTTCAGAACATCTGGGTCCGACACTTTGCTCCGTCCAAACTTCTGAATATTAAACGCTGCGATTTTCATGTTAGCTGAAAGTTTGGAAGAAAAAGCAGATTCTTTATGGAAGGAAAACCTTTTAACAAAGAGAGACAGTTTTTCTGAGTCCAGCTTTATCGCCTGCTGTAGCAGAAAGGACAGCAGATCAGATCCATTTGCTCTGCGATCAATTCAAGTTTCACACAGTTAAGAGTCTCCAAAACACAGACAGAAAGTCACACACTCCTCAAAATACATCAATGGAAAATCGGTTCTGTTCGCAAACTAAACGTCTCCTTTACTAACCTCTTAAATGCTCTGAGTTGATTAAATCACAGTTCACTCAACTTTATCTGTTAAAGTTCAAACTGTCGTACTGTTTACTGCAGAAACTTATTTTGCTCAGAGAAGCATACAGACTTTCCTCAACAGTTTTGTTTTGTTTAATTATTGTTTATTGTAAAAGTTAACTGTTTAACAGCGGATGTAGCTGTTAAGTTATGAAATTAAAATTAATAAAACAATTATTATGAAACAAACGATTAACATTTTGTCAAATACCATCATCAAACAAATGTATATCAAGTATTTTGATAAATGTTTCAGTCATTATTGATCAGTGTTTCTGCAGCTTTAAAGTTTTCTGGAAGCATAATCCAGATTTGTGGCGTGTAGAAGCTGAATGCTGCTTCTCTACGTTTGGTTCTGTTGATAGAACAGCAGCAGATCTTTAATGTATTGAGGTGTGAAGCTGTTCAGTGATTTATAAACTAACAGTATTTTAAAGTCTGCTCTGTGTAGGGACTTTAGGACTGGGTGATGTGCGCTATCTTCCTGGTTTTAGTCAGAACACCAGCAGCAGCGTTCTGGATCAGCTGCAGCTGAGTAAAACATCAGGTCTGATTTTTATTTTTTAATTTTTAATTTTCTTATTCAGACCTGTGAAGACGCTTTTGCAGTAATTGATGCGACTGAAGATAAACGCATGGCTGAGTTTCTCTTGATCTCGATGTTCTTTAGGTGATAGAAGGCCGACTTTATAACTGCCTTTATGTGGCTCTGAAGGTTCAGGTCAGATTTCAGCCTGATTTCTTGTTTCCTGCTGTAACAACTGAAGCTGTGCGTTGACTCTAGATCGTTCCTCTTTATGTCCAAATATAATAACTTCAGTTTCTGTTCATTTGGAGAAAGTTTTGGCACATTTAGCCATTCTAGGCGTCTGTTTAGTGATTGGATGGTTCTGGTGACATCGTGATATAGAGCTGTGTATCATCTGCATAGAGTTATAACTAATCATATTACTCGTTATAAACGGAGCTAGCAGGAGCATGTGGATATTAAATATGAGGAGTCCCAGGACTGAACCTTGGGGAACCTCACATGTCAATAAAATCACAGCAATTAATCAGTCCACCAGCATTTATCCCTGTAGATAACTATTGATGCTTTATCAATTAAGATATCAATGTACATGTCTGCCTGTGTATGTAAGTTATGCATGTGATCCACATCATTTCCTTTTTTATATGTTTCATCCTTAGAATTTCAGAACATTAAACTAATGTAAACATTAGTCAAAGATTACACAAGTAAACACAGTATTTTATGCTATTACTTTTCCCTTACTGGACAGTGTTATTCTTAATTGTGTTTTTATTTACTTTAATATTTTTATCTTTGTGAGGACATGTTTCAATGTCCTGTCATTTTACTGATGCTGCACATAAATTTTTCAAATTTTTTTTCAACTCTATTCTAATCTACATTTTCCTTAAATAGATGCTTAAAAAATCAGTTATTGTTTAATTTATTTGATCATTACAGTGACATTAATCAGCATTACTATAATTCATAATGTATATTTGCAGGAATTAGCACAATAGCTGAAAGCAAGCACAAAAAATAAACCCATCACTATGCAATTCACATAGTTCTAATAAAAGAAGCAGAAAGAAAAAAACATAACTACGCAATAAATAAGACAGTAACAATATAAAACAGGAAACACAGCCCTCCACCATAATTAGTGCAAGAGAAAATGAAGGAGTACATTACTGACTTGCTTTCAAGCAATGACTGAGTTTCTTTTTAAAACTCAGGCAGTCTCATTTGAGTTTTCACTGTCTCAAAGTGAAAACAAATCTCTTGTAATTCATGAAAGATCAGTGTTTCTGTGCGCAGCTTTCTGCAACAGGAAGTTAGAAAAGCAGCAGCTTTAAAGAATATTAAAATATTAAAAATTATTTTTGCATGAATGACATTTTAACTTCGAATTCTGAAGTTTTGGTTTCATTTGGCTCCTTCCTGAAGATTTCTCTCTTGTCAGTCTGCTAAAATAAATCAGGTAAATATAAGTGACGAATCACAGCCTTTTTTCTTCAGAAGCATTTCTTTGATGTGTCAAGTGTTAAAGTTGTTTAGTAATCCTGTGAAGGAGCAACTGACTGTCTTCCAGAGAACAACAGGAGAATATTTGTCTCATTGTATCGAAATATGGAAAGCCTCTCAGGTATCCAGAGCTGAAAAATCAAACAGGAAATTTGCTTCTCACCTGCAGGAAAATCTGCTGCAGCTCCTGTCCAAAATCGCTAAAATCAAACCTTCTGAGGACGAGTGTAGAAGATATGAGATGTAACCAAAACGATGTTCAGAGCTTGAAAACTGGCTGTTTGTTTGGTCGAAAGCCAACTAATGGAACAGGTTCAAAAAGGGCAAAGAGAAGAAATGTCAGAACAAATAAACTCCGCCTCTTTCACAACTTCCTGCTTCAAAATCAGCTGAAACATTTATCTTAAAACTGATGGAAACATGAAAAACTAAGAGTATTTAAAAGTGTTAAATTCTGTGAGGAAAATAGAAGCAGAATTAATATGAGAGAGTTTCTGTCAGGGATCTGGGTGTGTTGTGTTTCTCATGGAGCTGCAGGTTTCCCTTGGTGGGCGGGGTTTACCTGCTCTCTGTCAGCCAATCAGCTGGAGAGGAGGTTCATTCAACGTCCTGACTATGAACCTCTCCTCCTGACTAGTTCCTTGTTGTTTTCTACCAGCGTTATCTTTGCCCCGAGTTTATTGTGGTTTCATTTCAGAGTTTACATCCTGAGTTTCTCTTCTTTTATTTTTATGGTAGCTGCCAAACAACTTTCAGGTGGAGGCATTACCTCCACCTTCGAGATTGGAGTTCACTGTAAACAACCTTTATTGTCCCTCGTTGAGGAAGTTAAGGTGAAAAAGCAACAAAGTTAGAGCATCCGTATTTACAAAAAAATAACTTACTGTACAATTTACAGCAACAGAAAATACTGTGCAGTTATTACAAATGTTATACTTGGAAGTCAGACATTAGGAAAATTAAATGTACAAAATGAGCATTTCAAATAACATTTTCTTAAATTTCCCCTTTTGGTCGGTCATTCCTATCTTCTATTTCCATCTTAAGTTATTTTAATGTACATTTCATTTATAAAAAATATTTAGAATGTAAAACTTTATTGGATTAAATTTTTTTGAATATTTTTTTATCTTCCTCACGACTTTCTGAGGCGGAGCAAGAGATTAAATATCCTTTTTCTTTACCTTAAGCGATTATGAAAAGCAGACCTTTTTTAATAAAAAATAGTAATAACTTAAATTTCTGTCCTTAGCAAACGCACCTCAAAAAACTGAGAACACACCTGAAGTTAAAATAAACATTTTATTACTTTTGGTTATTGGACAACACTGAATGTATGACATTCGAACAGAACGTAAAGCAGTCAGCTTGTATACAAGTGTAATTTTGTTTTTGCCCCTAAAGTAACCTGACCATTAATTTCTAAACTACTGGCAACAAAGTGAGCACGTCTCTCAGACATCTGCCGAATTAGCCTCCATTCCTTCCTCATTAGCTCCATTACAAATGTATGAAAAACTTTGTCGATGTTGCACTAAGTTGTGCTAAACTTATTGTTATTGCTCTTACATACTGTTCTCTGTGATACTTTTCAAAATGGCCCCTAGTGTCAAAACTCTGAGATAGCCGGTGTTACGGTCGGGAGTTTCTCCGGTCTATCCGGCCTCTTTAGGTGGAGCTGCGTCTTCATTTTCCAGGTTTACCTTTCCCCTTTCCTGCAGAAGATGTTTTCTTTTCAGCGTTTGGTTTCTTTCCTTTAATTCTGAGCTTTTCCACTTTGTCTTTCAGACCTACAGAGGAAGTAAATATGTTGCTTATTCACACAGCAAGATCTGCGCAAAGGTAAGGGAAATAAAATCAATCGATCAATCAATCAATCAAGTTCATTTGTGTAGCACCTTTCAGCAAAAAGGCATTTCGAAGTGTTTCACATCATAAAAACAAAAAAATACAAAGTCACAGATCATACAATTAAACCATTACGTTTTCTCAAACGTCATCGATACACATCAGATTATTGATTAATGTTTCATTGATTATGTTTCAAAAGCAATTCTAAACAGCTGGGTTTTTAGTCTATATTTAAAGGGAACTCTGTGTTTCGGCTGTTGTGCAGTTTCTGAAAGTTTGTTCCAGATTTGTGGAGCATAGAAGCTGAATGCTGCTTCTCCATGTTTGGTTCTGGTTTGGTTTGGTTCGGCACTTGGACTTTTCATTCAGGCCTGTGAAACGCTGTTAACTGTTAGAAACACATGGATAAGTTTCTCTAGATTTTGCTGAGTCCTCTAATCCTGGAAATGTTCTTCAGACGACCGACTTTATAACTGTCTTTATGTGGCTCTGAAGGTTCAGGTCAAAGATCAGCTGGATCTCTAGTTTCCTGTTCCTCTTTTGGTCCAAAGAAAATAACTTCAGTTTTATTTCTATTCAGCTGGAGAAGGTTTTGGCACATTTAACTGTTCTAAGCACCAAGACAATGAAAAAGCAGGAGCTTAAATACTGAGACGCGGGTGGAAATGGCAGCTCAGATGAGCTAATCAGAGGAGAAGTGGAGCAGCTGTGGCAGATAGAAAGCTGGGAGGGAGGGAGACTAATTAACTAAAACTCAAAAGCAGCTACAAACCAAAAGGGAAAAGACCAACACAGATCTAAGAGAAATCAAAACCCAAACTTTTTTTAATCAAAAACGAGATTATTTTTTTTAAAATCAAAGTGTTTCCGCTTGGACAGGGGCAGATAGAAGTGTCTCTGTGGCTCGCCAAGTATTTTAAACAATGAAACATTTCCCTCTCTGTGCCCCAGTGAAAAACGCCACCTGGTGAATGTGGCATCTGCCACTGTGTTCAGTTGCAAGATGAGAAAATAAGCTGCCTTGAATGTTTTTGTTAGGACTTTATGGTCGGATTAAGCTTAAACTGCAGCAATCTCCTTTAAAAAGTTATGCAATTAACAACAAATCTACACAGGATTGCTTTCAAACTAGTTTTATTCAGCATTAGTTGACCACCTTTCATCTATTCACAGAATAAAAATAAATGCTTATGTTTATTATTGTTGTGCTTACCATCAGCACCGTCTGTTTTTCCAAGCAGCTCCACCTCCACTGGATAATGGTCGCTTATGTCCAGAGCCTAAAGCAAGAAGTCATGAAACTTTATCAAGATTATTAAAGTTTCTTTTGTAAATCTGGACTAGAAGCGTATTCGAACAAATACTGAAACATTTTGCTGCATTATGACAAATAAAATGTTTTTCTTATAACTGTAATAGTTTCTGTGCTGTTTATAGAAAAAATATCCATTTTTGAAACATTATGTGACACACGGAGGGAAGTTTGATCCACAGTTTCAAACTCATTCTTCTACAGAAATAAGTTCTTATCGCAATGTTTTCTGTGTCTGATCTTTTTGTTTGTTTTTCTTCATCCTTTAAATCAGATTATATATTTTCTGAGTAAACTAGCAGCTGCTTGTGAAAATAACCGACCTCTTCATTGGAGAGCTTGTATTCCTCCTGGAAGTTGAAGGCCTTAGCAGAATCTTTAACAACAGCCTGAAGCATTTTGTCTCCGTAAACAACAATCCTGAACGAGGACAAGAAGAATTAAAGCAAACAGCAGAGAGTCGCAGAAAATAATCATACAGACTAAACTACAGATTCTGCTTTGGTATTTATAATGATGTCCTTTGTTTAAACCTTGAATTCATGAATTTTACTAGATTTTAATGTTCATTCTGAGAAGCGGGATGGTTTTTATGTACCTGTCGTATGTGTTGGTGTTTTCGTGGCTCACTGTTGTGTCCACATCGTCTCCGATCAGCCAGTGGAAGTTCGTGTCGCTGCGGAGTCGGATGGTTTTCATCTCCTTCTTTGAAACATACGGGTTGTCGGCGTTAAAGTCGCCCAGAATCATCACGTTCTGCAGCGGAGAAAAAGGAAACCTTTAAGGGTGTTAAACTAAGCACCTTGTGAAAGCGTCGCACCCAAAGTGGGCGGAGCCAAGGGACAATTGCTCTGCTGCCGATATTTAAGCAATCAGATGACTGATCTTCATCGAACAGATAATCAGTTTTATTTTCCTTCTGTTTTAGTTTAGTTTTAGTTTTACTTTTTTGCAGTATTAGGAGGTTGTTGTCTAGTTTGAGTCCTTACTTCAGTCTTCCACATCTCCTGAATGTGTAGGAAAAGGTCGTAGAGTTTATCCAGCTCCTTCTCCGCACTCTTTGGTGTGATGTGAACTGGGATCATCACCAGATCTTTCAGAACTGTCAAGAGAATCAGACAGGAATCAGGTTAAGTTTATAGGTAATAGGTTACCTTTGACCTACTAGAATTTAAACTGTGGTTGCATATATGATAGTGCCATTGTTATCTTTCACCTGTGTGCGGGCAGCTGAATCGGAGGACGTACGGATCTCTGTTAATGACGTCCTGTCCATGAGTCTTCTTATCGTCAGACTGGTACGGGTGTGGTAACAGTCTAACCAGATTCGGCCTAATAACCCAAATATTAAGTTTAAAAAAAAAAAAAAAACAATTACCTGTTTCATGTGATACCAAGGTTATTATAGCTAACTAAAAATACCAAAGACTGAAACTGATAAAACATTAACTGAAATAAATAAAATCATAATTAGCAGGGAAAACTGTCACCATACTGTGCATTTATAAAACTAACTGAAACACTGAAATTAGAGCTAAAATACTCTTCGTTTTTGTTTATGAATCTATTTCCAGACTTTTGAACTGATGTGAAATTTATTTATTTTCCTCCACAAAAGCAGTTTCCGTCAGCTGTCAGCAAATTACGGCGCTCCGTCCTCCTCCTGCTGGCTGCGCTACGCTAGCCCACAAAATGGCAACAACACAGAAAAAATTTAAATGTTCGCAACTGAAAAGGTTTTTTAAAAATAATGTCTTCTGCTGAGTATTCATTACCCAACAATACTTTCACCTTTTTGAATTCTGCACCTAAAAGATAAACTAAAACTCAAACTTAACAATATTTAACAAATAACTAGTAAAAAACAGCAAACACATTCTAAAAACTAATTAAACTAACTCAATTACACAAAAGTTGCAACAAAATAAAACTGAACGGTAATGAAAAACCCAAAACAATTATAACCCTGGTTCTCAGACAACCTTTTCAGTTAAAGCCAATATTTATTAAATAGATTGTTGTACTTGTTCAGATCAGTCAGATTTTATTTTCTCATCTTTACTGGCAGTTTCTGAAATAAATTATCCTCCTACTGAATATGAATGAATGAATGAATGAATGAATGAATGAATGAATGAAGTGTCACCTGTACAGGAACAGGAACTGCTCCTTGTAGTCAGATCTGCCCAGGCGAATGCTGATTTGCTTCTCGTAGTGATGTTTCCCTTCAGGACTGAGCAAAACGCACAGAAACGTGTTTTCATTATAAAAGTTTCTTTCAGGGAAAAGCAGTGGACAAATCAGATTCACATCCAGTTGAAGCTCAACCTGTAAGATGGCCTTTTGTGGGAACAGCCCACATATGCGACAATGTTTTACACTTTTACTGACTTGAGAGCTTTCATCAGAGCATCCACGGCTTTCCCGGTGTTGTCCACAACCTCCTGGATCACAATGATGTCATAACGAGAAATAATCTGACAGAAAAAGACAATCAAATGAGTTTAATTCATCAGGTTTCGTCAAACAGGTTGAAATCATTAATATATTCATGTAAATATTTCCTTTAAACCAATTTTACCAAAGCAGAAATCAAACCGCCAGGAGTATTTGTTGTGTTTTTACCTGAACCAGGATTTTCAGAATGCTGGGTTCCGACACTTTTTTCAGTCCAAGCTTCTGAATGTTAAACGCTGCGATTTTCATGGTGGCTGAAAGTTTAGAAGAAACTTTAAATCAATTGTAACCTCCAGTTGATTGATATTCACATTACAGAAACTAAATCTGGATTTTTGGAAAACCCAGACCAAACCTGTCACAGCTGAAAAACTGTCCTGGGAACAATGAGGGCGGTTTGTTTTTTCTGCCTTGGACTTCTTTTGTTTGTTGGTTTTAGTAAAGCAGTAATTCTCAGTATTTTTACAGTTGCAGGATTCGTGGAAGTCGAGTTTTTGTTGCAATTAACTGATGCGACCGCATGTAGCTGCAGGCTAAGACAAACAGACACTCTTACCACTAAAACCAGTTTGAACTTGCTGAGTTTGTCTGGACTGGTTTCCTCTTGTTGTTGTTGAACGTAAAAGATTTGAATAAACTTGGTATTGCTCGCGTTCTAATTAGACTTTTAATTAGACTTTTTCAATTTTCCCCATTTTGTAAGTGAGATATCTGCCAGTAGGAAAAATACGTTTTCATTAATATTAATATTAATTGTTGACTTGAAACAAGTTTCTATATTTTGCTATAAAATTACTTATGAGTTAGTTTTGTCTTGTTTCCAGTGCACTAAGATATCTGCACTAGAAATTAGATTTTGTGTTTTTGCAGTGATGCTAGAGAAGATGCTGCTAATAGGTACATATTTATTACCTCTTTCACTGTTATCACAATCAGTACCACAAAATGAATCAACATCAACATACCTCAGCCAAATAATAACTGCACTAAGGATGTAATTTAGCCTTTTGATTCAGGTTTGTTGGAGATCAGTCGTTGAGATCTGGTTCTGAAGACGCTCTGGTCTAGAAAGAAAAAACAAAACCAGAAAGTTGTTTCTCACCTGCAGGAGAATCTGCTGTGTGTCCCGAGGAGTTGAATAAATGTTGCAGGCTTCACTATATATTGTGTGAAAAGCGGCTGTTTGATTGGTCTAGAGCCAACCAATGGAAGAGACGTTGCAACAAATAAACCCCGCCCTTTTATTGTATTCCTGCTCAAACATCTGTTTGTCTCTAAACATAAAAAGTGTTAAAAATGTTAGTTTCTGTCAGGATCTTTGGAAATGAAAGCCAGCATCAATATGAGAGTTTCTGTCAGGATCTGGGTGTTTTTCTGTCTCATGGAGCTGCAGGTGTCCCTCAGTGGGCGGGGCTATGCGGTTCACCTGCTCTCTGTCAGCCAATCAGCAGCAGCTGAAGAGATGCTGGCTGTTTCTCACCTGACTGTCAACCTCTCCTTTTCTGACTGGTTCCTTGTTATTTTCTACCAACATTATCTTTGCTCCAAGTTTATCGTAGTTTTACTTTGGATCTGCTTTGAATTTATTGAACTTAAACTCTGACCTGCAACCATCAAACCACTTTAAAAATTATGTCCAATTCTGTGCTTTTTCCTCTTCATCATATTTAGAATTATTTTTATTCATTTGATTAGCTCTGTCACAGTAAATCAATCAATCAAATAATAAATTAAAACGAACTTGTTTTCCATTTGCATGATTTATTGTTTTTCATTTCTACCAAAAACTGGCTGAAAAGTTTTCAGTCTGGTGTTTTGGTCTCAACCAGCTGCATTTTTGAAGAACAATCTTGTTTAAAGAAATTAGTAGTGTCTTTGTTCTGGTCTGTCGCATAAAATCCTTTTATATTATTATACAGCATAAATACACATGCTTGTGAAGAGTAAATAAAGGTTTGAACAGAATACAGAATAAGACTAATTGCACTGTAGGTATTTATTAGGAATACATTTAGCCATATTACATTGATTTAGCATAGCACAACTGTTTTAATGTCAGTTATGTCAAATGTCAGTGAGTTATATTAAAATAACAACAGAGAAACCAGCTTCTTTACACTTTGACAAAGAACCATAACTTTATATTTAAATGGAAAACTAAACATTCATGTCAGCCTTGAATCCACAGAATCATTAAGAAAAATCCACGGAAATGATTTTATATTGGTCAGTTTAACATGTTTCAGCCAAAACTTTAAGAACAAAACCATAAAAAAAGAAAATAATAACTTCAAGAAAATAACAATCTGACGAACCTGGAGACCTTTTACCAAGGATTTGACACATAAAATGAAATGATATGAAAATCTGGGTCGATATTGTTGCCCCACACTATTGATATGTACCAACATTATGTAAATACAACGCATCCCAAAACACAAACGGTTATAAAACAGAAATAAAGATGGTTTAATGTCAGCCCTTTTTTATTTATCAGATTGATATGCTCAATAAATAATATATGTAAACAGTGGAAACTATCTTAGCAAAAGTTAACGTCTACAGATTTCCTTATTACCGCGATTTGGCCTCCAGCCAATCAGCGCCAAGGAAAAGAAATGCTGCTCCTGGATTGGCTGCTGCTCAAACTGCAGCCAATAGCGAGTCGAGTAGCGACGTGTGGAAGTATTTCAGCTTTTAGACGAGATTGGTTAGAAAATGGGCGAAAAGGCAGATTTTCAGAATAATTTACACAATTCTAAAAAAACAAAACGTGAAAAATATTCACAGATTTTTCTATGGAAAAGAGAAGAATAATCTAGAATAAATCTAGATTCAACAAAGCTGAGAAGAATTTGAATAAACCCTGTAGATTTTAACACAGCAGATGTTATTTCAATTTTAGATATAAGAAATATTAGACTTTTCAAGATCAGAAATTTTTTTCTTTAGAAAATTTCTGAGTTTAATCTAAAAAATTCAGTTCTTTACCAAATGTTTACTTTTCAAGCTTGGAAATTTTCAAGATTTTTCTAGAAAATGTCTTGAGTTTTTTCTTGCAGATTTTTTACTTTTTAAAATGTTCTTCCTTTTTGTAAATATTACGCATCATTTCTTTCCCGAAGAACCTGAGGTTTCCTCCCATCACTGGTCCACAGAGGCAGCAACTGGTTTTGTTAACATTTTCAATGTTTTCTCCTTCTTGACGCTGAAAAATGGAAACAGTTTCTCGGTGAAGCTGTGGCTGAAGGTGTGGATGTGGCCGCCGGTATCTGCATCTGAGAACGACAGCTTCCCCCTCTCACAGTCCAGATGGACTCGGATCCTCCAGGGCGGCTTGACGGACAGAACCGAACTTCTCCCTGGAGGGAAGAAGGCCAGAAAGGCGCCGTCCAAACCGATCCTCCACGACCCCGACCCGACGGACCCCTTCCTGTCCGCGGACTCTCGCCGCCACGCCCACCTCCCATCCGCCGCCTTCTCCGACCTCGACCTCCCAGCTGTGCGACCCGAAAGTGAACCCTTCCGAGCCGAGCACGGCGCGGCACCAGCCGAACCGCTCGGGGTTGTCTGGCAGCTTGAGCCGCTCTCCGTGCGCCGCGGCGCTCAGGTCGTCGGCCGGGGTCAGCTCTGGGTGAGCTGTGTTTGGGTCCAGAACCACAGCGGAGAAGCAGACGGCCGCCTTCATCTGGATCCAGATGTTGAAGCTCAGGTTGCCCAGATGTTTCGCCACGTCCAGGAGCGCGCCGGCTGACGGTGCCGGGTCCTCCTGCAGGCGGCGCTGTTCCGCTGCTTTTAAGGCAGCTTTGTAGGAGTGCAGGAAGGAAGCGCTGTCAGCCTTCAGCTGCTTCTCCGTCTCTCTGATTGTGTTGGACAAATCTGAGATAATCCTGCTGAGAGCTTCAGATTCCTCCCTCATCGCTTTGCTTTTCTCCCGCTCTTCCTCCCTCAACGCAGCGATGCGGGCCTCCTCTTCCTCCTGCAGAAGCTGGTGATACTTCTTGAACTGATTCCGGATCTGCTTCTCTGTGTTTCTGTTCTGGCTCTTGATGTGTTTGGCGTTTTGGTCGCAGCTCCCCTTCGCCTCTTCGAAGAGCTTCAGCTTTTCCCGCAGAGCCGCGAGGGACTCCCGGACGTCCTCCCTGCGCTCGTCCGCCGCCTCGTCGATGGGTCTAAACTTGTGGTTGCTGTGAGCTTTGGAGTCCCTGCAGACGACGCAGACGGACTGCTGGTGATCCAGGCAGAACAGCTTCAGCTTCTCGTTGTGCTGGCTGCAGAGACCCGGCTCCGTTCCTGCAGAAAGCTTTGTTTTTTCTGCTAAACACAGATTCCTCAAAGCCAAGCTGATGGGAGGGTCGCTCAGAGGCCTTTCCTTGCAAACCGGACACTCGTTTATTTGCTTTTCCTTCCACCAGTACCGAACGCAGGCTTGGCAGAAGCTGTGGCTGCACGACAGAACCACAGGATTCGTGAAGATTTCGTGGCAGACCGGGCAGGAAAGATTCTCCTCAGAGCTGGAAGCCATTTTCTCTCTGCGAGAAGCTGCAAACAGATCAAACAGAAAGTTAAATCAGAAAGTTTTTCTGCTGCTAAACATTTCCTGTCCTGACTTATCGCGTCTCTCCTTCTGTTCTGAGGTTAAATTAAAAGTGAATCTTTTACATTTTTAATTCTTGTTTCAGGCAGCAGAGAAAACAGCAGCTGTTCTTTTGTTTGAGATTAGAGGTGGAGCCGCTCCAGGTTGTTATTTTCACTTTCTTTTTCTTCTTCCTGACCTTTTTAAGGCAGTTGGCAAACAACTTTACGGTCTATTACACCACCTGAGACAGCAGTACACTGTAAATTGCAACATTGCATTAATTGAAAAACACAAGTGAACAAACTTGTAATACTTAATCTTTGGGGTAAATTCACTACAATCCATCCTCAAACGAATTAATTACTGCAACTTATTAAAACAAGTTATAATATTTAAGGACTGCAAACCCGAAATAACTTGATAAATTCAGTTTAGTTGCACATGATCTAAATAGCAAAAACATATTCTTTCCCATGGTAAACAATATTCTTAAACTGATCTAAAGTGTTATTCTCAACAAATTTCTCTTTTAAAGAAACTTGGTGTCATCAGAGCATATTTTACTTTTTGACACTGAAATCAGTTGTGTAAATCTTCAATTTCACATATTTTCTAGAAAAACCTTAAAACTTTTCTGAGCTCATGAAGTTGAAAGTTTTTGACTTCTGGATCTCAGAAAATTTCCAAAACTAAGAAGTTTTCAACTTTACGAGCTCTGAAAATTTAAATTGTTTTTAAATGTAGAAAAATTAGGTGAAAAGTTCTGATTTTTCTTTTTACCACAAATTTTAGACTTTTGGAGATCAGACATTTCAAAATCTGAAATTAATCTCAGAAATTTAAATTTTTTGACAGAAATTTACTCCTTTTTTATCTTTAATGCCCCTAATAAGCCTTTGTAAAATCAAGTGTGCAGTAAAAAGAAGCATGATGTTTTGTGTCACCCATAATCTATCCTAACCTGTTCAAGGACAATCGATGATTTTTAACCTCATTTCAATTATTTTAACATTTAAAGCTACAATAGTGTTTTTTTGCAGTGCGTTTTTAGCAGAACTCGTTTCCCATAGTTGCAGTTTATTTTTACTTTCAGTTTCAGGACTGTCTGATAAATGAGCTGCCACTCAGCGGAGACGGATTATCTCGTTGTGTCAACACGTCTTTCATGGGAGGGAAACTGAGGCCAACAGGCGAGTTCAGACCTGCAGGTGGAAAAATCCAAAGTTTTAGTTTCAGGGAAGAATGCGGAAGGCGACAGGCGTGTTTTAGAAAGTTTAGACACATTTTTACCTAAGCCAGGTTTCTAAAGAACTAAATAAAGCAGATCTCTCTGTGTTTGGATGAGGTATTGTTGCACATTAAGTTCCCCCATCCTCCAGAGTTTCTTAATTTCTGCGTTTTTTTAGTCGCAGTTAAATATTTTGGTTCATTAAAAGGCTGTTAACTAACCAAAGTCTGAGGGAAAAAGTATTTATGATTGTAGTCTTTAAGTTAAATTTGCTCTGCAGAATTGCTTTAATTCAGCAGCAATGGAAAGTTAACTGCACAATAATTCAAGTACAAACTGACAAACTCCAGACTTTAACTAAGCCACTCCAAAACTTCAGATTCTTTTTTTTTCCTTACTTGCTAAAATTAATTATTTATTGTGGTAATTTATATGCAAATAATACATTTTAAAACCGAGAATGCAGCAGCTTATAAACTGATAAGCAATTTCCATTTGGAGATCAATAAAGTCTATTCTGGGTTTCAGACACTTGACCCGGATGACGCATGAAAGTCAGATGGATTTCTCCAGTTCAAAACGAAGCAAAATGTATCACTGTCTTCGAAACACGAAAATAACGTTTATCTTTCTCTCTATCAGAACGTTTGGAACAACCATACAGACATTTTGATGCTGGATCAGCAGAAATAAATGGGCTGCGTTTACTTCCTGCCCTCCATCTGCATTGGGCGCGCCGTCACCCAGCAATTCTGTTTTATTCTTACATGGTTAATTAATTGAGAATAAATTAACTGCCTTAGGCTCTGTTATTCTTCCAAACCTGCAGTAATCATTTGCGGCTTCCTGCAGGTATTTTTACACCAATTCGTATATAAAGTCATTTATTTCTCCGGCGAACAAAAGGCCTGAGTGAATCAAGGTTGTTGGTTCAAACCCTGAGGTGCTTGGCTGTTTTTACAGTTTAATTCCGACACCTGTAATGTTTAATGTGTTTTTCTCCAGATGTTTGCCAAAGCTGAACTTCTTGACAATTGGTGGGATTTCTCTGGATTAAAGAGTTTTCTTTAGGTTTACTTTTGTCATAACTGAGGTTTTCACATTAAATTATGAGATTATCCTTCCACTTACAGAGAAAACTGAACCATGACATATATTTGATACTTTTAATGGTTTGTTCTTTTAATTTTTCTTTAACAGTAGTTTTTAATAAATCACCTCCATTTGTTTTGTTTCTTGTTTTCACATTTTCAAACTTTCATTCTGTAATAACATCCTGTTATTCACAGAAATGTGAATAACTTTTTCTCTTAGTTTAATATTTAAACCTGGAGCCTAAAACTGTTTTTAATCAGTCCTACTTTGACTTTTTCTACTCTTCTATGGAGAGAGGAAAGTGCCAAATTACAATAAACAACTTATAAAATAATTAATGAAATGTGTCATTAATTTATTAAAAAATGAAATATAGAAATTTATCAAATATATAATTAATTCTGTGTTCGTCAGTTAAATGTATTTTTCCCTTTTAAAAACTAGACATAATTATCTCTTGATATAATAAAATATTGACCAAAGAGTCATATGAAACCTGGAACAAGTTCCTTTTCCTTTGTGTTTGTGGCGTGAATGTTTACGAAACGTGACCCGGCCAGACAAAATGAACCACACCCTCATTCTTCTCATGTGCAACAACAAGTTTCTGTCTTCAGGAACCGCTTTGCTGATTGTTTTTGGGTTTTTTGTAATTGTAGTTTTGGCGCTAAAATTAGCATCCGTGTGTTTTACAAAGTTTTACTGCATGGAGTTAAAATAATCACCCTGAAAACAAATTCTTATGCTTAAATTACACAATGCAATGGTTCAGAAAACATTGTCATGTCTGTAGATGGTCTAGTTAAAGAGTAATTTGGAAAACAGTGTAATTCATAGGAACATCAGGAACTCTCATATTTATGCTCCATTTTGTTTCCAAAGCTTGGAAATCATCATTTTATCCCTCAGATTGTGTTTTTTAATCCTTCATCACCTCTAGAGTCAAACGGATCCTTCACAGGTTTCAAACAGGAAGTTATTAAAGGGGGCGGGGCTTATTTGCTCTGGCATTCCTGCTTGGCTTTCGACCAATCAGCCGGTTTTCACTCTGAACATTGTTTTGGTTGTAACTCATATCTCCCTTCATACTGGACTCTTCAACATCTGCAGTCGTCCTCATCTGGGTTTATTATAACTTAATTTTTATTAATCTTTTGGATTTGAGCAGCAGCAGATTCTGCAGGTGAGGAACAAATTTCCTGCTTTTTGTTTTTTCCCTTCAGCTCTAAAAGCCCTGGAGGCTTTTCAAACCCCGGGACAATGAAACAACCGTCCTCCTTTGGTTCTCTGGAAGAAAACCGGCTGATTCCTCTCAAATTATTAAAGGGAAACTTCCTGTTTCACTTATTTTATTTAACTCATATTTAATTTAGCACAAGCCAAAGCAACAAAATGCTTCAGCAACCCTCAGAGCATAAGAGAGCTTTTCTCCCACAGTAACCTGAAACCAAAATGTATTTATTCAAAGATAAAGTGACTGAGCATCTAAAATGTTTAAAAAGATGTTGGTTATTAAAGAACTGTAGCCTATTTTAATAATCGTTTCATAAAAGCTGCAAGTACAAATGTTTTATTAATCTTTTCACCACATATGTTCAAGATTAAACCTCTTAATGTCAGCAAGCAGCAGGAAATGAACATTTTTAATGTTAATTTATCATTATAAACTGAGATACTTGAGTAAACTATCAAATATATTAAAATGAGTTTTAAAAAGTTGCATTTTACATGACATGTCATGTTTACTTACGTGTCGTTAAGGTTCTGGTACTTTAATCTTAAAGTCACTCTTCTTCCCGAAATGACAGTAATCAATATGAAACTCGTCAAGAATATTACATTTGCTACTTGTTATTGAAAACAAATTCTGTCTTCATGAAGCTGAAAGGTTTCCAGCTTCAGTACAAACACGCTGGGCTCAGATGAACCTGAGTGTTTCTGTAATAATTTGCAGCTGCTGACTGAAATTTGACTCTCTTTGTGTATAAAATGTTTTTTATACGCGTTTAATCTGAGGTTTATAGTGGCTTTAGTGAAACTGGAGCAGAGGACTCTAATTTACAGCATCATTTAAGAAATCGATCATCTAATCTGAGGTCAGAAGGTCATTTATTCCACCTGTTTGGACGATTTAATCCCATCACTTCTGTACTTCAGTTTTCTCAAAACTTTCCACTTGTAATCCACAAACAGCAGCAGAGACGTTAACATGTTTCCCTGTGAAGGAAATGACGGAAATGCTGTTTCCTGAGTCTCGATGCTTCTTCATAAAGGAAATTTTAGGACCAGTGGCCCAAATCGCTTTAGCTCTTTACATAAAGTGAAGAGCTTTACGTAAAGAGCTCTTTCTCAGATCAGAAAGTTCCTTAAATCTGATCTGGAGCATCAGACTTTTTGTCTTTTTTTGAAGCAACACATGCGTTTACTAGAAAAACTGCTGCTGTTGTAAGTTCCTGTCATTGAAAGCTGCGCTACAGAGCAGAATATGATTTTCGGTAATTTAACCTCACACTTTTTCAGATTTAATTAGTTTAATTAGCTTTAGTTTGTTTTATGTGACATGTTTGCTGTTTTATCTTATGTCTTATTGGTTTTGTAAATATAGTTTATTTACTTACATTTTGGCACTAAAAATACATTTTTGTGAGCGTCTAGTAAAGAAAAATATTGTTTAGCTTGTATTCAATAATAGAGATGTATAATTGAATATCATGTGAACCTGTTATGGCTTAAGTAAGTATAATTTAGGTATTTGTATCACAGTGAATAAAAAATTTCTTATAACCGTTATTTTATATTTTAAAACTAAAATATGTTTTTTTAATAAAATTATATTTAAAAAACATTATTTTTAAATTGTACAAAAAAGTAAAATTTAAAATGTACTTCGTATGCATTGATTTTTCCAACAAACACCAACATTTTGGAATTAAATTTTATCTACAGTTGATCCTTCGGTCTTCGCAGGAGTTCAGGACCAGAACATGAAATGATAAAATCTGCATATTCTTGACATTAACTCTAAAAGTGTTTACAGCTGCCAATTGTAATAGTTAAAATGTACCTCAACATGTGCTACAGCAGAAGCTAACAACTAGCCTTAATTAGCTCTGCTGAACTCAGTGACAAGAAAAACAAACTTTACTGATATTCCACTAATGTCCAAAAAACACAATTTGTGTTTTGATAAAACAAGAAACTTAATTAAAATCGCATGAGAATAAATTTAACGCAGTAAGTTATTTAAAAACACGCAGCCCATCGCCTGTGTACCACTTCCTGTCGTCTTCTTTGTCGTTTCCATGAGTAGTAACATCTGGTTGTTGATCGCTTGACTAATTTGAGGACTTTTACAAAATACAACTGGAAAAAGTTTTTCAAAATTTTGTAAAATGTTTTTATTAAGCTGA
Source organism: Poeciliopsis retropinna (assembly GCA_010277075.1). Lineage (NCBI taxonomy): Eukaryota > Metazoa > Chordata > Actinopteri > Cyprinodontiformes > Poeciliidae > Poeciliopsis > Poeciliopsis retropinna. The sequence continues at coordinate 1,408,448 of VMRM01000004.1, read as the reverse complement.
TTTATTTTTGTAACTCCAATTTGTGCAATGATAACCAGCTGGTGTCTGGATTTAATCATATTGTGATTATTTATTGAACAATAAGCGGAGAAAATTGTAAAAGCAACAATAAAAAATGAATAAAAGGTGTAATGAAATAATATAAATTTCATTAGATCTTTGTTTGTGCTCAGTGCCTTTTCTGGTTATTATGTTTATGTTACGAAATTTCTGTCCCCAAGGTTCAGCAGATAGAAAGTTTCAGACATTTAGAAGTGATTAAAAAGGGGGAATAAAAGCAACCAGAAACCCTCGAGGTTCCTCTGCCGTGTTCTCTCTCTTGTCGGGTTTGTCTAAATGCAGGAAATCGGTTGCATAACCGACAGAGACATTAGTGAAGCTGGAGGAAATTTCCATCCATTTCTGCTGCTTCTGACCCGCAACTCAAAGGTTTCCATCAGGAGGCCTTTTATGTTCAGCCTAATCAGGCATGTTAGTTTGGATTCCCTTCAAATAATCCTAAAGATGTGAGTTAAAAATTTAATCTCTCCAGAACTTGAAACAGCGGGTTTATCTGAAATCTTTCATGTTTTACAACGATGTCAAGCAGGAAATCTCTAAATGCTCTTCAGGAGTTTCCAAGATGAAACTAGTTGAGACAAAACCGACATGCGATCCGACAGCTTGAGCTGATCTTGGCGATAAGAGCGTCTGCTTGTTTTCTGCTGCAGCATCGCAGCTAAAACCTGCTGAACCACTTCTGGATGCAGAAATACAGAGAATTAGTGCGTCACAAAAACAAAACAAACCGAGTCAGAGAACAGAACCTCCACCCTGCTGCTGCTCTGAGGACAGATTACCTGCCGCGCTTCAGTCCTTATGGGTTTCTGTGTCACAGATTATTCTGCATTATTCTGCAGATTTGTTTGTGTCACGCCAGCCTCTCGTGTAAACACCCCATCCTGGACTGGAGGAAACTCGGTTCTGAAACCAGAAACATGGACCGTCAGAACATCTAGAAGTAGTGCTAGAATCCAGCGGCTGACTGTTTAAGTCGAGTTTCCTCCATCAGACCAAACCCGAAGCAGAAATACGAGATAACCGAGGGTTCTGAGTCTTCTGACCCAAAGTAAGATGCTCTTTATCGGACTTATCTGGTGAAACTCACGGATCAAAGATGCTTCATTCCTCTCTCTTCCAAACCTTCCCTCAGATTTAACATTTAGTATAAATAAGTCAAAATTATGAACAAAACATTGTATGTAAAGCTGCAGTATGTACCTTTTTATTTTATATATATATATATATATATATATATATATATATAATATATATATATATATATATACATATATGTATATATATAATATATTATATATATAGTATATATATATATATATATATATATATTATATATATATATATATATATATATATATATATATATATATATATATATATATATATTTTACATATTTACATATTTATATATTTATAAATATTTACATATTTACAGACATAAACAGTCACCAAAAAACCGATATCGATGGGTATTATTGCCATGTGAAGAAATGCACCGCTCCCGACCAAAAACAACCAATCAGAGGAAGGAGGCGGGTCTTAGCGCTGTGAATCATCCTCATGAAAACCATCCATGGTCTTTAGTGGCCTCGCTAACTAGCATTAGCATTTACAACAGTTTCTGCTCACATGGAGAAAAGGATGGGAAGTAAAGTGGTAAGAAAATGTGGATGATTGACAGCGCTAAGCCCCGCCTCCTGGCTCTGATTGGTTGTTTCTAGTTAGTAATGTCTAATAAATAATAAGTTAGGATTCTAATAAATTGTTCTAATAATTTAGTAGAATAAATCAATTATTTTTAAATGATCAATATTAATAATATTTGTTATTTATTTTACTGATTGTTTCGTTGTTTTTAAATCTGACTGCTTTGTTCTTTTTTTGTTACTGCACTCTTCAAACCTTCTTATAATAATTTATTTTGACAGATAAAATCAAACTAATTTAAATTGTCTTTTTCACTTCATTAAATTTAAACATTTATAATGTTCTTGATTCAGATGGAAATCTGATCAAACATTAAAAACTTAATGAGATAAAATCTGCAGCTGAAAGCAAACCTGTTTTTTTATTTGTTTTTTTTTAGTGCACACCTTGTTTTACCTCTGGGGCAACTGATAGTTAAATGTGTCACTTTTTATTATGTCTGCTGTTGAACAAATAACTGCAACCCACATGTGTTCAGTGCCTGTTCAGACACGATGATGAAGCTCGTTAAGATGCTAAAAATGGTTTCTGCTGTTTGCCGTGAACTTTCAGCCAACATGAAAATCGCAGCGTTTAACATCCAGAAGTTCGGACGGAGAAAAGTGTCGGATCCAGATGTCCTGAAGATCCTGGTTAAGGTAAAAACACATAAACTCACCGTTCTGCAAAAACACAAAGTATTACCAATGATTTTTGGTCTAGTTTCCGGTGCAGATATGTTTTTACGGTTGAATTAAAAGAAAAACTTTTCAGCAAGAAATAGGAGCTTGTTTCAAGTCAGTAATTGAAACTTTTTCATCCTTAAAGTTGATGAAAAAGTTCTCGTTCCTTTGGCAAGACATTTTTCCCATGTTGTCAGTGAAATGATCTGCCAATGGGACTAGTACTTATTCATCAATTTCAAGGAATCACTGACTTAAAACAAGTTCCTTTATCTTGTTTTAAGTCAGGCAAACTGACTTATTTTAAGTCAGTTTGCCTTATTTTAAATGTACTAAGATCTTTGATTTAAAGCTGTTAGTCCTAACTTGTGGCCTGATGTATCAAACGGCTGTGACGTTCAGATTATTTCCCGTTATGACATCGTTGTGATCCTGGAGGTCGTCGACGCCAGCGGGAAGTCGGTGGACATGCTGGTGCAAGCGCTCAACAAGTTAGTAAAAGTTTCCAACATCATCAGCAGCTCCATAAACTGACATTCACAGAAACACTTCAGCTTAAATCACCTTTCTCTAAAAGAAACGCCATCTTTATGATATTGATTTGGGCCTTTGATTCTTCATTTTAATCGTTATTTTTCAGAATATACAACAAAAAAACTGCAATGAGTTTTAAAAACAGCAACAAACTTAAGTAAATTTTCACACAGATTCAAAAATAAACTATCCAGAATTAATATCCAGAGCTTCAAATTCAAAAATAAGTTTGGGAGAGTTTTGTTTTTTATTTAATGATTTTATTGTTATTGATATTGTACTGTTTTTTGTAACTAAATCAAGGCTGAAGAAGAAAACATGACTTTTAGGTTAATTGGTCTCTAAAAATGTTTAAGCTAAAAGTTATAAACATATTTGATATCGAGACTCAGTCAGCTTCATCCGCCGCTTTTCTCCTCAGAGCCAACAAGAAACATCACTACACTCTGAAAATCAGCTCTCGCCTGGGCAGAACGCGCTACAAGGAGCAGTTCATGTTCCTGTACAGGTGACAGTTCATTCACTCATTCATTCATTATAAAGTGCTCTATGAATGAGGTCGTATTGAATGTGCATGCAGGGACGACCTGGTTGACCTTGTGGGGTCGTACCAGTTCGATGATGAGAAGACCGAAGGCCTGGATGTCTTCGCCAGGGATCCGTACATCCTTCGGTTCAGGTGCCTGAACACAGGTGAGCCACGACTTGTGGTCAGATTTATACCTTCATCTCCCCTGAGACGTAAAATTAGATTTCAGTCTGATTCTCCTCGCAGTTCTGAAAGATCTGGTGATGATCCCAGTTCACACCCAACCCGAGGACTCGGAGAACGAGCTGGACGAACTCTATGACGTCTTCATTCACGTCAAGAAGAAGTGGAGGACTGACGTAAGACTTCAAACCAAACAAAAACATAATTCCTCTTGAAAATGTAAAGGAAATTAAACATTAAATGGACCGTTTAAATATTTCTATGTACAGCTTTGATACTGGTAAAGACTGATACTGTACTAATTAAAACTCCGGAACCGGAGAGTTCAGGTTCTTTTCCCCACGGCTGTAAACTGGGAGCAAAACTTTAGATCCGTCACTAAAAGTAGATCAAATTAAAACAAACTGGTGACACTGGTTAAGGTTTCTTTTTTCTCCGCTGCAGAACGTGATGATCCTGGGCGACTTTAACGCCGACGGCTCGTATGTTTCAAAGAAGGACATGAAGACCATCCGAATCCGCAGCGACACAAACTTCCACTGGCTGATCGGAGACGATGAGGACACAACGGCGAGCACCAAAAACACCAACACATACGACAGGTAGAAACCGACCGCCCAGCTCCTCCCAATGAACGTTTAAAGCAACTGTAACTTAAAAATCTTCAACATTTAACAAAAGGTCATTAGAAATGGGCAGAACTGAGTTCTGGTTATTTAGCGGCTCTCAGACTGGAGGAAATGGACTACAGCGCAGGGCATTCTGGGTAAAAACAGCCCCCCAAAAAAACATGCTAGTGGGAGAAAAGACTCTTGGAGAGAAACAAGAGAGAAATCCTACAACTGATAAAATCTGATGCTACTCCATTTTTGTTTATATTTCATGAAGAAGAAAGTCACACTCAGTGTCTTCTTCAGAGGCTTTTGTATCGTTTCCTTCAGTGATTCTTGGTGCAGCGCCCCCACAGGCGAACAGGGGAACAGGTTGCTCAAACGGTTTGGTTTGCAGTGTGAAGGAGAATCACAGCAGCTGAAAATGTAGCAAATGTTGCAGTTTTGGTCTCCAGTCGAACCAAATCTATCAGGTGTGAAAACAGCCTAGAACCGCTCTCTTCTACCCCCAGTTGTGTGAACTGACTCCTCTTTTTGTTGTATTGTTATAAACACAGAATACATAGTTTTGTCAGTTTGGATATTATATTAGAGTGACTGTGACTCCCTGCTGTTTGCTTTAATTCTTCTTCTCCTCTTTCAGGATCGTTGTTTACGGAGACGACATGCTTCAGGCTGTTGTTCCAAAATCTGCTAAAACATTCAACTTCCAGAAAGCTTACAAGCTCTCCATCGAGCAGGTTTGTTCTTACTTTCACATGTTGAAATGTTCCTTCTGAAAATATTTCAATTATGAAATATTATTTATTATCATGTGGGTTTCCAGTCATACCTTAGCAACGAGAAAACATTGAGTTAAGTCATAATAAATGAAACGGAGCTTTGAATTGTGACTCATTGTTGTGTTTTTGTGACTCATGGTTCATTCTGTTCTGTTATTTCACACAATTAACAGCTAAATTACCATAATTGTAAGCACATGGAGATCAAATTGTCTATAACTGCACGTCACTTTGATATTTGTGTTTACCCAGAACTGGAGACGGCACAGAAGATGCAATAATCTTAATAAAGTTTAATTATTTCCAGGCTCTGAAAGTGAGCGATCATTATCCAGTGGAGGTGGAGCTGAAGTCTATGGTTGAAATGACAGATTAAGGCGATGGTAAGTTCAATAATAATAAAAATACTGATAAGGATGTTTTTTAGTTATTGATGTAGAGAGGTCAGATTATACCTGAAAAAAGGACTTCAAGTTGTCTCATTTTGGTATTTTATTAACTGTAAATCTTCAAAGTCCAGAGAAATAAAAATGGTTTCAAAAATAGTTGAAAATTTACATCTTGAAATCCTTTTTTAAAGCTGACCTCTTTTCATGCCACCATCTTGTCTTCTCGATGTGACTTCATAAGGAGTGATGGGGGCTTGAAGTCCACCCCAAAGGGAAATTAGCTAACGGCTGCAATCAAACAAGCTAACTCCTATTAGCAATACGTACCGGTAATTAATTTCTTCATATTTATAAATCCTGTGTGTGACACAAACCCTCAAAAGTGCAGACAAACAGGAAGTCGCTCCAACTTTCAGTGCTTTCTGTGCGTTCGGCAGCCATATTGGATTCTGAGGACGATGTTGCTCTGCTACCTCTGACTTTCCAAGTCGTTCCTATGATTTTAGTCAACATTCCAGTTAATGTTTCCAACTTTAAGTCTGAAAATTCGAGCTGGAAAGCAACAATAAAGCCAGATTGGCAAGCAGGTATGAAGTGGGGATGAGCTCTTTTACTTTGTCTTCATTTAGATAAACAAACATGGCTGCATGTCATAACCCGGGACTATTGTGTATATAATTATCAGTAAAACCATTTCTTTTGCCTGGCTATATTATCTGCATAATTAGAGTCCAGTTATAGTCTCCTGCCCAAAATCAGAGGGTAAATTTAAGATAAATTTGTAAATTTAAACATGCAAAGGATGCATGTGATCGTGACTTTTATTTTTACTATTTATTTCAAAAGTTATCTGACCAAGATCTTAAAATACATTCATGTAAATCACAAATAGAGACAGAAAATTAATAAAACTCTGTAATTCCAGTGTGTGCATTTATACCAGATTTAAGTTTCAAATCTTGGTACATTTTTAATTTTATCAGACTATTATTACTTTTAAAAATGACCAAAAATAAGTAACAGAGGAGTAAAGAAATTGATTTTTAAAATCATTTCTGTGGAAATCTCAAAGCTTGGCTTCTCTCTTAGGTAATGCTGGTGGCTGCTTTGGTTTTGCTGGAAGACAGGAACTAAAAGTGTAATTATCTTTCAAACATCAGCTTCACTTACCCGCATGGAGCTTCCCTTTTGATTAGATGACATATCTGCTTCCTATGCAGGCTTGAAAGACAAGCTGGACGGGATGAAGACTGATGAAGACAAGGATCTAACGGAGCTGAAGAGAGGAAATCTGCTCCTGGAATGAGAGAAGCTCAACCTGGAGATTCAGATCCTGCGGATGAAAGTCGCCAGGATGACCAACGGAGCTACAGTTTAACCTGAAGAGGCCAGAGCTCAGCCCCACTTCACACCTACTCACCAATCTAACAATTTCCAGGTTTGAACTTGGAAAAACCAACTAGATTAATCTGAATCACAGCCAACATGACCGTAAGCTGCAATAGTACTGGTTAGCTGTTAGCGAGTACGGCTACAGGAGCCAGTTGTACAAGGCTGGTCTCTGCCTGACTCCTGGAAAAACGGATCCAGATCAACCAGAACCAGTTTTCTACCATGATTTGGGCCTGATTTGACAAAATCTTACCAACTCTTTTAGTTTAGTTTCTAGTGCAAATATCTTAGGAAACTTGAAATAAAACAAAACCAAGTAACTTTTCAGCAAGATGTAGGATCTTGTTTCCTTAATATTGATGAAAAAGTTCTAGTTCTATAGTTGAAGCATTTTACCCATATAATAAATAATCTGCCACTAGGACTAGAACTTTTTCATCCATATTAAGGATTATTAAGTTACTTTTCTTTCTGAAAAGTAACTTTTAAGTTAGTTTTGTCTTATTTCAAGTGAACCAAGACATCTGCACTAGAAAATGGACCAAAATACTTGTTGAGATTTAATGTTTTTGCAGTGAAGCGAACGAAAAAAGATAAACATTTTTACATTCTCCAGAGCAGAAGATGAGATCCAAATCTCATTGGGTTTTAACTAAACCCTGATTCCTCTAGAGAAAACATCTTTGACAATCTGATAACAGAGAACTCTGTTTATCACCACCATCATCTCAGCTTTTCTCTAAATAACTTTTCAAGCACAAGGCTTTTCAAGGCCTTGTTTACTTCAGATTTCTTTTTGCCTTTGTCCCATTGATGGTACGTTGCAGTCTGCAGGATATCTAGACTTGATCATCCCTGCTGCAGAACACCAACATCTCACTCTCTATATATTATATATGAATATAAACTGAACTATAATTTGTTGGGAGTTTTCTGCATCTCAACCATCAGTTTCAGCCTTGTTGTCATCAAACTAGCAACATCACTGTGCACTGCAGATAGTTTAGACGTGGCGCAGCACTAATAAGAATAAATAAAAAGCAGAAAAATTGCTTTTACCATATTTTATGAATAAACTGATTTACAATAAAAACTGACAAAAGCAACAAACATTACTGGCTGTGTAATTATTACAAAAATATGATGCTTCAGATCATGCAAATATTTTTAAAGTTGATACGTTTGGAATGGGTAGAAGAGGGAATAAACCTCACACATAACACTCTCATACGTGGATGCATTAGAAAGTTTTTTGTGAGTCACATAGAACTGAGAAAAAAATTATAACAGAAAATGTACAAAGCTAAAATTGTTGCCATAATCACCATTTTATCAATTTGGATATTTTGCTTCCATTAAAAAAAACAAACAAAAAAAACACACACATAAAACGGGACGTAATTACAAAAAAAAAATTTATTGACATCTCCCACTTCACAATACAACAAAAACATAGTTCAGGTATTTTCCGTTAAACATTTTCCACTGAAGAAATGTTCCCTTTTATTTTTGCCAAAAAATAAAGACATTTCATAAACAGTCAGTTAATTTAGTTGTTGGGTGTCTTAAGGAGATAATTACTTTTCTTCTTTCAGGGAAGCATGTTGTCTGTTCACTCAAACAAAGGTCATTTTCTGCACTGAACTGAAAGCTGGAAGAGCTCAGTGCAGGAACAGCTTCTGAGTGTTGCAGGGTTTATGTTTACCAGTGAAAAACAAACTGAAGGTTGCGAGGCAACATCATCTTCAGGCTTTACTTCTTCCCCGACTTCTTGATCCCACCACTGGCTGCAAGAAAAATTACAGATACAAAACTGATAAAATGACAAAGAAACAACTGTGGCTGATTTTGTTTAATTTATAACAAGAAACAAAAGGATTTTCTATCAAATTAGAGACGACATTGGGTTCAGATATGGAGCTTCATGGGTGCGAAATGTTTCTCCATATGTTCTGTGAAACTACAAAATGATGCATCAGGTCCATCGTGTACTGTGTTAATCCCATACTCAGGTTGTGTGTTCATAGCTGCATTTCTGGTATTATTTAAAAACCCAGAGAGGTGTAATAAAAATAAACTATCAACCATATGTGAATTCTCAGGTGTCTTCCAGACAAAATCTGAAACACATTTAAGAAAAACCTGAGAAACTGTTTATGTTCTTCCCATCTGTTGCATAAACAAACTGCAGCGTTGATGTGGAATGACGGCTGGGCTGTAAATAAAGCTCAGGGTATGAGCTGCCATTTCACTTTAGTCAGTAATTAAGACTCATTAATAATGTTCATTAAAGGGCCAGTATTATGCGTTTTCCAGGGACATAGTGCCATTTTAGAGCTTTATGAAATAACTATATTATTTTCAGTTGTTGTAAAAATGTTGCATATATCAATTATGACATAAAAATTTTATTAATTAACTTAATGTCTTGAAATTGGGATTCTGTCTCTTCAAAAACTTCAATTTAGATAAACAATTTAATGAAGATCTTTCTTAATTACTTCTCTAGTCTCACCTAAAGGTCCTTTTCCTGACGCTTTGGCCTTCAATGCCTCCATGGCTTTCTGGTCTTCCTTCTGCTTCTGCTTGAAGGCAACATCTTCCTGCAGGCATAAATCATTTTTAATACGCCATAAGCAACATTTTCTGTTAAACTGATTTTCTATTCACAAATGAATGAGAATTTTCAGAGGATACTTTGAACACAGTGAATTCACTCTTGACACTTTAAATCCTCATGGTCAAGAGGGCAATAAAGAAAATGTCTTAATCTGTGGCTTCACCTAAGTTAAATTGTGAAAGAATAATCTAAACGGATTAAACTTACATCATCCAATTCCTTGTTTTGTTTCTTGGGCGCCTTGAGTGGTTTCTTTTTGCCTCCTGAAAAATGTAGAAATAAAACAAATCAACCAACATTTCTGTCACTCCGTCTTTAAAAAGTAATTGTGTTTTTATTACTTTACGATATTTTTATAATTAATGAGCTACTGCTTATTAAATCTACTGCACAATCTCGGAAGTTACCCAGACTTTAAGATATACCAGTGCAGATTTTCTTTAAAATATTTTCGATTCCATTAATGGAAATTTTAAAGTGATTTCTGTCTCAGTTATGCAAAAAAACAGTACAAGTAGACCCTGGTTGCTTCCACTGGTTTTTTAAAAAAAGTAAAACTGCTAATCAAAGCATTTGATTAACTGATCACCTGCCTAATGTCCGTCATTCTGGGAATGTTGGGGGTTTTCATTCCAGAGAGAGACCAAATGTTGATTAATTCACCTGCTCACCATTTCAAACCTTTGTGCTTTTGGTCATTTCATTTTGATTTATCTCAATCTCTAATGAAATGAAGCACAGAGGGCCAAAATGTTTCTACAACGATGTCAGAGATTGATCAGGTCAAACATAACAAAACCGACAGTTAGCGCTGCTAAAAATGGGTTTCCGCTATGAATCAAGTTCTCCACTTGTTTTTGCTTTTTTCCCCCGGTGAATGCGTGCATTTTTAGACATTACGCAAATAAGTGATGAACATTTTTGAAGGGAAATACAACATATTAGCTAGAATCTGTTAGCATGTTTTAGCTTCGTGCACAAACTGAAGCGCGCGATACACAAAGGAACAAGGTCAGAAATTCATAATGATGTAGCTTAGCACAGCAAAAAAGTCTCACCTTCTCTACCCGACATATTTAAATCGTTTAAATAGGATATAAATGACTAAAATTAACGGTAAATGACAGCAACTTGGGCTTGTTGTCGATTTAATCCGCGCTGGAAGGACCCCAGAAGAACTGCCGGAAGTAGGATACCAATGATATGCCTGAACAAAAAACACCTACATGATGCTAGCTGGTTCTCCAAACACCAGGAAAATAAGTGGTCAAAGAAAGTTTATTCCCAAAAACTAAATGCTGTGACAGCTATAAAGAAAACAGGTGCGTTTATTTTAGCAGCTTTCTCTATAAACTAGAATTACGACAGACATATTCTAGGCAGTTTTATGAGAAACAAACACCGAGGTCAATGTTAGCATTATAAAGCTAGTTAGAAAAGAAACTGAACAATGACGTGATAAAAAGGAGTTTAAATTAAATAAGTCGAATTTTATAAATGTAAAGTATTTAGAGTGTGACAGAAGTGTATGTATTTAATGGTTTGTCTTCAGTGAGGGCAGAAACAGGTGCTGCTGTGTTATACAAACTCAGGATTGTCTGCAACAGTGAAAAAAGATTAGAAAAAATATTGCAATTGGTCATAAGATTGCTGTTACATTTAAGTTATTTTAGATTCAGAATGACTTAATTCCTTTTGAAATTAGTAATAAACCATGTACTGTTCTTATATTGACACGTTTTGTTGTTAATATTGCTCTGCTTAAATGTAAATCAATTTAAAAGCAGCAAATCTTTATATTTATTTATGAATCTTTAATCACATAAAGGAAAAATAAAGGAACTGTTTGTTTAATAAGGTAAGATTTAGTAAGGTATACTATATAAATGTATTAGTTTTTAAAAATAATACATTATTACTATGTTTAAATTACACATCTTGCGTTTTTAAATCTGGAAATTCAAACTTTAGGAATTGTTGAGTTTTTACTTAACTTCAGATTTAATTTCCACTTTTTCTGATAGACACAACACCTTCAGTTCAACATGTTAACTTATTGGTCTTGATTTGATTGGATCCAAATGTTTTTAGAAGATTATGTTTGTTTTTCTTTCTTTTTTTTCAGAGGTGCCTTTTTGGTGTCGGCCCAAACGCTGTTGTGTGTTTGAACCTTCCACCCGACTGCTGCTGTTCTCAATGAGGTAAGACTCTCATGAAATGCTTTGAACTGGATTCAATTTACCAGAAGAAATTTAAAAGAAAATCTGAAGTCAATCATAGAAACATTTGTGTCAGAGCCAAAACCTTTGGGCATGACTGAAAGAACTGAATTAATTAAAGAAGTTTCTCCTTCTCAGGTACAGAGGAGCTCAGATCTACATTTGGGCTCGAGGCTCATGCTGTCTGTCTCGGCCCCACCTGGCGGCCCAAACCGCTCCAGTTCGGCGCTACAGCTCTGAACCGCCGTCTCGACCTCCTCCACCCACTGACCCCTTCCCTCTTGCACAGAAAGGTACAGCTGAGGTGGTGAAGGAGCGCAGCCTGTCTGCCCTGCAGGTACAGCTGTCTAGTACCGACATGCCAAAAAGACTGATTTATCAGAACTGCACTTTTCTGTTTGTTATGATTAGAGTAGCATTAAATAAAAAAGTTCTTCCCTCTTTTTGTCCCATCAGCATGCAGGAGAGTTGGGGCGCAGTGGAGCCAGAGGTCGGCGCAGACGGCCACCGCCACTGTGAACTACTGGTGGGGGAGATACGAGGAGTTTGTGGGGCTGAACGAAGTCCGCGAGGCTCAAACCAAAGTCACAGAGGTCAGAAATCACAGAGAACAGTCATGTCTGCAAGTTTAATTAGAGACAAACATCTTTATGCAAAATTCACAGTTTCATGTTTTTGTTCTTCCATTTGGGTCTTAAATGCTCCTAAAAAAGAAAAAAAAACAGCACAAGTACATAAAAAAAACATTCAGCCGGTTTTTGGCAGTCAGTTTTTTGGTGTCTGGAAAATGAGCCGTTACAAAACGTTCCAGAATGTTGAGTCCCACAGTGTCGTTACCCACCAACCCCACCAAAGCCCAGTCCGTCACCTAGCAGCCAAGCTGAGATCCAGCATGTTTGGTCAGCTGGTTTTACCGCTGGATGCGCTGTACAATGGCTGCTGGAAAAGACAAGTGTTTTGTTGTTAGTTCACCAACTAGAATCCAGTTGCTGCATTCTTGTTGGTTGTGCAGGAGTCTCCACTAATGCTTTTCAAAGCAGAAGGGGAGCATCTGTTTGCAGCCATTTTCATGTGTGAGCGTAAACGTTGAGGCCCTAAAACATCTAAAAATATGCAGAACTAGCTAAAATCTCGTTATCTAAAAATGATTTTGTGCAAAAAAATTTAATAAAGATGTTTTGTATAGGCCTTTTTTTTTTTTTTTTTACCTCCATCAACAAATAAAACTCGTATTATTAAAAGTCTTACAGACTGAATGTATCTGCTCAGGCTGAAGCAGCGTTCATGGTGGCCAGAGGAATCGTGCGTGAGGCGCACACCAGCCTGGAGGCGCTGCAGGGCCGCCTGAAGGAGGTCAGAGACCGGCTGGACCGCGTCTCCAGGGAGGAGGCTCACTACCTGGAGCTGGCCACGATGGAGCACAAGCTGCTGCAGGTCGGCTCAGGAAACAACCACCAGTAAAAACTGGGGATACAACACAAACAGCGAGTTTGAGTTACACAGGGTGGATGAGGGTCGGAGCGTCTCCCCTTTACATCTACAGCCGTCTAAGTGGTCAAGCTTTCATCGGGGTTTATACGGATGAATGAATTTCCAATCAGATGTTTTTAAGATCTGAAAGGTTCTTGATTTCTGTGTAAACATTGATATTAAAACTACACAGTTTTGTAATTCAATCTAACATTTGATTAAAAGCCCACATTTGGAAAACATTATTAAAAATGTAAACCAGATACTCAACAAAAATACAAATACACATTTTTTCTTTCTCGACCACAGGAAGAACGGCGTCTCCGGACTGCGTATGAGAACGCCGAGAGTTCGGAGAGGGAAAAGTTCGGCCTGTTTTCGGCGGCGGTGAGGGAGAGTCACGAGAAGGAGAGGACGAGAGCGGAGCGCACCAAGAACTGGTCCGTCATCGGCTCTGTGCTCGGAGCCCTGATCGGGGTCATGGGGTCAACGTATGTCAACCGCGTCCGCCTTCAGGTAACAGGAGACGCTGACTGAACTTTAACCCTGAAGCACTAAGAGAGGGAGACAGGAAGTAGATGAGGATGGTTGAAAACATAAATACGGCCAACAAATCAGCCCAAAAATGACACCAAATATTTTTATTTTTAAGATTTTAAATGAAAAAGACCAACAGTAGAGATTATGAGTTGAGTGGAGTCTGTTGCTTTAGCAGCAAATGAATCCATTGTGTTGGAACTTTTCAGAACTGTTCTTGTTTGGCCTGATGATGCAACATTTATGTTCGATTTGTTGCACGTCTCACTTTATTTTGGACTTGCTCAGAACTTTGTGTTGCTCTCGTTTATCCGTTCATCCTGATGTGGGTTTGGGGTCATTGAACTGTTCAGTCGCCCAACTGTGTCAAAGCTTCAACCGTGAGCAGATAAGGCCTAAAATATTTAGATTTAAAATGAATTTCCTTCACCGTTTGTTTCTGATAAGCCTTTAAACAAATGTTAATTGTTTTACCAAAATGTAAAACGATTCAATTTAAATTAATTTTTATGTACACATGAAATTATGGAAGCCCGTATCCACCATGAAAGAAAAAATAAAAATCCAACAGAAATGTATAATTTATTGTATTACAGTAATAATTCCTGTAGTTTGTTTTGTAGCAAATGTTGTAATTTTGGTCCTCAGTCGAACTGATTCAACTGAACTGTAAGGTGTGAAAACAAACTGACAGTTCAGTCACAGTTATGAGATAAAATCAGAATTTGAATTTTGAAGTCATGACTAAATGGAGCAAAACTTCTTAAAGAAACAGCGTGACTTCCTAAATCACAACGTTTGACAGTCAAAAGTAAGACTGTGTTAAAATGACATAACAAATGTTGCAACTTTGTTCCCCAATCAAACAGAGTCCATTGGACTTTATGTGTGAAAACATCCCTAAGCTCGTTTTCCAAGGTGTGCATGCATACATTTGAGCCTGTATGTACAGTTATGACCCTATAAATCTGCAACCGAAGTGGATTTTGTTCTTGTGTGTCTGCAGGAGTTGAAAAATCTTCTTCTTGAGGCCCAGAAAGGTCCGGAGAGTCTGCAGGAGGCGCTGAAAGTCCAGGCTGGGAACCACCAAACCCAGCAGAACCAACTGGGCGAACTCATCGACAGCCTCCGGGTCACTCTGGCTGATGCCTTCAACAGCGCCCCCCAGGGGAAAGGAGGACCCACCACAGCCTCGCCTGTCGTTTCTCTTTCTGCCTCTAAAGACCTTCAGGTCCAGAACCAGAAGACGGAATCACTGCTGGCGTCGCTGGCGGCCCAACTGGGTCGGCTCCAGCTGGGCGTCACTAAGGTGGACGGCGAACTTCTGGCAGTGCGGAAGCTCCTAGAAACCGAACCGCAGACCCAAACCCGAGCCGCTGGCCCTCAGGGAGCAGAGACACGGGATACGGTGGCGAGACGCCTGGAGGACACCAGGAGGACGCTGGGGGAAGGAATCAGGATGAACATGGTTTACAACGCCGTGTTCAGCTACACCGCCGCCGCCGTTACCATCACTGCTGTGTACCTGCTGCTCCGGGGAACTGGTTGAACTGGACCTGAACCGGTTCATGACGAGTCACAATAATATCATTTAATTATGAGCTTAATGACATCATGATGAACCAGAAGCAGATGGTTACATCAGTATCTCCTGCTGAAACGTCATGGTAACTGGAGCACTAAGACATGCAGCTATTTATCTTGTCCAATCACTGATTACAATGTTAAAGCATCAAATCTTCCATCAGATCATAAAGGAAAATCTTCATATTTCCAGGGAAATATCTAATCTTTAATTTATTACCTCTTGTTTTGCTTTTTTTAACCATCCTGATCCAGATCAAGTTGCAGGCTGCCACTAGGGGGCAGGCTTCCGTCTCAGTCAGCCACTGCCTCATCATCCTCTCTCCCAAATGCAGTTAAATTAACTTTAATAACAAGTTTGACCTTTAACCTCCCGAATGTTTCTGACTTCAAACTAATTCATTTTGTTTGGGTGAATCTGTCCATTCCAGCTGAGGAACACGTTTGAATGAACAAATAATTGATTTTAGGATTTTTCAGATTGTGCAGAATAACTGCACAACTGACTGGTATATTCCCAGTAAATCCAGTACCAGAAGAATAATGAACTTCACATCAGCTCCAGTGGACCAGGACGTCATTCATCTCTTCTCTGGAGATGAATGGCGTTAAAAACTGACAGGGCATTCATCCATATTAATGTATTAAAAACATTTTTGGCTCTGTAGATTTTCTGTTTGCTGCAGCAGAACTTCTCAGATCCTGGAGTACTTGAACATGTGATGTTTCTGACATCATGCACTGGTATCGCCTGTATATTAAAGGTTGAATGGAAACAACTCACCTCATGGCTTTTGTTTCTCTTCTTCAAAACAACATGGCTGCTCAGTTCCAGGTGTGACCAGGAGGGGGCAGCAGAGAAAAAAAACACGCATGTTATTTTATTCAGCTTGGATTTATGCTGCGTTCCAGTTCTGACTTCCCAGTCTGAAAATTCAACTGGAACGGATTTGTCACTGGGAAAGTGGGAGCAACTCCAATTGCATCCAGTTATGACTTCTTTTAAGGTCAAATTCACGTTTCAATCATCACCTCTCTGGTAGTGGAAACATTTATTTAACAATACATACTAGTAAGACTGCATCTAAAAGTGATGTTACATGTAGGACTTGCAATTCTATAAATATACAAATTAAAAGCTGTTTGCTTGTGGGACGTGTGTGTATATATATATATATATATATATATATATATATATGTATATTTCAAACATCTATTTATGAATTACATTTATGTATGCACAGTGGTGTAGTGCAACAAGAAGGTCCTGGGTTCGATTCCCAGCCCGGAGTTTGCATGTTCTCCTTTTGCATGTGTAGGTTCTCTCTGGGTACTCTGGCTTCCTCCCACAGTCCAAAACCTTGACTGTTAAATTGGTCTCTATAAATTCTCCTTAGGTGTGTGTGTGTGTATGTGTTGCCCTGCGACAGACTGCCGACCTGCCCAGGGTGTACCCTGGCCAGTTGAAATGTTCGCTGGAGATGGGCACCAGGCCCCTCAGTGGCCCCCACTTGGGACCGCCACTGATCAGAATGAACAATGAATACAAATGCATGCCACACTTCTAAGATCTTTATTCGCTGCATAATTTTGAATCCGGTATGCACTGTATGTTGTTTGTCTATTAAATAAGATCAAATAAAAATGAAATAAATGATGACAAATAATGAAATCAAAATAAAAACAGGTGTACCATAACTCTCTGTTTCTGAACCGGTTCTGATCGCCGTGTCCTTTCAGCCCGGGCTGCCCTTCTGCAGGCCCAGCAGGTCGTATTCCCGGTACAGGATGTAGCCCTTCAGCCGCTCCGGCAGCGGCACGAAGCTCATGAAGACGGGCGACCGGAGACGGAGGCGGCCGAGACAACGGCGGATCCGCAAGCGGCAGAGATGCTGCAGGCACCGGGGGTTTTCTGGAGAGGTCACCAGGAAGAGAAACGGTGACCTTTGTCTCCTCCTGTCTGAGCTAACGGTCATGTTTCTGTTACCTTGCAGTCTGCAGATGTCAGCCCACTGGGTCTGCTCCATCAGAACCGCCTTCAATTTGGAACACAGCGTCACGTGATCCACGTAGTCCAGCAGAACTCGGACCACGTGACCCGACAGATCTTTCAGCCAATAGACGGTGATGACCTCACAGAACTGCGCTGGCAGAGAACGTGACATGATATGGCAGACCGTTTTAACATAAAATCCCATCGTCCAACTATCTGTTATTATATATAAATCAGTTTTGCTTTCTTTTGTTACCAAAGTATCTTTGATCACAGAGCAGGTCCATCCCTCGTAGTCCTCAGGAATGTGGGAGCTGTTGCCATAGGGACAGTCAAAGCAGCGCGCCACGTCGTAACCATAGTTACACAGCATCCTGAGAACGACCTGGTGCACACAAACATTTCATCCACTATGTAGTTTATGTTCATCTAAACTTCATGTAAGCGTTTTACCTCGTCTTTGAGCGCGTACTGCAGCGCCGAGGGGAAATGCGTCGTGTTTATTTTGGAGTAGTAGTTGACGTTAGCGCCGTAACGCAGCAACAAGTTGATCAGATCGTAGTTGCCCAGACGGAGTGCAACCTTTCATTTAAAAAAAGACAGAAATTCAGGTTTTACATAATCAATAGATGTAGCTTCTGTTCTGAATTATGAAATGAAAACAAGAAGATTAAACAGGAAATCTGCTTTACAAATACAATTTGAATCATTTATGCTGCTCTTTCTTCAACATGATGCCATCTAATTTATCAAGAGCACCAATTCCTGTCCCGCAGCAAAACAATCCCACAGCATCATGCTGCCACCTCCAGACTCCACAGATCTGATGGCCATTTTTCCTCCAAATGTAACGATGCTGATTATGATCAAACTTTTCCTCTTTAGTCTCGTATAAACTCTTTCATGGCTCCAGAAACGAAGATCTGTGTCTTTGTGTGCATCTGCAAACTGTAGTCTTTTTAAGTTCCCTGAATAAATGGCTTCTTGCTTGCTGAACCTTTCAGCCCATGACTGTGCAGAAAATGTTTCACATATTTTCTCAGCTTTGTGTTTTTCTACAAATAGAAATATTTTTGGTAATTTTAACTGACCTAAAAGAAGAGAAGTTCGGTCTGGTTTAACTTCAGACAGTGAAATGTTTTTCCAGTGTATGTGCCTCTTTATTAACGTTACCCTGGTATCTTTAAGCTGTTTATTCTTCACCTGGACAGGTTTTACCTGCAGACATTTGACCGGGTCTTGGTTGGGCATGGCGCCGGCCTCCAGCAGCAGCTTCACTGACGCCATGTCGTTATTGGAAACAGCAAAGAAGAGAGCGGACTTCCTCTCGTCATCGTAGCTCCGGCGGATCCAGGGGTGGAGCATGAAGTTGGGGTCGTAACCTGCATCCAGCAAGGCCTGATGGGAAAACATGACAGTTCGCCAGATTACCCGATGAAGCTGAGGTATCGGTGACGTACAAAATAACTTTAAGGGCCGTTTGTGGCCCATAAAATAATTCAAGGACCACAAACGGCCTTATGTCTTATTTTTGACTTTTGTTGTTGCCTTATTAAAAGAAAAACATTTGTTTTCAGTCGTTTTCTATTTTGTCGGTTAAATTTTTACCATTCATAATGTGTGATCAGGGCCGAAAAAACCACGTCAAGGGCCACAAATGGCACCCGGACCACAGTTTGGACACACCCTGCCTTAGACCCAAGTTTTATCTGAGCAGGACTGTTGATTTATTGCAGAGATATTTCAAAACTGAAATCAAACTTTTCTGTTCATGAGACACACACACACACCCACACACACACACACACACACCCCCACACCCACACACACACACACACACACACACACACACACACCCACCTACCTGGATGCAGTGTGTGTGTGCCTCTGCAGCCGCTGAATGAAGAGGGCTGATCCCGCTGTCGTTCACATCTCCCATGTTGGTGACGGGCAGCAGCAGCTTCAGTGACCTCAAACACACACACGCACACGCACACACACACACACACGGTTATGGTGCCTATCTGTTCAGGTCAGCTCTGCTGCAGGTTAAAGTTGATTAGTTCCTGTCTCCTGTACCTGACAAACCCAAACTTATATTTCAATTTCGACTATAAATTTAAAAAAGCTTTTTCAAGTCCGAACAAATGAACAATACAATAACAAGAAGAAATACATGTATTTGATATAAGGTCACATTTAGATTTTTTTAAATATTATTATTATTTTCCTTGGCTGACTGCTCTCTTTTCTAATTAAAATTTAAAATCGTGTACCTTTATAATCCATGCATCTTGAAAAAAAATGCATTTGTTTGTCTAAACAGGGATGGTGGGAGTAAATCCTTATTTAATTAAAAAAATAAATAAATAAACCATTTGAGAAGAAAGGATTACAAAATAGGACTCAAAATGGAGAAGTGTGTCCATTTTAGAGGGATAATTATTAAAAAAAACCCAATTAGATAGAAACACCGTCTGATCATATCGTCTTTTCTTAGAACTGAAACTGGTTTGTTTCCATTTGGATAACAGGACAGGTGAGGTAAAGTGCTCACTGCAGATGTCCTCTGTGCGAGGCTCGGTGGATCGGCAGATGTCCGGTGTGATTGGACACGTTGGCGTCGGCGCCGTGGTCCAGCAGCAGACGGACGACGGCCGCGTTCCCTGAAGCCGACGCTTCGTACAAGACGGACGCCTCATCGTGCGCCTGAGAGAAAATATCTGCTCCTGCAGGACAGACAGCATTTTATAATCTGATTATAAAGAAATTCAAAAGTGGAAAAGAATCAGGAAGAAGAGACACACAGAAACATGTCGCTCACCTCAAAACAACACAATAACACAGAAGCCCATATAAATGTTTAAACTGAAGTTATTGAAGCTTATCTCTTAATCATGAGATTAAAAGTAAAATGAAAGTATAACTTTGGTTCAGACTGCACAAAATATTTCAGATTTATTGTTGACATGTCACTATATGCAACATGATTACCAACAAAACAGCTTGAAAACCAATAAATGTTGATTTATTTCTGAAATTAGTTATAACAACGTTATAAACTCTTAGTGCTAATTTAGTTTGCTGTTTTGTAAAATTTATCTTGAATAAAACTTATGAGAAAAAAGTGAATCAAAATGAAGACATGATTGGTCGACGCAGCTTTCTGTAACACAGCCAGCTTCCGTTAGCGCTTAGCATTAGCTCCTGCTAAAGAGCGTTTTAGCTAGAAGTAATGTTTACGATCGATGATGTAGAGTTAGCCAAAACATTTACTCAATAAGAGTTAATAAGTATTTGGCAAAAAGTCTACTCAAGTACTGATCAACTGATTAAATTATCAGTTATTTAATATTTAGAAATTACATCATCAGATGGACTAAAATGTAATATTATGTGGAAATTTTGATATTTGAAGGATGAAAATGACAATAACTCAAATAAATAACAAAAATTAATAAAATCAAGGACAATAAAATGTTTCCAAATCAGTTTCTTTCTATCAAAAACTTGTGAAACTCCAACAGAAACAGCAGGCGTGTCTCTGTGTCTGGTGGATGTTTGGTGGGAGAAAATACAGATATTTTACTCAGCTAAGAGAAGAGATACTTTATAATAAAATTACTCAAATAAAAATAAAAAGCAGTAAAAATTCTCCTAAAAGTTCATTTTAAAAGAAATGCAACTAGTTACTACTCAACTCTGGGGTTAAAGCAACAACATTTTTAATTAGCAGTGCTGTAGTTATGAAAAAGACCAAGTTTATTTGATAGTTTCCAAAAGTGACCTGATCTGGTTTGACCTTCTGCCTGACCTTTCCTCAGCAGGAGCTCCACCACCCCCAGGTGTCCTCCCTGCGCCGCCAGCGCCAGCGGCGTGAAGCCGTAGTTGCTGCGTGGGTCCGGCCGCGCCCCGGCCTCCAGCAGCAGCTTCACCAGCTCCACGTTGCCCGCCCGCTGACGCTTCGTGGAGCGGGCGGCGGCCGTGGCAGCCCGCCTGGTTCACACCGGAGCCACGGAGGAGCAGCAGCTTCACCAAGTCGGTTCGGTCCGAACGGATGGCTGGAGACAAACAGAGAAAACTGGAGTTGGACCCATCCAGAGCCAGCGCACAGCTTCAGCTGGAAACCAGCGATCAGGCCTGACACCTGGGAGGAGAGATGAACTCTGACCTGAACCTTCATAGCCACATAAAGACAGTTACAAAGTCGGCCTTCTGTCACCTGAAGAACATTTATATCCCAACTTTAGAGAAACTCATCCATGTGTTTATCTTTAGTCACATTGATCACTGCAACAGTGTCTTCACAGGTCTGCCTAAAAACCAGTCCTCTTATCTCACATGTAGCATGGAAAAAATAACCTGAACAAGCACTGTTTCATCAATATTAAGTAGTTATTAAGAAGTCTGGATCGTGGAAACACTGACATACATACAGCAAACACAATGGAATAAAAATGGACATTATTCAAAACGAAAGAGAGAAAGAACTGGACAAACTGGACGGGACAAAGGTGTAATAGAGGAATAGCTCCCAAGAAAAAGTTTTATATTATATAATGTTGAATGTGAATTGTTCATGTATGTTTTATTTGTAAACAAATGTGAAAAATGGTAATAAACAGTTAAATGATAAATATTAAGTAAGTATTGACTGAAAACAAGGTAATATCTTTCTGAAAAGATAATTGTAAGTTAATTTTGTCTTAATTAAAGTGTAATAAGACATTTGCACTGCAAACTAGACCGAAAATACTTGGTAGGATTTTGTGTTTTTGCAGTGTAATAAGCTTTATCTTTGCCTTTTTAAACATCTGTAGTTCTTATGTTGAACAAATTGGTAAATATGCAACGTTTCCTGTTTACTGATGTAAAACCTCACAGCGTCATCTTGAAGCATAAACACCAAGCTGTGTGAGACCAAAGTGTGCAGAGTGTCTGACATAAAGGTTTGTGATTCTACATGCAGATAGTCTGGCCCACCTACAAACAGCGGGGCGTCCTTGTCCTGGTCCTGGCAGTCCGGCTGAGCGCCGCGCTCCAGGAGGAACGAGGCGTTTTCCACCAGACCGCCTTCCACCGCCAGGAAGAGGGGCGTCTGGCCCCGAAGAGTCCGGCCCTCCAGAGAGGCCGGACCTGAAGCTGCAGGACATTTGAAACGTTTGTAAACCCGGTATCTCAACACTCCTTCCCCGACACCAGATATAATTCAAGAGTTTTAAGACATTTGCACTGGAAACGAGGCGAAAAATACTTGGTAGGATTTTGTGTTTTTACAGTCCACAAACGAAAATCTTCACTGCACAAACATCTGACACTTATTTCATGTGAATTGGGTAATTTGGTGGGGCTGGTTGACCTTTGACCTTTTAGCTTTCATTAATATCCTCAAAGCAAAAGCAGCACAAACAAAATCTTTGCTGCACAAACGCAGCTGAGTTGATTAACACCAATTTAGTCTGATTTAAAAAAGGGCTAGTTGACCTTTAGTGACCTCTGGAAACATGTGTTAGTCTCTTTAAAATGATAACAGCACAAACTGAACTGCAGT
This sequence comes from Poeciliopsis retropinna, assembly GCA_010277075.1. Lineage (NCBI taxonomy): Eukaryota > Metazoa > Chordata > Actinopteri > Cyprinodontiformes > Poeciliidae > Poeciliopsis > Poeciliopsis retropinna. The sequence continues at coordinate 1,385,625 of VMRM01000004.1, read as the reverse complement.
TCAGTCAGATGTGAATAAGGTGGAGTGTAACCTGATCAAACCTCTGTATGTGAGCTCCAGGACGGCCTGGTTGCTCTGAGCTGCCGCCTCGTGCAGAGGCGTCCAGCCTCGGCTGTCGCTCCGCAGAAACTCGTCTTTAAGCCGGACAGAAAAATCCTTCAGCAGCTTCTCGTTTCCTGGAGCGACAGAATCATCCAGAACTTTACTCTGAACCGACACCGGGATAAATCCGCTACTGATTCTCATCCCAAATGAGACGCTAAACCGCGCCTCGTTAGCTATCTAACATTGTTTTCTGAATATTTATAGTGTTTGTTTACACAACCACATCACAGTTGAATTGTTTATTATTTTAGAATAAATCTGAGATGTTTTGATGTTGTTTACCTTGTTTTATAGCAGAGAAGATCTTGGAGATGTTGGAAGATCCTGAATCGGCGCTGAAATAAAACAGAGAAACTCAGGATGAACCCAGATGTTTTCTTTTTTAGTGTTTTGGTGCTGAGAATAGTTACATAATTAATAAAAACACTTTTTGGCATCATTATCAGCTTTAAAGCTGCAGAATTTAACTTTTATAAAAAATGATTATATATTTGTTAAAACTGTCACCATGTCCTCCACCCTGAGGTGTTACTGCTTTCTGAAGAAATGCAAAGCTCCCGACCAAAACCAGCCAATCAGAGGCAGAAGTACGGAGCTAAATTGGGGCCATAAAATTTGTTCAAAAGAAAAAAAAACTGAAAAAAGTTTGAAACTTTCACATTCTATTTTTCAAAATATTTATTTTGAGTATCATTTTTTTTTCAGTTTCAAATCTTTTTTTTTTTTGTCGACCAGGTTTTATGGTTTTAAAACTAAGTTTTATGGCTAATTTGGGTTAGCCAAGAGCTAAGTTGGGTTGTCAATCAACTCATACATTTGCTACTCAATGTGCTAATTGCAGAGAAGCAACTTATCGTTATTTACCCGCCATCATCGGCGTCTAAGCTATCTAGCTTTAGCATTCACAACAGGCTATGCTAGCTGCAGCATAGCAGACAGCAGGGGGATGAGTAGCGCCACAGGGAGGATTATTGACAGCACTAAGACCCGCCTCCAGGCTCTGATTAGTTGCTTTTATTTAGCGCCTGAAGGAGTTGTTTAATTTTTCACAACATGGTGACAGTTTCAGCAAATATGTAAACAAAACATTTTTTATAAAACTTACATACAATAGCTTTAAGGGCCACTGTTTAATTAAATAAGTGAAAATAAAGAGCTGGAGACTTTTTATCTGAGTGACATTTTTAAATGAACAGTTTCCATTAAACGTTTCTGCTTGTTTTGGTTTCCGCATCGTTTCCTCACTGTACAATTTGAGGTTTGCTCTCCGTAAGAGGCTCAGTGATGGACGTTCCTCCATCCTCTGCCCTCTGAACTGACCTCGGCTCGTTTCCTGCTGCCGACTCTCTGTCCCTCTGCTTGCTGCTCTCCAGCAGACTCTGCTCAATCATGTACTGAAGCTCTGCATCTTCCTCATCATCCTCTTCCTCCAACACATATCCACTAGGATTCATCGCATCCAAAGGAAAACAAACCTCCGGTCTTTGGGTTAAAGAGAAAACAACATCAGATGTGTTATTTCTGCATTTATTAATCTGGTTTGTTAAATTAAAATGTGTAAGTTTAGTGTTTTCATTTTAATTTTGCATCTGTCACCAATATAAAAAGCATAAAGAAAAGATCTACTCTGGGCCTTCAATCAGAAATGATCCATTTTTAAATACTTCCTACAGGAAAAAGCTTCAAAATAAAGTTAATTTCTGTCATAATCCCAAATCTTTGCTCTTTTACCTTGTTTTGTTCAGCCAAATTGCTGCATCGGATTTAAAGCTGTTGAAGGTTTGAGAAAGAAGCAGGCGAATGAAACCAGAGCTTTAAACCAACATGGCTTCCTTTCCAGTACAACAAGAAAACAACATTCATGGATTCACCCAGCAGCGTTAGAGTCAGACCAGACTGAACTGTTTCTGTGGCTGCAGCTCTGGCAGCGTTAAAGGAGATATGACACCTGTTACTAAATTTACTCACACCAGAAACATTTATGACCTAAACACATGACTAACACAGCATGGTGTTTGCACCTCGCTGCACTTTTTATATTAATTTATATTCAACAAAAGATCAAACTGGACAACTTTTACTGTAAATTATGTACAATTTTCAGCATGTTGAAAACTTTTGATATAAAGTGAAATCCAACTGAAATAAAACTTGCATCATTTATCTAACTGAATTGGCAGCAATTCAGACCCAACTAGCTTTTACCAGGAAACAAAAAAGCTAAAGATCCAAATAAAACAGTCATTTGATTTTTATTTTTTTAAAAAGAAGAAGAAAAAAAGGTTTGTAAATAGTTTATTATTGTGAAACCAAGTGAGTTTTGTTTTGCATGCATTTGAAAATCCCTCTATAGTTAAACTTTTTGTAGCAGCAAGAATCAGATTTGGGTTGTTTCTTGAATGTCACCCAGTAAAATGGTCATATTTAATGTTTAATTAAAATTAAAGTAATTGTGATTTACCCAACATTTTTCTGGTTTTAAAAGGGAATAAAAACTCTTCCTCTTACAAAAGATTCACCTTCATCAACACCCATAATTTATGCAAATTATTTCTACTATAATAAGTTAATATTTTATCAAAGATTTGCAGTAACCCTGAATGTTTGATTGCAAACAGAGTAAACCGTCCTCCCAATGCACGGTTTGTGCAACAGAACCTGACATTTCTTAAAATCAACATGCACAAACACACAGCAAATGTTTTTCTTCAAAAATGTGTCAAAAATTATTTTTTTATTGTGATGATTGTAGCCAAAAAAACAAGACCAAAACAAGAAAACTGTAATTGAAAACATGTTTATTTCAGTTTCTGTCTCCACCGTTTATGACCTGGGTCTCTCCTTCTTGCCTTTGTAAAGCGCCAGCAGAGACACGTTGGCCACTTTGACGACCTTGAAACGAACTCCAGGGATGTCTCCCACGGCATGACCCTTACGACCAAAACCGGCCACCAGAACCTCGTCGTTCTCCTGCAGAACCAGAACCGCAGGGAGGAAGTTAGAGACGGCAGAACTCAACAAAAAACAAACATATTAAAAATAAATCCACACATTTAAAAGCTTCCACTTAGGAATGGAAAATAAAAACTTGAACATTTTGTCAAACTGCACACACTGAAGCCGTTTACCTCGATGAAGTTAAGACAACCGTCATTGGGGACGAAGGCCGTAATCTTCTTGCCGTTCTTGATGAGCTGGACTCTCACACACTTCCTGATGGCAGAGTTGGGCTGCTTGGCCTCGACACCGCTGCACAAAACACAAAAATCTCATCAGCTGCAAAGCAAATGAATCAGCAGTGACCATCTTTATTTTTAATTATTCATAAGGCAAATGGACATTTCAAAATTAAGTTTTCCATACTTTCTAGAGCTTTTATTATACGAAGCATCAGGTACAGAGTTGAATTTCCTGTGTACCAGCAACATTTACCTCCTGGAGAATGAAACAAGCTTCCTCTACCAGCCTAAGAGTGATCTGCTGGCTGTCTGTCAGTTGTTAATCTCATCTGGCTGTACTCACACTTTCTCCAGGACGATGCCCTTGGCGTGAGAGGCTCCTCCGAAGGGGTTGGCCTTCAGGGCCGTCCCCAGGTGAGCCTTCTTGTACTGTTTGTCATGCCATTTCTGCTCACGCCGGTGATTGCGGAGCTTCCTGGCGGTACGCAGACCACGACACTTTCCTAAAGAGAAAGATACGTTGTATTACTTTGCTTTCATCTCCGGCATCCGTTCTGTCATTATCAGACCCACTAAAAACCGTCATCATCATGCATCCATCTTTTATTCCCCGTCAGCACTACTCTAAACCTTTCAGACTAATTTACTTCTATATTAGAAACAAACCAAGCTGTTATTGTTTTTAAATACCAATAATGCCAAAATTAGCATTATATATATATATATATATATATATATAGCACATTTGATGCGCAATACAGGCTTTCTCTAGTCCTAGCCTTTATTAAAAAATAAACTTTAGTAGCCAGAATACAAATTTAGATTTTTAGCAACACAAATTTCTAAGTTGTTTAAAAACAGTCAGTGTTTGTGATTTTGGGTCACGTTTTAATACAAACAGAGAAACAAAAATTACCTCAGTCCTTAATGGCTGCAGTGTTCAAGTAATTCATTATGTCAATTTGTACTTTTGAAACAAATAAAAAGTATTTGTTTCAAAATGTTGGACTACACCATCTGCTGCTTTGGACAGTAACATTTCAAACACACATTAAAACAAGTAAAACAAACAAAAAAGTTTACAACTACATGAATCTCACAAAATAGCATCAATATGTTAAAAACTACACGGATTATTCAATACCGAAAACAGTTTTTAGAGAGAAATACATGGAAACCGGGTATCTCCAAAATATTAACTTTCCATTAACGATCCATTTAAAAGCTTTTGATGGTATCTGGTTAGTCTACCTAACCATACGCTAATTTCAGTCTGTTAGTAATATTAACGTTAAAAATTAATCAGCAATAAGATCAAACTGCCGAAAAGCAACTAGCAGCGTAGCTACATTATGGCCGCTCCACGTTGCGGACAGACGCCGCCGTATAAACCTCTTTTTTCTCATTCACTTTAGCATTTTACTGAATTAAACACACAAGAAACACAACAGAAGACGCTCACGTACAACGTCGATACAAAAAATTGGTATAACCGAGACATAAACTGAGTATTTTTTATGAAAACTGAGCCTTACCCATGATTGCAGAAGCGAGTCAGGGATTGGAAAGGAAGAACCCAGCATGCACCGCGGCAATGTGGAGTCGGAGGACCCCATCTGCATGCGACTATAGAGTGCCTGAGTAAAACTAAATAGTTTCATAAATTTTAAAAGGATCTTTTATTTACCCCTTAAAAGATGTCATGATATGTTGTGTTTGTGCAATTTTTCTTTAAAGCTCTTGTTGAGATAAATAAGTATAGTTCATAAGCCAGAGGAAATTTGTTTTTAAAAGATTTTGTAGTTGAAGTAGTTAGAATGTCATTCCATAGAGGAAATCTACAAATCAAAAATTATTTTATTAAGTTAATTAATGAAATTTTTAGATTATTAGCAACCTATTTTTTGTATTTGTCCAGTCAGCGGCGTTAAGTGTTTGGCAGGCGTAATGAAGTATCAGCGCATTTAATCAATCATAGCTCGCTAAATACTAAATAAACCTTCACGCTGCTTTTTGTATGATTATTGAAAACCTTATTCAAACAGCTATCATGGCTACATTTACAAGGAAATGTCTTTTTAAAGTATTTTGAATTGGACTGGTACATCTCAGCATATGTAAATATTTCTAGTGGAGAAAACAGGATAGAATACGAATAGAATATTCCTATTCTAGTCCTATAGAATAGAATAGGAATATTCTATTCTATAGAATATTCGATTCTTATTCTATTCTATAGGAATAGAATATTCTACCTATGAAATAGAATAGGAATATTCTAGGAATGGAGTATTCCTATAGAATAGAATAGGAATATTCTATTCTATAGGAATATTCGATTCTTATTCTATTCTATAGGAATAGAATATTCTACCTATAGAATAGAATAGGAATATTCTACATTCAATAGAATATTCCTATTCTATTCTATAGAATATGATTCATATTCTATAGAATAAGAATTTTATAGAATTGATATATGATATTGATGTATGATGGGCATTACACACACACACCCACACACACACACCCACACACACACACACACATATATATATATATATATATATATATATATAGATTTACATATACCCTAGGCCAATTGGACATGTTTTCATTTTCAAAGTCAAATACAATTCAAATATACTTAAATGATTCCAAAGGCATTTTTTGGAGAAACCGGAGCAGCCGGAGAAAACTTTTTTATGCTCAGAGGCAACCGTCTGAGCAAACAGTCTGACAACCGTTTGAGCATCTGCTTGTCCGGAGTAGCAGCCTAAGCAGGAATGCCCAGACTTCCCTCCAGATCTCACTTTCTAAAATCTTTGTTTTAGAGATCCTAATAGGTTTGCTGATTGATAATGGAGACAGCTGGTCAGTGTCTCCAGAACAACATCAGATCCAGCTAAGATGACTCTAGAGCCAGACCATAACATGCCTTCCCCCTCTCTCACAAACAGCTTTCCTGTCTCAAATAAAAGCAAATAAAACCAAAAACCCAAATGAACATAAAAACCCTCCCTATTGCTTTGAAAATATTTCTAATCAAACAGAACAACTTCAGTGGATGGTTCCTGATAGCTGGGAGCAGAGTTTCCTCTGGAGTCTTTCTCTGGATTACCTCCACTTTACTGATGGACACTGGAACATGTTCTTCTGAGTCTGAATCTAAGATGAATGTAAGCTCAGACTCAGAGTCTGATTCAGGCTCAAAATAAGTCTCAGGGATTTCTGAGGGCACTGAAACATGTTCTCCTGAATCAGGCTCAGCAGGAGTGATCTCCTCTGGAGATTTTAAACCAGAACCTGACAATCCTTCAAATGCTGCGTAATCTCCACTGCAGTGTTCCTCCACCGCTGATGCATCAGGCGCTCCAGTTGCTTCCAAGATGGCCTCTTCTTGGCAGACTGGACTCTCCACAATCCGGATGTAGTCCTCACACGTCGTCTCTGTCTGTTTGAATGGTATGCACATGGCTTTAGCCAGGCCTCTGAAAAAACGCACACACAATGATGACTTCTTCTTTGGAGCGACCTTCAGTGAACATTTGCCAGTGAATTTGGAGAAAAACCTCTTGAGCTTCCCTTTAAGACCTTTGACCTTAGGTTTTGGCTGAACTGGGTAGACGACAGGTACTTTGTTGGACTGCTCTGTAGATCCCCACATTTTAACAAGATCCCTTATCATTAAGGTTGTTTCGGAAGCCGTATTTTCCATTTCTTGCTTGACGTGATTTCTTGTAGAGTTATTAGAGTCTAAATTGGGATGGACTCTTTCCATCACATGTTTGGCAAGTAGCTTATTGACATTCTCAGCGTGTTCGGTACGGTAATCTCCTTCGATGCCTAGTACTTTTGCGATTGCTTCTGGGACTTTGTTGCCCACAACCGCTTCTACGGATTCAGCGGTGATGTTTTTCATTTGGAGGTCACAGAGAACGGCAGATTGAAAGAGCTCCACAATATCGTCCAACATATCGCCCAGAACATGAATTGTGATGTGGTCTGGGTCTCCAGTTACCAAACGGAAAATCTCCTCTGAGGTCAGGTTGCTGAGAAAATTGTCGACCATCGCTGTCAGGATTTGGAGGGTGCAGGTCTCTTCGGAAAGGGAACTTTGTCTGCTGGACATAGTAGTAATCTTCTCTGATTTCAGAATAAGCTTAAAGTTTTCTGCAAAACTCGCAGGAATAACACAAACTGATCCGGGTTCTGCGTCAAACTGGTGCAAAGTGAAGGTTAGAGGAAAAGAAAGAGCAAATAAACACCCGGTCGTATATGACGTCATAGGCATCAAAGCCGCCCGCATAATAGTCTCATGTTCTCACGTAATAAGTCACGTTTCCTACTCTTATGGTGATATTTTAAAATATTTGGATGAAATTGGAAGGTTTCATCCAAATAATCACGTCAAACGTGCGTTGTTTGACGTCACGCGAACGATTCGCTCATAAACACGTTAAAGCCGCTTTATGGCATCGGCTGCTTTATGAAGAAATCCAGCAAGCATCGAGATTTACAAAGTTTTACAATCCAAAAGATTGTTTTAAACAAGATCTAAACAGCCGAACCGTCCTGGTTCTGATGTCTTAATAAGCATCTATTATGCCCGTGTTTACAATGATTCTACAAATATTTTACAATTAGGATTATTTTTTTTATAAGAAATAAAATATTTGCAAATGGCTCATTAATATGTAATATTATTTTTTGTTTTCCGTCCTCAGATTGAGTTGATGTTTTTTCTCTCTCTCCTTCTTCATGTCGTTATAATAAACCAACCTTAATTTCAGAATGAGAAGTTTTATTTATTAAAAAAAAAAAAAAAACTAGAAGTGGGAAAAAATCTTGAATTTTTAAAATCCCAATTTCAGCTTAACAGAGGCAGCAGAGTAAAAGAAGAAAAACACTGAAACCAAATCCTACATTAGCGTGGAAACATGCGGTGATCTGTTGATTCTCAGAAGAACTGGAGGAACTGATGACGCATTCAGGGCCAATGTTTGTTTTAACTATGTGACCTTTTGCTCCGCGGTCTTGCTGATGACCTGCAGGTTTATCGCTGCAGCAAACAGAGGATTGCTGCATTAGGTTTGTCTGCACCTGCAGCAAAATCTGAGCCGTCATTTTCTGTGACCGCAGGGGGCGATAGTGTGCACGTCCGTCTCTTCTTCTTAATAGAGAAGAAGAGTATTTAGGTGAACTGCTCCTTTATTACCATCGCATTGAGTAGAAATTATAATGTATTATTTAGTATTTGAGGCTGAGAACTTTAAATAAACCAACTGTGGCCGTTTAATTCATCGATAAACGGTTAAGAAATGAAATTTATTTATTATTTTTCTGCCACCTCTTCATTACAGTCACATCTCACTGGAAATAATATTTAAAATATCGAAGATCACATTTGTCACAGATTATGATGGCTGGATGATCAGTGACCTGATTGTACAGGCTGGTAATTAATGCTGGAGTTTAAAAATTATAAAATTAAATGATTGTTTTTAGATTCCTTGTGTATATTTTCTGGTGAAGATTTTCTGACGCTGTACTTTTAATCCTCAGTTATGTATCTGCTGGGATGAAACTGACCAAATGTGGCTAAACAGTTATGGTTTCCCTCCCTCCACCTGCCCTGGTCTGTCCTGATTGGCTGAATCCTGAGTCCATCACTGGGCTTACAGGCGATGGGCTGATTTAAGTAGATTAGGTTGTGCTGGGATGGAAAGGGAATGTTTACTGGCATCACTCTGGTCAGAACAGCAATGGCTTCTCTGTGGAAACATTTCTGCATCCTTGTCCTCCATCTGCATTCATCTGCCTCACTCCACCAGCAACCTGCCAGCAGGTACGTCACAGAGAAACAAACAACTCTGAGGTTTCTAAACCTCAAGAGTCTCTGATCTTTGATTCTTGGCACCTTCACTTATGGATTTGCTGGTCGTTTCTCTGCTCTAATTTGACATGTTTTAATTTGATTTAAAACACGTTTTTATTACTACTTTACTTGAGATAAAATAGGGATGCATGTAATCTTTAAATACTTGTTTTTGGCTGACATGGTTTCAACATCCAGCTGGTAATGAGCAACATTTCTATCTTTTGTTAGTTATGTTTCGAGTCTTGGTTCCAATTTTGAAAGCATTGAGCAATTTCTCCATAAAACTGAATGTTATTCGGCATAAAGATAAACTGTCATGCCACTGAACTAATGTTTATGAATATAATTTGATATTTAACAAACAGGACTCCAACAGTTCAAACTGATTCTGAAATCCTCTAAATCAGCTCAAAATGGATGCTCTAAAAACCTCGTCTTTTGTTTACATGACTATTTTAAACAAACTATGAAGTTTAATTTAATTATTGCATAATAACTTACATCCGTTATTTATTTATACCATGTTTTTCTGTTGTGAGAACATCATTTAAAGAAAAAATGAATAATAAATCCTGCAGAGGGCTGCATCCAACATGTAAGGGAAATGTTTGTATAAAATGCCTGAACTGTTCAGAAACAATATTTAGTGCCAAATTGTGTTTATTATTCTGTAAAAATCTTTCTGCTTTGAAAGCTTTTTGAAGCTTGAAGTTTTTTCCCCCATGTATTAATAATCCATTGCTGCCTTAACTACTGCAGCCAGTGAACATTTAAACTGTTAAACTTCAACATGTTGTGCATTTTATGTTCTGTTTGCTGTTTTCTCACATTTACCTAGATGTAGTGCAGACCAGCACAGCAGATCTGACCTTTCACCTCCAAAAAACTGATTTTCTTCGGTTACTTTGAAAATCCATTGGCTAAATTTTTAGATTCAGTTTATTGCATCACAGAATCTCCCAAAAATAACCCTGCAGTCAAAAAGGTAAACAGGTCAGTTTATCTATTTTATTTCATGTCTAATTTATAAATTCAGAAAATGAAAACTTTCCCTTTATGCAACAGAAGAACTAAATGTTTGAAACTGTAATTCAACTGTAATTTTATTGGTAATAAGTTTGTTTGTTTTCTGGTTTCCTAATAGAACCTAGAAAACAACAGAACTATCAAAGATGTAAATAAAACAGAGAAGAGTTAAGAATTATAAGAACTAGTCAGAATCTCACATTTAATTAAATACTAGGAAAAATAAATGAGCTTTTAACAGATATTGAAATGAAGGTGGAGGAGAGGAGGGACACAAAAAGCTCCTCATCACAGCAGCTTTGACTCTGTTCTTCTTCTTGGATGCTTTGCTTTTTCTCTTCATACTTTTAACCTGATCAGCATCATTTGGTGGCTTTTTGTTTTTGTGCAGTTCAGCAGGTAAAGACAAGCGACCCAACAGGCTGTACTGCGCATTAATTTGCTGAATTTCATGATGATAAAACAGTAAAAACAATATCTCTGTTAGTGTTTCTAATTTTAAAGGCTTTCTGCTGTTGAAGAGAGATTTGTTTCTGTGGAAAACTCACCATAAACTGACAGAAACAGTGACATTAAACAATATGCTGCTTTGTTTCAGCCTCCTCCAACCTTTTCTACATCATTTATTTTCATCATGAAAATCCAGAGCAGCTGCAGAAATTAACCTTTGCTTTTAATAATTTACTTTATTATGACAAATGATTTAGACGTAGAAATGTTGAAGTTATTTTTTTGTTTCTATTTTGACCTGATGGAGGCTGGACTCCACTTATCTCAGGTTTAAAGAGACCTGAGGCTGTGTGTGCATTATTCTGCATCGGCTCTCACTGACACATATTTGATCCTGTTTCTTAATCCTCTTTGTTCCTCCTGCCTCTTAGCCGCCTGCTTGCTTTTCACCAACAGGCCTATAAGCTTATTTCTCTTTAACTCGCCGTCTTTGTCTACATTTGGGTCATCCACTTTACTGACAAAACCAGCGACCCAAAGATTAATGCAAGAATACATGTGACATCATGATGTTTTAAACTCTGATGAGAGATGAAATGATGCCTGACCGACTTCAGTTTGATGCTGAGAACCGTCTGGAACAGGATGGTAGGAAAAGCTTTTAAAGTCATTCAAACAGGCAGAGGTGGGTAGTAACTAGTTACATTCACTGTAAAAATGTACTTTTAGGAGACTTTTTACTACGTTGTACTTTTTAATTTTACTTCATTTTATTACAAAGTATTTCTATTCTTATTTGAGTAAAATGTTTGTATTTTCTACCCATTGAATGAAAAACAAACACATTTTTGCCAAAAATCCTCCAGACACACAAATCTGTTAAATTAACAGATTTGGAAACATTTATTTTGTCTGATTTTGCTATTTTTTGTTACTTATTTGAATTAAATTTAGGTCCTAAATTTAAGGATTTAGGACCTAAATTTAGGTCCTTAAAATACCTAAATTTCCACTTAACTTTACATTTTGGTCCGTCTGATTATGTAATTTTTAAGTATTAAATGATTGATAATTTGATCAGTAGGTGTCATGAGTTTTGTTGAGGAATCAGATTGTGGCGAAATAATGATGGTTTGATGAAGAAACGATTCATAACAATCCAGTCAGTAACGGCAGTAACGCTGACACTGGAACTGACGTGAAACTAATGACAACAGACAAGACTGACGACTAAAACCCGACAGGGAAACAGACACGGTGGGATTAAACACACAGGAAGGTAATCAGGGAGCCAAAGGGCAGCTGGGGACAGAAAGGGAAGACAAAACAACAGGAACTAAATTAACACACAGAAAACCAAATCCTCACAGTCTGGATTCTTATCAAATACTATTTCACTCTTACTGGAGTGATTTCTTGGATTTACTTTTTTGTACTTGAGTAAAAACACGTTAAGGTGGCGCTACTCTTACTGAAGTTCAACGTTTGGCTACTCTGTCCTCCTACTCTGCATTGAAACAGATTGCACACGCACATTTTAACACACGAAGAAACTGAACCGATAATATAATCTCTAGGTTTTTAGAAAGTAAAAACTCTCCTCTTTGTTTGACTCTGCTTCTGGGAACAAGTGTTCAAAAAGTTTTTAGTTGTAAGCTGTTTTAAGTTTAACCAAGTTAATTAACATGTTTGCATGCAACAGACCGTGTTTTGGTCTGATGATCCCTGAAACCAGGGTGAAAACATCACTTTATGTCTGCTGATGCGTCACAAGCAGATGCTTCATCGATGTTACTTTAAGGATTAAGACGATGTGAAATCCCCCACTGGAAGGGAGCCACTTTCTTTCCGTATAATCTGCAGAAACCCATTAATTGCATCATTATATAATCTCTGCAGTCCCTCAATCTGCTGGCCGCTGCGCTGACCCGGCGCACAACATAAGATCAGATAAATCTTGTTTTGGTTGCAGGGATTTGGTCAATCAGCCTGGATTTCACTGCTCTATTGTCTGTCTATTTTTCTGACTGAGACATAATTCATCCGTTCATCCTCTGACAACATAAACTATATTTATTATTGCATGCAGTTGGAAAGATGGAGGAACTGATCAGCTGAAGCCGTGTTAATATTGGAACAGAGATTATTGGAGTAAATTCCAACTTTAATATGATCCAGTTTCAACTTAGTGAATCAGTTTGATTCACATCAACGTTAAATTGACACAAACCATCAAAGAAATTGTTTGTTTTTACAACTTTTACTACATTCTACATGGATTTTGAGGTTGACCATTGACTTTCCATGTTGTGATTCTGAGATCCATTTAATTTTCTGTTAGTTTATACAGAGAAACTCCTGGAGTAGCTATTCTTATTCTGCTTAACAAGAATAGGTTCATAAAACTATAAAACTGACATTTTGAATGCGTGTTGTATTTATATTTAACTTTAACTTTTTCAATAAAATATATTTTAACTAACAGATGTGGGTAAAACACCCAGAAACTGCACTGAGGTGATAGCAGCACTACTTACATATATTTTTACTCAAGTAAAAATAAAAAGTAGCCGTCCAAGAAATGACTCAACTGAGAGTGAAAAAGTGTTTGATAAAACACTTTTTCAATCTGATCACTCAATCTGATCAATTATCAATCACTTAATATTTAAATCATTGCATCATTGGACAAACCAAAACATAAAATTAAGTGGAAATTTCAGTATTTTAAGGACCAAAATGACAATAATTCATATAAGTAACACAAAAAAAAAATCACAAAATCACACTCGTAATTATTAATTATTAACTTTACGATGCGAGTCGTAACAATCAGGCAAAATAAAATCAGTTTCTTTCAATATAAAACTTATAAAATTTTAAGAAAAACTGCAGGTGTGTGTCTGTTTCTGGTTAAAATAATGTTTGTTTTTCATTCAGTGGGTAGAAAATGCAGAAATTTTACTCAAGTAAGAGTAGAGATACTTCATAATAAAATTACTCAAGTAAAAGTAAAAAATACAGCATAGTAAAAATATTCCTACAAGTATTTTTCCAAAAACGTTACTCAAGTAAATGTACTTGAGTAGATTCTAACTCAACTCTAAGTTTCACCTTTTCAATAGAATATAATTCTGATATGCTAATAGTTTAAGCACCTACTATAACAGCTGAAAGGTGAGTTATATGCCAAAAAATATAAAAATATAATTAGGAACCTGTTAGTTTTGGGTCATCAGACATCAACCTGCAGCATCAATCAGCACAGAGAGGAGGAAATGTTTCAAACACAGTTATTATTTTGTTCATGAAATCAGAAACAGGACTTGATGTGCTGCTGGAAAAACGCTGATGCTGCTTGAATCCTGATTTCAGATTGTGCCAGTTTGAAAGAGAGAAAACTAAAAGATTAATCAGATCTCCTGTTTCCAGTTAAGCTGATTTCAGTATTAGATTCCAGTCCATTATTTTCTACTTTAGGCATTTGTTTGGAAAGTGGGTCAGAGCCGCTCCACTCGGCGGCAGCAGCACATCTTTCCCTGCGCCAGGCTGATCACCAAGTGTTGGTTTTAATCCAGCGGGTCGCCAGCCGGGTCACAGGCCCACCACATGCTCTCTTCACAGGTTAAACTGGAGGCAAATATCACTTTTCTTTTACCAAATCTGCTTCATAGAAGAACAAACTGCCCCGCTCTGACTGTCCAGGATAATTACTATGGATTACTGTGGTCACCAAAAAATAAAACCAAAAACAATGATATGATTTCCTGACATTGTGCAGAGAGATTTTCAAACAAACAGAAAGCAGAACAAAGAAACCTGGACCATCAGGATTGTCTTTTTAAAAACTATGAAGGCTGTAATCACATCCATCTTTTCCTTTAGCTGAATTATTAAACTTCAGTTATTTTCTGGTTGAGAAACAAAATCTGTAAAGGGTGTAAAAACTTCTTATAGCACTGTGATACAGACTCGTTTAATAAATTAGGATATTATGCAAAAACAATGCATGAATTAATTACAGAGATGAATGTTTGAAATGTTTTTAATTCTGTTAATTATAATAATTTTCTGCTTAAAGTCAATCAAAACACATCAGACTAATAAAAGAATACAGTGTAACTTTTATAAAAATATGTTTAAAGGTTATACCTTTTCAAAACGTATTTTTAATCTGACAAATAACCTTCATCAAATGTAATTTACTGAATAAATTAGAATATTCAATCAATATACAATATTGATTACATAAATTGTAAAATATAATTTTATTTTTCCAAAATTATTTTCATTTTTTTATAGTTTTTTGCTAAGCTGCTAACTGCAGGCAGGTTGTGATAGATTTTAGTAAAATTGACTAACTTTGTCAAATGTTTAAAAAAAATTATCACTGGATTTAATATTTACTGATTAATTTTAACCAGAAACATTAAGATTAAAGACAAGACTGAATGTAAAAAACTGTAATAAGATGAAGTCAAAGTGTCTAAAATAATTCATTAGTATAGAATATTATGCAGAAATCAAAACAAAATGTTGGTAACGTTTTTCTCCTGTGATTTCTGTTTTCAGCTCAGCGTCTGTAGTCACAGGTAAGTTATCAAGTTATCCATTTAAACAGAATCAAATGAATAAAGGTGTGAATCTGTAGGAAATGTGCAACGATTTTATTAGGAAATGCTTTTTAAAATTATTTTTTATGAAATCTGAATATTTTTTTGTTTCATATCTAGATGAGGAAGCAAACCGACGATGAGAAATGAAGAATATTTGTTTTTCACTGGGGAATCGGAGGTGAGTTTAACAGCAACAATTAGTTCAGTTTAATTATAAGATGCCAATTCACAACATGTATCATCATAATTTAACTTTATGAACAAGAAAAAAGTCAATTTAATCCAGTAATACACTCAATAAATCCCTAATTACATCAGAGGTGGATAAAAGTAGCACTACTTCAACAGATTTTTATTTAAGTAAAAACAAAAAGTTTACTCAAGTGCAGAGTAACTGATCAAATTATCAAGCATTTAATATTTAAAAATTACATCATCAGATGGAAATTTGGGTATTTTAAGGACCAGAATGACAATAATTCATATAAACAACAGAAAAAGCAAAATCAGACAATTTTTTTTTTTTTTTCAAAATCAGTTTCTTTCAATACGAAACTTTAGAGAAACTGCAGGTGTGTCTCTGTGTCTGGAGGATTTCTGGTTAAAACATGTTTTATTTTACTCAAATAAGAGTAAAGATATGTCATAATTAAATAAAAATACTCCTAAAAGTATTTTTTTTCAAAGATGTAACTGAGTAAATGTAACTCGTTCCTACCCAACTCTGTCTCCTGCAGAATCCTCATGCTTCACAGAGAAAGTTGCTCCAAACAGCAGCAGCTGCTCTTCCTTTCTCTCCTCTCAAGGTGACATTAATAATAAAATCACTTCTCCTCACAGTCTGAGGATGTTTTTAATGTTCTTGCTGTTTCCATGCTGCAGGTCTTGTCCAACGGAGAGCCGTGTATTTTGTTCCAGGCGAGGAAACTTTCTCTGCGCTTTGAGAAGCAGAGACCTGTGGACCTGACGGAGCTCACCTTTTCTCCTCAGAAGCTTGTCGACACGAGGGAGTCGCTCTGCCAGCAGGACAAAGCCACGTATGTTCACAAATCTAATGCAAACACAACCAGGACGACATCATTTCAGACACTGAGCGCCAAATCTACTGCTGATAATAGTCGAAAGCCAAAAGTCAAAAATCAATCAAATTTATTTGTACAGCACATAAAATCATAAAAACTTCATACAAATCTGAGAAACCAGGAAGAAACATTCATCAAATCATCAATAAACATCAAATATGTTGCAGTGATTATGGACTGAAAGCAACTCAAAACAGATGTATTTTTAACTTTTATTATAAGGAACTCACTGTAAAAATATCATTTTTGTAAAAAAAATAAAACCAATATCTGATCAAGTTTTTTTCATTAACTTCTTGTATCTGTGTGTTTTCTTCAGGCTGGTCATGAGGTTTGGAGATGTGGAGGATTTGAAAGGTTTATCAATCAGGTTAGTCTGTCTGATAATCACTAAATAACATATTATATAACAAATCATTACAAAACTTTCTCCATCTTTACTGTGACACATTTCCAGCTCAAATCAATAAGCTGTTTACATCTATGCTGTTGTTTATACAGGTTTCTATTATCTTGTTTTTTCAATAATACATATTGAGCCCAGTTTGTATATCTGCAGGCTTACATTAGCCTTTCATTTTGCTGCAGATATGCCTTCATTTCACAGCGGAGGGAGAATAGAGGATCTTTCTGTCTATTCTATTCTGAAACACACATTTCTGTACAAAAAACATGAGAAAGATACAATTGAATCCTGCAGGATTGACAGAAGTTCTGAGAAAGAGCTTCTCTTCATCTCAATATTTCATCAGAATATCTGCACAAAAGAAATAATTCATTTTCTTTTGCCCTCTTTTAATTTATAATTTAGTTATAAATCCACTGACTAAAAATAGAAGCACCACATAATGCTTCCAGTGAGAAATGACTGATTCTGAGGATAATGTGATTTGATTGGCAAAGAGCTGTCATGTCCATACTCAGCCACCAGAGGGCGTAGTCTAAGCAGTTATAATAGATTGCATTATTTACATTAAGACTGGATATATGCCAGTTTGCAGCCTCCAGGTTCCTGCTTTCTGTAAGTCAGCAGCTTTCAATAAGGATATAATTTGTATATATATATATTTTTTTTATAAAATCACCTTCTTTTGCTTTCTATATAGGATATCTTGCTGCTCTCTCTGTTTCCAATGAGTGTTGCAGTAAGAAAACCCATGATGGGGTTTGGTTTGTCTGAATACCGTTTTCTTTCTCCAGATTTCAGCTCTCCAACACATTTTACGAGTCCTCGGGTCAGTGGTGGTTCTCTGTGGACCGGGTCTTGGTTTCATACAACTCTTCTGAGGAGGTTGTCTTCAACGCTACGGATGTTTACGCTCCGGCCTCCTCCTCTTACCGCTGCCTCCATGTCAGCAGTCTGCAGAGATACAGTGGTCTGTTGCTGCCCAGCACTGAGCATGCACAGCGCTGGGCCATCACCTTCATCGACTTCCAGGTACCAAATAATGTTTCCAGTATGGGACCCCTGAACCCACATCTATCTGCTGGAGGGCAAAAAGCTCCAGTGATGATTATCAGTGGTTAGTTTGTGCTTTTATAGCTGCAGAACTTGTGTAGACTTAGAACTTGTGTCTGTATTGCTTGCATTATCCTTGTTCTCCATGTCATCTGCTTTACCTGACCGCAGGCTCATGATTGATGTGCTGAATAGCTCCTGGTGTTTGTGGCCCAGATATTTTTTATTGAGCTGTCTTTTCCATTTTTCACCAGCTAGACAGCAACATAACAACGCTTTAATGACCAAACCTCTTTATTTTCACTTGTTTATCGAAAAATGGCGTCTGACCACCTCCTTCACTTTGGCCATGTCAGGTGAAATGTATAATGCATATTATTAGCTAACGAACATTACAAATTAGCCATGTTTGTAATAAAGCTAAAATAAAAACATTTCCATAATTGACTTAAACGTACAAATTATTCACATCACCATTACACAAAATAAAGAGACAATTATTCTCACTATTAACCAATACTTACGAACAAATCTTGTCTGAAACACAACGTATTAAGGTATTAATTAGCTTAATTTAGGAACTCTTCAGTGTTAAGTTCCACCATCTTGAATCTTTTTTTTTTAGCGTCACCAAACAATGCAACAGAATTTCCACCAGAGGGCGCCCCAGAGTGGTTCTCAAAAAGGTGTCGCGTCGATCCGCGTTTCCCGTCCAGTTTAATTTACAAAGGGCAACATAGTGTATGACAAAAAATGTAAAAGGTGACATAAAATCAACTCTGACAGATCATCAGTAGAGCAGGCGTTAGCTAATTAGCTCCAACAACATACTGCAGCTATGTTAGCTTAGTAGCAGCCGTGGCTAATCTACCACAGCGATCACTTATTAATAATCGCACAAATAAACATCAAGCCTAAAGACTTAAAATGTTTGAGTGTTTTTTGGTGTTGAATTAATTATTGTCAGTTAAAAAGGAAACGAGTCTGCGTGCAATGTAGCCGTCAGAGAAGATGTTCTGATGTTAAGTTGTTCTGTAATGTTTATTTCCTGTTATTTTCCCTTTGCTGTGGCCACAGCCCGAAAACACATCTCCAGGTTTCATTTTGTTAATGGAGTCGTTCTACAGACCTGAGTGAAGTTGGCCCCCCACCTTCTTCTAATCTTTTATTAATATCGTCAAAGGCAATGCAGCACAAACAAAACATTTTGCTGCACAAACGTTTGACACCAATTTTGTCTGATTTGAAGAGGGTGAGGAGGCTGTTTGACCTTTGATGACCTCTAGAAACATTTCTTTGTATCTTTAAAATGATAACAGCACAAACGAAAAACTTTTGCTGCACAAACCAGCACAAATTTAAAGATTTGTCTGATTTAAAGGAGGTGGGGGGGCAACTTCACTCAGATGTTACTGGTTATGAACGGCCAGTAAAAGAATCGTCTTTTTGCCCTCCAGCATTGTGCAGATGCGCGAAATTTCCAGATATAAACAATAACCTGCAATCTATTATATGTCTGTTAAACTGAATTAAATCAACTTTAATAAACGGGTGTTGATGTGTTTAGATCCAAGCATTCAACATCAGTGGAGGGAGGTTTTCTCCTGCGAGCGACTGCACCACCGTCCTGACCCCGGCCATCCTGATGGGCCTCATCACCTCCCTGATCCTGCTGCTGGTTCTGGCCTACGCCCTGCACATGGTCGTCCACCTGAAACACATCGAGCACGACGACGACCAAAAGCCTGACATCTATTTCCCTCAGAGCCCAGAGCAGCTGGACCACTGCTGCCAAGAAGGCTCCACCGAGAAGAACGTGATGTAGGGCGAAAAGAACGTTCCTAAAACAGAGACATGATGAGCTTTCTGCTCAGGATTTAATTTTTAAGGAAATCGTTTTATTAATTATCTTTGTAACACATTTAATAAAAATATTGATGAGAAAAAAAAGATCTTTCTTAAATTTGCTTTCCTAAGTGCCAGTTGTAACAACTAATTGTTTAGGTTTCACTTTAACAATAGATGAAAACAGCATGTTGGGGGTTTCCTGTCTGCATGTTGTGGTGCCTCTGGATACTCCTGCTTCCTGCATACGGCTCAAAGGCTTTAATGGGAAACCAGCTGGTTAGTATAAATTTGAGGTGCTTTATGACCTGAGCAGAGATTAATGTTTATGACGGCCTAAGCTTTGTAATGAAAAACACATCAGTGATGTGTGAGGCAGCAAGTCTAACAGGTTTAAGCTCCGCCCCTAACCTGTTCTACCTGAACTAAAGCAGGAAACAGTTTGTGATTGTTGTTTCCTGCAGAGACTCCCAGACGATCACAGTCACCTTCAGATCAAACTAGCAGCTTCCTCTCAGTGAGTCCAGCTGCAGGAGAGAAAAGGAAACCTCCAACTCTGCTGCTTCCAGCTGCTCACACTGAAGGTGAGTTGGACCAAGAACCTCAGAGTCACTTTGAGGGAAGTTAGTAGAGGAGGGAGGGAGCCGTGACTGACTGGACCTTCTGTGTTTTCAGCTTCACTCAGAGACAAAATGGCTTCCAGGTTAGAGGAGGATCTCTGCTGTCCGGTCTGTCAGGACATCTTTAAGGATCCGGTTGTTTTGTCATGTAGCCACAGCTTCTGTAAGGAATGTCTGAAGAACTGGTGGAGAGAGAAACCAGCAAGAGAGTGTCCAGTTTGTAAGAGGAGATCTTCAAGGTATGATCCACCTTTAAATCTGGTTCTGAAGAACCTGTGTGAGACTTTCTTACAGCAGAGAGATCAGAGAGTTTCATTGGATCTCTGCTGTCTGCACTCTGAGAAACTCAAACTCTTCTGTCTGAACCATCAAGAACCAATTTGCTCCATCTGCAGAGATTCAGAAAAACACACCAACCACAGATTCAGGCCTATTGATGAAGCTGCTCTGCAACACAAGAAGAAGCTTCAGGAAACTCTGGAGCCTTTAAAGAAGAAGCTGGAGCTGAAGAAGGAAATTAAAGAGAAGTTTGATCAGACAGCAGAACACCTGAAGGTCCAGGCCCGACACACAGAGAGGCAGATTGTTGAGCAGTTTAAGAAGCTTCATCAGTTTCTAACAGAGGAAGAGGAGGCCAGGCTGGCTGCACTGAGGGAGGAAGAGGAGCAGAAGAGAGGGATGATGAAGGAGAAGATGGCGGCTCTGAGCAGAGAGATAGCAGCTCTTTCAGACACAGTCAGAGCCACAGAGGAGGAGCTGAGAGCTGAAGACATCTCATTCCTGCACAACTACAAGGCTCCAGCGCTGCCCCCTGCTGGAGGATCCACAGCTGCCCTCAGGAGCTCTGATAAACCAGGCCAAACATCTGGGCAACCTGGCCTTCAACATCTGGAGCAACATGGAGACCATGGTGACCTACACTCCTCTGGTTCTGGACCCAAACACTGCTCATCCAGAACTCCACCTGTCTGGAGATCTGACCAGCGTGACTCCAGGAGAGAAACAGCAGCTTCCTGATAATCCTGAGAGGTTTGATTGTGATTCGTCTGTCCTGAGCTCTGAGGGTTTTAACTCAGGGAACCACAGCTGGGATGTTGATGTTGGAGATGCTGGAGACTTGGAACTTGGTGTGATAGCAGAGTCTGTCCAGAGGAAAGGAGACATACAGTCTGGATTGTTGCTTCTGTGTTTCTATGGAGGAAAATACAAAACATGGTCTCCACCAGCTCCTCCCACGTTTCTCTGTGAGAAATATGAGAGGACGATCAGAGTCCAGAGGATCAGAGTGAATCTGGACTGGGACAGAGGAAAGCTGTCGTTCTTTGATCTGGATACTAACACACACATACACACCTTCACACACACCTTCACTGACAAGATGTTTCCATACATCAGCACTTTGTGTGATGTAAAACTCTTCCCGATGAAGATCTCAGTGATCAAACAGCAGTTCTGATGTTTCGATGAGATAAACAGTCAAATGACCTTACGCGATTGAACGATCGTGTTCAGGTTCGACTCTGAACAGCATGTTGCTCGTGGCTTTGCTGTCTGAACATGAGAATCCACAGGGTTGTGTCCTCGGCCCACTGAGACGGTAACCTCTCAGAGGAAGCAGCTGCAGTGATGGATTTAATCGCTAACAGTTGACTTTCCATCCTCAACATCTTTAGCACAGCAGTGGAGACGGTCACCAGGCTCACATAGCTTTGGTTCACATCTCCAACACCAGGTGGCAGAAAGGACGGGTCGGCCTCCAACAGTAGGAAGCTCTTCTGCAGCTGATTGGTGGAGAGCAGACTGACTTCCTGCCAGAGAAGCAGGAACATTTCTGGAACGTGAGAGTCAATGGCGGGACGGAGAGACCTGCATGTCCCCAACAACCCTGCACAAGGACTGTCCCCCTGGATGAGAAACATCTTTTCCCCAGATGCTGTGAAGCTGCTGAAATGTTGTTTATGATAAACTGATCTTAGTTTCTGTGTGTAAAACCTTTGTTTTTTTTTAAACACAATTGTTTAATTTTACTTATTTGGATTGAATACTTTAGTTGAAACTCTGAGATTTGGGTTCAGTTCTTCACTCCATGTTTTTCATAATACAAAACCCATAAACTTTATTTCTGAATACAGATAACATCTGGATCCATTGGGTTTAAGTTGTTGGAAATTATTTCTGGAAATATGTGTCTCCTTTTTCTGTCATGATGAGTCGGGTTATGCAGAATCCAGAACTGAATGTTGAATGTTTGTGATTTTCTATTAAATCTGGAATATGACTCCTCCACAATATAAAGGACAACGGTGAAGTTTGAGCTTTCCCTCATTCTTTACAGAGACAGTAATCATTCTGTATGTAAACATCTGAACTCAAAGACATTCATATGCAAGTCTCTGACAGATTCGTATTAGCAATATGAAAAATGTTGTAGGATCCAAACGCAGAGAGACAGAGGCAGCGACTGAATTTGAGGATTTAATGAAAAAAATGATGAAATCCAAAACTTAAGTATTGGGAGGTTGATTTCTGAACAAAGATCTGATTGACAAACTGATTGCAGGTGTGAGGGGAGAAAGTCCAACTGAGTAGAGAGACGGGGGTGAGGGAGCGTGAACAGGGGACTGAAAAATACATCTATCACTAAAGAAAAACCAGACTAAAGAAACAAAATAAAACTAGAGTGGCAAAGACTAAGAACAGCATAACTAGGAACACTAAGAACTTCTGAACTAAAAAGACACGGAAACAAGACTAATATAAACATCTAATTCTCCAGTTTTTCTCAAAAGTAAAAGCAAAAGTCAGAATTTGTCCGTCTGCAGCTTTTTCCATCACTTTCCAAAGTCATTCGCTGAGAAAGTTCCTCCTTCTGTAATCCGGGCTTCTCACACCATGATGGATTTTTATGGAGAACAGTTTGTTCATTTTTGTCCAAAAAGTGACCGAAGGTCTCACATTCACTTCACTCTGTGAGTTTTCTTCACTCGTCTTCATTCAGCCGAGCTAAAACTATAATTACTGCCAATATTATAAAACTGGATCCTCAAATTCAGGCCTGGAAAAATACCATGAAAATATTAGAAACCAAGACATATTTAGTAACTTCCCAAAACCTCAAATCAATTACTATAATTTTTAAAAAATTGTTCTAAGTTTTTAATGTCATAAACATGACAATTGCATTATTATAATTTTAAATCACTTAACCTTATAATTATGATGTTTAATCAGATTCTGACTTTTAATCTCATAATCCTGGCATTGAATTGCAAAACTGTGACTGAATCACTCTCATAATTATAATTTTGAATTGCTTAACGATTAATCTCATCAATTATGATGTCATATTGCATATGTATAACTTACTAAGTGCAATTATTTTACTTTGAAGTAGGAAAATTGAGTTTCCACATGTCTTGAGAGTGAAATGATCTGGATTTTTCATTTGATTTCATTATACACATGACAAAATTTGTGTTTTCTACACCAGGAGTTTATTAAATTGTTCAGTTTGCAACCACCCAAAAAATAGGACAATAGCATTTCTTTTTAAAGTCCATTTTCAACAACTAAAAAATGACTCAATCACAAAAATTAAAACAAGAACAAGAAAATAAAAACACTTATAAGAAAAATACATACCTGGAGAAGCGATTAAATCAGATTAATCCACTTCTGTCCACCTTTCTGTGTGCACACTGCTCCTATACGTATAAATAACAGAATTGTTTAAAAACGCTGCGGAGCAGTAGCATACACTGGGCAGCGAATCTGGGAGACACGCTCGCGGCAAAAGCGACAGCGAAATCGCCTATAAAGCTTATAATAACATTCAAAACTACACAAAACGTCTTCACAAAATGCAAATACACAACAGTAAATAACATCTGTAACAGACTTCGGAAAATACAGATACTTTCACACAGAAAACAATCTTATATAACGCAGCAACCTTTCCCGTCACTTACCGTTAGCAGCGCAGAACAGCGCGAGGAGGCGGAGCTACAAAGAGCGGGAAGAGCTACGGAAGCCCAGGAGGCACAAACAAGGCAGAGCGCAGAAAGGCGATTCCCACAAGCAAAATTAATAAAACAGGAAATAAAAATAGCCCAGTGAGGTAAAATTCACAAATTCTCAATTACATGATTTAGAAATATGAGTTAATAAAGTGCATTTTTATCTCTGTTACATATATTCATTTGATTAATAAACACATATTGATTTATTTGTTTAAAAGTGACATTTTGTTATTTAATATCAGTTAAAATGCACATTTAATTATTGAATCGGACATTTATTGGTGCAGTTAATTGTTTCATAGTACATCCACAATTACTTTATGATGTGGTTATATTTAGGTTTTTTTTTTTATTTTGGCCATGTGCACCTCGGGTTTCACATAATGATGATTCTAGATATTATTTTCAGACCCTTGGGGGATCTTCGGACCCCCACTTTTTAGGTTTAGTTTCCAGTGCAAATGTTTTATTACACTTTAATGAAGACAAAACTAACTTACAACTATCTTTTCAGAAAGATGTGATCTTGTTTTCAGTCAATAATTACTTAATGTTTATCATTTAACTGTTCATTACCATTTTCCGCATTTGTTTACAAATAAAACATACATGAACAATTCACATTCAACATTATATGATATAAAACTTTTGCTTGGGAGCTATTCCTGTATTACACCTTTGTCCCCTCCAGTTTGTCCAGTTCTTTCTCTGTCTTTCATCGCTGTCTTTTGGTTTGAATTTTGTCCACTGTTATTTTGTGTTTGCTGTAGTATCAGACTATATGTCAGTTTTTCCATGATGTAGACTTTTTAATAACTACTTAATATTGATGAAACAGTGCTAGTTACCCTGGCAGACTATTTTTCCATTGTTACATGTGAAATAAGATGGGAGGACTGATTTTTTTAGGCAGACTTGTGAAGACACTTATATATATGACCCTCGCCATGAATATCACGTTATAAAATTAATTACTTGCATGTCTGTTTCAGTCTAATTTATTGAGAGAATAGGTGATAAAACCTATAATTGCCATGTGTTATTATACTTTTGGCCAGTGGAGCCGCTATAGGACGAATGACGCTATCTGAAAACAACACTGACATACAGAAGAAGTAGCGCGTTAAGTTTTTAAATGCCGTCTTTTGCTAGTATTAATGCTTGTCTCTATATGCGCATTTTTGCCTTAGGAACTTTTTATGTGTTTGTGTTGTAAACACTGTAGTGGAGGTTCATTTAAATTGCTCATTTTATTGGGTGTTTAGCATCGGGCTAACCTGCTAGCTTTGTCTCCTTCGGTTCATTCTTCTTCTGCTGCTGATATTTTGGGGTTATTTCCTCCTCCATCCTTCGAGGGCTTCATGTTGAAGCACCTGTCCGCTGCCTGCGTTCTGCTCCCCCGCTGCCTCCTCGCTTCCTCTCCGCGTACCTTTCGCAGATCCAGCCGCCTTCTCGTTGGGATGGAGGCGGCCGTGGTGCGCTGCCTTCCCGGGGAGCCGAAGCTGACCATCTCCTTCTGCCTGGAGGACAGTCAAAAGCACATGCTGCGGGACCAGAACGAGGCGCTGGGGAAGGTCCTGACTCGGATCTCCAACACCATCGCCAAGAACCAGGCAAAGGCGAAAAAGTCCAAGAAGAAGCGGGATCAGCAGCCGAGTGAGGCTGCGGAAAGCGCCGTGGTGAAGCTGTTCTTCCAGGGAGACGAGGTTCCCGACACGCTGCCGAACTGCGAGGCTTGGCAGGACGGAGCGGTGCTGCAGGTGGGGGAAGTTAAATACAGTGTTCAGAGGAACGCTCCCACTTTCACCACAGCTGAGCTCCCAGTGTCCCTCATGGCAGGCTTTCCAGTCTGCCCCAAGCTGCAGGTGGAGTTTGGGAACCTCCATAACTGCGAGTTTATGTGGTTCAAAGAAAACTCAACAAATACTAGGTAACTGTTGTTATATTATTCAAAAGATTGTGTCCATTCGCTTTCATCTATTCATTAAAGGGGGTGTCCAAAGTTTCCACTTTGGCCCTTGAAATGATTTTGTTTGGCTGCAGACCACAAGTCAAAAATGGTAACTAATGGGCCAATGAAACAGAATAAAGTTCTGATTTTCTTTTTTAATAAGGAAACAGCCTGAAGCTCTTTAATGTTTCAGATGCTTAACAGTATGCAAGTTTCATAAAAATGTAGTTTATGGTTGAGCAGATAGAGACGTTTGGACACCATTGCCATACGCAATGGCAATGGTGTCATAATAACAAATTTTGTTGGAGATAAATTGCCCCAGAAGTTATTGCAATAAACATTAATGTTGATTTGAGATCATTTTCAAGCAATATTGAAAACTTTGCTTTCAAAGGTCAATAAACTCAAAATCAATAATGAACATTTAGCAGGGCTGCATGATACCTCAGCACCAGCATCGTATCGGCCGATATCAGTCATTTTTTACTATCTGTATCAGTCCGATAAATAAAACTGAGCTGATATGAGCAACTGAAATTTATTTTGATCATTTTCTGGTGTTTTTCCCCCAAAGTTGTCAAAACGGTAGTGAAATATAGATAACATCAGTAAATATTTGTTTTTGACAATATTAATTTTGGATATCAATATCTGCACACATTTTTGTATCTGCATTCCTAATAAATACATAAACTTTAGTATTTAGAGTATCTTTATTAGCATTTCTTGCAGATATCTTCATTCCTTAGAAGAAAAAGTAAATTCACACATTTTATTGCTGAAAATTTGAATCTTTATTAGATTTAAAACCTAAAAATAGAAAGAAAATTGTTTCTCTAATTGCAAGAACACATTTTCTATATTAGATATTTATCAAAAATTAAGAGAAGTCTTTTTTTTTCTCCAAATGATCATGTAACATTTGTGACTCTAAACTAGTTTTACTGGCTCTTTTGTTTGTAAAGGTTGCAGATGCTTTGACTAGACCATCTGTGTTGCTGTTGTTGAAACTTCTTCTGTCCCCCATGGTTGTTTCTAACTTCAGTCCTAAAGATTCTCCGGCTCCGGAAGGCGGATGGACGCAGGTCGGATGCGAGCGAGTCCTCGTCCCGTCCAATCAGGACATCGGCTGCAGGCTCAAGCTGCGCTGCACTCCCAAAGATGGCAGCCGCACCGGCCAGGCCAAAGAACTGGTCTCCGTGGCAACTGTGGAGGCGGGGCCGGGCGTGTGCACGTTCGACAACCGCCATACGTACACGCTGAGGGCCGCGGCGTGGCCGGCGCTCAGGGTGGTGTCCTACAACATCCTGGCCGACGTCTACGCCCAGACGGATCTGTCCAAGACGGTGCTGTACCCGTACTGCGCCCCCTACGCCCTGCAGCTGGACTACCGGCAGAACCTGGTCAAGAAGGAGCTGGCGGGCTACAACGCTGATATCATCTGCCTGCAGGAAGTGGATAAAGGTGACCGCAGCTCAGAAACTGAAGATTCATCATTAAACATTAAAATCACCAAGGATTTAGTCCACTTTTAATTCAGTACTAGAATAGAAGAGTTTACTAAACACAAGAATGATGCTAGTTTGGAGATTTCTGTTCTTAAGGATTGTAGTTTGATGTCATAACTCTTTCTTTCTGTCTTTTGTTTATTTCCTTTTGTCTTTGTTTCTTTCTTTGTTGGTTTAATTTTTTCTCGTTTCATTCTTTCCTTGTTTTTCTTTCTTTCTTAATTTGTTAATTTCTTTCTTTTGTTTCATTCTTTTTCTTTAATTTTCTGTTGTTTCTCGTTTCTTTCTCTGTTTCTTTCATTCTTTTTGTTCTTCATTCTTTTTCTGTTTCTTTGTTTGATTGTTTCTTTTATTTAATTCTTTTTTTGTTTGATTTCTTTTATAATTTTCTTTCTTTCTTTCTTTTTGTCTCTCTTGGTCAAACGGTCTCCATCCATTCAGTTATTTTATAATACCTCCACCATTTTTCCAGATTTTTGAAAATATAAAGACATTTTTTCTTTGCCTCAAATTCAAAATGAACTTTTTAATAAATGTATTTATACCTTATTTTGACGTAAAGAAGGCTGTGACCTCTGACCTCTGTGTTGCACGCTCTTCATAATATGCTGATCTAGGTTACTTTTTAGTTCTGTAGTTTTCCCTGAATTTTGATTTATTTTATGAGATCAGCAGAAACAGGTTGTTGCACAGAATAATTTAAATCTTGGGGAAGAACTTAATGTCGTTGCTCCTTTTTAAAATAAATGCAGATTTACAAATTAATCATTTTATAAAATGGAAAAACCAGGATCTGCAGACTTATTTATCCAGATTGAAGCTTTTGATATAAAAATATCACAATGTAGATATGTTTGCATTGACTTTAGTGAGTGTAAAAAAATAATCTTTGCGGTTACAAACAGTTGACCAAAACCTTGATGTTAACAGCTTCAATATAAAACTTTTAGTAGTTGTTAAATCTTGATGTTCTGGACTCTTCAGGCGTGTTTGTGGACAGTCTGACTCCGGCGCTGGATGCTTTCGGTCTGGACGGCGTTTTCAGGATCAAAGAGAAGCAGCACGAAGGACTGGCTACGTTCTACCGCAGGTTAGTCCAGAACAAACTGTAATTTCATCCCATTAAAGGTTATTTTTTATGCGTTTGGATTACGGTAGTTTCGAAACCCAGTTTCAGTATTTCTTCTCTCTGGATTCATGAGGACAAATTCTCAGTCCAGTTTATCTTTTGATTTTTGTTAAACATCCAACTGGGCCAGAAGTATTGCAGGGTGACACGCCTTAAGAATAACATAACATCAGAGATTTTCAATCCTCTTTTCTGTGATTTGTGCGATAGAGTATTCAGGCCAGGCTGTGAGAATTTCTGTTTAATTATGAGAATATAGTTATAATATTGTTGTAATTTTACCAGAAAAACTTCTGAAAATTTTGAGAAAAATGTTGTTTTAATGAGGAAAAGCTTCTTCAGGGTTTGATGTGAGCAGATCAGTCTGTGAGATTCTTTAACAAACAAAATTGTTTCAAAGTCCTGCTACTGATAATAACTTGATGCTTAAAGATTAAATATTTCTATTAAGTATTATCTGTGAAATGTACAGTAAAGTGTAACTTCA
Organism: Poeciliopsis retropinna; assembly: GCA_010277075.1. Taxonomy (NCBI): domain Eukaryota; kingdom Metazoa; phylum Chordata; class Actinopteri; order Cyprinodontiformes; family Poeciliidae; genus Poeciliopsis; species Poeciliopsis retropinna. The sequence continues at coordinate 1,356,265 of VMRM01000004.1, read as the reverse complement.
CAAGACACTCAACATTCCTCATTTAAATTTAATAAAATCTTATAAATTAACTACTTTATTCTTGTAATATTACACCTTATTCTCGCTTTATTTCCACATTATTGTTGTACAATTGCATTCTTGCCATATTATAACTTTATTCTCGTAATTGAAACTAAAAGAAATCGTAGCCTGGTCGTTATATTTAGTCTTACTGCTGACCTGAATTCAACATTGACATAAATAGAGGCTGTAAAAGACAGTTTTTGAACAAGATGGCCGCACAAAGCGTGATGACATCACTCTGCACTATGGAAGCACAAGGAGCACATTGGTGGAAAAAATGCAGATTTTCCAAAATTCTGCATTTTATGAGAATAAAATGAACAACTCTTCAAAAACTAAAATTTGATGAATCTGTAAAATGGATTTCTAACACTAAGTTATTGATAATGGAGCTGGTAGAACCCGTTTGTGTTCAGTCTGGTTGTTCTCACTGCTGCTCCCTGCTGAGCTGCATGCTAATAACCCCCTGCTGTGTTTCAGGTCAAAGTTTCGCCTGCTCAGCCGTCATGACATCATGCTGAGCGAAGCCCTGACCTCTGACCCCTTACACTCTGAGCTGCTGGAGAAGCTTTCTGCGAACAGCGGCCTGAAGGACAGGATCCTGCAGAGGTCCACATCACTGCAGGTACAGCTACAAACTGGCTCCTCGTGCAGTCGGCATGTCTGATGCGTCATGAAATCACTGTTTTTGCAGCACCTTTTTCAAAAAGTTGCATATTTTTTTTGAGTTTTGTTTTTGCCATAAGGTGGTTTTACAAAAAAAGTTGAATTTTGTCATAACCTTCCCAAAAATTTTTTTAAGAAAGTTAGTATTTAAAGTGTGGAGCACCTCCTAGAACTGGTCAGTGAATCAATTTTATACATCTAAGCAAATTTTTGTTTTTTTAAGATCTAATCTTTAGAAAATCTGGATTTTTTTCCCCACCAATGCTCTCCTTAGGTTTTCAAAGTTCAGAGTGATGTCATCGCGCCCAGGGCGGCCATCTTGTTTGACAACCAAGATTCTACTTATTCAGGTCAACTCTGACAAAATATAAGGGACACGTTACGATTTTTTAAATTATTATTTTAACTCGTATTACAAGAATAAAGTGGAAGAAAATGAAGAACTCCAATATAAAAAATAAGAAAAAATAAATAAAATATTTTCCAAGACTTTTCTTATTGAAACAACCTTTTTCTTCGAATTTTAAAATGTTTCTTATGGCCTGTCATGATAACAAATTTGCCTGGACAATAAATTGTCCTAGAGGTTATTGCAATAAACAATAATATTGTTGTTTTGAGACCATTTTCAAGAAATATAATGATATAATAATGCAAAAACACATTCTCAAAGATCAATCAACTTTAAATTCTGATGACCATTTAATACTGGAAGATATTTTAAATATCCAAAATAAATGAATAAAACAAAAAATAAAATGAATTATGAAAGCTCTTTAAACAAAATTGTCTTTCATAATAAGGATTAATTCAGCTCAAAGCATCAAACTAAAGACTGAAGAGAAAAACAATAAAATGGAAATTATTGATTTATTGCGCCAGGCCTAAGCAGTACTATAATGTTTTATGGTAGTGAGTTTCTAAACATCGCGTTACGTTGCCTGACGACTGGTGAAAATGTCAGTTCAATCTACATTTGTGAATAATGAGTGAATTTACGTCAGTAGCTGTGATTGCAGCTCCTGCAGGGACTGGATGTGAGATCATGGCGGTGACTGCTGGGCGGTTTTAGTCAGCGTTGATTTCCTCTGCAGGTCTCCGTGCTCGAAGACCTCGCCAACCCAGAGAGGAAGGTGTGTGTGGCCAACACTCACCTGTACTGGCACCCAAAAGGTAACCATTATTTTAGTTATTGGTATTGATTATTCTGACGATTAATCGGATTTTTAAAATCCGATTCCGCAGATTTTACACATTTTTATGCAATATTAGAAATACATTAAAAGATACAAAAAAATATAAAAAAGAAAATAAACATTAGTGAATCATTTGTAGCAAAGGACACGAATGTATGACACATTCATCACTTTCTGCTTGATGTAACATCAGATCAGCACAGTGTGGGGCTGATCTGTTTATATGTTTATTTTTACCAGTGATTAGGTAGTAGAAGGGGCTTAATAGAATTGTTTTTACTGAATTTGTACCAAATTAGGCTAAAACAGACACTTGAAGAATTATGTGTCGAATATATTTGCAGATGGTGTTTTTGTTTTTTTTTAGCTTAAATGCAAAATATATTTATTTTTTGTAAAGTTTTGGGTTAATTTCTACTATGACTGCGTTGTTCTTTCATCAGATTTGTCTATAAACTCCAGTTAATAATTAATCAGTTGCTAAATTAGTTGACGATTATTTCAGTAATCAATAAAACATAATTAATCTAGCAGTGAAGCGGCGATAGGTCTTTAAACTGAACCTCATGTCATGCTGTAGGCGGGAACGTTCGCCTGGTCCAGATGGGCGTGGCTCTGCAGCACCTGAGCCAGGTGATCGCTGACGTTGCACCTGGAGCTCCTCTGGTCTTCTGTGGTGACTTCAACTCCACTCCAGACTCAGGTAACAGGTCAGAGGTCAGGTCGCTCCATGTCTGGTTACCAGAAGCATAACTGATCTGCTGGTTTGTCGTTGATCTCGCGTCTCCAGGTGTGGTCCAGCTGCTCAGCGAGGCGGCGGTTCCTCCGCAGCACGCGGACTGGAGCAGCTCGGGTCCAGAGGAGTCCTGCTGCATGGCGCTGAGCTCCACGTTCCCGCCGCTGCAGAGCGCCTGCGGGCAGCCGGCCTACACCAACTACGTGGGAGGATTTCATGGCTGCCTGGACTACATCTTCATCCAGCCGCAGAGCATGCAGGTAGCTACATGTTTTTTTTTGTTTCATGATAATTATTTTTACCATTACCCGAATCTGACCTGATTATTTTTCCCCTGCAGGTGGAGCAGGTGATTCCTCTGCCCAGCCACCAGGAGGTCACCACCCACAAGGCTCTGCCCAGCGTGGCTCACCCCTCCGACCACATCGCCCTGGTTTGCGACCTCCTATGGAACTTGTGACCTCTAACCTTTTCATTAAGATGCTTTAACTTCCTCCTGCAGACGAACACGAGGTTGCCTTTGTGAGACGCTGCTTCCCCAGAGATCTGTTGGACGTTACAGACTCATGAAGTCGTTCTGGTTCAGTTCATTTTACAGTTATTTCATTGTCAGCGCTGATATTCAGCGCTCATTTTTAATTAAAAGCACTATGAAGATTATTTTACTTCGCAAGCATCCAGCAGACTGAATTACTGTCTTCACTTCTGGACAGAATTAAAGGGAAAGATTTAAGATATTAATTGTTTCCCATTAGATCATGAGTATTATTATTATTGTTAATGAGGCCTACTGTTGTTGCTCTGTGAAGTTCAGATTAGGGCTGGGCAATAAGTCGATGTTATCAATTAATTGGATTTTGAAGTTTAAATTTTTGGAAAGTCTGGATTTTTTTCTTACCAATGCGATCTTTGGGTTTCCATAGTTCTGAGTGATGTCAGGGCGGCCATATTGCATGTTTTATGGCTCTATTATAAAATATTAGGGTCAGGCTACGATTTATTTTTTTTATTACAAAAATAGTCAGTTTTACAAACATGCAGTCAAAATAATGCAAAAATAAGGTAGTAATTAATAGTGTTAAATAATATTTTAACACATTAACATGAAATTATTTTCACGATCTGAGCCGCTCATATCCGATTCTGAAAACTATCCGAGCTTTTTTCTCAACTACCTTTTGTTTTTCTGAGAAAATTGCATTTTTATTTTGCTAATGTTGTGCTAACCTGGCCCTAACACTCCATTATTTCAACTCACAGAAGGAATGATTGAAACAAAAGACACTTTTTTTAGAAACATTTTCTTTCCTGTGTAATTAATTAAGAAAAAATAGATTAAAATTAGATCTGGTATGAAAGAATTTGATTTTATTTTTAAGCCATAATGCCCAGCCCTGGTTCAGAATGACACATTCAGCTCAAACCCCTTAATCTTCATTTTGATGTTTCCTAAACTTTAGAAGAAGAAGCTACACTTTGTCACAGAAAAACAATGTTTAATTTGGAATTAATGCCATAAACCAGCACAAAATGGCACAACTGCACAGTGGAAGGAAAACTATACTTGTTTTTCTTCAAATACTTATACAATGAACTGTAAATGGGAATTAATGTCCTTATATTGCAACTCAGAATAAACTGCTGACGTCTCTGGTTCTGTGCGAGTTGATTGGGACGAAATGAAAGACCACAATCTGCTCATTCCCTGCAGGGAAACACAAAGACGCCATGATGGAATCATGCTAACATTTTATCATTTGGGTAGTTCGGTTAAATCTTTATTTCATTCTTAATTTCAATGTTTATTTCTTTATTGACACATTGGATACACATTATTAGCACAACTTTTTAAATAAATATATGAATATAATGCAGATAAATAATAATGAAAAGTAATTACAAAGCGTAAATGTGGTGACAATGTATTTTTGCAGCTGGGAGCAAAAATACATTTAGCTGTTTAGCATCTCAAAGGTTCAAATTATACCTGAACTACGACCCCAAATCACGTTCAAGTAGGAAAGAACCAAAGTTGAAAACATCATCTTATCCCCTACTCCAACATTTCTCTGCCTGGCATTCTAACCATGCAACCATGCAAAGACTAAAGAAGAGCAGCAAAAGCAAACAAAGTGGATTAGCAGTATTAACCAACATGATCCAGGACATGTTTCTGTGTTATATCAAATCTGCTGCCCAGAAACTGAACTGTTGGCATGAAGCTGTCAAGCAGCAATTATCTTTAGTCAGAGGTCTCCTCAGATTCATTGCAAGTTTGACTTACTGGAGATCCTTCCTGCCCTCAACAACACCACTCACAACAGCTCTTTGAAGATACTTGTACTGGTACTTTGGTGTAGAAGTACCACTACATTTAACATCCTTTTGGGATAGATAAGGTTTTACATTGTGTTTTATAAAGTTTGAATTCAATTCTGTCATTTAGTTTCGCAGCCTGAACGCAATCCATCCTGGGACACATCAAACAACAAACTACTAACTGATTTAATGCAGCAGTCATCTTATCTAAGATGATTTTTAACCAAAATACAACAAAGTCAGGTCAATCAGGATTATTTTGACGTTTCGTGCGTTTCACGGGTAGTAAAGTTACACTGTGCCTTTAATTTTCCCTTCTCGCCACGCTGTTTTTCTCTGATTGGTCAGAAGAGTGAAAGAGGCGGCTTTAGGTTGATTGGGACATACCATGATTTGCTATTAAAGGGAGAATTTTAAAAAAAGTATAAATAAAAATTATCGAATAGTGTCGCCACGCGGAAACGACATTGATTTTTATTTCGCTTAAAACAATAATATATTTATTTCAAGAGATAAATAATGGTTTAATTTTGGACAAATGGTTAAGTATAACACCCCTGACTCGGCAACAGAAGTAAAGGATGACCACCAAGTTAGTCAGAATGACGCGTAAGAACCGGAAACGATACGATCTCACTTGTACATTTTTTCCAATAAATTTTAGATTAATGTAAGACGAAGCAGCGGTGGGTAGTATCCGTTATAAATTGTATATGTTGATAACAAATCGCACATTTTCATATTTAATGAAAATGTTTAGCGGACTTCAACAGATATGTTTCCGGAACTTACCTTATTTTTACAGTTCTCACCGGATGCTGAATGTGTAACACCCGACTGCGTGAACACGACGCTGCCGAACCGGAAGCCAAACAAGGAATTCGGGTATGAGGAATGTTACGTGTCATTTTCAGAGTTTCAGTCATTCAGAAATCTGAAGTGCTTCAGTGACTAAACCTCTGTAAGTTTTTATCCTTTTAACTTATTCACACACAGTTAGATGCTTAGGGGACTGTATTAACCGGCGGCTAGGCCTCGGTTTGTGGTGTTTTCATGTAGATAAATTGAGCTAAACTAGCTAACCTGCGTTCAAATACCATAAAACGTGAGTTCATGTCAGTCTCAACAGCTTTTCTTTGATTTAATTTATTCTCGAATAAAATGTAAGCATAAAAGTTTAATAGTTTAATCTCCGCTGTTTATGATTAATTATCTGTGTTTACTGAAACTGTTAAATTAGTTTCTGGTGTTGTACAGAAATTAGTGTCCAGTTTATTTTGATTCGTTGTTAGGCTTTAAATATTGTTCATCTACGATTTAAAAGATGTTGCACATCCATTTGCTCTGTTTTGTAAAACAAAAGCGATAATTAAAACCAAATATCGTCTTAAAATATATTAGTTTTAAACAATAAGATAACTTTATGGGGTAAAACAATCCATGAAGATCATTAAAGTTCTACCTGTTTTTATTAAAGTGTAAATTAAGGATTTATCAAGAACAACTGCAAAAAAGAATGAAGATGCTATAAATAATTATAAATAGTGTTTCTTATTAATTTATAATTATTAATTTGAGCCTTTTATTTTTTTTTAGTTAAAAGGGATTTTGTGTCACTTATGTGGATTTCTTTTTTCAGGAGATGGTATCAACCCTCCTTTCTTTGTATAAAATGTTTGAAAGTCAATAACATAAGAAACTGTTGCTTTCCCAAACCCCTTTTCAAACATTTTTGGTCTGTTTTGTTGAACTGGAATGTCTTTCTGTCTGATGTATTTCCAAGAGCTTCACTTTTATACGCCACAAGTTTATTTTAAGTGGAATTTCACTGTGGATCTCTGACCTGATCTGATGAAACTATCACACTTTTAGTCAGCAACATTTACTAAAACGGATCCTAATAAACAGATTAGATCATGTGACTTGAGGTCCCACTTTTGAAAAATAATCATCTTCATCAACTACTTCATCAACTTCTACTTGAAATAAGTTAGATAATTATGCTTTTATTATTAATTTAAAAAACCTTAAAGGCTGTTCAGGAAAGTTTTAAAACATTTTGGTGGAGAACCATGTTTTTGTGCCAACCCATCCTCACTCTGAAATAAATACTTCAGGTGTTCAGATCAGTTTTGTAGCGTCTCCAGCTTCAAACTTATATTTCGATAATCTGCTGCTTTGGACAATCAGGATTTATTTTTAGTTTTTAGTCTGGTAACTTGCTTCAACAGATCACATGTTTAGAAATCAGAGTAATGATATAAACATGTGTGAATAGTTTTAATTATAAAATTGACCATTTCAGACAAATATTTTCTTATTGTGGTTAAAAAAAAAAGCAACAAAATGTTTATCTATTAGGTTTTTGTGTAAAATACAGATTACCAGTTGTTAAAATCACTTATTTCTATTAGAAGTCATCAAGTGACATGATTAAAATACTATAATTTTAGTTGTTATGAATCTGTGTTTCACCAAAGTTCAGTCCAGTTCATGCATACCACCTGCAGCAGTTATTCTGCAAATGTTGCTCACTTTATCTGTATTATGTTTGCACTTCTTTATCATTAATTAGTTTAGAAACGCATCATAATTATAAGAAGCAATTTGAAAATAATCAGTCCTATCCAGAGGTGAGGAGATTAGCCAAAACTTCAACTTATCTTTATTCAAGTAACAGTAAAGCAATCATTTTATATTTAAAAATGATATATTTAGACATACCAAAGTGTAAAGTTACTTGGAAATTTTGGTATTTTAAGGACAAAGATGACAATAATTCATGTAAGCAAAAAAGTTTTTCCAAATTAGTTTCTTTCAAAGTAACACTTATGAAACTATAACAAAATCTACAGCTGTGTGTCTGTCTGGTGGATTTCTGTTTGTTTTTCATTCAGTGGGTTGAAAATCCAGAAAATTCACTCAAGAGTAGAAATACTTCATAATAAAATTATGCAAATAAAAGTCAAAACTTCAGCGTAGTAAAAATACACATAAAAGTACATTTTGTTTTTCCAAACAGTTTATGGATTTGAGTGACTGTAAATATTTTGTACCCAGCTCTGATCCTCTCATATGAATCATATTTTTTCTGCTCCTCTCCTCCTCAGGTTGCGCCGCGCTGTTGATGAACTCTTTCCTCCTCCACTTGCTGCTGCTGACGGCTGAAGGATGAAGGCTTTGATTCTGGTTGGGGGTTACGGGACCCGGCTGCGGCCGCTCACTCTGAGCGTCCCCAAACCTCTGGTGGAGTTCTGTAACAAGCCCATCCTGCTGCACCAGGTGGAGGCGCTGGTCAAGGTGAGGAGGAGCTGCGCTGAATCTGCTGACGGGTTCATGATGACCTTTATTGATCGGTCGCCGTGTTCCTGCGTCTCTGTGCGTGTTTGCAGGCCGGGGTGAACCACGTCGTTCTGGCTGTCAGCTACATGTCGGAGCTGCTGGAGAGGGAGATGAGAGTCCAGGAGCAGAGAGTGAGACCATTAACCAACATTCAGAGACTGCAGCAAAAACAGGGCTGGAGCGATTAATCATGTTTGATTCATTATTAAATAATAATTTAGCAATAAATGAATCATTAACTCATCACAATAAACGATAATATTGTTGTTTTGAGCTAATTTTCTATTAATATAACAGTAATTACATAATAAGGCAAGAACTCATTCTCAAAGATTAATAAACTTTAAATCCTAATGAACATTTAACACTAAAAGACATTTTAAATATCCAAAATAACAGAAACAAAACAACATAATCAGCAGATAAAATGAATTAAAACGAATCTCTGTAAACAAAATCTTTCTTCAAAATTAGGACTAGTTAAGACCAAAACACCCGACTGAAAACTTTTATCATCCAGTTTTTGGTGGAAGGAGAGAAAAACTTTAAATCACGCAGATGGAAATTATTGACTTTGTTTTAGTTTATAATGCGACTTATTGCTTTTTGCTACAGACATACAGAGCAGTAATTAATCCCAAACTGCACACAAGTAGAAATATTTTACATTTTAAAAGAAAAAAACATGCTTGTCTGTAAATGAACAGTTTTAGTTTCATCTGGTTCAAATTCTGTAAAGAAAATCTCCTGTTAAAGTAACCAGTTGATTGGCTCTGACTTGTTGACGTGTGAAGCAGTTTTGTTTTTATGTGAAGGATAAAAATGACAAAATAAATTTTTCTAAACATTTGAATCTTTGTTGTTCTGTCTGCTGCGTCCTGATTTTATTTTCTTTGTTTCCCTCCTCAGCTCGGGATCAAGATCTCTCTGTCTCATGAGAAGGAGCCTCTGGGAACCGGTCAGTACCAATAACATGTCCAAACATTTTAAATCGACTGCAGTTGAATAAAACAGGCTTTACTGAAGGGGAAATTGCTTATTTGTTGACAAACTGTTATACTCAAAGTGTTAAATATCAGCAACTATGAATATTTTATTTACGGTTCCTCAAAATGCTCCATATTTCGACTCTGGAAGAATCTGCTGGTCTGCAGGAATTCAGCAAAGATTTAGATTAAACAAAAGTTCAGTAAAGATGCATTTTTAAACGGCTCCATCTGAGTTTATCCTCCAGGTTAAACTCCAGGTCTAATGTTATTGTTTCTGCTCGTTCGCAGCCGGGCCGCTGGCGCTGGCCCGAGAGCTGCTGAACGTCGACAACGAGCCGTTCTTCGTCCTCAACTCGGACGTCATCTGTGACTTCCCATTCAAAGATCTGCTGCGGTTCCACCGCAGCCACGGCCAGGAGGGAACCATCGTGGTGAGAAACCATCAGAAATGGGTCCAATGACCCGAAACCAGGCTGGGAAACATTCACAAAAACGTTCAGGGATCAGAATAGAAATTGGTTCAGAATATTTCAGGTTCTAACAACTTATTGGATTTAAATCTAAGCTTTAAAAGTGACAATAGTTTAAAACTTTTTGTAAAATTTAATGTAATTTATTCCTTTTGTTTGTGCTGCAGATTATAAAACCATGTTTGTTTGCATTACACTTAAATGTTGTCAGTTTCTGTTAATAGTCAAAAATATAAACACATTTATAATATTATTACATTTTATTTATAAAAGTAAAATGTGTTTAATACTGCAGAATTTATAAACTCATTTATAATACTGAATCATTTATTTATAATTAGTTTAGTATTTATAAATAAACACATTTTACTTATAAAATAAATCTATGTTATAAATATTGCAGGTTAACTGTAGTATTGTTAATAATAATAATAATAAATGGGTTTATTATTGCACAATAAGTACAAAATTTAGCAGTTTTGCATTTATTTCTTAAGGAAGTAGATTTGCACACAAGCTAAAAACAAAGAAGGAAATTGAGCAGAAATCTGCAAGAACTGAATTAAAAACAGATTTTAGAGAAACATTTTAAATTTAGATATTTTTCTTTACTCTTCTGACTAGATTAGCACCAGAGTGTCCATTTTTACCCTAAAAAAAAAAAAAAAAATAACATATAGGTAGATAAAAACAAATAAAGATAGAAGAACAAAGCTTCTATCTTTATCTTGTGCTCTGATCTGAAATCGTTGAACCCAGATGAATGAAACCGTGAAACGTTTGTGTGAAGGTGACGCGGGTGGAGGAGCCGTCGAAGTACGGCGTCGTCGTTTATGAGTCGGAGAGCGGCAGAATCCAGCGCTTCGTCGAGAAGCCGCAGGTCTTCGTCTCCAACAAGATCAACGCCGGCATGTACATCTTCAATCCCAGCATGCTCAGCAGGATACAGGTGAGCATTTACGCCACAAAACAAAAAAAGATTCTCACAGACGCTGAAACCCCAAGAAGCCGCTTCCTGCTGAGCTTAGAGATTTATTAACTTTTCTATTAGAAAGATGAATTTTGTTTCAGTGATTTTCTGACTTGGACTTTAAATGTTTTCCTGCTTTTAATGAGCCAAAGTTTATTTATCGTCCATCATGTTTCCTTTAGGATCAGAGGAAAAACTGCTTCTTATTTCTAGTTGTTCTCGACCCTTTAATTAATGCTTTGACTGCAGATTAAAGTAGTTTTAGCTCCATTGGTGTTTTTTTTCTTAATTAATTAATTATTTATTATTAGGAGTTTTTTCTGTCTGTTGAATATTAGTAATAATTTTAAATCTACTTCTTTCAGTGTTGTTTGGACGCTGGTTGTTGTGTAGGAATCTGGAAGCACCAGATTAATTTTTGTAAAATTCAACTTGTATGTTTTCTGGTTTAACTGCTGTGATGCGTTTGTGTGCAGCTCAGACCAACTTCTATTGAGAAGGAAATATTTCCTGTCATGGCAACAGAGGGGCATCTGTATGCCATGGAGCTGCAGGGTAAATATTTATTACACTTTATTTCAGATTTACTGCCATTTGTTTCTGTTTTATTTTTTTTATGTTGTAATTTTCCTCTTTTTCTTTATTTTTCTGTCAATTTTTGTACAGAAAAATCTGTTTTCTTTTATTTTTACTTTTACTTTAATAAAATATCTGCCTTTGAAAAACATAGAATAAATTTAATCTCTGTCATGTTTCTATTCTGAAACATACCAAACATCTAAATGTTGAGAAAAGGTGGAAAATATTTTCTAAATATTTAAAACCTTAAATTGTTCCTGTCATTATTGGTGCAGATAGATCTATGTTACTTTTTTTTCACAGCAGCAAACAAATGAACATTGCAAAAGTGGAGAACAAAATTTACAAAATAATAAAAATAATTAAAGGCAGTAAAAATGATTCAGACTGAGTCTAATAATCAGTTAGACTTTATATAAAGGGAGGCGCATAAAACATGTTACTGTCATGAACATCAAGGAGTTTCATGAATGTTTATGAATATTATTAAGTTTCATTTGGTAAATAATGATATTTCTAATGCAAAATCACATTAAAAGTCAATTGAAAGTGTCTTTATTTACAGAATAATGGAAAGTTGAAACCTAATGAACTTTTAATGCAAATATCTCCTTCTTTTTCAAGGAGGAACTGAACAGAATATGAAAGCTGTGGTTTAGTTTGTTGCTCATTAAGGAGGGAAATTGAAACTATATAGTCGGTAAACCTCCTTTCATGTTGCTGTAGCGTCAGAATAAGAGGGAATATTTCTGGAAAAATGACTCGCTCTGATTCTTGCAGCTCACAGCCCCACCAGACGTAAGTGTTTGGATCTTTTCTCTCATTCAAACTTGTGCAGATCTGGAGAGGAAATGACTGCAGACGACCGACAGATTGGAATATTTGAGTTAGAAAAGTCAGAAATGTGCTAAAAAATAAATCTAACATTTTCTTGAATTTCTGAGTTTGGAAATATGCTTTAAAAAAAAATCAAATTTGCTTAATCTCAGAATTGGTTTCAAAAAAAGTTTGAAATTTCGAAGTTTGTGAAAAGTCCAAAATTTGCTTTTTGACTTTACAAACTCAGAGATTTCCAAATTGTTGATTTTTGGGTTTTTTTCTTGAAAATTTCTGAATTTTTCAAGCAAATTTTTGACTTGAAACTCAGAAACCAGATCAGTTGCTCTGATGCTGGAGCTTTTCTGCATCCTCATCCCCCTCCTGTCTGTAGCAACAGATGAACTAGAAGGACAGACACACTTCCCTCCCAGTAGACGGACCAGTGCTTCCAGTTTCTCTTTTACCGTAATCACAGTTTTCACCCTGAAGTTACCAATCCGTAGCGAAGTTCCCTCTTTTGCTTCTTTCATTATTTGGGATAAATTTTACCAAACATTTTGGTCTAATTTCTCATACAAATAGAACCAGGTTATGATCATTTTTGTTTAATTACAGGAATAAAGTCATAATTTTAGCAGAGTAAAATGCAATTTTACCATAAAAAATATCTTAAGTTGTTTTTGGAAAAAAAAAAGCTTGAGTGCAGTTGATTAGGTGAATTATTATATGAATTATTATCTGCAAAAACTTGTACCAAAGTGTATCTTCACGAGATGCTCAACATTTCTCTCCTTTTTTCTTTTTCTGTTGGAGTTTTCATAAAATTACTTCCTTGTTTTCCTAATGTTACAACTTTATTTCAACTCTATAGTTGTACGGCTGTTTTCTTGTAATATTATGACTTTATTCTCATAATTTAAAATCTCAGCCTGGCCTTGATGCTGTCGTAGAGTTGATCTGAATTCAAAGCGTAAATAAACAGAAGCTGTAAAACAAGATGGCCGTCCTCTTGCCCAGCCCTGAGAGCCTCCATGCAGAGCAGATCGTTTCTCTCATTACTGACCCGTTGGGTTTGGCGCCTGCAGGGTTCTGGATGGACATCGGTCAGCCGAAGGACTTTCTCACAGGAATGTGCATGTACCTTCACTCTCTGCGACAACATGCTCCAGAGAGGCTGCGCACAGGACCCGGTTTCCTTGGCAACGTCCTGGTGGTGAGTGCTTCTCGTCCACGGTGTGAATCATAAAACAACCGCAGACTAAGAGGATCCCGTTTGTCTGCAGGACCCGACGGCGCAGATAGGGGAGAACTGCACCATCGGGCCAAACGTCACCATCGGCGCCGGCGTTGTGGTCGAGGACGGCGTCAGGATAAAGCGATGCACGGTGCTGAAAGGGTCCAGAGTCCGATCGCACTCCTGGCTGGAGAGCTGCATCGTTGGGTGGAGCTCCTCCGTCGGCCAGTGGGTGAGTCCCGACCAGCACCAGTAAACATGACAAACATTATCCTTACTAACGGTGAAATCCAAGACATCAGGGCCTAGACTGAAAAAAAGAAGTGAAAATTTGCTTAAAAAAGCTCAGAAATAAAAATTTAAAAAAGAGAAAATTTCTGCCTTTGAAAAGGCAAAAATTTGTGTGAGAAAATTCTGAAATTTTGAGAATAATCACAAAAAAATTGAGAAACAAACATTGAAATTTCTGAGTTTACGATGTCAAATTTTCATCTTCTGAAGTTCAGAAATTTCCTTGAATGTTCTTCTTTTTTTTATAGAAAACGTTTTAGAATAATTTCAAAATTTAGATTTTTCAAACTCAGAAATTTCCAAGTTTTTTTTAAAGAAAATTTTAATTAATTTTTTTTTTTCTAGCATATATTCGACTTTTGAAACTCTGAAATATTTAAGTTGTTTTTTTTCTGAGATTAATCTCAAACTTCCTGAGTTTTTTTGGTGGAAATGTTTTTGTTTTTCTGAGCTTCACCTCTGATTCGCCGTCGTAACTCAGAGTCAGGCGCTGATTTTTTTTCTGTTTCTGGGTTTTTCCTCGTCGCCAGGTCCGTATGGAGAACGTGACGGTGTTGGGGGAGGACGTGATCGTAAACGACGAGCTCTACCTGAACGGCGCCAACGTCCTGCCTCATAAATCCATCAACGAGTCGGTCCCAGAGCCGCGGATCATCATGTAGCGCCACCCGGAGGAGGCGGGAGGATAACACCTCGGCTAACTCTCCACTAACTGAACGCCCACGTTGCCTCGGACAAACCGACAAGTGGAAGATGAACAACCAAGTTTATTTTTTTGTTTTATTTAGATTTAATTTGGACTCGTTTTAGCCCTGCATGGCTGCAGTTTCCTCCAGACGGCAGACTTTGACGTCTGCGTCCGGGTTGGAGGAAAACCGGTTTGGGGTTGGTGCACCTGGTAGGAGGGTAGAGCTGATGATGAGATTATGGGTGAGCATTGCTTCTTAGACTTTATATGTTCATCCTGTGAAGGATCAAACAGCAGCTTTGTGCTGAAATCATGACTTTTAATGGTGGGAAAGTTTAAAAACTCATCAAAATGTGAACGTTTATTTTTCTGTCAGCCGGATGAATGTAAAGAAACAGAAAATCTCACATCAGAAATTAATCAACATCATGATCCTTCATTTAGATTAAAACTAATTGTTACTTGACAGATTTTCTCTCTTTTGTAACTGCTTCAGAAATGAAGCGGTTACTAACAGGATGAAGCAGATTTTCATTCCTTAATTAGGTCAAATAACTGCTCAATGCAGTTAGTTTGTGTCCATTTAAAAGAAAACAGTCAACATCTGATATTCATTTGGCTTTTTAAAAAATAAAATTCAAAATGTGATATTTTGTGAATGATGGCTCCAAAACGTGGCGTATTAATGTGGATTTACCTGGACTGCTGATGGCAGGTCTGTTTCCAGCCACAAAATTCAGCAACAAAAAAATCAAACTTTGAAAAAAGTATTTATTTTTAAAACTTTTTTTGTTTATTTCGAGAAATATATTTTTTAAAATGAATTTATTTACAAATATTCCAACAGATTAAATTTGATTTAATTTAAAGCGTAGAAAAAAACACTGAAAGTTTGATATTTGAGCCGACATTCATTTTAAAAAAGAGATTAATTTACTTTGTCACTACCAGTAGACTCCAGTCCGTTACCAGTTGATTACAGAACGAGTTTCATTAGGAAAGAAAATCAGTTTTGGAATCTGGATCTGATTTTAATCAATTATATACATGAAATACGCCAAACAGACCGGAGGAACTTTTGTTAAACGCATCTTAGAAAACTCATGTTTCTAAAATGAGATTTTTTCTGGATTTTAAGCCCAGAAAAAATCTCGGCTTGATGTGAAAAATGCCTTTTTGGCAGCAATGTTGGAAAATTTCCTCTCAGTTGGATTTGTTTCCAGGCGAGAAAATAAAAACGAACAAAAACATGAAATATTCGACGCTCTGTTTGGCGTAGGATGAACTTTCGGACTCGTCGCCATGATGTTGTGCTTTCTTGGTTATTTTACCTCCAGTTTTTTTCTTTTGTTTGGCTGAAAACTCAACAGAAATGTGGAAGCTGTTCTTCGTTCAGTTCTCTCGGTCAATGTGGGACTTCCTGTAGAAACGGTTAATTATGGTACCAGAGCTGTTTGCAGCCATTGTGAGAAATCCTGAAACGGATTGAGGCTTAAGCTCTAAAATACTAAGAAAACTTCAACTTCTGATCAAGTTGAATCATTTTCTGATGTTCTGGCTGCAGATATTTAATCACTAAGTTGATCTTTATTAATTGTTTATCTCTGTTTATGTGCTGCCTGTCAGAAGCTGCCACTTGTTTCAATGCTAAACAGGAAGACAGCTACGGTAAGCAGTTACTGATTTAAAGTCAGGTAGTATTCTGGTGTCTAAATGTGTAAAAAGAGTTGGTGAAGGAAAGTTTTTTTTCTTGTCATTAAGGTGTTTTTCTAAAGAAAGAAAATAAATCCACTAAATGTATTTGGATTAAATCCGTTTCTTCTGTTATTTTCAGATCTGGTTTTGTTTAAAGATGAAGGACAATGAGTATAAATAAGTTTCCAATTTATTGGGGCAGGAGAAGCGAATATTACTTTTTTTTTTTTTTTTTTTTGGCTCATGTGACAAAAAGTTTGGACACCCTTCTTTAACCCATATGGCCCAAGCCTTACTGGTTCCCAGTAGACTTCAGTCCGTTACCAGTTGATTACAGGTAAAATCCTCACAGGTGATTTTGTTGTTGGTCCCAATGAAAGGAAATATTTTGTCGGTGAAGCTGCGTCTGTCTGGACCGCATCCCCCCGTCCAGATGAACTCTGACCCTCTTCACCGGGAGACGTTTGCTCGGTACCGGACGGGAAACTGCCGTCACGTCTCCGTTCAACATCCCCCAGAATCCATCTGGGCTTTCCTCCGGACCGACTCGCTGACTGCGCTCCAGTTCTGGTTGATAATAATATTGTAATAGAATTTAAAGCTCAAAAAGTCGATTTTAGATGATCAAATTTTAAATGAAGACGGAAAAAGAAACAACAAAAAGTTACACTGATATCCGTCAAGTCGAGTCAGATTCTAATGGGCTCTACAATGACATTTATAAAACATGAAACCAGAGGAGAACCGCTGAAAAATAAAGAAATGAGACTGCTGACAGGAGTTTAAAATGTGTTTAATGTCACACAGAGAAAGTACAGAATACCTCCACCTCCTAAAAGCACGATCCCAAAAGCTAAATAAACTTTCAAATGTGTATTTATTCAGGATTTATTTGTGTTTCTGCATCTTTTATGGTTAAATATAATAAATGTACATGATAAAACTGATCAGCTTAAAGTGGTTCATCAGGGTATTTCGCTGCAGGCAGTATCTTCAGTGGAGACGCATTCTTGGTGCAAACGTAGGCGAACAGCTTCTCGGTGAACGTGTGTTTGAAGGTGTGAAGATGGTTGTCGGCATCCAGGTCAAAAAACGAAACTTTCCCTTCCTCCCAGTCCAGCAGAACCCGGATCCTGTGGAGCTTCGTCACTGGCAGAGCTGTGCTGGGAACCGCGCAGGAGGTCGCTGCTTAGCTCCCGTCGCTGAGACAGATCCCCCAGAACCCGGCCTGAATCGGTCCCTTTCTGGGGACGGACTCTGACAGCACGCCCACACCCCAGAACTCCTCGGTTCGGACCTCCACATCCCAGCGGTGCGTCCCAGAGCTGAAGCCCTGGTGGCTGATGACGCAGTGGCGCTGCTCAAACCTCTCTGGGTTACCAGGAAGCTCCCGTCTCGGCCCAAACGTCACCGCCGTCAGATCCGCAGACACGCTCAGGTGCGGTTCAGCCGTGTTTGGGTCCAGAACCACCGGAGAGAAGGAGACCATGCGCTTCATGTTGGTCCAGATGTTGTAGCTCAGGTTGCCCAGATGCTTGGCCTCATCCACCAGCGCTCCTGGGAGAGGCTGCGGCTCGTCCAGCGGGGGGCGCTGTTGGACTCTTCCCTTTGCAGCCTTGTAGTTCTGCAGCAGCAACACATCCTCAGAACATCTGAACTCTTCTTCTGCTGTTGTGACGGTTTGTGAAAGATCCTCCGTGTTCTTCCTCAGAGCCTCCATGTTCTCCTTCATCGCCTGCCTCTTCTGCTCCTCTTCCTACCTCACGGCTCTGACCCTCTCCTCCTCTTCCTCCTGCAGGAACTGGTGAAGCTCCTTAATCTGCTCTTTAATCTGCCTCTCGATTCTGTCAGACTGGATCTTTATGTGTTCTGCAGTTTCACCACATTTTCCCTGAACCTGTCTGAACCGGGTCAGTTGTTCCTTCAGGGGCTCCAGCTGGTTCTGCAGCTTGTCTCGGCGGTCCTGGACGGCTTCCTGGACCGGTCTGAAGCTGTGGCCGCTGTGTGCCTTCGAGTCTCTGCAGACGAGACAAACCGGCTCCTCGTGGTCCAGGCAGAACAGCTTGAGTTGCTCAGAGTGCAGACCGCAGAGGGCCTCCGACCCGGCCGGACCTCTCTGACCTCTGCCCAGGAAGAAGGCCAAACACAGGTTCTTCATCACCAGGTCGGCTGGCGGATCCCTCAGCAGCGACGCCTCCCTGCAGAGCGGACACAGCCGGGTTCTCTTCTGGGCCCAGTCCGTCTGCAGGCAGCCGCTGCAGAAGCTGTGGCTGCACTCCAGCTTCACCGGATCGCTGAAGATGCTGCAGCACAGAGTGCAGGTCAGATCCTTCTCTGACTGCAGCAGCATCTTCAGTTTTCAGCAGACAGAACAACGACGCTGATCTTCTCTGAAAGATCCCGGTGCTCCCAGTGCTCCCAGTGCTCTCATCTGTGTCAGCCGTACAGTCAAAGCTTCGTATGATGATGAGGAGCACCTGAAGAAACGGCTGTGGCACCAGATAACACATTTCCAATGCAAACTCCGCATAAAGATAAAACTCCTCTGACCTTATATGACGGAGCTGAACGCTCTCCCAGTCTGTCCAGCCACCGTCTCTTCCAGCGAAGTCCAAACCATTTTCATATCACAGATACCAAAAATATTTCATTTTTAAAACCCAAAATCACCAAAAAGGTTGTAATTTTAAACTAACGGTGAACTATTTTATTTAAACAAAGTTTAAATAAACCTCAAATGCATATTTTTCTTGTTAAATGTTGTTTTGTTTTTAATGTTTATACAGCTATTTTGTACTCTTAAAGTGTTCTATGAATATAATTATATCAGATTGGATTAAATGAAATGCATGCAGGTTGGTTAAAATATTTCATCTGTTCTCAGCAATAAAAGCAGGAAAACATCAAGCAGCAGCTTTTATTGTTTGATGTTTTTACAGTAATTAAAAGCAGATTTTGGGTGCACCAAGGTTTGGCCCAATTTATCATGAAAATAGAATAAAACCACCAAGTTTGGAAAAGTTGATCGCTTGTGTTCTAACATTTTTGTAAGTAGATTTTAATGTAAAGGCTGCAGTCTTGTGTCTCATGCAAAGACACAGGACCTTCTTGCAACGAGGCAACAGAGCCGCCAACTCTGAGTTGGCGGCTCTGTTGCCTCGTTGCTCAGGCTCCTCAGTCCTGCAGCGTTTATCTGATACAGCTTCATCGTGAAGAGTTTTAGTGTTTAGATGTTGAGCCATAGGTCCTCCTGCAGGTTTGCAGAGCTGATTTTAATCCTAAACGTTGAATTAGCTCTCTGTTCAGCTTGGTTTATCTGCATGTCTTCCTGTTTCTTCTGTTTTGCATTTAACTGAATGAAGCTTATCTGCTACTGATGTTGCTCTGCCATGACTCCTTCTGGCTTTTCCACTTCCAGTTACCTCTTTTACTTTAAGAAACAAAAACACAGACTGGGAATGACTTTATGCAGGATTAAACAACATGTCGCCTCTAACCTGTGACACAGAACAGGACAGGAAGTGGAAAACTTTCAGCTTTACTGCCTGTTATTTTTTCATGCATTTTTCATCAGTATTTGGGGTAAATCCTTTGCAACTTGGTTGAACCTTCAGCATATTAAATACTGTTATTAAAAGTAATATTAGTGGTTTTTGTTATGTATGCATCCACGCTGACAAAAGTATCCAACAGCAGCTGTTTATGTGACTATAAGGTAAAAGCTGCTCCTTTTGCATTCTCCATATGAACCTGTTGAACCAGTCGGCGTCCCAGTGCCGCCTTCTACATCCAGAGGGCAGAGGATGAGGAATCAGAGGAGCAAAATGTTCCTGTTATCAGCCTCCAAGCCCAGTTTGGATCCTCTGTCAGAAGAACAACAGTCAGAGGTCAGGACTGTCCGTCCATTTCCTGTTCGAAATAACCTAGGAAATACACAATGAACTGTTGAACTGGTTTCACTGTAACACCAGCGCCCAACGCCTGGTTTTCTTTTATTTACAAGCTGCAGCTGCAGCAGCTGGTAAACCTGTAATGTCCCAATCTGCTGCAGTTTGACCTGATTTTCTGCCTATTCATCTTTTCTTTCACCTTCATATAAAACAAAAATACATTTCAGCAAAACAGGAGAAACAAGCAAAGCTGTGCAAAATGCACAAAGGCATATATAATAATAATAATAATAATAATAATAGTTTCTTGACTTTTTCCAGGATATTTGGTGTTTGAAAATCTTTTGTTTTATATTCAAGAAAACATTTAGTGTCACTGAGAAAATCAGTAATTACAAAGTTTAATGAAGCTTTTTTTGGAGTTGATTTTTTTACAACAAGATTTCTATACACCTTTAAGCTCATCCATCCATCCTGCTTATTCTGGAGTTCTTTGCAGAAAGAAATGTTTTTGTAATAACAATAAGTCCAGAAGAGCAGCAGAGACCAAAGCTCAGGAGAGACATGTATTCTTTTTGGAAAGTGTCTAAAAGTAAGCAAAGATTTGTCCCATTTAAAGTTTCCCACAGGCTAAACGCCACAACGACTATAGAATGGCTTAGATTGAAGCATAGCCATGTGTTAGAGTGGCCTAGTCAAAGTCAGGATCTGTGGCAAGATAATATCCATCCAGTCAGACTGAGTTTGAATTGTTTTTTCATAGAAAAATAAGCCAAACCTTCTGGTCTAGATGTGCAAAACTAATAGGGAAATTCCTAAAAACACCTGCAGTTAAAGCATGCCACACTTTTCAAATTTTTCTTTGCAAAATAACTAAAACTTTTTACTTCACAATTTTAAACAACTTTGTGTTTATCAGTGTGTAAATCACTTGAACTATTTCTTATAAGTAGATTTTGTTTATTTTGATACACTTGAAGATTTTTTATTTATGACAATAAAATCAAGTTTACTCACACAAAATTATATTTAAAAGCGTATAATTACTCAAAAGAGGTCTCCATGGAAACAGCTCTAAGTAAAGCTTCTGTATGTTGAAATGGAGACAAGAAGTTTGGATGTGTAGAAATGAACTTTCCTTCCTGCACTGCACAGATGCTGAAACTCTGAGATTATTAATAAAGTTTATCTTTTATCACATAATGTTACACAATAAGAAGCTCATTTAGATAATATGATGCCAACCACAATATCAAGGAAAAGTTTTTACAGCAGGTAAAGGAACCTTGACCCTAATTGCTGTGGGAATCATAAATTAGTGATAAAACTGTTGAAAAGTTTTGCTATAAACAAAAATACAAGGCTATTTTTAGAACAAAAGGAAGCAATATTCTTTATTGTCCCACAGTGGAAAAATACAGTTAAAGATAAACAAATGCATATTTAAAATATAAGAGGTACATTTGAGCCTCAAAAAAAAACAAGAAAGGGAGCAAAGCTATTTTTCTAGAGCCGCTGTGGGGCTGCAGCCTGGATGTTTCTGGATGTTTGCACTTTAACATCATTGCATAAGTCATAAGTCCTGTGATTTTATGACAGGATACAACTTCTGTTTGGTCGGATAAGAATGAGGGCCTAATTATCTTGACTCATGTCGACTGTGTGCAAGTGTCATACATATGTAAATAGACAGCTAATCTATGCAGGTTAAATGTTTTACCAGCCAATAAAACGGATCTGCTGCTTCTTTAGGTCAATATTTTCTGCAAGTCAGGAAACTTCTCCAAATGTTGAGAAGCTTGAGCTAAATTATCACCATCTGGGTGAATTTTATTTTCTGTTGAGGGCGGTGGATTTGTTTCTAGTAGAGAGTCCGAGACCGTGGTTCTGTTTTGAAATATAAACAGTCGACAGTTTCCTCACGGCGCATTAAAAGCGTTTATTCCATGTTGGTAAATTACTTTAACGTTATCATATGCTAAACTCCACGTGGGTTTAGTGCTTTTGCTTTAGCTAAATACCATGCTGGTATTGCATTTTAGTGCTAGTAAAGCTAATGCTTATGATTAGCTTAAGTGTTACTGCAGTTACTTTTAGCTACAACAGAAAAAAAAACAATGTCTAAAAGCTTGTTTATATAAACTTTAATAAATAAAATCAAAAATGTTTCACAAGAGCCAAAAATCCACTGGAAAACAGTAGAAATATTCAGATGATGAAAATGATTTAGATTAGGATGATTTTCTTGTATGAAGTCAATAAAAAATGCAGTTAAAGCAAATAAGTGTCTCTCCTCCTGCAGATTACCTAAATAAACATTACACACAGCAGAACCATCTGCTCTGCCCAAGCCTGATGTTCATCACAGTCGCTGCCAGGGAGGCTTTGCTGACAGAAACTGATCCTTCAGAGACATGCATGTTTAGAAACGCGTCTCTGAGCAACCGAGTCAAACAGCAGCTTAAATAAAGGAGACAATACCGCTGACTGGCAGGTTGGATCATCACAAAGAACCATCACCTGCTGCGTCTTAATCTTTTTAAATTCCTCCTGTCATTATAAACTAATCTGTGGGATGTTTGATCATTCCTCTTCACAGAATATCATCTCTCATGTTTCCTCCCAGACAAAGGAGAACAAGTAATTTATCTTCAGTATTTCATGAGCACAGGGAAGTCCAAAAAAATTAGCATGTCTTCAAACAAAACCTTTTTCTGTCGATCATTTCAGAAAGTGAAACTCATTTATTACCAGATTCATCACGTAGAGTGAAAAAACAAAAACTTTTTATTGTAGTTTTGATGATCATGGCTTACAGAGAATAAAACATATTTTAAACATGTTCTTCTGAAAAGTATGTTAATTTAAACACTTCATATCTTTGGCTGGAAAATTAAATCTTTATAAGGAAGCATTAACTTCTCTAAAGAGTGTGTCCTCCAGAAAACCCAGTGGACCAGAACCAGCAGATGACTGAATGAGGATAATAATATAAATAAGGGGAAATATTTCTAAATTAACACCACAAAATCAATAACTTTGATTGGGGGAAAAAAAAAAACAGAAATCACAAAAATAATCACAAGTCCTGAAGGGACTGATCGATTTTAAAAGAATCAAATGCAGACATCTCCATTTATAAAGATTTTAACCGTGTCAGGAAACATTTGCATTAATTTCCAATATTGATTCTTTTTTTTTTTTTTTTTTATTTTTTTACAAAATTCTAATTTCTCAGTTATTGAATTTTGGGTTTTCATTGTTTGTCAACCAAAATCATCAAAAGGACAAGAAATAAACTCCCTAACTTATTAACATTTTCACAATAATCTCACATTTTGAGCTGAAATCGGTGTCAGATTTTAGAAATGTTTTTCAGATTACATGATTACAGGTTTAATAAGTTTGTACTAAATGTTTCCCTGCCTGTTTTTCTCTCTTCAACCATGTTTATGTCTAAAGGCTGAAGGTCAGTTAATGTTTTGTCTGGAAAACGTAACTAAACAAAAATTTGTGGAATAAGAACAAAAACTCAAAAACTCTTTCATTCATGCTGATATGAACATAAACAGTCTGATTATCTTTTAATTTATTCCACTGAAGCATTTTGTTTGGTTCATCTCTGAAATGTTCAAACAACCAAAATTTTACACAGAAATTTCAGCCAAATGATTTTAATTCCTAACGTTTGAATTTTCCTAATGTGTTTTAATGAGTTCTTATTAAAACAAGATAAATTATAGGGTTAATTATTTTTAAAACCATTGTTTAAACTTTTTGAGCCAAAATCTTTGAGTCAAAATGACTCATGGGTCAAGAAAATAAAGAACTCAAATCAAGAAAAGAGGGTTTTTGTCAGAAATTTGTTTTTCATTGTAGATCCAAAACTTTAAATGGATTTTCCACACCTACTGTATTAAAAGAAAAACATTCATTTATTTATTTTTTCCATTCTAAGAGTCACTTTCTTTCAAAACTCTTGCTATATTTAGTCAAGTTTAATAAATAAAGAAGCTGATTTGCTTGCAGCAAAGTTTGCTTTTCAGTAAAAAACCTGGTTATTAAAAAAAAAAGCTAATAATTTGTGATGCATGAATCATTTTTCATTGTCAATAATAATCTTACCAGCTCACTAATTAAAAGTTACCATCTGCATCAAACGCGTTGATGGATTTCTGTCATTCTTGAATTGCAGCTGTGGACCGCAAAACATCAGTCCAAGCGCCACAAATGGCCCTGAGCCACACTTTGGACACCCCTGGTTTAAACTTCAGCCTTTAACGGAGGATTATTAATACCTGGAAGCATTTAAACTCAAAAACAGTTTTGTTTATGCGTCACTGTTGAATATGTGGTGAATAATTTTCGACGTCGCCTGTATGTTAAACTCTGTAGCTGGTCTGAAACTGAGCTAATTCAATTATTGATCTGCTAAACTTTAACCCCCTGGAGAACCTGAAAAATTAAACTGATTATTAAAAAATATGTTCTTTTAATAACAGTAAGTGTTTTGTTGAAGTTTCTCTCTCTTTCTCTTGCAAAGCCTGCAGGAACCAAACACCCGGCTGGAGGAGCTCATTTTGAATTCATGCAAACATTTGAAAAACCAGTAAATCTTATAATATCCATTGTTATATTAACAGAGATGAATTACTGCCCTTTGACACTGATTCAGTTCTGACTTGCAGTTTTTGCTCCATCTGTTCAGACGTCATAAATCAGAGCGCAGACAAAAGCTGCGTTCTGATTTATTGCACCATAAAAGTCGCCATTAGCGGCCGGTAGGCTTGGTCAGGACAAACCCTCCACTGAAAAGATTTCATTAATCAGATTTACCTGCTAAGACTCCTGATAATCAAAGAACAATAAAGACATTCAGCACATTTTCAGTAGAGCAATTTCAACTTTAAACTCTGAAAATGAATCAGCAGTTTTTCTTTTTCTAAATGAAAAGTTACATAATTGTTACGTAACTGTTGAAGCAGACGACAGATCCTGTAAAGTTTCGACATTTTCAACACCCTGTTGAGATTTCTGTAAGATTAAATGTAAATACTTTTATTCTGGGAACTGCGTCCAGGTTTTCTCCCATTTTGCATTAAACATGAACTTCAGCGTTGATTTATTTTCATCCACATCAGAGGAATCTCATCATTGCATCCGGAAGCTTCTTGTGAAGTTTTCCCTCTTTTTTATTATCATGGTTGCATTTAAAGAGAAAAAACATTTTTTACAGTTGGATAAAATTGTGCAAAAAAGATTTCCACTACCTCGATATATTTTTACTGAAATAGAAGCAAAAATATCAAAAAACAAATCAGATGAGATAAAATATTCACTTTAGATCCAAATGACAAATAAATGACCAATCCCGCCTTTTTAAAGAATAAATTCAGAAATAATCTTCTTAATGAAGCAAACCCTCCAAAAATAGTTCAGCAAATGAATTAATGCTGGAAAATGTAAAAGAAACAATTTATTTAAGAATTGGTCAAAATTTCCTGTTCTGTCCGAATCATTATTCTTGTTCTTTAACTTTTT
This sequence comes from Poeciliopsis retropinna, assembly GCA_010277075.1. Classification (NCBI taxonomy): domain Eukaryota; kingdom Metazoa; phylum Chordata; class Actinopteri; order Cyprinodontiformes; family Poeciliidae; genus Poeciliopsis; species Poeciliopsis retropinna. The sequence continues at coordinate 1,330,795 of VMRM01000004.1, read as the reverse complement.
ACAGTTTTTTTTATTTTTATATTGTCACAAATATATATAAAGGATAAATAAATTAAAACAAAACGGCTAAAACATCATCATGGACTGAGGCTTTTAGACAGAAACATTTTTGTCAACTTATGCTGAAAGCCAGTCCACAAAATGTGTTTTCATTAGAGATTTAAAAAGAGTGAAAGTGGTATTATTTCACAATATTAAGTGTAAGGAAAAAATGTGTTTTTCTTCAAATATATTCATATTTCAGATATATTTAAGCAAAAAACATCAAATTAGCAGCGATCAGGGCTGCTGGAAACAGTTTCTGTTTATAATTAGACATAAATCCATTGGTTGCTGTTTTAATGGATTCATCTCCAGTCATTTCTTATGGAGTTTGCATAATTAGTTCATGTGAAATATGGAGTTTGGATATGTAGATGTGTACAGGAAACTTTCATCACTGTTGCATCGCATGAGTTTGGTTTCACCCAGCTGGTGGAAACTTTCGCCGTTCGTCGCTCCCCAATAAGAAAATGCTAAATCGTGTTATTATATAACATCCTATCGGTGGTGCTTCATATTCAGAGTCTAGCAAGCATAGATCTGTGACTTTACAAGGTTTAAATCTCACATGCGGTGAGATTTCTCAGTTCAGGGTTCAAATGTGTTTCATAAAAGTTTTTGTGCTGCTGCAAAAGGAGAAGATGAGACAAATCCACTGTCTGTACAGGTTTCAATCAACAAAGGTAGAAACATGTTTACAGTCCCAATGAAGCTGGGGCATTGTGCAAAAAATAAATAAAATATTTTCAACAAAACTCACAAAAAAGAAGAGATATTTAATGTTCAAATAAGCATTTTTTAAAAATATTCAGATTTGGAGTTTGATTCCTGCACCGTTTACCGCCGACACCTGGTGAACTCGGAGTTACGTCACCGCCAACCATTCAGCCTCTCCGCCTTATGTAATCTGTTTTATTTAATATTATAATCCACTTGTCAACAAGTTCCTCAGAGCATAAGAACCAGAGAGAGAGCGGACCCAGTGTCGGTTCTGACGGTGTCTGGGTTCCAGTCACTGTGAGGTCACTCGGTGTAATCTCATTAATCTAAACCCAATCCTGCAGCGTTAATCCAAGCAGCTTCAGGTTTGTTTACAACTCACCAAAAACTAAACATGCAAACAGTTTATTGACTAAACATTACAAGTTTATTTTGATATGTTAAGACTAGTCCTGGTTTGTGGTAAAGTTTTCATAATATTTCTGTTTATGCTCTCCTTTAACGTCTGACATTTAAAGAGGCAGTGCCATTTAAAATAGTTACAATAATGTTTTTCACTCATCAGAAACATACCTGGAGTGTTGCCTCTCATCTCTGAGAAGTCTTTTAATCTCCCTGGTAACCACTCAGCTGTGGCTGGACCTAGCCCCGCCTTCAAGGCGCAGCTCCTCCCCCACTCTGATCCTTCAGACTAGCCAACAGCAACTAGCAAACAGCTGAGCTCTTTATAGGAGCTACTGCTCTGTGAAACGCTGGTAAAAATGAATAAAATATAAAGATCCAGTTTGTTTCCTGGCCATTCAGGAACAAACAGCTCAACCACAGAGATGCAGTTCAGAAACCAGTAGATTTCTGCATCCTGACCTTACTGGTAAGTAAACTAGCAGCTCGTCTGACTAGAAAAATTTAACATTGTGGAAATTTATTATAGATCCCAATGGCAACATACACAAAGAGAAAGGGAAAGGGCCCAATATGGAGCCTTGAGGTACCCCATACAAAAGAGGGGTTATAGAGGAGAAAGGCACTAATCACAACAGAAAAGGTTTGTTTCAAGAAGAACATCTAATGCCTCTTTTGTTTTTTCAGAACTTGCTTTTGATGTCACTTTAACCGATGTAGAGTTTGCAGAATGCAGCACATCTCTGTTTTCTTTGAGCCGTCTGACCCGGCCTGTCTGCGCCTTGTTCAAATGTTCTGCTCATTCCTGGAAAAACGGCTCAGGAGGAATGCTCCTGTGTTCTTTTAACCCCTTTTGTCTGGTTCTGATCCGTTCGTCCTGTGATCCCTGCTTGTGAGAGCAGAACTCTGTGACGCTGGAGCTCCAACGCCCAGAGACAAACAACAGGAAGCTCCCTGGACCGGATCACCACGGGACTCTGAGCTTCCCAAACGACCATCGCAATGAGCAACAAATCAATTAATCACATAATTTAAAATGAGTTTGATCATTTCCAATTGCATGATTTATCGTTTTTCTCTCTTCTTTCTCTCTTTATTATCTCCTAGATAATAAAAGTCTTATTATAACCCTAACCCAAGTTTTGGGTAGATTTTTGAAGGACAGTTTTACTTACAAAGACTTTTTAATTCATTTTATTTGTCGTTTTGTTTATTTATTTCGGATATTTGGTTTATTAGAATTTAAAGTTTGCTGATCTTTGAGAATGTGGCCTTCCATTATTATTTTGCCATTAACTTTCTATTACTTTAAAACAATTTTATCTTTTGTTGCAGTAACTTCAGTAATTTCTCGTCCAGAAAAATGTCTTATATTGACAGGCCTACATTCATCCAGATGTGATGCGTTTGAGATTTCATAAACCCCATTTCTACTCTGGTTGGTTTTTCCCTTAAATTCATATTTAAAGCTGCAATATGTAAGTTTTATTAGAAAAAATATCTATTTTTTGCGTATCTGCTGAAATTGTCGCTACGTCATGTCAGATAATCCGTGAAAAAATTTAACTCCCCTGCCTTCTCCTGGCGCTAATTAGAAAACAACCAATCAGAGCCAGGAGGCGGGTCTTAGCGCTGTCAATCATGACTCCATGTGGTGCTGCTCTCTGATGCACGGCAGCCAGCAGAGTGTCAATGCAAAGGTTAGTTATCATAGCCATCGATGACGGCGGATAAATGCTTTTTCTGTAACAGTAAGTTGTTTCTCCTCCACTATTACATTTAGCAGTGTAGATGAGGATGATTGACAGCGCTAAGACCCTCCTCCTGGCTCTGATTGGCTGTTTTGGTCAGGATTGGTGCATTTCTTCAGATGAGAATAGTAGTAGGAGATGAAGGTCAAACTTTACACATATTATCTGTCTCATAGCTGTCATGGTGGCAGATTTATGTCAAATAAATTGTTTTATAAAAGTTACAAACTGCAGCTTTAATCGGAGATCAGATTTGAACCAATTCCAAAACCTGAACTGTTCATAACCACAATGCTCACATTCAGGCCTACTGGAAACTTGGAAACATGGAAAAACCAATAAAGGTCATAAAGAGAAACCAGTTCAAACCAGTCACAAGTAGGAAATCCCACATGGCGCCACATGAACAGCATCATTAATCCAGAAAAGATACGAGGCTTCGGGTCAGAGGCGAGTTCTTCACCAGCAGACGGTGGTCAAATTGTTGCAATAAACCAGATTTATTTTTTAATTCAGTCTGGGAAAACCTGGAGCAAAGTCCAGCCAAACATTTGTGCATCTATTTTTAAAATTAATTTCTTTTTAGTCAAAAACAAACTTAAGAAGCTGAGAAGCTGCTTCTTACTTCAGCTGAGCAATGTGGGAGTATTGTTGTTTTTTGTTTTTGTGACTTGGTTTGTGAGAGACCAGCTGTGGTAAAACAGTCCTTTAATGATGAAATAAGGAGAACTTGCAGGGGAAATTGCAGGAAGAGTAGGTCATGGAAAACAGAGTAACGGAAGAATCCAGTAATGAACAACTAAAAACCAGTGGCTTAAACACTGGGAGGAGTGGAAAATGACAAAAGAACCAGATTAACGGAAACAAGGAAAAATTGCGGAAGGAGAAAAGCAGGAAAACTATAAAGTTACACAAACTGGAAAAACGAAAATAAATTTGCTCAGTGGAAACTCGACAATTTTGGGAAAAATAAAGTCTTTTGATTAAAAAGGTGGTTTTTCAAAATTGGAAAACAGCAATGGAAACACTTTTTCTCATCAAGAGTCGACAGCCGGATGTTACTACTGGCAGAAAAGACAAAGAAGAGGAAGACAGGAAGTAGGAAGAGGATGATGGTGCGACATGTTTTATAATGACTTATGTGAATAAACTTATTCACAAGTGATTTTAATTGCATTTCTTATTTAATGGAAACAACTGTGAAATTGTGTTTTTTCCGGAATATAAACAACATTTTACTGACATTTGTAATGGAAACCCAGCAATGAGGGACAGAGACACAGAAGGAACTGATTAAAAAAATACTTCAAACCAAAAGAAAAACACCAACACAGGTCCAAGAGAACTAAATTAAAATGCTCAAAGAACAGAAAAAAACAAACAATAAACTGAGAAGCTAAAAGCAAAGAAATGAACTGAATATGGCAAGACCAGTTGAACAAAAATGAAACAAAGAAATCCCTTCAAACTCCAACTAAATCATTTACCTTTGCCTAAAACCTTTCAAGGGACAAAGAAAATTTGACCTCAGAATATTCCAGGTGTGGCTCGTTGGTGGTGGAGCATTAAACTTGTAAAACAGTATTTGCACAAAAGTGAGGATGAAAGAGAGACGCTCCTTTCAAATCCTTCCACTAAAGATGAAAACTAGATAAAAACTGATCTCAAACAGACATCAATCATTCAGCTGAAAGAATGGCTCCAACCACAAATCTGCTGAAAATGTAAAGACAAGGCTAAACGCTACCAATTCAGGAAGAGCGGAGTTTTGTTCCGTTCCCATCGCCCAGCCTGCGTTCCCCCACAACCAAACAGCAACGCTGCAGTGCGACTTTGATTCAGCCAAACCTCTGATGTTAAAAAGTCAGACTCTCCCTTCTGAGTTGAACTTTACAAGGTACAACTGTTTGTAATTTTCTATTAAATTGTAAACCGATCCCCGTTGAGTTTAAAGTTTTTTTGGGTTTTTTTAACAGCTTTTACAGCTTTTCACCTTGTACACCGAAACCAAATTCGTTCACAGAAAAACACTTTTTTGAAAAGGAAGAAAAATTCAAATTTCATAATTTTGACTTCAATCTTGTAATTTCTGTAGCTAAACCTGAAAGTTTTTTCATGCATGTAAAATGATTTGAGAAATGCAGGAACAAATGTTTGTGCCACTACATGCATAATAGTAAAATTTTAAATTTTCTTTCAAAATTTACAGTTTTTTTCAAACATCCTAGTTTTTATTTTGGATGCTTACATTTAGTTTGCACCATTTTAAACGTTACCTTGATCTCCATTAACCATTTTAAACTTTATTTTGATCTCGATGAACCATTTTAAACCTTATTTTGATCTCGATGAACCATTTTAAACATTAATTTTGATCTCGATGAACCATTTTAAATGTATTTTAAACTCAATTAACCATTTTAAACGTTAGACTGTTTGGATGCAGGCGTGTTTATCTATCGTTCTTGAAGACAAGATCTTCCAAACTGATTTTCTATCTGCTCTGATAAATGGCTTGCTTGATTGCAGAAACTGAAGAAAAGCCGTGTTTTTTCCTGGATGGAATCTGAAGTATGCAGTGTTCATGAGCTGCACGTCACACAGCCGCCTCATGACTAGAAGAAAGTAACAAATATCCAGACCAGAGGCGCTGATGCTCTGCTGGCGGATTACTTTGAACAGAGATTAGGTTTTTTCTAACTCCCATCAATTAGGGCAGATCTTATTTATTCTTATAATAAATAAAATATCTGGGATTTAGTAAAATTACGAGGCATTAAACTTTTTTTAAGTTTAGGGCGTTTCAGTTAAATCAGGGTTACTTGCTCTTGAATGCGTCGACATTATGTGCATCATGGCTCCTTGTTGTGTCCATTAACCGATTCATTTTGATTTGATCCACGGTGCCAACATGTAAAGTCAGAGAAAAGAAGGACAAAGGTATGATAATCAGTCAAAAATAAACAATACAAAGCTAATGACAGGTTGCATAACACTGCTCTATTATGGCACGTCAGCCACGTTACAAGTGTGATGTAACAGGCTTTCGGCAGCCATGTTTGAGGAACAAATCAATGTAAATGCTGACGGCTGCAGACAGGATGAGCTATCTGTGATTTCAGTTCTGGATCAGTAAACTTACCGTTTATTCGGCCTGTGTTATTTGTTTTAGGAGAGATCTGAGGGTTTTTGATGAGAGGAAATTAAACTATTTATCTTTGCAGCAGATTCATGAAGATACAGAAAAAATGTCACCTCAGTCTTTATTTTAAACCTTCACATCACATGTTTGATTTTCTTTTCAAATATCAGAAAGTAACTTCAACAAATTTCATTAAAACTCAAAGTATTATTTTTGTTACATTCTGTCTTGGAGCGTTTTTTTTTTTTTTCTTCTTCTCTAAAATCAGCATTAAAATATTAGCAAGATAATCCTTTTAGGCTTTTTGGCCACTCATTCAGATTTTTATGGAGCATTTGCATTTTCAGCGAATGCAAACTGAGTTTGGGAGGAAAAAAGCAAAGAATCATTTAAATGTTTTCTACAAGGAAAGTAACACTTAAAGCCCTTTGTTACTTTATGTACTTCAGATTCTGTTTTTATATGTCTGGGTAAGTTTATAATGACCCAGTTCCAGTTACTCTGGGTAACTGGAACTGTTGTCATCTCAACAACACCAAAACAAAGGCTGACTTCAGAAAGGCTGTGGTTCCATGCTGTGCCAGGACATTGAAGTTGTGCCTACCAGAGTGTCATGTCTGATGTACTTCCATCTTTAAATGAAAAGACATGGAGTGTCTTATTCTGTGCTGCAGTGTGTGGGGAAGGACATATAAGATATAAAAAACAGCAAGTGAATGGGAAAAATTATGAAAAATGCCAGCTCAGCCCCTAGCAATGGGGTTGTGCTGTCATGGTGAATAAAAAGCTGACTACTTAATCTACATTGGAATAATGATCATGAGAGAATATAACTCATGACTAAAGGAAGATGATGCTGGACACAAGCAGCTGAAATAAACTTCTCCCTTAAGGCGGCTGGCTCAGCTTTGGTTAAGAGGAAGAAGTGGCGTCATCCAGAGGGAGTAAACCTGACTCTGATTATGTGGAAAAAAGTAAGACTTGCAAGTCACTTTGAGTTCATTAGACTGCTCTGGTTAAACAGAATTTGTTAATTAATGCTTCAGTAGGGAAGGTGGTAGCAACACCTGAAGGAAACAGAGTTATTAGAAAGCTAACACGTTTCAGCTTCTGGCATTTGTCAAGATCACGGCCCACAAATCGATTTGCTCATGAAATTGTTCACCAGATCTTTGACCCTTTCCATGCACATTCAGAGTCAGTGAAGTTGTGCCAGATACTCACCTGATTAAGTCAGAATCAGAGCAGAAATTCAATCCACCCACATGCTTCCACATTATTAGCATTTGAAATTACAGTTTTTGTTAAATGTTGTGACTCTATAATGTGTTGAATTACAGCCAGACTTTGAAAGCCCAGGTTAGAATGCTACCTGCCGGTGTAGGTAGCTACCTACAGGTAGCTAACACATGGGTCAGAGTGACGTAATAATGCCGGATTCTGGACTTTCATCCCTGGTTCTTCTTCCCTGCTGGATAAATCTTTATTTAATGAATTCAACTGTGAGCTGCTGAATTTGCTCTCACTACTTTTTTTAGATGGACAACTGTGTTCAGTTTCATTGGTGCAACAGTTTTTGGGTTTTTTCTAGTTTAGTTTCAAATAATATAGTATGATGGCTATCTTTTGGATTATTCAGTAATAAAGTAATTGTAAAGTAATAAATAAAGTAAGTCTAAGTAATGAATTTTATTTAGCAATACTTCCTCTCACTGTGGTCAACTAGAGAGCATTTATCTTAACATTTAGCTGTCTGAGGTGTGCTTTTCATGCATTTTCTGAATGACCAACTCTTGGTAGCAGTGACAGGTTAAACTGTACTTGACCTACATGTGCAAACAGCACAAAGCTTGGCTTCCTGAAAGCTGCAGACTATCTGTTGGTTTTTATCTGTACAGTGGTGCTTAACTTTTTAAAAATTGAACAAATAGGAAAAAATCGCGTATCTAAGCATTGTGCAGCCTATCACAAAAAGATAAATCTAAGTGTAATCGTTGAGCAATAAAATCTTTTCAAATAACTTTTATCTGAAACTGTCACACTGATAGTTGAGCATCTCGCATCCATAAACGATCTTTTTCTTACAACAGCGCAGTTTTTCATAACTTTTCATCTATGCCTTCTTTGATTGGCTGGGGGCGGAGGGTCTCTGTTGATTGGCTGGTAGGCCAGGCTGCATTATAACTATATAATATGTGAATGAGCGGCTCCAGCTCAGAGCTGAAGGGCGGAGTTAGAGAAAGAAGAGCTGAATGAAAGGCCGGCGTGGAGCTGTGACATGACAAATTGAGATACCGAGGCAAGAAAAAACAAAGTAAAGAAGATAAAAACGGTTCTTAGACCCAGCGGAGGATCTAAACCAGAAGGAGGAATCGGTAAGTTCGCGCGCGAGGCTACACCGGCAGGTAGCTAACACATGGGTCAGAGTGACGTAATAATGCCGGATTCTGGAGCATTGAAGGAGGGCTGCTGCTGTTATCCTGGGGTATAACACCGTTTATTGATGCGAGCACTGCAGCCCGCCGGCTCAGTGAGTGGGTGTGTGTCGGTTGGAGGGTGATCCTCACTGCGGGTTACGTATCCAGTGACCGCTGGCCCACATCCAGAACCCATAACTCTGTTATGGGTTCTGTTACGTTACGTTAGATGTAACGTAACTCGTTCAGATATATTCTCTATAGATGTACTGTAATTTATTAGTCTGCTGCTTGGGTTTTGCTCTTACATGTTTTCATTTTTTTTTATTTTTATGAAACTTTACTTATAAAACGCCTATTTAAAGGTTATTATCAATTAAAAGTTGCGATGAAGCAGTTTAGGGCAGAGAGACTAAATATAGCTTTGGTATTTATAGGATTTATTCCTAATGTAGTCATAAATAAGTAAGATTTTAGTGTGGCTGTATGAGCTAGAAGCAAAATAATCTGAAACCTTCCAGCTTGATGTTTGTTTGCCTTACTCACCTGATTTCCATACTCAAGCAGCTACATGTTTATTGAGCCAAATATAAAATACAACAACAGAACTGATATTGTTCTCCATCTATTATCTCCACCGACCTTATTGTCACAGTTGGAGGCCACACAAGGAACACTGAGTGCAGGACAGTGTAAATATCCAAACATTTTCATCCTTTTATCTGGGTTCACTCAGATTTCTACAAGCTTAGCAGCATTTTTTCTATTTTTATTCATGGAGAAGTTCTGCAGAATCCCACAAACATTGTAGCAATTTGGGTTTCAAAACATTGTTTTTGCATTCTGCAACCATTGGATCACTTTAACCTTGAGTGTAGCATGTCCAGCAGGTCTTGGGTCTTCATAAATAAAATCCCATTAGCCGTCTGGTCGAAGCAGATGGACCAAACAGCCACAGGTTATATGAGGTCTGCAGGGAAAAGGAAGGAGTTTGATGCTTTTTATGCCTTTCAATACCTCCCACACATCTTGGCAGGCGTGTTTACAACAACTGTGCCTGGAAGTATTTAATTTAGACGTTAAAACACTCCTTAAGTGCTCCAGAAGAGCTGAAGCTTAACAAGGTTTTGGGAAAATTCTGCTGGATGTTTTGAATGTGTGAGAAAACCTCGTGCACTTTCACATTTTGTTCATTTTTTCTTTAAATTCTGCAGAAAAGATATGAGACTAGCCTTTCAAAAATATTTTCAAGCCTTTCTACTGTGAGGTGTAATTAATTATGTATCTTAGGTGCTCCTTCAGCGCATCCAAATGCACAAAAAAGCGTTATAGGAGATCCTTCCTCCCAGTAGCTGTTAAACTGCTCCCAACAATATCAGTGACTGTTTACATTACATTTCTAATGTAACTCATTATGTAATGAGTAATGTCAACAATCAGGCTGGTTCCGCACTAAAAATAAACGTTTTTATCCGATGTTAACGTTTGAAACTTTAAAAAAAGAAAAAAAAGGTTTTGTTGACTCCAGTGGCTTTTATTTGAAAGTAGTTTGACAGGAAGGAGGATAATGAGGGAGGGGGAAGAAATGTGGTAAATGTCACCAGGCCAGGAATTGAACCTGTGACCTCTGTCATGAGAACGAAGGCCTGAATACATGAGTCGTGCTTTGCCCCTGCGCCACCACAGCACCCAGTTTGAAACCTTTTAGTGCTGAATATTGATACACAACTAAATAATTGGGACATAAATGCTGTGACTTTACACAACTTGTTTCTGCTCATTGTTGCTCCTCACACTTTAAGAAACACACTTGTTTATGGTTTGCTGTTCTACCTCCACCTTTTTCTGCTGGATTCTTGTAACCGTATAAATTGTCATTGGCGACTAAAATCAGATCCAATTGAGTTTCTTTTGCCTCTAAAAAAATTTGTCTTCATTAATCCACTTTTTAATTAGTTTTTATATGTTATATGTTTTTTTTATGTTAATCCCCCCAAATAAGGATTGCTGATGCGATGGTTGGACTACAACAGTTTTTGTGGCGTCGTCACGGTTTCAGGGAGAGAGGATATTCCATAGAGTATTCGATTACTAAAATATTCTTTTACAAAAGCTCCAGTTAAAAACAATGTATCTCATTGTAAGATGCATCACTAAAACAGAAATCTCTGTGTGTTGATTCACACCAGCCCTGTTTAGTTCGCTTTAACTGAACTGAAGTCCGTTTTTCCTTGAAAGTTTGGTTTGTTTGGGGAGGTGTGAACACTAATCGTACTCTGAAAAAAGCTACCGTAACTGATTCGCCTCCAATCCTCAGTCTGGGTTCAGTTGAAGTGAACTGTGGTGCGGCTCGAATCCATTTATGAACGCCAAGCAGACCAGAAACTGCTCCAAAAGCAGGAAGTGGACTACAGTGCAGGGAAATCTGGGTAAATACAACCAAAACAAATATGAGGGTCCATCACTAGCGAAAAAAATGGCTTATGGTCATAAGACAAAGAAGAAATCCTCCAAATGCTAAAATCTGATTCTGCTCCATTTTTATTTTCATTTCATGAAGAAGAAATGTAAACAAGTGTTTTCTTCAGAGGTTTCTGTGACGTTTCTTTTAATGGTTCTTGGTGCAGCGCCCCCACAGGCGAGGAGGGGGACAGGTTTGTCAAAGGGTTTGGCTACTTTGAGTGCAGTGTGGAAGAAAACCACACTGCACTGAGTGCAGCATTTCTGTAACAAATGTTTCAGTTTTGGTCCCAATCAAACCAGACTATCAGGTGTGAAAACACCTTTTCTCTTGCCGTAGCTCAGACTCTTCCCAATCCAGAATGATGGAGATTGAAAGCTGAAAAGATAAAAAACAGGCCTGCTTCATTGTTATTAAAGTACAAAATTCTTATTCATGAATGTTATTCATCTGGTTTGACTCTCGATGTGAACTTTAAAAAAAAGAAATTAATTAATGACCTCAGGACTTGATATAAAAACCCACCAGGACAGTTAAAGAGACAATTAACAATTTTTTAAATGCCAAACATTCCTACCTGTACATTCAGTCATAGTTAAAGCAGGTGCTTCATTTCACTGATTATAGGTTACATAACCCTCCAGTGATTATCTTCCCACATTCCACTCCTATGTCCTGCATGGAGCGGTGTCGGGTTTCTCCTGCGTCACCACTGATCCAAGGCGCCGGCAGAGGGGTGACCTTCGACTTTTTGATAGTTACAAGTTCAGTGTCGGTTCGGCTCCAATGTTTGTTTGTTTGTGCAGCAAAACAGACAAGAAGGTTTGATGTTTGGGTGGAAAACTTGCTAAACTGGAAGGCTGAACATCCAGGTGTTTTCTGTTGCTTTGAGTGACGAGGAAATGTTTGCATATTTCTTCCACAGTCAGAAAAACAACCTGTTGCCCGAGTGCTTTATGTAAAGGGACTTTGTAATAATTTTACCCCAACTGGATCCAATTTTATCTGTTTTATACAAACCTTGTTAAAAATATTCACCAAAAACAGGCCTGTCATGATAACAAATTTTGCTGGATGATAAATTTTCCCAAAAATGATTGTGATAGTAATAAAATGGACTTTTTTGATTAACTTTTCCCCCCAAAAAGTCCTTTATTATAAAAGTGATTCCTACAAAATGACAAGAAAGTGACTGCATAAATATTCACCCCGTTTTAAAGTGACTGAGTTAATTCAACAGAGGTCCAGCCAATCGGTGCCAGCGGTCTCACAATGAGTCAGATGGAGATAATTGGCTGAAGCCTAAAAGCTAAAAGTATTCTGTTGCTTTTCTTTTCATTCCAAATCAAATTTCTGATTTTAATTTAGTTTGTTTTTAATCTTGCTTTCTTTTCTGAAAAGGAAATGACGTAAATTAAAGCTTAAAAACCAAAACTTTGAAGTTATTGCCCTGCACTCTTTGAAAAGTTTTTACAAAAATTATTTTCATGGTGAGATAATTTTTTAGTGTCCAAAGGACAGAAATTAAATCGAGAGTTTAATCTTCCTGTTCTTTTGCCTCACAGATAAAAACGGACCCAGATCTTGTCACGTATATCTCTGTGATGATCAGTTTTGATTGGCTAGTCTTTTGTCTTTTTTTTGCTCTGTTTTCTTAAATAATGCAAAGCCATCTGTTTTTTAATCTCCTAAACGCTGCAGTAAAGAGTTCATACCTGTAGCCAAAAGATAAAAAGTCGACACCCAAAGGCATTTTTCTAGATGAGGCTGGATTGTTTGCAATGCTGGAGGAAACGGTTTGGCCTCTGGTTACGGTTATCTACCAGTCGGATAGTAACATACTTTAAACAAAAACCAAAGAATTTGTGTGTTGTTACAGGATACAGAGTGTGAAGCGATGCTGTAACTGTAAATACGTTGGTCAGTGTTTCTGGGAGTAAACTAACGAACCCAGTCAGAGCGGTGAGGCTGCCGGAGCGGCACGTAGTGCTGAGTGACTTTGGCGCTGAGACCCACTCCTGTCTGGGCTCCACGCCAGCTTCGTCGTTGCACTTATGTAACCTCTTTTTATCTCTCCAACCCATCTCCTTTTCCTCATTCTCCTCGATCCTTTCATTTTTTTTATACTTCTCTTATGTTGTTGCATCAAATTTTTCTTCGTCGTTCCTTCTTTTCTCAAACGTTCCCACCTCACTTGTCTGCATTCGTCTGTGTAAGCATGACTGTGCAGTTTTTGAGAGTCAGCCGCTGCTCTCGCTCGGCCCGGCCCTCTGGACGGGGTGTGCGTCCATGACCTCATGGCTGCTGGCGTGCAAACCCAGCAGTGAAGTTTATATTAATGGAGCTTCAATGTGCTGGAGGGGAAATGTGAGTCATGAGGCTTTAGAGGAAATCTACTTGCACTTGTTCTGGGCCTGAAAGCTATTTCTAATTTCTATTTTCTTCCACTCTGGTAATAAAAACATATGAGCTTCAAGCTGCTTTATAATATTTATCATATAACATCCAGTTTTTGGTGGAAAAAGAATCAAACGAATGGAAGTTGTTGAGCATAAAGTCACGTGGCTGAAATCTAAGAATCTGAATCAAAACCGAGCGTAAATGTTGACATATTGTCTCACTTCCTTCCTGACGCTCCGTCACCTGTGAACGCTGCAGGTTGAACCTCGAGGTTAAATGGAGGAAGTGGGACTGAAAATAATCTCACCGCTCAGATCAGCGGCGCCAAACAGAGCAAACACACGAGTAACGTCATGTTGGTGACCGGACTTTGTTCTTCTCTGTTGCAGAAGAAATGGATCTGCACCACAAAGAGACGACGTCTGGAGAGATTCTGCCGGTCGTGATCATCGGTGAGACAAGCCTTCGCTTCATTCATGCTGTGTGGTGAAATGGAGGACAGTTCAACTTCAAACAAGGAAATAATCTTAGAGTCACATAAGTTTCTGTTTTCTCATCTGAGGCAGCTGCACGCAAGATTAAGAACTGAACTATTTATTCTTCTGCCGTTGAGTTGAATTCCCATTCAGAGAATAATGGAAACAGTGGGAGTGGAGATGAGCTCTGTTTATTTACATATTATGTGCAAATATGTGGAAGTAAAAATGCAAATTATTTTTCCTCTCATGCTGAGTCATCGTACATATATATATTTTTTTAAAAAGCTTCAGATCTGCTGACTCATGCAACAAATGTTCATAATTTTCTGCCTCCATCATGTTTCTATGCCTGGACAATAAATCGTCCATGAGATATAGATATATAAAAAATCTTCTTTATCTGTAAATATGTTCTATTGTAAAGAGTATTTTTTATTTTTCTTTAGCTGCAGATGCATATTTGCTACATTTGATCAAACCTTCATTAAATTAATGCTGATGTTGCATTGAAAAAGGTTTTTATTCCAAAATATAACTGAATTATTTGCATCTTTTAATGTATTTCAAATACTGTGTGGAGAAAAAGCCTTAAGTGGGTAAATTAAAAATATGCAGATTCTATCAATTTTCTTATTTGATTAATTGTCCAAACAGTTGATGGAATAATTGATTATTAAAGTAATTGCCTGTTGCAGGTCTAACATATTGATAAAAGAATGCTAATAATGCCAATTTTCCTTCCCAAAGACGAATAAGCTGTAAAATATATTTGAGTCCCAGTGTGAGGTGTTCTTTAAAAAATTAAATATCCAACTTAGGAATAAAAACAACCAATAATAATAAATAAAATGGAAATAAAAACAAACCAAAACCATAAATAAAACTGATTATGAAATAAACGTCTGTAATAATCAGAATGGAAATTATCTTCTCATTTTAGTTTATTATGCAAATAATTTATTAATTCCTTTTTGTGACAGGCCGACGTGTTTCTAAGGAAAAGGATGAAAAACTATTTGGAATTTTCTCAAATTCTAACTTAAATCTCAGAATTTCAACTTTTTTTGTCAGAATTTCAGATTTTAATCCCAGAACTCTGATTTTAACTTTCTGAGATCAAAAGTCAGTATTTTTTAAATTTCTAATTTCCTTCTGTTGCCTAGGTAACGGCCCCTCCGGGATCTGCCTGTCTTACCTGCTGTCAGGCTACGCCCCCTACCTGTCGGCAGAGGGATGGCACCCGAACCCCCTGCTGCACAGCAAGCTGTCGGAGCGGCCTCACCTGTCGCTGCTGAAGCAGGTAACCCGGCCCGTTCCGCCGTGACGCCCGCGTTGGTTCGGGCCGCATCTGAACCGAGCCTCTCTGCAGGATCTGGAGTATCTCTGTGAGGGCCTGGAGGGCCGCTCGTCCAACCCCGTGGCGGTGCTCTTTGATTCGCTGCTGCTGCCGGACAGCGACTTCGGTCTGGACCACACGTCGCCCCTGGAGTGGCGGTACGAGCCGGAGCGAGCCATTCCCCACGTGGTTCTGGGAAAAGGCCCGCCTGGAGGCGCCTGGCATGTAAGGCCCACCGTCATAACATTGTCTTCATTGAGGTTTTTATGTTGTTGTGACTTTTTGTCTAATTGAGTTAGTGCCAGTCTCTGATGTTAGTTTTTGCTGCTTCCAGGCCATGGAGGGATCCATGCTGACGCTCAGCCTGGCCAACTGGATGGAGCTTCCTGGGCTCAAGCTGAAGGACTGGATGAGAGACAAGCGCAGGTCCGACCCGCATCAAATAACCACGTTCTGTAGGCAGACATGGGCAGCAACTGGTTACATTCACTGGACTGACTTCTTGGGAAAAATTACTGTTTACTTTTACTTGAGTTGTTTTATTGAGAGTGTTTCTACTTGAGTAAAAATATGTTGAAGTTGTGCTTTAAGATGGATAAATCTAAAAATAGATATGTATGTGTTTTAAAAATGTTTTTTAAATATTAAATTTACAAAGATGAACATTTAAATCAGGTGTTATGTTGTGGCTAACCCAGATTAGCTTATGTAAGTCCTAGTGTATGATTGGTTTAAAGATTTGAGTTTTGAACCTTTTATTAAGTTATGTTAAAGTATAAAACTTGGATGAATCTTTGTGTTAATTTACAGGTAAAAGAAATTAGTTCAGTTTCGGTACCTGATATCGGCCCTTTAGCCTCCGTCTGTTGCTACGTTGCTAAATGTTGTTGACGTTTCTTTTTGTAGCAGAAATGTGAGGAACGACCGCGCCACCCCGGCAGAAATCGCCTCCTACTATCAGCACTACGTATCCGAGATGAAGCTGGAGCAGAACTTCGCCTGCGGGACCACCGTTACCGCGGTAACCAGGGAGCCCGGTCAGCAGGACGGGTCGCCGCCCTGCTGGAGAGTGTCGGGACTGCAGCGGAGAGAGGGCGAAATTCTAGGAGGTACGTTTTATAAAAGACAAAATAAATCAAAACTTTTATGTTGTAATGGGTTAGAGAGTATTTTCATAATTTGTGTTCTCGCTGTAGACGGTTGCTCGGTTACGGAGGAGGTGCCGTTCTCGCTGTTGGCGCACAACGTGGTCCTGGCGACGGGAACGCACGACGTGCCGGCTCGACTCGGCGTGGACGGAGAGTCGCTGCCCTTTGTCTGCCACTCCTTCTGGGAGCTGGAGGCGGCCATCGCACGCGGCGAGCTCGACCAATCCTCCGACCCTGTGCTGGTGGTGGGGGCGGGGCTTACGGCGGCCGACGCCATCCTCGCCGCTCACCACCTCAACACGTCGGTGTGCCACGCTTTCCGGCGCTCGGTCTCGGACCCCGGGCTCATCTTCAACCAGCTGCCCAAACTGCTCTACCCAGAGTACCACAAGGTGAGGCGGGTTCTGGGGAGGGGCGGGTTCTGCAGACCCAACGTGGGCGCTAACTCTGATTGGCTAATTCCAGCAGCAGAGATTGTTCATAAACTTCAGGAAATCAGTCGTCTGCAGGCACTGATTTAACAAACAATACAAACTTCAGAGTACAATGTCTTTGCCAGTTTAAGTATCATTATTTTTTCTATTGCATATGTTTTATTATTTGTTTTTAACTACTTATGTAAGTTTCACATTATTTAAGTAACAAAAACTGACTTTGTTTTTAGTGTCATGCTAAGATGACGTTTAGCTCGCGAACTTTTGAGGATCTCCAATAAAGTCGTCACAGTTATGAAATTTTACGACAGCGTATGAGACCACAAGTAGAAAAAGAAGGAGAAAATTTCATCCAAAATCTCAGAAATGTTGAGATTAACCTCAGAATTTTTTTTTTTTTCAGAAAAGACTAGATAAATGTTGAGTTTGGAAAGTAGGAAAGGTTTTTTTCTAGGAAATTTCTGAGATTAATTGCAACATTTGAGGTTTTTTTGTAACAAATTTTTGACTTTTCAAACCTGGAAATTTTCTAGGAAGAGAAAATCAGATTAATCTCCAAATTTCAAATTGTTTTCAAATTTTTAAGTGTCAAAAATCACAAATTTACTTGGAAATAAACAACATGTGTCCTAATCGTCCATTAGAACCGCCTACTTGGTCTGCAGACTTGCCTTCTTGGTTCTGAGGCCGGCGGTCGGTTTGTTGGTCGGTCCAGATCTGATCTCTGCTCTTTTCCAGGTCCATCAGATGATGACTCAGCAGCAGCACCAATCCGACCCTTCGGACCGGGCCCAGAACCTTCGCCCCGCTCCTTCCTCCTCCTCCAGCTCGCCTTCCTCCTACCCCGGCTACCTGAGCTTTCCCTGCCACCGGGTCGTCGCCTTCCGGCCCGACCGGAAGTGCTTCCTGGAGTCGGACTCTGGCGAGCAGACGGTGGTCCGGGTCTCCAAGGCGCTGGTTCTGATCGGCGCTCATCCGAACCTCTCCTTCCTTCGCGACAACGGCCGCTCGTTAGGCATAGATCCCGAAGAGCCGATTTCCTGCCGGAGGAACCCGATCGACGTGGACCCGTTCACAAACATGGTTCTGGCGGCGGACGGGCCGGGAATGTACGCCATGGGCCCGCTGGTCGGGGAGAACTTTGTCCGGTTCCTGAAAGGCGGGGCGCTGGCCATCGCCGGGGATCTGTGGAAGCGGCGCAGCGGCGAGGAGGAGGCCGTTACGCCGGACAGACGCCCTGGTTCTGGACTCTTAGCTGGGAGCTGAGGCGAATGGACCGACTCTGGAAAACCCGAGTTCAACTGGACCTGTTCTGGGATCAGCTGGAGAAACGGCAGCAGGACGTGTCTGTTTGGACCCAGTTTGTAACCAGATACCAGAACTGTTTTCTGTAAATTTTATGATTATCCATTTTTTACTGGAAATATTTAAGTTTCTTCCAAGTTTTCAAATTATTTAAACGTTTAGGATGTGTTGCTAACGGCGACGTTTTAGGGCCAGAACAAGAGAACAAAATTTTAATTGCAAAAATAAAGTTATGCGATTTAAAATCGCACAACAAAGTCATAATAATAGAGATGTAATAAAGTCACAATTATCAAAAAGTGTTAATAGAACAGCCATATTTACGAGAATAAAGGAGCAACAATACGTTAAAGATGCATCAAAAGTGAATATTATAAAATAAATATATAATTAAAGTTGCAAAATACATAAAGTCGTGATAATTCATGGATAAAATGGTTCTCAAATCTAATTTTGTCTGGCCCTAATTCTGCGTTTAAGCTGACAATCCATATTAATATTTAAAGCGTAATTTTACTGCAGCTTCCAGTTTGTTTGGTGTTTTAATAATCTGTTAAATTTCTGTTTTTATAGCACTTTATTATATCTGTGCTGCTTTTTATTTCATGTTTAAACTTGTAACCGAATGTTTTCTTTATAAAAACTGTTTTCTATTTATTGATTTTACTGAGCAAAAATTAGTAAAATAAAAAAAATTCTTTTCTATTCTAGTTTTTTAGTCCATTAAAGGTGTTATCTTAGTTAAATCAAGCCATAAGAAGAACCTTTAAAAAAAAAAAATCAACATTTTTATATTTAATTTTTCATCTTCATATTATTCTCATTTTCAAATATTTTATTTACACCTTTTTGTACTGAAGCAATAATCAGCATTCAGTTTCAACTGAACATATATTTACATCCAAAAATTGCTGTAGCATTCTTAAATGAACATGTATTTACCGTTTCCTTTGGGATCTGTTAGTAGATTTTTAAAAACATGCTAAATGTCATAATTTATTTGTTTGCAATTAAAGTAAAACATATTTAAGATGTTATAACAAAAATGTATTTTTATAACTTCCATCTCCTGTGAGAAAATCGTTGTAATATTTCTTAATTTGGTGTAAAATGATCCTTTTTTAGTTATTTTTTAATGCTGCAGTAGATTTTGTGTGTAAATGTTGACAGGATTCAGTTTAAGTGCCTTAAAACTTCATTGGATTCTTACAGAATCGTCTCCGTTTGAGCCATTGCTGTGCAGATAAATCCAAACCTTCTGTTTGCAGGTGCTGTTTATAATAAACAGGAAGGTTTGTTCCAGGAAATGTCTCATCTGTGTTCATTTCTGTCAAAGTTTGAGTTTAGCCGAAATATTATTTAACATGTATTTACAGCATATAAACAGTGGCACAGGCATTTGTCCCTCCTTTTCTGATAAAAGTCAATTCAGTGACCCTAATCATCTTCCGTAAATATGTCCAGTCATAATACATAATAGTCATAAACCCATTCCAGACCTTTGAAGCCGATGTTATGCTATAACAGCCTGCCATAGAATGACAACACGAGGCAAAAGCTTCTGGAAAGATTTAATCTCACGTACTTTTCACTTTTCTAACAAACAGTCAGGGTGATGTCAGATGCAAAAGAAAAAAAAAAAATCAAGTCCCATCAATCTGAAGCTAACAGCCATGAGGGTCGGAGGTCAAAGCGGGCCGCCGGTCGGTCGGTTTGACGTGGCGCGGAAACGGGATGAGCATGCAGGTTTATTTTTTATTTCTTAACCGGCTCTGTCGATGTAAGAGTGAAACAAACCAACAATCAAAGAACACACGAAGACACGTTGAACAGTTTTCCCCACCGGAACCGCAGGTCCAAAGCAAGGCAGCAAAGCCGAGTCAGCTCCAATAATAATAATAATAATAATAATAATAATAATAATAATAATACTGCTTCTATTCTCTCCTCCTAACAACATCTTTACATTTTTACACTTTTAAAGATGGGGGACAAACCACTTACCCGTATCTGTGGGTAAAGGTACAATAAAAAAATAAATTATCACCTTAATAAACCAAAAATAAAATATATTTGCTCTGTTTGGTTCCTGCTCCTGAGGCTGAGTACCTGTTGCTGTCCAGCAGGGGGCGGTGCCGCGCTTCGGCCAGCCTCTGCCTCAGGAGAAGGAAGATCCACGAATTGATTGGCTCCAACCCACCCAGAGACACGGACACGTTATTGCCACTACTGCCGACAGGTATAGGACTCCAACATAGACTTATATATAAATATAAACTTCTATATTTTGAGGCAGGGCTGCGTGATAATTCAACACCAGCGAAACGTTCAAAAGGAATTTTATTTATCTATTTTTGGTCTCATTTCCCATTTCTATCAGAAAAATATTATATAACCGAGCCCTGATAGTTGAGGGTGGTGTTACTTTTCTTTTTAATCGGTGCCATTAACAAATCCCATGGAAAGGCGCCATGTTGGCCTTCAGGTGCTTCAGAGCTCATTTGAAATGCGAGGACCGTCACAAAAACCCCCCAAAAAATAGAAAAACAGAAAAATTCACTTCATTTCTGAGAACAAACAAACTGAGCTCCGTCAGTGCATTCATGCCGGGCTTTTTTCCATGAGATCCGCTAACAGCAAAAAAAACAACAAAACCAACATCTGGACACCACTGAACCAGATCTTAAAGTGACATTTATGCTTCAAATATTACAAATGAGCTTCACAGGACACAGGCCATGTTAGATTTCTGATTAATCCCCAATGTTTTAAGATAAAACGGTTACATTTCCCTCTGGGTGCCTGTTCCTGCTGCACTGCATTGCCACCAGAACCACCTGGTGCTTCGCCAGGTGTGTCTCTTAGTGCGTTTTTTTCTCTTCTTACGTTACTTAGGTTGTCCAGGTTCTACCACGGCGTATTCGGGCCAATATGGTTAGAAAAAAGAAACGAGTAGATTTCTGCCAAACAACAAAAACTCAGAATTTTGAGATTAATGCCAGAAATTATCTAGAAAAAAAAAGAATTTCAAATGTCAATTTCTTTTGGAAATTTGGAGTTTTAAAAGTAAAAAAATTGCAAATTTGGTTTGGAGAAAGTGGAAAATTTTCCAAAAATGTTTTCTAGAAAAAAACTCAAGATTTATTTTTTCTTGCACATTTTAGATTTTGGAGATCAGAAATGTTGTTCTTTCTAGAAAACTTCTGGAATTACTCTCTAAATGTCTGAGTTTTCCAGTGGACATTTAGTCCTTTTTTGGCCCGATTCGCTGTTGTGGGTTTCGGTTTCTGAGGAGCCACGAGGGGGCGCTGCGCTGGGCCTGGAGCCGATTGGTTGGTCAGTGGACGTTTCGTCCAACCACAACGTTCCCAGGATGCGGCTGTTTCTGGCCGACAGGACGAGAAAAATACTCTGAATGTTGAGCTTCACTGTGCAGAAAGTTTCCCTTAAAGATATGCTTTAATCTAGAAAAACACTCCCCCTAGTGGCCACACCGGTTCCCTTCTTCTGCCAGCCGACGGGTTGCAGTCGCAGCATTTTTTTACATTTATGCACAAATAAAACCCTGCTCTATAGTTTCAGCTGCTGTTTCTAACTTTTTATCAGAACCGGCACCGTTCTGGATTAAAGCAGTAAAAATCCCCTCAGGACGGCGGCGGGCCACCTGCTGTGATGTCACCGCCGCTCTGTGGTTAGGCATTGATGTGTGATGGTGAGGGAATGCTTGAAACCACAAAGGTCCTCATAAGGAGACATCATAGTTTGGTGTGCAGCCATTTTGGCGGCGCCGTCCCGTCTCCTCGGTGCGGTCCGACCTGAATGGACTCACAGTAAGAGGTGGGTGTGTGTGTGTGTGTGTGTGTGTGTTTGCTTAAAGACCGATCAGTCTCTAGAGTGGGAGGACTTTTTTTTGTTGTTTTTTGAACAGAACCGAGCCGGTTTGGTCCGACAGAACCGCGCGGGAGCCTCTGGAGCTACGGCAGGTTCTCGTCTCGAAGGCTCTCTAGAATCCGGATCAGGTTCTCCAGTCCGAACACGTAGCCCTCGTCCGGGCCATCATGCTCGGTTGTGTCGCCACGGAAACCCCTGTAGGTGGAGTGGGCGAAGTCGATCATGCGAATGTCCACTAGAGGGGGCTGCTGAGGCGGCAGGGAGGGACATTTGGACGGGGGGCAGGGCACGAAGGGGCAGCAGTCCGTCACGATGGGCGGGAAGGGAGAGGGGGCCGCGTCTGGCGCAGAATGTCCGGGTTCCTGAGAGGACAGAAGGTCCAGTACCGAGTCCTGGTCCTGGTCCTGGTTGCAGTCCGTTTCACTGGAAGAGTCAGAGTGAGGAGAGGGAGCAGGGTGGGGCTCTGCAGGGGCGGCGGGGGGCTTCTGCTGCCAGGTGGCGCTCTGCCCAGGGCCGGGCGCCGGGGCGGCTTCAGGCTCCTGCAGCAGAACAAGGAGAGTCAGTCAGCCAAGTCCAAAACGGTCCGGTTTACGAACTAACAGAACCACGAAGTTCTCACACCTTAAAGTCCCGTAACAGTTGTTACATTTTCAGCTGCTCTGAGTCAAACCATCCAAACTAACTGAAAAGCTGTTCTCCTCTTTCATGTTGTTTCCTTCAGTGGCTCTGGATGCAGCGCCCCCTCAGGCGAGGAGGGGAACAGTTTGCCCAAAGAGGTTGGTTGGTTTGACTCCACAGAACCACAGCTGCTGGAAATGTTGACATTTTGTTCCAAGTCAAACAGAGTCAACCAGACTACCAGGTGTAAAAACCATCATGTTTTTGGATTGTGGGAGAAAACCGGAAAACCCCGCAAGGAACGCAGGCCAGGGTTCAAACCCAGAACCTTCTTACTGCAAGGATCGGTGGTACCTATTAATTTATTACATTACTGTGATTATTATTAGTTTAGTCATTGATTCTAGAGTCAGTATTACCATTTATTTTCCAACAGGAGACTTAATCCTTTGAATTTTGAGAAATAAACATATTTTTATAGTACATTATTTTTAATATGTTTTGTATCTTTGTAACAGATAGATTTACTCATAAGACTTAAAAAATTACAGTGGAAACTTGTTAGATTAGCTGGAGCAGCCATTTATTTGTTAATAAACTATCTGCGAGGCCAGAATTACAAAGGAAGAGTTGTAAAAATCACAATTTAATCATTGAAATCTTTACAGTGATCCTAGAGAGGATCATCTGAACTGCGGTTCTGCTCGGTTCTGATGCGGTTTCTTTATTTAGCCCGTTCCCTTCCAGAGGCTGACAGTTTGGGTTCAGTCTCAGCTCCATGTCGTCTCATTTCATTCTTCAATCGCGTCTCCCTCAGGAGTTACAGACCAAAAATAGAAGCAGAAAAACCTCAGCTTGTAGTTTTACATTCAGAAACTCAAACCGGAGACGTCCCACCGCCGGACGGAGCGATTCACTGAAACTTTCATTAAAAAAATTTATCTGAGCTTCATTTCAGTCAGAAACCAAACATCTTTAAAATAACAGAATGACATTTTACTTTATAAAAGTAAAAAAGTATATGGTAAGAAAGCAAATGAAGTACTTAGTACCTGAACAAAATAATTAAATATTACAAAATTCTCACTGACGATGGCTAGCATTGGTTTTACTGTGAAGTTGTCAACATAACACGCTAAATCTTAAATGTTTAGAAGAAAAAAGGGAAGCCGTGCTTTACTGTTAACATGACAAGAACTAGACAATAAGATCAGAAAGTTTTAATTAATAAAAAATAGCAAGGGATAAAGAAGTAAGTTAGCTATGCTAGCTTGACTATGTCAACTTTAACTTATAGATGTGCTGCAGAATTCTGTGTTTCGGTTCAGGTAAAAAAATAAAATAAAATGAAAAAGAAATTTAAAAAATGCAACCTAAACACCAGCTGACAGATCATCAGTAGAGAGCTGTTTAAAGGAGCTGATCAACCACCGCACTGTTAGCTTAGCTAATAGCAGCGGTAGCTAATCCACCACAGCAATCTCTTAAATAATCACATAATAAAGATTTAATTAGAAACCTGCCCATCTACTCACCCTTCCCTCGTAGATGATGAGCAGCGAGGAAGAGTAGAAGCGGTAGGATGCCTGCCTCTCTAGCACCACCTTCAGGCTGCGGAGCTTATTCAGGATGGGCTCAAAGAGGTCCCGCCTCAGGCGCTTCCCGTTGTCCAGGAACTGGTGGAGCGCCTGGCGGAAGCCTTCGATCGACAGGCCGCGCCCGTAGTACTTGTTCCTGCAGAGGTAGTGGCCGGTGCTCAGCTGGTACACCTACAGGGGGCGACATTCAAATAATTCATCACCAAAATCACTCTGCAGAAAGTAATACTGACTGCAGCTCTGTGAGGTTCTAAAGGTGAGCTATGACGCTTCCTTGAACAAGTTAGGATCGGTCTAAACAACACATGCTCATTACATTTTAGCACAAAACAAGTCTTAGATACGAGATTTTAATCTGCTCAGTTCTGCCTCTATTAACCCTTTAACAACTTTTTTTTTTTTTTTTTTTAACCAATGTTTCAGTGAGAAGTAGCTCCTATAACGAGCTCAGCAGGTGTTTGCTAATTGCTGCTGGCTAGTCTGAAGGAGCTGAGTCAGGGGACAGGAGGTCAAAAACTGCAGCTCTGAGGAGGAGTTGTACCTGGAAGGCGGGGCTACGTCCACCCAGGACTGCACTGCTGAATTGTTGCCATGGAGATTAAAGGATTTCGCAAACATCAAAGAATCGAAGCAACAATCCGATTTGTTTCTAATGAGGGAATAACATTCTAACACGAGCTAATGCCCAAAACAGTTACTGTTACCTAATACTGCTGCTTTAAAAGTAGAGGACATAAATGAGGCATTCTGTAATTCGGCAAAAAGAAGCTGGAAACTGAATAAAAATTTAACATAACGTTTTAAATTTAAGCTATTCTGTCCACGTTGGGTTAATGAAGGATGGACTGATAGGCGTCTCTGCTGTTGCATCCTGATGCGTTTCCTTCGCCGTTCTACCTGCATGCCACACACTCTGACGCCCAGCGTCGCCGAAGTGCTCTGTTCGCATTTCTTCATCTGCCGGGCCGCCTTCTCCTCCGAGGCGTCGTCGCCGTGCTGCCGGGTTCCCATCTTCAGGTCCAGGATGCAGGGGAAGGAGAAATGATGGACGACGTTCTCCAGCAGCAGGAACTCTGGTTGAGACGCCGCAGTTAGGGAACAAAACCTGGAGGATTTCATCAGTCTGACTCTGATCTAGGTTTAAGAATGTCACTTGGAAAAATATACAAATATATCTGATTTAAACAGAAATAAAAGATTTCTGCTGTCGTTTACACCAAACGTTGGGATTTACAGGCTAGAAAATTTCAGTCGATTCCCATATTCCATATTTGTACTTCTGTTATGAACAATGCCTGATATTTACTGATTTGTCAACCACTTTGATGCCCTAAAAAAACAATCTGGCAAGTTTTACTAATTGAATCGATCCTGATGTGTTTAAAAAACAAAATCTGCCAATCCCGATGTTAATTGTCTAAATCTTCATTTAAATGCATTTAAAATGTCGATAGATGAGAATCTTTTTTCTAATTTTGCTCCTTTTATTAAAGGGACATGAGTTTTTACAGTTTTTAATAATAACTTCATTTAAAACTGAAGTTAAGAGATTTTTTGTGAATTAGCTGTGTTTCTGTCTTTAACTGTACGAATATAATCGCCTTCCAAAAATAATAGCTTGTCATTTTGTGCCAAAAATTATATTTTTTGTTGCTTAGATAAAATTCAGGTTTTAAAAAAGCCATAGTCTTAGAAAGATAACATAATATTTTTCATAATTTTTGGTTTAATTTGTCTTTTTAAGAAGTTCTATTAAAAATAATCTAAAAAAAGATTACACTCCAGTTTTTGAAGATTGTGTGATTGCAAATATTAATGCATATTTATGTATTTATTTGCACAAGTGAATGATTGTAAGCTCACTGCAAAAATTTCAAGTGGTGGTAAAAAAAAACACCACCACCATCGGGTTAAAGTGACGCTAACTCCCACCAGCAGGTGGCAGTATTTCTCCTACTAACCACCTGCCTCAGCCTCAGTTATGGTCCATAATTGACATGGTAACAAAAATTGACCTATTTTAGTTTAATCTGCTTGTTTGCTGCTTTTCTTCTTACATTTATTTCTGTATATGTAGTTTTTTTGAAAGGGGTTTAATGAAAGAAAACACTGCAGAAATCCCTGCAAATATTTCTAAAGTAGCACCAAAAAATCATTAATTCTGATAAGGGAAAAAAATAAATAAAAATATTTTGAAATCCTGGAGGAACTTCAAAACAAAAAGACTCCATGAAGCCCCTGTGCTTCGAGTTGCTGCGATGCGATTGGCCGAGTTAAACAGGTGTCCAGTCACGGGGCGTCCGGCTGCCCGCGGACGGATGAAGGATACTGAAGAGCTTGCGGTCCTTGGACTCGGATCTCATGCGGTTGAGCTGCTGCTTGTGGCACACCAGGCTCCAGGGGTTGTAGCTGATCTTCTCCGAGGCCAAGCCGCTGTTCCAGTCCAGCATCTGGAACGGGACGTCCGAGTGGACCTTTGGGTCCAGCCGGGGACTCTTCAGTTCTGTGAAACTGAAGCAGGAAAGCAGGTTGTTAATGTAAAGAGTTATTGTGATTCAAATAAATAACTTTTTTCTGACTTTGCCTTCAACTGAAGGCAGTGAAAGCACCGCCTTCAATTTCTTTTATACATCATCAGACATTCAAGATTTAGCGCGTCATATTGAGAACTTAACAGCTAAAACTGATGCTAGTCATCACCAGCGAGCAGCTTTTTGCCTCCAGCTGGGAGGTGAGGAGGATCTTACGCATGTGGCGTCACGCTGCAACTCGTCTATAGTTGAGCAATTTAACATTTCAAAATCAGCTTGCTTAATGAATGAGGTCTTTTTTTGTTGTATCGAGGTTGGTTTATTTTGCAAAATTGCAATGGAAACACATTTTTTGCATCATGAGTCACATGATCAACAACAGTTACTACTGTGGAAAAGAAAGAAAGAGGTGACAGGAAGTGGTAGGATGACGATGGTGCTGCATTTTCTAATTACTTAGAGCAACTAAAAAATGGGAAAACTCTTCTGCAGTGTTTCTTATTTAACTGAAACCACGCAGTTTTTTTTTTTAACTAAGCAGAATATTTGTAAAGTTTTGTAATGGAAGCGCAGCTTAGTGATGAAGTGAACAGTTTGTTACTTTTCAGAGCTTTCGGTGTCGTGCAACTCCCTCCGCTCGGTCCGCTCCTCCTTGTATTCGGAGGAGGAGGAGGATCGGCGGAGGCTGCGCCGGGATTGCTTCCGCCTCGGCTGCTCCCTCTCCGGGGGGTCCCGCTCCTCCGGCTCCCCCGTCACGCCCTCCGTGTTGTCCACGTGGGGGTACGCCACCAGGTTGATGTAGCCGTCGGAGTCGCCTTCGAAGCACACCAGGACAACGCCTGACAGACAGAACCAGAGACGATCAGGAACAGACGTTCGATCGGTTAAAATGCTGCTGAGATACTTTGCTAGTTTGGCGGAAAGAACTACAGCACAATACAACACTTGTATTGTTTTTAAGTTAGTTAGGATCAAGGCGAGAGCTAGTCTTAAGCTTGTGGCTTGTTTACTGTTGTCATAGCAACCCCATAGCAACTGCCTGCCAAGATGGCTGTCAGCTACAAGTGTGACATCAGGAGAACTTTTCCCCAAGTTATAGGAAGTTGTTTAAAGCAAATAATTTATTAATATTGATGATTTGCAAATTATTTCATTATAACAAACATTTTTCCATTTTCAAGTGAAATAATCTGCCAGAGTAACTAGAACCTTTTCATCAATATTCAAGATCTATTGACTTTAGACAAACTCTTAAATCTTGTTGAAAAGTTACTTGTAAGTTAGTGGAAAAAGACATTTACAGTAGAAACTAGACCAAAGACACTTGGTAAGATTTTGTGTCTGTCTGTTGTTTATAAAAGTGCTTCAGATCCTCAGTGTGATTAGACATTTATTCAAATCCGGCATATTTTCCTAACCTGCACTGAGTGTCGGGTATCGCTCTCATCCACAGAGGCAGAAATAAACAAATCAAACCATTAAGTCCTCCTGCTCCAGATCTAATTTTCCTAATTATTTCCACAGAAACCAGGAGGAAACTCCCTCCGTTCATAATCATGTCACAATAAAAGTCAACTCAGCTTCTCTTTCATGTAATTAGTCAGACTTTCCACCTGCCAGCATCTTCTGCAGAGGCGCCTCCATCTGCAGAGCCACTGAGCAGCGCAATGTTTCATCAGATAGTGTCAGAAAATATGTGGGCAAAACAACCTTGACGGCTTGGAGAAGCAGCTCCTGGGCAGCTGTCTGTCTGCTGTTATTTAATCAGCAGGACAATGGCAGCAGGCAGGGATCCAGGGCTAAATATAGGCTGGCTGGGCGGCCGTCAACATCGGGGAGGACTGGTGGGAATGCAGACCCACAGAGGGAGTCTGTTTCCACTCAAATACACCTGAACTTCACTTTCAGATTTTAGAGAGTTCCCAGAAGGTTTTTTTTCTATGGATGGAATAAAATCTGCAAACACAAATATTCCTCCATAGTTTCCACTACAACAGCAGCTCTGATTGGTTACTTTTCTTGACTTTTTTTCTTTTCTTTGGGTTCAGTCGCTGTTTTTACAAATGGGAGCAGCTAATTAGAATATAAAATCTCAAATAACACCTGAACTTTGACCCCAAATCCCAGAGGAGTTGAAAAGGAAATGTTGATGGATGCAGAACAGGAGGAACCATCAGAGATCGAATCCTCATTTCCACCAGTTAAATGAGGTTCTGGCCCAAACGGCCAGAACTGCTGCTCCTCCATTAAAAACAAGGAGCAGCAAAAGCAAATGAGGTGGATTAGCAGCTGACATGTTATCGGGCTTCGGTTTTAGTTTTGATATTTTGTGTTGTTTGTGTGATAAAACTGATGATAAAAAAAAGTTTTTACATTTTGAAATCCATCAGAACCTAAAGGAAAATTATTTTTATCACTGATCTGCATCTAATCAAATTTATTGATATTTATTGATGATGTCATGGATCCTAATGTGGAGAAAATGGTAAAAGTATCAATCCTGAACAGACTTTTAGCTTTGGGATGTTGTCGCTGTCAGGGTAAGACTTTTTTCATGATGTAATGGGAGGTTTGAAAATCCCTGCATTACCAGCAGACTGAAGATTTTTCCTTTTGCTTCCTGTGGGAACAGGAAGTTGCTCCAGTAGCACCAACATGTCTGTGCTTCTTGTCCATTTTCTTTAGAGGCCTTTCAATCCCTCCCAGGGACACAACCTCACCAAACTGCATGCATTATTTCAGATGATTATGGAGTAACTTCTCCAAACACAACCCAACGTCTGGCTTTCAGTCTCAGTATTTGTTTTTGTTTAAACTGTGAATTTGTCCCATTAAAGCTGCTGTGATTTATTCTAACAAAGAGCTCAGTACGTAAATGGGTCACACTGGTTTCCAGTTTGTGTCGTGTCCTGGTTTTGGGAATGATTGCAGCAGAGATGGTTTCGTCTCTGTCTGCCGAGGCTCTGCTGGTCGACGTGTGCAGCTGACAGTTTGGGCTCTCCAGGTCCGGCCGACCCGTCACAACAAGCTGCCAGGTTCGTGCTTTCACTTCATCTATCAGCCCAACTCAAACTCTGAACATTATTCACCCTCTTTTTTCAAAACACCCCAGTGTTTAAAGTCATGAGCAAAAAAAAAAAGATTCAAAATATTAAAAGGGAACTATTATGCAAAATTTACATTTTGCATGTGTTTTGCGCTTCTATTTTGGCCTCTATGCTTCTAAAAACAACTCAAGCACTTAAAAAAACACCAAACCGATTCTGGCAATACGTTAGTTTTTTTTGGTGTCTGAAAAACAAGCAATTTCAAAAATCTCTCGACTCTTGAGTCACACTTTGCCATTGCCTAGCAACCCGGTCCGTTACCTAGCAACCCTAGCAGAGTTCCAGCAGGTTTAGTCAGCTGGTTTTACCACTGCATGCGCTGTATAATGACTGCTGAAAAAACACAAATGTTTTCTTGTTGATTTGCCGTCCAGAAACCACTTGCTGCGTATTAGTGGTTAAGCAGGAGGTTCCACTGCTGCTTTTCAAAGCTATGCAGTTGTATAATTGCTGATCTGTTTGCAGCCATATTTATGTTTGCGTACAAACGTCGAGTTGGGGGCGTGGCCAGTAGCAGATGATTTGGATTTAAAGTGACAGGTCCGGCCGAAACCAGCTCAAAATCTGCAGAGCTGAGCAGAATAAAACCTCTATCTAAAAATGATCTTGTACAAAAGATTTTATGAACATGTTTTGTTTTGTAACCTGTTCAAGGAAGCAGGCCACCTTTAAAGAAAACAGCGCCCCCAAAAAGCACTCCTTGTTTTAACAGACTGATTAACAAGACGCCTGCTCCATCAACCAGGAAGTATTTCTACTAACACAGGGAACAGGACCAGCGCTGTCGGATGTTTGTTTGGGTCTGTTTCTACATCATCAGGCTGTCAGGCAGATCCAGCAGCGGCCACTGATGGAGAACAGAGCCGCTACGTCTCCTCTTCCACTAAACATCCGGATCTCCTTCCTCTTCTGCGTCATTCTGCCACTGCAGCCGTTTAGCAGCGAGTTATTCTGAGCCGAGCGAGTATTACAGAGAGACTTACTAAATTAGTTGATTATTATTTTGATAACTGATTCATCAATTCAGCTCCAGTAATGTGTGCAGCAGGTTTCATAATGTTGCATTGAGAAGAGATCTGGCGGCATGAAGAGCTCGGCGGTTCTGATCCGAAACATCAGAGAGCGGCGACTGACCTTTATACTCGGGAGTGAACTCCTTCATCTCAGGAGGCAGAGACTCATAGAAGCGCTGCTCTCTGCTGATCAGAGGCTTACACACGGTGTGGTCATCGTACCGCATCATGCTGGTGTGACCCCCCACCTGCAACACACACACACACACACACACACACACACACACACACACACACACAGGCGTGAAAAGCTGCCAGGCATCCTGGATTTACAGAGATAAAGAACTGCAAAGACACAAAATCTATAATTATTTTTCATCTAGTTTCTAGTGCAAATCTTAGAACCCTTGAATTAACTTAGAAACAACATTTTAGCAAGACGCAGGTGTTGTTTTCGTTTGTTTTACAGGTGACCTGTCAGGACAGACCCAACATGTTCATAATGATTCTTGGATAATGAGATTTCAGTTTGGTCAGTTCTGCCTCTTTTGAGCTGCTTATGGCGTCCTGTCACTTTAAATCCAAAATGAGGTAAAACCAGCTGACCAAACATGCTGGACTTCTGCTTGGTAACTGCTAGGTGTTGATTTGTGACGTTACATTCAGAACGTTTTTGAAACAGTTCGTCTTCCAGACACAAAAAACATTTACTTATTGCCAGAAAACAGCTGGATGTTATTTTTTTAAGTGTTTTAAGAAGCATCAAATGTTGCCTTTTAGTTAATAATTCCTAATTTTGATTAAAAAAACAGTACTAAATTCACTGGATGATTATTTTACTTATGGGAAAAATGTCCCATACGTGTTTTAAGTGGAATCATCTGACAATAGAATTAGAACTTTTTCATCAATATTAAGGAATTATTGGCTGAAAACAAGCCAATAATTTCTACGTCTTGATAAAAAGTTAATTATAAGTTAGTTGTGTCTCATGTATCTTAATTCAAGGGTTCTAAGATATTTGCACTAGAAACTAAAATGACTTGGTAAGATTTCTGTTTTGCAGCGTAAACGTCAGGTTCTTTGTATTCGGGGCTTTTTGTCGGGTCCAGCCCACCTGGTGTATGAAGGGCTCCAGAGAAACACCTCCATCTTGTGGTCTCGCCCCTCCCCCGGTCACCGGCCCCTGTTGCTTACTGTCCATGCTGCTGGGTGGAGGGAGGCACATGGCTCCTGGCGGACGCACCGCAATTCCTGCTGACGAGGACGACAACGTCAAACGATGAAGGCCGATCCGTTTAGAGCAGGTCGCGGCCGGGTCTTACCCTGAACATGGGCTCGGGAGGGGTCGGCGCAGGGCACCACGGGCTGCTGGGAGCGCACGCCGGCCCCAGGGGGAGGCGGCGCCAGACCGAATAGCCACTTAATAAAGCGTCCAATGAGAGTCCAATCCACCACCGACAGAACCCCAGTGCGGTGAGGTTGGGTGCTGGGGGGCAGGATGTGGGGGAACCACAGGAATCGCAGGGTGTCAGTCAGTGGGGGGTCGCCGCTTACTGCAAGGACAGGAAGTGACACAAAGCAAAGACTTAATGATTCATAATATCAGAGAGGCGTTCTCTTTTCTGCTTCCCTAAAAGCTAAAACAATGTGTCCTAAAAACAGAAGGAGCCCAAACATGTTTCCTGGGGACAATTAACCGTTTTCTAATGAAGCAGAGTAGAAAACATCTGAACAGACTCCAGCTTCCAGCCGTGGCCAGAAGGAAGAGGCGGAAGAGGTCACCTGACCTCCAGGAGAGCCGACAAGTTGACACGTTTAACTGGGTGGGACGATAAATCAATCTTATCGATTAATCACTTTTTTGGTTTATTGGGTTTGGAAAATCTGGATTTTTGTCTTATCAATGAACTCCTCGGGTTTCCAAGTTCAGAGTGACATTAGCACGCCCTGGGCCGCCATCTTGTTTTACAGTTTCTATGTATTTGGACTTTGAATTCAGGTCCAACTCTACGACAAAATATCAGGGCCAGGCTGGAAAATCACCAAAATGAACAGAAATAAAAACTTGAAAACATGATTAACATGAAAACATGCAAATAATCCATATAGTCTGCTACAAGTAAAAAATGTTACTGAAATGAATAAAAGTTTCAATAATATTCTACTTTACTCAGGGCTGCAACTACAAATAATTTTAGTAATCAATTACAGATTTAATTTTAAAAAATTCAGAAATTCTACAGTTTTTAATTTAAATGTTTTATAGAATATTAGAAATACAATAAAAGATGCAAATAAGTAAAGAACTAAACTTAAAAAAAAAAAAAGATAAACATTTTATTGCCTAAAATGCGCCATCAGCACTCCGTTTAGTGAAACTAAATCTACCATCTGAAGACTTTTGATTAAAACATAATTTACAAAATGTGTTTTTATCTTAAATGCAAAAATGTAGATACATTTTGTATATTTTGGCTCCATTACTCCTCTGAATATGATCTTTCAGCAAATGGCCTTTTTCTGAGTGTATGGTACAGTTAACGGTTAATCGATCATTAAATTATTTGACGATCGTTTTAATTAATCGTTTCAGTTCATAAATAGATATTTTCACAGTTTCTTGTTGCAGAACTTTAGAACCCACAGAGTCCTGATGTCAACCAACATCTCAAATGACCCAGAGTTAAAGCAATTAGATCCACCAGAACCGGGACCAGAACCAGCAGTGCTGAACGGCCTTGTGGAAGGATGGGGCGACCCAGTCCAGCGTGTCGTCGCGGTAACAAACGCTTTAACACAAACACCACTCTTCACAGGGTGCAGAAATATAACCGCAGCGGAAAAACTCCTGTCGGACCTTAAATCACAATATAACCTTGAGCAAGCGCACGCACGCTCACACACACACACACACCCACACACACACACACACACACACACACACCACACACACCCACACCCACACACACCACCCACACCCACACACACACACACACACACACACAGACTTTCCCATGAGCAATGCATTTCAGTTAGAGGAGAGATCTGTAAACATCGGGCTCTGGGATCAGCAGAACCTCTGAGTCGTGTCCTTTGAGGAGCCGCTGTTTATTTTAACACATTAGCTTGACAAAACAGCAGCGCAGCAACTAATGATTATCTAGTAATCGATCAATACAATACTAGAAATGCAGATTAAGATTAAGAATAAAATATTAACTGTAAGCAATCTGCGTAGAGAATAACAGCAGGACTGCACTGCCTGCTGGTTCATCATTTAAGTTAAGGGCCTGTAATATAAGTGCTTTTTGTTTAATGCAGCTTAAGAATCTGCTTTAATCAACAAGAGGCGGTCCAGTAATTATCAGACCAGCAGACTCCATTTCTCTTTCCTGTTCTGGTTTGGTCCCGCCATCTTTGTTTCTGTGTCAACCGGCTCTGTTAAGGATGACCACCAACGCCCTCCGAGGGATTATTAAAACAGGAAGCTCCAAATGGTTAATTGTTTCCATTCCTAATTGTAATATACTTTTTCAGCCGATATAATAAATGTTCTTTTCTTTGTTGAGCTTTAGCAAGCGTTCTGCCATTTTCTGAATGTTTTAGCATCACAGCCACTGAAGGTTCGGACTCCCTCTAACTAGGTAAACATGTTATTGTTACGAGAGGCATAAATATAGCATCCCTGCAATAATTGGACACACTGAAATTACAGCGATGATTGCAGTTGGATATGTTATGCAGCAGTAGTGTGCAGATCTATTATGCAGAATTGGTACCAGTGCAAAACATGCATCTATTTTTTATGCTGCTATGGATTAAATGAGGCTGATGACTCATTGGTTTCATTGAGGGTTTGCAAAGAATTCAAACGGTCAATTAATTTTACAATTAATTTTTCTATAATAATGAATTAGTAATAACCCACTGAACCAAGGAGGAAGAGAGACTAACATCTCATTGCCTTCATTTTCACCATATGAACACATCTTCTCTGCAAAATCAATTACATTTCTGGATTTCATGCTTTAAAATTAAACTTTGCTTGTATAAACAGAATCAGGACAGCTGTTAAAATAAGAGCAGATCAATCAGGGAGCCGCTTGATGTCCCAACTGCTTCAAGGAAGAATGTACCGCCTGATTCAGCAGCCAGCGCTACTAAATTATCAGTGTGTGTTTGTGTGTGAGTGTGTGTGGAGTCCTCAATGTTTATGGGTTTATGTGTCTCTGAGGAATTGATGGAGTGACAGGTGTGTGTGTTTGGGCTGCTGGAGAGCAAAGGGACGTCCTTTCATGTGTGTTAACCCAGCACACACTGGACTACTTCAAAAATCCAACAGACCTCAAATACATCAGGAGATGATCTCTCCTATTGCAGTTATCTTCATCCTAATATATTTTTCTCTCCTCTGTTAAAGATAAAATAGAAACAGTCTATTAGGTTTTTATTTAACCATGATTTGTTGCTTGGTCTAAACCAATTATGCCAAAAGTCAATCCTCAAGGGTTTTGATTCTTCCTCTGGTTCAACATTGGATGGACTTTCTAACTCAAAGCTATTTGTGAAAAACTCACCTATTCATATTTGTTTCTGTTGAGCACATTTAAAATATTTGTAAGTAAATGCAGCTCAGGAAGCTGAAATACCCAGACGCATCATTCTTGATACGCCATTGGCTGCCGCCAATCTAGGCGCGCCATTCCTGTTCCATGGTGATTGGCTGAACCCCAAAGAGTGGAGATAAGAAAGACTGCGGACGTTAGCTTCTGTGGTAGCGCCAAGACTATTTCCACTGCGCTTATTAATGCATATTAAAGGATTATTAAAACAGGCAGCTACAAGCACTTTTAGACGAGGTCTCAACAGTTTGCAGGCCGATGTGAACAACATGGCGTCCACTATGTTTACATCTTTGCTTTATATTAAAAAACCTTCAAGAACAGCAGACTGCCCCTCTTAGGGGGTTTTACTGCCTGGTAGTCCAGTATGCTCTGTTCAGGGACCAAAATTACTACATTCATTACATTTTGAGCTGCTCTGTATAAAACCAACCAAACTAATTGAAAAACTTGTTCTGCCTGTGGGGGCACTACACCAAGAACCACTGAAGGAAACAACAGGAAAACCTCTGAAGAAAACCTCCGAAGAAGACACTGAACGCAACTTCGTTCTTCGGGAAATTTAAACCAAAATATAGAGGAATCAGATTTTAGCAGTTGTAGGATTTCCCTTTTGTCTTTGATAAAAAAAAGAACAAAAACAAAACCATGAGCCATTTCTCCTGCTAGTGCTAACCTAGCGTGTTTGTTTTGGTTGTATTTACCCAGAATCCCCTGGGCTGTAGTACACTTCCTGCGTTTGGAGCGGTCTTCGGTCCGCTTGGCGTTCACATATGCATTCAAACCGAACCAGAGTTCACTTCAACCAAACCGAGACAGAGGTTTGTAGGCGGAGCAGATTTTGCTTTTTTGATCCGATTACGTGTTCACACCTCCCCAAACGAACCAGACTTTCTAGACAAATGGAGTGGAGTTGGATTCAAGCAGACCCACCAGGTGTGAATGAACAGTTAAAGATATGCTTACAGTGGCAGACGATCAGTTAATTATGTATTTGACAGGAAAAACTCTCCCTCTCTCTTTACTCCTTTGGGTTTTATTTAGTTTTTCACAAACTGCAGCCAAATGTTGCATCAGCTTCTGTTGAAACAAAATTAATGCAGTCATTAGACCTAAATATCCTCTTATTTTAAAATATTTTACTTTTATTTACCCATTCTTTGATGTTTTCTTTTCTTTTTTCAGCCAAATTAAATCTAAAAATTAATCACAGTAGCTTAACCAGACCACAGAAAACCACCTTTCTGTCTTCTATGTTCTACAAAAAGTCTTCAGCATTATTAACCTCTTATTTCTCAGTCCACCATTCCAACAAACAAACAAGCAAAGGTAAAAACAACGTCACGTCTAATCTGACCCCCCCATGTCCTTCTTGGTGCGGTGAGCAACCTGATCAGACAGCCAATCAGCTTACAGGATCTGTGTGAGCATATCTTACATCATCAGCAATCACCGGGACAAAGCCGCCGGTCCGCCTCAGCTCTACAACGCTGACAGACTGATTAAGCAGCTATTTCAAACTGACTGACCACAGGGCTGGGTGTGTGTGTTTGTGTGGGTGTGTGTGTGTGTGTGTGGGAATCCTCCGTCCTTCACTAAGTCACAGATGAGAGAGCCAATTAAGGACTTCCAGAAATATCCAAGAGTTTAAGTAAACAGTTTTAGTGTTTTTGGAAGTGAACGTTTTCAGGACAAATCAGAAGTTTTTAAATTATTATTATTTTCTTACACCTTGTCCCTAGTGGGGTCAAGAGGTGCTGGTGCCGATCTCCAGCGAACGTTTCGGGCGAGAGGCAGAGTCACCCTGGACAGGTCGCCATCACAGACCGACAGGACAAACAACCATATTACACACACACACTGATACCTAGGGAGAATTTAGAGAGACCAATTAATCTAACAGTCATGTTTACGGACTGTGGGAAGAAGCTGGAGCAACCAAAGAAAACCCATGCATATCCCGGGCCGGGAATAGAACCAACAACCTTCTGGCTGCAAGGCAATAATGCGACCAACTGCACCACTGTGCAGCCCAAAAATTATTCTTATTATCTTTAATAAGTAAAACACAGGTTCTGTTCAGATTCCACTTTAAGAAGCCATAAATATGCATTATTTCATCAGAATCACCTGAAGAACTGAAATTGCTGCAGAGACGGTTTTCTATTTTCGTCGGACTGACTGTGTGAAGAGGTTCGCTGAGGCGTTGCAGGTGTTCAGTACGTCAGAGGAAGAACTTTTCTACTCCTTCAACTCATTTTTGGAGCAAAGCAGGACAGGTTTGACGTCAGCTTTCAGCAAATGACAAAAACCAGAAGAAAAAACATGTCGGACACAAAAACCATGGAGGACACAGTTTCATCACTCAGGGCAGAAGTGAAGGAACAAAGATTTCTGTTCCAAGAGGATTCTATACCATAAAACATTTTTTATATTTTGTGTATTTTGTATTTTATTGAACGCAGCAACAAACAAACTCCTATTTCTTACTGAAAAGTTGCTTGTAAGTTAGTTTAGTCTTGTTTCAAATGATATAAGATATATTTCTAACATCTGTAAACAGAAAATATGGGAACCGAGAAAAATCTGAAGACAACAGAGAAAGAAAGAAATACGGAAAAAGAAAAAGAAAACTATCGAAATGACAAATCGAGATTTTGGAAGACAGTTTTGGGGAAAAGATGCAACACTTTTGAGGTGCCATCCAACTCAAAACTCATGTCTGCTGAGTTTTAAAAACAGAAAAATAAAAAACATAAGACAAACACAGCTGCTGCTGCTGGGTCCCCTGACACAATCCAACAGCTGCTGAGTGATACACACACAGAAAACCAGGAGAACAATGTGTCCCGTTAACCTTTGCCTGGGAGGGGAGACAGACCACATCAGCTACAACACACACACCCAGAGACACACACACACACACAGCTTCTTTTGACACCACAAACCTGAGCCAGCAGCCACAGCACCCAGCGTGTCAGTCTGTCTTCTTTAAATGAGAAACTTTCACATCACAATCAGATCTCATGGCAGAAAAGAGCTGCTGGTTCCGACTCCAGATAAATGATTCTGTTTTTAATCTAAAGAATCATCTTTTCAGCTAAATAAAGGAGAAAACTAAAGAAACATCACCGATAACCTCACAGACGACATGCTCACACTTTTCTGGTACAACAGATAGAAATAATCGCTACACTATGAGTCCCAAAAAACGACTGTCAGAAATATATCAACAACTGTTAGATACGTCACCCTCATGAAGTCATAACATTAGGAGAATATAGTCATAATATTAACAGAATAGACACACAATTATGAGAAAAAAGCTCCACCAGTTATTAATGTCTGATGTGACCAGCTCAGGGGCTCCATGGCCGTTTGTACAATAATTATGATGTGTGGAAATATAAAATATTTCCCTATTTATAAAACTCTTACTAGTTTATAATTTCAAACGAAGCTCAACATTCCTCATTTTATCGCTGCACTATGTTTCACCTAGCAGTTAAATCACTACTTCATCTTCTTAATATTACAACTTGAGTCTGTTACGACTTCATTCTCACAGTCTTAAAAAACAAAATTAACTTTGTTTGGCTTTAATGTTTCAAATGACTGAGAGTATGTTTTGAAAAAACAACCAGATTGATTTGCTGAGACGATCACATCAGAGCTCATTCGCTCCATTGAAGCTTTTTTCTAACTAATGCCACTTTTTTCCTGCTAATTTTACAAATTACTCTCTTAAGTTAAAACTATTCTAGTCTGGCTCTAATACTCTGTTGTACAAATCTCTATTGCATTGAAAAATACCGGATGCTCACAGCTGAACCTGCTGATGGGACCCAACCTGCTGGCGGCCTTAGAGATCAGGAAGCATCAGAACGACAGGTGAAGAAGAGAGAATTGTGGGAAATTTCATATTGTCATTACACCTTCTAACAATGGCTACTGTTTCACTTTTGATAAAGTTATTTTTCAGTTAATTAAAAGGATTTTCTTTCGATCTATGCAAACAGAAATTTAACGGTTTATATGCCTCATTTGAATCATGATCAGTTTTAATTCAAAGTGTTTTTATAATGTAATAATGACTTGTATTGATTTTCTGTTCAGCCTATTTGGTTTAATGAACGTTTTCCTGCCTGAAGTTTGCGTGTTGTCCCTGTTCATGTCTGGGTCTCTCTTCCTCCCACTGTCCAATAACATGACTGACTGCTGGGTTTACTGGTCTCTTAGGTCTTTGACCTGTTCAGGGTCTCGACTCGGACTGTTGCAATAAACAATAAATTAATTAATGGCATGATAAATTAAAACAAACTCAATAATTCCATTTGCATGATTTATTGTTTTTCCTCTTTCTACTAAAAACTGGATGAAAAGTTTTCAGTCTTTTCAACTCGCCCTTTTTTGCTTCATAATTTATTTTATTGATTGTTTCTGTTGCTTTCTTTATTTGTTTTGGATATTTATAATATCTTCCAGTTCCAGTGTTAAATGTTCATTAGAATTTAAAGTTTATTGATCTTTGAGAATTTGTTTTTATTATGCCACTACCATTACATTTCTTGAAAGTGGTCTCAAAACAACAATATTATCATTTATTGAATATTTCTGGGACAATTTACTGTCCAGCAGGATTAATTATTGTGACAGGGGTAGTACAGACAGTGGATGGATGTTTGGAATAATTTAAATCTATATTATCTATTAAATATATTTAAAAGAGAATAAAGTAAAATTGATATTTTCTGGACATTAAAACACGCAGGGCTGCCTTTAACCAATCAAACGCGTTAAAGGCCTTTTAACGTATAGTTAAACAGGGAAACCAGGACAAAGACAGACAGCTTATCTCCATTCAGGAGATTTAAATAAAATATAAAAAT
Source organism: Poeciliopsis retropinna (assembly GCA_010277075.1). Taxonomy (NCBI): domain Eukaryota; kingdom Metazoa; phylum Chordata; class Actinopteri; order Cyprinodontiformes; family Poeciliidae; genus Poeciliopsis; species Poeciliopsis retropinna. The sequence goes on along the minus strand of VMRM01000004.1, from coordinate 1,290,486 downwards.
AGTCAAGTGTTTTTTCAGCCTTATCAGGACGTAACTGGGAGAAGCTTTACAAACATCTAAGCCTCAAGGTAAGTCCAACTCCAGGCTTTGAAAACTTCTGCAATAATCAGATGCATCATCTGCCATGTTTGTTTTGAAACAGTAGTTCATGTCAGTATAAAATACTGCAAGAGGAAGGTTGACAGGAGCAAATAAAAAAACCCACCAGAAGGATGGAGACAGGACATATGGAGACAGCTCAGCGGGAGTCCGAGTCATTATTTCCAAAACGTTTCTGGCTTGAATACAAACCGAGTGTCAGAAGAAAAACGTTCCTATTTAACTGGACAAAGAGCTTAAAATATCTACTCGCTTTGGATGTTTTCCCTGGATTTCCAGAGAAATGCTTGGTAAATAATAAGCAAATCATCCTTTTCCTCTCCTCCTAATGCTATGATGCTGTCTTGAATAACCAAAACATGCCGTTTGAGAGGGGAGAGGTTATTAAAATAGAATATCTGGCTGAATGCTGAGCCACAAAAGTCACTGCATCCTGTTTAGAGCTTCCAGTCGCTCCCAGTGGGAGCTGATAACTGCCACTGCCTATTTAATAAAACGATCATTCATAAAGCAGCATGACTCTGCAGCCCTGCATCAATACAACACAATCAGCATAATTCAAGCCTTCTAATCAAACAAATATCATCAAACTGCTGATTGTCAGACGTCAGAAAATCTGAAGTAGAGCAAGTAAACAAGGAAGGAAACCTGAATGCAAGCAGGTTTCAAAACAAAACTTTAGCAAACAAATATTTTCTTACGATGCGTAATAACCTAAATAACATGAAATCACACACAGAAGATAAAGGTTTTTGGATATTATTGTTATTATTAGCAAAACAGTTTCTAAATTTATATAAATATTCCAAATACCAGAGATATGTTGTTTTTTAAAAATCGAACAAAAAAACATCAACAAAGGTCTGCTATAATAGTTCTTTTTTCACTGATTATTTTTTGGTTGAATTATTCCCTCTGTTTCTGGACGCTCTACATCAGGAAGGAATTTTGATCCTACTTTTTGTATTTTTACAGTTGTTATCATGTGTAACCATGGCAACAAGGTATCGTTATTTTACAACTTGGACAAGCGGATTAGCATCTAAAAACTCAAATAACACCTGAATTATCATCACAAATTCCAGAGGGGTGGAAAAGGAGGCTTCAAGGATGCAGAGCAGGAGGTCCAAACATTTCTTCCATCAATCAATGTTTCTCTGCCCGGCTTCCTAACCGTATACTCAGATAGCAAATGAGGTGAATTCGCAGTGATTGTCAACAACTGGTCGTGTCATCTGGGACATGTTATAATAGAAAATAATCTCTGCTGCATGAAAATGAACCTATTAGGATGTCATGACAGTAATACAGCAACAATCAGAGGGTTCTTCAAATTCGTTGCATGACTGACTGCCACTGGAGGTCCTTTCTTGATGCCCACAGCATCACCATCCACTCTCTTTAAAGATACTTGGATGCTTTCTTTAGGGATAAATCAAGGTATTTTTCAATTTGAATGATTAATATAAATCTAAAATAAATAAACTAAGGCAAGAAAATACAGTAATTTATATAAAACCACAAAGGATTTGGGTGATCAAAGACAACCTATTTTATGTAAAGCTTATTGAAGCTAAAATATCAGTGTTTAGATGTTTATAAAATTAACTGATAAAATGCAAATTGTACCGTAATTACAAAATATCCAAGCAAATACTGATTTATTTAAATCAATAAATTCCTATAAATAGTTAAATATGCGTTAGCAGGGCTGAGTCCCCGGGTGGTAAAACCTACCAACGCCTCTGGTCTTTGGTATAATCATATTTACACAGAGGTAGCTTCCAGCGAATGAAACTTTTGGAAAGGCACCCTTATAAAATCATCTTAACTCCCGATCAGTGTGATCCAGAGGCTCGGCCATTACCCGCTAGCAGAAGGACTTACTGTCACATTACACGTTTATTGAGACAGGTATCAGTTAGCTTTAGCTGCCGAACTGGCCAGCTTCTTGACCTTAGCCTGACAACCAGCAAGAGAAATAAGTCGATCACTTCCAGCATTTAAATAAGCTTAGATTCAAAATAAAACATCACCTCGTTTTGTACCATCCTCCGTCGTAATTCCACCTTCATTAAGAGCAGCTCTGACCCTCAGGCTCGCCCGGAAAACACTGTCGTTACACAGAGTATAGTTGCCGTTAAGTAGCCTCGCATGCTAACGGTGCTGGCTAACATCACGGACTGACGTTACGCAGCCTCTCCGGATAGATTGCACCAAGCTGTCACAACAACAACACACCTTCAGGATCACCGGGAGCACGCTGGACGTCACGGAGGACAGGCGAGGTGGTCCGGAGGAGCTCATCGATCTTGATCTTCGGTGCTGTAACTCATTAACGACCGTTATTCCAGTTAGGGTTAACGCAGACTGTTTAGATTTTACAGTTCATTTAGGCGACTCCGGCGCTTTGGCGCCACCTAGAGCTACCGTATACAAGAAACGGTGCCTTCATTTACATCAGAGGATTTACGCAACTTCACATGTCCACCACTTGAAAGATAGACAGTGGTATGGCACGAGGTATTATTTATGAGATTCAAAGCCATAGTTTTACTGATGGTTATAATATTTACTTTCAAAGTCATAACAGTGACGCTGAAATTGAAAATTGTGACTTTAAATCTTATGATGAAGAAAGAATATCAAATTTTACGAAAGCTTTAATGCTAAAATTATGAATTGAATCTGATAACTGGTACATAGTTTATATCTTTCTCATTTCAAATGTACCGCTGTATGATAAATTACTGTCATGAAAACAACGTCAGTTTAAGTCTTTGATAAATCCCGAGTCTCAATGAATGCACCGTCATCAAATTTAAACGTCCAAAAATGAAGACCTTTCATTGGTCAGTAATTTTAAATACAGCAAAGATTAGCCAATCAGTGACACGCTTGTTGTTCGTGGGTAGCAACCAACGTAGGCAACCGTTTTCCCCCAGAAATTGACTTGTTAGCTATCAGTGCTCAGTTAACGTGCCCTTTTAACTATGAAAATTAATCTGCTAGTCACTTATTTTATATTATTTTAAGTTTGTTTGTAAATCTGCTACTGATTGGTGTATATTTTTCTCGACATGAACCTTGGGTGAGTCTGCTGCTGAACAGCTTGCTAAGCTAAAACACTGAATAGCTAAGGTGTCGCAGTGAAATTGCACAGAAATTAATGGTTATTAATTCATTTCAGAAAATCAATCGAACTTAACCCACTTTGACGTTATCGTTTTCTGGACGAGAAGTGAAATCGAAGATATTTTAAAGAGTAGAAATTAATTTGATTTCAAGGCACCAGCTCAAGTACATATATTTGCTATTTATTAATAAAAATAAACACATATTTTTTCTCACAGTCTGAAGTTAAATCAGACCAAACTGTTCCTGTTTTATGTCTGTTAGTCATGCAGTTCAGAGGAAATACTACCAAATCATTTTGAAAACCTAAATAAACACAATTCTTTCTCTCAGTATTGATGCATTTAGTAAATATAAATAATTTTGTTAATTCTAAATAAACAAAACAAAAGAAAGACGGGCTGATTTAGCTTCAGACTGAGAAATATAAATGCGTATGTCTGTTTATTGAGTGTATGCAAACCTATGCTCTCAACTGTAATAATGATTCTTTATACAAAATTTATAAAGTGTATATTTATACACATGCCCTTCACTTTGCTGTTATTATGTTGCTTCCCGATGCAAAAATAATCTTAAATTTGTAAATGTATTAAAAATAAATATTTGAAACATCATCAAAAACAATATTTAAAAGTTTAGGTGACTTTTGTGTAAAGATCCACACATTATATGACAGAGAATGTTGCTCTCTGTCATAAAACGTTTCAAAAGTTTCAAATCAGAAGTAACAGTTGGAGAACATGTTAGTGTGTGCAAAATGTTTTCAGTTGGATATTAAATTACGAGTATCATATTCAGACTCTGGGTATCCATAATGTATTTGATGCATTAAGTGGCTCAGATACCAAAGCTCTCAGAGCTGCTGAGGTGAGTAGCTGTAAATTAAATTCAGACATACCTTATTAATCTCAGTGGGGAAATTTCAGTGCAACTCATATTATCTAAGTTTCTCTAAAGAGTTTTTCTTGATGCTGATGGTTGTTGGCAGGACGGTTCTGTTCTAAAGTGTATTCAGTTTGGAGGAAACCAGATAATGGAAGCATCATTCTGTGGGACTCTTATAAATTAAATAATCTACAGGTGGAACTAATACAATTTCGATACTTATTTCAAGTGCTCTGAGATATTTGCACTAGAAACTAGGCAAAAAAAATGTTTGATAAGATTTTGTGTTTTTGCAGTGTAATCCCAGTAATTTTTACCAGAATAAACAAAAATTAATATCTCTGAAACTCCTGGTGTACCTATAAATTAATATTTTCTCCCAGGTGCGCTTCAATTGAATTGTAAATAAAGGGTCGTAATGCTTGTTTAAATGTAATATTTTTAAAATAAATTCTTAAATCCATATAGAATTTTGTTTGATTTTGTCATTGTGGGATTCTGAGTGTAGTTTGCTGTGGAAAAATTTGTGAAAGCCAAACAGAAAAACTCTGTTTTAAAATTTTAAAGTTTTTAAAATTAAAGTTTAATTTTAAAGTTTTTAAGATTTTAAAATCTTAAAAACCTAAGATTTTAAAATCTTAGGTTTTTAAAGCGGTGAGTGAATGAAGGGTAGCTGTTAACTTTAATTCATTTTCTTAAACACATTTTTCCATTTGTCTCTAATGATTTTGGTGTTTGTTTTCTTCTCCATTTTGTGCTCTAATAACTCTTATTGTTCCTGAACAGAGATGGCCTGCTGTTTGAGCTGGACAATGGAAAACCCAGATTGATTTTACTCACTCATGGTGAGGCCTTTCTACTTCCCAACTTGCCTTTATGTCAACATTTTGGGATAAATTATCTGCTTATCTTTGCGTTTGATTACAGAAGATTTTGCTCCAATATTCTAACAAATCTGTTGTAACAACCATTTCATTGATTTAGCTGCTTATGATAAAAAATGATTGGTGTCAAATTTAAATAATTAAAAAAATGTCTATGTTCAATATTAAATAATAGTAATATGTCTAAATTTTATTCTTTTATGACATTTTTTGGCTCATTGTTTGGTTTATTTTTACAGCAGGTGTTGTGAAAAATCCAATAAAGGTAAGAAACAACAACATCTGTTGTCTTTAGCAATATATTGGTGTCCAGCACTGCTTAGTCTCTTCTGGAAAAGATTCCTTGCTGAAAGGAGAAAAAAAATCATTAAAATAAATAAATGTGTTGATCTTTCAGGTTTTTGTTTACCTGAATGGTTTGTGATGTGTTTCCTGCAGCTGCCCAGTAAGCACAGAGCAGCTAGCATCCTGAGCGCCAGGCAGCCGTCCTGCCTGGAGGAGGTCCAGCCTGAGGAGAGTCCAGCTCAGCAGGCTGCGCGGGGTGGCAGGGAGATCAGGTGTAAAGCAGCAGCAGCTTCATCCTGCAGCTCCAGCATCTCCACCACTGATGGCAGAAACTCCGTCCTGAATTCATCCAAAACTCCAGGCCTTCACAAAGAGCACGCCAATAAAGCCGTGGCGAAGGTAAGGGAGGCGGAGCCTAAATAATTCATGTTTGGATCAGTATTGGTACAATTTAAAGGGAACCTATTAGGTTAATTTCATATTTTTGTATTTCCATTTGGGTGTCAACACCGCCCAATTGGCAACAAGTTAATGTTTTTTTGATGTCTGGAAAATGATCTGTTTCAAAAACTTTCAAAATATAATGTTTCAAATCAGCAGTAAAGCGGCCTGTTACCTAGCAACCCAGCCATAATTCGGCTGTCACTCAGCAACCCCAGCTGAGCTCCAGCATGTTTGGTCAGCTGGTTTTACAGCTGTATAATGGCTGCTGGAAAAGACAAGTGTTTTCTTGTTGACTTACCGTTCAGAAACCATTTACTGCATTCTTGTTGGTTGTGCAGGAGGCTCCACTTCTGCTTTTCAAAGATGTACAGTTGTATAATTGTTCATCTGAATGCAGCCATTTTCATATGCGAGTGTAAATAAGAACAAAAATAAGCATTCGTTTTACATGGTGGAAGAGTACAACTACTTTTTAAAGTATGCCTAAGTAAAAGTTGATTATATAAAACATTTGGTCTCTCAGATACTATAATAGTTATAAAAAAAAACAACAAAAAAAAAGATATTCACCTTTTTCAAGCCGCTGTGTAACTCTGTATGCATCCTCTGAAGGTAAAGACAAACAAACACAAACTCAGCTCTGCTGTCAGACCGCTGGGATCCCCCAGGAGAACGGCTCCGCCTCCAAACGGTGTGGGTGGAGCGTCGCTGAATGTGCTGAGCAGCGTGGATGCAGGCCTGAAGGATGGAGACGTGGTGTGTGTGAACGGAGAGCAGCTGCAGGAGCTCCTCAGCTCCATCACGATGTCGACCGGCTATGCCCAGCGGGGTCCAGAGGAGCAGGCGGCTCAAGGTGGCACTAGCAAGAAAAACTGCAGGTCTGCTGGAAGCTAAAAGCTGCTTCTTATTATAAACTTTCTCCTTTTAATCACTAGGAGGTCAAACACACACAAGCGCTGTCTCTTCTGTGAACGGAGGAGAAGAAAGGCAAATAAAGGAGGATGAGGAAGGAGAAGAAATGAAGGAGGAAGGTGATGATGAATATGGCAGGTAAACATTTTTATAAACTCAAATCCTTCTGCTGTAAATCATTCCAGATTGATTCAAGTTCAACAAAAATAAAAATTAAACATTTAGATTCAGTTTGAGCTGTAATTTCTTCAGCTGAAACAATGGGGGTAGATATTGAAAACAGTAACACAATTTATCAAAGGCCCAGCCTGTTTTAAGCATAAATTCTATTTATTTAAGAGAAATTAAAGCTGCAAGGAGCGGGGGAGGCCCTTGCAGCTCAGCGTGACTCCGGCCTTGTGGCGACTGCAGGGGTTCCTGCAACACCACCCGTTCGCCACATAGACGCTCTCCTGCAGTTCCCACACCTATCCACTAGGCGATGCACATTGACGTGTGCAGCAGCATTCCCTGACGATGCACAAAAAAATCTGGTGTAGATCAGCCGATGTATTAAGGAGATAAAGCTGTTGGAGCAACCTAAGGGGCGCAGTGGAGTCAAATGACATCTTAATACTATTGGGGTCTTTAGAGGTTAGCATAGGTCAATCATAACAAGTTTGGTGCAAATCGAATGATGCATGTATGATGTATGAGGCAATCGTATGTAAACTGTGAGGGATTAGAAGTCGCCATTCAGCCACCGCCACATGCTCCCACCAGGGTAGACGGAAGGATTTATCATCATGTTGTTCTATTTCATTAAACACAGTTTGAAATCTGTGTGAATCACAGAGTAAACAGGTGACTTCCTGTTGGAAGGGGGCGGGTCTAAAGTGATGTCACTAATTGACTATGTGAATGTGATGAACTCTGGTCTGTGATGATACGAATGAAGTTTGATGCAGCTGGGAAGTTATTCCACCTTGATGTTTCATGGCGAATGGTCAGATTTGAGCTTGGCCACGCCCACATGCTTTGATATATAAAAAGTCCTTTGATAACTTTTGACCTTCGTTGCTTCAAGACTGTGCTGAATGAGTTTGATCTCAAAAGCTGTAAGACGAGTTCGCTCAGGTACGACGTCGTTAAAAAAAACTTGATGGCCGCTGTGATCCAATATGGCCGACTTCCTATTGGGTTTAGACCATCGCTCCCAGAGATGTTTTTTAACGTCTTGTCAAGATGTACATGTGTTGGTCAAAGCATGGCTTGGGGCTGATTTTTTATTTATTTAATTTTTTTATATATTTTAGGGGGCCACAAGGAATTAGGCCACAAAACAAACCATATTAGTAAAAATCCCGCTAAACAAATCTGTCCTGCAGCTCTGAATTGTTCTTTTTTTTTTTCTTAGGTTGCATCGCTCTTCGTTCATTTGGTTCAAAGAGCGTCGGCCAGACAGCAGAGCCGCCATCGACGCAAAGAAGGCTCAGTGGAAAAGAGAGCTTGGTACGGACGCTTTGCATGTGGATAGAGGAAAGGAAAAACTGCCTTTGGACAGCAGGAAATGTCCAGCAGTGATAATTTTGTAGAACGAAAATGTTTGTCTGACTTTCAGATGAGCAGGTCGCCCTGAAGCAGCAGCTGCAGCGTTCAGCCCCCAGCAGAGTGCAGGTATTTCACCTTCACCTAAAACCTTTATTAGACTGTTTATTCTCCTGGTTTAATACCCAACAGTTGCCATGGTTACTTCATGCTGTTAATCAGGAAAAAGCGCAGCGAGCCGGAAATCGTAATGGGAACATTTTCCATTTGAGAAGCTCCTTACTGGTTAAGTTTATCCCTCAGATGGAACCGTATAACTGGCATAACTTGTAAAAAATTAACATTGTTGGGAAAAAAAGATGATAATTTTATGGAGTGTATTTTGCTTTAACAGCGGTCTGGCAAATATAAATAAGTCTGAAATTATTCATACCACAGGCAGATTTAGACTTTTTCATTTCCATTCAGGTAGGAAATTTGTTTCTGGCGTTAAATGAAATTCTTTTTTGTTGTGTGTTGTAAGGATTTGTCTTTGGGATGAGCTTATCATCTGTGAGGGTTTTTTTAGTTACAAGAATATAGTGATAATAGATGCAATTTTACCAGAACATTCTAAAAGTAAAATCATAATATTAATGAAGAAATTCCTGATTTTTATTTATTTTTACCTATTAAAATCAGCCCTACATATTAGTATGAATACATTTTACTCATTATCCTATAAAGCCCTGATTTTAATGGGGGGAAAAAATCAGGTCTTTAATTGATAAGTAAAGTTTATTCATACCAATGTGCAGTAATGTGTTCATTTCAATGAAAAAATACTTTTTGTCATTAAAATTGTATCTATTTTTATCCTTTAAAGTCCTAATTTTAATGGATAAAATTGATTTATCGCACAGCGCTACACATTAGTATGAGTCATTTTTTGAGTTCTGGCTCTCAGAAATCTCTCCAATCCCTAAATCTTTCTGTTATCATTTAATGGTGTAAAAACATCAAGTAGGCCTGGAGGTAAATTAATAAAAAAAACAAAATGCATCTGAAATCTGTAGTAAACAGAAACTTGAACCAGTTTCCAGGCCTTCCAGCCTGTGTTTTATTGCTATGTTTCGGCTGTTGCTGTGTTTCAGGGTGAGAAATACGCAGAGAGTGTTTCCTCTGTCGGCCACAGAGAGCAGCCAGCTGCCATCAGGTCCAGCCTCCGACTCGGGGTAAACATAAACTCTGAACGTAGTTTCAAACATTTCACCTCCAACTGCTGGATCCTGCTGCTGGATCCTGTTTACTCAGAGGCCCAAAGACATTGGAGTGATTTTGTGTCGTTCTTGTAACTCAAGAATGACACACATTTGGGCCATCCAGCACGACGCAGTTGGAGAGTTTTGACATGTAATGAGAGTAAAACTTTTACCAACATAATTTTCTTATAACGAAGTTTTAACAAAAGGTAAAGCCACGTTTATTCAGAAACCTTTACTGAAAAGCCAAAGCCTTTTTTTTTAAGCTTTACTAAATACATCAAACATTTTGAAAGCGATCCAAATCCTGATATTAGTGTTGAAGATAAATGTATTCAATCGAGTCCAAAAGAAGATTTCTAATTGTCAAAAATGTTTGATTTTTGAAACCTGGAAATTTCCACTTTGTTTCTGGAGAATTTCTGAAATGAATCTCTAAATTTCTGATTTGATTTTGTTCCACTTTTTTTAATCTACACACCTTTGTAACAATCCTCTTCAAGTTCTGGATAAGTATCCATTTCTAAAAAATGTAAGCTAAAAATGACATTTTCTTGAGTCAGGTTGTTTTATTTTTGGCTACGTTTGAGTTGATGATTTTGTGACGAAACGTTTGGGCCCTGCTGCTGCAGGAGGTGACGCCCTTAGAGGAAATGCTGAGCGTGGAGAGGAAGGAGGAGCAGAGGCGGGTCTGGCTGGAGGAGCTGGACCGCCAGCGGGAGGATTCAGCCGAGCGCCGGAAACAGGAGAAGCTGCAGCGGAGACAGGTAGAGACTCTGGCCTAGTCCAAACACAGCCGGGTCGTTTTACAACAATGACGGACGAGATTTTCACTTCTATAAAACTTCTAGTCCACACGCAAACTCAGAAAAGGAGAATTGTCAAATCTTGGCCGAAGTTTTCAATAACAGTGGTTTTCAGTGATATTAAACGGAGGTTATGTGTGGATAAAAGGCCAAATTGCATGAAAATCCATTTGGTTTATCTGACATCTGACCTCTGACCTCACAGTAACGTCGTGTCTGTGCAGACGGAGGACCACGAGCGCTGGGCCGCGCACTTCGACTCGCTCCAGCGCAGAGCGCCGGCCCAACCCGCGGCCCCGGGGCGGCTCAGCGGCTCCGAGCGAGACGACTGGGACCCGTCGTCCAGCTTGTCGCTGGTCTGGGAGGGAACCAGCAGCTGTGGAGCCGACAGCGTCATGGGAGCCAGCGTGGATTCAACCAGAGGGTTTCCCTCCAGATCCAGGTAGGAAACTGGGAAATGGGATTAACCCTGTCACAGTAATCAATAAATCAATCGATTTTCATTTGGACAACAGTCGTTAGAGGGATGATCCCCTTCAATATTGTTGAAAAGCCGCCATTTTGAAAGACGCTGCAAACATTGACACCCTGCAGGAAGTAGTTTGCTCTTCCTGTTTCCCTCTAAGCTGAACGATTCTTACTTTTGAAATGCAGAATCCATTTTAATCAGTTGTTTCACTTCTTTTGCTTATTTTGGACATTTAAAATGTTTTCTAGTTCCAGTGTTAAATATTGTTTATAATTTTTTTTATCTTTATTTGGGTTGCATTAATTATATCAGATGAAAATGGTCTCAAAATAACAATATTATTGTTTATGCGCCGATTTATTGTCCAGCATAAATCATAGTGTATTAAAACACTTTTGTTAGCATGGCAGACCCATTTCTACTTTTATCTTCAAAATGTGGCACTGGAAAAGTTTTGACAACTTGAAAAGTGCTTGAATGTTACAGTAACAGTTTTAAGCTCTTTGTTTAATCTGAACTCTGTTTTTCCTGCAGCTACCTGAGGACGATGACGTCGCTGCTGGATCCGGCGCAGATAGAGGAGCGAGAGAGGAGGCGGCTCAAACAGCTGGAGCAGCAGGTAGGGCGGCACCAACGTGGAGGACGCCTCGTCTTCGGCGTGTGCCGCTTTGCTGCCTTCACCGTTTTGTTCTGGCCCAGAGAGCCATCGAGGCCCAAATGGAGGAGCGCAGAAAGCAGAGGGAGCTGGAGGAGGCGACGAGGAAACGGGAGGAGGAGAAGGAGGAGCGGAGGGTTGCCATGGAGAGGGAGAAGCTGCAGAAGCAGTACGAGCTGGAGATGCTGAAGAAGAAGGAGAAGGTCAGGGGTCAAAAGACGTTACACCTTCATTCCTTCAGATTTCACCAAAAGAGAAAGAAAAAGTCAGAAACTAAGCTGTGACTCATCCTTCATTGGTTCAGTGGAACTGATGGGAAACAGTGGAGCGAAATCATTATCATTATTGTTAATAATAATAAATATTTCACTTCCCTTTGGGATCAATTAATTATAGATATATTAATTAAAGATGCCAAATAATATAACAAGCAGACAGACTGGAAATATTCATATTTCCAGTCTGTCCACTTATTGTTTTTGTAGAAGTGAGACTGCCACCTTCAGGAGGAAGTTAGCGTCACTGAAACCCAACATTTTGATCATTTTTGGGAAACTTTTGCATTAAACTCACAATTATCCATAAGTGCAGAAAGAAATTTATAAAATTGTTGATTTTTACATGAATTTCTGCAAAATCACAAAAGCATGCAATGATTGCTTTATGTAGTTCCTGCAGACGCCCCCTATCTAGTTCCACCCTGGGCGTCCGCCAACATCAGAAACAATCCATTTCCTTCTCTCCAGGTTTTGGTTGAGCGTCAGAACGATCCGGTCCCTCCGGCGGAGCAGCCAGAGATCGGCGGCGGGTCGGAGGAGACGCCCGGATCCAGAAGTGAGTGAAGCCAAACCGACCCAAACAACCCAGAACAAATCGGTTCTCTGCAGAACTTCATTTGTTTCAGGAGTGGTTTACATCTAGAGGTGAAAAGTTCGATAAAGGAAATGTAAAAAATAAAATGTAGCAAATGTTGCAGTTCTGGTCCCCAGTCTGACCGAGTCTATCGGACTATCAGGTGTGAAAACCGTCTTAAATCTCCGTGGGTTTAGTTTGGCGAACCGAAACCATGCTGGGCATATATGTGTATTTTTCAAGAACAAACTGCTAGAAAACTTTTTCTAACTGTGGGTTTTGTTTGTGCGTGTTCAGCAGTGACCAGGGAGCCTGAGAGTGTGGAAAACGGCGACCGCGGTTCGTCGTTTAAAGACTCGTCTGTTCAGACGGGTGAGATGCCACAGATGGACTCCAGCTCTCGTTTTTAACATACGACTACAGCTTCTCTCCTCTCCCTGAGCAGAGGATGCTCCTCCTGTCCAGACCGCTGACGTCTCCGTCCAGAACCAGAACCGTCTGCCTCCCTGTGGTTCTGCCGAGCCTAACAGCGGGAGCCGTGCGCCGAGAGCGGGAAAGGAGAACATCTGTGTGCCAGCGGGAGAAGACCCGTACACACCGTTCGCCCGAAAGGAGCGGAGCCAGAGGAGCAAGACGAGGCCGGAGTGGGGAACACAGAGGTTAAAACAACATTTACACCAAAACAACAGCAGCTGCTTTCCCTTCACTAAATATTTGTCTGGATTCTGCGAATGTCGAAAAACACAGTTTTGCAATTTTGGTGATTCCATGAAAGAAGAAATTACAATAAAACCACATTTAAACAAGCTTGTTTATGTGATAAGTCACTACAAATTATGGGAGCATCAGATGTAAACATTTACATGAGATGTTTATAATTCAGCCAATCAGAGGAGAAGTTGATATGAGTACTAATTGGGCTCGGCGAGCTCATCGCGGTTCCGTTCTGTCCCTGCTGCGGTTCTCCAGGCCCAGCCGGCGGTTCGTTCCCGCCTCGGAGCGCTACCCGGTCGCCCTGCAGAGGGACCGGCAGGAGAGCCGCCTGAGGAGGCAGGCTGAGCTGCTGGCCCTGCAGAAGGCCCGTCCGACCAGAACAGAACCGCCCGCTCCCCAGCAGGAGGCCCGGCCCTGCCACAACGGCCAGCAGAACAGAACCAGTCCCGCTAAGAAGGTGGAGAACCAGAAAATCACACTAGACTTAATGAACGATGTTGTTGTTTGCTAATGAGCGCCGATGTTTCAGGTGGAATCGGGTTTGAAAGAAAACATCGACACGGACAGGTGAGCAGCTCCACATGAGGCCTGGGCAAAAAAATATAAAAAATCTATTTATTTATTAGTTTAATTTTCAGTTTTTGAAGATTTAATTTTTGGAGAATCTGGATTTTTTTTTACCAATTTCCCAAGTTGGTAATTTGCGACTGGAACTGCAGTAGTTTATATAGAGAGAATAAATGAGTTTCATCTTAGCAGGACTCAGTTTCTTTAGTTAAACAGTGAAGAGACCAGAGAGGTTAGATCTGGACTGTGGCATCCTGCAGGGGGCGCTCTCCTCCTGCCCAGAGTCAGCAGGCCTCCGGCTCTCCTCCTCCCGCCCTGGAGTTCATCCCTTACCTCCGGACCGCTGAGGTCTTCAGCCTGGACCCCCTGGAGCCCGCCGACCCGCCGCCACCCAGGACAGGTCAGAAAAACATCAAAACTGTTTTAAACTGGACAGCAGCGGTAACTCTGGCTAAAATTTAAATATTTCTCAATTAAGATATTAAGACAACAAACGCAGGTTTGTAACAGTTATTCAGTTTATTCCTGCAATATTTACAGTGACTTTCCACAAACAATGACATTAAAAGTAGCAGTAATGTTTTTAGTTCTGAATCTGCTTTTTTTTTTTTTATATATTTCATTTTAAATCCTACAAGAGGAAAAATTCATCCTATTGTTTTTTAAATTTATGCATATTTTAAATTGTAAAAACAGAATTTAAACTGTAACTCAGGAACTCATTACTGTTTTAGCTGGACAGAGGTAGCTCTATGGGACCTGGCTATGTCATTTACCCAGAATGCATTGCAATGCAATCATTGCGATGTGACACTATTTTATTTAAATGTGTGAAAACCAAACAACTTTACTGTATTGTTTTTACATCTAAAATGAATATTTCTCAAATTTTATTGTTACAACTAATCATGGATCCCCTTAAAACTAAAACTGACATTAAAATATACATTTTAAGGCTAAAAACGAACCAGAAATGTGTTCATTTTAAAATATCAGTTTTTATTCAGAAGTCTTCAGTGGATTGTATTATATCGTTTTTATATTATTTTATTGTTTTACTGTTAACTTTTCATTGTAATCAGCTGATAAACATCCTTCTGGTTCTGTGAACTATCAATACCAGACCAGATCGTTTTGATCTGTTTTTGTATCAGTTCCTATCAAACAACAAAAACAATGCAAGAAATTCTAGAAAACATAATAAGAAAATAAAAACTCATCTTTCCAAAAGTAGATATTTATCTAAAATGAGGTGTTGTGTGACATTTGCAGTTTTTCAGCTGACATCATGAAAGTGGATCTGTAGGTTGTAACAGAGCGGTGTTGTTTTTCCTGTTCACCACCAGGGGGCAGCTTTCTGCACAACTGAAAGGTTTTAATCTCCCAAAATATAAAAGCAACTGGGTTTTATTTTGGAACAGATTAAACAGAACAGAAACTTTAGAAATTAGTTTCAGATTATATGAATGAGCTTTTTAAGCCTAAGCTTTTTCTGTAACCTGGGTCAACAGAACCTAACAGAGGGTCAGGAGGTCCAATTTGTCTGTTTTTGGTGAGTTATTACCAACAGAACCTCGTCTCTCCTGGTCAGGCCCTCCTCCTCCTGAGGCCTCAGCTCCTCCTGGCTCCTTGCATCAAGACCCGCTGCTCCACCCAGAGATGCTGCCTGGCTCCCAGCGGCAGCAGGAGATCCTGAGAGGCCTGGCTCAGCTGCGGCAGGTAACCCAGACACACCTGCTGGCTCCCCATGAAGAACAGAACAAAACACACGCTGACCACTAAATCCCGGAAAACTATCAACACCCCATGAACTCTACAGATGTTGACTTAGCGCTACGCCGCACTTTTTAGGTCATGTAAAACGAGAAAGGAGATTCTGATAAGAGCATAAAAAGGTATAGAATATAAAAATAATAAACTAAACATATAATGTATATAACAATGTATGTTTAAGTAATTTTAGTCAGTTCAGTTTTGGGATATGAAGTTTTTTAAGCCATAATATTAATGTGAAATCAGTTCAGCTTTCTGTCATCGATTGATCGGTCCGGTCGGTACCATCCAGACTCCGGTAGTTTGGGCCTTATCGGAACCATCCAGCAGCTTGTTTCCCTCGGATCGGTTCAGCCAGCCGCTGTCTGTTTTTCAGGGTTTATTACAGAAGCAGAAGGAGCTGGAGACGGACCTGAAGCCCGTCCGGAACCGCCGGGACAACGAGCAGCGCGCGCTCTCCGCAGCTCACCGCACATGACCGGCGGTGGCGTCTGGAAGCTCCTCCCACTGCTGCTGATGCGACTTCCTGTTCTACCGGGACGGGAACCGCCTGAAGATAAACACTAACAGAAACCTGCTTCGGTTTGCTGTGGTTCTTTCATGGAGGGGAAAGTTTAAACCAGCGACTTTCCCTCAGTTCTGAAGGTTCTACCTCATTACAGTCGCTGTTAAAAAACGGTTTTGTCTCCCAGTTTCCTGCTGAACGACGAGCACCGAGTTTCTAAATGTTCCATTTTTATTTATTGTTAAAGTTATTTAAAGTTTGGTTATTAATAACTGATTAAAGATGTTTTAAAGCTGCAATGTTGACATGACAAAGTCTTGCTGCACTATGTATGGCAGACTGTTTTAGCATAAAATCCGTTTCACCTCACTTGAATTCCAGATCTCTCCAATTATATTCTGACTTGTAAAAATTATGTTACAATAAATTTGTATGAAAGTTTCAGTTCAGAATATCTACAATACATTGCTGGCTGTGAAACATAAATTACAATTTGTCAAAAATAAATTTCAAATATTTAAATTTTTATCCATACTAATCATAATGCTAATTATAATTCTTGATATTTTAAATGTTTTTTGAATGCAAATTATGACAAGGTAAAACTGCAACTTCAATTTTACCCTTTCAAAGCCACGTTTATGTCCAGTATGTTTGCTGGAAGAGAATAGATAGGAAATATGTTCCGTTAAAATGTAGTTGAAGATATCTTAAATTACTCATCTGAATGTGAAAGAAGCCATCTTAAATTTCCATTTTGTATAATACAATTTTAGCTGTTTCTGGTCAAAATTCATTCTTAGCTAGAGTACAGGTAATCAGGTGACACTGAGTTTATGTCAAAACGGCCTGCCATAACTGCACAGCCTAAGATGCCGGTGTTTAAAACCAGTTGTTTTTATTTTTGCCTCTCATAGAGGTTTTTTTTTTTTTTCTGAAGTTTTGAGGAAGAAAAATACAAAAACAGCCTGAGAACCAGGAGGAAGAATCTGGTCAGCTGCAAACATGAACACAGTTCAATGTTCACCTTCTTTTTAGGTGTGAATAAAATCTAAAATAAACTTTGTCTTCTGTTTTCCATCAAAGATAATAAAAATAAAACTTTAAAATGTTTAATCTTTTGAATGGTTCACAAGGGAACAACCTGAAATTCCATCCAAAATTCTCTGTTCAGAGAAAAACGATAAAGAACCAGGAAGAACTGTAACAGTTCAAGTCTCTTCACGTTTTGTTTTCTTTAGTTTAAAAACTCTTTGTAAATAAGATAGTTGAATGCAAATTAATAATCGTCTGCACCTACTTAACAAACACCTGCTCACTTTCCTCCAGAAATCAGAGGATTAAATGTTGTTTAGGGAGAATTTATTGGTGCTACGTTAACATACAGATTAATGAACCTAAAGTTGATCAACGATAAATTTATTAGCAACCATTTTGTTAAAAACCTGAGTATTCGCTTGCATTAAGAGCCAGCTTTCCATTACATAAATGTCTACCAGGGCCGGCCCAAGGCAGACGCAAACTAAGCAGCTGCTTAGCGCCACTGAGCTGCCCGTCAGTGGAGCTGGGTTTTTTAGTAATTTCTGTCATTATAATATATAATACACTGTAAAGATGGCAGCTCAGCAGACATGGAAGCTGGATTGTACAAAGTGATTGTAACTTGCCTTTCCAAATAAAAGATTAACTAAAAAAATATCCTGAAAAATGGCCATCATGCTGAAATTCAAGGGCTAATGGAAAATATAAACAACATATTTCCCTCTAAAATAGCCTGTTTAGAGTAAATATATATATATATATATTTAAATGTGCGTGGACAAATCATTCATCCTCAAGATGCTTCAACACTTTGAACAGAGGGAAAGGAAAAGGTTTTTCTGTTTTCATGGGTTTTTAATACAAAAACTTGTTATAGAAAAAAACAAAACATAAAAACTTATTTAAGTTAAAACCATTTGTTACAGATTTTCTCTGTTCAGCAACAGAACAGAAACAGCTCCCAGTGCACCAAAGCAAACATTCAGCACGGAAAACGACTTTTCATCCTCTGGTTTCAGGAAACCCCATGTCCTCCTGTGGTCTGAGTTTCCAGAGCAGCTCATGTCCAAACAATGAAAACATGAAAACTTTTGCTTATTTACAGGATGGAAAATATTTACATCTGCTCATTTATTTGCTTAGTGTTTCCTGAAATGATCCGGATTTATTCTGACTCTGTAAACAGTAAAGACTGAAACCTTCAAGTTGTTTAGTAATAATAATAATAATAATAATAATAATCTTTATTGTTTGAGTTCAATCCGTTTCCGGATCAACAGATCCGGTTCTCCTCTACATCCTGTTAAAACCTCCGCTGGGCCGGGCGCCTCGGTACGCGCTCCCGCCCGGACCTGCAGGGCCGTAGAACCCGCCCAGGAGGTCCACGCCCGGCTGCTGCAGGCCCCAGACCAGGGGGCTGGCCGTGGGAGCCAGGCCGCCGGGCCAGATGGGCGGGGCGCCCATGATGCCCTGCAGGGCCCCCAGCGGGCGCAGGGCTCCCAGTAACGGTCCGGTGTGGAAATGCTGGCCGTGGAACTGCGGTATCTGGGGGGCTTGAAGCAGGCCGACGCTCCGCTGCGGCGGCTGGCCGAACAGAGCCGGACCCGGCTGGTTCTGATCCCGGTACATCAAGACGGGGATCCGGGACTCTGCACTGCAGTGGGGAGCCGCTTCGGCGCCGACGGGCGGCTGCTGGTTGGACTGGGAGGATCTGCAGGAGAAAACATGACCAGGTGAAACCAGGAAATTTATTCTGATAAATAAAAACTATTATTGATTTATTGATTAATAACTGAAAAGCAAAAGCTGCCTGATAAATTTTTATAGAATCTGAACCAGGTGAAGCTCAAACTGCAGTGTGAGGATTTTATTCTGGGTGAATATTTACAAAAAGTTTTTTTATCTTCAGTGCAAAATGTTATTTTATATTTTTGGCTTAAACTGGTCTGTTCTCTAATCAAATTGACTTTTTTGATTCAGAAACTGCAGTTAATTAATTTATTAAATTAGTTAATCAATTCGTCTGATTAATCGTTTTAGCCAAAGTTGATTTGTTTTTTTATTTTAGATATTTAAAATGTCTTCCTCTTCCAGTTTTAACTTTTTAAAATAAATTCATCAATCAGAGAGAAGGAAACCGTCAGCATCTGTCCTGAGCTCTGCCACGTTTAGGTGTGACCTCTGACCTTTTTAACTTCATCTTTGTTTACGTCTGTCTCAACTATAGAATCTAACCCTGTGACCTCTGACCCCATCCGACCTGCACAGGAACCTGTATCTGACCTGGAGACGTCGCCCTCTTCAGGAGAGCCTGATGATCGGTCGGGTTCTTGGTCGAAGTCCGGCCCATTTGGGTCAGCTGATCGAGCAGCTGCTCTCTGATTGGGCAGTTCTGTGTGGTTCTGGGCCAAGTGTCCTTCTGTGGGAGTGGGCCGCCGTCTGTCCTCCGACCTCTTGTCCTCCAGCTGCATACCGGAGTGAATCAAGTCCAGCGTCGCCGTCACCGCCTTCCTGCCGGACGTGAACCGGACCGACTCCGGCGGTGCTGCCCGGTCCGTGAGCGGTGTGACGCGACCGCCCTCCACAGCAGCGGCAGGAAGGGCGGCGTCGTTTGACTCCACCTGCAGCTCCAGCAGCTGCTGCTGCTGCAGCCGCAGCTGCCGCAGCTGCTTCAGGCGCTCCGCCCGCATCTCCTTGATGGCCTGCTGCAGCACCTCCATGTCTCTGCTGGTCGCCACGGAAACACGCTCGCTGCCGGCGTCCGGAGCCGACTGGTCGGCGGCGAGGGGCCAGGCGGGCAGGACGCCGGGCGACTGGTTGCTGTCGGCAACGGGGTGGAGGCGATCGGCGGCGCTGGACGGAGACTGTTGGCCGAGACCTGAAGACGGAGCAGAACAACGAAGGTCAGGAGCATCAAACTGAAGGTCCGCGGGCCAAATCCGGTCCGCCGGAGCTTCTCTAGAGAAATAAATCAATGAATCAAAATGATATGATGAAGCAAAACGAGGCTAATAATCTCAATTTGGATGATTTATTGTTTTTTTCTTTTCTCTCTTTCCACCAGAAACTGGATGGTAAAAGTTTTCAGTTTGGTTTTTGGGCTCAATTAGCTCATTTCTACAGAGATTTCATAACTCATATCATTTGTCGTTTCTGCTTGTTGATTTAATTTGGATATTTAAATTGTCTTCCAGTTTCAGAGTTAAATGTTCGTTAGAATTTGAAGTTTATTGATCTTATTGTTCTTTCATCAATATGCCAATATCATTACATACTAAAATGGTCTCAAAACATCAGACCTGCTCTATAAATAGAGCCATCTAGCTAACAGCTGTGTCCTAAAATATCACTTTATCAATCAAATCAATCAACAACAACAGCTAATCAACAGATCCTTGCATTTTTTCGCACTATACATAATGATGAGTTTATTGCAATTGCCACAAAAATGATCAAAGACAATGTGATGATGGGATGCTAACTCCAACCTGCAGGTGGCAGTATTTCTTCTACTCTGCTGCCTCAGTCTGGTTTCAAGTTTTAGTTCATGATCAATGTGATTTACAGACATTTATTAACCGTCAAAACATTCTGGCAACACCTGAATGTTTTTAAGGACATACGCGTTGCTGCTGTGGCCCAAAGTGAAAATGAGTTTGACCCCCTGCTTTAAAGTGAGATAAATATTTACACAGCTCTCTAATACCTGACAAGCTGCGTTTCCATTATACATGTGTGCAAAACTTTGTTGATACTCCACTGATGTTGCAATTTCTCAATGGTGGTGCTTCCATTAAATAAGAATTTCAAAGAAAATCACATGTGAACAAGTTTGTTTGCATCATAAGTCATTAAGAAACATGTTGGAAAATGTCAACTTTAGTCTTGTTATGATTTTATTCTCAATTTAAACAAATAAATATAATACTCCATTGTAGAGTTGATCTGAATTCAAAGTTCAAATAAATAAAAGCTGTTAAACAAGATGGCCGCTCTGACATCACTGAACTACGGAAATCCAAGGAGCGCAAAAATCCAGATTTTCCTACAATTAATCCTTCCAAAACCAATAATTCAATTCATTGATAAAGTTGATTTATACCCATGTCAAAGCGTGGCTAGAATAAAGTTTTAGGTTTGGAGCAGCAGGAAATGACCTTTGGGAGCAGGAAACGACCTTTGGGAGAAGGATCCGACCTTTAGGAGTGAGCAGATCCTCCAGGAACAACTGCTTGTCCTTGACGCTGAGACAGCCAACCAGCCGGCTGAAGCTGCGCTCGATTTCTTCCATCCCGGCCACGATGATCCCCCCGTTGGAGTAGACAGGAAACTTATCGAAGGAGTGCTCTGAGTTTAGAAATGAAATTTTAAAAAATCACTGACATTTCATACCGGATCCTGAGGTTTGGAGAAAATCTGGCTTCTGTGAAACTTCCAGAAACCTAAAATCTGATGGTGCTCAGTTGCATCTTTGCAAATAATCAAAACATTTCTCAAAAGTTCTGAAATTGCTACTTGGTTAAAGTTTTCTCCACTAAATCATCAGTGTTATTTGCTTTGTGAGTCAGGTCACTGGGATGGAGAAGATCATCACACTAAACTTATTTCCTTATCTTGAATTATATGACACTATTTATATTTTTAAATCAAGTTTAAATTCAAATTATATTTGCCCTTTAAATATTACAACCCTTAAGCACCAATTTAATTGTGACATAGTTTACATGTGTTTGTTTAATTTCGTTTCTAGGTTTCCTGTTTTCAATAAAGTTATTGAAGAAAAATACAAATAAGAACATAAATATCAACACCAATCTACCTGAAAAAATTGTAATAGTAAAGTTTCAACACAGAACTGGAGTCGCCAAGTGTGCTAAATCCTTTCAAAGTTAGCTAAAGTGCTAAATTAGCTCCACTACTAGCGCATTAGCTGAAGCCTGCTGGATATAAAGCAACTGTAATGATATGAAATCTTCACTGAAACAACAGAACAGTCAGTTGAAGCTGGTTAATGCCCTTTTGTATTTTTTAAAACCATTTTACTTAATTTATAACTCGAGAAAAACATTTAATGTTCTTTTAAAAATAAAAAAAGTAGTGTACTGCAGTAAAAATACAGTAGTGAGAGCGGCTGCCGTACCAGTGAGGTAGACCGTGTGTCGGAACTGCGTGTATCGGGCCTGGAGCTCAGTGAAGCAGTCCAGATCCGGCGACTGATGGTTTGTCATGTCACAGTGATGATACGGCAGGAACTCTACGATCTGCCGCTTCTGGTACGCCGAGAGCAGATCCAGCAGGTTGGCTGCGTCCCTCCGGAACCTGAACAGACAAACATCAAAACTTGGGGTTAAAGCAGCTGCAACATCTCCAAACATGACCTGAGGGTCATCGAATCTGAAATCTTTCAGCAGAAGCAGAGCAACACAAATTTCTTTTCCTCCATTTGGCTTTCAACTGCTTCTATAAACAACCCAAGCGCAATAAATTAATGTTTTTTGGTGTGGAAAGTGAGCCGTTTCAAAAATCTCTTGAATGTTGAGTCACAACTCACTGAGCTGTTACCTAGCAACCACAGCAGAGTTCCGCCTGTTACCTAGCAACCACAGCAGAGTTCCGCCCGTTGCCTAGCAACCACAGCAGTTCCGCCTGTTACCTAGCAACCACAGCAGAGTTCCGCCCGTTGCCTAGCAACCACAGCAGTTCCGCCTGTTACCTAGCAACCACAGCAGAGTTCCAGCACTTTGATGAGATGGTTTTACCTCTTTATGTGCTGCACAACGGCTGCTGGAAAAGACAAGTATTTTCTTGTTGACTTACTACGTTTTAGTTGGCTATGCAGGAAACTCTACGGTTGTATAATTTCAGTCATTTTCACGTATGAGTGTAAACATAGAGTTGGGGGCGTGGGCAGACTGAGCAGACTAATATCTCATTGTCTCGGAATGATTTTGTGCAAAAAATGTGGTGCAGATATTTTGTTTAACTATAAGACTGATGCTAACCTGTTCAAGGAAGCATAATAGGTCTCCTTTAGAGGTTGGAGTCAAATAATCAGTGTCTGAGGTGTAGTCATTCTGAAAGCTACACCTTAAGTTATATTGTGTACCTGGCTTGCTCTTTCAGCTTTTTGTGGGTTTTGCAGTGGATCTTCCACCTCCAGAGACTTTCTGGAGAGCTGTGCTTCTCCAGGAGCATCAGGAGAGCAGCCAGTCGGTCTGCAGTAAAACACATCAGCGCTTGTTACGGCACATGGAAACGACACAAAAACAAAACCGATTCTGATTCTCTACGTACTGTGAGTGATGACGTCCGGGTTGAGGACCAGCTCATCGGAGACGATGCAGCCTCCGGAGACAAACAGCTCGATGCAGCTGCTGTTCTTGATGTCGTCCAGCGAGTCGATGCCCACAAACACCACAGAGGAGTGTCGCTTTAAGGACATGAGGCCTGGAATCTGACATGGACACCAGGCATGGTTACTTCACTGTTTACATCAGCTGCACATGGAAACTACAGCTCTACTAGAGTTAGTAGACATGCCTAGATGCTTGTTAGCTAGATGCACCTAATCACACCTACTAACTCTAGCTAACTAGCTTGTTAGCGAGCTAACAACTAGCTAAAATCAAATTTTATTTGTATAGCACATTTCAGCAGCAAGGCATTTCAAAGTGCTTTACATAATAAACACAAAAACACAAAGTCATGCTAGTGTTAGCTAGTTAGCTAACACTAACTAGCTAACAGACGTGAGTAGCTGCAGCCAGCTAGTTGCATCTACTCACGTCTAACTCTAGCTAGCAAGCTGCATGCAACTCTATTTTTGAGGCACCTGATGAACGTGTCCAGCGATGTCCTGGTTCTTGATGATGACCAGCAGGCCGTTCTCTGTGTTGTCCTGGTGCAGGAAGTCCGCCGGACTCTGATGCACGTTGCCCAGGCTCACCAGATATTCCTGCAGGTCAACAACACATAAATCACGAGTGTCAAACTCGAGGTCCGAGGCCTAAATCCGGCCCGCCGCTGCCTTTGGTGTGGCTCTTTCAATATCATCTTCAAGATAAAGATTGAGTGCTTAAGTATTTAATCAAAGCCATTTTTATCTGTATTTGTGAAAATATGTTCAAAGTGAAGAACTTACTACAGAGTCAGCTATTTGTTAATGTTTTAAATAGAGACGCAGCGATTCAATGTAATATTTCTATCAGTTTATTTTTTATTGGCTGTTATATTCCTCACTTCACTGACTGAATAATTTAAAGTTGTTTTCACATGTCTGACCAAGATTGTGAAACTATTTGTCGTTTCTGTTTGTTTAGTTTCTGTATTTAAAATGTCTTCCAGTTCCTGTTAAATGTTTGTTAGAATTTAAAGTTTCAATGTATTATTGTGCCGTTACCACTATATTACTAGAAAATGATCTCAAAACAACAATATTACTGTTTATCATAATAACTTCTGGGGCGGTTTGTTGTCCAGCAGAATTTGGTGGGCCTCCCAGCTTACCTTGACCTCCTTGCAGACCGGGTCATCCGGTTCTGGGCAGTGGACGTAGAACTGCGGCGTCTTCTTCTTGATGTCCTTCAGGATCTTCGCCAGGTTGTGTAAGACGTTCGGCTCCAGCTGGTCGATCACAGAGCTGATGTGTGTAGTCGATGGGACGGGTGCCGCGCCGGGCTCCAGAACCGAGGCGGAGGCGCGGTTCGGACTGGCGACCTGTGGATGCTGGGTTTCAGAACCAGATCCAAGTCTTGACACGGTTATGGTGCAGTCCGCGCCCGTCAGAGTCTCTCCGCCTTTCTCTGCAGGTGAGCAGAGCACGGTCCGACCCGCGGCGCCGTCCTGAGACTGAGCCGCACGGCCCCAGGCGGCCCCAGAACCAGAGGTTGGGTCACAATCAGAGAACTGTTCGGTAGCCGCGGTCCGACCCGCCGAAGCCTTCCCTGCTCTGACGCTGGCCACGAAGTCGCTGACGGTGTTGGCCAGTGTGGCGTCGACAGGAATCCCGACACCCGCCGCGGCGCCGCGGTCCTCGCTCGCCGCCAGCAGGCTGACGATGCTGTCGTGCAGCGAGGCGACGTAGTCGGCGACCGGAGGGCAGGGGTTGTAGAAGGAGACGTAGGGCGAGAACTGCGGCAGCGACGCGAACGGCGGCAGCGGTGCCGGCGGCGGCAGGAGGCTGTAGTTGACGCCTTCATCCTGCAGGAGGAGCTGCAGGTCGGAGAAAAACTCTGTCAGGTTTTTGTCCACGACGCTGTCCAGGTCTCTGACCGGACGGCTAAACGAGGCGCCGTCGGGTTCCTTCGGTTCTGATTGGTTCTTCTCAGCGACCTCCTCATATCCCTCCTCTTCTTCTTCTTCTTCTGCTGCCTTTACGTTCACCAGTGTTGCTGCCTCTCCCTCCGATTCCTCCACTCGTTGAGATTTAGACGGGGAAGATTTTATCCTCAGAGGCAGAACCGAGAACGGATCCGTCTCTGCAGGAACCGATGCTGGCTCCGTTTTAACTTCCTTCTGCTGGACCTTCAGCTCGGTTTTACTCGACTCTCCTGAAGGCAAGTTTACAATTAGTGGCATCACTTAAAAAAAGTATTCAACGAAAACAAACTTAAGTCAGTTTTGCGAGACAGAACACAAAGTGAAGGGAAATTACACATAGTTTTCTTTCTCTTTGTTAAAAATAGTCCACAAACTGTCACCATTGCTTCTTCCAAGTCGGCCATGTTTGTTTATGCCAAACCAACATTTCATCTCAAGAGATTTTGCGAGATTTCCCGTCTGACTTTTAAATGTTGGTGAGTGAAATCGGTTGTGTGTGTGACTCGATAAAACACTGCAAAATCACACAATTTGACCAGGTATTTTTCGTCCAGTTTCAAGTGCAAATATCTTAGTTTTGTCTTATTTCAAGTTTATTAACTTTCAAGTAACTTTTCAGCAAAATACAAGAGCTTGTTTTGAGTAAAGAATTCCTTAATATGGATTTTAAAAAGTCCTAATTCCAGTTAAAACATGTTGAAATAAATAAAATAATCTGCCTAATCTGTACCAGTAATTTTTAAAAATCAAATAGTAAGGAATTATTGCCATATGCTAAGCTCCAATATCTTGTTGAAAAGTTATTTGAAAGTTAGTTTTGTCTTATTTTAAGTGTACTAACATATTTGCACTAGAAATTAGACAAAAAATGCTTGGTAAAATGTTGTGATTTTGCAGTGTAGCAGTCATGTTTCTGGATTCTGGGAGGAATAAATCAATAATTGCCATAAAATATAAAACACCTGGAATATAAAAAATATAAAACTGGATGAAGCAGGAAAGATCACATCAGTTGTTTGCAGTATTTCAAATATATAAAACAAAAAGCTAATCAATAATTATTGATATTGACTGATTCTAGTTCAGAATTACTTTCTTGATCCTAATGATTTTAATGAGATGCTTATCCTCCTGACCCTAAAATAAACTGCTCCACGGTGCAGGTCAAAGGTCAAGTTAAATAATTTACTTCCCAATAGGAACAGAACAGTTCTGTCCTGGAGGTTCTGGACGGGGTAAAGATGGATCAGCAGCTGAGCCGAGCTCAGGTTGCAGAATCTTACCTGGAAACTCCTCGGGGGAAACCTGCAGCTCGTTAGGCGGCTTCACTTCGTTAGCAGGCAGACGCCGCAGGGAGGACGGCGGCGGCTTGGTCTCAGGTGACGGTGAGCGGGCGGGGGAAGGGCGAGGGCTGGGCAGCGGCGAGGGGCAGGTGAGCGGAGACGAGGGCGGGCTGGGGTCCGGGGACGGGCACTGGGACGGCGACGGCGGCGGACTGGGGTCGGGGGAGGGGCACTGGGACGGAGAGGGCGGCAGGCTGGGGACAGGCGACGAGCACTGGAAGGGGGAGGGAGGAGGCGTGGCCTCGGGGGACGGGTAGGACGGAGGGGGGCTGCGCTCCGGAGACGGGGCGGGGCTCCTCCTGGGTAACTTGGTCGTCACGGTGACGCCGGTGGCCGAGTCGTGGTGCTGGAAACGCGGGTCCTGCGGGAGGCTCCTGTCCCGCTGTGAGTATCGCTCCGAAGAGAGACCTGCAGGGAGAAACCAGACGAAATGTTTCTGCTGCTTCACATCGCAGTTTGTTTGATTTAACATTTGTATCCTGTTCTGATTTCTGATTGGCTGTTGCCATGCCTACCTAATTCAGGTTGAATATCAGCTGCCTTTCACTTAATACATCTATAAAAAGTTATTTCCATTCAGGGTTAAAACTAACTTGTCTTTTATGCAAGGAATATGAGCTTAAGTAAGTCAATAATTTTTAATATTGATTAGTTTCATTGTTTTCGCTGTGTGGACGAGGAGAAACAACTGCTTGGTCCTGAATCAGAGGAAATCCCCGGTGGGCCGAGGCTGATCTGCAGCAGATGTTCAGCCGCGTCGCTGAGCGAACCGACCTGTGATGGGAATCAGGACCCACGGGATCTCCCACTCCTCCTCCTGCTCTTCATTAGCCGCCGCTTTCCTCCCTAGCCTTCCTCCTCCTCTTCCTCCGTGGTGGTTCGGCTCCCCGCTGTGCGAACCAGGACTGAAGCCCTCCAGGCTGCTGACGCTGCCTGCCGTCTGCTCCTGCACACACACACACACACACACACACACACACACGTTGTTTTCTGTCCTCGTTCAAACCTTTGACTAACAGAGATTACCGAAGAGTTCAAGTCTAAAAATAATCCCCTCAATTAAACCGAGTCCAACATCTTTTTGTTGCAATATGAAGCATATTTTCTGTGCAATACTAATAATAAAAATCAAAGCACGAAATTTCTGGTCAATCCAACCAAATCCTGGGCAGAGCATCGTCAGTCAGAGGCTTCTTCAGATTCGCTGTAACACAGACTGCTACAGGAGAAGTTTCCCTCCTACCTCCATCACCATCTCTGAAGAATTCAAATTAATATGAGTAACAAGAACATTTAATTTTCCCTTGGGACCAATAAAGTAGATTTGAATTTGAACTGAAAACTTTATTATCTGTGTGAGCAAAAACTCAACTGTACTTCACCGATTGGTTTCATAACTGGATAATAATCAATAATTAAAACTGAATCTTTTTAAAAGACTGAACTGAACTCCCAACACACTGCAAAAACACTAAATTGTCACAAAAATGTGACTTATAATCCAGAGCGACTTATATATGTATTTTCCTGATTTATTATGCATTTTACGGCTGGGGCGACTTTAGTTCAGAAAATACGGTAACTTTTCTGCCAGATGTAAGAGCTTGATTTAATGTTAACAAAAAAAACTGGTTTCCTGGCAGATTATTTCACTTATAACATTTCAAAATAATTTGAAAATGGGGGATTTTTTGTAATTTTTTTTTCATACTGAACCAAGACTTCAAGTCCAAGACCCTGTTGTTTCAGTGGTTCTTGGTGCAGCGCCCCCACAGGAGTTAAACAGGTTGCTCAAAGGGTCCGATTGGTTCGACCTTTGCATTAATAAGAAATCCCCCCACTCCAGTTATTGTTTGGTATTGAAGCCCAGTTAGCTTAGCAGACCAGATGCATCACAGCTGAGCTCTTTTTTTCTAACAAATCCAGATTGTATTCCGTTTTTAGTCACAGATTTCTGCCTGAAATTTTCATTTCTGAAACCATAAATGATGATGATTCACCTCCAGCTCGTCCTGCTTCCTCAGGTCAATGTCACAGTTAGTGGGCAGGCCCAGCTTCATGGCCAGCCGACCGAACGGACTCGACTCCTTCAGTCCGTCCTCTGTCGCCTCAGAGGGGCTCTGATTAGCAGCATTAACGAGTCCTGCCGTGAAAACGCATTAAAATACTGTCAACATCACCGTACCAGGCCAATATCATGCCCTAAATATTAGGTTTTCATTAATCCAGACGCTTTCAGATAAGAAACACAAAGTCACTGAACACAGACAAGAAGTAAAAGGTTCTGTCACCTTTCAGCTGTCTGAGAAATTTAACAGTTACTTCAGATCCGTCTTCCCTCAGATCCACGTCCTTCAAACCCAACGAGGTGATGATAGATGCAAAAGAGGTTTTGTTTCCTCCAACTGAAAGAAAACAATGGGCAGAAAACAAATAGATACAGAAAACAATAAACAAACTGTCAGGATGGTTGGATCGTCATAAAACAAAGGAAAACTATTAAAAAGTATTAAAATGACAAACTTTATTTTAGTTTTAGGAACAATTTCCTGTATTATAGCTGAAAAGCACCAAGTTGGTCTAAAACTGATTAAGCTGCAGGTGATAAATAACTAATGATTATTCTAGTAATCAATCAGTATGATTAATCAGGTAAAAAATGTAAAATCTGGCACATTCTGCAGATTTCTCATTTAACAACTGGAGCTTATTTTATTTAAAATCAAAAATTCATAAAAATAAACAAAAAATTATTTTATTACCTAAAATGCAATAATATTGCAAGTCTTGATTACGACACATAAAATCAGAGCGATACCAGTTTATGTGCTGCAGAAGAAAAAGCTGTAAGATTCATGAAACTGTAAGTTCGGTTCACCTGGAATCCTGTCGGCTCTTCCTGTTTCAAGAGACGCCTTGAAGTATTTTAACGTTCTCTCCGCCGTCTTCTGATCCATCTTCCTCTTCGACGCCTTCAAACCATCGACATCCTCCCTCCTCACTTCTGCCTCTGCGTTTTTCTTACAGGTCAGAATCTGGTTCAACAGCTGCTGCACCTGTTCAACAATCAACAAACAACAACAAAAAACATTTTTCCTTAAAGAAAATCCAAACGTTTTCAAACTTTTTCAGCTCCACACTTTGGAGAACGGTAACAACGTTTTCCAAATTTAGGCTTTTAAAGAAACGTTAGATGGAAATTTATTACGAAACTGTGCAGTTTGAATATTAAACAATGTCAAGGACTTTATACAGAAATCAAGCACCTTCCAAACCTTTCTAAATTAAATTCAAGACTTTCAAGGATTTCAAGCACCTGTACAAACCCTGAAAGCAACAAATCCCAGAGACGATCAAGCTCTCGCTGTCATACATAGTCTGTGATCTGTGCCACTGAACCGCCATCTTGGTAGGCAAGCTCAGCGCAAAGCACAGATGAATCATAGCTTCCAGACCAACAAAAAGAAAGTAGAGTAGTGAAAATCCTGTAACCGAGTATTAGTTCTAAGGTACTTATGTTTTTTATAACCTATATAGGTCCAAGGCAAGAGCTAGTTCTAAGCTTGTGGCTTGTTTATCGTTGTCATAGCAACTGTCATTGCAGTTAGTTATGAATACCTACTAAGATAGCTGTCTTCATACATAGCTGCTACAAAGTCCCTGCAAATGTGACGTCACATGAGAACTATGCACTTTTTAATTGTCTGACGGTTATTTCACCTTATGAGCATTGCGTCCCGCCGCTGCGTCTGTTGGGCCTCCGTTGCTCCTGGGCGTTTTCTCCGGCGCTGGCTCAGGTCCGAGGAGCGCCTCCACCGCCTGCCTGGCGCGCGCTGCCGACAGCATGTAGGCGGTGGGGTTGGCCAGGTAGGATCGCAGGTAGCTGTCCGTGTTGGGCCGGTGGTAGGGCGGGCAGGGCTTGGTCTCCTCGTCCAGAACCGAGTCGTACTCGGTTATGGGACACGGCTGGACCTGCAAACACATCCAGTTTCAGAAACGGGTCTAAAAACGAGCGGATAAGAGGCTTTTTAGAGACGATGGAGCGTACGCTGCCGGCGGTCACGCCGCTGAGGTATTCACGCATCTGCAGCTCCACACCAGCAGAGAGGTTGGCCGGCGGGTTGGCTCGGGTTTTCACCAGGGAGTGGTGCAGAGCTGGCAGGAAGTGGGACAGGTGCAGCATCGGCAAGGCACAGGATGGCAAACTGTCCTGGGAGGAGGAAAACCGTGACACTGCAGGAAAAGAGAGTTACAAAGAAACATTTTGCTTTTATTTTCACAGTATGCAAACAATTCATCAATTTAATTATCAATTAATGGTTAATTTGATTAAAATTAGCTGCATTCAATTAATTAGTAATGTTTCATCTAAGCTAGGGGTGTCAAAGTCAAATACGCCGAGGGCCAAAAATACAAATTTGCTACAAGCCGAGGGCCGGACTGGTTCAATGTTTATTAAAATATATTGAAATGATTGCACATAGCTTATTAAACCAGGACCTAACACAGTGTATATTATTTAATAATTAAAATAATAAAGCAATATTTTGTTATGGCTCTGTCAGTAACCTCAAGGGAAACATCTTCAACAGCCAAACAGCAGAAAATTAAATTGTTTTGAAAAACAAAATGTTTCTTAATATCAAGATAAATACATCAATTAAAGTGCTTTAAAAACTGAAAATGCATTATTGTGCTGCTCTATGATCTCTATATATAGATCTATATAGACATACATATATATATATAGATAGATATATATCTATATATATAGATTGAGAGAGAGAGAGCATAGATGGATAGATCGATATGATTATGTACATATATATATTGTGTACACATATATATATATATATATATATATATATATATATATATATATATATATATATATATATATATATATGTATATATATATATATATATATATATATATATATATATATATATAATTACATTATATATATACATAATATACACATTATATATATATATACATATATGATGTATTACATATATATATACATTAATATATATACATATATATATATACATTATATAAATATATAATATATACATATATCATATATACATATATATATATATTATATATATAATATACATATATATTACATCTTATATGTAGATATAGTTTAACTATATTTATGTATCTATATATGTATGTATATATATAGTTTTCAAAAATGTTTCCAATTAGTATCGGTTTAATTTCTAAAATGCTGTTTTTGTTCCACATTGTTTACATTTTCATTTGCCAAATCTCCCTTTAATTAATAAATTTGGTTTTCTTGTTTTCTGTTTAGAGTTAGAAATAAAATGTTCCAATAGATGAACATGAGCTCTGATGTTGTTGAACGTGGGGGAAGCCGGAGCGCCCGGAGTGAACCCACAGCTACACGGGGAGACATTTCCCCCCGTGCAGTCCTGGCTTTTAATATTAAAATGTCCAATTAACAACAACAGAAGCTCTTTCTCCAATTACTGCCAACCAGCCAATCCACACGTGGCTTTTAATCCTAATATACTGGAGACAAAACTCGATGTCTATGCTGGATGGACTTTACATCGACCTTTGAACCTGCGCAGAAGTGATGGAGATAAAGCCTTTCTGAATCGCCTCCACAGAGAAAGCTTTTTCATGGGGCTCTCCTCTTGCTCACAGATATCGTCCTGCTCAGCTGACTCCTCTGCTGCTGGAGTCGCTGATTCCTGGGTTGATGTTTGGGTCACATCTTGGTTCAGTGTAACCTTTGTCTGCAGAGGGGATGTTCTCTGGTTTTCCATCAGATCACTCCCCGTCTGTGGAAACTGCAGGAACAATACCGTTACATCTTCTGTAACGCTGCCAGGTTTTGTCTCCATTTGCTCTGTCTGGGTGATCTCTGGTGCTATTTCTGAATCAGGTTTTGGTATTTTAGTGTCTTCGATCAGGTTTTTATCTGTCTCCATTGGGATTACAACAGCTTCCAGTTCAGCTCTCTTTGCCATCTTCCTCTTTTTCCTACATTTGGATTTAGTCAATTCTTCTGCAGTGATCTGTTGAACTTCAGTGATCACTTCTTCTTCTGTTTGAATCTCATTTGTAACGGAGGCTGTCTGATCCCCACCTGTTTCTACTGTAGAAACATCTTCATGTTCACTGTTTTCTCCAGAACTATTTTCCTCACTGGCAGCTTTAAATTCAGATGCAGCTTTAATTGCGCCTTTCTCTTGTTCTTCCGTTTGAGTTCTTTGATGGTTTTCTGTCTCTTGTGGTCTTCATTCTTGGGTCTCAGAATGATTCTTCTGCAGGGATCTGTTGAACTTTGGCGATCTCTGTTTCAACCATATGACTGTAAGTTTTGATGGCAGCTGTCTGATCCCAAACTGTTTCTACTGTAGAAACTACTTGATCAGTGTTGTCTGCAGAAACTTCATCTGAGTTGAGGGTCTCCAGCTCAGAGGCAGCTTTAATCGCTGCCTTTCTCTTGTTCTTCCGTTTGGAGTTCTTTGATGGTTTTCTCTGATCTTGCTGTTCCTCTGTTTGTTGGTTTTCAGAGACTGATTCTTCTGCAATGATCTGTTGAACTTTAGTGATCACTTCTTCTTTTGTTTCTATCTCATTTGTACCGGAGGCTGTCTGATCCCCAACTGTTGTAGAAACATCTTCATGTTCACTGTTTTGTACAGAAACTTCATCTTTGTTGAGGGTCTCCAGCTCAGATGCAGCTTTAATCGCTGCCTTTCTCTTGTTCTTCCGTTTAGAGTTCTTCGAAGGCTTTTTCTGATCTTGCTGATCCCCAGTTGGTCGTGTGGTGGAGACCGTTTCTTCTTCGATCGCTTCCCCTGGTTTACCAACTGCTTCATTTGGGTGACTCTGATTTGTGATGGTAGCTGTCTGATCCCCAACTGTTTCTGGCACTGAAACTGCTTCCTGCTCACTGCTTGCTGCAGAAACCGTGTCATTATCAAAGGTTTCCAAGTCAGAAGCAGGTTTCTTTGCCGACTCTGTTCTGTTCTTACCTGCCGATCTCTTGCACAGCTCGGTCTGCCGATCCTGATGCCCATTCAGGTCAGCCCTCTGTGTTTCAGAGGGCTGACCTCTTAGCAATAAAAATAACTCAGTTTGCGTAGAAATAGTTTGATAGACTGGTTTCAGGTGACATCTGGTTTCCAACACATCTATCTCAGTTTGCGTAGAAATCGTTTGAGGGACTGGCTTTAACTGATCGCTGGTTTCCTGTACGTCTGTCTCTGTTTGTACCTCAGCAGATCGGTAATGGACTGTTTTTGGGCGGTCTTGTGTGTCTGTCTGGGTTTGAACCGAAACCATTGAAGTCTTTCTTCGTCTTCTCTCTGACAGTATTTTCCTCGTCAGATCTGTCTGTTGTTTCAGTTTAGCATTTAGCTTCTGATTTATGTCAAACATCTCATCAAGCTGCTTCATCAGGTACTTCTGTACTTCAATATGTTCCAGTTCAGACTCTGTAGATTTTGCAAGACACGCACACTTTGGTTGACTTGCTGTTGGACAGTCTCCATGAACCTCTTCTGCTGTTGGATTACCAGGAACCTCAGTTAAAGTCTCTGTTTCGATGTTTTCCTGTGGCGTACCCGTAGATGGACATTTGTCCCCTTTTTCTTCCAGTGTCTCCTGTGGTTTGAAGACGGATTGCTTTTTGGCGACCAGCTGTGTTGTAGAAATCACCGTGTTGTCAGAATAACTTCCCTCTTTCAGGCAAGCTCCCTCGTCACATTCCTGTGCCGGCATTGAAACATTTTGGGTTTCAATGTTCTCAGCAAAAAAGCTCACAGCTACGCGAAGCTCTGACTTAGGGAGCGTTTTCCAAAATGTCTTCTGACCGCTGCTGGGCAAAGCTGCCTGATGACTTTGTTTTTCCAGCAGAGGACCATTACTGATGTCACTGTTTTCAGTAAAAAATGAGAGATCTACGCAAGCATCTGACTCGGGGAAAGATTTCCACAACAGTGGCGTCTTCCTGATGCGTTTACTCTTTGATAACTGTTTGTCCCCTTTTTGAGCCACTTTCTTCAGTGAGTTGGAGATGTTTTCCTCATCGGCGACCAGCTGTGTCGTAGAAATCACTGTGTTGTCAGAATAACTTTCCTCTTTCAGTGAAGCTCCCTCGTCACATTCCTGTGCCGGCATTGAAAGATTTTGGGTTTCAATGTTCTCAGCAAAAAAGCTTACAGCTACGCAAAGCTCTGACTTGGGGAGCGTTTTCCAAAATGTCTTCTGACCGCTGCTGGGCAAAGCTGCCTGATGACTTTGTTTTTCCAGCAGAGGACCATTACTGATTCACCGTTTTCAGTAAAAAATGAGAGATCTACGCAAGCATCTGACTCGGGGAAAGATTTCCACAACAGTGGCGTCTTCCTGATGCGTTTACTCTTTGATAACTGTTTGTCTCCTTTTTGAGCCACTTCCTTCTGTGAGTTGGAGACGGATTGCTCTTTGGTGACCAGCTGTGTTGTAGAAATCACCGTGTTGTCAGAATAACTTTCCTCTTTCAGTGAAGCTGCCTCGTCACAGTCTTGTGCCGGCATTGAAAGATTTTGGGTTTCAATGTTCTCAGCAACAAAGCTCACATCTACGCGAGGCTCTGACTTGGGGAGCGTTTTCCAAAATGTCTTCTGACCGCTGCTGGGCAAAGCTGCCAGATGACTTTGTTTTTCCAGCAGAGGACCATTACTGATGTCACCGTTTTCAGTAAAAACCGAAAGATCTACGCAAGCATCTGACTCGGGGAAAGATTTCCACAACAGTGGCGTCTTCCTGATGCGTTTACTCTTTGATAACTGTTTGTCCCCTTTTTGAGCCACTTTCTTCAGTGAGTTGGAGATGTTTTGTTTTTCGGTGACCAGCTGTGTCGTAGAAATCACCGTGTTGTTATCTGAAATATCCTGGTCAACGGGAACATGTTCCTCTGACCAGTTTTTAAACGGCACCTGGTTCTTCTGGTTGGACTCACTGTCAGCTGGCTGCCTGTCCCCTTTTTGATCCACTGTCTCCAGTGGGTTGGTGACCGATTCATTTTCAGCCACCACTGAAGAGTCCTGCTGTTCGATGTTTTCAGCAGACATCTTAAACTTCTCAGGTGCCTGCAGCTCCAGCCAGACTGCAAATGACACCTTCTTCTTCTTGCGCTTGGGTGGCGTGGGTGGCTGTACTTCCCTTTCCACAATGTTGTCGGCTGCGACCTCTTCGACTCTCGGCTGGTTGGACTGCATTGTAACCTTTGCTTGACTCAGGTTGTAAACTAAAATCACTTCTCTAAAGATTCACGTTGAGTTTGATGGCAATCTCCAAAGATATGTGAACCAAACAAAGATGAAAATCTTACTGTGAACTGCTAAATAACTTCTCCAGACAAACGTATCGACAACGGCTGCTAACAGGTTGTGACGACAGTAGATCGATGTGAGGAGCTTTTAGAATCGCTGGTGATGTCAGAATTCTGCCTTTGGAGTCACATTGTGATGTCATAGTTTCAGAAAGTGTCAGTGGGCTTTTAAACTGTCACTGGTTTCCATAGTTACCAGTGACGTGCGGTCGGGGGAGGCGGGTGAGGCAGAGCCTCATCTGTTATAATGGAAAAATATGATAAAATAATTTATATTGCTGTTTTCACCCTGCCCACTTAATAATAGTATATTTTGAAAAAGCTTTCTAAGAGTATATATATATATATATATATATATATATATATATATATATATTATATATATATATATATATATATATATTATATATATATAATATATATAATATATATGTATATATATATATATATATATATATATATATATATATATATATATATATATATATATATATATATATGTATATACACATAGGATTTTAGACCCCCCCACACTCCCCGCGCCCCAGCCTCCAGGTTCTGTGTTACGGCTCTGTGTTTGGTTTCAGCGCAGCGCACAGATCTCCTCCTGAAAGCTACATAGAAAATAAAAGTTTAAATAATCCTGCCATATCATAATCTAAGACCTGTAATAAGCAAATTTAAGGCCAACTTATTGTCTAATGAATTTAAGTCTTTTTAATGATGTGCTGAAGCTTCAGTAGCAGGACACTGGACTTCTGCTTTCTTAAGGTTTCATACGAAGTCCAACTGCCTGACAGTTTCCGTCTATTCACACAGACGGAAATTAAACATCTAACTCCTCCCTCTCATTATTTTTACTCACTGAATGTGGAAACGTCTCTGGGCTCCAGGAAAACAAACAAGGCCTGAAGGCTCCTCTTCCAGTTCTCTCCTCTCTCTGAAAGCACAGAAACACTTATTAGCTCAGTCCTAGCTAACACTTATTAGCTTAGTCCTAGCTAACACTTATTAGCTCAGTCCTAGCTAACACTTATTAGCTTAGTCCTAGCTAACACTTATTAGCTTAGTCCCAGCTAACACTTATCAGCTCAGTGCTAGCTAACACCTATTAGCTCAGTGCTAGCTAACACTTATTAGCTCAGTTTGCCATCAGTC
Source organism: Poeciliopsis retropinna (assembly GCA_010277075.1). Lineage (NCBI taxonomy): Eukaryota > Metazoa > Chordata > Actinopteri > Cyprinodontiformes > Poeciliidae > Poeciliopsis > Poeciliopsis retropinna. The sequence goes on along the minus strand of VMRM01000004.1, from coordinate 1,253,504 downwards.
GATGTTTGTTTTATGCAGAAAGAGAAAAATATTCACACCTGTCAAAGTTGTTTCAAATTGTGTCAAAACCAACATAAACAAATCTAACTCCATCCATCTTCCCATCAATCCCTCTCCACAGCATGATGCTGCCACCACCATGTGTTCAGATAACATGCAGGGACTCGTTCACATCTTACCCGTCGGTGTGGCCATCTGAACGCTGGACAGCAGGAAGAGAAAACCTTTATCTGTGAGCGGATTCACCAGAACCTAAAGAGAAAAAAAAAATTGAATTTGAATTTTGCTTTTTAAGAGACAAAAGTGTTAAAATTACAAGAAATAAAAGTTTGAAATATCCCACTCTATGAAATCTATAAAAACAATGAACATTTTTCACTGCATTCTAATTTTTGAGTTTTACCCACCAGCTGTTTGGTCTCCAGCTCCCGCAGCAGCATCGTTACGTTAGTGGAGGACTGATTTCTGTCAATCACCTCCAGCAGACTGCAGTAATAGCCATCAGTCACAACTACACACACACACACACATTTAAAAACTCACTATAAACGAGAACAAACAGAGACGGAAATGAAGATTTAAACCATCAGCGGCGATTTGCTCACCTTCTTTGCTGCTGCTGTAGGTGTTAAAGGAGAAGACAGCAGAGGGAACCAGGTTGGTCACTTCATCCAACGTCATAACCGAGTCGACATCCAACTTCTCAGGTCTGAAGGAGGAACAGTTCTTCAGAAATGAGCGTGTTTAAATAAACTGCTACTGCACAATAACAAGATTTGTGGACAATAAATTGTGTGACAAGTTACTGCTTTAAACAATATCGATAGATGAATTTAAACTAATTTAAGAATAAAAATAATGGATTAATGGAGGTATGCCCACTCAAAGATTAAAAATAAAACTTGAGGGGTGTCCAATGTTTGCAGCGTTTCTCAAAATGGCGGCTTTACAAAGATACTAAAGGGGAGCGTCTCTATCGACTGTCCAATTTAAAATTAATGCACTTGTTTTCATTTATTATAAAGTTCACATGTGACGTCTGACAGCCATCTTGGTAGGTTTCCATAACTAACTGTCATGACAGTTGCTATGGAGTTGCTACGTTTTGTTGATATGTATTTCTTTTGCACATTGGTCAAGAGTGTCAATATTCAGTCTTTTTGTTGGACTCAAAGCCACTGGTCTTTTATGCTTTCCGCTGCACTTCCCTACCAAGATGGCGGTTCAGTAGCAAGGATCACTTCAGACTTGTGGAAACTATGCATCAATTTATTGTTTACTGCGACACGCTCAAAGATACATCCTAAAAGAACGAGCAAAACACTAAGTAACTAAATAAGGAATCAGAAAGTCTTTAGGTTTCTGATGCTGAGGGGAAAACTTGTTTCCTCTCCTGATCAGGTCAAAGGTCAGAAGGTGTTCTGTGTGGGACTCACAGTCTGAGGGGCAGAGAAGGAGCGGAGCTGGACTGAAGGGAGACCTGGAGCAGAACCCGCTCGTTTTTCACCAGATCTCCGGTCCACACGGTGAACTGAGCGCCCCCTGGAGGGAAGGAAGGAGGAAACGCCACGTGAGGTCGGGTTGAAGCTAAAGAGAAGAAAACAGCTGAGCTGAGTTTACCTTTGCTGCTCTCTGAGAACTGACTGCTGGACCTGAAAAACAGACATCATCAGACTGAGATTGTTTTTAAAATATAGCTAAAAATTATCTTTAGGATCATTAAGAATAAATTAACATACTTTATTATTTACATTTCAGTAGAGCCCACACAAAAAACAAACAACATAAGGCTTGGGCAGACAGGCGCCATGGGGGGCGCTGCCCTTTGGTTAGATGTGTAAAAACATAACTAAACTGCACCCAACAGATCTGCTATAGATGCTCCTCCCATCAATTATCTGCTTCTGAAACAGCTCAATAAAATCATTATTTTAGTAATCAATTATTCTGATGATTAATCTAAATATAAAAATAAAATAAAAATGGTACCACTTTACAATAAGGATCAGCTAATTAATAGCTCATATATGTTATTAATTCACCTCTAAGCACTTTATAAATCATTAAAAAAATGTTTATTAAGCATTAATTAAGAGTTGAGCTCTGGGAAGGAAATGGAATTTTTTTTATTTTAAATTGTTTATTTTCATTACAGAAAGTTGAGTGGAGAGAAAAAGTGAGTCTTACATATGTTTTTGTAATTTTGGTTTAATTATAGCTCAAACTGGTTTTTGTCTTTTAGCAGACAGCCATTTTTAGACTTTATATTCTCCAGTTAACGATCAATCGATTACTAAATTAGTTGATGATTATCTCAATAATTTATTCATCCCAATTAATTGTTTCAGTTTTTTGGGTTAGATGTGCTGAAAAAACAGATTTTAACCACAAATGAAGTGAAAACTGTACAGTGATCGATTCTCCACTTCAACATCCTGATAAATCAGAAACTCAAAAATCTAATTTTTGTCCCGACTCTATGAACACACCAAGTGTGAGTCAGTTACATTTTTAAAACTGATCATGACAGATACCTGACGGGCGCCACGGGTTTGACGGAGAGAGGTGCGTCTTTTCCTTTAAAGTGGAAGGAGACGACGGCGTACGGACACACCTGCCGCGGCCGCTCCCGCAGCTCGTCAAATAAATACTCGTAGAAGTATTGCTGCGGTTGGAACAAGTGGGAAGACACAAGGCGTTGCGATGAGACCACTGGCTGGTGATTGCAGCCAGGTACGAGCGGCTGAGCATTGTGGGAAGTCACCTGCGTGAGCTCGTAGGCGCGGAAGCAGCTGAGCGACGTGACCTTGCTGGCGTTCTTGGCGATGTGGCTGTCGAAGCGAGGCGTCGGGTCCTGGAGGATCTTCATGTTTTCGTAGATGCTTTTCACCTTTCCCTGAAACCCGAAACAGGCGCTGCACAACACTCAACACTGAAACAAATTGGCGCTGATGATGACGAGCATCACCTGGAAGCTGGCTTACCTTCATCACCTTGAGGATGAGGAGCTCCCCGGTCGTCCCAGGGGTCAAAGGTCTCGTCTGCAGCAGGTCCGAAAACCTCGACAGATACACGCCTGCAACAACAAGCTCATTCTGAACACCACACAAACTACCTGCTGGAAGTAAAAGGTCATCTATAAAACAATTTATAGGAAGAAAAAATTATTTTCATCACTTTGTCAGCGTATGTTTAGGGATTAACCTTTGACACCCTTCAGAACTCATTTTGACTCCTTTTCAGAATTAAAAATAAATAGGAAAAAAAGTTTTTACAAGCAGTTTAAAATGTCAGCATTTATACCTATAAAAAAACTAAAATAAAATTTAAAAAATTCAATAAAATAAATTTGGAAACCACAAATAAGATATACAATGTTTTTTCTTTGCATATTGACACTAGATAATTAAGCATTGGCTAATATTTAGTTTTCATCAAGACTTCTGCCCTAAGTCTTGATGTCCAAAGGGATGGACATTCAGATTTGAAAGAAATCCTGCAATTTAATGATAAGAAACATTTTAAAAATAACTAAAAATACTATCACTGGAAATATTGACAAATTTATTAGGCTACCATAAACTTAAATGTATACTTTTGATGGAAAAGAGACATTTTCTCCTCCCAATCTCTAGTTTCAGAGCAATGCCTGTCTTGTTTGATGCCTCTGATCAATATCACTGGTCAATAAGAAGCTAGTGAGTAACAAAAATCATTCAAATGACATAATCCCTATTTCTTTTTATTGGTTTAAACCCATAAATATATTATGTTCATTCCAGTAGACGTCAGGTCTGAGGGGGTTAATAGACATAAGATGATTATTATTATTACTATCAATTCAATTTTTATATTTTATTTTCTTTAAATAAAGAATAATGTGTAAAAAAGTAAAGAATATAAAAGGGAGGATTAAAAACGTTTATACTTCTGCTCCCTCTTTTTCAAACAAATGGTTATCTAAATATAATACATATTTTAAATTAATTAATGTCTCCTACCTTTATTCGGGTTTCCCAGCACCGTGTTTTTGCTCCGACCAACAGTTAGTCCCTTCTCACAGAGAACGGGCAGCTGCAAGAGTACAAAAAACAAAAACTTAAATAGACAATAGAAATAGCTGAATTTGTTCTCTTCATTATGAAAACATCGCTGCTTAATTGTCCTACCTTGACTGAATTAGTCACCAGGAAGCAGTAGCTCTCCTCCAGCTCCTTATCCGTCCTTCCATCTGCTTTCATCTCTCTCCGTTTTTCCACGAACTGAAACACAAACCACCATTTTTCCCAGCAGGTAAAAACCAAGGAACTAAAGCAATTGAGCACAAACTATTCTGAACTTTAACACGTTTATTTCTCTCCTTAAACATCCTGTGCACTTATCAACATAGGGCTGGACGATAACATCTCAGGATATAAGCATTTCATTTCAGTCCGTAATGATAATTATTGATTTGTTTTTTTGGGGGGGGGGTTTTGTCTTACATATCTGAAATACTGCTATACACAATATATTTGGAATATATTAACCAAATGTTATTAACCGCTCTTAGATTTATGAATATTGTAATGACAACATATATGGTGCAGCTTTAATTTGGTATATTTCAGCCCTTTCTATCAAGTCACCAGAGTTCAAGTCCATCATGTGTTCCTGTTACTAACAATTCAACTGATGCCTTTGTTTCTGCTGCACCAGGTGGGTTTTTTCAAGGCTTACATATGTTCAGGAAATCACTAAAATATTTGAACCAAAGCATCTGTTTTTAAGCTCATAACAAGCTTTTTGTTTCTAGTGAAGCAAAAAGCAACAAGAAGAAGCTCGTTGCTCACTTCCTTCTCCAGCAGCTCGCTGTGGACAAGCCGAGGGTTGCTGTAAGTGAAGCAACCTGAAGAGTTGCTGTCGATGTAGCCGGACGTCAGGATGGTCTTCATGTCCTCATACTCCCTGGACTCGGTGGAGACGAACTGGAACAGCGCTGAAGAAGAAGAAAGAAACATTGATTATGTTACTGACTAAAATGCAACAACAATCTTCAGTGAAAGCTGATCATTTGTTGCAAAGGACGCATCTGCAGCTATAAAATATTTCTACCATCATGAGAAAAACTCTGCTGTTTCTGCTGGACTGAACATCAAAACAGGGCGAGGCTGATCTGTGGATTACTTTTTGATTAACTGATTAACAATTAGATAGCAAAAGGTGATTAATAGGAGATTTTCTTTTTTTTTTTTTTTACAGAATTTAAATCAGTTGAAGCTAAAACTGTGTAGTTGTGTAGTTTTGTGTAGAACATATTTACGTTCAAAAGCTTTTTATTTTTATCTTAAATGGAAAATGTATATATTTTTGTACTGTATTTTTTGATTAGGGGTATATTTATTTTTACTTTACTATATTTGTAGTGTGCCCGCTAAAGCCAATAGCAGAAAACTGGTCTGGCTGAAAAAAATAAAATAAGCAAAACAATTTAGAAAATAAAAACAAATACAAAAACAAATTAAATGATGTAACTAAAAATATACATATAACTAAAACTTTAACAGTAAAAACTGAAATTATATATAAAAACCTGGTTTGGATCATTCTTTTGTCTTCCAGTAAGACCAAAAACATACATCACTTCAGGTGAAAGACCAAAGTGAACCTTTCTGACTGTTCATAACTCTCTGACTTGAATAACAGATAATTTATGAGGTAAACTGAAGATAAATGATGACGCCTAAAGGTCATCTAATCTGGGAAACCTTGAAAAATAAGGAGCAGCTTTGATTTCTCAAATGCAGCAATCACAAAGCAGACGCATGAATCATCGGGCAGGGTCGTAATATTAGTTTTTGTCTGCGAGCAAAATAAATAATAAATTTCCTTCAAGGTAAATAAAATTATCATGTCTTACATTGTTGATAGGAGTTACTTTAAACTCCTACTCCTATCAACAAAACTAGTTTCTCACATCCTTCCATGTGAATATAGTCCATATTAAGGCTAGCGTAATGTTTATTTTCCTGTTATCTATGATTAAATCTGAGGTACAGTAAAATAAAAATGAATTTGAGATACTCTGTGATATTGTTTTGGTGTCACTAACCACTGCATCCATAACCGGACACTCGCGCTAACGGCTATAATAATGTAAACATGGAGGCGGTTACCTCCCTTTAGCTAAAAACTACAGTCTACACAAAGCCAAGAACAAGCTTTAGGGTAAAACTCAAGGTATATTTCAGTACCTACAACAGGAAAATAAGATATAGTTCTTAAATAATGAAATATCACCAAATGTTAAAACGTTTATAAGCTTGTAACTAAAGCGACTGACCGCTAGCTGTTAGCATCGCATTATTTCATTAGCCGCCAGTTTAACAACATTAGATCTGTGAACTGAACATAAAGATTGGAAACTAAACAGAATCTTTTGGAGCAGAGGAACATAAATGACACTCATGGCGATAAGCATCCAAATGCCTTGTTGCTAACTAAACTGACAGGATAGATGGAAGTGTCCGACAATGGATACATACTTGTCTGATAATTGAACTCTTATAAATAAACTCCATTAATTTGGAGCATCATACCCTTTTTCTCTTTGGTTTTCCTCGGTATGTGGAACTTCTTGGGCTCACTCGGCATATGTCGCTGGTGGACCACTTGCGGTGCTGATTTCCTCCGCTCCACAATCTTCCCCGCGGCCGCAGGGTTCAGCCTGGCCGCGGCAGGGTAGCCTCCTCGGCCAGGGGTCGAACTGAGCAACTCGCAGTCCCGGTAGCTAAAGTCCGCGGCAGCCGACACTCTCCTCACCGGGCAAGCCTCTCTCCGGCTGACGCCGTCCTCCATTGTGAGATCCTCTACTAGGTCGACGCTTTCTCACTGCTGTTACCTCCAGAGCCCGCAACGGAGGAAGGCAGCACCGCACAAAACCCGCGCCATGCTTCCGCCGCCGAGAACTGATCTTCTTCAGAGTTAAACCTGCGGCCAGTTCAACAAAACTGCTTTACTGCCACCTTCTGGACAACAACTGTGCTGCAGTTTGATCCCAGAGGGTTTAATGTAAATAAAACACAAAATTCAACTGATTTGAGCTTAAACGTTGGTTCAAAAATGTCGAATATATTTTTTAAAATGTTTCTATTCAGGATTTATCGTTTGAAAAATAATAAAATATCACCATGTAATTTATCTATTCTGAATCGTTTGAAAAAAATAATAAAATCTCATTATACATTTTATCCAAAGCACAAGGCAATCTTGGTTTTTCTATTACTTAATATGATTAACTGATATTGGTGCGCCCTTTTCTGTTCTGTATCTCTTGAATCAACACCCTGACTACACAGAATTACATCACTGATATTTGGATGGAATAATAATTCTGTTAAGTCAAAATACCCTGTATTTACTTTTTATTTTTGTGTTTTCATTATATAAATCACTTTGAACTGCCTTGTTGCTGACATTTGTTGTACAAATTGATTAGTTAAGTGTGTTGGAACTGAGTGTATGTTAAAACTGCTTGCCACAATTTCAAATCGTGGCGGTTGGATGAATCCATGACGCAATTTAAGATATCTCGAATTGTTGGTGTAAATGCATATATCTTAAATTACCATTCATACCATTCAGGATACTAGAAATGTAATTGTTTCTAGTCAAATCTCATTTTCATATATCCAGATATTTAGCAGAGCCAATTTTATGTTAAATCTGCCTGCCATAAAAATGTGTCTTTCTTCCCATTGGTCCTCTGGTTCATTATTATTCAGGTATTTGCAATCCGCCACCTCCTGTGCTGCTTTTAAAGCGGTTCCCACTCATATTAACCCTATGAAGATGGAGGTCTCAGAGAAAAGACCAAAAAGAGTTGCACTGCTGCCTCTGTGCAGACTGCCAACATGGCCGCTGTCAGTTGGAGTATTTGGAGCAGAACCGGCTTTTCTGCAGCCACGGATCTCGGCATGGAGACTCCAACAGCATTGGGTCAGATGTGGAGGATTCACGGGCAGACGTTTTTCTTATATTTCTGATTTATTTTAGAATTTCAAACTTTTTTTTCTCGGATTTCTAAATGTTTTTTTTTTTATTTCAGATTTGTATTTTTTAGATATTTAACTTTTTTCAGATTTTATTTATTAATTTTCTCAGATTAATGTTAAAATTCGGTTTTGTCCTTGAATTTATTCCATACACAAAGTCAGAATTGCTCTCATGATATGCGATTGTAACATGAACTTTTCCATAATCCTGGTTTATTTGTTGCACGGAAAATGTTTGCAGCTCTTACTTGCACAAATGACATCCAACCTGGACACAGACAAAAATCATTTAGACACTTTGGAAATTTATTGAGTCTTTGATTAAACAAAGATATTCCTGAATGCCTTTTTTTGTATGCAGCAGCATAAAGGGGATGGTTTCCTTTCAGTGCTTCTGGCATTTGCAATCAGTTTTAATCAACACTCGGACACATTTTAGCTCAATTAATATTCCTGAATTATGAGTTACATATAAATAAACAATGATTCAGGCATTCACATGGACATACTCCTCATACATAGCCTTTATGTACAATACATGTACAACAGCATTCTCTTTGCACAAAAACCACCTGGGATCTGTCTGAGATTTATAAAACACAGAAACATAAACCGATGGACTCTTGGTTCTGATTTTAAAACTGAAAATGCTCTAAAAGATGCTCTGCTGCTAAACGGGTTCCTCTCCGTTTCCACTGAAACTGGGTCAACTCCTCGCTGAGACAAACAGTAAAATGTTTATAAAACAGCATTTAAAACTCCAAACCCACCTGGATAATACAGAATGAGCTTCTTTTTTTCCAAACATGAAAGTAAAGCTGAAAGCTCGGCATAAAATAAAACCAGTTTTTTACAGTGAGAGTTAGAACAATGAAAATAGCGCCACCATCTGTCAGAGTGGCTAAATGAGCTAGTGCAGCAAACAAAGCCAAATATATCTGCAATTAATTTTATTTGCTGCAGAAACACAACATTTTAGGTCTTTCTCTAGTTTCTAATTAAAATTAGATGCATTTTACTGGATGATAAATTATTGCAATAAATGATCATTTTATTGTTTTGACACCATTTTCAAATATTGATAAGCATCGATAACGGCATAATTTTGTAAAAAAAAAAAAAAAAACTCTTAACACTGGAACTTGAAGATGCACTGCAAAAACACAAAGTATTACCAAGTAGTTTTGTTCTAGTTTCTACTACAAATATCAGAGAAAACTTGAAATAAGTCAAAAAGAAACTTTTCAGCAAAATAAGGGGGCTTGCTTAAATACTGATGAAAAAGTTCACATTATTTCAAGTTTACGGGCCTGTGCCGTTGCCTAGCAACCCCAGCCAAGCTAAAACCCGTTACCTAGCAACCAAATTCTGGCAGATTATTTCCACTGGCAGATTATTTCACTAAAACATGTTGGACGTGTCTTGTTATGAGTTAAATAATCTAGCACGTTTTTAAAATAAAAATTTGCAAGAAGATAAAAGATCTCAGAAAATGTCTAGAAAAGAGCAAGAAAATTTCAGTTTGTAAAGAAAAAAAATTTACTTCAAGAAACTCAGAAACGTTTTAGGAAACGTAAATCATTCTTGAATATTAATAAAGAAGTAGTAGCTCCACTGACAGATTATTTCACCTATAACTTTGGAAAAATGTTATAAAAGAGTAGAAAAACCCAGTGGATCTAGTTGGTTTTTAAAATAGATATTAAGAAATTATTGGCTTAAAACAAGCTCCTATATCTTGCTGAAAAATTACTTCCACGTTAGTTTTATGTTAATTCAAATGTACTAAGATGTTTGCATTAGAAACTAGACCTAAAATACCTGGTAAGATTTTGTGTTTTTCCAGTGTAAGAGAAAACTTTAATAAAAAAAAAACACCCAGTTTGTGGTTGGAAGGTCACAGTTTTCCTAATATTAACCAGTAGAACCAACATTTTGTTGAGTATTTGAACGGATTCTTTATTCGGTTGAATTCAGTTTTGATTATTTCCCGTCAGCATCTGCAGATCATTTCCTCATTGTCTCCGGCGTCCCTGCTGACTTCCTCCTCCTCCTCCTCGTTCAGAGCGACGTTCCCATCTGAAGTCTCTACTTCCTGGTCCATCCTGCAGTCTGCAGGTGGTTCTGGTTCCGGTGTCGATTCCGCCTCACCGTCCATCTCTGGTTCTACTAATGACATCCCATCATCATCAGCCATCATGCGCTCTGAGAATAAACCAATATCTTCCAGATTTAGATCTTCTGTCTTTGCCAAAGTTTCGTTTTTGATTCCTGAATCTTCGCCCGAATCGATGGGTTCTCCTGGTTCTGGTTCTGTACGCCGTTCCGTCTGAGGAGTCTGCTCTCCCGCCGCCTCTTTGGCCTGCCGGATGCAGTTGATCCACTGCTGCTTGTTGAAGGCGTCGCTCGCCTGGAAGCAGTGCGTCTGCACCTGGCTTCCTGACCGCCACGAAACCCGGAAGAAGTTCTTGGCTGAGAAGAGAAGAAAGTTGGTCTTAATGATAAACTATTTAAAAAATATCTGGGGAAAAATCATCCAACACGCTAAAACAGGAGTGTAACTGTGGCTCTTTACCTAAAAAAATATACAAACTTGGAGAACTACACTGCAAAAACACAAAATATTAACATGTGTTTGTTTGGTTAATAGTGCAAATATTTTATCACACTTGAAATGAGACAAAACTAACAAGTAACTTTTCAGCAAGAAAAAATAGATGTTTTAAGACAAAAATTGTTAAGAATCATTAAAAAGTGCTAGCTCCAAGTGAAATAAGATTATTTCACTTATAAAAATGTTACAAGTGAAATAATTTGTCATTGGAACTAGTACTTTAAAAAAAACAAAACAATATTAAGGAATTATTCATTTAACGCAAGCTCTGATACTGAGCTGAAAAGTTACTCATAAGTTAGTTTTGTCTTATTTCATTTGTAGAAATATGAATGCGTTAGGAATTAGAACAAAATACAAAATTTTGCAGTGAATCCAGTGACCACACTGTAAAAACACAAAATCTTACCAAATATTTATGTTCTAGTTTCAAGTGCAAACATCTTAGTACATTTGAATTAAGGCAAAAATAACTCAGAAGTAATTTTTCAACAAATTATAGAAGCTTGTTTTCAGTCAAGTATTCATTAATATTTATTTTGAATAAAGTTCACAAAAGATTATTTCTCTTATCTAATATGGAAAAAATATTTCAAGTGAGATAATCAGCCACTGGATCTAGAACTGGGTTGCTAGGTAACAGCCTGGGCTTGGCTGGGGTTGCTAGGTAACAGCCTGGGCTTGGCTGGGGTTGCTAGGTAATGTGGAAGTAGGATTTTTCATCAATATTGAAGAATTATTGATTTAAACAAGCTTCTATTTCTTGATCAAAAGTTACTTTTAAGTTAATTTTATTTCAATCAGCTGTTATTTCAGCCTGAAGCTAATCGTTGTAAGTTCTGTCACTGACTTCGCTCGCTGTTGCTGAAGGCCCCTCTGATGGACCCGCCCACTCTCATCTCGCCGTCTGATACGTCCTCCAGGTCCAGCTGGCGGATGGGGATTGGCTGGCGGCAGAGCTGGTAGCTCACCGGCTGGCTGTTCAGCGAAACGGACCGGGTGATCACCAAAATGTCCTGGAACAGAAACACGTGGAGCTTCTGCAAAACCACAGAAACATGATGAGAGTTTGATGAAAAACTATGAAAACAGTAAAAGTGGATGAGAATGACGAGAATGAAGAGAGACACCGACGATTCCTCTGTTGTTCTTCAGCTCTCCGTGGCAGCTGAGCGTCTTGGACCGGTCGATCAGCTGGTCCCGCCGTCCTTCATCCGAGTACAGCAGACGGTCCTTGTAGTGCTGACACTCCGACTCTCCGGTCCGCCGGTTGATGTCCGCCACCAGGGTCTGCACCATCAGCATCTGGAGGCCAGACACCAGCTGCCTTCAGATCGCTAACAAGACTGGGAAATCATGACTTTCGGGTCGGAAAAATTAGTTGGTAAAACTGGGAGGAACTCCGAAAACCTCCGGTTTCGACTTTAAAGGCTGACTTGGCCTTTCAATATGGCCGCTCCTCGCACCAGCAGCAGAAAGCTGTGGTGGAAATGTTTTATTTTACAAATGCATCTAAAATCAGTGCTACACGTGGCGCCTGAAACTCTTAACACGATGAAAAAGGAATTTGGACCGTTGTAGATCGAAAAAAAATAAAAATTAAGAGTAAATTTCCACAAAACTCCAAAATTTTAGATAGATCTAAAAAAAAAATTCTACAAAATAATCTCTGAAATTTTTGAGTTTGAAAACTTGAAAATTTGCAAGAAAATTTTCAAATTGTAGAAATTTTCTAGAATTTTCTGAACCCTGATCATTTGCTAGAAAAAAACCTCAAGTTTTGAGATTAATGTCAAAAATTTTATGTGAAATTTCTGAGTCTGAAAAGTCAAAAATGTGCTAAGAAAATTATCCAAAATATTTAGATTAACTGGAGAAATTAAAAAAAAAAATGAAATTTTTGATTTTGAAAAAGAAAAACAATTTGCGAGGACAAACTAGCAAAATTTTTGACGTTAGTCTGAATAAATGTGTAGAACAGGGGGGCCCAAAGTGGGTCCTCGAGGGCCGGCATCCTGCATGGTTTAGTTCTCTCCCTGGTGTAAAGAACCTGGATCCAATGGTGGCTCATCAGAAGGCCAACGAAGAACACTGACATGCTGAAAAGGTTGTTCCAGCAGGGAGAGAACTAAAGCATGCAGGATCCCGGCCCTCGAGGACCAACTTAGGACACCTCTGGTCGAGAACACCCAACAGAGCAGTCGTCGGGTTTCCTCACCGCTTCCTCCAGGTGCTGCCGGTCCAGGTGGTCGTTGGGCGTGTGCTTCAGGATCTCTCTGAGCAGCAGCGGGTACTTGACCAGCCGGCTGCGAGGGATGTCCAGGAAGTTCCACAGGTCCAGCTTCCTGCTGAACGGAGACTGCAGGCAGCGCTGCAAGAAGTCCTGGACCCGCCGGTCCTGCTTCTTCTGGTCCAGCAGGGCCTTGGCCTGCACCTGGTTACTGCAGTACGGCGTGTAGGAGGAGAGGCAAGGCAGCTGCAGGGACACAAGCACATCGCCATGAGGTATCCCGCCCAGCTTCAAAGCTGATCTTATGAGACAGAGAAACGCTCACCCAGCCGGTCAGGATGTGTCCGACATTTTCTGTGGTTCCGTCGGGTTTTCTGGCATCTCGTAGCCGACTCAGCAAGTCTGAGAAAAGTCAGAAATTGTTGCTACACTGCAAAAACACAAACGCTTGCCACAGAATTTTGGTCTAAATTCAAGTTAAATATCCTAGTACATTTGATGGAAGACAAACCTAAGTGAAAAGTAAAATTTCAGCAAAAAATACGTTTAAATCAATTTTCTAAAACCGTTATTCGAATTCACATATATCTATGTGAACGATATATATATATACTCTTAGAAAGCTTTTTTAAAAATATACTATTATTAAGTGGGCAGGGTGAAAATGGCAAGATAAATTATTTTATCATATTTTTCCATTATGACAGGTGAGGCTCTGAATTATATGCCTCCCCCGACCGCACGTCACTGGTAACTATGGCAACCACTGACTGTTTAAAAGCTCACTGGCACTTTCTGAAACTATGACATCACAATGTGACTCCAAAGGCAGAATTCTGACATCACCAGCGATTCTAAAAGCTCCTCACATCGATCTACTGTCGTCACAACCTGTTAGCAGCCAGTAAGTGTCGATACGTTTGTCTGGAGAAGTCTAATTTAGCAGTTCAAACAGTAAGATTTTCATCTTTGTAAATATGGTTCACATATCTTGGAGATTGCCATCAAAGGGCAGCACCGTGAATCTTTCACGAGAACGTGATTTTAGTTTACAACCTGAGTCAAGCAAAGTCCGTTACAGATGTCAGTCCAACCAGCCGAGAGTCGAAGAGGTCGCACCGAAAACAAACATTGATGAGAAAGGGAAGTACAGCGACCCACGCCACCCAAGCGCAAAGAAGAAGAACGTGTGAATCATTTGCCAGTCTGGCTGGAGCTGTCAGACTTACCTGAGAAGTTTAAGATGTCTGCTGAAAACATCAGAACAGCAGGACTCTTCCAGTGGTGGCTGAAAATTTGAATCGGTCACCAACCCACTGGAGACAGTGGATCAAAAGGGGACAGGCATGCCGCTGAACAGTGAGTCCAACCAGAAGAACTTCAGGTGCCGTTTAAAAACTGGTCAGAGGAACATGTTCCCTTGACCAGGATATTTCAGATAACAACACGGTGATTTCTACGACACAGCTGGTCACCGAAAAACAAAACATCTCCAACTCACTGAAGAAAGTGGCTCAAAAAGGGGACAAACAGTTATCAAAGAGTAAACGCATCAGGAAGACGCCACTGTTGTGGAAATCTTTCCCCGAGTCAGATGCTTGCGTAGATCTTTCGGTTTTTACTGAAAACGGTGAAATCAGTAATGGTCCTCTGCTGGAAAAACAAAGTCATCAGGCAGCTTTGCCCAGCAGCGGTCAGAAGACATTTTGGAAAACGCTCCCTAAGTCAGAGACTCACGTCGATGTGAGCTTTGTTGCTGAGAACATTGAAACCCAAAATCTTTCAATGCCGGCACAAGAATGTGACGAGGGAGCTTCACTGAAAGAGGAAAGTTATTCTGACAACACGGTGATTTCTACGACACAGCTGGTCGCCAAAGAGCAATCCGTCTCCAGCTCACAGAAGGAAGTGGCTCAAAAAGGAGACAAACAGTTATCAAAGAGTAAACGCATCAGGAAGACGCCACTGTTGTGGAAATCTTTCCCCGAGTCAGATGCTTGCGTAGATCTTTCGGTTTTTACTGAAAACAGTGACATAAGTAATGGTCCTCTGCTGGAAAAACAAAGTCATCAGGCAGCTTTGCCCAGCAGCGGTCAGAAGACATTTTGGAAAACGCTCCCTAAGTCAGAGTTTCGCGTAGCTGTGAGCTTTTTTGCTGAGAACATTGAAACCCAAAATGTTTCAATGCCGGCCCAAGACTGTGACGAGGGAGCTTCACTGAAAGAGGAAAGTTATTCTGACAACACGGTGATTTCTACGACACAGCTGGTCGCCAAAAAGCAATCCGTCTTCAAACCACAGGAGACACTGGAAGAAAAAGGGGACAAATGTCCATCTACGGGTACGCCACAGGAAAACATCGAAACAGAGACTTTAACTGAGGTTCCTGGTAATCCAACAGCAGAAGAGGTTCATGGAGACTGTCCAACAGCAAGTCAACCAAAGTGTGTGTGTCTTGCAAAATCTACAGAGTCTGAACTGGAACATATTGAAGTACAGAAGTACCTGATGAAGCAGCTTGATGAGATGTTTGACATAAATCAGAAGCTAAATGCTAAACTGAAACAACAGACAGATCTGACGAGGAAAATACTGTCAGAGAGAAGACGAAGAAAGACTTCAATGGTTTCGGTTCAAACCCAGACAGACACACAAGACCGCCCAAAAACAGTCCATTACCGATCTGCTGAGGTACAAACAGAGACAGACGTACAGGAAACCAGCGATCAGTTAAAGCCAGTCCCTCAAACGATTTCTACGCAAACTGAGATAGATGTGTTGGAAACCAGATGTCACCTGAAACCAGTCTATCAAACTATTTCTACGCAAACTGAGTTATTTTTATTGCTAAGAGGTCAGCCCTCTGAAACACAGAGGGCTGACCTGAATGGGCATCAGGATCGGCAGACCGAGCTGTGCAAGAGATCGGCAGGTAAGAACAGAACAGAGTCGGCAAAGAAACCTGCTTCTGACTTGGAAACCTTTGATAATGACACGGTTTCTGCAGCAAGCAGTGAGCAGGAAGCAGTTTCAGTGCCAGAAACAGTTGGGGATCAGACAGCTACCATCACAAATCAGAGTCACCCAAATGAAGCAGTTGGTAAACCAGCGGAAGCGATCGAAGAAGAAACGGTCTCCACCACACGACCAACTGGGGATCAGCAAGATCAGAAAAAGCCTTCGAAGAACTCTAAACGGAAGAACAAGAGAAAGGCAGCGATTAAAGCTGCATCTGAGCTGGAGACCCTCAACAAAGATGAAGTTTCTGTAGAAAACAGTGAACATGAAGATGTTTCTACAACAGTTGGGGATCAGACAGCCTCCGGTACAAATGAGATAGAAACAAAAGAAGAAGTGATCACTAAAGTTCAACAGATCATTGCAGAAGAATCAGTCTCTGAAAACCAACAAACAGAGGAACAGCAAGATCAGAGAAAACCATCAAAGAACTCCAAACGGAAGAACAAGAGAAAGGCAGCGATTAAAGCTGCGTCTGAGCTGGAGACCCTCAACTCAGATGAAGTTTCTGAGAAAACACTGAATCAAGATGTTTCTACAGTAGAAACAGTTTGGGATCAGACAGCTGCCATCAAAATTACATCATATGTGAAACAGAGATCGCCAAAGTTCAACAGATCCCTGCAGAAGAATCAGTTTCAATGAGGACCCAACGAACTGAGAAAGCAAAGATGACAGAATAACCATCAAGAGAACTCCAAACGGAAGAACAAGAGAAAGCAAAGCGATTAAAGCTGCATCTGAATTTAAAGCTGCCAGAATGAGGAAAATAGTTCTGGAGAAACAGTGAACATGAAGGATGTTTCTACAGTTCAAACAGGTGGGGATCAGAAACAGACCTCCCGTTAGCAAATGAGATTCAAACAGAAGAAGAAGTGATCACTGAAGTTCAACCAGATCACTCGCAGAAGAATTGACTAAGATCCAAATGTAGGAAAAGAGGAAGCCCATGGCAAAGAAGCTGAACTGGAAGCTGTTAAGTAATCCCAATGGAGACAGATAAAACCTGATCGAAAGACACTAAAATACCAAAACCTGATTTGTTCAGAGATAGCACCAGAGATCACCCAGACATGCTCCTGAGCAAATGGAGACAAAACCTGGCAGCGTTACAGAAGATGTAACTGGTATTGTTCCTGCAGTTAATCCACAGACGGGGGAGAGTCCCGTGATCTGATGGGAAAACCAGAGAACATCCGCTCTGCGACAAAGGTTACACTGAACCAAGATGTGATCCATGAACATTTTTTTCAACCAACAGAATCAGCGAAACATCCAGCATGCAGGGAGCAGCTGAGCAGACGATATCTGTGAGCAAGAGGAGACAAACCCATTTGAAATAAAGCTTTCTCTGTGGAGGCGATTTCAGAAAGGCTTTATCTCCATCACTTCTGCAAGCAGGTTCAAAGGTCGATGTAAAGTCCATCCAGCATAGATACATCAGAGTTTTGTCGAGTCTATGCTGGATAGACATTACATATTTCATATACATATTAATTCCAGTTATATTAGTATTAAAAGCCACGTGTGGATGGCTGGTTGGCAGTAATTGGAGAAAAGAGCTTCTGTTGTTGTTAATTGGACATTTTAATATTAAAGCCAGGACTGCACGGGGGGAAATGTCTCCCCGTGTAGCTGTGGGTTCACTCCGGGCGCTCCGGCTTCCCCCACGTTCAACAACATCAGAGCTCATGTTCATCTATTGGAACATTTTATTTCTAACTCTAAACAGAAAACAAGAAAACCAAATTTATTAATTAAAGGGAGATTTGGCAAATGAAAATGTAAACAATGTGGAACAAAACAGCATTTTAAAATACCGATACTAATTGGAAACATTTTAGAAATATATATACATACAATATAGATACATAATATATGTATACACACATTATCTACTATAAGATTATATACTATATATATATCATATATATATAGATAATGTATATATAACATATAATATATTATAACACATATATCTAATATATAATTATGTATATATATGTATATATATATATATATATATATATATATATATATATATAGATGTATATGTATATATATTTATAAACATATATATATATATATATAACATATATATATATATATATTATATATATATATATATATATATATATATATATATATATATATATAGATGTATATGTTATATATTTAAATATAATCATATAAATATAGATGTATATGTATATATTTATAAACATATATATGATATATATATATATATGTGTGGATATATATATATATATGATTGTATATATATATATATATATATATATATATATATATATATATATATATATATATATATATATATATATATATATATACTGCTCAAAAAAATAAAGGGAACACTTAAACAACACAATATAACTCCAAGTAAATCAAACTTCTGTGAAATCAAACTTCCATCTAGGATGTGTTATTTGAGTGTCCCTTTATTTTTTGAACAGTGTATATATATGTACATAATCATATCAATCTATCCATCTATGCTCTCTCTCTCTCAACATATATATATATATTATATATATATATATATATATATATATATATATATATATATATATATATACTATATATATATATGTATGTCTATATATATCTATATATAGAGATCATAGAGCAGCACAATAATGCATTTTCAGTTTTTAAAGCACTTTAATTGATGTATTTATCTTGATATTAAGAAACATTTTGTTTTTCAAAACTATTTAATTTTCTGCTGTTTGCCTGTTGAAGATGTTTCCCTTGAGGTTACTGACAGAGCCATAACAAAATATTGCTTTATTATTTTAATTATTAAATAATATACACTGTGTTAGGTCCTGGTTTAATAAGCTATGTGCAATCATTTCAATATATTTTAATAAACATTGAACCAGTCCGGTCCTCGGCTTGTAGCAAATTTGTTTTTTTGGCCCTCGGTGTATTTGACTTTGACACCCCTATTCCAGTTTGACTGGCGACTACAACTTTGGACTAAATATTTAGTTCTGCGCTGGCTAAATACTGAGTTTACAAACTAAATACTTAACTTGCAAACTAAAATGATTGGTTAACTAAATATTTAGCTTGCTATAAAAATAGTTTAAAGCTGAATATTTCATTGGTTAACTAAATAATTAGCTTTAAAATAAATATTTAATATTTTGTTTGAAGCTCAATATTTACTTTACAAGCAAAATTGCTATGTGAAAACAAAACATTTAGTTTGTAAATTAAATATTTAGCCTGAAAACTAAATATTGATTTGGAAACTCTGCCATTTATAAGTGAATGAATTTGAATGAATCATCTGGTGAAAATATGACTTCAATCAATGAACCACCATTTTTTCCTTCTTATAACTTAATACTCCAAATTTTTGCTGCCAACTTTTGTTGACTGTGTACATTTACAAATGGCATCCGATAGGAACTTTCGTCAAATTTCAGTTTTAAATGTTTTATTTGGCCTTTAAACAGAAACCTGGTCTCACCTTCATGCAGAGGAATGAGTGAGTCCAGAGTACCGAAGATCTGGTTCAGTTCCTGCTCAGTCATGATGGACAGCTTCAGCATCGGGTCGTGGTACGCCTGGAAATTAATTCATGTAAAAACCAGAAACACAGCGAAACAGCAAACAACCTGTCGCCTGCTTACCTTCTTGGCCAACTTCAGGTCTTCCACCAAGTCTTGTTCTCCTTGGGCCAACTCAAAAATGGCCTGTAGGAAAACGGTTATGTTGAATAAAAAAATCACAAGAGATCGAACACGATTCACTTACACTGTAAAAAACACAAAATCTTACCAAGAATTTTTGGTCTGCTTTCTAGAGCAAATATCTTAGTACAGTTGAAATGAGTCAAAACTAATGAGGGCTTGTGTTAAATTAATAATCCCTAATATTTATTGGGAGATTATTTCACTTAAAACATGGAAAAAAACATTTTTATAAGTGAAATTATCTGCAAAGGAACTGAAATCAAAATAAAATTATTGACTCAAACTTGTATATTTTGCTGAAAAAGATACTTATAAAATATTTTTCTTATTTAAAGTGAACTAAGATATTTGTATCATAAACTATAAACATGCAGTGTGAAAACATAAATCTGTTGTCACTTTTTGACCTCTTGTCTTTTTATCTCCTTTGGACTCAGAGTCGCTCCCACCCGGATGTCGAACGTCTCGCTCCACAGTTTGCTGTCGCGGCGCTTGGAGGCGGGGCCTGTCGCCGTGGAAACCCGCGACACGGCCACGCAGGACGGAGGGCTGGAGACGGTCGCGGAAACGACGCGCGTCGTCATCGTGGACGAGGAAGAGGAAGGAAGAGGAGGAAGAGGGGCGGGATTCGGAAGAGTTGAAGCTCGACTCTCATTACGGAAACTGACGGATCGCTGCAGGGACATTAAATGATATGTTTTATTTTAAATGACCTGAATCTTCTTCTCACTGTCTGACTTTAACTGAAGCTAAACTTTTCCTGCTTTATGTTTGTTTAGGTCCATTTGCTGACTTACAGGAGCTGACTTTGCCTGCTGGCTGAACGGGACGAATCCATTAATCCAAAAGCAACATAAAGGGCCAGATTAGCACTGTAATCCCAGATTAGTAATCATTACTAACACCACACATAGTGAGGGATTGCCCTTCGATGTCAGGTTTTTGTAAAAAAAAAAAAAAAAAAATCTGTTTCTGTTTAAAGTCGTGTCCAAACAAATCCATTAGAAAAGAACTCAAGATTTAAAACTCAACCATTATTATCAGTATTTATTAGAATTATATTATCAGTTTTTTAGTGAATTTTAAACATGTTCAGTCAAATCTTGAGCCACGTTAAAGATTTCCAACATTAATATAAAACAATAAGCGTGAAGTTATTTGTAGCCCAGAAAGGAAACCAGATTCTGCTCTCGACTTCTCGATTCGATTCATTTGATTTGACTGGATATTTAAAATGTCCTCCAGTTCCAGTGGTAAATGCACATGAGAATTTAAAGTTTATTGAGAATGGCAGATTATTTGAAATATTATTTATTACCACTGTAACTTCTGGGACAATTTATCGCTCACAAACATTTATTGTTGTTTTGCAGCAACATTTCCGGTGAAGAGAGGAAACGTGCAGGCGGTTTACCTGCAGCGTTTGGCCGATCCTCTTCAGCGATGAGGCTTTGACCGGAGGCAGCAGGCTCGCCAGCGCCGCCACCCTGGGAACAGGTTTGCTGCGCTTGGTGCCGGGATCCTGGAGGAAAAACGAAAAAACGTCGCCCTTAGCCGCCAGAGTCCTGATTTCATCGCTTTGAGAGAAACATTCCTGCATAGCAGCCACACACGACGAGAAAAGGTTAGGGATGTTCAGCTGTTTGGTGAAATTTAAAAAATGCTCTTTGACTATAAACCTTTAGTGCTTAACTACTTTTTGCACAACTAGTTGTTCTCTAACAAGAAGCTTAATGGCTCCATGTTCTGGGGTTCAGTGAGAAAATAAATAAAGTCCTGGGATGTCTTTGAAATTTATTTTAAATTAAAAGGAGCTCAATAATTCTCTTTTCTTTTTCCACCAAAAACTGGATGTTAAAAGTCTTCAGTCTGGTGCTTTGGTCTCAACTGGCCTCTTTTAAGAACAGTTTAGTTTACAGAGGCTTCATAATTCATGTTATTTGTCATTTATTTATACTTAAAATCTCTTCCAGTTCCAGGTTTAACTGATAAACTTTAAATAGGATTTAAAGTTTATCAGTTAAATAGGATTTAAAGTTTATCGATCTGTGAGAATGTGTTCTTAGCATAACAATATTATCATTTATCGCAATAACTATTGAGACATTTTGTTTTGTATGAGGACTATCAATACCAGCACTTTTTATGATTTAAGTTGGATATATATCGAAATATCTGACCTTGAGTTTTTGTGGTTTCTCTTTTGAATCATTTAGTTAAATCATAGCTTAAAACAAGCCTCTGATACTTGCTGAAAATGTTACTTGTAAGTTAATTTTGTCTTATTTTAAGTGTAAGAAACTAGACCAAAAAACAGTGGAAGTGGACCGAACACAGATCCTTGAGGTACGCCACAGAATGAGGCTTTCGGGTGAATCATTTCTAATATCTGCTGCTTTCTTTGACAGTAAGGATTTTCCTGAGAGAGTCCACAGGCCTGCTAGGGTCACCTGTCAGCAGGTCGCTTGTCCTGGATGTGACCGCAGTAAATCAATAGATGACAGTAAACTGACCTGCTGGAATATAGAAATATAAAATATGCTCTTCCAATATATGTTTTTGTTTTAAATTATGTCATAAACATCTTTAAATATTAGTTTCTAATCCAGACAACAGAGATGATAGGTAAAAACTAGAAAAGAAACAGATAAAAGATAAATATTTAAATAAGCGAAAGAAAGAAACAGATTAGATTATAAGAGAGGATAGAAACTGGTCCATCACACAGCAACAAGATACAGACAGACATATGAATAAGTTCTTACTTAAAATGTTTGGAGGAAAACTTGTTTCCAATTCAATTACTTTACAAATAATATCGACAGATTAGAAAAGACATAAAGGAGGAGAACAGACAGCATAAATTAGAGCTAAATAACATGGAAATAAATAAAAATTACAAGTGACAGGATGTATTTAGAGAGCAAAACATTAGATTTAGATAATTTAGAGGAAAAAAAAACACAAAAACTAGAAAATAAAGTTTGTTAGATTTCGGGTCAGATGAGAATAAAACCAACAGATGCCACTCAGTGAGCAAATCTAATATAAACTCAGACACTAGAGATAAATATATGTTTTCTATCATTGGTGAAGCTTTAATTAACAATAAAAAAATGAAAATATCTTCAGATTTCTGTGTGATTTCCACCACAGATTGACTGGAGGAACGTCTTACCTCCTCCTGTTTCCCCATGTCGTGGTTCTGAGAGGTAAACCCAGAGGTCAGCAGGTGTCCCAGCACAGAACCGGGCCTCTGACCTGCCACCATGCTGACGACCCCCAGACTTCAACAGGTCCCGTTAGAGCGCCACCGAATCGTCACCGAGGAGCCGAATCATCATCTGGTGCAAAGCCCAGGAAAAGCTCCCACTGAACCTCCAGGACTTTAAAGTTCACAGAAGAAAACCGGAGGTCTGTTCTGAGCAGACCGTCCAGGAAAAACGTCCGAACACGGCGCGAATCCTGAGAACGTCTGCTCCTCTGTCCCACCGCTGCCTGAGCTAACGGGTCGCCCCTCCCTCACAGACGCTCTGGTTCTGCGCTCTGGTTCTGCGCTCTGGTTCTGCTCCACTTACTAGCTCGGTCCCTCTTATTTCCTTCCTTCCATTCTTATTCTTCCACCTAATTTCCAATGCCTTGGCTTGATGTACCAACATTTCTGCTCCAAATGAAGCCCAACCGTTTATTTTGCTCTCTGGTCTTCTGTTGGTGTCAACAACAAACAGCCACAGAGTAACTCTAAAGCAATCTTTCTGAACCTGTGGTGGTCTGCAAGGTACTGCATGATCATTCATTTGCTGCATACAGCTAGCTTACCAAAGAACTGAGTTCAAAATAATAAAAGAATAAGTAGGTTAAGACCGTGTCATTAGTAAGATGCTATTGTATGAATACTTATACAATAGGAGAAAGTAATTTCTGCAGGAAAGTTTTTTGGTTTCTCTGAGTGAGTTGCCAAACTTTGGTCTTTAGAATACAATTAGAAACATAACATGTCACCAGAAAGCTGATCTGCGTCTTGCTGCTGATTGTGAAATAACAGTAACCAGGCCGTGAGCAGCGCTGAGCCCCACGCTGACTAACTGCATCTAAACATCCATAATAAAATTATTATTTGCATCGGGCTAAAAGAAAAGTTTTGTTTCTGCCAAAGCAACTCAAGTCTGTTTTTCTTTTATCACAGTCCTAAACTACAAATAGCATGAAAATGTTATTAAAGCTAAATTTTTTACACTTGTTGTAAAGAATTACTGCTCTTTTGATTTCCACGTCTTCCATAATTGAAATCCACATTTTCAGACTCGGTAAATTACCCAGTACAGCTCAGACATTTTGTTAGCAAGCTAAGTAGTGAGTTGGCAAGCTAAAAATGTATCTTGCTAACTCAATATTAGCTCCAAGCTAAGTATTTCATTAGCAAGCTAAATATTTATTTTTCAGTTAGCTCCAGATAAAATATTTAGCCCAATACCTAAATTGGCTAGCTAAATATTTATTTTGAAGTTACTGAGTTAGCAAGCTGAATATTGCATTTGATGACAGTATTTAGCTTCAAAATATGTATTTAGCTAGCCTTCTTAGCTCCAATATTAATATTTATCTTACCTACAAACAATTTTTAACTGATCCAAATGTTTAGTTTGTAAGCTAAATATTTAGCGTTACAAACAGCATAAGTTACAAATGGGAGTTTATACTGGTTTCCACTGCCAGACAACACAGGCGACTGTCGCTCTGAATAAACATTAATAAACATTTATCTAAATAATCTTTTATTTAAATATATTTATTTTTGTCAGTATGACCTCAATTCTCAAGTCATTAGAACTGATAGTAGAGCTGGTACTGGAGCTACTGGTTGTACTGGAAACGCCGGCCTGCTCAATAAAAGGGAGGGAGAGATGTGAGCCTGCAGGCGGCTGAAGCTGTGTCCTGTTTTTGTCCAGCAGTTTCCAGATCAATAACTATTTTTTTGGTGGCATTATTAGTTATTTGGTGAGACGATGAACATGAGATGCTTTCCATCTGTAGACAGAAGCACTTTCTAACTTTACATTAATTTCCACAACTTAATCCCACAGTTTGGTCCCAACATTATCATACCAGAGATTCTTAAGAAATTCCCAAAATGCACAGCAGCGCTCCTGTTTAGTAATAGATGGAAAACCTGATGCTCTATTTACAAGTAAACAAAAATAAATGGATAAAGAGTGACGTATAAATCCAGAAAAGATTAATTTAGGATAAAAAACTGCTTAGAAGGCTTTTTAAAAATGAATAAATATCCTCATTCTGTTAAACTGTGACTATTACTGGAGTCAGCAGCGAACTCTGACACTTCATGGTCGCTAAACAAAAGCAGCTCCACCTCTGACTCAGCTCTATTGTCTAAACGAAGCAGCTTGTCTGCAGACGTTTCAGACAGACTCGCCTTGTTCATGGAGATTTCCCCACGAAAAAGCTGGAAAGAAGAAACTGAAAGGTTGAGCTGTAAGACTGTGCAATAAAAAACTTTTTGGAAGAGAAATAAAAGTGTGTCACTGCCTGTTATTTAATATTTCTCCCTCAGTGTGATCTTTGAATAACATCGATCGCTGAGCATCTATAATGTTGGCCTGAGGGATTCAATTAACTAGTGGGACATGAAATCAATGGGGTCTCTGGATCCAAACAGAAACTTCACAGTAAACATTCATTATAACTAAATTTGTTCTAAATTTGCACTGAATAAATAAGTCAAATTGAATTTAACTGCATTAAATTGTTATTGTTCTTAGTAGCTATGAATTAGTGCTATAAAAATAAACTGTTTTATCATTATAGTTATAATTTGTAGCTTTGAATTATTGTTATAAAATAGGTTTAAATGTATTTATTATTAATATCATTTGTTCTAACTATGATTTGGTGCTACCTAAGTAAAGTAAATTAATCATAATTATTAATTTTATTTCTATTATTATTATTATTATCTGTAGCTGTGAGTGGGTGCTTTATAATAAAATAAAATAATAAAAATAATGTGTTGTGATTTGGTGTTGTAAAAATAAACTGAATTGAATATATGTAGACATAATATATGTATATATATAATATACATTGTATACACATATATTATATCTATAATATAATTATACACGTATGATTATATTATAGATATAAATTATATGTATGTAATGTAATCATATTATCTACATCATGATATGTATATATTATTATATCATAATATTTCATATTAATAATATATTAGTAGTAGTCACATTATATATCATATTTATTATAATATTTACTGTTTTATTAGCTTTTCTTAATAGAGGAGGCAAAAACTATTTAAAAGTTAATCAGGAATTAAATGCCAAATATTTAAAAATTAAAATCCAAACACAATTTATAATTAATAAAATGCTAAATAAAACAATAAAGGAAACGTCAGAAATACGAAGTGATTTCTTCTGTACTAGTACAACATTATTTTAGTTTAATCTTTATATTTTGATGATAATAATGTTGTAATTATGGTATATATTTACCTTCGACATGTTTTATGTTTACAGGTAGATCTTTAAAGAGACAGCGGTTTAAAACTTTTGCACAGATCTGTGAACTGATTGCTATTTAATTTGTAATTCATTTAAATCTGACCAGCAAGTGTTTTTTCCTGATGTGACCACTTGTGTATATTTGTGCATGTTGGTCAGCAGGGATGGATGTGTTGGATGGACCCTCCTGTCGCGACCTCTGACCTTTAGAATCAGATACGGCCGCCCCGGTGTCCTGCAGAACACAATCGTTCTGTGTGTGATTCACTCTGCTGTGGCACTCAAACAATGGGCCGTAACTTATTCCAGGTCCCATATCTGCCGGCGCTGCTCTGAACAAAGTAAGACTGATGTTGTGTTTGGGCTGTTTGTCCCGCCGGAGCGTGCTGAGCCCGGTCCGCTTCCTGTGCCGGGCCGAGCAGAGACGGGTCCACTTCCTGTGCTGAGACGGGCCAACGCCCGGGAAAGCACGCCAATAAAAATACAGCAGGAGGGGCGCGACATGAAGTACAACTTGGTCATAATGTTCTGTACCAAACGTCTGTCTTTTAAAAAAATACATTATTTTATTATTATATTATTACATTTATCTGTTGCTCTAAATAGCACTTAGCATTTAAAAGGGAAGTATTGTCTTATTATGTGTTTTCCAGGCACATAGTGTCATTTTATAGCACAATAAAGTAACTATGTTACCTGCAGGTGTTAGAAAAATGCTCTATATCAAAAATGACTGAAAAGAAGTTTTATTTCTTAATTTAATACCTTAAAATTGGGCCTCTGTTTCTTTAAAACTCCTCCTCTCCCTCTATATATATATATATATATATATATATATATATATATATATATATATATATATATATGTTAATAAATCCATAAATGTTGGAGCTAACTCTTTCTCTGCTGTTACTTTAGTTTCTAGTGAGTTTCCAGTCATTATTTTCCTTCCTAAAAGCTTCTTGCCGGGAAGACACGCCTTCCACTTGCTGAGGGTCACAACTATGCATCCGAGCTGCAGGAGCAAACGCACAACAGCTACAACAATAAAAGCCAGATGCTGCTCCTATTTTCATCCTCCATTTCTAAGGTGTGAACGATTCACTCTGCTCTGTCAGGAAGTGGTCGGAGCTCTCAAAGTCAACGTTGTTTCTCAGACGTCTCACCGGTTCTGGTGCTGAATTAACCAGAACCAAAAGGTTTACAGGAGATGGACTCACATTGATGTCCAGACTGCAGAGGCTGAGGGCGTCTGCATCTCTGCTGGTCTGCTTTCTCTTCTTCTGCAACACAAAACACAGGAAGCAGGATTTTAAGCACAGACATGATTTAAACCAGCTTGATTTCTTGATTTCAGCCAAATCTTATTGTAACTGGCAAATTTCTGGAGTTTTATTTGTGCTAAATTCATCTATAATTAATCACTGAGTGTTAATTGTGTAAGTGTGAATTGTAATGTGAAAAGCAGGCAGTTTAAGCGAATAAAGAAAATATTTTTCCTAAAGTATTTTAGGTAAGTATCCTGATTGGCTAATCTCAGCCTCCCTTCAGCTCATTGGCTGGTAAATATGAGGGAGCTCCTAATTAGTCCATAAAAAATCCCCTCAATAAGCCAATTAAAACTATTAATGCAAAATTCACTCATCATTCAAACATTTTGCACAGATTTTTTGCAAAATTTCTTCAAATCTGACCAATGAACAGAAAGAAGCAGCAAGTAACTTTAATAAAATATGTTTTCTGCATGTCTGTTGAATCTCTCACCATGTAGTGAAAGAGACAGATAACCTGTTAAAAAAAAAGCTCCTCGACCTCTTCCCTGTGGTGCTCCAGCCATTTGTCGCTCCCAAATAAAAACAACCAATCAGAGGAGAGTTTTAGCGCCGTCAATCAACCCCAGGTACGTGCTGCCGCACAACAGTT
This sequence comes from Poeciliopsis retropinna, assembly GCA_010277075.1. Taxonomy (NCBI): domain Eukaryota; kingdom Metazoa; phylum Chordata; class Actinopteri; order Cyprinodontiformes; family Poeciliidae; genus Poeciliopsis; species Poeciliopsis retropinna. The sequence continues at coordinate 1,225,416 of VMRM01000004.1, read as the reverse complement.
GATTCACCACAACCCAGCCTCCTATGAATGCTAAGGCTAGTTAGCATGGCCACTGAAGACAGTGGACAAACAGTTTTACTGGGTCATATTGAGCAGTGCATACATGAGCATGATTTTCACCGCTAAAATCCTCCTCCTGGCTCTGATTGGTTGTTTCTGACCGGAAATTGTCCATTTCTGCATCTGGCAATGCTAACATATGCCATTTTCTGTTTTGTTTCAAAAAATGTGAACTTGAATGAACAAAAAGAAATTTTTCTTTTGCACTCTGACGACTCATCCTGACTTTATTTTATTTGTATTTTCAAAAGGTAAAATAGCAAACATTTTAGAATGTTTGCACTTTAAATTATCTATGTTAAAATCCATTTTCAGAAGTTAATGTGCAGCAATTTCATGTTTTTTGAGATGACCATGTTATGGCAAAAGTAAAGCTTAAGAAAAATGGAAACTTCTTGAAAAACAAGCCGCAAAATCTGCAATTTTAGGCCACAACAACTGAAAAAAAAAACCCAAAAAACTGATTGCATTGTCTTCTGGATGTTTGTCATATTAAAGCTAAACACTCAAATTGGAAAATTGGAGATATTTCAATTACATCTGTTTTTTATGCAGAGTTTCTGGAATTTCCCTTTAACAGGAAACAAAGAACAAATGTACAGTAATGCTCCTCTGAATGACTAATCTTCATCCTGACCTGTTTTAAACAGCATTTCATCACTAAGGTAATAATCGATAACATCAATAACGACTCTCTTCATGCTCTCAACAACAGGAACAAGGAACCAAACTTCCTGTCTGCTGCCATGGCGACAAGAAGAGGAAAAAATAATCACATAAACAGCAGGGGGGACAACAGAACAGAAGAGAAGAAGAAGAAGAAGAAGAAAACAGGAGGGCAGAAGAAGAAGGATGTTGTGATCGGTGAGACAATAGCGGGAAGTCTGCTGTTTGTTCGGAGTTGTGTTCCTTCTCTGCTGTTGTTACACAACTATAACTGCAGAAATCAGAGAAGAAGAGCTTCTTTATTCCAAATAAGGTCAATCTACTTCTACAAACGTCTCCTGTTATGTACCTGAAATAATCTCAACCAGACAGTCTGTTTAACGGTATGATTTCATCAAAAATATTGCTTCTAATCACAATTGCTAAAGAGAACACATTCAGGTCTTTTTTTTCCCAACATGCCGTTACTGGAAAGGATCAGTGCAGATTTCATCCTGACCAAGGAAAGGTGATAACAGGTATTGGATGTAGATTCATATTCAATATTTTCAGGCCATAAAAACCAAGCTAGATGAAAAAGTCCCATCTGGATGGGCAGGAGGGGTGAAAGAGGTTCAATGGGTTCTGCAGCTACGGCAACAATGCCTCACAGGTACAATGGTTCAGGAAGTCATTGTGTCCATATTTCAGAACAAAATATCTGGTTCATAGAAAAGGTTTTAAAGGATTTTATAAACTTCACTTCCACCCTTCCATCCATTGTTCTTACAGCTTGTCTCTAGCGGGTGAGAGGGGTGCTGGTGCCCATCTCCAGCAAACGTTTCGGGCAAGAGGAGGGGTACAGCAAATTTAACTTATTTGTTATTTTTATTTTGTTTTGTCTCGTTACTTTGACATTAGAACATAACCTAGAAATCTTAGCTCTGCAGAGTTTAATATGAGCCAACAGAAGAAGCTGAAGTCCATCCTGAGACCCTGCCTGACTTACCCGATAGTAAACAAAGAGGCAGCAGCCCATCATCAGGACCAGGTTTACTCCTCCGTCACAGAACTTGTCGATCTGCTGCTCCTCTTCCTCCAGGTCACCTTCTTGGTTCCCCAAAGTCACATCAGCTGTCCTCCCTGTTCTCCTCCACATACGCCATCCAACTCTTGTACCAACTTCTCCGTTAGTCGACTCTCCTTCAGTCACATTTTACTCAACACTTCTCTTTCTCCTTAAAACTGGACACTTATCGTTCTTCTTCCTCCAGTTTGTCCCTTCAAATTGTCCTTCTTCTCTCAAAACGTAGCCTTTTCAGTCCTTCTGTCCAGCCATGAATTTCTCCATCTGCTTTCTTGCCCTTCACCTTCTCCCTGAGTGGATCCACAGACCCTCAGGAACAGGAACCCCTTCACAATATGTGTGTGCGTCCACTCAGTTCCCACCGGACAAACAGGAAGTGACGGCCGCTGGGAGAAGAAACAGCCGTCTAAAATTAGGAGCTTCAGGAGACAGAGTGACACCAGAGGTAAAAATCACTGAGACGTGAAGAGTCTGACGAACAACCAGTCTTTCATTTCCAATGTTTTTTTATTTCCAGAGACTTTCGGCTCTTGTTCCTACTTCAGGTTACACATTGGATTTTGTGACGTATTCAAAATTAATTACGTTTCTAATAATAATTTCTCACAATTAGTGCATTTATTTATTTTTTACAATATTCTGTGTCTATAGAAACCATCTGCAGCTGCATTGGACTCTTTTGCATAAGACATGGATCTACTTTTCATTTTGCTACGTTCTTTCGATGCCACCCACCTATTTCTCACTACAGTCCTCATCTTTTGTCCTGCACCTTTGTACTCTCAGCCATCTTTGCCCTATACTTCCTGGCCTCATTCTTCACTTCTGTCCTCTCTGCTCCCTGCTCCAGGTACCATCTCAGGACTTATAATGCCGTTTCCACTGAGCAGCATGGGTTGGTACAGTTTTATACGCTATTTTGATTGTTCCCAATGTAAAAGTGGCCCATACAGTCGACTGAACTACTTGATTCTCTTTCCTGTCTTAGAAAAGTTTAGTCCGAGGGTCGGACCTTTTTTCCCCCCCAAACTGTAATTTGATTAGTTGAATCATCTGTAATGGCCGACAATGATTGGCTGTCTGTCTTTTGAACGTAACCGTTAAGATCGGTCTTTTTATGACTTACATGCCCCTTCCTGCAAAGTTTGTAGTACAAACGTCGCCTTGTGAAGAAATAAAGAAGAAACAGACATTCAAGATCAGCTGTAAATAACATGGCATTAAAATTAGCCATTAGCCAACACTAGCATTCGCTAATGGCTAGAGCGATTATTTGTTTGGAATAAAACAAGGTTAACTGTTAAGATCAGTATTTTTTTTTTGCTTAGATTCTAGCCGTCTTTAATATATTCAACTAACTTTAGAATTATGGCTTTAACGTGCCATGCAATGTGTCCTTATTCTTTTTTTACTGCTGAAGTTTTCTAAAGTCAGGCAAGTCAAGTGGGTGTCCAAAGTCCCAGCTGTGGGATCCGGAGCGAAACCCCTCTGATCCCAGGACGCAGCGGTAGTTGTCGATTGTCTCCGGGATTTTGGGACGTTTTTGCCTCCTTGTGCATCTCAGACTCGTCAGATCTTCACAGAGGGAGAGGTACAGATGAGCCGTGTTTGGATCCAGAACCACCGGCGTCGAGGAGATCGTCTCCTCCATCTTGATCCAGACAGATCGGGCCAGGTTGCCCAGGTGTTCGCCGGCGTTTAGAACATATCCGAAGCCAGGCGGGGGGTCGTCCAGAAGAGAGCAGTGCTGGATGTTTTCACTGTGGTCTTGTAGTTTTGCAGAAATGTGACATCTTCATCTTTCAGCTCCTTCTCTGTGACTCGGATTGCTTTTGAAAGCAAAGCTGTGTTTCTGCTCAGATCTGCAGCATCACGTCTGAAGAATTTATTGTTGGTCTTTGCTCTGTACCTTACAGCAGCAACCCTCTTCTCCTCCTTTTGGAGAAACTGGTGAAACTTCTTGAACTCCTCTCTAATATGTGCCTCTGTGTGTTCAGCCTGGGTCTTTATGTAATTTTCTTTTTCTTCAATTTGGCGTCTTTGAAGAGCTTCAGCTTCTTCTGCAGAGGCAACAGTAAGATCTTACTGTCTTTTTGCTTTCCTTTGCAACTTCGTCGATCGGTCTGAACCTGTGGCTGTTGTGCGCCTTTGAATCTCGAAACAGGCTCCTGGTGGTCCAGGTAGAACAGCTTGAACTTCTCAGAGTGCAGCCGGCAGAGAGCCTCTGAGTCACCGTCATATTTTTCTTTCCTCGACGCGAAGGCCTCTCATAGGTTTCTCAGAGCCAGGTTGCGAGGCGGTTGTCTCGTCTGAGAGATGCTCTTGCACATGGGGCATTCGCACTCCTGCTATCCCACCACTAGGACTTCACACAGTCATTGCAGAAGCTGTAGCTGCATGGCAGAACAACCAGATTTTTGAAGACGTCGTGGCAGATGATGCAGGTCAGATCCTCCTCTGGTCTGAAGGACATTTCAGCACAAAAATAGAAAATACTCAGTGTAGTTTAAAAAATCCTGACTCTTCAGGTTTCTTCTGTTTGGAAGGAGTTCCAGCTTCTTTGTTGGTGAAATGAGCTTTATGTTTCGTTTGCGTGGAAGTCATGAATCTTTGCGGCTGAAAATACCTGGTTTTTCCTGGTGGTGCAAAGTGCATAAAAGAGTGGGGCATCACCTCCATCCATCCATCCATTTTCTGTTCACCCTTGTCCCTAGTGGGGTCGGGAGTTGCTGGTGCCAATCTCCAGCTGCGTTCCGGGCCAGAGGTGGGGTCACTTGGACAGGTCGCCAGTCTGTCGCAGGCATCACCTCCTGATTTCCATAATACACAGATAGCAACACAAGGACAACCTGGAATTAAATGGGTGGATTTGTTTTTAAAAAATGGACATGAGGGCTAGATCAGTGCTAGTGACAGCACTGATTTACAGACACCTGTCTACAGCCCCCCCTCCCCAAAAAAATACCAGGTGCAGGTCAACCAAGCAGCAAAACATTTGAACAATTCACAAAAACCAAATGTGAGCAGAATACCCAGAAACTGTACTTAAATATATGTTTACTCAAGTAAAAGTAAAAAGCCAGTTTAGATTTTGGCGTGGTTTTTGCAGTGCAACCATAAGATAAGCAGAAGGTGGCAGCAGTTCCTCCCTTAATACGAGGAAGCGATATTTCCCTGACCAATATGGCGGCCGTGTTCATGTATGTCTGTGGCGGGCTTCGACAGGACGTCACCGGAAGCAGCATTTGTTTACCTCTGGAGACCTCAAAGACTCCGGAATCTAAACTTTTGTCGTCCAACTGACTTTGTGAACTGAGCGTAAGTTTCTTTAAGACTGAGAAATAACTTTACTTAGAGCGAATAGCGGTTCTAACTTCCTGTTTTTAACTTTGCATCAGCGTTAAGACAACATGGCTTCAAATTTAGAAGAGGAACTGTCCTGCCCCGTTTGTCGGGACATCTTCAGAGATCCCGTCCTCCTGTCCTGCAGCCACAGCTTCTGCAGGGCCTGTCTGAGCAGGTGGTGGACGCAGAAACAGGTCCGGAAGTGTCCGGTCTGCAACTGCGACTCCGACCGCAAGGAGCCTACGTGCAACCTGGTGCTGAAGAACACGTGCGAGGCTTTCCTCCTGGAGCGTGAAGATGTCTGCCAGCTGCACTCAGAGAAACTGAAGCTGTTCTGCTTGGACCACCAGCAGCCGGTGTGTCTCATCTGCAGGGACTCCAAGCAGCACAGCGGCCACGTCTTCCGGCCCGCAGCCGAGGTGGCGCAGGACCGCAGGGAGGCGCTGCGGAAGTCCATCATGCCCCTCCAGGAGAAACTCGAGCTTTTCACAAAAGTCAAGGAAGACTTGGACCTGACTGCCCAACACATTCACTCCCAGGCCCGACTCACGGAGGCCAGGATACGGAAGGAGTTCAGGATGCTGCAGCGGGTTTTGCGTGATGAAGAGGAGGTCAGGGTGGCTGCGGTGAAGGAGGAAGAGGAGCAGAAGAGTCTGAAGGTGAACGAGAAGATGAAGGTTCTGGACGGAGTAATGACTGCTCTTCACGACACCATCAAATCTGCAGAGAAGGCGCTGAGATGCAAAGATGCTGCGTTCCTGCAGAGCTCCAGCGCTGCAGGAACGGAGCAGCAGCGCCCCCTGCCGGAGCTGCCCCAGCCGGCTGCCGGCGCACTAATGGATGTGGCCAAACACCTGGGCAACCTGCGCTTTAACACCTGGAAGAAGGTCAAGCACCTGGTGTCCCGTACGCCAGTGGTTTTGGACCCAAACACGGCCGGACCGGGACTGATCATCTGCGAGGATCTGGCTGCGGTGAGGCGGGGAAGCAGACAGAAACTCCCCGGGAATCCCGAGAGGTTTGAGTCGGAGGGGATCGTTTCGGCCTCCAGGGGCCTCACTGCAGGGGTCCACTTCTGGACTGTGGAGGTGGCAGGCTGCAGCAGCTGGTTTGTTGGTGTTGCAGAAGAATCGTTCAAGAGGAAGAAACCGATTCAGTTCAGGTCGGGATTGTGGGCTGTTTGTTTTTCCAAAGAAAAATATTCCTATTTCTCCCCAGGAGCGCCCGCCAGCTTCCACGTTACAGGAAAACTGCAGGCAATCCGGATCCATCTGGACCTGGAGAGGGGAAAACTGTCCTTTACCGACCCCAAAACCCTCAAGCACATCTGCACCTTCTCACACAGCTGGTCTGAGAAAATGTTTCCCATCTTTTATGTGGGAGGCGTCAAACCGATGAAGATATTAGCTTCAGAGAGCGGCGGGCCGGAGGACGAGGACAGCAAGGAGTAGGATGCCATTACAGATGAGAAATGGCAGATATCACTTCTTCTGTGGGTCTGAATTAGGAATAAATAATCCTATAAATTAATTAATCAACACATTTGTCTGGAAAAGGATTCAGAATAAAATAATTCTGAAATTAATCTCAAAGTTCAGAGTTTAGACTCAGAATTATAACTTTTTTAAACCAAATTCTGATTTTAATCTCAGAAAATTGACTTTTCTGGAAATTCAGATATTTCTTTTTCCCCCAAAAAATTATAGAAAATAATAGAATCTGTTTTATCAAACAGTTGTTCTGTTAATTTTGGTTGCAATAATGAATAACAGCTGTTGTTGCACAGGAGTCTAACTTTGAATTAGATAATTATTGTAAATTGTCCTTTTCTGTGTTTTTTCCAGACCAAGAATCATATTGTTGTTACATTGATACATGTGGCTGAAAATGTTTTCCTAAGAAGAGGATGAGCAGCTTGAAGCAGCCTTGCTGCATTGTTTGCATTTAGTTGTTTTTATAATTTTAAAAAAAGAAATAAAAACATTTAGAAACATCTAAAAATGCCTCTTCTTGGTCAGTTATGACATGATGAAACAGTTATGAGTTTTGCTTTGCAGCTTGAAGGTCTTGGGTTCAAATCCCAGCCCAGGGCCTTTCTGTGTGTTGTCCCTGTGTGTGCATAGGTTCTCTCTGGGTTCTCCAGCAGTCCAAAGACATGCATGACTGCTGGGTTAATTGTTTTGCCATATTTACAACAGACAGCAGTTCAGTTGTAAAACGATGGGTCATCATTTTAAACACTGGCAGCAGAACAGCAACAATCCAGATTTATCAGTTAATCTCATTTATCTTGTTTTTTTTCTTTAAACAAAAGATTTTCTCTCTTGATTTCTAATTTCTCATAAAATACTAAATGCTTAAAAGAAACATTTAAATTTAAACTTTCTTTTAATTTGACTCATTTGTATCCCTGTTCTTGCAGACGTTAGTTTCTCCACATGTTCCACCCGTTTCCACCAGGTTGAGGTCTGGGCTTTGACTGGTCCGTTTTGGATCCTGGTGATGCTGTTCGGGTCATCAGCAGCTGTTGGAAAGATGGTTCCATATTTATTGGGTTTTCTAGTTGTGGGACTCATAATTTTTAATCAAATTAATTTCATGGACTGCAGTTAAACTTTTGAATGGAAACCAAGAGAATTTTCAAAACAAGCAACATTTTCAGTTCAAAATCTCTTTTGCTGTTAAATTACTGAAAAAGTATACATATGAGCTCAACAACAAATATAATTTTTAATCTGTTAATTAGTTTATTTAACCATCAAATTAGTGCAAATTTCAACTTTCAAGTGATGCAAAAAAACCTGGGAAATGCGGACTGCATGCTAACATTAGCGTTAGCATTTGTGCATCTGCTACATGTTTAGCATTGAAATGCTAGGCTAACTCCTTTTATCACAACAGTCTTTTCCATTGGTTTTAGAAGCAGAAATTAACCTGATAAATGATCTCATCCATCGCTGCTATTGGCAACGTACCAGAAACAATACAAAGATTACGGCTTGAGACTTTAGTATGTAAAAAAAGGAAGATGTGATTCAAGACTGCAGCTTTTAAAATATGTTTATTGCTTGTAATATAATAATTTTCAGACTTTTTAGGCAGCAACAATCACTCCCATTGGTCATTGCTGATGTCTTTCCTGCAAACCATTTGAAGTTGCAAACTGAAGTCAGTAACTGGATGTTTTATCACATTCACTAACTTCAGGCACAATTTGCATTAAATGAAAGCAGACACGTGCAGTGAAAACCTAAGAAGGCTGCCAACAGCAACATGTGAGTTTTATTTGTGTAATAATGTAGCTGGAAACCTTCGGTGTCTGATTTTGACCATATTAGTTCAAACCTTGGTGTATAATCTGCTTCACCAAAGGAAGTGATTGATGCATCCAGCTCCTCCATAAAATCGCTATGATTACACAACACTCTATTAAAAGCCACAAATTTCGGCAAATCAAACTGGAATCGTTTGGCTTCAGGACTAAAAAAATAACGTGTTTTTTTGTGGATCAGCTGGGTGACGGCATTTTCCGGGAGCTCGACCAAGAGACCAGGAATACCTCACATTCCTGCAGGGAGTAGGTCAGCTGAGCGCTGGAAAGGTATGCAATCCAACCTGATGCCCCTTTAAAACACTTACATCACGGTTTCATTATTTTTGCTGAAACCTAAAGTTGACATTAATTTTTAGATCACAACGCATTTTTTTTAAATGCACATGAGGTATACGATCCTATATTTAAAATGTCAACAACAGTGAACTCTCATTCTATTCTATTCACTGAATTTCTGTGGAAAGTGTCTCCAAATGACTCGTGGAGTAATAATATTAGATCTTCTCGATGAGTATATTAAAACATTTGATAGAAAATGTAGCTTGGTAGGAGCAATTCTACTCGACACGCGATTGGCTGGGGTTTGTGAAGCAGCCTATCGGGAGCGGTATTAATCTTCTTTTTGCGGTGATTGGCTGAAGCTCAAAGAGCGAAAATAACAAAGAATGCTAACGTTAGCTGATGATGTAGTTGTGCTAATACCGATTCTACTGTGTGTATTACTGCGTATTAAGACACATTTGGTGTTTAAATAGTTAAAATAGGCAGTTACCCCCAAGAATGTTGATTTATTTTGGCTATCTTCATTTATCCAATAAAAGAAATCCCTCGATATATCCATTTTGCCGAATCGGAAGTGTCAATCAGGAGCCAACTTCAGCTCGGTGTTACAGAATGTTTATGCTACATGTCATGCTGGATTACAGTAAACCGCACAAAAAGCATTCCAATACATCTAGTAGACGTTGCTAATAAGTATTGAATAACAGCCATTTTCTTTGATTAAAAAAAAGTTTGAGTTGTGTGTGACCAGCATTGACATGTTAGTTGTTAGCCTATCCATGCTAATGGCCAGTAGACGAAGAAAGCAATCCAATGGGGGCATGCTAGTTAGCTAGTTAGCCTACGAATGCTAATGCTGGCAATCTAATGGGCAGTAGAGGAAGCGTCCTGTGACCAGCAATAATTAGCACCAATAATCACAGTGGTTTTAATGCCCTTGTAAGATCATTATGAATTAAATTTAAGACGCGTATAATGGCAGAAATTTACAGAAGAAATATGCATATTTTGAGATTGCTCCTACAACTTTAACCTTCTAGGTTAAGTTTGAAATTCAAAGATTTTGCACAGAATGCTCCTAACCTTGGCAAAAAGTTAAACTTTTCCAGCTGACTGGCAATAAATTTACTCATGACAGATGCATAAAACCTAGTTAGCTATAGTATAGTAGCAGCTAGCTACCTAGCTAGGTTCAGGCTACCTAGTCATAGAACGCAGTAAAGATTTCTGCATGTGACTGAAACTTTTGCCTGACAGAAAAGTCCTGCGATAAAAAAGCAACTATAATGAATATACAACATTAAACAGTCCTGCCATGACAAAATTTACCACCTATGATTACAGTATTTAAGGCCAACTTACGTTGACATTTCAAGGCCTTAATTTTATGCACACTAATTTAATACCTTTTAAGGGTGCAGGAATTCCCTGTTATACATATGATTTCTTTGGTTTTATGATGTTTACCTGAAATGTCACTTCTGGTCTTCCGTACAAAGCTGCTGTGAGAGCTTTAAGAGCTGTAAGATCAAGAGGAAGTTCCTCCAGCCATTTTAAACACATTTCTGGGTGAGTCTCTAAGTGCTTTCAGGACAGTTTAATGTCCCTTCAAGTGTTTCATGCAGTAATAAAACCGTTTTACTGTTTGTTTCAGTGGAGCCAGAAAATAAACAACCTTACATGTCAGCTAAAAGCATAATTCAGCTCTTTATTGCTTAGGATTTACATGTTTAAACTGTCTACAAACAGAAAGAGCCATGTTGGACTTGATTTGCAGTAATAATAATCACATCTGCTTGTCATGTGTTTGGTCAGTGCTGACAGGGCGAATCCAGGCTCTGGCCGCACTTCCAGCAGCAGTAGTGTTGCGGATGCCACGTCCGTCCGTCTTCCGCCGTGATGAACGACTTGCAGAAGATGAGCTGAGGATGGAGAAGCAGCGTTGATTCAAAGACAGCAGCTGAGAGTGAAGAAAGGTTCATCATGCATTCAGAGCAGGCGCGTCACCTCGTCGCAGCCGCAGCAGCGCGGCCACACCGACTCGCAGTAGTGCCGTCCGCAGAGCAGCTTCTGATTGGACCAGAAGTAGACCAGGTCCGCCAGGAAGTGGCCGCACTCTGAGCACACAAAGCAGGTGGGGTGCCACAGGGCGTCATGGTAACCTGCACGCTCTGCATAAACAACCGGACTGTCCTTTGAGACGTCTCCGTGGCAACCAGTACATCGCTTGGGGACAAAGGAACAAAAAAGGTTGAAGTTGCAACAAAAACAGCTGGAAACCTTGATCACTGGCATCATTATTTTTTTGGTTTTCTTAGAGGAGATCTATTTTACAAAATCCACATTTTGCATGTTTTTTACTTCCATTTGGTTTTCAACTGCTTCTAAAGATAGCCTTTGGAAACAGCCATTTTTTGGCTATGCATAGTTTCCACAAGTCTGGACTGGATCCGCACCACTGAACCGCCATCTTAGTAGGCAAGCACACCACCAAGCAAAGATGAACCATGACTTCGAGTCCAATACAAAGAAAGTATATTGACACTGTTGACCGACGTGCAAGAGAAATAAACATCGACAAAATCTCTGCTGATCAGGATCGACTCGTATGAGACAGATGCTGTGGTTTGTTTATCGTTGTCATAGCAAATCCATAGCAACAGTCCTTTACCAATACCTACCAATATGGCTGTTAGCCACAAAGAACCCGGAAATGTGACGTCACATGAGAAATATGTGTGAGCAGTTTCAGAAACCTTCCGAATGCAAAGTCACATTCGGTGATGTGCGGTGAAGATGTACAGTTGTATGATTGCACATCTGTTTGCAGCCATTTTCACTTGCAAGTACAAGCGTGGAGTTGGGGGCGTGGCAAGCAGTAGGCGAATTGGATTTAAGGTGACAGAAACCATAAAACTGTCACCTCAAACTGTCATAAAAATGTAATAAACATCTTTTGACTCGATCTACAGAACTTTGAAGCAGAAATTAACCCAGTTTCTTTTTTTAAGAACCGTCTCAGAAATCTGATATTCCAGCTCTGCTCTTTGTTTCACTTCTTTCTGTTAGTTTTATATAAATTTTGTTTTTAATGTTCTGTATTTCCTTACGTATTCAGTTTTATCGTCGGTTCCGTTCACAGCAGAGGAGGCAGTGCTGCAGCTCTGATTCTGGTGCTGCGCGGCCTCTGCCTTCTTGCCGCGATCTTTGACCTCTTTTACTGTCCGCTGAGCAGCTGCTTCTTTCAGAGCGCCGCCCTCCCCAGGTAAGCCGACCTCCCCGACTCCCAGAACCTCCAGTTTGAACTGTTTCACGAACAGAATCATGGCCGAAACCTGCAGGTGAATCGGTTAAAGATAGCTTAGCCCACTTTAAGTCTCCTGTGTGTCAGAGACATTAAAGACAGAAATATAAAAGGAGGAGTACATTTTCAACAAAAATTTTAGAAATTTTGAGATTAATCTCAGGAATTTTCTAAACAAAAACAGAAACATGTCTGAACCACAAAAGTTTAAAATTTGCTTGTAAAATACTCATAAGTTTTGAAATTAATCTCAGACATTTTCAAGAAAAACGTGGAAATTTCTTATTTTGAAAAGTCAAAGATTTTCTAGGAAAAACTCAGAAACTTTTAGATTATTCTCAGAAAATTTTTAAAAACAAATGGAAAATTTATGAGTTTGAAATGTCAGAAAATTGTAAGGAGAAAAATTACATTTTGTGATTAACAATAGAATTTTTTTAGAAAACAGTTTGAAGTTTCTGATTTTGAAGAATCAAAATGTTTCTAAAAACATTCAATATGTTGAGATTAATCTTAGAAATTTTCTAGAAAAATTTGACATTTCTGTGTTTCAAATGTAAAAAATGTTCAGTCTTTGAAACATCTGGACAGTCAGACATTTTTGATTTTTGCAAAAAAAAAATTTCAAGAGTTTTCTTTTCAGATATGTTTTTCTTCCTCAAGAAAATGTCTTAAATTAATCCCAAACATTTTCTCACAATATTTTTACTTTTCAATCTCAGAAATTTTCAGTTTTTTTCTAGAAAATTTCTAAGATTAATCTGAGAGTTGTTTTTGGCAGAAATGAACTCCTCCTCTTCTATTTTCATCCATAAATATGCGGTGCCATATTTATGGGCTGAGCCGAACCTCGTCCTCGCTGCCCAGACTCTGACACTTCATGGGGTCCTGATCGTAGGCCGGCAGCTGGCTGAGGAGATGCCTGCGGCGCTGCATGGCTCCTGGCGTCCCAGAGACGGGGCGCTGGCTTTCAGGCAGCAGCTCCATGTACTGCATGGCCTGAAGAGACAAAAAACAACTTCTACACACTGACATAGGGTTTAATTCAGTTTAATATAATGATAAAAATAAAAAAATCTTCCTCCAGGCATCGTGCGATGCAAAGGTTCACTGCAAAAACAAAATTTGACCAAATATTTTTGCAGAGTTTCTAGTGTAAACATTTTAGTTTGATAAAAAATAAGAGAAACCTGAAACAGAGTTTGTTTTAAACCAATAATTTCCTAATATTTATGAAAAAGATCCAATTCCACAGCATGTTATAAGTTAAATAATTTTGTATATTATTTTATATACTACAACTAATTGTGTAATTTTCCCAATTATGACTGTCCTTGAAGACATTTTTTATTATTTCAACATCATTCTGTTGATAAAAAGGAAAATTCCAAAGAATTAGTAATAAACTTTCTGCTCCAAATATCCCAAATGTCCACATGTAATCATCTGACCTACAGTCAATGTTATGGAAATCTAAAGTTAATTTTTACCTTGCATTTTCATTTCTGACAATAAAAACCCGAAATCCAGAATCTCACAAGATTTGAGCACTGTGAAAAGTTACAGCACATTCATAGAAAGTTGTGTGGAAGGAAAAAGTGTGGAGGGAGATCAGCAACAGGAGGATTGCCAAGCAAAATTTCTGTAAAGTCAACAACACAATGTAATTGATTGTTGAGAAGTGAATTACCACCATTTAAACAAACAGAAATGAACAGAATTTTATAGCTCACCAAATTAAAAGCTTTGTGGACAATCCTGTTAATTCAAAACAAACAAAAAATTAAATTTAGAAAAATATTAATGAAAATGAGCACAAATACAGCGTTTTTTTTCTTGTTTTGGTGTAGTTATAGACTCTTTGGCCTATTTAAAGTGATAGAGTCTGGGTTTATTTTCAGTTTATATCAGGGGGGACCAACGTGTGGCCCGAGGGCCATTTGTGGCCCTTAGACTGATTTTGTGCGGCCCATAACTGCAGTTCAAGAATGATCTTACAGACACGAAATATAAATTTTATTAATAACCAGGCTTTTATAGAAAGTAGGACCATGTTTATTTAGAGATTTTACAGAAAAAGGCGACTTTGCTACACATGTAAAACAGCTTTCATTTTGTTTATTAAACTTGGTTAAATAAAACAAGTGTTTTAAAAGAAAGTGACCCAAATCCTGTTCATATAACTGAGAATACATTTGCTCAATCAAGCCCAAAAATGTAAAATAAAAAACCTTTTTAAGTTTTGCAGCTATATGATGAAAATGATCCCTTTCATTTGAAAACACAATTAAATCATTTTATGAAATGAACCCCTGGTTTTTATAGTATCTTTGTCTCTTTGGTTCAGTTTTAGCTGAAACCTGAGCAACATGTTTTGTTTTCGCTCTCCAGGTGTTTTTCTGTGACACAGCTGTGCGTCGTCAGCTGACAGACGGTGACTAACAGCCTGGAGTTAGCAAGCCGAGTCCAACCCGGACGAGGCAGACACCATGTTTCTCTGCTGGGTTTGGATCCGTCTCCCAGCCGCAGTGTCATGTAATTACAGGCTGGGCTGATTTTAATGCAAAGCAGACAAGAAGAGGCGGCTGAGAAATACATTTGGGTTCTTCCAGCAGAAGATATGAGTTTAAAAAAAACACTTACTCAAGCAGTTTTAATTCTCTTTTAACACAGGAGTGTCAAACTCATTTATATTTTGGGTCAAAAGAATGTCTCTAAGGGGTTGAATGTATTGAAAAAACAACCTTTGAACAAACTGTTAAATTTTAATAATAATTCCCATTCAAATTAAATGAGGTAAAACTTCAGAATAAGGGCATTAAAAGTGTCAACTTTGCATTATTCGGTAAATAATGACATCTAATGCAGAGTTGCATTAAAAGTTGCATAAAATGTGCAATAAAAGTGTCAACTTTGTATTGAAAGTGTCATTACTTACCGAATGACACTTCATGGCAAGTCATAAACATTTATGAAGTCTCCTTGTGACAGATGTTATAGCAGTCTTACGCTCACCCCTTCAAATAGTGTTACCTTAAATTACATTAAATATATTTTTACCTAAGTGTAATCTGAAATTTTACACACAAAACTGCTGATTTGATTGATAAAATATTTAAAAACACATAGAGTCTCGAGGGCTCAAAACAAACTCCTGGCGGGCCGGATTTGGCCCGTGGACCTTGAGTTTGACACACAGACCTTATAAATCTAAAAGGAAATTCATTTATTACAGTTTGCTGTGTTGTGAATTTCTGTGCGTAAATAATATAATTAGCTTCCTGTGCATCCCAGATGCATCCGATCTGTAGGTAGCAGAGGGCCTCATCTTTGCTTTTTTGGAGATTATTTTCTGCTAGCGTCTCCAAGCCACAGCCTTCAGGCTCACTGGATGAGATTCAGCTGCTCCAAGTTTACATTTGCGGTTCTGAACCACACTTTCCTAATTACAATTTCCACAGTTTTCCTGCAGTTTTGCTCAAAACCTTCACCTACAGTCTGTTTCCTCCATGTTGTGCTCGCTGTGTTTACCCCCTCTGCTTATTTACAGGCTGATTCTCTGGTGTTTTTAGCTAATTTGCTAATTTGCTAATGGTTGTGGGTCACTAACTGCCGTGTTTAATAACAAAGTTGCTGCATCAAGTATGTGTAGAGTATAATGTGTAAACTACAATTAGCTAAAAAGCTAAAGCCAGCTAAATCTAGCTAAAGCTTTAGCTAGCAGTGCTAGTGGCCGATCAGTAGCAGATGTCAGATTCATATCAGATTTACTGTCAAACTTTTAACTATATCTTTTTCACTTAGAAGTGTTGGCTATGAACAACTTTTAGGAAATGAATATGTGAGTTATTTTAGAGTAAAAATTAACTTCAGATTTCCATTATATTTATTGTAGGTCATATGATTATATGTGAATATTTAGCGCTAATAACATGCTGCATGTTGTTTGGGATTTCACTATTTTAAGACAGTATAACATTTAAATAGCGGAGAGCACCGCTAACTAAAACATTAGTGATGCTAAACCTAAGCACAAATATTAAAAATGAGTTCCACTAACATTAAAACAGTATTTAGCAGAAGCTAATGCTGATATGCTTTTCAACAGATTGACATTTGAATATTAGTGGGAACTCTTAGCTATAAAATTAGCTCTGCTAAGCCTAAATCATTGATCATAAACATTAATTCTGCTAGCGCTAAATGCTCCACAAACACGATATTTTGCAGAAGCTAATGCTAAAACTTTTTCAACTGAAACAAATAAAAAAACAATATATCAAAAATAAAATATTCTTCAAGAACAGGAGGAACGACATTGTGATGACGTAAAATAAGGAACTGACAGTTTTAACTCTGTTTCTGCTTCATGTTCTGCTGCATCTCACCAGTTTCTGGTTGAGTCCCGCCGGCGCCCAGTCATACGTGGTGGTGTTGAAAGTCGGGTCTTTGCGCGACACCACCGGGTTCGTCACAATCATTCGGTTTCTCTTGTACACGCGAAGGCCTCCGCCACCCTTGACCTTTGCGGTTAGGTGGGAGCATGGCGAGTCTCCGAGAAGGCGTCCCATCCGCTGATCGTCCTCCGCGTCGCCGTCCGGAGCCGCGTGGTTGACCGTGCTGCAGCCGCACGCCACGCAGGCTTTCCTGGACAGAGCCGCCCAGAGGTGGAGAGGTCATCGTTTTCAATGGGTTTGGTTTAATTTACGACTTTCATTCATTAATTATTTAAAAACAAGATTGAGATGCCTTACTAACGCTACATCTGATAAAATATTGTCTATAAAAACTGCAGCGGCCATGTTGATTCCCAGAGGCCAAACATTTTACTCCAGTAAAAATAAAAAGTAACATCCAAGAAATTACTGAAGTAAGAGTGAAAACGCTTTTGGTAAAAGGTCTACTCAACTAATCAAAACATTGATCGTTTAATATTTAAAAGTTACATAATCAGACATATCAAAACATAAAGTTGTGGAAAATTTGGTATCTTAAAGATATTAATAAATATATAAATAACAATCATAATGCAACAAAAATCAGGTCAAAAATGTTTTGTTTTTTTCAATGATAAAGTTCTGAAACTTTAACAGAAACTGCAGATAAGCATCCGTTTCTGGTTAAAACATGTTTTTTTGTCATCAGTGGGAAGAAAATCCAGAAGTTGTACTCGAGTAAGAGTAGAAATACTTCATGATGGAATTACTCAAGTAAAAGTAAAAAGTACAGCGTAGTAAAATTACTCTTAAAAGTAACTTTTTTCAAAAAGTGCTTTTCAACAGATTGACATTTAAATATTAATGGGTCAGCGCTAGCTAAAAAGTTAGCTGTATTAGTTCTGCTAATGCTAAAGTGCAAAAAGTTATGGAACTTCTTACTGCCCAACTCTGTTTACTCCTATCATGTGTTCATCAATTTGTTTGCAGAGTAAGCGACTGCCAACAACATCGGTTGTGGTGCAATTTTTTCACTGTTTTTCCTTTTTGCTGGCAACGTAAAATAAAAAAAGCTTAAGATGAAGCAACTGTACCTCCAGGAATGAGGCTGAAATCCAGAGCAGCTGCTTTTACAAACCAGACACGCCCCTGCACCTCGGAGAGACATCTGAGAAGAGACGCAGAAAAACAAACATCAAAACCTCGCCCCACGTTTTGAGACGGAAAGTTTGCCTGACTATGTACGTGTTTCAAAACATCATCATAAATATCCAGAGTTTTAAAGATTTGGGAATAGAACAGGGTAAAAACTAAACAGCATAGCGAGGAAAAACAAGGCCAAACATCTGGAAAGGAACGTTTGTTTACTGAGGAGAGATAAAAATCCCTTGAAACACAAAAACAACTCGACTTGTAACTTCGGTTATTGAAACAGAAAGTCCACAGGCTTTAGCCTCACCATAACATTTCTGCACAAATCGATTCTCTTTTCCCTTTGGTGTTTTCTCCCATTGAGATCAATTTCATTCTGGCCAATCAGCAACCAGAAGGAGTTGTGAACAATAGCATTAATTTTCTGCTCTTTTTGTTTTTTAATTGTATCTTCCTGTGGTTGTAGTTTGGTAATGGCAGCAGAGGAAGTGGACAAAGTTTGTTTAAGGCCTGATAGGCCGGTAGATTTGGTTCAACTGGATACCAAAACATTTGTCACATTTTCAGCTGCTGCGGTTCTCTTTCTTACAACCGATTCATGCAATCGTTCTTCAATAGTTTTGGATCCAGACTTTTTGCATGTTTTATATTTGGGTGTAAAACAGAAACTTTTCCTTTCAGAATGAGTTGTTGTAGAGCCTCTTGCCAGCAGCCGTTATGCAACTTGAAAACCAGCTGACCAAATGGGCAAAGGTCCAATCGGGTTGCTAGGTAACGGTCTGAGCTTTGCTGGGGTTGCTAGGTAACAGCGCAGTGCCAGGCCTATATAAAGCTAGCTAAAAGCTAAACAAGTCCTAATATGCTTTATTGATGCAAAGTGGAAATTGCTTTGTTAAAAATAAACTCCTGTCCAAAGTGTGAAATATTAGTAAATATAAATATAAACTCTAAATAATTTATAAATGACCAAAATATAAAATAAAACGGGGGGAAAAAAACATGAAAACAATTGGGAGGATTTTAAAAAAACAAATTTTTCAGACATCAAAAACATGAACTTATTACCAAAAACAAGCTGGGTGGTTTTTTTGTTTTTTTTTAAGTTTTATGATGTTTTATAAGGAGTAGAAACCCAGTGGAAATATAAAAACAAAATGTGATTTTTTTTTTCTGTGAGAGAACAGGATAAAGGATGAAGCCGCTTGTTTGAAAAGCTTTTTGTTCTCCAGCACAAACAAAACGTCAGGACTAACAACTCCGACTCCCTTCAAAGCCTGAGGAGATGTTGATAAGGTGTGTGTGTGTGTGGGTGTGTGTGGGTGTGTGTGTGTGTGTGTGCGTGTGTGTGTGTGTGTGTAGGAGTGCTGGCTGTGGCAGAAGGGTTGTTTAGTGGGTCTTTTCTCCGGGTGTGGAGGCAGCAGAACCGAGGCCACATATACAAACGGCGCGGTCAGGGCGGATGACCTCATCGCTCCACCCAGTGACTGTTCCTGCTAACATCACTGATCCCCGACTGCAGCGCTGACTGTGTTTTATTAACCCATGATTCAGGTCCTAGTCTCTTTTCAACCATTCATGATTTCACAACCAACGTTTTTAGGTGCAAAAAAAAAAACTGAAGGATGTTTTATATTTTTACCTCCTTTGACAATCAACACTATTTAAGATTAAAGTAGTCAGAAAATAGTTATTTCCTAACCGCAGCAGACTGCTGACGCTCATAGACGATTGGTATTATTATTTAAGATATTTTGGACTTAAATTAGTGCATTTGAACAGAAAAAATTAGATTATTTGTGTCAGTTCAAACCATATTTCGTGGTATTTTAATTATGAAATGATTGATAACTGGTTAATAATGCAAAAACAAAAGTCTTACCAAGTATCTTTGGTCTAGTTTCTGGTGCAAATGTATCTGTATTCTTGAAATAAGACAAAATTAATTTATAAGTACATTTTCAGAAAGATATAGAAGCTTGTTTTAAGCCAATTATTCCATAACATTGATTTAAATTATTCTATTTCCAGTGGCAGATTATTAAACTCATAATAGGACATTTTTCCAATGTTATAAGTGAAATAGTAAATTTCTACAGATCAGGTAATGATTGAAAAATTACATTTCAGTTCAAAAATTGTGAAAAATAAAAATAAATTATAACCTAATACCAAAAGGAATTAAAGTTTAAATCGAGCTCTTGAATTTTCCCTCGGTTACATTCACTGAACTTGAATTTACATTTTTTGCCAGATTACATAATCTGCTATTCCTGGATCACATCATCCCATTAAGCCATGACGGAGCCACTCTACGTTGGACTATTCCAGGTTTTAGAAGCTGATGTGCTACTTATAAATCAAAAATATGAACTGTCATCATGTTTCTTAGCAGCTCCAGAAATACCTAAACATGTGAGATGACAAAGAGACTTTAAAGCCTCTGGCAGGAAATCAGACAGGAAAAACAATCTGCAGCTTTTTGTCTGGGAGTCAGCGCGCCTGTCCGTCTGTCAGCAGGTAATACCGCGTCCGTCGCTGGTGTTAGCGGCTACAAAACGACGGACACAACAAGAGCTCAATAGAAACCAACCCTGGACAGAGGGATTTGGTCCCGGATTAACGCTCCTCAAACATTTCCATACTTAGATCTAATCTAAAAATAAAAACATGGCATTATATCCACACATGACTCAATGTATTTTATTCAGGAGAAAATATTTAGAAAGTGCAAGTGGTGGAAGAAATTACTACAAAAATGTAAAAGTGGTTTCATAACAACAGATTAACTATTAATACAATAAACTCTGGGATATTTTGTGGCATAAGAAACATTCGCCGATGCTGAAGAAGTAAAATATAAAAACAAAAATAAAGTTTTCTAATATTTGTAATGCGATACAGCTATTAGAGCCAAGCTATGAGATATTTTGTTAAATTACCAGGATATGGTCACAATACTATCAGAATGAAGATGCAATTTTACCAGAAATCTTAAAATTAGGAGAAAATTTTTGGAGGATTAATTTTTTATATATATTTATTTTGTTGGAACCTTCATAAAATAGCTACTTATGATTCTTCTACTAATATTACTACTTTATTCTGATAATATTAAGACTTGTATCACATTGACTTTATTCTGTTATTACTGTAACATTATTCTTGTAATATTATGACTTTATTCTTTAAAGATGGCAGCCTGACTTTTACATTTTGTTGTAGAGTTGACCTGAATAATAATACGACTTTATCCAGTATTTTTTAACCAATGTTTAGAAAGCTGGACTAATCCACCATCATAACGGGACAAAAACAAGATTAGTGTCTCTGAAACAGGGTGTGAATAATCAGCCCATAATAAAACAAGTTCAGTGGCGAAGGTTTGTTGTCAGAACAGCTTCAGCAGAACAAGACTGTAATTACATTCCTCTGGAGTCGGCTGACTGACAGCGGCAGCACAGCGTTATTTATCATAATAACACTGTGCTGTGTTATTCTGGGAAATTCTGTCAATAAATCATCTTTATTATTAACTGATTAGACAATAAAAATGTCAGAAATAGAGAAACTCTTGACCAAAAGTCATAATAACTTTGAAATGTTTTTAATAAAAGCTGCATCTAATTAGAAAGTCTCGACATTTAAATAGTTTGGGCGATGAAGCCGTGTCCTCCCACGTGTTGCAGATTTTATTTAGTTTTTATCACTTTATAAGCGCATTGTTAAACAAAAAAGAGCGAAATAAAAGCCCCTCTTCTGGATTAAATAGCTCAGCGTTTCTATATTTAGGAATCAGATAAGGGGAGCATTTAGGTGGAGTCACTCTCAGCCAAGTTATTTTAAATATGTCAGCTATGAGAGGAGGGAACCACAGGAAACGCAGAGAGATACGAGGCTGGAGGTCACAGAAAAGGCGGGACAGCAGTCATGGATCCTCTGGGCTTCATGTTGGTCTGGAACTAAAACAAAACCCAGATAGAGTTTCCAGCAGCTATTTAAAGGTGGAGAGAGACAATGATCAAGATATTGTCCTAGAGCGGGGAGCTAGCTCAAAGCTTCTAGCTTAAAAAATTTACTTAAAACCTACTTTGTAGGATCCAAAATGTAATAACAATTCCTGCAGCTTTAATTCTTCCATGCATGTTTGAGAAATTTAGCTGAGCAAAATGCTTGAGTGGCCTTAGCCCCGCCTTCAAGGCACAGCTCCTCCTCAGAGATGCAGTTTCAGAGCTACTTTCCCTTCCCCACTCAGCTCCTTCAGACTAGCCAGCAACAATCAGCTCGTTACAGGAGCTACGTCTCCGTGCAACGCTGGCAAAACATTGTTAAAGGGTTAAAAGAGGAGCCATGTTGGGATGACTTCCTGAAGGCGGAGCTTCAGAAAAACCAGGAGTTTTTAAAGAGACACAGACCCAATTTCAAGGCGTTAAATTAGGAAGTAAAATTTCTTATATGTCATGTTTGATATATATACATGTAGCATTTTTATATAGCATTTTTATAACAAGTGAAGTTAACATAGATACTTGATTCTGCTGTAAAATGGCACTATGTGCCTGGAATATACATAATACTGCATTTTGGTAAACAATATGGTTTTTGTAAGATGGTTTGACAATAAAAAAAAATTCTTGAATTCTAATATTGACCCTTTTCTAAATTTAATAAAACAAATTTGGCTGCAGCAAAGTCGAGTTTTAAGGAAAAGTTTGAGGATCGATGTGGTTCTACTTATTATTAAAGACAAATGCTTCCGCAACATTTTCCATTGTAGGAAAATTATGTCAGTAATAATTTTACCCTAATTAAAAATAAAAAGTCTCCATCTGCACCAGCCTCCTATACTGGACGGCTCAAATTTGCATCACTCAGAAAATGCATTTAGGGGCCACAAAAAAATCAGTCTGAGGGCAACAAATGGCCCCCAGTTCTATTCTATTCTATTCTATTCTATCCTATTCTATTCTATTCTATCCTATTCTATTCTATCCTATTCTATTCTATTCTATTCTATCCTATTCTATCCTATTCTATCCTATTCTATTCTATCCTATTCTATTCTATTCTATCCTATTCTATTCTATTCTATTCTATCCTATTCTATTCTATTCTATTCTATTCTATCCTATTCTATTCTATTCTATTCTATCCTATTCTATTCTATTCTATTCTATTCTATTCTATTCTATTCTATCCTATTCTATTCTATTCTATTCTATTCTATCCTATTCTATTCTATTCTATCCTATTCTATTCTATTCTATTCTATCCTATTCTATTCTATTCTATTCTATTCTATTCTATCCTATTCTATTCTATCCTATTCTATTCTATTCTATTCTATTCTATTCTATCCTATTCTATTCTATTCTATTCTATTCTATTCTATCCTATTCTATTCTATTCTATCCTATTCTATTCTATTCTATCCTATTCTATTCTATTCTATCCTATTCTCAGTGAGCTTGTTTTAGCAGAAAGCAAGTAGAATATAAAAGTTTTCTGAGGAAATAGTTGTTTTTTTCCATCACTTGTCTGAGAAGACAAACTAATTTAGATCCACTAAATGAGGATTTATCCGCTAAATTTACAAATGTATTGATTTATTTTAAAGACAACTATTGAAAATTTGTGTTTTATGTTTCAAATGTAAGATTTAAACAACCATCCAGTCACAGTAACTTTAATTTGCCTCCATTTGAAAGAAAACAAACATGAATTAATATGTTCAAGACATACTGTTGCTTTAAGAAAAGTATACAAAAATATATTGAATAAGTTTAAACTAGAAATGAAATAAATATCTTCAGATTCAGAACATTCGTTCTTACAGGAAGACATATTTTCTTGTTAGTTATTATTCACTGCATTTATTAATTTCAAGGTTTTCCTGATAGCTTTTTTTTATTATCTTAAAAATGTTTTTGTTACAATTTGCAATTTTAAAAAAGAGGAAAACTGGATGTAAATTAGAATTTAATACATTTTTACCTGAATGTTTTTATTATTGTTTTGTGGAATGAATGTGCAAGACTTAAATAAATACTCAAAAGTTAAACAAGTTAATATCAAACTTGGAAATGGTTCATGTAATTGTATAAACAAAAATGATTATTCATGCATTGAAATTCAATCATTAAATCAACTCATTAATGCATTATTTGTTTTACTGGCTCTGTATGAACAGCTAAACCATAAATTATTCACAACCCTTTCAGATTTAAAATTACTTTTAAATCAAAAATGAAGATTTCTCAAAAGATGATAAAATAATACCAGAGTGGCAACAATTTTCATAATTAATTTGTTTTATTAACATGTTGCTTAAATTATTAATTCTATATGTTATAACTATAAAGTCTTTCCACTAGTTGCTTTGCAGCTTTTTGCACCTTTAGTGTCGGAGGGCCTCCTTGCCATCACCCTAATCTTTAGCGGCCACTCTAAAACATTAATACTACTACCAGTCGGAAAAAAAGATGTTTATAAAATTAAAAGATTGCTTAACAGTATATGTTTAAGCCTGTACAAAATGTGTGCTTGCAGTTGTTGTTTTAAAAAATCCTTTAATGTTTTTGTTGTGTAACTATAAATTAATGGATCAAATGAATCAGCAAAAGGTCAGAATTAATATGATATTACTGCAGATGGCGAGAGGATATGAGCTTCTAGCTGTAAACGTAACTGAAACAAGTGTTTTACCTAAATTAGAGGATACTGAACTGACTCTGGATCTTATTGTTTTCAGAAGGTAAACTTGGTTTTATTATGCTTCTTTGAACAGGTTACAATCTATGCAAAACATATTTTACATTTTTTGTACAAAATCATTCTTGGATAATGAGATTTTAGTCTGATCGGTTCTGCCTATTTGGTACAACTGCACATCTTTGAAAAGCATTAGCAGAGCTTCCTGCACAACCAACAAGAATACAGGCAGTGGTTTCAGGATGTAAAGTCAACTATCCAGCAGCCATTGTAAAGCCAGCTGACCAAACGTGCTGGACCTCAGTTTGGGTTGCTAGGTAACAGTGTTAGCTGGTGTTGCTAGGTTTACAATTAGTAGGTTTTTGAAACTGCTCATTTTCCAGACACTAAAAAATATTAACTTATTGAGATAAAGCTGTTTTTAGAAGCAACAGAAACCAAAATGAAATGCTAAATGAATTCTTAAGCAGCTGAATGATTTTATCCTTAAATAAAACTGAAGTTTACTGGCCATAATGAAAATGATCTCCACCAGCAGGAGGAGATGCTACATCCCACCAGCCTGACTGACCCCTGACCTCCACATCTGGCCGTGTCTGAAGGTGTCCGTACCTTTTCCACGGCTGCGCTCGCGTCCATGTCGTCCTCCTCCTCGGCTCTCGCTGCCTCTGCTCTTCCAGAACAATGAGACTTTAAATTCCTCTCCTGTCGACCACACTTCCTCTCTCCCCGCCCACAGTCGCTCCCGCTGCCCTGCAGCAATTTTCAGACGTCTGCTCTTTCATCCACTCACTATCTCTGACTAACTGTCTCTTTTTTGACTAATTCCTGTCTGGAAACTCAAATCAACTCAATAACCTTACCTTTCTTGTATTTATCTGTAATTTTCCACCCTTTTACTCTAGTTTTTTCCCCCAACACTCCTGATTTGTCCGGCTGCCAGCTCTTCTTCTCCACCCTCTGCAACATGAACCCAGCAGGTTTCTTCGCCTCCTGATTTCGCTCCAACATGCAGAGGGGAAAGTCAAGCATAAAGCTTCACGCTGCTCTCTTAAATATAGCGAGTGCTTGCCGTATCGTTAGTGGACCTGCAAACCAGGAAGGTTTTTAAAGTGGCCCTCTGCTGGACTGCAGGACCACCTGGGGCAGTGAGGCAGAACCGGACTGTTTGTGTTTTGAATAAAGACTGAATGACTCCATTCTTAAACTATTACAGCCAATCAGAAGAGAGCAAAAAACTCCTCAGCCAATCAGAGTTTGAGAAATCTGTCCTCCTTCTATCCAGTAGATTTTCAGTTCAACTGAGAAGAGAAATTGATGAAGAAAGAAGCAGAGAAACTAGAAACTAATTAAATCTATATGTATTGACAGACCAGAACCTTCAGCGACACATAAAGACGGTTACAAAGTCGGCCTTCTGTCACATTGGGAACATTTCCAGGATTAAAGGAGTAATGTCCCAGCAAGATCTAGAGAAACACATCTATGTGTTCATATTTAGACGCATTGATTACTGCAAGTGTCTTCAAAGGTCTGCCTGAAACCAACCAGACAGCTGCAGCAGATCCAGGACGCGGCTGCTAGCTTTATCGCTATTCTTCTGTTACTTTATAAGTGTGTTTCCTGCAGTGTCTGGTCCGCTTGGCGTTCACATATGTATTCAAACCGCACCAGAGTTCACTTCAACCAAACTGAGACCGAGGAGACCAGAGTTCGATTAGCATTCACACCTCAACAACAGAACCGGACCGAAACCGGATAAAAGTTCTGGAGTTGGATCAAAGTGGACTGAACATGGCTGGTGTGAACCTAAAATGTGTCAAACCTTTCAGGCCTTTCAGGTCTTCTGGTTCTGGTGTCCAAACCAAAAACCAGAACCAAACATGGAGAAACAGCTTTCAGCTTCTATGCACCACAAATGTTTGACTCATCCTGCTTTTCTTTATATTCTCATTCCAGGCAAGAATCTGTAGCAAGTTGATTTTACTGGAGTATTTATTTTGATTTTAGTTGCTTTTTAATTCCTTTTCAACTCTCAACATGATCACTTTAGATAATTTTTTAAAATCATTTTTAACCCACTTAACTCTGATTCAATGTAACATTGAGAGAAAAAGGTCAGTAAACCAGTGTAATGTAAATCTTACATGCTCTTTGTAATCAGCAGTTTGTTGCAAAGAGATAATTTGCTTTCTAATTCAATAAAGGGATTAGACACAAAAAAATAAATGTTCACACGGAGCTGAACTGAACTGTCTAAAACTAGACATACATTGGACATACAAAACTATTTATACACATTTATCTTGTATAAATATCTTTTCAGATTTAGTCAAATTGCAGCTCCAGGTCTCAGTGTATTAGGATTGTATGTGATATGGAAAATAATTTGTAGAAAGTCTTCCACCGGCTTTATACATCTAAACTCTAGAGACTGAAATATTTGCTTATATTTATTTTCTGTTTAGATCACAAATTATCTAAATTTGAATACACAGATCAACCTTTTTATTTATTTATTTATTATTACAAATTAGGCAATTAGTGTGGCAAGAAAAGTAAATATGGGTGAGTATTTGTCATTTTCTTTCCTTCACAATTATGCATTACTTTGTTCTGGTAAATTACAAAATTTACCAGAAAATATCTTTTATGATGTGTTTTAACAAAGAAAAAGATAAACAAGAAAGTTTGGAAATACAGGATGTTTTAAGTAAAAACAACAGAATTAAAGAAAGAAAAATGGTTCCCGGGGTTTTGTAGCGTCATAAACTCCGCCCGGATTTAAAAGTTGAGATGAAAAGGTGCGCTTGTTTAACTCCGCGGCGTACACCGCTTCCCTTCCACTGCAGCCGCATCAAACAGACAACTGCGCCTGTTCGTGAAAGAAAACAAAATCCAGATCAAAACCACTCCTCATCGAAAACAATAGACCAATAGGAATTCTTGACGTCACCGACCTCTTTCAATATTCATGACTTTTCGCGCGCTTTGACTGTCACGTGGTTGTTTCGCGCGAAAAGTGACTCCCGGCAGGAAGGAGAAGAAGCAGCAGACAAACAGCAGCGCATCAATGGCGGTGAGTGAAAACGAGCTAAAACCGAATAAATTGGCAAATGTTGGGGGTTCGCTGTAAACAAAAAGGAGCGAATAGGTTAATAATTCAGGGTTATTTGCAGTAATTTGAGTTTTTCTCTGTTTTTCTGTCCTGACGCTGATGGGAAGAGTTATTACAGTTAGAAAAATAACATGAATCCTCATTAAAATCCGTTTAGCATCAATGATCTGGATGACGGGCTCCGTGTTGTTTGCTTTAGTTCGTAAATGTTGGTTGTAATGGAGCATTTAAGTAACTGTTAGGCTGTTATTAGCTGCCATGTGGCCGCTGATGGTTTTATTAAAAATACAACGAAGCTGAAGTTGGTTTCTGATTGAAAAATGAATAAAGGGCGATTCCACCTAATTTCATCTTTAATCTGCTCTAGATTAAAAACCACAATATTTAGACGCTTCAAACCTGGACTCAGTTAATTTTCACTAGCAGCAGATTATTGAAAACCCAGTTATGTGTGTGTGTGAAACCTTCATTTGATTTATGAAAGTTAAATAAACTGCAATTTCAATGCATTAGAACTGACCCAGTTCAGAAACTTACTTTTATTTAAACCTGGACTGGATTACTTCAAGTCTATTTGAGTATTAGTGAAATTATTTAATCTGAATAAAAATGGTAAAGTTGGACAGAAACAAGGTTCATTTTCTCTTTTCCATTTATAAGCGAGCTTCTTTTTAACCCTGATTTATATATGCTAATATCAGTTGTCACCTAACAATATTTATTATGTAGTTATGTTATATTAAGTTATGTTATCAAAGCTGTATTTTTCCTTTATTTTATATATTTTTGCTGCATTACTAATGACTGGATCTGCCAACATATAATTGTCTAAAAGAACAAAAAATGTTTGAAATACAAACCTTAAAATTTGAACTAAAAAATTAGATGAACATCAAATGCATCAGATAGTGAAAACCAGAAACAAACATTACATTTTGATGATCATTAAAATAATCAATACACGTCATATATTTTGATCCATTACTATGAATCAAAAGCTGCTCTATCAGCTGCGTTCTGTCTTGATTTAAAGGAACTCTGCGTTTCGGCTGTTTTGCAGTTTTTTTTAGAAGTTTATTCCAGATTTGTGGTTCATAGAAGCTGAATGCAGCTTCTCCATTTTTGGTTCTGGAGGTGCAGAACAAAAAAATAAACCCATGGAGGAGTTTCTCTTGGTCTTGCTTTGACATTAGTCCTTTAATTGTGGAAATGTTGCTCAGGTGTTAGAAGGCTGACTGTGTAACCGCCTTTATGCGACTGTGAATGTCCAGTCCCAGTGTTTGAGTGTTTTGAGAATTACCAGGCTGGTATTGTTTTCCAGGATTCCTCCGAGTCGCTCCACATGGCCACCAGCCCCAGCCGAGCCTCCAGGAGAGGAGACCCGACCTCCAGCCCCGGCCGCGACCTTCCTCCCTTCGAGGACGAGTCCGAGGGGCTGCTGGGCGACGGCCCCCTGCCGGAGGAGGACGATGGGGAGGAACTGATCGGAGACGGGATGGAGAGGTGACTAGACCTGTCACAATAAATCAATGAATGAAAACAAACTCAGTAATTTAAGTTTGCATGATTTATTGTTTCTCTTTTCTCTCTTTCTGCCATAAACTGGATGGTAAAAGTTTTTGGTCTCAACTCGGCCTCCCCTTTCCCCTTGTTTTGAAGGATCATTTTGGTTATTTTTGTTTAATTATTTTGGATATTTAAAATATCTTCCAATTCCAGTGTTAAATGTTGATTATAATTTAAAGTTGATTGATTTTTAAGAATGTGTTATTTTGCCATCAAATTGTCTCAAAACAACGTTATTGTTTATAACGTTGTCATAAACGTTTATAACTTCTGGAACATTTGTTCGCTCAGGAATCTGTTGATGTTTCTGTTGTAATCCCAGATAATTTTGCTGTTCTTCCAGGGATTACCGCGCCATCCCGGAGCTGGATCGGTACGAGGCGGAAGGTTTGGACCTGGATGACGAGGATCTGTCGGAGCTGTCGCCGGGAGCCCGCGCCGCCGCCGAGGAGGCGATGAGGCGGCGCGACCGGGAGCAGGGGCTCACCGGGAGGCTGCGGAGAGGACTGCTTTATGGTGAGCAGAACCGCTCAGAATGACCCAGAACCTCCATGGGACGCAAACTGACGCTTAACTTTGTGTTCCAGACAGCGAAGATGAAGACGACGGTCCTCCTGGAGCCAGGCGGCGGCGGCTCGCCGAGCGCGCCGCCGAGGGAATCACCGACGGAGACGAAGAGGAGATGATCGAGAGCATCGAGAACCTGGAAGACATGAAGGTTTGTGGTGCTTAAATCCTTGAAAATCCTTAAATTTCAGTTAGATGTGTTCAAGGTTTAGAAAGTGCGAAGTGTATTCAGTGCACTGAACGTTTGATGATGATAAATGGTGATAAATGTGAAAAATTATACAATTAGTTTTAAGAAGAAGCAGAAACCCAAATGGAAAATCTTGGGATTCTTATTTCTGTTAAATTAGTGTTTTATTTGTTGACCCTGTAGAATGTGAGATATTACCTCAATATTTTATCAATAACTGCTATCAGTGATGTGATGGTGAACTGAAGCTGCCATTTTTCATTAACTGAAAATGAAGCTGTCATCTTCAGCTCCAAATTGTGCTGCTGTAAAACTTAGCTTGAATTTTCCTGAGTTTTCCACCCGGCCGGGTTTCTGGCGGGTTTCCGACCCGCAGGGCCACACGGTGAGGGAGTGGGTTTCCATGGCGGCACCTCGCCTCGAGATCTACAACCGCTTCAAGAACTTCCTGCGGACCCACGTAGACGAGAACGGCCACAACGTGTTCAAGGAGAAGATCAGCGACATGTGCAAAGGTAGGCGGGGATGGCGAGGCGACGGCAGCGTGGTCACTTCCTGTTCTGATTGATGAGCAGCCTGGTCACTTCCTGTTCTGATCCTGTTCTGCGTCTCTGTGCAGAGAACAGAGAGAGTCTGGTTGTAAACTACGAAGATCTGGCGGCCAGAGAACATGTCCTGGCTTACTTCCTGCCGGAGGCCCCAACCGAGATGCTCAAGGTGAGATGTATTTTTTATTTTTAGTTATTTTTTTACCTTCCTTTCTGTGTGTCTTTAGTTGTTTTTTTTTACTAGTTTGAATGATGATCTTGGAGGTAAATGTGACTAAATTTGCTTTCAGATTTTCGATGAAGCGGCCAAAGAAGTCGTTCTCGCCATGTACCCGAAATACGACCGCATCGCTCACGAGATCCACGTCCGGATCTGCAACCTGCCTCTGGTGGAGGAGATACGGGCGCTCAGGTATCGCCGCTCACCGCCACTTCCCACTTATTCCTGCTGAAATACCTTTAAATTATTATTTCACTTGTAACATTGGAAATTGTTGTATAATAGTCAAATAATCTGCCAACGGAACCAGTACTGTTTTTGTCAAGATTAAGACGTTATTTACTGAGTTAAGAGCCAAAATCTTGTCACTTAGTTTTGTCTTATTGCAAGTGTACCAAGATATTTGCCTTTAAAACTGGACCATTTGGTAATTCTTGGTAATATTTAGTTTTTGCAGTGAAGTCAGTTGAGACTCGTTGCTCCTCTTCCTCAGGCAGCTCCACCTGAACCAGCTGATCCGGACCAGCGGCGTGGTGAGCAGCTGCACCGGCGTTCTGCCGCAGCTCAGCATGGTCAAGTACAACTGCAGCAAGTGCAGCTTCGTTCTGGGGCCGTTCTTCCAGTCCCAGAACCAGGAGGTGAAGCCGGGCTCCTGCCCCGAGTGTCAGTCCCAGGGGCCCTTCGAGATCAACATGGAGGAGGTGAGCTGTTGCCAAGATGGCCAACTCAACATTCAGCCTGCATTTAAAGGGGCAGCATCATGTAAAATCTACCTTTTTAGCTCTGTGTCATGTTATAATTTTATTCCCTCATCAAAAACGTACCTGGAGTGTTGCCTTATTTCTTTCTCGCCTGTTTGAGAAATCCTTTTATCTCCATGGCAACCATTCGGCCGAGCAAAACGCCTGGTAGGACTTAGATCCGCCTTCAAGGCACAGCTCCTTCCCCGCTTCCCCTTCAGACTAGCCAGCAGCAGTTAGCAAACACCTGCTGAGTTCCTTATAGGAGCAACACTGGTAAAAACCTTAAAGGCTTAAAAAAGGAGCCATGTTGTGGTGAAGATGGAGATTCTTAAAGAGACAGAGACTCAATTTCAAGGTGTTGTGTCAGGAAGTGAAATTTCTTTTAAGTCATAATTGACTTAACATTTTTGGAACAACTCAAGGTAACATACTTTATTATGCTACAAAATGGCAGCATGTGACTGGAAGGTACTGCCCCTTTAAGTTGTCAGACCAATCAGAGGGGATTTAACCGGCCGCCTCCCTCCTCCAGACGGTGTACCAGAACTACCAGAGGATCACCATCCAGGAGAGTCCTGGGAAGGTGGCGGCGGGCCGCCTGCCGCGCTCCAAGGACGCCGTCCTGCTTGCCGACCTGGTGGACAGCTGCAAGCCTGGAGACGAGATCGTGAGTTCAAATCGTGAGGAAACAAACAAAATGTCAGAAAGTAGCCTGACCTTCATGAAGGACGAGGTTCCCCTCTGGGAGGTTTTACAGTTCATGTTTTTAAAGTTTTCAGGCCTGGATGAGAGGGAACATGTCTGAATTCAGAGAGAATAAATATCTTGTCCATCCTTGCATCCGTTTGTTCATCATCTATGTATCGGTCCGTGGATCCGCTCATTTAATTGTCTACACATCCTGTTCATCCATCCATTTCCTGTCTTATTTAAATCTTAACGTCTGCAGAAGAAAACTTTAAAAAGGCACTGAGAACTCTGGAATCTTGAGAAGAAACTTTTTAAAATGTGTAGAAATCCAAACGGATCTCTAAAACAAAAAGGCAGAGATTCTTTTGATGTTAGGACGTTTTGTTGAAACTGCCCGTCTCTTCGTCTCGCCAGGAGTTGACTGGAATCTACCACAACAACTACGACGGCTCTCTGAACACGGCCAATGGCTTCCCGGTGTTCGCCACTGTGATCCTGGCCAATCACATCACCCGCCGGGATGAGGGCGTCGCTGTGGCGGAGCTCACAGACGAGGACGTCAAGGCGATCGTTGCCCTGTCGAAGGACGAGCGAATCGGGGAGAGGGTGAGGAGGAACGCCATCACCTTCCAGACTGAAACTCGGCTGATTTCTATCGGTTTAAATGAACCACAACTCTTTACTTCCTGCAGATCTTTGCCAGCATCGCTCCGTCCATCTACGGTCACGAGGACATCAAGCGAGCCCTGGCGCTGTCTCTGTTCGGAGGAGAGCCTAAGAACCCAGGTACCGACTCCCAGCCGAGATCCCGACTGCGTCTCGTCCATGAACGTCCATGAACTGAGAGTCTCTCCCTCCTGCAGGTGGGAAACATAAAGTGCGTGGCGACATCAACGTTCTGCTGTGTGGAGACCCGGGAACCGCCAAGTCCCAGTTCCTCAAGTAAGAGTCGACTTGCGGGTTTTTGTTTTTCTATTTGGGTTTCTACTGTTTAAAAACAAAAGGCACCATGCTGGTTTTTGGCATTTTTTAGTGTGTGGAAAAGGAGCCGTTTCAAAATTCTCCTGATTAAGTCACCTTCAGTGGCGCTGTGCTGTAACCTAGCAACCCCAGTGAAGCTCTGCCCCGTTACCTAGCAACCCAATCTGAGCTCCAGCACGTTTGGTCAGCTGGTATTCCCGCTGTATGACTGCTGGTAAAGACGAGCATTTTGTTGTTGACTTACCTTCCAGACCCACTTGCTGCATTCTGGTTGGTTGTGCAGGAGGCTTCACTTCTGCTTTTCAAAGATGTACGGTCGTATAATTGTGCATCTGGCAAAACTGACCAGACTAAAATCTGATGAATTAAGAACGATTTTGAATGCAGTGAACCTGTTTTGTAGCCCATGGACCAATCCTAAGCTGTTCATGGAAGCATAATAGATCACCTTTAAAAGTTGTGTTTCATCCGGACCAGACTCGGTTTAACGAGGAGTTTTCTTCACCAGGTATGTGGAGAAGGTGGCGAGCCGTGCCGTCTTCACCACGGGTCAGGGGGCGTCCGCTGTGGGCCTGACGGCGTACGTTCAGAGACACCCGGTGAGCCGCGAGTGGACGCTGGAGGCCGGAGCGCTGGTGCTGGCCGACCGCGGCGTCTGCCTGATCGACGAGTTCGATAAGGTGAGCCGAGACTCGGATCCCAACCAGGGCTACGACTTCTGATTGAGATTCAATAAAAACGTCTTCAATCTCGTCTCGACCTCCAGATGAACGACGCCGACAGGACGAGCATCCACGAGGCGATGGAGCAGCAGAGCATCTCCATCTCCAAGGCCGGCATCGTCACTTCGCTGCAGGCCAGATGCACCGTCATGGCCGCTGCCAACCCCATCGGTGCGAACGCCAATTAATACGAAGGAGGTTCAGTTTGGCCGCCTGTGGTCTGTCGTTTTTCCTAACCGTTTTTCCCCCCGGTGTCTCCAGGCGGCAGGTACGACCCTTCGCTCACCTTCTCTGAGAACGTGGACCTGACGGAGCCCATCGTGTCACGTTTCGACGTGCTGTGCGTCGTCAGAGACACCGTCGATCCCGTGCAGGTACCGCAGTTTCATGTTTATTATTAAAAATATTAAAAGTTGAAACAGATGTCCTGGTATTGGTGCCCAAATTAAGACTATTGGATATAGCACGCTAACTGCAGGATGATGCATCCGTTCCAAAGCTAGTTACTGATGAGAGGCCGGTAACGGAGCAACAAGGACTCGTCACTGGCATTACCAGTAACGAGTCGTGGATTAACTACCGTCTGTCCTGTCCATTAGCACAGATAAGCTGGCGCTAGGATTAGCATGCCTAGACACTCATGACTATCATTTTTCTTTATCCTTTATGGTTGATGTCACAGTGGATTGGGAAGCCAGCGACCCCCTCTGGAGTGCCAGCACCCGTATGAGAACGCTAGCCTTTCAAAAGTCAGCGTTAGCTTCTAGAAAGCTAGCACTAGCTTCTTGAACGTCAGTGTTAGCCTCTTTGTGCTAATGGAGTGTGGAGGAAGTAGGGAATCCCGGTGGTGACATGCCTTGGCAATCCAGTCACTAGCCTTTCCAGAGCTCACGCAAGTGACTACTCTCCCCATTTGAAAGCGCTAGGTGCTCAGTTAGCGCTATCAGCCTATCGATCAGATCAGTAGCTAGCTTTGGAACAGCCATAGCCGCCTGCAACAAGTAAGCAGCCTCCTCTAGATGCGCACTGGTCTTAGTTGTGTTGCTGTGTCGGTGAAAGTCAAGGAACTCTCTGATCTGCTGCCGTTTATCAACCAAGGATGAGATGCTGGCGCGCTTCGTTGTCGGCTCCCACATCAAGCATCACCCTAGCAACAAGGAAAGGGGCGTGGCCTTGGAGGATGTAGTTCTGCCCAACTCGTCGGACGTCCCGTCGATCCCCCAGGAGCTGCTGAGGAAGTACATCATCTACGCCAAAGACCGGGTCCGAACACACGGCGGCGAAAATCACTCCAGGTAGATTTGCTCCAGTGGAATCATGGTATTTATTTTTTTATTTTTGCACAGGTTCACCCCAAACTGAATCAAATGGATCAGGACAAGGTGGCTCGCATCTACAGCGACCTCCGCAAGGAGTCCATGGTGAGTCCTCTGCCGTCCTGTTTCAGGCATGTTGGACATGTTGGTGTAGAAACTGACATTGCTTTGGCGCCCCCTGCAGGCCACAGGCAGCATCCCCATCACGGTGCGCCACATCGAGTCGATGATCCGCATGGCGGAGGCTCACGCCAAGATGCACCTGAGGGACTACGTTCTGGAGGACGACGTCAACATGGCCATCAGGGTGATGCTAGAGAGTTTCATCGACACGCAGAAGTTCAGCGTGATGAGGAGCATGAGGAAGGTCTGCTGCTGCTTTGGAGTCAGAAACACAATATTTAACAAGTTTCTTGGAGGAACTTAACCTATTCTCTGGCTCCTGTTTGTTGGCCAGACGTTTGCCCGCTACCTGGCGTTCCGCAGGGACAACAACGAGCTGCTGCTGTTCATCCTGAAGCAGCTGGTGGCCGAGCAGGTCGCCTACCAGAGGAGCCGCTACGGCGTCCAGAACGACACCATCGAGATCCCAGAGAAGGATCTGCACGACAAGGTGCGGAGGTTTACACGTGGAAATGTCTGCAAACAGATGTGCAATTATACATCTGTGTAGCTTTGAAAAGCAGAAGTAGAGCCTCCTGTACAATCAATTAGAATGCAGCAAGTGGTTTCTGGATGATAAGGGTGTTTTCCATCCTGATAATCCAGGAGACTCGATTCGATTGAGGACCAAACTTTCACCATGAGTTACATTTTAGTTGCACTGAGTCAAACAAACCAAACCCTTTGAAAAATCAGTTCCTCTCCTCGCCTGTGGGGGCGTTTTTTATTTTTTATTTTTAGAAACAGTAGAAACTCACAAGGAAGAACAAAAACGAATAGAGCAGTTCATTATTAATCCCACAATGGAATATTGTTACAGCAGCACAGTAACAAAAATATCTTAAAAAAAACAATAGAAGGAACTTTATATTAATGTATCTACAGAAAAAAATAAAATTAGAATAACAATAGGTGTCATTTTAAAGTCCTTTTTGGGGGTTCGTGAAAGACGAATGTTTTGAAGACGTCTGCTGATCTGGTCTGTTTTTTCCTTCTCCAGGCGCGACAGATCAACATCCACAACCTGTCGGCCTTCTACGACAGCGAGCTCTTCCGCTCCAACAGGTTCAGCCACGACGGCAAGAAGAAGCTCATCCTGCAGCAGTTCTGAGACCTGACCCGGCCGTCCGACATTCTGGACTGAGTTACCCGAGATGCATGTTGTTGCTCCCGTCGTTTTTTGCTGAATGGAGCCTTTAAAAAAAGCTGAAATGTCTAAATAGATGAGGTTCATCACTGTTTGTAAATACATGTACATGTTTTATGAGGATTTCTGACTGTAGTTGTTCTGAAAAAAATAATTAAAACTGAATTGAAAGAAGTTAAAATAAATTGTTGTTAGATTGTAGCTGTGAATAAAGGAATTTGCATTTTCCATGAGTGTCTTTCTGGTTTCCTTCAAGCAGACTTTGCTGTAATACTACAAACTCTGAGGCTCATTTGATTAAATAAGTCCAGGTTTGCTGAAAACAACTTAAAAATCCTCAACTGAAATACTCAACAGATTCTAAGGATTCAGAAAGTGTATTATGTAGCCCACACTGGGAGATGATTATGAGCTGAAATTGGAAGTACAGAATGCAGCCAGATACATTTTTAGTCAACCATATTTTGAGAAATCTTCTTTTTCTGAACTCCAAAATTTGTCAATATTCAAACAAACTTAAACTGTGAATTTAATCTAAAAAATGTTGAAACTCAAAAAGTATAAAAGTTTAAACTTTGACTTATGAAACTTCTAGAACATTTCTGACATGAAGCTCAAAATTGTTTTTTTTTTCAAGCAAATTTTCCACGTTTCAAACTCAAATTTTCATGTTTCTTGAAAATGTCTGATTTTTTTTTTTTTTAACTTAAAGGTACTAATGTTTTTCTATACAATTCCCCTAATATGCCTCCATCTTCACATTCCAATATGGCCGCTCCTCGCATCAACTGCAGTAAGCTCTGGTGGAAACATGTTGATCATAGTAATAAAGTTCATATAGACTTTGATTACTTTAAAAGTTACATTTTAGCTTATGCCAATACTTGGAGAAGTTAATTTATTTTGTTTAGCGATAAACATGGAGCAAACTTTGAACATTTGCATTCATGGGTAAAACTGCGACATCTAGCGGCCACGTCCGAAAACGTCAACCGCAAACCAGAATTTTTTTCTTCTTCTCTGCAGCAGATCTGATTCTGGTTCCGACCGCAGCTCCGAACAATCAAATCCGTCTATGTGCGCGAAGCCCGGCAGCCGTCAGCCCTTCACGCTGCACACCGCCAGGACATGAAGCGGCCGTGAAGGCGCCGTTTTCCCGCTGAGCATCCAGAGCATCCGCAGCTGATTCCCCTGAGAGTCCGGAGCGGAGGCGGAGGGAGAGCACTGCAGCAGACATGCCGGGCCTCATCATCACGCTCATCGGTCAGTCTCTGTCTCTTAACGGTTTGGCCAAAAACAGGGAATAATCTGGTTTATTATTGTTGCTATTACAAGAAAAACACAAAAATTGCGGCAGGAAAATTTTTAAAAAGCACAACAGAGGACCGTAAGATGTCTGCAGAGCATCAAATGCGGGTAACTTTACATTTTAAAATCTTAATGTTGATGCTGCAGAATAAATCAGTGTGTTATAAATGAGGAGGGTGCAGCCTGCAGTGTTTTAATGCAGTGGACGCAGCACACACTGCAGTATCTCACCTGACATGCAAGTTTTAACTGTTGCATTTAAGAGCATCAGTGGTGCAGCATTAACCATAAATGACGCATGCTCTTAGATCAAACCCATTTACATTTAGTAGCCTTAAAAAATGTTCCGTATGTTGTGTTTTGTGGGGAATATTTACTCTTGGTGTGTTTTTGCTGCACTTCCTATCTGGTAAATCATTGCACCTTATTAATTAAGAGAAAGAATCTATCCTTTCTGCTAAATTCAGCAGCTTGATTAAATTTTTCACTTTATTTTCACTACCTACCCAGTAAATTCTCAGTTTAACTGAACCTAATCCTCATATCTTGATGACTTGATATAAAATGTTTTCATTTTTTGTTCACATTGCTGATTTGTGAGCAAATCAGTAAAAAAAAAAATTGAATAGTTGTGAAAACCAACTATAATGTTATCCTAATGAGGAATTCCACATTCTTCTTTTCATGAGGTTTAACTGAGTATTGCAAGACTTCATTGACTTTAAAAACAGGAAAACCTGAAGTTGTTGCGTACTTCCCAAACATGTTTCTATTTCCAAAGTTTGTGCTACAAAACTAAACTAAAATGGTTAAATTACTGTCATAAATGTGTTTAACATTGTAGAAATGCCTGATTAGGGCCTAAAGGAGATAATGGGATGAATTCTTCTGGCAGATTTGGGAGTTATTTGGGGGAGGGTTAAAGAACCCAATAATCCGGTGTGAGATGGGGAACCAGTCCCACAGAACAACATGTCAGTTTGGAGAATTTAGCCTGTCAAAAATGGGGATTCGTTTTTCAAACTCATATTTTTACCAAACATTTATAAATATTAGATTTCCACACTAAATATTTAATTAGAAAGCTAAGTATTCAGTTTACACATTAAAGATTTAGCTGGCAACCTAAAAATTAAATATTTGGCAGCAAACAATTTTGGATTTTTAAAAAATCTCTACTATCAGCGTTCTGCGTCTCTTAGAAAGCTTGAATGAAAACTGAATATAGTTTTTTAGTTAGGAAGCTAAATATTGTGGTGTCAAGCTAAATATTTGGTTGGTAAGACAAATATATAACTTGCTAGCTAAATAAATAAATAGCTTAAACATTCAACTTGAAGCTCCAAAGAAAGTGTTGCATGATCAAGCTAAATATTTAGTTGGGAAGCTAAATGCATAGCTTGCCAGCTACAATAAGCAGATTTACATGATGGATAGATGCATTGTATCCATCCATCCGTCCGTCCATCCATCCATCCTCCATGCAGAAAGACCCCAGGCCGGGAATCGAACCCAGGACCTTCTTGCTGCAAGTCAACAATGCTCTGCTGTTATATTTTAATTCTAATTCAATTACTAACCAGTTTAAGAAAACGCTAGGATAATTTCCACCCTCAGATCCTGTGGTTCTGGTGTTGGACCTGAGGGATTAACATGTGTCAGACATGTTGGACATGATGGCATAATCAGCTCAGACAGCCATCTGTGTTCCCAGACAGAGACCGACTTCATATGCAGAACTGCAACCACAGATATGAGACTAATGATTAAGCACATCTTGTCGAAAGGTTCACAACGTTTTGGTCCCTCGCCAGCCCAGGACAAATGACCCGCTCGTCCCGGCCCTTTCAGTGGCCGTATGTATATGCAACCTTCACATGTTCGTCTCTGATCCAGTAGGTCGACTTTATAACAAACTCAAGTTCACTGTATTTATTCTAACAAAAGACAAAATGAAGTTAGTGGTTAACTTTAGTCCACCACGTTCAGCCCATGTACATTAAATAAAACACAATATACAACTCTGAAAAAACTGCAGCGCAATAGCTACCAATGAGCAGTTAGCAGCAGATAACATCAATTAGCAACAGTTAACGTCAGTTAGCAACAGTTAGCAACAGTTAACATCAGTTAGCAACAGGTAACACTTGTATTAATATTACATTAATAATGAGTTAAATTAATATACAAATAAGGCAAAATTACTCATGAAACATTATGATTAAATCTGTATAAAATATTTGTTAAAACATATTACTTAAAATAAAACCAGATGATCCTAATACAGATGATCCTATGTATTAGGATCATCTGTATTATCCTATGTATAATACAGATAATTATTATTAAAATTCATAATGAATTTTATTTTATTTTTTACAATATTTAACATGTTTTCCAGTTAGAATTTAAAGTTTATTGATCTTTAAGAATGTGTTCTTGCATTTTTCTGTTACTGAGGCAACAGAAAAAGGGGCGGAGCTGTTGGTTATTGGTTGCTATGGTAACCACCAACCGTCAAGAGGAGTAGCCATAAATGTCTGGAGAAGCAACAGCTTGACTAAACGAAATAAATCCAGAGAACAGATAAACAAATTTTGACACAATTCTCATCTCTAATGTTTTTAAACAAAACTCCGTTACATATAAATATTAAACAAGACCCAAATGTCAGGTTCTGACCCAGTAAATTGGTTCTTGAGGTGTATTTTTGTCTCTCCGTCCCTCAGCTCTCCTGTCCGGCTCTGAAGCTTTCGGACGGGGCTCGACCCAACGGGTCATCCCGCTCGGACCTCCGCCGGCCCTTCTGCTTCCGGGTGAGGTCCAAACCCCGTCGCATTTCATCCAGGAATTAGTCAGAACCAAGCGCCACTCGGTCCGCGAGTTAGTCCGCGCCCAGCCTCACCTGGTTCATGACATGGGCTGGCCGGAGATCCACGAAACATCCGGGTCACAAAGCAAACAGGAGCCGGTGAACCCGCCGCCTGCCATGAGCCCGGCGCCCGCCATGAACCAGGAAGTAGCCAGGACTCTCGCTGCCGTGGATGAAAGCCTGGATGTGGAAGAAGTGATGGAGGTAAGGATTCAAAACAAATATATAAATGAGTTAATATTGATTATGACACGATGACAGTATAACATGAGATAA
Source organism: Poeciliopsis retropinna (assembly GCA_010277075.1). Classification (NCBI taxonomy): domain Eukaryota; kingdom Metazoa; phylum Chordata; class Actinopteri; order Cyprinodontiformes; family Poeciliidae; genus Poeciliopsis; species Poeciliopsis retropinna. Next base: position 1,184,637 of record VMRM01000004.1, on the reverse strand, counting down.
TCTAAAAAAATCTAGCTAACAGTTATTCTCACATTACTCCCAGTGCAAACTAGAAATCAGAGCCAGGAGGCGGGTTTTAGCGCTGTCAATCACCCTCCTGCTTATGCCTGTTATTAGAACAAATACTGGACAATAAATTGTCCCAGCAGTTATGATGATAAACAATAATATTGTTGTTTTGAGACAATTTAATCCTAAGAGCATAATAATACAAGAACAAATTATTAAATTCTACTGAACTTGTCCTTGCTTGAAGGATAATTTTGTTTCCAGAGACTTCATAATGAATTTTATTTTTTTTACAATATTTAACATGTTTTCCAGTTAGAATTTAAAGTTTATTGATCTTTAAGAAAATGTTCTTGCATAAAATTTTTGAAAATGGTCACACAACAACATATTGCGCTCTGCAGATCATCTCCAGGTTTCATTTCCTTAATGGATTCATCGTGTTTTTGCCCTCCAGCGCTGGAAAATATGCAGGAGGTCCATATTTTCCGATGAGGCTGTTTTATTATATTAAAAGTTTGTAGTCAAAGTTTAAAATGTTAAAACATTCATTTGACAGAGGATTCTTACCGTTTAAGACAGTTTAATTTAGTCCTCCTGGAAGCTACCTGATGTGTCCCATGTTTCAGCGGATGGTTCACCTGGCGGTGCCGCTGGGTCCGGACGGCGCCGGGGGACACCTAGAGCTCACGGAGCCAGAGGCGGAGCGCCGCGGCGGGCTCGGAGCCGGCGACGCCTCCCAGGAGGCGTCCGGCTTTGACGGGACAGACACAGAGGACAGAGAGCGTGGAGACGACGGAGGAGAGGATCAGGACAGGAGAGGAGGAGGAGGGGAGGACGAGTGGGAGAGATACGCAGCGGAGGACAGAGAGAGACGGGGGAAGGAGGACAAAACGGGACAAGAGACGGATGAACATGGCGTCTCAGAAGCCGTGGAGGTCAATCACACGACTCCAGATCTCTACGCTCTGATCGGTTAGTAACGCTCATGCTGCTTCACGCCAAATATTTACCCAGAAACCAACATGGAGAACTTTCTGAAGTTTCTGATGCTGCTGCAGGACAAAAAAACATGACAGCATGGTCCAGATTGTAGGAGATTATCTCTCTTCAACCAGCAGAACAGAGATTCTGTCTGATGGTCATCAGACTCCACTTAGACCTGATTTGGACTCGCCCATCAAATACATTAAATTTGACTTGGATTTGCTCCAAGTCAAGATTTGACTTGTACTCAACTTTCAAAACGAGAGATTTGACTTAGACTCATCCTAAAAAACTCTAGACTTAACTTATACTCATCCTTCAAGGACTTTTAATTTGACTAGTCTTTGGATTGTCACCTTCAGAGATCTTTGTCTTGACTTTGACTCATCCTTAAATAGATTTAGACTAAATCTTCAAAACGTGAGATTTGACTTACACTCACAACCAACTGTAGATTTTACTTGGACTCGCCCTTCAAAGACTTTGTTTTTCCCACTTTAAAGAACGGCTGGGAGAAATGGTCAGTTTTGACAGGAACCAGTCAGACATTAATGTTCTGAGTCAGCACTATCAGCAGATGTGATTTCCCATAGGAATGTTATAAATAGTCTCAAACTACAACTGCTTTTAAAGGAAAACCAGAAACGTGGTTTTGACATGCATGTTTTTGAAACAGACTACAGGTCTTTCTTTCATCCGTCCAAGGAGCCCAGCAGGTCCTTCCTGTCTGAAGAGAACATTTCAGGCCACAAGAGCATCGCGGTCCCTCAGTCTTGGAGGTAAAGGCAGAGAAATGTGTGTTTTGCTTTTTTTTTGTTTGTTTTTTATTTCAATCAACAATAATAAATCTTGTAGACGCGTTGCAGCGTGATGTCACTTGTGCAAGATCCCGCGACCATCTTCCTTCTTAATGGCAATAAGCTGCTAGCTTTTGATGACTAGCGTTGGTTATCAACATAATGCGCTAAATCTAAAATTTGCCCAATGGTATATAAAAAAAAAGGGACGAGCAACTTTTCTACTAATTGTCAACATTACAAGAAGTAGTTGACAAGATCAGAAGTCTTAAAACAGATAAAGGAAAATAGAGAGGGAGGTGGAAGTAGGTCAGCTATGCTAGCTTGATTTTGACAACCGTAACATGCAGTAAAAAAGATTGGTGTAAAAGATGAGCCCACTATGCTTTATGCACAAGTCTGCTCAATTAGAAAGTGTCAAATCATGGTTGCTTATAGAATTTTCAACGATAAATCAACTAAAACATGAACTATGTCATCGTCTTACACCATCCATTTTTTCTTCCTGTACTTGCAAACCGACCTCCAGTTGAGTCCTTCAGAGAAAGATCTGTGGACAGCAGAGAAGGACGAAGAGGTTCAGTCTAGCGGCTACGGCGTCCTTCGCTCCTCTGTCGCTGGAGCTCAGACCTCACCGACACCTCCTGCTGATTCAGCCCTTTCTGCAGAATCTGACTGGACAGCGACACCAGAGACCGACACCGGAACCGACTTTGGACTTCTGGGAGGTTATACAAAAGGTAGAATCCAAACAAACAAAGTATTTCCCCATTTTCTCTTGCTTTTGTTACTTTTTCTACACGTAAATGTTTCAGACTGTAGTGGGCAAACTTTAGCTAATCTGCTAACAGCAGGGCTAATTTTTCATTTAGCTAACTTTTAAAACGTTAAGCGAACTTAACTTCCCCTAAATTCAATTTTCTGGATAAATTCTAAAGCATTAATTTACTTGGATGCTCTGTAAACTTCCAGTTGAATAAACTTAGTTTGAGGCTAAATATTTAGCTTCAAGCATAATATCTAGCTTCAAATTAAACATTTAGCTTGCTACCTAAATATTTGGTTTGACAAATATTAATTAATATAAATTAATAAATTACATGGTGAAAATATGCTGCAGAAAAATAAAATCCAAATTATTGCTTTTAATTTTTTTTTTTTTTTTTTTACAAAAGGTAATTTAAGAGTTAAATATTTTGAATAAAAGTGCCCAAGAACTGAGCCTTGAGGAACACCAAAGCAGTGCCACTTTGCCACATTAAGAGTTTCAGCTGCTCGTTTCTTATCTCTGGCTTGACTTCAGATGAGAAGGAGGAAACAGGTCTGCCACACGCAGGAGTAATTACCCAGAATCCCACAGCTCCAGAGGTCGGGTCGGCACCCAGCAGGCGACCTCTACAGCCCAGTTTGGAGCAGGAGGAACACTGGGAAGAACGGGAACGTGACCTAAAAGGTTGGCGTTCATCGACTCTTTTCCAGTTTGGAATGAATTGAGAATTGATGTAAAGTTTGTGTTTATTTCTTGTTTTGGATCAGAAGACAAAAGTGAGGAGTTAGAGGAGGAGAGGAAGGAGAGAGAGGGAAGCAGATTCAGAGGAATCATCCCGCTGACCACAGACCCGTCCCATACCACTGGATTCACGGCGACCGGGTTTGATCCCGGACTGGAGGAGCCGCGGCAGGTTGGTTGGTTCAAACCCGACAATTCAACCGGAAACAGAAGGACACTTAAAAACATCTCCACTGTGAATGTTCAGGTGGTTTGTGTGAACTGGAACGAGCTGACCGGTCGGGGCTATGTCGTCCTCAACATGACGAAGAACATGAACTGTGTAAGTATCAAAATCCAAAATCCAAGTGTGGTACTGATCAATAATCTGTAAACTTGCGGAGCGTGCATCAGCTCTTAAAGGGGCAGTGTTACGTGTTTTCCAGGCACATGGTGCCATTTTATAGCACAATCAAGTAACTATGTTACCTTTAGATGTTATAAAAATGCTACATTTATCAAATATGACTTAAAAAAATTTTTGTTCCTGATTTTATGCTTTGAAACTGGGCCTTCTGCTCTTTCTTAAGCTCCGCCTCCAGGAAGTCATCCCAACATGGCTTCTTTATTAACCCTTCAACATCTTTACCACTGAGAAGTAGCTCCGATAATGAGATCACCAGCTGTTTGCTAATTCCTGCTGGCTAGTCTGAAGGAACTGAGTGGGGGAAGAGCTGCACCTTGAAGGCAGAGCTAGATCCACCCAGCTCAGCTAAGTGGTTGCCATGGAGATCAAAGGATTTCTCAAACAGGCAAGAAAGAATGAAATACTCCAGGAATGTTTTTGATTAGGGAAAAACATAATAACATGATGTAAAGCTGAAAAAAAAGTGGATTTTACGTGATACTGCCCCTTTAACAACTGGCTTAAAATGAGAAAGTATCAACTAATGTTATAAATACAAATGTACTAACAAATGCTGGATTCAGCTGAGTATTATTATGAAATAAATTGATTTTCTTTCAGATTTACACTAAAAATACTCGTGATCAGTTTAGATCTGTTTTTTGTCTTCAGGTTGGAAACTGTTGGGTTTTTTCCTTTTATTTCTCCATAAATTTCAGCCAAAAACATATTGTACTTACACTCTAAAAAGTTTTATGTTATTCCTTATTTCAAAACCTAAAATGCAGATACATTTCCAGAAATAGATATTTACCAAAGTGTTTTTTCAAAGGCCCTGTAATGTATGTAGCTGGACTGGATGCATTCATGGTTTTTATTAGCACAAATGTAGCAGCACATGTTGTAGTTTCAACGACCTTTGGCACTTTTATTCACATACGCTGCAAAAACACGAAATCTTTTTGTAAACCTAATATTTTTGCAAATACTTCAGTTCACTTTAATTAATACAAAACTAACAGGTTAAGTTTCAGCAAGATTTTGTGTCAGAAATAGATCAGTGATCCTCACTATTGCATCTGTTGCCATGAAAGCAACAAAACCGCCGCTATAAATCACCGTAGTAACGTGATTTATAGAAGCAAACTCTCTAATGGGGTTTAGAGAAGCATCACTTTTCATCAGTTTGAGTTTCCAGTTGGAAAATGATGCAGGAAAACGTGTTTTGTTTGTGAGACAGGAGGAGTTTCGTGTCTGCGGCGGCGCCCAGCTGCTGAAGATCCTGGAGCGGGAGTTTGCACGCAGAATGAACAGCCCTGAAGGATCTTGGGTACTTTACCTCAGCAAGCCGACGCACCAGGAACACCAGCTGCTGATGAACGTCGCGTCTGCACATGGTACACACATACGAAGCTCAGATCACCTGAAGCCTAGCGACCCTTCATACTTCATCCGTAGCCAAACCGTCGCTTTTTATTTGTGAAGATGTTCAAAGCAACTTTCAGTGACCCAAATAAACGGAAGGTCGTCTGATGACACCATAAAAAGCAGCAACTAAACACATTCATGAAGACAATAATCAGGATTATCCATCATTTTCTGGTTTTTATGTAAAATTCTTCTTTTAAATTTGTGAGTTGTTAGCCAGACGTCGCATGTTTACGTGGGTGGGAACGATTTTTGTTCAGTTCGTATGAAGTATGTCGGGCCTTGAAGCATTTGGATGTCAGAGACACGATGACTCTGTGAACGCTGCTGATTATCACCTGATGTCTTTCAGGAGTCATTGCTACTCAGGAGGTGCTGGACATGTTAGGAGAGATCAAAAAAGGCCTCGATAAGGTGAACATACAGGTTGTTTTTATCTGGTAAAAAATAAATTCACAGCTTTGCTTTTTTCCCTGTCTAAACAAGCAGACTTTCTTGTAATTTTTCAAAGCTGTTTTGCTGACTGGTTTTTACTTCTTCAAAATCAACTGATATAATCTGCAGTCAGTTTTTAAACCGCCCTTTTTATTTGTATTATGCTAGATGTCCTTACAGTAACATTTAACGGGCAGCTATTATGCAAATATCTGGTTCTGCATGTTTTTGTTCTTCCATTTGGGTTTTCTCTGCTTCTAAAAACAATCCAAGCACCATTGACTGTCCAAGCAGTGGGCTTTTAAAAAAACCCAATGGGCCATTTTTGGTGTCTGGAAGATGAGCCATTTTAAAACCCTCCCAATTGTTTAGTCACAATCAAAACAATCAATTAAAAACCACGTGGGACTGATCAAAGTTTTGTAAATAAAACATCACAGTTTTTAGTTTTCTTTTTGTAAAAATGGTAAAACTGATTTCTCCCACTGTCTGGTGTGTTGATGTTTGTTTCGTTTGAGTTCTGCGGGATAATAAAAAGTCCTCTGACTCGTTTGTCAGGTGGGGATCCAGAACTACAGCGCAGCAACCAGTTGCCAGTCTCGGCCCAGTAAGACCCGCAGCGACTACGGAAAACTCTTTGTGGTTCTGGTCATCATCGGCTCCATCTGCATGGTCATCATCACGTCCGGCTTCATCTACATCTGCTGGCAGAGGCGGCTGCCGGGAATGAAGAGCATGGTAGGCCAAGAATGTGGTTTTAAATAGATGCATAAATTATTTTAAATAATCATATTATATATCTGGAATGAGACCAGTGAGATAAGAGATTAAATTTGTTGGATTTTAAATCATTTTTAGTGAGTTAACAATTAAAGAAAGACATTAAAAACCAATTGACAGCTTTAAAGGCTCAGAATAATAAACTCTGACCTCTCTGGCTTATTTTTGGTGTTTTATTGTTTCTTCTTTTCTCTCTTTTTAAATCACATAAAGATTGAAATTGATAAAAGCTCTCAGCTGACTCGGAAATTTCTGCCTTATTTAGTAAATCTGCCTTATTTTGGTAGTTTCCTGCAGAGGAGCTTCACTCTGTGGAGAACGGTTACCACGACAACCCCACCCTGGATGTGACCAATGACAGCCAGGCTGAGATGCGTGAGAAGAAGCCGAGCACCAATGGGCTCACGGGGGAGGGGGAGGGGGTGGGGACGACAGCAGTCGCTGGCAGGTGATTGGATGATGGATTTACACTATTTTTAACTACTTATTTCTATTTTTTTATCTAATGTTTGTTACTTTTCTGAAAGAAAAGAGAGGAAAACATGTTATTTTGGATCTAGTCCGCCAATTCGAAATCTCAAAAATGTATTTTAATCATTAAATTAATAAAGCAACAAGGCATAAACATGAAATATAACTGGTTAAAGTTATATTGAAAGTTGTAATTTTATCAAATTAAACATAATAATCTGGATTTTTTTGTTGTCAGAGGCCCATTTAGGGATGCGTACAGCCAATTAGCTAAGGCTATAAATGTTATAGATCTCAGTATTAGTTTATATTTAACATTGTCCTCATGCAAATACATTTTTCATCAATGTTAATGAATACTTGACTTAAAACATGCTTTTATATTGTGTTAGTTTTGTCTTAATTCTAGTGTAAGAAGATATTTGCATTAAAACTAGACCATAAATTGTGGTGTGGGTGTAAGAGAAAACCATAAAATTCTCAAGTGAGACATTTTAAAAATAAAATAGATATATTTCTGTGGAAACTCCAGACATACTTGATCATCGATCAATTAATATTTACCTCTACTACTCAATTTATGTTGCAAACAGCAACCAGGATGCTTTCAACTGATTTTCAGTTCAATCTCTCATCTTTATTTTTCAGGCGTTTGTCAACCAGGCAGCAACTGAGGATGATGAAGAGGAGCAGGACACACATCTTTGATTGAGGAAGAGGAGATTTATTTTATTAGAAGAGTTTAGAAGAAAGGTCACTGTGATGACAGAGGGGAGAAGATTAGCAGCGACTGGAAATATGAGGGTTGTAGCTGGAGGAGTCACTGAGGTCAAAATCAAACATTGAAGCTTCATCAATCGCTGCGAATTTATCCAGATGACATCACAGCCCTTCTGTTTGGTGTGCCTTAAGCTCTCAGCTCTCCGGACTGAAGCTGCACGAAACGATTTCACAGTTCACGACCAATCACCTCTCCACCTGCAAGCTTTAGTAGCTTTAGCAGCTCAAATGTTTGATTTCCTGCAACAGAATGTACCTGAGTCTACGACGACGTGTTAGGGCCAGAAAAAGAGAGATTTCCACAAAAAAACTCTGAAATTTTGACAAAAACCTCAGAAATGTTCTAGAAAAAAATATGTCAGTTTCTGAGTTTGAAAAGTTGAAAATTTGTTTGAAAAAACTCAGAAATGTTGAAATTAATCTCAGAAATTTTCTGGAAAAAAACATGAAAATTTCTGAGTTTCAAAAGTAAAAGTATTTCAACTTCTGAAACTCAGAAATTTCTAATTTTTTCTAGAATTTTTCTGATATTAATGTAAAATATTCAGAGTTTTTAGACAAAAAAAAAAGAGACTCCTGTCTATTTTTTGTCTACAATAGCTCTAAAGCGCCATCTTATGTATGGATGATTGTTGTTACAGTTTCAGACAGCGAACCGTCTGTAAAGCTGTCGCTGTAGCGATACAGAAAGGAAACACACTCCTGTTCAAATGCCAGGTTGTTTCAAATAATTTTAAAAACTTTCTTCAGCTTCAATGTGACTCAAATTCAGTTCTAAAAAGTACGCACACTTTCAACTTTCAATAAAACTTTCCAGTATTTAGTATGTTTCTGTCCAAACCTCCCCTGATTGCATGCAGTCAGATTAACCAGAAATAAGGTTCTGTTGTGACAACACTTTCTCTAAAGTCCGATATGTTGCTGTTTGACGCTGTGTGTGCAATAACACTAGAGATCCACAACAATTTTGCCAGACTAAACTCAAAGTCATAGAACGGCCTAATCAAAGTCCAGACCCAAGTTTCTCCACTCTGAGACATGTTTGCAGGATGGATTGGGCAGAAACTGCAACACCAGGACGAGTTATTAGTTGAATTGTGTGTCACATTAAAGGCATGAACTGATCAAGTGAATTAAATCTCACTTTTACGTCAAACTTCTGGCATTTTGACAAACGGATCCAGACTTTTAGATCCACTGTTACGTTGTAATTTTGCTGTATGTTGTTTTATTACAGTGATTTTACTACTGAAATGAATGTTACACTGAGAGTAAAATATTTGCTGCTAGCCAAGCATCGCTTTCACCAGCAGGAACATCTCTTAAAGTGCGACACCAGTGACTTCTCCCAAGTCCCGAACTGCAGGTTTCACCTCTATCAACTGTGAAAGAAAAGTTTGGCACTTTACTGATTCATTTTGGAAGGACGACCGCTGAGATGCTGCATCATGTTGAACTTAGCCACACAGAGTCTGGAATATCACTATTTTTGCTTTTAGTAGTGGTTTTACCTGCTGGAGAAGTTTACTGTTTGCTGTGCAACACTTTACATGAAGCTTTACCTGTGCTCTGTTAGCCTGATGTGCTTTTATAAATAGTGCTGGAATGGTCGCTTTAGTTTGCTCCTGACTTACTGTTGAGGCTGTGACACATGGGCAACATTGTGGTCCAAAAGCATGAATATATATATATATATATATATGTGTACATATATATGTACTTTATCTGTAAAGTCCAGGTTGAGTCTCCAAACTTTAGTTTGAGTTTTGGGTTTATATCATTTGAACTCAGCCGGGACACATTTATTTATACATCTCACCATTACAAATGTAATGCCTAACTCTTCATTACAGTTGAGCCACAGTGGTCATATTATCTCATTTGGTAACATCGCCCAGTGCCAACATTAAAGCCACTGTGCTTTATACCGCCGGCCAGCAGGGGGCGACTGTTCTGGTGACTAAAATCAAGCAAAGCCATCCTGTGGAGCTATTTGTAAAGTAACACAGTCAAAAATGAATAGCAGTATTTTGGGTTATTCAGAACATAAAAAATGAAATAAACCACCCGTTATTCAGTAATCATAAAATGAACAGTTTCAAACGAAATATTAGCAGGGTAAATATTTAACTAGAAAGGTAAATATTTAGTTTGTAAAGTAAAAACATAGTTCCAAAAATATATTTAGCTTCAAGCTAAATATGTAGGTAATAAGTTAAATAGCTTGGAAGCTAAATATTTAGCTAGTTACATAAATATTTAGTCTGCAAACTAAACATTTAGCTACATGCAAAAATATTTAGCTTTTAACTAAATATTTAGTTGGCAAACTATATATTTAGCCTGAAGCTAAATATTTAGTTGATTGGCTAAATATTTAGTTTGGAAGCTTAAATACTCAGCTTTTGAGGTAGATATTTAGTCTGTAAACTAAATACTTAGCTACAAGCAAAAATGTTTAGCTCAAAGCTAAATATTTAGTGAGCAAGTTACATATTTAGCTTGAAGCTAAATATTTAGCTTGCTAACTAAATATTTAGTTTGGAACTAAGTGTTTAATTAGCAAGCCACATGTTTAGCTTCAAGCTAAATACTTAGTTTGTAAACTAGATATTTTTCTACCAGGCTTTTTAGTTTACAAATGAAATATTTTGTCCTTAGCCAAATATTTAGGTGAGAGTTAAATATTTAGCTAATATACAAATTTTACCAATAGGATAGAGTGGACTATAAAAATAAAAGTCTGGTAAAACTAAATAAATTCCTGATGGTGAAACTGGTTGACTTGGATTGTAGCTCATGTCACCTCTGCATTCATTTCCTCTTCACAGTTACAATAATTCAGCTTAAAACAAAGTTTGAAGTGAATTAGCATGTTAGCTAAATATTTAGCTTGATAAGGAAACATTTAGATTGGCGCTAAAAACTTAACTTGCTAACTAAATAGTTTGTTTGAAACTGTAACATTTAGAAATTAATGAATAAGATGGTTAAAATATGACTTGGAGAAAAGAGCCCTTGTTTAGTCTCCTATGACAGAATAAATAACTAAAATTATTTCTCTTTCTTTTACTGTAAGTTTGCAAATGGTACCGTATAGATACAGTACCGGTCGGTGCAGTTTGGTACGCTATTTTGTTTGTTTCCAGTCCCACTTCAGTTGTAGGACCACAGTAGATGTTGTTCTGTAGCGTACCAGAATGTAAATGGCGTCATTGTTGGTTATTGTGTCTTAAATGTATGAATACATATATGTTTCATTCAACCAATGGGTTTTGCCTTTGAAGGATCACTTTTTTGAAATGCAATTTCTTAAATACTGATATCAATCTGCATATCAAAAATTTATTTTGCACACAATTCTGAAGCAAATGTCACTAAATAAAGTAGCGGTCCTGATCAGTACTTTATTTAGGTTGTGCAAAATTTCACTTTAGAATTTATCTGCGTTTTTAAATCTATTACCTGAGAACACCTATTAAAACATTAAGTCCATTCATGTTTTTTAAGGTATGTGTTATTAATTACAAGATTATTAATTCAAAAATATATCCAATCTCCCTGCTGAGTCAGCCATTTCAAGCATTCAACATGCTGAGGTGAGTAGTTCCTCATCGGCACAGACTGAGTGTCTACATAGCTTAGCAAGAGATTAAGTAACATTATTTAGAAATTATCACTGCAACATTTATATATATATATATATATATATATATATATATATATATATATATATATATATATATATATATATATATATATATATACTTTTTTGAATATTTGTTGATTGGAAGGAAAATAGAAAGAAATGAGGCAAATTTTTAAATGTTTGTGCAGTTCTGCTATTTTAAGTCAAAACTGGTTTCTCAAGTCCTTGAAGATAAAAACAGACCCTTTATCAAACTGTCATGGCCTTAAATCTCATGTTTATGTTGTTTCTAATTATTTAAACTCTCCATTTGGCAGATACTGCTCATCATTTTCATGTTTATCTTCATATATACCACAGCACACTGGCTATATTTTGTCAGATAAACGCTACAGTGAGGTGTTTATGAAGTAAGAGCAGTTTGAACCTGTTTATACAACCGCCTGTAGCAAAGGTTGGCCATGTTGAGAGCACTACTCTCAGCTCAGGCGGCCATGTTAATTTTGTTGACTGCCACTAAGTGACAACAAGCTAGCATGTAGCTTTCAGAGCAGCACCAAAATAAACTAAACCATTGGAGTTGATTTTTGATGTTTAAAACACATTAATTATAATTTATGTTGCTGTTTTCTCTTGCTAGTTTTATTCTGACTGTGTAAGGATTTTCGCTGATGTTTGCATTTTATGGGATTAAAGGTGCAAGTTGTAGCAACAAACATTTTTACTAAACATTTTGTTTTTATGTATTTGTCATTTTGATTTCTTAATATGGTAAATTGAGCTTTTTGATTGCCAATCATTTTCCTGTTCATCGCCAGTAAAAGTGTAAAAAACTACAAGTTGAAACATACATATTATTTTGTTTTATTATTTAGCACATAATACAACAATAAAAAATAATTAAAGCGTCTTTGATTTTAAATCAACTTCATTTACGCTTTTGGAGTTTTGCTGATTCTGAGGTATAATTATAATAAAAAAATAATAATTACAAATATGTTTGTACTTTATTGGGATTTACAGCCACAGACCGACACAAAGTTGGGATAACTCACAAAAGTATGTTTTTCAAATGTTTCATATTCTGCTATGCTCTTGGCTATTTTACTAAGCAGCATAATGAATAATAAATGTGATCAATAATACTGAATTTCAATCTAATGCTGCCTGTAACACGTTTTCCAGTTTCTTTTCAGAGAAAATTCAAAAAATCAGAGGATTAATCGGCGCATCAACTATAAAGTCAGGACCAATGCTGTATCCAAACAAAACAAATACAGGACAAATGACCCAATTTCAACTACTTAATTATAAAATCCTAGAAGAAATTATAAGCCAATTAAGCTCCAGTTCCTGCTGTCTGGATGTTATAGATCTATAACTCTAGAACATTTCTTTAAGAAAGTCCTGCCTGTTATTGCTAATGATCTGATCCAAATAGTAAACTCATCACTCACATCAGGAGTTTTCCCCCAGGCTTTGAAAACAGCAGTTATCAAACCACTGATAAAAAAGAACAATCTGGACAAATCACTACTGCAGAATTACAGGCCGATCTCAAACCTCCCATTCATCAGCAAAGTTATTGAAAAAACTGTGTGTAAACAATTAAATAGCTTCCTAACAATAACCAACTGCTTTGACTCCTTCCAGTCTGGTTTTTGTGCTCACCACAGCACGGAGACTGCCCTCGTAAAAGTATTCAATGACATCCATATAAATACGGACTGTGGGAGAACCACAGTGCTGGTTCTGTTGGACCTCAGTGCAGCTTTTGACACTGTCGACCACGACATATTATTGAATCGACTGGAGAGTCGGGTCGGACTCTCTGGTTCAGTCCTCAACTGGTTTGAATCTTACATTAAGAATAGGGATTTCTTTGTTTCAATTGGAAACTTCTCATCAAAGAGGTCAAAGGTCACATGTGGGGTACCCCAAGGTTCAATCCTAGGACCCCTCTTATTCAGTATTTATTTGCTCCCACTAGCTCAGGTTATAACAGGAAATAATATTAGCTACCATAACTATGCAGATGATACTCAGCTCTACATTACGATGACACCAGGTGACTCTGAACCCATCTAATCACTGAATAGATGCTTAGAACAAATAAATGTGTGAATGTGCCAAAACCTTCTCCAGCTGAACAGAAACAAAACTGAAGTTATTATTTTTGGACCTAAAGAGGAACGATCTAGAGTCAATGCACAGCTTCAGTTATTACAACTAAAACCAGCGATCAGCCCGAAACCTGGGAATAGTGATGGACTCTGACTTGAACCTTCAGAGCCACATAAAGACAGTTACAAAGTCGGCCTTCTACCACCTGAAGAACATCTCCAGGATTAGAGGATTAATGTCTCTGAGATCTAGAGAAACTCATCCATGTGTTTATCTTCAGTCGCATTGATTACTGCAACAGCATCTTCACAGGCCTGTCTAACAAATCAATCCTCCAGCTGCAGCTGATCCAGAAGCTGCTGCTGGTGTTCTCACTAAAACCAGGAAGATAGAGACATAACACCAGTTTTAAAGTCCCTCCACTGGCTCCCTGTAGCTCAGAGAATAGACTTTAAAATACTGTGTTAGTTTACAAATCACTGAACGGTTTAGCACGACAATATATAAAAGATCTGCTGTTGTATCAACCTTCCAGACCCCTCAGGTCTTCTGGTTCTGGTCTGCTCTGCAACCCCAGAACCAGAACCAAACGAGGAGAAGCAACTTTCAGCATCTATGCACCAAAGATTTGGAACAAACTTCCACGAAACTGTAAAACAGCTGAAATACTGAGTTCATTTAGATCACAACTAAAAACCCACCTGTTTAGAGTTGGATTTGAAACTTAATCAATTAAAAATTTAATGATGGAACTTGACTTAATGTCTTCTTCAAAAAGTGGCGAGTGACTGAGGGTCATTGTGCGTAATGAAAACCCTGTATATTATAGACTCTAAAAGGTAAAAATAATGCACAAAATCCGTGTAGGACGGCGAAGTCCTAGCGCAAAATTTCGTGTAAAGGTGTACGGAGCCTGGTGCTGCAAGGTTGAGACCTTGTCCTGTTGTGGGCAGCGGGGCCCGGCTAATACCCGTGGTAAAACGGACGGTGGAGTCTGGCGAAAACAGGCGCTTAAATTCCGTGACGTGATAGGGAAAGGGATAAAGGATAAGTAAAAATTAACCAATAGACAGTCTAAAATCAAACGACTGGAAGTATGTCAAAGATCAGGATCTGCACCAAGTAAAACATTTAGATAAATTCACGTCAAATTTAGTTATAAATTTGACGCTCTAAATTAATGTTTTGATTGTTTATTCTGTTGCATGACTTTGTGTTTTTATGTTTGTTATGATGTGAAGCACTTTGAAATGGCTGCTGAAATGTGCTATAAAAAAAACAAAAAAAACAACCAGCCTACAGAGGAAAACATTCAAGATTAACTTAATTCTTATTTTCTTCCAAATAGAAATCAATTTGGTGCAAATAGTATTTTTAGTTTTTCATCAGCTACTGTTATTACACTCCAGTCAATTAGAGGGCAGCATGGCACTTTACCAAATCGTGAAGTAAAGTGATCCATATCTTCTAGTTTTAGAAGATATTTTCATATGGCGATAAAACGATAATTTTCTCATTTTAACAAGATTCTGATATCCTATTTGTGTCCTTGTAATAGTTAAACACTTCCATATGAAGAACTAAAAAAGTGATAAAAACAGATATAAACGCTGTATCTGGTAAGTATCTGCTCGATTAATGATACTGAAAATAATAATAATAAAAAACACCGAGTCACCGACCAAATCAGGAGAATTTACTTCTCTGTCAAGGGTTGTTTTAGGCTCCAGTCCAGTAGGTGGCGGCAAGTTGGTTTGGCAACTGCTTTTCGGCAAGAGAAGAACAAGGGGAAAAAAGACGATGACGAGGAAGAAGAAGAAAAAGAAGCACTAGTAAAGCCGTTGGCAGCTAGTTAGCCGTTGGTACATACGCAGTCTAGCAGTTAAAAACGAGAGGTTTCTATTTGCTGAGAATGAACCCTACCGATGTCAGGTTTGCTCATGTTATCTTTCCAACTTTCACTGCGTCATGTTTCTATGTTGTTATGGGCGTTTTTTCTTGTGTTTGTTCGGGAAAGTATTTATGAATCTGTGTTAGCTTGTTGTTAGCTTTCCATCATGCTGTTGTTTCGGGTTTTATTCCAAGCGTTAAAGGCCTCGGATTGTGGTTTAACGCCACCAAATTTAAACAATAACTGAAACCAACAACTGTATTTAGTTCGCAGTGGGTTTCTGAACAGGCGTTAGAGATTTTAACGTGTTGTATGTTGGTAAGTAGCGTTAGCGCTAAGAGTTGGTGATAATCAATAATAAGAGTCCATAAATTCACCTAACCAGAAACTGAACCTTAGACTTTGATATTAAACTACCTGAAATGATATGTCGCAGTTTATTTAGGCTGGTTGTGTTTTAGATGCTTCCTCCTTTAAGGCAAACGTAGAGGATTACTTTAATCAAGCTAGTAGCTTATCTAAACGTTTATAAAGAGGTAAATAAGACTTGTAACTTTAATTTCCTTTTGGTTTGTGACCCCAGCTGACACAATGGGAGTCTCTGTAACTCAGGTAGCTGGGTAGTGAACTCAGGCCGGGTTTAATGCTATCTGGTCATGTGGCAAACAGGGAAGAGCTAACAGCTGCTTCTGCCAGAAATAAATCAGCCAGCAGTCTTTGTTTTCCTGCTGAAAAAAGACATTTTACCGGCTGAGACTGTTCATGTTATGAAGATAAAACTCCTTAATCTGGTTAAAATGGCAGCAGCTGGATGGGGAATGAGCCAGAATAAAAGGGAAATATTTAGTTTATATTTCAGAGATTAGTTTGAGATAAGAGCACAATCCTGTGGTTTGATTTTAATGTCAGTTATTTATATAAAGAATGAACGTTTTTGAGTATTAAGTCATAATTTTGAGATGGCAATAAATTTGCAGTATTTCAAAACTGCAAATTTTATTACTGTTCTGAAAATCATTTTGATGACTTATGGTTATATAAACTTGTTTTATAGATCTGCATTTTCCTATAACTGCAGATCTATAAAACATATCTACAGCAAGGCATAATAGCTTTATGTTTTTCTCCCCGGTAATGAGTTTCTGTCCTTTATACTTATTTAAGTAGTTAAAAACTAATGCTGCTGAGTTAAAATCCTTAAATATCAACATTTTAAGTTGTTGCACAAAAGCATTTTTTAAATATTAATTCTTGACTTTTGCATTTTTTATGTTGGGCTTTGATAATTTTGTCGCAGTAACCTGGTTACTGAAAAGGGAACTGAAAGCAGAAGTTAAGTTAAACTTTGAGTTGTCATGAATAAATATAAATAAATGGAAAAAGGTGTGGACATAATTAGTCATAACTGCCACATTTGTGTGCCATTAAACTGATAATCTTCATTAAAACGCAATTATTTACCCAAGCTGTACAGATCACTTGTAATGTTACGCTGACTGCGTAAAAGGTCAAATGGGGTCAAACTAGTCCAGCTGCTTTCTACTTAAGTACTTAGTTTTATTTTTTAATCACAGTTTGTGTTTCTTTGACAAAACATTAATTTGAAAAACTAAAAGTATTTCAGATATTTAAATCAATGAAATGTTTTTATCGTAAATGTTAATTTCCATCACTTTGGTTTAATTTACGTTCTTTTCTTCCAGGGATGACCTGACAACAGAAACCTCCAGCAGCTTCGATCTCGTCCTTCATCCCGGTTCTGTTGGCTAGAACCGCGTCTTCATCGCCCCCCGCCCCTAACCGCCGCTCTGACCTCTGACCCCGTCCCTCCACCCTGCGGTGACGATGTACTGCCTCCAGTGGCTGCTGCCGGTGCTGCTGATCCCGAAGCCGCTGAACCCGGCGCTGTGGTTCAACCACTCCATGTTCATGGGCTTCTACCTGCTCAGCTTCCTGCTGGAGAGGAAACCCTGCACCATCTGCGCCCTCGTCTTCCTCGCCGCGCTCTTCCTCATTTGCTACAGCTGCTGGGGGAACTGCTTCCTGTACCACTGCCAGGACGCCGTGCTGCCCGCTGCCGCACACGACCCCGCCATCATAGGGACCTAGGCGGCGGCGGCCCGCAGCATGATACTGCCACGCTGCAAGGAGGAGGAAGAGGAGGAATCAAAGGGATCCAGTGAAATTCTGCACACCGACTGGACAATCACCGCCTGGAGTCACTTCCTGTCCATCAGATACATGCTGAGCTTCCTCCCGGTTCCTCCGCGGTTCACCTTTGACCCCATCTAGTTTTTTTTTCTGTTCTTTCCTGTGCATGGTTTGCTGGTTTCCAAACATTCTCACAGATTTTAATGAATTCTGAACAAAATGCTGAAACTTTCCAACAGAAATCTAAACGCTGTGAGTTTCTTTTTTTCTTCATCTTGACGTGTGAAAGTGGAAACAGTCTGCCATTTTTATCAACCGTAAGCAATACAGGATTTGAGACCCTCACCTGCAGACGGCTCGTTTCTCCAGGTGTTTCGCTGTTCGTTCCTGCTGGAGGAGAGTCGCCTGCTGAATGTGCAACAGGATCATTTTAATTTAAATAAAGTTTCCTCTGTGTTCAACCTGGACCGGCGCCGCCGCATGTTTCTGTTCAACCTGGTGGTACGACGCAGCGCTGCAGCCATTAAAGAGACAATCTCTGACACACACAAAAAAAAACTAGAAAATTTGAGTTTAAGGTGAAATTTGTCAAGAAAATTTACTAGAATAGCTGGAAATTTAAAGTCAAAAATTAACTTTTGAAACTCATTAAATTTCCTAGAAAATTTTATTTTTCTAGCCAATTCTTGACTTTTCTAGCTAATTTTCTGTTTGCATATTATCTAGAAAAAATTTGCTCTTTCTAGAATATTTGATATTCAGCTCAGAAACGTGATAGGAAAAAAAAGGAATATTTTTCAATTTTAAAAGGAGAATTTCTTTTTTAGCAAATCCAATTTGAAACTTTTCTGGAGGATCTAAATTTTTAGCCCATTTTTGACTGACCTCAGTAATTTGCTCAGAAACATTTCAAGTCAAATTGACTTTTTGAAACTGGAAATTAAGTTTCTAGAAAACATGAAAAATTCAAGTAAACTTCTGACATTTGAAACTCAACTTTATAAATTTTTTACAAAGAATTTCTGAGACTTCAAAATCATTTTTTTTTTTTTTTGGCAGAAATAATTTTCTTGAATTTTGGGCGTAACACGCAGTCGTAAACTTGTATTTGTAGGTCAACAACACAAACAATCAGCGTCTCTCAAGTCATGGAAGAATCTGAATCAGATTTCCATGTCCGGTTCTGCTGCCAAATGTCTACATTTATTTGCTCCTATGAACACCTGAATACGATTTGGGTTTTTTTTCTCAGAATTTTTCAACAATTTGAAATAAAACTCAAGAAAAACAGGGACAAAAGTCAAACACCTTTTGTGCTCCAGTTTGCTGGTTGAGCCACCAGAGGGCAGCACTTTGTCTACAATAAAGATTTTCCTGAAATCTTTGGAGATTTTCTAAAATCCAAAATAAATGATCAGTATTTTATTAATACTGATCATTTTCATCACAATATTTAAAATTAAAATTTTATTAAAAGAAATCTAATCTTTCCAGAGGAAGGCTAATGAATATTACCAGGCCAGTAGTTTGACTTTAAAATGTAGATTTTTTCTTTTCAATATTTAAAAAATATTCAAATAGGTTGAAGGACTGGACTAAAGTATTAAGTGGATTTAAAATTTTGTATAAATTGAAGAAAAATTTCACAAAAAATAACATGTGAATACAAAATGGGCTATATTCTAACACATGCCGATTTAGAAAAATACTTTTTTAGGAGTCAATTTTAAGGTCAAAATCATATATATACATTTAGAGAGCAGTTTTATCCCTGAAATGTTTAGATTTGTTTTATATTTTTCCTTAAATTTTCTAAAATTCATGAATATAAAAAAAAATAAATCGTTCAATGAAAATCAATTCAATAAGTTCAAGAGCATTTTACACAAAATTTAGACATTTGGAATATTTCAGAATGTTTAAGACTAATATATTTTTTTGTCTTAATATAAATTAGTTTGTGAATTTCTTCAGCACTAATCATCTATTTTCATTCAATAACGGTGAAAGCAGCTCGACTTGTTCTGGGATCACTCTGGATTTATTCAGTCCTTCTGGGCTTCATAAGCACCAAATATTTGTTTTTACTCATTATGCATCTTATCACAAACTAAAAAAACATAAATTATGATGAAAATAATAATCTCCATCATGGAAGAGTCCTCGCCAGCTAAAGCTTCATTTTTCAGGTTAAATAAATGTTTCTGCAACAGAGAGTCTCTTAAAACAAGATTCTCACCAAAAAAACAAAAATAATAAATTCAAGTTCTGCTTAAAGTTCTGCAGGAAAACATCAGATCTTCTTCTCCACTGCTGGTTTTTGGTAAAGTTTGTCTCTGAACTTTTATAAAATGGTGATTTCCGTCTCCAGGTTCTGATACGCTTCGTCCTGCATGTCCGCCAACATCTGCTCCATCCTCTGGAAAGCACCGAATCCTTTCTTACCTGAAAGGAAAACACGCATCACGAAACATCAAAAACCTTTAAAAAGAGTTCGGGTGATGAACGATTGTCGGTCAGGCTGTTACCAAACGATAAAACGGTTTCCTTGGCAACGCCACGAAGATCTTCATCTGCCGACCTGCACAGATCCGCGATCTGCTCCACGCTCTCCGTCGCCTGAAACGCGACAGTCAGTCAAGAACTGGAAAAAAAGAACTGTTCATTTGATTCTTCTGTGGTTCTGCTCACCCGCAGGCATTTCAGAGCCAGACAGGAACCCATCTGGATCAGAACATCAGAACTTTTCAGACTCTCTGTGTAGAAAACCATCGACTGAAGCAAAACCAACAAGAAAAACACACAAAAAGGGATTAACTGGGATTAAACTGGGATTAATGGGAAGTTTAACTGAATCTGATGAAGTTTTAATTAATTGGTTTATCAGTTTTATTTAAAACTTAAATGATAAAAGACACTATAACAGCTAAAATATTTGTGATAAAAATAAAAAAAATTACACATTTGTTAATTTCCAAAATATTTTTTAGAAATGGTCAGGAAAAAATAGAAAATTAAATATTTAAATAAAAGGTAAATAAATTATTTAGAAATTCATGCAACATTTCTCTGGCCAATTTAAAACGGCCTTTTTATTTTAAAATGTTTTTATTTTAAGCATTTTGCAAAAATACATGTGAATATACATAAACAATGAAGTTGGGATCCTTAAAATTAAACAGAGTAAGTCTATAAAAAACAGAAAACGTGAACCGGTCCGGTCCGGTTCTTCAGAACCTCTGGGCCCACCTTGCTCCTGAAGGCCTTGCAGCCTGCGGCTCTGCTAATGCAGCTGGCTGCAGCTTTGCAGACTTTGTGGTTGGAGTCCACCAGCAGGGCGGCGATAGTCTGCAGCGTGCTCTGCAGTGGGAGGAGCTCCGACAGGCTCCGCCCCCTCAGCTTGTTTAAACACTTCCTGCGTTTGGGGCCGTTCAGCGCCGACAGGATGTACTCTAAAAACAACAAATAAAACAAGAGATGGGCTAAAAAAAACAAGCTAAATGTGAAGCTAGGTGAATCAGCTAACGAGCCGAGCAGAAATTAAAGAGATTTTATTCAGTTTGTTCACTTTTCTCTCAGTAAAATTCACTTATCAAGGAAGTTTTCAAACTGAATTGAACAAAAAATAAAGAAATCAAGAAATCCCTCAATTTTCATATTGTTTAAACTTTAAAATATAAGATGATGAAGAAATCACTGAGTCGTTAGGAAAAATAAAGATTCATTACTTTGAAACAATCCAAACAAATGGTGTTATCGATCAATGACTTTCCTGCTGAGATTAAATGCTTCAAACACAAAATACAGAGAAAGGTATGAAAACATTTTCTCATCAAGTTTTCTAGCTTTTGACTAAATGAATTCCCAAAATTATTCCAAACTAACCCAAAACAAGAAAAGCTTATTCTGATTTAAAATGGATCATTATGCAAAATTCACATTTTCAGGTTTCTACTGCTTATAAAAGCAGCCTGAGCGCTTAACCAACAACAATAATAATAATAAAAACAGGCTGTTTGGTTGGCAATAAGTTAATATTTTTGGTTTCTGGAAAACAGTCCATGGGCACTATGCCGTTACTTAGCAACCCCAGCCAGGCCAGCCCCGTTACCTAGCAACCCAAATGGAGCTCCAGAACATTTGGTCAGCTGGTTAAACTGCTGAACAAATTATATGTTTAAACACAAAATAGAAAGAAAGTTACAAACTGAAATCTCTACCAAAAAGTTAAAGTTTTCTAGCGTTTAGCAAACAGGAATAATTTCGGTGATTCTGATTCACTAAAAACAAGAAAAGTTTAGTGTGATTAACTTCAAACACTGAGAAAGAAAGTATCTCTTTTTATGAGGTGTATAAAGATATGTGGCTTCAATTGTTTATAATGTTTTGCAAGTTTAGGTTTTTAATAAAACATTAGAATGAACTTTATTACAAAACGGTGTGGATGTCAAATGGAGAAATCAAACTCTTTCCAAACCTTGAAAAAGCCTCATTTTCAGTGCACCTGTTTCTATAAATTGTTTTTCACATCCATTTTTCTTGTGTGAACCTTTACACCTGAAGCTTCTATTAAACCAGAAGTTCTCCTTTGCAGGATATTAAAGGCTCTTTTTTTATTATATATTAATTGAAATTGAAGTGTTTTAAATTATTTCAACCATCCATGTTTAGTGTTTAGTCGTGAAACTGCACCTTCTCTGGACAGGCGGGAGATGTGCTCCCCCAGATCCTGGAAGCTCCAGCGCTTCAGATAAACGGAGAGCTGGAAAAGAGTGACCCGGTCAGGGCTGCAGACGGGCCGGCAGCCGGGCAGCAGCCTGCAGGCGGCCTGCAGCTGCTGCAGGAGTCTGGAAAACACTGCAGAGGCGACAACACAGGGAGAAATGCATAAATGCATAAAAACATTCCCAGGAACCCATCAGGTCAGTTTGTTCGCCGGGTTTGCACCTCTCTCTGACTGTCCCGGCAGCTTGGCCTTCACTTTGTGAGTGTAGCGCTTCTTCAGCGTCCTGGAGAAGTTTTCCACGCTGCAGTAGAACGGAGAGCCGCTGGCGTTCACACACTCCTCCCAGAACAGCAGGATACCTCTGGACCTCTGGGCCTTGGGGAGGACTGCAAGAACACAAGGAGCATTAAGGTTCCCACTGAGCCTCCTTTAACAGGTCAGGATAGGTTTACACAAGACATGTTCAGAGTATTTTTACAAAATCATTCTTAGATAATGAGATTCTAATCTGCTCAGCTTTGTCTATTGTGAGCTGTTTTACTGCATCTCATCACTTTAAATCCAAATAATCTGCTGCGGCCACAATTCAACATTAACACTCACATGAAAATGGCTGAAAACAGATGCAAAAACATTCAACTGTACATCTTTGAAAAGCAGAAGTGGAGCCTCCTGCACAACCAACAAGAATGCAGCAAGAGGTTTCTGGATGGTAGTGCTGGACAATAAAAGGACAATAAAATATATTGCAATAGACACACGATCATATGAATAGACGATACATCTGATAAAATATTCATTGAACCACACAGCATTCTGGGACATGTAGGCACAGGATTAGCTGCTCAACCCCTCAGCCAGCTAAAAAACGTTGGAGGGCATCAACTCACTCACTCACTCTTTGGTTTCCTAGCAATCAATTGTTACTGATATCAACTAATATGAAACGCTTATTTCAGCCTTATTGTCCAGCCCTACTGGATGGTAAATCAACAACCAAACATTTGTCTGCACAATGATAAAACCAGTTGACCAAACATGCTGGAGCTCTGCTTGGGTTGCTAGGTAACGGGCAAGACTTAGATGAGGTTGCTAGGTAACGGCGCAGTCCCCCTGGATTGAGACTTAATCTGAAGGTTTTTTGAAAAGATACCAAAAAACAAACTTATTGCTTAAATCGTCTCAGTGTGTTTTTTCAAGCGCTCGGTCTGTTTTTAGAAGCAGTAGAGAATCAAATGGAAGAATAAATACATATAAAATATGAGTTTACTATAGAAAGTCCCGTTTAAATAAACGGAGTGAGCAGAATGATTTCTTGTCCTCTGACCGTCTCTCGGTGTGATGCTGTCGCTCTTCTCCAGCAGCAGACCGCCGACTCTGTCCAGAACCGCGGTCTGGTTGGACATTTCCTGCAGCAGCTCCCGTCGAGTCGGACTGAAGCCGCTTGCTTTCATCATCTGGAAACAAACAATCATTTATTGGCTGCAAAATTTAATTATTTGCAAAATTAAACAGAACCGGTGATCACAGATAGTAAAAAACATTTTGTGGTATTAGACAGCAGTTTTTAATTTTTTTTTGTCTGCTTCTATATTTGTATGGAGGACTAATCCTAACAAAATTACCAATAAATATACAATAACTATCAAGCAATTTATGTGCCAAATATTGAATCTAAGAAAAAGAAATCCCCAGCTTTTTTGATTAAATAAATATAAATTAATATTTATCAATTTTATCTGTATTAATTTAAAAATACCCCGTTTCATTTTTCTTTTTTATTTCCAATGTTATTGTTTATTAGTTTTCTTTTATTTATTTTTCACATTTTTAAAGATTTTTTCAACAGTATCACATTTCTGGAAATAATGAAATAAAATATGACAGTAAACAGATATATTTGAAAAAATTTAATCAAATAAATTGGGAATTTTTTTGCATGCCATATTTGGCACATTAATAACATTTATTTATTTCAATATTTAATGCCGGTTTGGCAGGATCAGGCCTCCGTATATGTGATGATTTTTAGTTTTGAATTGTTGATGTTTATCTGGTGGTTAATTTGATCTTTAATCTGACAAATGCAGCAGGGTTGGCATCCCGTACCTGCAGCAGGATGCAGCAGATGTCCAGGTGTGTTTCCAGCGCCTGGTCCAGACCCCAGTTCCCAGAGGTCAGTGGGGTGATGACCGGCTCGTCCTCTGAATCTGATTGGCTGCCTGCAGACAGCAGACCCAGACTCTTCAGGGTGCTCTGCTGGAACGAACTGATGCTGAAACAGGAAACAGAAACATTCGCTTCAGGACCAGCTGCAGGTAAATTCATCTACATTTTTATTATTTAATTTCCTTTGGGCTCAATAAAGTATTTCTGAATTGTATAATCGTGTAAACTTTTATAATTTAACAATGTAAGACTCAGTTAACATAAGTTAAGATCATTTAATTCAGTTTCACTATTAAGACAAATTTTGCTGGACGATAAATCGTCCCAGAAGTTATTGCGATAAACGATAACATTGTTGTTTTGAGGCCGTTTTAGTTAATATAATGGAAGAACACATTCCCAAAAATCAACAAACTTTAATTTCTAATGAGCATTTAACACTAAGACTGGAAGACATTTTAAATATCCAAAATAAACCAGAGAAAAACAAATAAATGAATTATAAAGTCTCTTAATAAAACTGAGGGTAAGTTGAGACCAAAACACCAAAATCAAGACATTTATCATTATTCTGGTTGAGAGACAGAAAGAAAAAATGCAAATTGAAATAACTGAGATTTTTTTAATTTAAAATGCAGTTAATAGATTAATTGCGACAGGTTTAAGTTTCACACCAATAAGTTAAACGCTTCTAGATTTGACTTTGATATCAAATTATATTTACTCTCTCAACTTAAATCATTTCTGAATTCAAGTGGGAAAACTTTTATTCAATGCTTTTTACATAATTTTGCAGTATTACTTTAAATAAAATGTATTTCAATATAACAGGTTCACCATATCCCACTTTATTAAAAACCCTAAAATTATTTTATAAATTAACTAATCTTTTAGTTTTTATTTTTATTTCCCCATATTTGTGGGCAATATGACAAATATGGAGAGAGGATAATATTACAAAACTTTTATTAAACCTTTTATTTTAAAAAGATTTTGCCGTTTTATTTCTAATGTATTTGATGTGAAACTTCCAACTCAGTTTGTTTCCTATAATAACACATTTCATCTCAAACTGTAGATTTCTGCTCTCGTCAGATAAAATGTTATTTTAGATTTTAGATCAAATGTTGCGTTATTTTATATTTTGTCCGTCTGTAAACTTACCCGCTGTCTTTCAGCCTCACGCTGCCCAAACAGGAAGTGTCGTCATCTGCGTTGAAGTCGTTGGACAGGAAGTCGAAGCTGCCCAGGACTTCCTCGACGGCCAGCGTTTCCTCTGACGCGGAGCTCCGGAGCAGGGAGAGGTCGTTCTGCAGGAGGAAACAGAACATCAGGCCCGGTTCTGGTCCGGATCACTCAGTGCTGATGTTCTGTTACCTTCAGGATGGTTCCCAGGTGCTGGATCTGATGCTCCAAAGCTCTGTGCTCCTTTTCAGCGTCGCTCTCACCGCCAAATGATTTCTCCAGCTCCGCCATCAGGACTGCCAGCCGGACGGTCTGCGATCGCCGCTGGGCGCCGCTGAGCCCGGGTCGGACCGACGGACAGGACGGAGCTTCAGAGACAGCTGGGATGCTGGGAGATTCCTGTTGGGACAAAAGAAAAGGAAAATGTGTTTTAAAAATTATTGAGGTTAATCTCAAGAATTTATTAATTTCAAAAGTTAAAAATTTGCTGGAAAAAACTAAAATTTTCCATGTTTTTTCTATAAAAATTTAATCTGAGCTTCATCTCAATTTTTGAATTTTTTCGCTGATTTTTTTTTAAAACTTTTGAAACAAAAAAAATTTCATATTTTTTCTAGAAACTTTTCTAGCAAATATTTGACTTTTCAAAATTTCCAGGTTTTCTAGAAAATGCCAGTTTTTAAGCTGAGATTTACTCCTCTCCAGTGCGCCATCATGCTGGACCTGAAGGCGCTGCAGCGCCACCTACCTGTTGTCCTCGCTGCTGCAGAGCTGCAGTTTGCGTCTCGGTGTCAGTTTCTCCTGATGGATTCTTCCTCAGGATGTCTGGAGTGCTGCACCTGCAAAAAATATTCACAACATTAGCATCATTTAACTGTGAACATTTATACAGTTAAACTTATTGAAACTTCATAATTGAGTACAATATTTAAAATGTACAGATTTGTAAAATGAGGAAGCAAACACAACTGAAAAGGAACCGAGACTTTAAAAATGTAGCTATAGAACAGCGATGGTGGAAAGATGCATTTCAATTAAAGGATTTTATTTTCTGGAACAATTTCGACAATAAAGTTAAAACAATCTAACAGATATTTATAGGAGAAACTAGTCAAATACTAAGATTTTGTAATTTTGCAGTGTAAATCTCTTCCCTTCTCACCTGGGCAAGGCCAGATGAGACGTTTTAATCGTGTCTGTTGATGAAGTCTCCGACACGCCTTCCCACTGCTCTTCGTCCACCTTCCCCTCAACCTGCTGCTCCTCTTCCTCTTCAAAGGAAAGCTGAGTCTGACTTCCTGCCAGGCTGGTCGACGGGTAGCTGTGAGCCCGAGTGAGACTGAAAGACGATTTTACAACAAAAGTTTGTTTCAATCACAGGAAACTGCTGGGGTTGCTAGGTAACGGGCGGAGCTCAGCTGGGGTTGCTAGGTAACGCAGCTGTCCCCTTTGAATGAGGCTTAATCAGGAGGTTTTTTAAATAACATATTTCCACCAATCAACACTGACTGATTTAACAGTTGGTCTGTTTTTAGAAGAAGTAAAAACCCAAATGGAAACGGGTAAAACTTTATTACATTCAGGAAATCTTATTGTTCTGTACTTGATGCCAACCTGGGGATGAACGGACTTTGAGGGCCTGATGTGGTGCAGGTGTGTGACGGGTCGGACAGGTAGCTGAGCAGCGACACGCCTCCTCTGCTGGAACGGCTTCTGGCCACCAGAGACGGGAGGGAACCATCCTGATCCTGCAGCTCACGAACCATCGACTGGAGATGATCAGGTAACGTTCACACAAAGTTGATCCACTAGAGGCAAATGTTTAGTTTTCCCTCTGTGTAAATATTAGTTACACAGGGCTTCCAGATTAAACATTTTGGATCCAAGAAAAAGAAAACTGACTCTATGATATTTTAGATCTGGTCATGTTAAAAAAAAACAAAAAAACGTTTGATTGGTGAAGCTGACAGTTTAAAATAATTCATGAAGGAATGTGACATAATTTATTACATCATGAAATAATTACATCTATGCTGATAAAAAGTCAGACTTCTTAACAGTATAAAATATAATATTTTAACCTTTCCATGTAGTTAGTTGTTTGCTGTACTCACTATAAAGTATTTTTCTGTGAATGATGGTGTGTTCGGCGCCGTCCAGCTGTAAACCGAACCCTTCCTGCTCAACACCGACTGCTTGCTAACGGACAGCGGCTTCATCTTCTCACTGCTGTCAAACGGACTGCAAAAAAATATTAATATACATATAAACGATTACACCGAGTCTGTGTGCAAATCATTCAGAAATATTCAACACACAGTAGGGCTGGATAATCAATGATCTCTATCAATTAGTCTGGGTAAAAGCAAACAAATGCTATACAGACAAGGTTAAAATGACTTAATTACACAAAATACAATCAATACACAAATACAAAATAAATAATAATGAGTGTAAGAAGTAATTAAAACTAAATTAATTCTTCACCAAGATGGCAAAACATGGTGGGATTAACAATTAGCTGCTCAACTTCACTGTTGGTTTAGCTGAAGTATGTTGGTGGAATTTACCAACCAGCAACTCACCCACTCTTTGGTTACCTAGCAACACACCCACTCTTTGGTTACCTAGCAACTCACCCACTCTTTGGTTACCTAGCAACACACCCACTCTTTGGTTACCTAGTTGACCAAGTATTTTTGTCTAGTTTCTAGTGTAAAATATCTCTGTACACTTGAAAAATAAGTTAAAAATAACTTTTTAGCAAGATATAAGTTTGTTTGAGTAAAATTCTAGTTCCACTGGCAGATTATTCCACTTACAACGAGACATTTTTGTCATAAGTAAAAATCTACCAGTTGAATTAACTTTTTTATGAATTGACTTAAATGAAGCTAATAAATTTTGCTGAAAAGGTTCAGTTAGTTTTGTCCTTTTTAATGTGCAATAGGATTTTTGCACTGGAAACTAGACGGAAATACATCCCCGTTCATCCCCACATCTGGAGACGCCCCTCTGTGTTTGGCTCCGCCCACTTCATGGGCATTTGATTCCAAAATTCACGGGTGAAGTTTTGCGTGGTGCTTAGTCACATTTCAAGTGTTTTTAATGAGTTCTCATTGATTTTCAGTCCAGTACTTTTCCTTTTCTGTTCAACTGATCTGTAATTCATTTGGACAACATGAGATTGTTTGGTTCTTCTTTGCCTGCTGGAGTTTAGTCCCATTTCTTTGGCTAAATCTATGAAACAGGCTGAATATAAATGTTTTCCTCTTCTCTGAGGGTCATGTCTGCTTTTGTTAAATGTTTTCTTTGTTCTCTTCTTTCTGCTATGAAGCAAATGTTTCTGCGCTTGCATGAGCTGCAGGCCGCACTCATAAGGTGAGAATAAACACTTTGACAACAGTTTGACATATTTCAGCTGTTCCCACCACTGCCCTAAATCTCTGCTGCCCTTTTGAAATTTTACTCCATCCACCTGAGTCTTCGCCATCTCCCCGTTAGACCCTCGACCCCTGACATCAGGAACAGATTGAGTGCCTTTCCACCTTGGCGGCGTTTTGATTCATGTTGTGTTTCGGGTGTTTGCGTACTTCCAGGTGACCTCCAGCTGCAGCTTGATGGTTCCCAGTTCTGTGATGTCCACCAACATCAGCTGTGGCTGCGCCACGAAGAAGTCCACACTGACGCAGGTTACCATGCCAACCAGCAGCCAACCCAGGCCCTTCGCCTCCATCACCTGATTAGATGGATTACAGACAGGCACACAGGATTCAGTTAATTTTCTTCCAAGCAAACAAACTTAAAGAGTTCATATCATTCAAAATCTGCTTTATCTCTTAAATATATTTTGTTGTGCACTTCGAGTTTCTAGGGATGCAGCATAGATACATTTATCTTTTGTTTGAATGATATTTTTCAATTCCTTATTGTGCTTTTTTTAATAATGACATCACAGCATGGGGCCATTTTCCTGGTGAGGTGATTAAAAACCGTCAGTTTTCCTCCAGTTTGGCTCAAACTGAATCAAAGAGCCGTAAGATGTGAGCACAAAGATCTGAGCGAACGATAATCTGTAGAGTGTGCGTTTAAATTCGCTCTGGTACAAACTCAACTCTGATAAGCTCTTCCTCTGCTCGCCCTCACTGACTCTCTTCCTTCTCATGTATGGAAAGCCAGAAGGGCCAAAAAAGGCTCAACATTTGGCATGCCTTTCACAAAGTAATTTTTTGTTTTTTAACAACAACTTCATAATTTAAAGTCAATCACCGACAGTTTTCATCTAGTCTGAGTATCTGATATTTATGACTGATGAAGGACAGTCCTTCAACACCAACCTTGATCTCAAAGTTATGGTACACGTGGGGGAGGAAGACCATCTCCTCTTCATCCCAGGACTGAGAGTCATCCGACTCAATCCTTCCTCTGATTTTCCATCTCTGCCGTCCCAAACGCACCACCACCTGGTCATGTGATGAGAGGAGCACGTCAGTTTGGAATAAAAAGTATTTATACCTGTATTTAATCCAAAACAGAGAAATGCACAGAACTCCAAACATAATGACTTAAGGTGTAAAATGAGATTCTAGCCTGTGGTTTTGCTTTGTTTCACAAGCAAATATAAACCTAACAAAACTTTTTGTTGTTATTAAGCTATTAGAAACTCTCCTGTGTTAAACGCTTTCAGATCTTGACAGCTTCTATAATTAAGCTAATTGAAATTGCGATATAAATTTGCTTAATAGAAATACGCTGATGCTGAAAAACACTCATGTTTGTCAATCAAAAGTTTTGAGTTGGTTTTTCAACCGTATCGAAATTGTTGTATTTTGCAAAACTGCAACAGACACACTGTTTGGCATCAAACAAGTCACATGATCAAAAACCAGATGTTGCTACTGACAGAAACGCAGAAGAAGACGACAGGAAGTGGTTTGGAGGAAGATGGTGTGGCGTATTTTTTTAAGTCTTATTCAAGTGTGTTCTTAATTTTGTTGCTTATTTAATGGAAACATCGCAACTGAGAAATTTAGTTTTTTGACATTAGTGAAATATTGACAAAGTTTTGCAGAGATTTGTAATGGAAACTCAGCCACTGATGAAATGCTGCGTCCGAGATGCACTGCAGAGCGTTATCGCAGGTCCTTCCCTTCAGCTGTAAAGCTACATTAACACCGTACATCAGCGTGACCCAAATTTTTTTTGAACCAATCCCGACTTTTTCACAGCTGTCTGATCGACCCGATTCCAATATTTTTACCCCCCCAAAAAATCCATCTATGGAACTAAATCAAAGCGTTTGCATTCAGAACAGTCATATCGCATTAATCTGACTTTTACGTCATTTATGTGATTTCATAAAAGACCAGAGTTTCCACACTTGGGTCGATTGGCTTCATTTAATAGAAATAAAGGATATTTCTATTATACTCCATTTTAAATCTGTCTGAAATGATCCTTTTTCTTTGAGCGATGTCATTTTATTGTGTTGCAAAGCACTCTGATCAACTGTTTTTAAATTATTCGTTATCAATAAAAATCACGTGACATCAACAAATTGACAAAACGTGAAACTTTTGACTCACTTTCTTCTACATTCACCAACTTTAGCTCTAATTTCAAACTGAATCAGAGGGAAAGCAATTCCTGCAGCTCCTTCCCACATTATTATTGATAATTATCTTCCCTTTAAGATCCAGATGTTCAGTGTTTTAGGAGGAATCTCACCTCGTATTGGTCTCCAGGGCAGAGCCGAGCGAAGCCGATCAGTCCTGTAAATGGAAACGTGTGTTTGGACAAAGGACTGAAAGACGATGCAAAGCCGATAAACTGCGATCTGCCGCAGGACTCACCCTTCATTTTGATGTGCAGCTCTCCCAGGAGGATTTCCAGATCTCCCTCCATGGTCGACATGTCCTGAACGGAGCAGCGGCAGGAAGGAGAAGGGAAAATCAGGAGGTTCAGCTTCATTCTACACTTTGTTTTAGCGTATAAACACAGTCAGACATGCAGGAACATTTATAGACAAAAAATGATTGCAGTTAAACACTAATCTCCATATATGGTAAGAAACACTGCAGTCGTCTAATCGTACCTGAGTCACAACACGTCAATGACAAAACTCAGTTAATTTTTACTAGAATTTATCTTTTTCAAGCTTAAGTAGCTACTTAACAGGACGATTCTTTGCTCAATTCTTCTTCAGAATAATCTATAAATCACTAAAATAATAACTTACAACAGCCCTGCAATTATTTATTCTATTCTAGTTGCTTCCCCCCAAATTTGAAGTTTTTCTAGACCAACAAAAACAATAAATGCATAATAAATGCACATTGCATGCGTTTATCCCTACAACACAAATTTGTGAGACTTTTGTGCTTCAGATTGATTACTTGGTTCCTATAAACGTTTTGCATGTTTGTTGTACCGTAGGCCAGGAACAAACGATCAGCAGTACCTGCAGGCTGTGCCGGTGACTGCGGCCGAGCTCCAGCAGACTCTCCCTGGAGGCTCTGGTAGACGGGGACAGAGAGAAGGCCCTCTTCATGTTCACCGCTCCCTGGCACAGCTTCCACTGAACGCAGTACGTCTCGTACAACTCCTCCACCTGCGGAGGCAAACAGAAATCACCCCTCAGTCATGACGGCTCAACAGCAGACACATTCTGTCTATCACACGGACCTTCAAAAGCTACAAAAACATAAAATACGAACACCTAAAGGGGGATTTATTCAGCAAAATTCACATTTTGCACATTTTTATTCTTCCATTTGGGTGTCTATTACTTTTAAAAACAGCCCAAGTGCTTAAAAAAACATCAACACATTAAGTTGTTGTTTTGGCAACAAGTTAATGTTTATTGGTGTTTGGAAACTGAGTCATTTCAAAAATTGGCTTAATTTAATGCCACAAATCAGCAGGCACTGCCCCTGACATGGGGTAACCCCGGCCCGTTACCTAGCAACCCCGTGGAGTTCCGCCCATCACCTAGCAACCCAAGTTGAGTTCAAACACACTTATTGGGCGGAAACCGGTCTGGCTACTTTTTAAACACATTTGGCTGGAAAGAAACGGCTTTGGGCAGGTTGTTAAAATCTGGGCTGCTTTTCACAACGTTTAGTGGGATTTTAAGGAAGAGATTAGAGGAAAATTATTCTTGAAATACTCGTCATGGTGTGGCAGGAAAGCACAAAACGGTCACTAAAATGCCGAGCTATTAGACCTATTACAATATTTGGCTGAAATGTGTTATCACGAACATTTAACACTGTAACTGGAAGTCATTTTAAATATCCCAAATAAATAAAACAAAGAAGGGCCAGTTGAGATCAAAACACCAAACTAAAGACTTTTATCAACCAGTTTGTGGTAAAGAGAGAGAAAAGAGAAAATTAGTAAATCAGGCAGATGGAAATTAAGTTTGATTTAATTTATTATGCTATTAATTAGCATAATAAATTGTTATTGCACTTGTTATTTTGAAGTATCTAGAATCTGACATCAACCATTAGTCATTGGTTAATCCAGTGTCACTATGTAGTAGTGAGTATTATAAAACTGAAATCGCAGCACATCATGATTTAAAAGGACATACAGCCACAAGAAACACAAATCTTGTTGTATTCAAAGAGTCAAGTCCTTTGATCCCAATGGGATCTGGTTTCCACATGCTGAATTCTTCCTGGTTGTGCAGGAGGCTCCACTTCTGCTTTTCAAAGATGTACGGTTGTATAATTGTCTATATGTTTGCAGCCATTTTCATATGTGAATGTAAATGTTGAGCTGGGGGCCAGCAGCAGATTATTTTGATTTAAAGTGACAAGACACAGTAAAACAGCTCAAAGTAAACAGAACTGAGCAGAATAAAATCTCATTATTCAAGAATAATTTTATGCAAAAAATCTAATGAACCTGTTTTGTATAAACCTATTCTAACCTGTTGAAGGAAGCGTAATAGGTCACCTTTAAAGAACATAATTTACCTTGCTCATTTGAAACTCTAACCGTCGGATGTACCTCTCCAACGCTTTAATCTCCTGTGAAAACAGAGTTTATACCACATCTTCATTTTCTTCCGCTTTACCAGTAAATCAAAATACCAGGAAGGCAAACAAGATGTGAAAACATTTTTACCTTTTCCAGATCATATAGAAATGCCTGGAAATGGAAAGAAAATCCATTATTTACAGCCTATTTGTTGCCAGCCATACAGAAAATAATGGTTTGAGTTTTTCTCACCAGTCTGGAGTTCCTCTTGGTTTCTCTCTGCTGTGACGACAGGAGCTCCATCTCTGCCTGGTGAACCTCTAAATATTCCCTGCACACAAAACAAGTGAAAATCTAAGTTGTACACATTACAATGTCACAAAAGTCAGTCAACAATTTAGTCATATTTATGTTTTGTTAAAGATCTGAGTTTCTTGCTCAAGGACATTTTACTAATTGGCAAGTGAACAAATTACCTTTTTGCTTTAAACGCACCGATTACCATCTGAGTTTCTTCACAGGGGCATTAAAAGGTCCATAAAAATTACTTAAAAATGAATCTGTTAGAAAAGCCAAAATTTGCTTTGGAACTTTCTTAAAACTCATTTATAATAAAACTTAGTGAATCTGGTTTCAGGTCAGGAAAAGCTCCGGCTAGCCCCAAACTTAGATGTAATGCAACTCCTACAGCTATTATAAAATGTTTATTTGACCTTTCCAGAGCATTTTCCTTCATTGTTTTGATGCATTTAATGCTAATAGTAGCGCTGCCCAGAACAGCTTCAGCCATGCACATGATCTAGTCTGATGCTATCGCCACCTGCTGCCACAGTTTGGGTATTGCAGCATTTTTTTCTTTAAAATTGTATTGTATTTATTGTAATGAGATTAAATCAATCACTTAAACACATACTATACTCTGTAAATTAATGTCTAATTAAATAAATGAAAGTTACTCATTTTAAACAGCTGGTCGTATTTCTGCTGTTAAATCATAACAGACTGTGAAACATGTCGGTTTCTTCATACTTGAGTCCGCTGCGGAGAGCTTGGAAAACCCTGTCCACCTGCTCCGGCTGCGACCAGCTGGTGGCCGACCCTCGGCGGGGAGAGAGGTGCATTCTGGGAGGTTTACTTCCCATTGTGGCTTTGGAGCGGAAAGAGCCACGTATTGAGGAAGACCTAAGAACCAGAACAACATGATCAAGAAACAAACAAAAAAATATTTAATCTGCAGATTTTCCAGTGGAAAACTGAAACTCATGGGGGTTTAAGAGTTTTAGCGTTTTGTGACGTTCGTGACATTTCCTGTTTCCCATCAAAGCCTCAACATGATGCATCCTGGGAGACGGACTGAAGAAACGCAGCAGGTTTTGCTGAATGTTGCCGTTTGTGTTCAGTATAAAAACACACAGGAAGTGGCCAACAGCACTGGGATTTTAAACATTTCACACTTGATGTTGGAACATAAAACCTTTCTGTGTCTCCTGAGGCAGGCGGTTTCCACGTCTGCATTTGTTATTAAAGCGTTTAAATGCAACGTTTAAATTATTGACTGTGTTCTGCGTCCGTATTTTATCATATAAATTGCCTTGTTGCTATTCAGATAAGCTTGATTGATTACACTCCTTTCTGTTCACTTCAGAAAGGAGTGTAACTGAAAGATGGACAAATCAAACAGACCAACTACATTGCCGTCAGAATACATTGCCAACTACATTGGCAAAAAAAAATTTAAATAAAAATTTAATGGCGTGAAATTTCACCAAAAAAATGAGGCTTTAACCGAGTCAAGAATAAACTTCTGAAATTTACATAATTTGTAACAGATCTCGTCTATTTGAGCAACTCATTTAAAAATCTGCATATTTAATTATGTAGCAGCATCACCACTGTGTGATTTTGAAACAGTTTAAAGACAATTCATTATGCAAATTCCACATTTTGTATGTTTTTTGACTTCCATGTTCTAAAAACAGCCAAAGCGTTTAAGTTCATGTTTAAGTTTGTCACTTGTTGTCGCAGAAACGACAATGATGAGGTCTCTCTAAATAAAATTGTCCTTTAAAATAAAAAACGGCGAGTTGAGACAGAAGCACCAGACTGAAGAGTTTTACCATCTGGGTTTTGGTCGAAAGAGAAAAAAACTTTAATTCACGCTCAGAAACATCCCATCTGTTGCCACTCATGGCGTTTTCTTGGAGTATTTTTGTTTTTGCAACTTACATTTATACGCTTTATAAAAGAAGATTTACTGCAGAAACTCAATCTCATCTGTAAAAATTGCTTCTCAGTTTTCTCACAAATAAATCTTCGCTCTTATCAAAAACCATTAAATATTTGTGGTCAGGCGTCAAAAACTGTCATCATTTTCCTTGACAGAGGAGGCATTTATTTGTCAATCAGTGTTTATTCCCAGGTAGCTCACCGCGGCCGGCTGCTCAGCGAGCCGAAACCCGTGAAAGATCGGCTTCTGTGGATCAGACCTCCATCCGACGGCGAGTTGAACCGCAGCTTCACTGACATCCTGCAGCACAAAATTCATTTAAAGGGGAAAAAAATGTCAGTCGTTCATATTCTGCATCACAGAGGTCATTTTCACTTTAGGTCATAACATCAAAAATGTCCTGAAAATGTTGATAAAACCAGTTAAATTTGCTTTCACTTTTATGTAATTTGGCAGCAAAGAAGAAAACTGACTTATAAAATAATATTTAAACAACAAATATCTTAAAGGATCTATTTATGTGATGCTTTGAGTCTTGAGGGCCGCATAAAAAGCTGCAGTGGGCCAGATTTGGCCCCCCAGCCTCGAGTTTGACACATATTGAATAAAAACACAGATTCCAGATCAACTGAAAAACTAAAGATGATCATGCAGTATAAAAAGGAAAACAGATGAAAAAAATAAGTTATTTTATTACAAGTAGTCAAATATTTACTTGGATAAACTGAAGTTTATTAAACTGTCGTGTAAAACAAGAGTAAATAAATTAAGCATAAAAAACTTAAATTGATTACATGCAACAAATGAACTGAACTTTAGTTCCATTTTCTGTTTAAAAACTATCAATTTAATTTATCTTTTTTACGGACATTCTTATGTGACTGGAATAAAGATGATGATGATGATGATGATGATGATGATGAAGGTTTTTCTTGTATTTTTTATATTCCAAAGACTTTGATTTCCTTTCCATTACCTAATAGACAAATTCAGAATGAGATATTTTAGTTAAATTTTTTATTTTTTTTTGTAGTTAAGTGATGTGCGAATAGTTAGTAAATTCTTTTGGGTTCAATAAAAGAAAATAGAAAAGATTTTATGTTTTCCCAGCAGTAATGCGAGCCTGAAAACGTGAGCCTGCTGTATTCAGCAAACTGAACCAATTAAAAGCAGATTTGGGTTCAGAAATGTTTTCTTTTTTATAAAAGTTGCTCAATATTTGTAGTTTGAATTACAAGGGAAAAGTTTCAGTAAAAGTTAAATGTTTGCAGTGCCGGGCCAATTTTGGGCCACATTTTTAACATTTCTGGTTTAAACCAACAACTTTAACCTTTAGACACAAAACCAGTAAACATTACCAAGATTTTCCCACATTTCAGACTCACTCACTTTCACCCACTCCTCTGTGCAGCAGAGAATATGACCCGGTTTAAATTATTCAGCTTTGCATAAGTCAGGATAAAACCTGCAACTTTCAAACTATTGTTTAGCTCTTCTGGGTCTAATTGTTTCTCTTTGGTCTTATTTTATTTTCCACTAACAGCAGAAACACCAAAGCTCAGGTTTAGAGAACCAGACTGGAGTCAGATGATCCAGAACAGCATCTCTGGATCACATTAATGGAACAATATGGGAAAGGAAACACAAATATGTGACCAAACTCAAGGTTCTGACCCGGTTCTGCAAGTTTGCAATGACGGAAATGCACATTTTAAACGCCTGACGTCCCAGAAGAGATTCTTTTTTAAAATTAAAAAAGATTTTTCACTTTTTGTTGCGCTCTACTTTCCTTTCAATTAGCCACCGTCCATTTAAAGAGCAAAATAAAAGTTAGAGGCAGTGAACAAACAACTAAAACCAAACAGAAATGTGTTGACAGAATGTTTGTTTGACCGACTGAGAAACTGTGATAGTAATGCAAAAAACAAATAAAAAAAGAGAAGCAGAGATTTTGAAAACCTGAGAGTTCAAACTAAAATTACAAAGAGAAATAAATTAAAATGCAAAGTGGAATTAAGTCAAAATCTGCATTTAATTACATTAAATGTTTTACTTTGCATGTATATAAGTAACATTCTAGTAGAAAAAGTTAATCTCCAGAAAACAACAAGCTGCGTAAGACAATCTGTTTGACATCTGCTCACTTTTTCATGTGGGTCGTTGCAGTTTGGTTGGAACCAAAACAACATTAAAACTTAATGGTAATCATCTGTTTTCCCTCTAAATGAATCCAAATCAAGACTTCAAACGTATTCCAGTTCTTCCGCAGAAAATCTTCTTTATTTTTAATCTTCCTGCAGAAGATTAAAAATAAAACACTTAAAACCTTGGAATAACTGCCGAAGCATAAAAAAATGTAAAGGTTTATGTGTTTTATCATGTAAAGGAATGAAGTGGATTTCTGTGATTGATGCATTTTTATACAAACGTGATTTTGCTTCCAGATGGCCGATAATATGGAGATGATTTGTGTGCATGTTGAGTTTTCTCATGCATTTTGTTCAACAGAAACATAGTGTGAATTTGTCCCACGGGGTCAGACTGTTGCAATCCTGCAGGAGGATCTGAACAAACATCCTGAAGTTCCAGCTTTTCCTTTTGTGCAACAACTTCGATGTTTTAGAGTTTAAAAGCAGATAAACTAAATCAAAGTCATCCAAGAACAACATCCTGGCAGGAATGCCTCATGCTGTCAATGGAAGTAGGTCAGAGCAACCCAGGCCGTAGTCTTGACTCAAAATCTGAGTATACTCCGGACCGGAGGCCAGAAAGTATCAACCAAGGTCAGTAGAGATCAGAACTGAACTTTATTCAGATGATTTATCATTTTTAAATTAAATTTGAATTTGTTCCAACTGAACATGCAGACAAGCCAGGGATAGTGCGCTTCTTCCAAAAATGCAACCAGGTAATAATTCTTCCAAATCAAAACATCTTCCTTGCTAGAGTGACATGTTTTCTTGTCTTTCTTGTTTTGAAGACTCTCAAAGGAACTGTGCATCATGGTGCGCCACAAAAAGTCAAACTTTCAATTTGAAGTGTAGAGAAGCTGCTTTTATCTAATAAGCAACAGAATATTTTGCTTTCTGTTCACTTTTTAATCAAAAGTCTTTTTAATTGGCTCATTTGTTTAGGAAAAAGCGTAATGTGGTTTCTTTGTGTTTCTCAAAAGGAATTTGGGGATTTCCTGCAAACCATGTGGTTCTGAACCAGAACAGCACAGACCCGAGAGGCGGAGCTGTGGTGCGTCACACGGCACAAGATGAAGCTAAATTAAACAGGAATACAAAGACACAACTGGTAATCCTGTTGTGTCTTTATATATATAGCAAATAGCAATGCAAGCAGTTACAGTTTGGAAGGAAGACGAAGGTCAGTAGGACTTGATTTATCCCCAAAAACGAGTTGATGTGGCAAAAACAAAGCGTTTAACATGCCGACCCAACCTCAGCAGACGCAGCTGAAGATGTTTCACTGAACTAAAGTGACAGAGACGTGAAGTGTTTGCACAACAGCATGGATCTGCAGAGGATTAAAAGGAAAAAACAAAAAGTATGCAGCAAACGCCCCCAAAATGGCAGCAATACAAGGATCTGATACATAAATTGGAGATTCATAAAATATGAGTTTTGGAACTATAGACAGAATGGATCAGAGATGCATTTACAAAAAATGCATGAATTATTATAATTATGAAATGTAATTTTTTCTAATTAAACAGGCTTTAGATTAACTCGTTAATCAATAACTTGCATTTCAGGGATCACGAAAACTGGAAATAGTTTAGTGATTTAAGAATTTTGCCGATTTGCACCAATGCAAAAAGTGAAATGAGACATTCCTCAGGTGATGAAAAGGGGGGGAGGGGCGGTGGTTTGTGTGGTCCTGAAAAAAATTAGCTTTGACCTTTTAGTGATTTACAGGGTCCTGCATGGTGTGGAGGTCAAAGGTCAGGGCTGTGTGTGTTTGCCAGCAATGTTTTTGCAGGCGTCCATGTGTGGTTGCCGCCATATGATCTGTGCGTCCCTTGTGAGGCTCTGCTGCACGCCAACGGCTCCAGACACAAAAACCACTAAAACGGAGGGAATTCGGTTTCTCTGGCGTTTTCCTTCTTCTGTCTGCAGCTGTTAAGTTGTGGCTTCTGCAGACGCATTAGCATTTCTTTCATTCAGTCTCCTCTAATTAGTCTGATCTCCTATAAAGTCCCTTTTGTCTCAAACCGTTTTCTCACCATCTTTTGTCCAAAAAAAGAAGAAAGAAAACCCTTTCCAAGTCATTTATAACGATTGAATACAAATATTTACTGAGTCCTTGAAGCAGAAAGATAGATTGCAAGTCATGTTTCCCAAACATTTCTCAAAATGCTGCAAGAAAATCCGTGTATTTTGTTCTTTGATTATTCTGTTTCAAAACAAGATTGCACAAAGCACCGTGTTTTTCCCCCCTCAGTTTTAAAACCTGAATGAAAGAAAAGTAAACACAAACAAAACAGATTTTTACTTAACCTACCTAAATCCAAAATAAAAATTCTGAGTTTCTGCAGGTTTCACCAATTTAAGACCTTAAAAAGTCTGAATTAAGACAATTATGTCTTGAATTTAAGACCAGTATCTCCACAGAAATGTAAGAACTCCATTCAGCCAACTGGTAATACATTTGTAAAAGAAAAAAAAAGCTAGCAGCTAGTTAGCGGTAGCCTCAACTGACTCGAGTCACATGGAAGATGTCTGAGTAAATAAATAGATAGATTAGTCTTGCCAAGACAAGTTAGCAAGTTTCACATGTTAAAGTCGGTCTTTAACATTTAAGGACTAACTTACTTTTTAAAATTTATTTGAGACATTTTAAGGTTTTAGTTTTAGATTCATGAACTTTTTCAGGATGCACAGACACCCGGATGTAGCGACGAAGAAGAGTTTGTTCACAGACAAACATGCTAATGTGCTAACATGCTAAATGAAAACATAACACTGGAGACCATGATTTGGGGTTCCACCATTAAGTTCCAAATATTGTGAATAAAAATACATAGAATAAAAAAAGTTTGTTTTTTTATATTTGAAATTATTTTTCTAATTGAATTTTAAAACAAAAACTAAACTTTTATTTTGAAACTGAAAAACCAAAAAATTACCATACATGGATTCAAGACCTTTGTTTTTTATTTTTTAAATCAGAAAACTGATTTCATCAATAGTGGCTCTGAAGTCCAGATGATCGGCTGTTTTCCCAGGTTCAGATCCAGTTTTAGTGCTGAAATCATAATTATTCTGCATTTCTGCGTCTTTAGAAGCCCTCTTAATTTATTTACATTTATTTATTTGGTCTAAATCTCTGCAACACAAACATCAAACATCCTCAGCCGTCAGTTTGTCCACAACGATTTTTCAGCAGGCTCAGTAAGGGACAACCCGTCTGTGAGAAGGACCCCTCCTCTAAACCCAATGAAACTTTTATTAATTAAATCTGAATCTCTGCTTTTAGATCATCTCAGACACGCTTCACCTCCAGTTCAGGGCCTGATGAAACATGATTCGCTGGCTCATATTAGAGGAGGTCAAAGGTCACAGATGACTCCTGGTCTCTGGAGTGAAGAAATATGTTGTAGATGGAAACTCACACGATTCGTCCAAGAGCGCATTCAGCAGGCCGGACTTCGTACTGTAGCGTGAGTTTGACTGAATTTTTATTGTTTAAAGTCTTTTCTGTGAATTTTTATCTTTATTTTAGTTTTTAGTTTTACTTATTTACAGAAGTTGTGTTGTTGAAAACTCAAAATGTTAGAGAGACGGCAGCTTTGGGATGAGTCTGGATCAGCGTTTATCCAGGTTTTCAAGAAGTCTTTGACAGTCAGTCAGCTGGGTCAGTACCAAATGTTTGGTGTAGACTGTCAGTTTATTTTTTATGTTTTATTTTTAATTTATTAAAAAGATTTAGACTTTTTGAAGCAAAATTATCACATAAAACATCTTACAGTAGGAAATATTGTCAACAACACAAATTATTCGTCTTTAAACATCCAGAATTTTGGCATCGTCTTTCAAGCTCCACTTATATCCAGTTACTGTTTTTTAATCAGCTTTTAATTTATTAAACAGAAATTACTAAATTTGCTTCTTTTCTTAATCCCAGAAAATAAACAAAATTTTTCATTTTGGTTTCTGCAAAACCCTTTTTATGTTTTGTAAAATAAAACAAATTTCCAACAACAAATCTGATCATTTAATTTAATTTTAAAAAAGAAAAAGTGGTTTTTGGCCTTCATGTCCTTTTGACCAAAGGTTTTCATACCTCTACATTAACCAATACAATATAATAAAGGAAAAAAAAAAAAAAATAATAATAATATACATATATATATATATATATATATATATATATATATATATATATATATATATATATAATAGATATATAATATAGATACTGCGCAGAACCCTCAAGCTCCCAGGCCTCTGGTAGAGGACCCGAGCTCAGAGGATAAGAACCACCCGCGGTGGGTGAGAAGGGATTTTTTTTAATTTTTTATATATACTTATATATATATATATATATATATAAATAACAACAAAATCATAAGTTTTCCATTGTTGCTGGTGTAAATTGATGTCAGAAATTTTTATCCTGTTTTTGTCTTTTTGCATCTTTTCAGGATGTTTTACCGTACGTTGTGTTTGAGGTAACAACCTGATCTTGTGTTTTCAGACCAAGTCAGTCTAAAGATTAAACAACTAAATCTCTCAATTTATTTACATAAACCTTTTCTCCTGCAGAATCCGTCTCTGAACATCAAAACATCTCAGATCGGACCAAATAAATTCCTTTTGTTCCGTTTCCCCCCAACACAAATCCAAACAAACTTTCCACCAACATCCATCTCTGTCTCTGAAGATGAACATCCTAATGCGCCACAGCAACATCTGTCTGATTGTCTATCAATAAAAATAGAGGAAAAAAATCAGAAAAATGTTGAAAGCTTTGGAATCCAGTTGTGGATTAAAACCAGACTGTTTGTGTTAATCAGACAAACGAAAAGCTGTTCAGGTCCAAATTTGGTCCGATTTCAGTCAAAACATCTTCAATTCTCAATGTTACCTCGTTTTTCTGCTCCGTTTGTAATGATGTCAGGGCTCAGAGGGTCACTTTGGTGTCACTTCATCCTCTAAATCTGCAAAAAATAAATCAAGAAATTACACTATCACCTTTCCAAAATGTTTATCCTTGCATTTTTTTTGGCGCAAATGAAGTTTTAGTTGTGTTTGTGCAGAGGTTTCATTGAAAGTACATGACTACTAAAGTTTTTCCTGTACATATAAATCCACATTATATGTTACACATAAGCTTTTTTGCCATTGAAGAGTCTGAGAAAAATATTTCAGAGAATATATGAAGTGCTAGGAAACTGAAATCTTCCAGACTAAAATATTGATTACAGTGTTTTTCACCCAAAAATAGGCAAACTAATTTTACTTGAAGAAGTTTGATGTTTCTGACTAAAATGCTGCTGAGATTGTAAGATGATGTTGGCTGCAATCTTTCAACAAAAAAAACAAACAAACAAACAAGAAAAAAACAATAGTTGATTGTAATAAATTTTAAAAATAATATTGACTAATACAAACTGCATACTATTACCCATGTAAGAACAATTTCTAGATTATTTTTTAGATATATCAAACTTAACTTGGTAGTGTTTATCAGCTACTTTTAAGTAAATAAAATAATATGGCACACGTCAATACCACTCTGCATCTCAAAATTTCCTTTTTAGCATTTGTTACTCCTGTAAGATTAAAATCAATACCCAACACTAGCAGGATTACAAGTGATGCTAATAATAATATGTATGTTGCATATACAAAGTATCTTAGGAATGATAAAGCATCTTGTTTTGAAATGTTGATTTTGGGGGCCCCAAAGGAAATCTGCCCATGCCCCACAAAGCTTTGGACCGGCCCTGTAAACATTCATAACCTCCCAAACCAAATCCCAGATTATTTTCTACTCAAGAAAAAGTAAAGCATCTGTTCTTCCTCTGGAATAGCTGACAGCTGATGATGATTTATTTGCCTTTTGGAAGAGAGGAGCAGGATGAGGATTGCAGAGCAGAAGGAGAAGCTCTGGGTTTGTAATCACACCAACTCTCTGCGGTACAGCTACCCCCCCTCTTCGTTAACCTCTCTGTCAGCAACAGTTAACTTGTGCCCAAAATATACTGAACACACAAAACACAATAAAAATCGAAATAAACCACAGAAAGCAGATTACATGTGTGAACTGTTGTAGTGTTTTGGAGATAAACTGGCCTCCCGTCGTCTCCTACAGCTCATTTTTTGTTAATATTTTGTCACAGTTAAAACTTTCTAAATAAATTTGGGATAAATCCAGGTTCTGAAAGGGATTAACTTCAAGTAGCCCAATACTGTTACATATCAGCATAAATGACACAAACCTGCAGAGTAATTAGCTTCTAGAGCTAATTAGCCTGTTAGCACAAATCTAACATGCTAACTCATTAGCATGTAAATGTGGGAAATGTTACTGTTTTTAGTGAAAGCAAATAACACAAGTCTATTATAACCCTCAGTTCAGTTACTGAAACATAAACATCAACATTTTCTTGAGCTCAAATTAGGTTTGGGTTAGCATGTAGTGCTAATTAGCATGCTAAACTAAGAGATGATGTAAACATTTCTCCTGTGTTTCCTGAAAGTTCACAAATCTAACCTCTGGTTATCATACTGTCCAAAATAA
Organism: Poeciliopsis retropinna; assembly: GCA_010277075.1. Classification (NCBI taxonomy): domain Eukaryota; kingdom Metazoa; phylum Chordata; class Actinopteri; order Cyprinodontiformes; family Poeciliidae; genus Poeciliopsis; species Poeciliopsis retropinna. The sequence continues at coordinate 1,140,190 of VMRM01000004.1, read as the reverse complement.
CAGATCAACAAGCTAAACTAACTGGCGCTGCAAAGCGTGTTGTTTATTTCTGTAAGTTAACCACAAAGTAGTTCACTGAAATGTTCTTTTCAGTTATTTTATCCACCCTGAGACACTTACTGCATAAATTACTCTCTGCAGTGGAGTTACTTGATTTAATACACTTTAGGATTTAACAGCGCTTGGAAGAAGTGACAGTTGCAGAAAATGTTTTACTCAACACTCCAGGGTTGTTGGAATATACCTGAACTCATTTGTTATGTTTGTTCCAGTGGAAAACTGATAAATCACAGCACTTCATGGGAAGATCTGATGGGGTTTCCAAACCTAAATAAAAACCTTCACCTACTATGTCATGCATGTTCTTCATGACAGACTGTATAGGAAAGGCACCAATTGGACTAAATCAGAGGGAATTGATATTTTGCCACTTGTTGAAATGTGATTTAGAGCAGAAAACTGTTCTAAATAAATAGAAAACAGGTGATTGAATATGTTTTCAGTCAGCTGATTAGTACCTGGCTGCCCACCTGTTCCAGCTCATACCTGTCATTTACTCAAACCATTTCAGCTGCCTTTCAGCGAGCTGTCACTGTCATGTTTGCATAAACTTTTGTTTATAATCTGCATTCCTGTGCTGAGCACAGCTGCATGTTGCTGAACTAAGACTTATTTATTTGATTCATCATGAAGAATCGAATTCTTGAGTTTATATTCAGTTTGTGATCTCAACTTGTTTTAATATTCTTTCTCTTGGACCTTTTTAAAAATCCAAAGCATAAATCAAACTTGAACAAAGCTCCATTCCTCCCCTAAATCTAACATCAGGCTCCATAAACAGGAGTTCTGTCCAAGAACCAAAGTTTGTATTGTTACATATAAAACAGCTGGCCAAGCCAGCAGATCAGCACTTTTTAACATCACCATAAATTTGAACAGTTTTAAGCATAAATAATAAAAAATAAATAAACTAGATTACTGTTGTGGGACTTATTTTTAAAATGAGTGTTTGATGGCAGATGCTGCAGGATGCATGGAAACCAATGGTTCACAAACCCTTAAGCTACTTCCTTGAAGCTTATCGCAGCATCTGGAAAAATCACAAGTGGATCTGGAATAAAACTCTGCTTCAGCTGCACAGATTCAACAGAAATCACAGCTGTTACTCCAAACCCAAGCAGTGCAGGTGGGTGTGATTATGTAAAGATGTCAGGAATTTGGGAATTCCCTCATTTATATTCGGACCTAAACTCCATTCAACTTCCTTTAACTCTGCAGTCTGGATAATAATCCCTTCAGATGATAGGAGGCAGCTTTGTGTCTCACAGAGTGTAAATGTGATACAAGAAAACAAGAATGAACAAATAATAATAAAAAAAGACTCCACAGACACAAAACCAGGTGAGTTAATAAGGAAAAATATTCAAATAGATCCACAATTAGTTGTAACAACAAACCTTATTTCAGATTTAAAACCACTTTTGGCTGTTTAATTCGATAACTTTAATTTAAAAAACATTCTACAGGAAAATATAATTTTTGTTTTCTAGAAGAAACAGTGAAACTTATTGTTTTGTCCCAAATATTCAAATGAGAAAATTAATTACATGACAACAAATTACAGTTGAACATAAAAGAGCTTCTGGAAAAATGTTCAACTTCTGAATCTTATTGGGTTTTTCTTTTTGTTAAAAGACAGAATATAGTTTATTTAATTTTGTTTTATTATTATTTATTTTTAAAATCTAATATATTTAGCATCCTGAGCCACACTCCATTCCAGTAGATGGCAGTAATGCACATCTAAACATTGCTTGCTAACTGCCATAAAAAGAAGAAGAAAAGACTCCATCCTCACATCCTGGGTACATGATGCTAGGTGCTATACAGCTAGTGCTTTGTAGCGCTAGCGCCAGTCATTTTTGCCCATTTAGTGACGTTCAGGCCCCTGAACCACTAAAACTTGGTCCGTTTTTAGAAACACTGGAGACCCAAATGGAAGTACAAACGTGCAAAATGTGAAGTTTGCATAATAGGTCCTTTTTAAAATCTACAAGTCTTGGTGTCTGTATAATTGTTAAAGTTTATGACAGGACACATAGAAAACAACTGGACAAACATGTTTTGTGCAATGCAACTTGGTTTTGCATTGTTCCAGCTGAACAAACCACCAAACCTCTGGGGAATTGTTGGAGAAACCAGCTGACAGGCCTGGTGGTGGGAGGCTGATGATTTGGACTTGTTTTGTCTCCGTCTTGTTTTTTGTTTCTATTGCTGCTGTTTGGCCCAAACTGGCTCATCAACACAGCCAGTTTGGGCATCAATCTTTCTGTACAAAGTCTGATGTACAGAAACTAAAGTCTGGAAAACTCAAAGGACTGAAGCAATGCTGCAAAAAGCAGTGGGGGCTTTCTGATAAATCATTCTGCTAAAGGGGGATCTACACTGTTAGATTCAATTCAGTTCAATTCAAAAATACATGATTGACTCAAAGGGAAATTAAATAGATTTAAATAGATTCATTCAAAGGTTTAGGCTTTTTTTTGTACTGGGACTTTCCTGGAAGCCCTGTGAGGAAAAAAGGAGCCTCATGTTTGAAACCTTTTCAAAAGTTACACACATTTTAGCCGTTCAGGTTTCTGCAATCTGTTCTTATTTTGTTTTTAAGTCACCATTTTGTAAAACGTTAATTTTTCCATTTCACATGACTGACTTCACTTGTCATAATATAAGCCAATGAAAGGCCTGTGTGTCTATATGAATCTTCATCCTAGTGTGAAATGGAAATTCTCTCCTAAGTCAGGTTTGCAGTCCGGAGTCGAGCCAGAGAAATGAAACGTTTCACCACGTTTAGCCGTGTTGCTGGACAACTTCTATTAAAAAAATAAAAAACAATTAATCACCTGAGTTAGTCTCTTCTTGATGCCAATTAATCTGAGATCACTGATTAAAATTTAATGTCAAAGAAATGAAGCAGCCATTTTGTAGGAGTAGAACTAAGTGACCAAATGTAGGGCTTGGGTTGCTAGGTGACAGACTGAGGTTGCTAGGTGACAGACAGAGGTTGCTAGGTGACAGACTGATACATTCCGATGTATAACGGGTCCCCTTTAAATCCACATAACCCTAGTAAATTTACAATTTCACCAGGGTAATTTCCAAAAAAAAAAAAAATTCTGGTCATTTGTTTAGAAAAAATATATAATTTTCTGTTTTCCATTTTTAACCTGAACAATTTAGCAATAGACAATCAAATATAGTAATGGGAAAAATGTACCAGATGTTTTTACAAGTTGCGATAACTTGGTTGAATAATTGCACAAAATCCTTAAAGCAACACTTTGTTAAAAAACCTTTTCAGAAAATTTTACTTCAGTATTAATTATTTATTATCTTTCAAAACAGAGTTCCCATTATAACTGCTACATATACTGTTGAGCCTCCTCGGACACATTAAAAATAACAAGGAAATCACACGTTTCTCTGTCAGTTCTGGCCATAAAACTTGTTCGTTAGTAGGTGAACTCTATGAGCTCTGCTTTCGCTCATTTATGACCACTTTTCTCCGCTGTGATTTTAATGTGAAGTACAACATGCGCCTTGTTCAGTTGCTTACCTATAATTGTTAAAATGTCAGCTGGATGCCAGATTTTCTGTTGACTCAATGTCTGAAATCAGAGCTACTAAAAAAATAACTTTTGGACTCTTTGGAATACCTTGAGATGCTGTAAAACTCCATAATTATTGATAAACAATTTGTTTAATTTATGCATTATGTCAGCAAAAGGGTCTAAAACAACAGAACTAAAACTAATTTGAAGCAGATTTTGGTTTAGTCTCTCTAAATTAGCTATATATTTTTGGAAACATATTTTTAAAATAAATAAAACACGTTGGTGACCCAGTCAAGTAAACATGAGATCTTGTTCTTCGAATAGTTGGACCTTTGAGCAAAGACTTCTGATTTTCTTCACCTTAACAGCCTGGAGCGATGCCTCCAATATGGCACTCTGGACATTTATCTGTCTATTAATCTCTCACTTCACTCTACACCGCTAATTCGCTAATGCTAATAATCAGCTATTTTTTTTGTTTAGCTCTTTCGCTAACTTGGAATGTATGTAGCGCAGTTAGCATCTGCTAAATTAAATTCTTAAGCGCAAATTTACTCGGCTGTTTTGTAAGTTTTTACTTGAATGGCGTTTGACATTTTTGTTAAAGTTTTAGTTATCAGTTGTTATGAATACCTTTATATTCATGCTTTTATTTTGAAATCTGTTTACGCAGCAGTTCTGTTTCCTCTTATCACATTCTGCACCTGTGATGTGGTGCAGCAGATGACTGGGGTATCAACATGGTTGAAGTTAACGCATTAGCATTAGCTTCTGCTAAATAGTATGTTGATGTAGTTAGTTAGCGTTAGCAGAGCTAATGTTTATGACTAGTCCTTGGTGGTTAACGCAGCTAGCTTTCTGTGGGAAGAGTGACACCATATTGTGGATGTAAAATTAAAACCTGTGTTCAACGCAACAAAATGGCTGACTTTCTGCACAGTGGATTGAGTCTGAACTAGTTCCAAGGCTAACGCGAGAGTCCAAATACTGAATAAAATAATGTGAAATTCATAAAACTGGTTCTGATTATGTGACATCAGGTTAATGGGCTTCAACAGAACAAAAAAAGTCCAACCAATTACATAAAACTGACAGATCAACAACAGAAGTCTGTGTGAAAGCCTTTTTTTCGTCTATTAATAATAATAATGGTGCATACGTCTATTTACCTTGAACTGGGGGTTTTATTCCCAGGAATTTTTACGACATTCTTGTTTTATTAGTCAGTGCAGCGGAGAGCTGACAGGACCCCCTCAGAGGATGTCGAGACGGTGTCAGAGAGTTCAGAACCGCATCGTATAAAACACAACCCAGAGAATCTGACAGAGTTTCCCTGACTGCTTATATAAAATATAAATTATCCTGAAGGGAAAGTCTAACCCCATCTACACCGAACATGTGGATTTACAATTGGCACGCCTGACCAAAACCAGTTTACAGACCAGCTGAGCAGAAGGGAGTGGAGAGGCTCGATGCAAAAAGTCAACCATAGAAAAAAACTCTCACTCCCAGTTTGGCCTGTAAAGAACTGAGACAAAGAAACTGAGATTTCTGTCAATGTAACAGGAAGTCAACATAATGCAGATAAATCCTTCAGCTGATTCAAAAAGAGTTCTGAAGAAAATCAAAGAGAGAGACCAAAATCACTTAAACGATTAATCAGACTAATTACTATTAATCAATTATTGATCATAAAATAATCATCAACTAATTTAATAATCATTTAATTGTTAAATTAAAGGGAAAAAACATATAATAAGTTTTGCATTTAAGATAAAAATATTTTTGTCTAAAAATATGTTTACCAGAGACATAGAATTTAGTTTCACCCAGAGTGCTATCTTATTGCTTTTTTGGCTGTAAAACATTATCTTTTTTATTTAATAAAAGGAATTGAATTGTTTATTTGCATTTTTTTTAAATCTTGTGAAGTTAATTGAAAAATATGTAGAAAGTGCCCATTTTTAATCTGATTAACTGATTAATCATCAGAGTAATTAATAGAATAACCAATTACTAAACTAAAATAATCCTACAATTTGTCATTTTTGATAAAAAAAAAAGGTTATAAAGGATTTTTTTCCTCCAACTACTCCTTTTTTATTCAAAGCTCTTGTTTATATCAACCTTTGAATTGGTCATTTTACATTGGAAATAAAATAAATAAGTAAAATAAATAACTTTTGTTACAATATTTGTTGTGAACTGGCACTTTTTATAAATAAACTGATTTGAATTGAAAATTTGATAGAAAACTGAGTCAGTCTGTTGTTCAGATTGATTGATAATAAAAACCAGAACACTGCATTAAGACAAGACTAAAACTTAAGATTTGGAAAAATAAACTATATGCTAAAAATTTCCCTCTCCTTCTGGCATTCCTTTGTTTTTTAGCATCAATAACATACTTTATTAAAGTGCAAAGGATGCATCCACAAACATAACAATCCCCACGTGTCAGAGGGACAACAAAAGCAAGACAGCAGCACTGAAGATCGGCACGCTTCATTAGAGCACAATGGCAGCCGGTAATAACCTCCTAATGGGCTTTGACAAAGATCCCTCACCTCTAACTGCTGCTTTGTCGACACGTCTGAACCCGTTTGTGTGAATCCAGAGATCCAACAGAGGCGCTGTTTTTCCCCAGAGATCATTTCACTGAGCCTGCAGAACGAACCACAACGCTTCAGCGAAACGCAACGGAGGAATAAAGGATGGAGGATAAGAGGAATAAATAACGGAGGACAGGAGGAGTAAAGGATGGAGGATAGGAAGAATAAACACTTATTGTGAGGGCGCTGATTCTGGCCCGGTTTGTTGCGTTGATGTTTTTTCTGGCAGCCGGTCAGTTTGAGCTGCACTCACTGATGGGTTCATGAGAAAGCGACGCTCTGGCTCTGAGAGCAAAAACTTCTGACGTTACAACGGGAGGAATGATGGAGAGGAAACATGGAAGATGAGTTTAACTTAAAGATTAGCTTCTGTAATTTGCACAACTTAAAGTGCATTCAAGCTGATGGTCCTGCTGTGGTTCTCTTTCCACTGCATTGTGTTAAACCAACCAAACCCTGTGAGCAACCTCAAACCTCCCCGCCTGTGGGGGCGCTGCACCAAGCCCACTAAAGGAAATGACACAAAAACCTCTGAAGAAGACATTCAGCATAACTTCGTTTTTCACAAAATGTAAACAAAAGTGGAATAGTGTTAGATTTTTGTGGTTGTAGGATTTCTCTTCTGTATTTTAGTAAAAACCACGAGTCATTTCTCCTGCTAGCGCTTGACTAGCATGTTTGTTTTGGTTGTACTGCCCATAATGCACTGGGTAGATACAATCCAGGCCTGCAGGCCACTTTCTGATTTTGGAGCAGCTTCCGGTCTGTTTTGCGGTCACATTTGCATTTGAACTTCATCCAAACCGAGACTGAGGTGCATTCACACTAGTTCTGTTTAGTCCGCTTTATTCCAACTCCAGTCCATTTGTCTAGAAAGTCCGGTTCATTTGGGGACGTGTGATCGCTAATCAAACCAAAAAGGCAAACTCTGGTCTGTTCTTTCGAATGCATATGTGAACGCTAAACAGGAAGTGGACTACTGCGCAAGGTATTCTGGGTAAATACAGCAAAGACAAACGTGTTAGCCTAGCGCTAATGGCAGAAAGGTCTTGTGGTCTTTCAATAAAGACATAAGAGAAATACTACAGCCACTAAAATCTGATGCTGCTCCATTTTTGTTTATATTTTGTAAAGAAGGAATTTGTGTTCAGTTTCCGTTTTTGTGTTGTTTCCTTTTGTGGTTCTTGTGCAGCGCCCCCACAGGCCAGGAGGGGAAAAGCTTTCTTTGACAGTAAAACAGAGAGCAGCAGCAGCAGAACACGTATCAGGAAAACATCCTTAGAAACAGCAGGACAAAAGAAAAGTCATTTGGAGAACAAATAACACATTACATAACATCAAACTGGTTTGATAAATGTGACGAGGTTTAAAAGTTAACTCTTCTGAATAGATTTACTGTGAAATTGAACCACAAAACAACGTGAGTTCAGCCAAAGTTCCCATTCAAGTGAAGGCTTGATGCAGCTTTTCTGCAGAAATGAAACCTGATATCTGAAAATAAATGCACAGCACAGCAGCAGGCCATGAAAACTGACGGGGATCAGAAGATTATCCATTCAGTCTGAAGCCATGACCAACATCTCTGCAATCTGTCCCCCAGATTCAGTGTTGAGAAAAATACTTTATTTAATAATCGATTATTAATTGACGCAAACAGGCTTCAAAAAGACCATTTAATGAAAATAAAAAACATTCTCAGAGCACCATTAAGCCAAAACTGTACAAAAAATTTATACATTTTGCAATTAAAATAAAAAACTTTGTCTGCAAATATAATAGAACCGGAATATTTACGTCCATTAAATAAAAAAGTGCAAACACATTTTTTTCTCGGTGCCTGAATTTAAAGCTGACCAAACTTTTCTTGTTTTAGCTTAGATAGAATCACCAAAACTGTTTCTATTCGGCAGAAAACCCGTTGAGTGGGTCAGTAGCTCTGCTATTATGACAGAGTTCTGGGCCAAAATAAGACAAAATAAAAAATTATGATTAAAAAAATGTAATTGTAAGAATAAAGTCATTATATTACAAGACAGTTTCAGCCTCAGGCTGTCTAATGTTTTATCTTTTTTCTATCCCAACATAAACAAATGCTGATTCTGGCTCTAAAGTCATAACATTATGACTTTCTCATACATAATTTCTCCTAAAACTACAATTTTATTATATTTTCAATTTCTTAGCTTGGCCCTAATTCCATTTTAGGGGAAAAAAACAAACAAAAAAAACCTTACTTTCTTATTTTAAGAAGGAAGTATTTGTTTATTTGCACCTTTTAATATATTTCTACTATTGAAAAAAGAGTTAAAGAATCTTGCAGAATGTGGTGAATTGTTTTTTTTTTTGTCCAATCAATCGTCAGAATAATCGATAATTAAAACAGTCGTTAGTGTTCTGTAGCAGGTAGGATACTGACTGCTGTAAGCTAACCTATCCGTTTACTCAGGATAACTTTGAATTGAGGCACTAAACAGATTAAACTTCAGTGATATAATAATAAAATGAGTCACAGCTGCTGAAAGCAAAGGAAACTCACCGTACAGGATGGACAACCAGTTATTCCCAACTGTCAGCACCGGTCCAGCACATCGAATGGAGTCATATCTAGCACTGGTTTCTGCCTCTGTGTGTGTGTGTGTGTGTGTGTGTGGGTGGGGGTGTGTTGGTGTGGGTGTGTGTGTGTGTGTGTGCATGTGTGTGGATGGGTTTGGCAGCCGCCTGTTCAGGCCTGATAGCGCTCAGTCTTGCAGAAGCTCAGCTGGGTTTTGTGGAAACTGTTTCTTCTTCTTCTCCTCCTCATTTGTTGTGTGAGAAACGTTTATTTTTCCAGCTCTGCCTCTCGCCTTCGCTCTGCCTCTCCACTCCCTTTTCTGGGTTTCTCTCCTCCTCTTTCAGCCCTTCCCACACTTCTTACTCCGTCATCCACAGATATTTTATATTTCTTTTTATTTTAACATTCTCTGTAAGTTAATGTTTTTCAAACTCTGTCATTTATTCATGCAGCTTCATTTCTTTTTTCTCTTTCTGATATTTAATCATTGTTGTTTTCTTTTTCTCTTGTTGCTTTTTTAAGTTCTTCTCTTAAAGAAGAACTTTAAAACCCATTTTTTTTATAGAAAAGTCTCCCACTCCTCCCTTCCTCCACTCTTTCCTTCCCCTTCCCCCCCGGCTCCGCTTGGTGAGTATCATGTTTGGCTTTAAACTACAGAACTTGGCTCCGACTCAGACCTCATACATCAGTAATCTGATTGATGGCCATGCATTTCTCCAAATAAATATTGCACCCTGGAAGGAGGGTCACCACCTCTGTGTGTTTGGAAATAACCTAAAACATGTTTAGTCCCTGATTGGGAGCCGCTTGAGTCCAATTATTAAGAACAAAGGAGTTTAATGTTTGTTGGGCATCTAATTATTTGTGTTTTATGCATCGCTTTAATTGCAGTCGTGTTTGTGGTTCACACGGCCATTTTGAAGAAATGTGCAGCCCATGAGAATGAAGAGAAATATGTGGAGCTGTTAAAAGCCACCACATCCAGCCCCGTTTCTCGCTTCTGGCTCTTAGAAAACCAGACTTTCAGTCTCTCAAATTTGCAGTTAAATTAAAGCCATCCTGATAGTCTGGTAGATTCGGTTGGATTTGGAGACCAAATTTTCAGCTCCACTGAGTCAAACCAAAAACCTGTTGCCCTCCTCACCTGTGGGGGCGCTGCACCAAGAACTACTGAAGGAGAATGAACAAAAAACTCTTAAGACGCTGAGCACAACTTCCTTCTTTATGAAATGCAAACAGAAATGGAGTGGTGATAATTTTAGTGGTTGGAGGATTTCTCAAGCCATTTCTCCCACTAGCATTAGCATTAGCCTAATGTGTTTGTTTGGGTTGTATTTACCCAGAATGCCCTGATCTGTAGTCCACTTCTTGCTTTTGGAACGATGTCTGGTCCTCTTGGCGTTCACATATAGATTCAACGCGCACCAGAGTTCACATGAATTTTCTAAGTTGAGATCCAGCACATTTGGTCAACTAGCTTTAACACTGGGTGAGCTGTACAATGGCTGCTGGCAAAGACAAGTGTTTTGTTTTGTTTTGAAATTACCATCCTGAAACCACTTACTGGATCCTTGTTTGTTGTGCTGGAGGCTCCACTTCTGCTTTTCAAAGATACACCGTTGTATAATTACACATCTGCCAAAACTGAAGAGACTGAAATCTGATTATGTAGGAATAATTTTATGCAATAAATGTTTTGTAGCCCCTAAATCTATCTAACCTGTTCAAGAAAGTACCTTTCCTGTCTGAATGCTGTGAAAATGTGAAATAAAATTCATGGTTTATAAACACAAACATAGAAATTTCTCTATTACAACTCACCATGACGCACCTTTCAGTTTTCACAGGAAGAGACGTTTGTGTGGCGACTGCACTCCTTTAAAACGCCTCTGTGATTTAAACACTTTTTTTCATCTCAACATTAGATCTGCTAACGATGTTACCATGTTTAATAAAACAAAGTGTCACCAGGTGTATAACTGAAAACAGACAAATTAATATAAATATGCAAATCTGCCTGGTCAGTAAGATGCTGACACTCACGCACACACACCCACACACGCACACACACACGCACACCCACCTACACGCACACACACACACACACACACACAGACTCGGTATTCACACATGCTGCATCAGCTGGCTCGTTCACAGCCTCACCAACACATGTGAGGCACAGATAACAGCAAAGAGACGCCGGCATCCTGTTTGTGCTGCTCCACTCCCTCTGCACACACTCGCCCCAGCAGCAGCTGATGATCCGATATACGGGCGTGTTTCTGCTGCGCTGCTGCAACCAGAATGAAGTTTAAAGAGGCGGTACTACGTGTTTTCAGGCACATGGAGCCATTTCACTGCTTAATCAGGTAACTATGTTGTTATGAAAATGCTCTATATCAAATATGACTTGACAAATATGAAGAAGTTTTACTTTGTAATTCAACACCTTGAAATTGGGCTTCTGTCTCTTTAAAAACTCCTGCTCTTTCTAAAACTTCAGCAGTCATCCTGACATGGCTCCTCTATTAAAATTTGTACCAGCACTGCTCTGAGAAGCAGCTCCTGTAATGAGCACAGCAGATGCACCAGGTGTTTGCTAATTGCTGCTGGCTAGTCTGAAGGAGCTGAGTGGGGAGGAGCTATGTCTCGAAGGCGGGGGTAGGTCCAACCAGGAGTTTTACACAGCTGATTGGTTGCCATGGAGACAGAGTTGTTGAGGTTTTCTCAAACATGCATGAAAGACTCAAGACAACACCCTGGGTTTGTTTCTGATGGTGGAAAAACGTCACAACACGACAGAAAGGTTAAAAAGTCGGTTTTAGATTATACTGCCCCTTTAAGATTTTCCTCTTGTCAGAAAGAAAGTTTGGGTAAACAACTGGAACCGGTTGTACTCATAAATAAAGTTTTTTTTCTCAATAAAGCAACTTTTTACTCTTAATTTGAAGACATTTTTTGTGGTAAACTTCCATCTTTATTGGCTACATTGTTTTAGTTGAACAAAAATTCTCAAATCTTGTCTTAAAAAGTTTTGATAAAAAAAAACAATAACCAAAACATTTAGAATCAAAAAGTTAAATTTAAAACAATAATCAAATGGCTCATTAAATCAGAGCCAAATAAACTTGAACTATATTTGGTTTTATGTTTTTAGAGCAACTTTACTCATATTATTAAGGCATCATTGGTCCTTTATTGAAGTAAAACTCTTATCCCCCCCTCCAAATATTCATAATTTCTCTAATTCTTTCTTTTATTTTTCACCTCATAAATCTGAAATGGAGGTTTAAGTCAAATTACCTTAAGCAAGAAAAAACACGGGCTGCAAATTTGGTTGTAACAATAAAAATATAAACTTTAAAAATGAATCACACCAAGTTATATTGAGATAAAAGAATGCAGTAAATATATATATATATTGCCATTTTTTGATGTAAATGTGTTTTTTGTGCTGCAGAAACAGAAACATGTTTTCTCTCTGTAGCATGATGCCCTCTGCTGTTAGCTACTAAACGACACACATTTTACCATCAGACCAAACTTTGTTTTTCATGAAAAACCAGAAAAATGTTTCAATTTTGTTTCCATTTTCTGTTTGTTTAGATCAGAAATCAGAGTCAGATTCACCAAGAGGCTTTCTGAAATGATGCATCAGTTGTAAATGTCATTAGAACCGCATGTTTTATTTTTAGACTTTGTTGATGTCATCACTCTGTCTTCATGTCAGTGATTCCCAACATGGGGGGCCCGGCCCTTTAAAAGGAGCACAAAAAAGCTCAGGGAGGATCCAAGGTTTTGGGGGCAAATAGAGAAATTTACAAACAAAAGTCCAGGTGAATTTTACTTTATTTGTCATTTATTGTTAAATTATTTAAGTTAAACATAAAAATAGGTGAATCTTTGACTTTAATCTCAGAATCCTAGTTCTGTGCTAATCTGTGTCAAAATCCACATTCTTGGGTGTCAACTGTGTTGCCAGTATGTGAAAATAATCTGGTGGTAGGATTTGTAAACCTTCATGTTATCCACATTTAGAGATAAAGTTCAGAAATTTTCTGTTAAGAAATTAGACTATTAAAAATGGCCTTTCTCAAATTTATTTGTTGATTTGAGCATTAAGACTAGATTTGCCTGATATAATATAAACAATTTAAATAATTCTGATTCTGATATTAAAGTCATAACTTTTTTATGGCACTAATATTCCTCCATAAATCGAGGCAGCGTGCTTTAGGAGTCCTGACTTACTGATGTTATCTGTAGTTTAGTTATTAAAGAAATCACCAGATGTTCATCAAATATTTGCAGCTTTTGATAGAGAAGATAATTTGCCATCCTGATAGTTTTCTTTGTGTTTTTCTGCTGCTAACAATATAAATTCCAATAAAACTGAATAGCTGCTCATTTATCCATCTGATGGTTTTGATTACATGTTGTAAAAGACAGAGTATTTAATGAGTTACCCACAAATCCTTCTATTTCACCACAGGCTTGTGCAAATTTTAATATTTCAGGGTGGAAATTCTGTCGTTTCAGGTTTCAAACATTGTTTCTAAATAGAAATAAATCCCCAAAACTCAGAAAATTATCCTGAAACTTTTCAAAACAACAATTTGTGGCAAATGATTTCTCTGAGTAATAGTATTATTACTCATCAGTTGGTACATAGAAAGCAAACATTACAGACTATCAGAGAGCGGTATTGATTGACAAAAAAACCAACTACAGAACAAACAACAAAAAGAAAAAAAAACTAAATAGAAAAGACAAAACTGTTCCGCATATTCCTCTGAAATGCATCTGTCTTTCTCTCTCTGCTGTTGTTTGAGCATGTTTCAACCCCCCTCCACAGCAGTGCCATGGCGACATGCCCAAGACTCGGAGCATCAGCATCCGTTACCGTGGCAACAGCCGTGGACCAGGCCAAGGAGCCGACATGGTTCCCCGAGAGCAGCCGCAGCGGCGGAGCAGCATCTGTCTGCACTGCTTCATGCAGGAGCAACGAAACATGGCCGCCTTCACTGCCAACCTGCTTGTTGAAGAAACACGAGCGAAACTCGTTGCATGTCATTATTTCACGTTCCCACAGTGAACCGCAGCGATGCAGGTTCAGAAAAACTAAACCTCCTTGAGTGAAAGAACTGGCATCATCAGCTCATTGTTCAGCTAATCTACTGACTATTTTTCTATTTAGAAAAATAGTCAGTTTTTATAAAATTATAAAATTTGGCTTATAATTCAAAATGGTTTTTTTTTCAGAACTCAAACCACATGAAATTAAAACTCACCCAAAACTCTGAATATGTTGTTTTTTCACCAAATGGCTTTTTGAGTCTCTATTCTCCAGTTAATGATTAATCGATTACTAATTTAGTTGATTGTTTCAAGAAGCGATTAATCACGATTAATACTATTAGTCCTTCAGCCCTTTCATGTGGCCCTAGACTTCACTCTATCAATCAAATCAAATACATATTTATCTGTTTACTGGCAAATTACATCAACAAAGTTCTGCAGTTTTTCACGATTTCTGGATGATAGAAATTTTCCCAGAATTTTCAGATCCCCAGGTTTTTTTCTGACTAAAATGATCACAATCGTTGGGTTAAAGTGATGCTAACTCTCACCTGCAGGTGGCAGTATTTCTTAATTGTACTACTGCTGCCTCAAAAGTTTCAAAAGTCAAAAATTTTCGATCTCAGAAATTTCAAAGATTTTTTAGGTTTTTTTCCTCACATTTTTTTGACTTTTCAAACTTAAAAATTTAATTTTTTTTTAGATTAATCTCTATTTCTGAAATATCTCACAAATGTTGACCTTTTCGAACTCAGAAGCTTAATAAATTTTTTTTTTAGAAAACTTAATTAATGTAGATGTATTTTGTATCTAGAATGAGTTTAATATTCTGTTGTTTATATGAGCACAAATATTACAAAATGCCTTGCAAATATTTCTAAATCAGACATTTTTATTGCAAAAACTCACCAAAACAAATGTTTAATCCTGCAGCGACTGATCAGTGTGAAAATATGCTCAATATAATTTAATTTTAAGAAGTCCTGATCAAACTTCAGAAACATTTATTTACTAAAATTTGAAGTTTATTGTGGTATTTTATCACAAGCGGTTCTTTGAGAACATTTGTGGTTTTGATGCGTCCCAAATTGGAAATGAGTTTGACTTTCCTGCTGCAGAGAGCAAAAATAAAGTAGGCCACCAGGTTGATGCTCAAAGCTTCAGCAGCCAACTAAAAATACTGCAAACATTTTTAGCATGTGAACATGAGAGCTCATCTTTACAGGTTTAGCATGTTAGCTAAAGCTGTATCTACAACTCACAACCTCCTGAAGCAGAAAACAGAAACTTTACGACCCTTTTGCTGGGATCCCTCCATGTTTTTATAGCAACTCTTGTTATTTTGATGATAAGGAACAAATCAAATCATATTTTTCCCCTGAAATAGGACTAGTTATACCTGGAAATTAACAAAAGTTCAACCTTTGGAGATGAAGATGTGTTTTTGTAGGATTTTATGAAAAGGTTTTATAATTAATACCATGCTCCATTTTGCATTTTGTGCAAGTTTTGCATAAATATTACACATGTACATATATTTTAAACATCATAACGATCACCTAAAGTATTTAAAATAAATGTTGCTTTTTGTTATTTTAATAATCTGGTGTAATGAATCTCAAAGATCTTGTTCAGCCAAAGTTTTTCTAAGTAGTTTGTGACTTTGTAGGAGGATCATAAATGCAAATTGCTGATCCAATATAATTCTTAGACTGAACAATCGGATTCAATTGGAGGAAAAAACAGAAGAAAAATCGACATTTACATGAGATGTTGTATGTTTAAAGTAACAAGTCAAGTCACAACACAATGCGCCTGAACATAAAGAGAATTACATCTGCAGTTTTTTATTTTCTTCCTTAAATTTCATCATCAGCAGCAGCATAAAGGAGCAAATAAGCAGAAATGTCAATGTTATACTGACTCTCTCTTCATGCGAGTCATGAGGGACCTCATGATCCGAAGATGTTTCAACTTTTACTTTCTGTTTTCTTTCTGTTCTGATCAGTTCTTGATTGTTTTCTTTTATCTTCTGTTTGTTCGGTTATTCTCACAAGATGTGTTTCCATTCACCACATTGCTGCACAATTTGACATTTCCAAAATAAATTTGCTGAATGGAATCACCTCAATTTAGAAATTTTTTTTTTTTTTTTTTTTTTATACATTTTAGCAATGAAAACTTTTTTGTTTCTTAAAGGGGAATTATTTTGTATTTTGCAGGCACATAGCAAGAATCAAGTAACTATGTTATAAAAATGCTTTAAATATCAAATATGACTTAAAAGAAATATAACTTTGCAATTTAACTCCTTGAAATTGGGCCTCTGTCTCTTCAAAAACTCCTGCTCTTACAGGAACACCGCCTTCAGGAAGTTATCACAACATGGCTCTTCTATTAACCCGTTAACATTTTCAGCAGCATTTCACTGAAAAGTGGATAGCATAATTAGATTCAAAGACTCACCAGGTGTTTGCTAACTGCTGCTGGCTAGTCTGAAGGAGCTGAGTGGGGGAGGATCTGCACCTCGAAGGTGTGTCTACGTCCACAGAGGCGTTTTGCACAGCTGAATAGTTGCCATGGAGATGAAAGGATTTCTCAAACATGCATTAAACAATCAAGGCAACACTCCAGGTTTGTTGTAGATGACATTATAACATGATGGAAAAAAAGTTGATTTCACACCATGGTGCCCCTTTAAAGATGTTTAAGCCTATTTCTTGTTGTCAAACATGTTCATTTTGAAGGGGAAATAATAAGCAAAATTCACATTTGCACATCTTTGTACTTCCATTTGGGTTTCAACTGCATCTAAAAACAACCCAAGCACTTGAAAAAAACATCAACATTGTCAATATGTTTTAGGTGTCTGAAAAATGAGCTGTTTCAAAATCCTAGGAACCTTGCATCACCTAGCAACCCCAGCAGAGTTCCACCCGTCACCAAGCAACCCCAGGAGAGTTCTGCCCGTCACCTAGCAACCCCAGCAGCGTTCCACCCGTCACCAAGCAACCCCAGGAGAGTTCTGCCCGTCACCTAGCAACCCCAGCAGAGTTCTGCCCGTCACCTAGCAACCCCAGCAGAGTTCTGCCCGTCACCTAGCAACCCCAGCAGAGTTCTGCCTGTCACCTAGCAATCCCAGCAGAGTTCCGCCTGTTACCTAGCAACCCGAGCAGAGTTCCGCCCGTTACCTAG
This sequence comes from Poeciliopsis retropinna, assembly GCA_010277075.1. NCBI lineage: Eukaryota > Metazoa > Chordata > Actinopteri > Cyprinodontiformes > Poeciliidae > Poeciliopsis > Poeciliopsis retropinna. Next base: position 1,123,139 of record VMRM01000004.1, on the reverse strand, counting down.
CAACCCCAGCAGAGTCTGGGGGGAAATAACAGGTGATTTAACTTAAAGCCAGTTTTTTTTAAATTTGTGGATAATTTGTCTTTTCATGAATGAAATAACCAGACTACAGCATTTTCAGCATTTTTTTCTGACATTAAGATTTCAAACATGCTCTCTTGTCAAAAAACAAAAGAGCCCAGAAGAAGTCGTTATGGCGAGGATACAATTTTTCACAGTTTAAACATTATGTTTTAATCTGAAAACTTTAAATAAAGGGCAATGAGAGAAAGGAGGAGGTTTGCTGCTGCATGGCGGATCATTAGCTCACTAGGTGTTACTGCGCGAGTTCAGACGACTACCACTACAAACACAAACATGCAGAAATAGTTTTATTTGGTTGTTTATGTGGACGTCCTGCTGAGTTCTGTGCTAGAGGAGGAGGAAATTGAAAAGGAAACTCTCTGAACTAATCTGGACATTTTTGGGAGTGTGGTGAGCGGAAAAAAAAAGAGAAAAAAAACGGCACTGGGTCTTCCAGCTCTTTCTGGGCTCGGGGCCAAAGCAACTGGAGGAAGGAAGGCGGGAGGTAGAGGAGGAGGGATGAAGAGGAGAGGAAGGAGAAAGCAGACAGGATCTGCAGGGATTGCAGGAGCACATTAACTCTTTCCTGACCAGAACATCTCCTCTTTTTTAGTTTTCTTCCATTTTACGATTACATTTTCCTTCAATTTGTTGATTAAAACGTCTCCCATTTACAAGGAGAACTGTTCTGTTCAGAAACTTTAGTGAAAATCAGAGTTTAGAGTGTGAAATCTGCTAAAAATCTGCAAACACCTGCTGGGTTTTAGCAGCGCTGCAGCAATTATGAGCAACTGTTTGTCCTCAATTTGAGAACAAAGGAAGAGGAGAAGGAGATGACTTTAGACGCAAAAATATGGAGGAACTTTTGACTATTAGCTAACTATTATAAACTGTAAAATGTCGGGAAACAAGCAAGAGATAACTTTGAGCAATGCTGAAAATTGTTCTTTATTAATAACAAATATGAAACAGAAAGATCATCTCAACTCTACAAAAACACAAAATATTACCAAGAATTTATGTTCTATTTTCCAGTACAAATACCTAATTACACATTAGAGAAAATTAACTTATAATTTTTATCAATGTGAATGAATTATTGTTTCAAGACAGGCTCCTATAGCTTTATGAAAAGTTACTAAGTTAGTTTGTCTCATTTTAAGTTTACTAAGATATTAGAACAAAAATACTCAGATTTTGAGTTTTTTGCAATGAATCCAGTGACCAAAATGCAAAATCAAAACAAAATCTTCCCAAATATTTTTGGTCTGGTTTCTAGTGCAAATATTACACTCAAATAAGACACAAATAACTTATTAGTAAGAAATAGGAGTTTGTTTTAAGGCAAAGTTTTTATTAATATTGATTTTTTAAATTATTAATAATTCACTTATAAGACATTTTTCTCATGTTTTAAGTGAAATAATCCTCCAGTTGATCTATAACTTTCAAAAAATCCAGGACTGGTTCAAAACCTTTTGGGGCCCCACAGAGTTTCATTTGTGGGCCCCCCGACTCCAACATGGCAACGTCAGATTCTTCTTCGTTCCTAAGCTACTTTATGTAGCAAGTGTTAAAGTCAGAGTGGGAGTTAAATGTTTTTTTTAATTATTTGCCTTAATTTATTTATATCAAAGATATTTCTAAAAACAAAAACAATAAGTCACCACTAGGACGAGAGAAATCGTGAATATATAACCAAGAACAAAATAATTAGTTTGTCTTTACTCCGTAGGAAGAAGTGAACATTTATTTACTCCTATTGTTTATCTCAGTTGAATAAAACACATCAATAATCCACTCAATACTTATCAGAAATCTGTAATAAAAAAAAAACATGTTAACCCACAATTAAATAATATTACATAAAACAAAATGATTACAATTGATCTCAGGACAGGATAATTTACTGATCCATAATAATTTGAAAGGTAACATCAGCTGATAATAAATTTACAGTAAGCAAGATTGATAACTTATATTTCCCCAATAGTGGCAACAGCAGGGAGAGTTAAATTGATTATGTACCAACAATAACAAATAACAGAAATTGTTTTGCCATGTTTAATAGCAGTTAGTTTATTCATTGTTATTTTAAATCTATACATGTATTTTATCATGCCAGCCTGATGCTCTTGGGGGCCCTCTGGTGGAGTGGGGGTCCTATGTAGCCATTTTAACTTAGTTTTTGCAGTGTATGTCCTGAAACTTCATCTTCAAACACCACAGTTTGGTAACTAGTTGATTTTTTTTACCACAATATTTTGCAGTAAATTAGATCAGGACAACTAAAAAACAAACAATTTTTTAAGTTGCTTTTCAAGCTAAAATTTGGAGTTTACATCCACATTTAATCATAACTTGTTTTTTTCTTTCCTGCATGTTGCAGTTTTTCCGTTTTCATCCGGAAGAGACCCAAAATGCTGAAAGTCGGGTAAACATCTCCAATGGCCACCATGCTAATTATGTATGCAGGGACGGCGTCTGCAGGAATCATTTGCTGCACTGTGACTGCAGCAGCGTTACTGTGAGTCTAACCTCAGATTCACATTTCACTGTTTTTATTTCATATTCTGTCTGCAGTGATTCAGTTTCTCCCTCTGAAATCCTTCCATTCATTCATCGATCTCTGTACTTGTGTTTGATTTTCCAGTGGAAGTTTGTTTTAAAATATGTTTTCTGCAAAAGATGATCTGCTGAACTGAAAAAAATTACTCATTCAGCTCACCGATTCAGCTGGAGCATGTAGTTATTTAAAATGATAAAAAGCATGATTACTAACATTGCACAGAAAAGCAAGAAAATAAAGCAAATGCAAAATAGTAATAATAGTAAACCACTCTAAAAGTTACAAATTTTTGAACCAGTGAAATATCTTAAATGTACGCCATAAATTGCATAAGTACAACTAAATAAATTCAGCTAATATGAATAATTGTAGCTCGTACTTTAACAAAAGAAATTTAAGGGCCAGTATCATGTAAAACTCTTACAATGTTGTTAATCAAAAAATTACCTTTTGCTGCTTTGATTCTTTCATGCATGTTTGAGAAATTCTTAATCTCCATGGCAACCATCAACGGTAAAACGCCTGAGTGGACCTAGAGCCACCTTCGAAGCGCAGCTCCTTCACCACAGAGCTCCTTCAGACTAGCCAGCAGCAATTAGCAAACTGCTGATCTCATTATAGGAGCTTCTTCTCACTGCAAAGCTGGTAAAAATGTTGTTAAAGGGTTAACAGAGGAGCCATTTTGGGATGAGTTCCTGAAGGCAGAGCTTCATAAAGAGCAGGAGTTTCAAAGAGACAGAGGCCCAACTTCAAGGCGTTAAATTAAGAAGCATTTTTATCACAACTGAATGTAACAGTTACTTGGTTATGTGCCTGGAAAATGAGTAACTGCCCCTTTAAGTAAATACAACTGAAACTATAAGTTAGAAAATTTTGGGATTAATCATAGTTGCATCAACCTAACTGCTTGAGGCGCAGCATTGAAGCAACATCTTAAAATAGAAAGATTATATTTTTAACATTAACAGTTGAAAAAATATTTTGTTGCTTTTTTGTCACTTTTAACAAAAACATGATGCCGTTTGAGTCGTTGAATTTGTTATCATTCTCCATTAATTGTTCTTAATTTTTACAATTGTAATTTTATCTGTTTGTCTTTTTGATCAGATTTTGTATTTTATTCTTATTTTTCCATGTTTTTTTAAAGTGCTTTATAAATAAAATTGGATTGGAAAAACAATGTCCCACTGAAGGAAATTTATTAATTCTCCTGTCTAAAGTTTAAGACCTAAAATTCAAAATGAAATAAAATTCAGAGGTCCGGAGGTTCTTGAGATTCATGGACAGAGCAAACATTTAATTAACTTTGGGGTTGGGCAATAAATCAATACCAACATGCACATGATCAATATCAGATAATATGTGGCAGCCATGTTGGATTTTGATGCAAAAGTTGGTCATAGAAATCCAACTTTGACACTTAGAATTTGTTTGTTTTTCTGTCAAGAAATGTAAAAATGCAAAACCAATGCATGAAGGTTGATTTTTATGTTGTTAATGACAGAATAGGAAGTGGTTGGAGAATATTTGCTCTGCAGGTGAAACCGACAGAGACAAAGAAATGTTTTCCTGTAATCAGGCACCTACAGACAGAACACTGTAGGTAGAAAAAAAAATTCTGCTGAAAAGTGGCAATAGGGCCTTCATAGTTATAAGACAAGAGGAAAAATTTATGGTTTTGCAAAAGAATTTCAGAAATTTTTAGATTGAGCTAAAAAAAAGTTTCTAAAAAAATTAGCAGAAAATTCTACAAAAAAAATAAAACTGGGAGATTCTCTGAGCTCAAATTGTTATACCTTTTCCAGAAATGATTAGTAATTCTCAGAAATCTTCCTGAAAAACTTACAAAATTTCAGAGTTTTCAAATTTTTTGACAACTGAAAAATTGAAAAGATGTAAAAAAAAAAAAATTTTCCTTGCAAATTTCAACTTATAGTCTTGAGAATTTTGTTGGGGTTTTCTGGAAAATGTCCGAGATTAATCACATTTACAATTTTTGAACTTCAAGAGTAATAAAAAAAAAATGTCTTACAAATTTACAACTTTGAGTTCAAAGAATGTTTTTGAGATCAATCTCAAAATTTTAAATTTCTTGCAAATATATGACTTTTGGACCTCAGAAATGTCTAAGATTTTTCTAGAAAATGTAATATTCATTAATCTTGAATTTTGTGTTTATTTCTGAAACTGTACATCTTTCCAAACACTTAAGAAACTCCAACATTTTTCTCAAAAATTTCTAAGAGAAATCTGAAAATTTGATTTTTTCTTGCAAACTATTTGAACTCAAATAATCTCAAAGTTTTTTTTCCTGAAATATTTCTGAGATTCGTTAATCTAGAAATTTCAGAATTTTCTTAACAAATTTACAACTTTTTCAGCTCAGCTGATATTCTTTTTTCTAATTTCTGTGAATCTCAAAGTTTCAGTTTTTTCTCAAACATATTCAGCTGTTATAGTTCAGAAATTTCCAAGTTTTCCCCAGAACATTTCTGATTCATCAGTGTCACAATTTTTACTTTGTTTTTCTTGCATTCATGACTTTTTGAATTTCTAAGATTAAACCTTTTATTATTATTATTATTATGAGTTTTTAGATATTTTCCAGGAATTTTTTTTCCTGGAAAATTTCTGAATTTAATCTAAAAATTTCCGAGTTTTTTCTTGCACATTTACACCTTGAGCTCAAAGACTCTCTAACTTTTTTCTTTATTAGAAATGTCTGACCCTAATCTATAAATTTGTGAGTTTTTGGCGGAAGTTTGCTCCATTTTTCCTACCTACGGTGGCCGTAAACCGGAGCACCAGCGGTTCCAGCCCCGCAGCCAGGCTGAGCATCCGGGAAGCGGAACCCGGAATGCCGCTTTGCTTTTCTTTCCTTCCGCCCTTCAGACCAGGCAATGATGGAGCAGCAAACAGCGACATGATTGGTGGATGCAGCAGGCAGCGGCGGAGAAATGCAAACCCCTCGGCTTTGTTGCATTAGAGGGGGAAACGCCGGATCCTGCGGTGGGAAGCGGACTGGATCCTCCCGCAGCTCTGCGGTAAGAACAAAACCCAGACACACAGCAATGCGATTCAGTGAGAAGGGTGGAAAAAAAGGGGAAAAGAAACAGCCCGGGGGTGCCGCGATAGCTCTCAGACAAACCCGGCTCGGCTTGCTTTGCGTGACAGCTGCGGGACCAATGGAAACATGCGGGAAGCCAGCTGCGCTAAAGGCTGCAGCCAATGGAAAATGTGAGATCCGGAGAGCCGAGGTTAGGCTGGCTGCAGCAGCCAAACTTCCCAGTGAAATTTAAAAAAAGGCTGTTTGTGTTTTGGCTGCTGCAGAGGCCATTTTAGGTAAGAACCGTCCTCTAAGTTGGGGATGCGGGGGGATGATGTTTGCGGGAGCTGGAGTCCCGCATCCAGGCTGAGCGCGGTGCGGGCTGCTGGAGGCTTTATGTGGATTAAATAGATATTCCACTCCTCTTTTCTCCCTCCCTCCCCATCCCTCTCTCCCTCCCTCCCTCTCCGTTGCGTGCTAATTTTTTATGCATTTTTCTAAACTGTCATGGCGATTTTGTGTCCTTGGAAATAAAAACAGCAGCGGGCGCCTCTTTTCCTTCGCTTCTCGGGCTCGCCGGGGTGAGACTGCGGCCGGGAGTCCGGAGCAGGTGAGCTGTCCGCCGGGGGGAGAGGCTTTTCTCTCCCCGGGAAGACGGACTTTTTAGCGGCTGTCCACACGTGTAAAGGAGACAGGCGGCTGCTGGGATGTATTTACAGCAGCGATGCAGTGACATTACAGAAGCTAGCTCTGAGCTAGCTGCGGGGGCTAACACCAAACAGGACTCTAGGTCTCCGTTTCTCCTTCCTCCCGGTTTTATCCGCTGCTTCTCCCTCCCGGTTTTCGGTTCTCCTCACCGCCAACTTCTCTTCCCATCCTTAGCCAGCTCTCCCAACTTGTGGCAGCTAGCCGCGTTAGCCCCGCAGCTGCTAGCCTTCGTTAAAAATGGGTTTGAGGACGGCTAGGCTCTTATTAGCCTCTTAGCCTCCTGACTCATTACAGCAGCCAGGTGTGCGGGAGAGCTCACGCACACCTGACCAGGTGTCGGAGACAAAGGATGGCAGCTGAATGCTAACACACCTCACTCCCGTCTGAATGCAGGCAGGCAGGCATCTTTATGTTATGTTACATGCTGCTAGTTATCCAGTTTGCTGTTTTTATTTTCTATTATGCATAAACAGAGAAAAAAGCTGGTTTTCAATTTGAAAATTTGGGCCGATGTTTGTTTTTCTGTTATGGACAATATGGCTGGAAAAACGTATCACGATCAAAGCATTTTGTATCATGATCTAAGCATTTCAGATCAGTGGATATCAATCATTACTGATTAGTTGTTTGGTTTTAAATATCGTAAATGCTGCCAAATTAGTGGCATAACCTTCCCTGTTTAGTCACAGTTTTCACTCCAATCCATTGTTTATTTTTAACCAGTTAGTGGCAAAACCTCAAACTGCTGCTGAGCAAGTTACTCAACAGGTTGTTGGTGAGTAACCAGGGTGAGAGAGTTGCCAGGTAACCAGAGTGAGTGAGTTGATGCTACCCCAGCTTTGCTAGTGAGCAGCTAGTCTTTCCTTGGGAAATACCTACATTTCCCAGAATGCTGTGCAGCTCTGGATCAGAGTTCAGTGAATATTGAAATTTTATCTATTGATATTTATCATATGTCTATTGCGAAAAAGTCTACACCGCTCACTTCTCTTGTTCTTCATACATGAACGGTAGTTTACATGAAGAAATCCTTTGCTGCATCACTACCGCTGTCACATGACAAATGGCAACTTCCTTGCTCCACCTCCAGAAACAAACGGCAACAAGGTGGAAATAAATGTTGGAAATCTAATATCAGCTGATACTGATGTTGATGCGATATCTTGTGTTGTATTTTCTAGATATTGTCTGTTTTAAATCCCAAAAAAAGTATTCTCAATTCTTCCACATGCTAGCTGTATCGTTCATGGCTTCTAACCAGGACTGTCACAATAAGCAATAAATCAGTTGATTACATGGTAAATTATAACCAATAATTTCCATGATGCATCATTTTTCTCTCTTTCTTCTAGAAACTGGATGACAAAAGTCTTCACTATATTGTTTTGGTCTTAAATCATCCTTTTTTTGCTTACAGCGATTTCATAATTCATTGTACTTGTTGTTTATTTATTTTGTATACTCATGTCTTCCAGTTCCAATGTTAAATGTGCATTATCCGCCAAAATCATACACAAAACAAGAAGCAACTTGTTTCTTCTTAAGACCGAAGGTCGTCCCCACAGCATGGTGCTTCCTCCACCCTGTTGTTTTTTTTCTCCCAGTTAGCATGGCACATTCAGGGCGTTTTCCGCCACTGCTTTTGAGCGGTGGAAAACTTGAGGCGTGTGGCAGACAGTTGTTTTTAATCATGCAAATCGTTCACAGAAGCCAGGTTTGTGGAGTGCATGAGTAATAGTTGTCCTTCCAACAGATTTTCCCTCATGAGCTCAAACAGGAATGCTTATTTACTTGTTATTTACAATATTTGTTTATTTATTGTCAATAGGTTAGAAACTGTGTGCTTTCAGAATCAACTTTATAAAAATCACAAAAATTTTGAATAGAATTACACACACACACATACATATATATATATATATATATATATATATATATATATATGAAATAAAATGCAGAATTTGTATAAAAATTTTCCCCCAAATATCAACATCACATAGAGGGAAATATATGTATACACTTGATTGCGAAAAAGTAGTTTTTCTCTAGTTTAAAATCTAAAAACATAAATAAAATGAACTAATTTTTTTTACTTGACATTAAGGGTGGGCGTTTATCATTTATTAAATTATTTATTATTTATAGTGGAAAAATTGCATATGTTAATAATTCAAATTTATCGTCACAATAAATTTAACATAATATTCAAAAAACTTATTAAAATGTTATTTTTACTATTTTCTCTCCAGTTTTTTTTCCATGAGAGCATCAATGAATGTCAGTAAATTCAAAAATATAATTATTACTATTTTTAATACTTGTCCAGTGTGACACTTGAAAATAGAAATAAATTAAGTATTTATGTGCAGTTTAAATTACACTTTTTTTAAGTGTGATTTAACTTATTTTGAATGGGAATTGGCAAGAGAAACATTTACATTTGTGGTGCCTATGAATGCTGTGACTTGCAGTTCCCTAAATAGTTTTATTGTTATCACAGCAGGAATACAAAATATCGGGATAAAATTCAGATTGCATGTCGCCTACCCCTACTAGACGTTTTTAAAAAATTATAAGCAGTGTTTTCACAAATTGTTTAACATTTTTGGCTCAAAATTAGTTTTATTTCGCTGGATTGAGGGTAAAACTGGCATTTTTTTATTTTAAAGGTTACAGACCTCTGGCCTAGTCAAAGATCGGCTTGCTTGAGGAAGTGTGAATGGATAATCGAACTCTGGTTCACCTAAAATCTAAAGTCTCTTTTTGATTAAAGTGAACTCTGGTGCTGTTTGAATGGATATGTGAACAACAAGTGCACTGGAGATCACTCCAAAAGCAGGAAGTGGACTTCAACACAGGGCATTCTGGGTAAATATAAGCAAAACAAACGCGCTAGACTAGCACTAGCTTTTACCAGAGACATGAGAAAAAGGCAACAGCCAAAATCTGATGCTACTACATTTTTTACATTTTGTAAAGAAGAAAGTTGTGCTCGTTGTCTTCTTCAGAAGTTTTTGTGTTGGTTCCTTTAGTGGTTCTTGGTGCAGCGCCACCACAGGCGAGGAGGGGAACAGGTTGGTTGGTTTGACCTGTTTTTACAGCAGCTGGAAATGTAACAAATGTTTAAAATTTCGACCTGAATCGATCAGAATATACCACGCCACCAGGTGGGAAAACAACCTTGAAGACAAATTGAAATCTTCCCCAAATGAAACAAAGTATTTTTTCTGTTTGACTTTAATTTAATGGTTTTTCCATGCTTTTTCTTTTAAGGAAACTAGGACCACAAATGCTTACATTTAATGCAACAAATGTTTTTGAATAAACAGTGACCCAAATTCAGTTCCTGTTGCTCAAGTGTTGAACACAAAAATGTGTCGCCTCTTTTTGAGCTAGGCTTCTTTTCCCCAAATGGATCTAATTTAGGGATCCCATTTCCTACACCAATCAGATGACAAATCACAATAAATACTGTAGCATTTTTAATAAGACTGATTTTAATATGGAAACTTGTAGTCTTTGTTTAAATTAAGCTTGTAAATGTAATCATGTTTTAAAAATGCTCCGAGTTCATTGATGGTGAGAAGAGATTTCAGCAGAAAGTGTAAGGATTAGCAGATGTTCTCTGTTTCTGCATCACATGTGTCTCTAATATTTGTGAGATTTTTACCAACTCAGAGCAAAAGTGTATCTTTATTAGGACTGAGCAGCCTAGCATTAGTGCAATGCCTTCAGCAGCACTGCCTTTTCCATTAAATGAGCAGTTTAGCCTTTTATTTATTAGCCATGTTTAGTATACTTAATGGAGCAAGTCAAAGTAAGACGACATGCTAGTGATACCCCACATGTCACTGACAGCGTTAGGCTAATATTAGCATTTTGGATAATTTTAGCTTATACACTAATGTTTGAACACTGAATGGATTGAGTTTATGTTGGTCAACAAAATATTGATACTCCAAATGCTATTAGCTGTGTTGTAGCTTACTTTAGCATTGATGCTAAGTTTTAGCACAAGAACGCTGGGTTCCAACCGATGGGCAAATTTTGGCAGGCCCAGGGCCGGCCCAAAGCATAAGCAAACTAAGCAGCCACTATGGGATTGTGCCACTATGCTGATTGTTTGTTTTTTAGGAATAATTTCTATGTCGTTACAATATCAAAAACACACAGTTTCACCATGAAGTGATTTGTTTTTATAATATATATTTGATAATTCCTGTAGAAATTATTATTTTATTGATGAAAAGAAAAAAATTCAATTGCTCTTGGGGGCCCCTGGTGGCCGCGGTAGGTACTGCACGCTTCGCTGGCATCATGAGCTGCTCTGCAATTAGCATTTAGCATCCAAACGCCCAAAGCTCTGGTCAGAAGTTAAGTTAGCAAAACAATGTCTCAAAAAAGGACTTATCCTTCAGGGAGGGAGAAAAGAGAGGAAAATAGAAAAAAGCCGAGATAAAGGTTTGTTTTAATGACTGTTTGCAATATATGTAAAAGATTTGTAAAGCTGCTAATAGAAAATTAGCTTGATAGCTTCCTGGAACGGTCCAGTTCAACAGCCAAACAGTCATGCTAGCGTCTTTGTGTTTGTGTGAAACTGAGTTTAAACTTTAAATAAGTTGATTGTCTTGGTTGGCTCTGTATATTTCTGAGGTGTTTCATTACGTTTGATAACCATAATTAAAACTTCTTAGTGTTTGTCATTGTCTAGTAAAATGTTTTTCCATCAGGCTGCATGGCTGCTACACCGATTAGCTGCTCTGTGCTATAGATGGAGACATGATATTTGCTGCTGATCATTTTGTGACTAAAACAAACAATATTTTTACATCAACTTCTGTGAAACTTCTGTTAAAATCATTTGAAGGCTCAGAATCAACCCGGTACCGGTACCGATCCCCATTTTCAGTGCAGAAAGACTCACCTGGTATAAATTACATCTTTAGCTGTTGGAGTTACGCTTAAGAGAAATTTATTTAATTAAAGAAAGTCATGAATGAGTGTGTAGAGCTGCACCGATTGCAGTTTTCTGGCCGATCCCTGATTACCGATCTTTAAAGAGCCTGACCTGCAGATTCTGATTTTGGCTGATATGAAGTTTTTTTTGGCTGAAATGTCAATAAATATGGTAAGAAAGTCCCTGAGTTGGTAGCAGAGAATATTGTTAACTGTAAACGTTCAGACCTGGTGGGTCTGTCAGTCAAACCTTCACTGCCGAGCAGAAAAGGACAGAGGCTGATTTATAAACCTTTGCTGACAAAGATAAGATTATGGGATGAGATTATCTTTACGTGTAAGTATCAGCAGATCACGATCCCCCAAAACTAAGGAAATCGTCTCCCAGAAATCAACTGGTCGGTAAATCAGTTGGCCAATAAATGTATCCTATATTATACATGTATACAATGTAAACATCACCGCCAGAGATGCAGTAAGTTTATAGCAGGTGTGTGAACGATCTAATGATCGGGCTGCTGATTGCAGCCGGTCCACATTGTTAGCAGAACTTGAGGCCCCAAAACCACATTTCGCTTAGGGCCCATGGAGGTTTGGCCCATTTAAATTTCTTCAGAAATGTTTTAGTTTGTAATTGTGCGGCGTGGCGAGGAGATGCTGGGAACTGTATCTGATTTGAGTGTTAAAGACTCAAATCGTCTTTAACGCCAGTATTGCCGATAGTTACTTTTTCTGTGGATTGTAGGAGGCAGATATGTTTTGTCTCATGCTATACATGAGCAAAGGATTCCCTGACAGAAAATATCCATTTATTCTGTTTACAAGACAACAGACACCGGAACGTTCAGAACCATTGCTCTCTGGTACTCGGGTCTCCATCCGTCCCGTAAAACAGAGACTCGTATTTGGCTGTTAAATATTGTGTCCATATTGAACCCATTTGTATTTCTATAAATGTCTGATGCACACGCCTATCACACACACATATCAACACTAAATGTAACAATAATGACCACAATAAAACACAGGAAATGCTAAGGTCAGCTAAATTGTCCCCAGAACGCAGCAGTTCGGTCGGTAAAATTTAATTTAACTCCAAGATATTTTAAAAATCCAGAATAAAATTATAAATGATTCTGAAATGAAAAACACACACAACAGGAACCATAACTAATATGGATTATGAAGTCTCTGTAAACAAAATTAGCCTTCAAAAAATATGAATCAAAATGAAAAATATTGAGCTAATTTTAATTTTTTGTGATTCATTTTGATGAATAAAAATGTTTTTGCTTTGCTTAGAAAGGATAAGAAGCAAAGAAACATAGTTTTCCATGACTTTCAGTGTAGTAACTTAAAAATAAATAAAAAAATCCCACTGGTTTAATCAATTTCCACTGAATCACGGTTAAAGAGTAACTTAAATAAAAAAGTAAAAAAAAAAAATTTTTATACTGTCACAGTTTGTTATGAGACAGAAAATCTGCACCGTTCTCAGCCAAAAGCAACCAATCAGAGCCCAGAGGCAGGTCTTAGCGCTGTCAACTACCGTTGTGTATGCGCTTCTAAATGTGCTTGTGGTGGAGAAACAACTTAAACCGTTTATCTGCCGTTGTCAGTGGATATCTTTCAATAATAGGAAATGTGACAAAGTACATATTATTTCAGTATGAGGAGATATGAGACAGAAATGAGATCGCAAATGACAGGAAATGACCTTAGCATTTCCTGTGTTTTATTGTGGTCATTATTTTTACATTTAGTGTTGCTATGTGTGTGTGATAGGTGTTTGCATCAGACATTTATAGAAATACAAATGGGTTCAATACTTAACAGCCAAATACGAGTCTCTAAATTTAGGAATTTAGGAGAAATAAAGACACATTTAGTTTAATAAATATTCTACAGGAAAATTCAGAGAGTTGAAGTATTCACATTTTGATTAAGTTTTTTTTTCTTTTTTGAAAACGCATTTGTTTGACCGATTTCAATAATATTTATATAAAATAAAACAGACATTTTTAGGCACACTCCAAACCAGTAGGTGGCGGTAATGCACATGTAACGTTTCTTGCCAACAGCCAGTAAAAATAAGCAAGAAGAAGAAACTTACTAATGTTTCTTATTTAATGAATTACGAAATGGCTGTTTTTTAGATTTTGGCCAATATTGACAAAGTTTTGTGAAGAATAGTGATGAAAACACAGTTTACACTGGTCCGGTCCGTAGTTAGTGGCCAAATGTTTGTGCCGTTTGTTTCCCCCCTGCAAAGCTTCTGTTTTTGGTGTAGCATGGCGTTAAAGTGCAGCAGTGCCTCCTATGGTCACAGCATACAGAGGTGACAGAATGTGGTGTAACACCGGCTTCCCTCCTGGATCTGGTTTCCATTTGAGCCAGTTGAGTCACTGTTGCCTCTGAGGAAGATTCTCTCCTGCTGGTTCAGGTCCAGCCACAGTTTAGCTTCTCTTATGGGTCAGGCTAAGCCAGTGGTTCTGAAAGTGTGGGGCGAGGGCCCCGGGGGGGCGCCGTGTCATTGCAGTGGGGGCGCGGGAAGCGGCGTGGATGAAAAATAACCAAACTGTTACACAAAAGTGTTTCACTGTAAAGATGGTTTGTAGTTTTGTGTGAAATAAACTTCAGTGGAGTTTGAAAACAAAATATGTGTAAAGGTTTATTATCTGGTTGAACGATGTGCCCAGGTGATTTTGTTCTTCTTTGTGGGCGGGGATTTTATTGTAATTCAGAAAATCGAACCACTGGGGTAAACAATGGCGCAGATTACAAACCAATCAGGAGCTCAGTTTTCAACAATAAAGATTTAAAAATCACAAAAAGTGTATTTAAATGTGGCTGACTATGCAAAATTAATATTTGACAGTATTTTATAATTAAGTTTATTTCACATTTCTAAATGTTTGTTGTTTTTAAATTAATTAAACCCGGGTTTGCTTTATTTCTCTCTTTCTGATGGTTTCTTAATGTTTAATAATCAGAGTTATTTGTTTCTGTTGACAGATGCTGTGAACGGATAGAAGATGAAAATCCTCAAGAAGGACAAGCAGCAGGTTTGTACTACCACTTTACTGAATTTAACCTCCAGTTTGATACGAATGATCAGGTAAATCTCACACATATGCCGTTTAATCCAGTTTAACACGCAGTTAAACCTGGATTACGGCTGTGTGAGTTTTCCTAACTAATTCCTAAAGAGGATTATGGGAAATCAGATGAGGGTTGTTTTTAGCTTGGCGTTGTTTGGATCCATCAGCTTAATTGTTTTTTGGATATTTTGATATTTTGATAGTTTGCTCTGCTTTGAATGATGCTTGTTTATAATCATGAGTCAGGCTGAGCTGAAAGATGAGTCAGAGTTTTTAGTGGGTTTTCTGAAGATGACGCTGCTGTTTCTTTAGCCAGCAGACTCATACCAATCTTTATTTAATGCTTTTACCGACCAGGTTATTATTTTATTACTCATAATTATTTTAAGACATTTGAAGAGGTTGCAGCTCAGGCGTATGCACTATTACAGAGAAACAAAACGAATTAAAAAGTAAGAAAACAAATGTTAATTGTAAGATTAGCTACAAAGTTAGTTGTGCTAAACCTTAAAACACTAAACTGGCATTGTAGTTAGCAGAAGCTAATGCTAACTTCAATTCAAATTATACATTAACATTATAATGCTTTTAAGTATTATATTTATGTTAACATCTTGTTTGAAATAAACTATTGGAGAGAAAAAGAACTTTAATGGAGGAAGTAGAATTGTGTAAACAGACTCTGAAACATTTTAGCAGAGTCTGTTTACGCAACAGACGCAATAATAGTAAAGATTATTTAAGCTTTTTTTTTTAAGCAAAAAAATTAAGAAATTTTAAAATTTCTTCCTTCTGAATAGTTGGGCATTTATCGTATTGTGAAAATCAAGATATAAGTTTTGATTTCAGTTTTTTTTTTTTTTTTCTTTTTAGCTATTATTGTTGGGGTTATTATTATTATTACTATTATTATTATTTATTTATTTTTTTACAATTTTCTCCATTATCATTAAATATTAGTAAATTAGAAAATAATTAAATGCATTTTAATGCATTAGTTTAGTGGCGTAAATCACGCTTTTTTAAGTAATTGGCTTTCTGAAGAAACTTATTTCAAAGGGGAATATTTTCCAAAAATTTGTGCCATGGATTCAGACATTCACAGTTCGCTAAAACAAACATGGTGCCACTTAGAAAATGTTCCCCTAATAAATAGTTTATAGATATGTCGTCTATTCATCTCTAAATACTTAATATAGCATTAATAATTGTTTATTAAGCATTACTTAAAGGAGAGAATGAGACTATATGATAAAAAATACATTTACAAGTTAATAAATCAATAACAATAGATAAAATATATAGGTGGACAGACTTGTTTCAATACTCGGCAAGAAACAGGCAGATTTTGTCTCTGTTTCTCCCCTAATTAATGCACAATTAATTAGTTATTAATGAGTTATAATGTGATTAGAGTGGAGTTAGTAACATCTGTGAGCGACTTTTAACCATTTTAATATAAGTTTTAATTTAATAATTCTGAGTTTTAATATAATTTTATTGCTACCACAAAAAATTTGGATAAAATTAAACATTCATATTGCCCACTGCCAGTTTACAGGATTCTCAGTTCATCTTCAGTTTTGTAGAATAATTTCTGGGTCACAAAGATCTGAGCAAAAAATATTAAAATCAAACTCAAAGTTTTCAATTATTTTTGATCCTTAAACTGAAATTGAAAATGTGAAAAACAAAACCTTTTTTGTTCTTTTTCCAACAGATTCAACAGATAACAGTTTCTGGCAAAAAAAACCCCAAAACAAATCTTTTTCATTCTTTGATTAGTTGAAAACAGTCGGATTAATTTGTTTTTCTTTCTCTGTTTGTGTCCAGCACTGTTGAGTTTTTACAGTCTGATGAGACTTTAGCTGGCGTCTCGTTTTGTGTTTGCACCGTTTGTTCAGTTGTTTGTCTACCTGCAGCGTCTTCAAACGGAGCGGAGCGGTTATGTCATCGCCACGCAGCGATCAGAGTGTGGAAATGTGCAGAGACGACCGCCGCTTAAAACAAACAAAATTAATGTTTTTATGGCTCCTTTCTATCAGAAACGAAGCAAATCTGTTTGCTCAAACGGAAGCCGCTGAATTCAGATGTTACTTTGCTCAACTTTTTTTTACGAAGCCACTGGTCATTAGAGTTTATATTCTTTATTGTATTCTTTAAGTATTAAGTTCATTTGTGGCCCTCAGACTGATGTTTATGCGGCCCCAAACTACAGTTCAAGAATGATTTACCTGTCCAGCACATGGAGATTCTTTTTATTTAAAACATAATTGTTTTTTAAGTAGAAAATGTTAAGTACGTCTTTTTATTACCAAGCTAAGCAGAAACACGTTTATCCAAAGAAAATGATTAGTATTCACTGAAAACTTTCTTTTCTGTCCATTTCATTAAACTTGGCTTAAAAAGCAACATTTTGAAAGAAAGTGACCCAACTGCTGTTCTTATTCTGAGAATAAATTTACTCAGTCAAAAACAATATGCTTTTCTTTTAGTACAGCTAACACGCAAAATTCTTTTCCAGTTTTCTATTTACATTGTTTATTTTAATCTAATTTATTTTATACCCCAGTAATAGTGATGGTAAATGCAGGTTGTCCAGGTTTAGGTTCCTGATAGTCCGAGAGACTCTGTTCAACTGGGGATCGAAACTGCGTCATTTGTTGCATTTATAGCTGCTGTGGTTTTCTTTCACACTGAGTCAACCAAATCCTTTGCGCAACCCGTTCCCCTTCTCGCCTGTGGGGGCGCTGCACCAAGAGCCATTGAAGGAAACGACACAAAACCTTGTTTACCAGGAATACGCTAAGCACAATTTCCTTCTTCGAGAAATGGAAACGCACATGGAGTAGCTTTAGATTTTGTAAGATTTTGCTTTTGGTTGTGACTAAAGACCACAAGCCGTTTATCCTGCTAGCGCTAGCCTAGCACATATGTTTTGGTTGTATTTACCCAGAATACCCTGCGCTGTTGTCTACTTCTTGCTTTTGGTGTGGTTTCTGGTCCGCTTGGCGTTCACATATGCATTCGAACCGAACCAGAGTTCACTTCAACCAAACTGACACCGAGGTTTGAAGGCAGACAGATTTAGAGTTTTTTGTCTGATTTCGCAATCACACCTGTGAATGCAGCCTTAAATTCACTTTTAAGAAATAATCAATAAATAATCTGATAAATAAATAAACATCTGATGTGTTATTGTTGTTATGATTCTGTGTTAGTTTTTCTATGTTTAAAAAAAAAAAAAAACTAAATGAAACGAACGCCTGAATGTAATGAAAAGTGCAACGTTTTGGTTTCATGTCCTGTGAGAAAACTTTCAGTCAGAAGGAGGTCAGAAGTGTTTCCTGTGTTCACAAATTAATTCAGTAATTCATTAATTCAGCTTTGCATAGCGACTGAAAGGAGGTTTCAGCATCGATGGAACTGCAGTGTTCATGGTCTGTATTTGTGAAGGAGAGACGGACTGTGGGTGTGTGTTTGGTGCTTTGTGAGGCAGGATTATTGATTCATAGCCGATGTGATTGCGGGCAGCCCCTCTCAGTCGTGTTTGCTCGACTTCTCCTGACTATCAGGCCAATGCTGCAGCTCATCGCTGCAGCCTGTCTGGATGTTTGACTATGAAACCTGGGAAAACCAAAAAAAAACAAAAAACAAGAATTTCAAATCAGCATTTCCAATCAGAGCTTAAAATGTGGATTTCTGCAAGATTTACAATGACGTATTAGAGTCACTGTAGATAGAAAAATAGGACGCAGTTTCTGCCAAAAACCTCAGAAATGTTTAGATTCATTTTCTAGAAATTTGTGTGAAATTTCTGAGCTGGAAAACTTGAAAGTTTGATAGAAAAGTGAATAAAAATTTGAGGATGTTTTCAAAAATTTTCTAAAAAAAAATGTGTGAAAACTTACTGGAAAAAAAACTAGAAATATGAGATTAGTGTCAGAAAAACATGAAAATATTCTGAATTTCAAAATCTGAAAATTTGTTAGAAAAAAAACTACTTTGAGATTAATCTCTGAAATGTTCTAAAACAAAATACAAGAATATTTCAGTTTGAAAAGTCAATTTGCTAGAAAAAAACTAAGAAATTTTGAGATTAATCTCAGTGATTTTATAGAAAAAAAACATGGAAATTTAAAAGTTTCAAAAGTCAAACATTTGTGAGAAAAAAATTCAGAAAATCCAGTTAGGAACTCAAAAATTTGCCAGAAAAAAGTTTAACTTAATCTCAGACGTATTCTAGATAAAACAACTTTTAAATCTAGAGTTTTTTGGTGGAAATGTATTATTTCAGATTTACAGAGTAAATAGCAGCATCATTTTCCTCTGTTGTCTTTGACTTTGGTTTAAATTTGGTCACCAGGTCTGACCTGCTTGTGTCTGGACTAGAGTTGAGTCGGACTCTCACTCGGTGATTTGGTCGTTTTCTTGGTGAAATCCGTTCTGACCTCTGGAGAATTGCCCTTTGACCTCTTCACAGCCGAGACAAAGAAGAAGAGAAGTGCTTGTTTGGCTTTGTTGAGGCTTGTTCTCGCTGAAGGAAGCTGGATTAGAGCGGCGCACGCCTCGACACGTCCAACAGAACGACACTTTGTCCTTTCTTAGTTTTACACATGATCTGAAAAACAACATTTAGTGTTTTTCTGAAATGTTGAATAACTTTTTTCCTGAATGCTGTTCTTCAACAGCAAGAAGAATTGATATTATCAAACAAAATCAAATCTTCTTCAAAATAATGGCTGTAGGGAAAGGAGTTTTGATTATGTTCCATCTATCGCATCTGATGAAAATCCTCTAGATCAGAGATGTTCAAAGTGTGGTCCGGGGGCCATTCGTGGACCTTGAAATTATTTTGTTTTGTTCCTGACCACAAGTCAAGTATGGTAAAAATTGGGCCAATAAAATAGAAAACAATTGACGACCCAAAAATTAATCAATTTATTCGGACAGTTAATCATTTGTCTCATGATTAATTTACTTAAAAACGGCTCATTGTGCAGATTTTTATTGAATCACTTGGTGTATTTTGTACAATATTAGAAAATCCAAAAACAAATAATCAATTTTTTTTGTTAAATAAGAAAACATAAGATTTTAAACATTATTATTACTGACTTTGAACCAAGTGAAGCTAAAATGTCACTGGAGGAGTTCTGGGGAGAACATATTTATAGACTAAGAATGTTTTTCACCTTCAATAAAAAAGTTTTTAGATTTTTTGTAAATGAATTACTGATATCGGTGTGTTAGAGTTTATTTACTCCAATTAAGGATTATTTGATTCCTAAATTAGTTGACTAAATAAATGATCACGATTAAACCGATTAATTGTTTCAGCTGTGTTTTATATATATATTTCCCCTCTGTAGGACAATGAAGGATGTTTCTGTTCTAGTCTAAACTAAACTGACCCGTTACCATCTCTCTGTAGTAAGTTTTTATAAATAATGGTTTAATAATCGACTGGAAGAAAAAAAAAATCACATGAAGCTTCTGACATCCAGTTTCACGTCAGAGGTGGACAAAAGAGGGAGTCGGTCCACGTAGATGGCTTTGAACGGGTTACCGTGGCAACCGCGTGTTTACGTCTGCCTCGTCCCATATCCCAACAGCAGCGCTGGCACTGGGAGCCAGTTTCCATGGCAACAGCCTTGATACCCGCTCCTCAAACGGACTGACGATGAGGCGGCGCAGTTCGCCGTGTGTGTGCCTGCGATCCTGTTCATGTTGCCTCATTACCACGTCATGTGGTTGTTTTTTTAATTGTTGAAATGCAAGAGATTTTAAAAAATATTTTTTAAAGTCCAACTCATTTTCAGATTTTAGTATTTTTGTTGTACAGATTTGTGCTCTGATTGGTTAAGAACTGGCTGCTGGTACAAAGGTTCAACTTTGGGTTGAACAGTTTGACACGTGGCTAGCTGTACAGGCCTGTGTGTGTGTGTGTGTGTGTGTGGGTGTGTGTGTGTGTGTGTGTGGTGTGTGTGTGTGTGTGTGTGTGTGTGTGTGTGTGTGTGTGCGTGCGCGTGTGCGTGTGTGTGTGATGATTTATGATACCTGTGTGAACGTCTGTTTGCGCATCTGCATGGGTCTCACGACACCAGGCAGTCACACTTTCTGCATAAATGCAGCCATTCGTCAATCATCCAGCTGCTACATCAGATGATTATCAACCAGATGATTGATAATTAAAGCAGCTTAGCTTTAATTAATCAATTTATTAATTGAGTAGAAAATTATTTAGCTATATTTCTTGGACATTTTCTTAAATTTTCAATATGGGGTGGGTTATTTTTTGTCACGTTTTTCGACCCTGAGGAAAATCCTGCTCCTTCCTAACATCACAGTTTGGTACAAAAGTACTTTAAAATAAACTTGTATGACAATTGAATTATTTTTGTTTAAAGCAGAAAAGCAACATTTAGTGTTTGAGTTCAAGTGTTGGATGCATTTGTATAAACCCAAAAAATACACTTTCTGCTGTATTGATGCACCTTGTGCTTCGCTAACATTCCCAAGGTTGCTAATCGGGTAAAAATGCTTTTTAGGGCTAAACACCAAATATACCTTAACGTGCTTTAACACATCGGCCGAACTTTCAGCCTTTGTGGCCCAAACTGACAAATTTAAACTGACTGGCCACAACTATTCTTCTTCAATAAAAACAAGACTTTTTAAGAATGCATATATAATTAAAAAAATGTGTTTGTTGTGAAAAATTCCTTTTGATAAAATGATGTCTTGTTATTATCTAATTAATAATGTAGAAGGGTGTTAAGTATTTGTATGTAAAATCACTTTTTTAAATTTTTATTTAAATGATATTATAACGTCATTCCCTAATCAAAAATATACATGATTCTGTAATGCTCGTTTGAGAAATCCTTTAATCTCCATGGCAACCATTCAGGTGCAAAACGCCTGGCTGGACGTAGCTCCGCTTTTGAGGCGCAGCTCCTCCCACTCAGCTCCTTCAGACTATCCGGCAGCAATTAGCAAACACCTGGTGGAGCTGCTGCTTCTCTGTGGAAGCGTCACTAAAGGGTTAGTAAAGGAGCCATGTTGGGAGGACTTCCTGGAGGCGGAGCTTCAGATAGAGCCCAAGCTTTTAAAGAGACAGAGGCCCAATTTCAAGGCATTACATTAAGAAGTAAATTTTCTTTAATTTTTTTATATTTATGTATACATATGTATAATTTTTATAACAATTGAAGGTAATATAGCTACTTGATTATGCTATAAAATGGCACTATATGCCTGGAAAACACATAATTCTTCCCCTTTAACCTTCTGCGGTAAAACATTTTTTGCCCCAGAATTGCTTTTTGTTTTTTTGGCCAAATTTCTACCATTCTTTATTTGTGACCACAACAAAATCATTTCAAGGACCAGAATCGGCCTCTGGACCACATTTTGGACACCTCTGATCTACAGTCTGCTTTACTCTTGGAGATTCAAATCATTGGGTCTAATAGCATCTCAGTTAGCACTGGGCATATTTTAGCTTCCCAAGCTGCATTTTTTAAAATTTAATTTACAAAAAAATCAGCAAACAGGCTGATTTTGTTGTGAAAAATGGTAACTTGCACAGAAATATCCACGAAATATCCACATTATATTACAGAAATGGTTTTAAAAAGCTGCTCTGATAATGAAAACCTTTCTGAATCCCTTCAGGATACAGTTTTAAAAAAAAAAATCATCAGCCACATTCAGAAGTTTCTGATTGAGTATTCCTCATAATCAGAGAAACAAGCCGCTTCTGGCTCGTGTTCAGTGCAGATTCTCCTCTTTTGCCAAGCGCAGAAATGTGCCACAGCTTGTGCTGGTGACATTGGAACAGAAAACATACGGACGAAGAGCCGCCTCTCACTTCATGTGCAGATGGACGGAGCGCAAAACAGCAAACAGAACACAATCTGACCCAATTGATTCGCTTTGGGGATTTTTTTCTTTGTTTTTATTTCACATTGAACTAAAATTAAAAAGTCTTTCACAAATTTTAAAGGGTTTTATTAGGAAATTACTATTGTTAGTGTTGATTCTATTTGTTGCAATAACTTTGGAGAAATATTTGGATTTTTTTTCCCAGAGGTGGGAAAAGTAGCTGCAGCATTTAAGCTTTATATAAAAGAAGTTAAACATTTTTTTTTACAGTTCACACTGTAAAAACTGTTGTGACAGCGTATGAGGCAGATAATCTGTGAATAAATCTCCTCTGTCTTCTCCCGGCGCTAAATGAAAACAACCAATCACAGCTAAGAGGCGGGTCTTAGTGCTGTCAATCACCCGAGTGGCGCTCCTCTCCATTTTGCTCTCTGCAATGGTGAGCTAACATCATAGAAGAAAAACAGACAATTTAACATTTTGAGTCATCTTTTTATATATATATATATATATATATATATATATATATATATATATATATATAATTTCTGATCTGAAGGCACAAAATTAATTGTTTATTTTATGCAATCATTTCAGACCCATAGCATGATGCTGCCACCACCATGCTTGACGGTTGATTCAGTGCCTTTAGGTTAAAAAGCCTTCTCCAATATTCCTCATCAAATAACTCAATGTTTGCTTCCTCTGACCATGAAAATGTGGCATTTCGGAAACTTGGAGACTCGCAAATTTAATTTCCCGTTTACGGTTCAAATAAACTTAAAAATAAGTCATTAACACCCACAAGAAGTCTTTGAAGCCAAATATGTAGAGGTGATGGAAATAAGCAAAGCTGGCTTCACTTTGTGCAGCTGTTTTTCTCTCCTGTTTCATCACAAACGCGTCCCGGGATTTTCAGGGAGCAGTCACGAGATCGAGCAGACGGTTATAAAGTCCTACGCTCTCATGCTACCATCTGATGCTTGGTACTCTGTGTGTGTGTGTGTGTGTGTGGTGGTGTGTGTGTGTGTGTGTGTGTGTGTGTGTGTGCAAGTTTTAGCAGCTATTAAACAGAGTTAATCATCTGCAGCTCAGATTTTTTTATACCTGATAAAGTGAGCATCATCGTCACGGTGCAAATGATCCGCTCACCATGATGTAAAATAATCCTTTTTTAGCTATTTTCAGTGGATAGTTTATTCTTCACAGATAAATAAAAGTTGCTATGTGTGAAGAAAGTATCTTGTTGTATAAGCAACTCATTATGAATGGAGAAATATGTTTTATTTTCAGTAAACATCACTATATATTAGTTAAGAAAACAGCAACAAATGATTTAATTATTCCTTTCTGTGTTGTTGTAAAAGTCTGGACTTTTTAACCATTTGTTGTCTGATTTCTGCTGGAGCTCTCCGGTTTGAGCGAGTCTCTGTGACTGAATAAACACAATTTGTGTCTCTAAAATAAGTGAACTTTACTAATGCAGCACATTTTCAGGGGCAACATTGTTCAAAGTGCTCAACATCATAAAAACGTCACAAAATAAACAATTATTAAACGAGAAATAAATATTACATTTGGTCAAATCATCAAGCACATATTCATCAAATATGTTGGTCAATGTTTCAGTTATCATTAATCAAAAGCAACTCTAACGTTTTTTAGTTTAGATTTTTGACTGTTTTGCATTTTTTTTTAGAAGTTTGTTGCAGATTTGTGGTGCATAGAAGCTGAATGCTGCTTCTCCATCTCTGGTTCTGGTTCTGATGCAGAATGCAAAACTAAACGCTGGATGAGTTTCTCTAGATCTTGCTGATACTTTAGTTCTTTAATCCTGGAAATGTTCTTCAGGTGACAGAAGGCTGATTGTATAACCATCTTCATGTGACTCTAAAGGTTCAGATCAGAGTTTATCTCTGCACTTAGATAAATTAAAGGGCTTAAAATGTCTTAAATTCATAAAAAACAGTGAAAGTTTACCTTAAATATTGTTATGGCACGACAATCATTTTCGTTGCATTTTGTGCCTTGAGGTGATTGCAGCTATCGCTAAATAGCTGCTGACATACCTTGCTAGCTAGCTAGCTAACTTTTTATTTCTATTTTGAGTGAAAAATATTTGCAAGTTGGATGGCCGATGTTCATTTCGCCAACGGCTCATTTCTTCTCCTAAATTGTACAATGCTGCGCGCAAAACCCTCCCAAAATTTTAAGCTAGGTGCTACATGGGTAAAGAGAGACATACAGCGCCTTGCGAAAGTATTCAGCCCCCATCAACCTTTTGCCGCTTTTCAGGCTTCAAACATAAAGATCTAAAATTTTTATTTTGTGAAGAATCAACACAATCGTGAGGTGGAACGAAATTTCCTGGATATTTTAAACTTTTTTAACAAATTAAAAACTGCAATGTGGGGCATGCAATATTGTTCGGCCCCTTTACTTTCAGGGCATCAAACTCGTCACCCCAAAATTCAATTAAAAGACAATATATTGACACCAAAGAAAATTTAAATAGTTACTTTAAATTAAATCCCTTATTTATAGTTTTTTTAAGTTCCTTCAAAGTGGCATTAAAAAGGTCTTAAAAAGTTTTAAATTTACTCTATAGCTGACTGAAATTATTCAAACTGAAATGATACAAATAGACTCCGGTTGATTCAAAACATCTGTGTTTTTTTCTTAGTGCCTTTGTGGACACATTTGAGCTCTTTGAAATCATCTATCTGCTGTTTATTGAGGCTTCTCTGCATGTTTGATCCAAATGGATTTTTGCCCACATGCTGCGCTGACCTTGAGGTCCGCCTACCGGTCATGAATATTTATGACTGCAAGCGTTTATGCAGAAAACTGAGACAATGCAGCGTAGTGATCGGAGTCAGACGGATGGAGCTGCATCGATCCCTGGCTGGTTGCAGGAAAAACTTGCTCCATCTTCTGCAGCAGATAAAGAAAACTTAGCGGGTTTATGACCATTTCTGCTGCTTTAACTGAAACTTCAACCAGAAAAACATTTTCTCACTGCAAACAACTTTTTTTATGCATGTCACAAACTTTCCAGCTGCTGTAAACGATTAATAATTTGAATGAATGATTTTATTAATTATTCTCATGATTAACCTACTGTAGTAAAAAAATTATGTTTTGCAGCAGTTACTGAAGCTGAAGTTTATTTATTTCACAGGTTAAGTACCATAATTTATGTTTAACTGTTTGAAAAGGAGTTTGGCATAAGTATTTATACTTATTTGATCCAGCACCATTTCTTATATGTTTACCTTTCATTATGTTAAAGTTATTCCCTCATCAAAAATATACCTAATTCTGTAATGCATGTTTGAGAAATCCTTCAGTCTCCTTGGCAACCATTCAGCTGCAAATGCCCCGCCTTCAAGGCATAGCTCCTCCCCCACTCAGCTCCTTCAGACTAGCCAACAGCTTTTAGCAAACACCTGGTGCATCTGATGAGCCCATTATAGGAGCAACACTGGTAAAAACGTGAAGGGTGAATAGAGGAGCCATGTTGGAGTGAGTTTCAGAAAGAGCAGGAGCTTCTTAAAGAGACAGAGTCCAATTTCAAGGTGTTAAATCAGGAAGTAAAATTTCTTTTAAGTCATATTTATATTTACCATTTTGCTGTAAAATGTCACTCTGTACCTGAGAAACACATAGAAACAGAATATTTAAGCATCCTGGATGTTTCTGCGCGCTGCAGTCTGGCCTGGTTAACATATGTTTGGTTTGTTTACGTCTCGCAGGCGGTTTAATCGTTTTAACACTCGCGCCGTCCGTGCTGCGTGAGCCCCAAAAGGCTGCAGCATCCTGCAGGCTGATAGAGGAATATTCTGCATGTTAAGTGTTTAGTCACAGCATGATTCACAGCAACAACGGTGCGTGCTCAGAATAGGACTTTTCTCCAGTTTCACCACTATTATCCCCACACAAATCATTCTCTGTGTCATGTAAGAATATACTTTACTACAAGCTTTCTTCCTGACATTAATGTTGAAAATATCAACACTAGGTGATGATACTTAATTAGAAGCTGCATCACTGTTGTTTAGTTGCTTTTATTCCCTAAATTCACTTTCTGCTCTGTGTATTATTCTAATAAGTTTCATTTTTATTATTATTTTGTGCTTTTTGTTTATAGGCATTGTACACTTCTGCTTTCTGTAATAAATAATCATTTGGATTAGTTTAAATTTGGAGTGTTTGACATTTACAGCATATAGTGATCCTTCCTCCTGTCACGTTTTAGTTTTCAATCTCGACTGTTTCTAGTTTTATTGCTGAATTTTACACCTTTATGTCCCACTAAAGCTTTTTTTATTCAAGCAAATAAATCCATTTATTTTCCTGCTTATACTGTTTATTGATATTTTAGGGAATTATCTCACTTTGAAGTTGACATGAAGGCAAACATTTGCTGCTAAGTGACGAACCTCAGCTTTTTATAACAGGAGGTCATAAATCTGGCTGAATGACCTTTCATGACCTCTGGAAACATTTATTAATGTATTTAAAATGACAGCGACACAAATGGACATTTTTGCATCTCAAGCGTTCAACACCAGTTTTGTTAGATTTGAAGAAGGTTGTGGGGTCGACTTGACTCAGGTGCTCAGCTGTATTTTGTTTTCCTGATTCCAGATGTTCACTGGCCTCCCGAAGCACACGCCGCCTCCAGCCTCCGCCGCCGCCGCCTCGGACCAAGGCAGCATCGTACAAACCGCAGTTCCCACAATCCCTCGGGGACACCTGGTCGTCGGCTCCAAGGACCAGCTCCGGATCCTCACCCCAGTGGGCAGCACATCGACGGCCAATCACTGCGCTGTGGTCGGCCTGCACGCCGCCAGGTCCCACGCCTCCCTGAACGAGGAAGATGAGGGAGGAGGCGGGGGCAGGGTGAAGAAGAAACGGAAGAAAAAGGACAAGAGGCAGTGGGAGAAAGTCGACACCGAAGAGGAGGAGAAGGAGAGCAGCAAACCAAAGAGACAAAAGGAGGAGAAGGAGACGACTGTGCTGACGCTGAGGAGGAGCAAAGAGCCGAAGGAGGGCAAGGAGAGGAAGGAGCGGCGCGCCAAAGGGAAGGGCAGCCGGAAGGAGAGAGGCGCAGATCCCAGGAATGCGGCAGGTGGGAAAACCTCGGAGCCGCCCGCGGCTTCTGGACCGGTTCCAGTCCCGGTCAAAATTCCTGGGAAAAGAGGTCGGAAACCGAAGGTTAAGGTCCTCCCTCCTGTGCCGGCCAACCAAGGTTCGTAGAAACAAAATGGCTTCATTTTTATTAATGCATTTAGATTGCAGCTGCATCTGAACAGTAAATCAATAATATATAATCATCTGGTAGAATATTCAATAATTTCACTGAACTCTGATCCAGAACCGCAAAGCATTCTGGGAGTTGTAGGCAAAGGAAAGGCTTTAGCCACTCAACCTCACTGCTAGCTAAGCTAGGTCGGTGGAATCAGCTAACTCACTCATTCTTTGGTTACCTAGCAACAGCTGTGTAGAGGTGATACAGGAGGGAAAGGTCATGGCAACAGTTTGGCATTATTTAAAATGTTTAAAAAAAAACAAAACAGATCAGTAATTATCGACATTACTGACATGAAATTCTTATATCGTAATTAGCGGCGGAAAAATCAAGAACAATAAATGTTGTTTATTTACTCGGGCTTTTGTAAAAGAATACTTACGATTATGCGAGGAATTGGATCTCTGTCTCTCTCCATCTCCCTTATGATATCGACTGATGTGAAACGCTTCCTTGGTGATTTTTCAGCCATTTTCCAGCCACAGGTTCTTGAAATCCTTAAAAGTGCTTGATTTTCAACTTCTCAGGTTTGCAATAAATTTCCATCTAACGTTTGATTTAAAGCTTAAATTTGGAAAACATTATTAACAGCTGAAACCAGATATTTTCATACACTGTCTCAAGTTAAATTTGTCTGACCTTTTCTTGTTTTTGTTTACTTAGAATAATCAAAATTATTTCTATCTGCTAATTAGCAGAAAACTTAGCAAAAACATTTTTTAGATTTTTTTTTTTTTTTTACTTTTATAGCACTGAATTTGAGCAGGAAGGTAATTTACCTTAACATGACTTGTTTGGATTGTTTCAATGTAATGAATGTTTATTATTCCTAATATGTCAATGACTTATTGATCGGCGTGTATTTTCTATGTTAAACAATGTTACTGAAATTAGGGAATTTCTTGCTAAGTTAATGTTTTGTTCTCAGATCAGTCAGGTGTTTTGGTTGTGTGTGAGAGACATTTCAAAACATAATATTGTGTTTTATTTTACTTTATCTAGAATGTAGGATGCTATCAAATGTTTTAAATTGGTGACATGCTCCTCAAACGCAGCTAATTCAAAATTAGAAATTCAAATTACGGCGCCTCCATGCCTAACCAGATTTTATTGGACTAACGACTGTCCCAACCGTTTTCCTGTTTTCCCACTCTTGCAGCAGGGCCTCAAGTAAACAACAGCCAGGCCGCCCAGATCCACGGGAAGAGTCATGGCCAGGCCAACAGCAAGACTGCAGCCCCCACGGCGCCAAAGCAGAGGGGCCGCAAACCCAAGTAAGAGCAACCACAAGCTCGGAAAAGCAGAATAAAGCTATATGACTCAAATAACCAACACAGGGCACAATGGAAAGGTTGGATTCAGGTGATTCCAGGGCTTAAGAGTGAAGCATTTATAGCTCAGTCTGCTGCATTTCGCTTTCATAAATTTATTATAAAGATATTTACATCTAGTTAAAAACAAATTATCTTCTTGTTTAAATAAGACGGGTCGTAGTGAGCCCGTCACAATAAAAAGTAAGTCAGTGAATTGCATGATAAATTAAAACGAGTGTGATAATTACGCTGCCCTTTTTGAAGCTCCACCTCCAGGACGTCATAACAACATGGCTCCTGTTAACGCTTTAACAACGCCGTTACCAGTGTTTCACTGAGACGCAGCCTCTCTAATGAGCTCAGCTGATACGCAGTTCAAACAGGTGTTTACTAATTGCGGCTGGCTAGTCTGTAGGAGCTGAGTGGGGGAGGAGCTGCACCTCGAAGGTGAAGCTGGGTTCACCCAGGGGTTTTGCACAACTCGATGGTTGCTATGGAGATTAAAGGATTTCTCAAACATGCGTAAAAGAATGAAAGCAACATTCCAGGTGTGTTTTTGATGACAGAATAACATGATGTAAAAGCTTATTTTTACGTGATGCTGCCCCTTTAAGAGAGCAATATTCAGTGTGTGGAACCTAAAGTTGCTGCCAAAAGCCACAAACATTGACAGTTTTTGCTATGCTTGATTGTAATGCAGCAACATTGACAGGCTTACATTTCATTCAAAGTGGCTTAAAAGTCTTAAATTTAACTTGCTAAAACCTGCAGATTCCCCGTTATTAGAAACTTCACTGATACTGAAAATACCAAACTTTAAATGTATTTTCTTCCTCAAAAAAGTGTTATTGACAGAGCTGAGGTGGTGCATTCAGTGATCAGAAAAGGATCAGATTTCTGAGTTTTTTGGCCAGTCAGTTCCTGTCACTAGCCGAATTCCTCGACTTTAAATGAAACTTGAAGGAGCCAAACTCCTGAGGAGAACCCATCCTGCATAAAACCATAAACTGGGTCTGGATGTAGATGCAGATTTTACAGCAGGTAAATTAAATTGCTCAGAACATCGTTAAACTCAGCAGAGAGTTTGGTTTGTCTTTAGAGCACCTGAAGGCTCCAAAAAATGCAACCAACCCGGATCCGACCGGTTCAGCCAGCTGCTGC
Source organism: Poeciliopsis retropinna (assembly GCA_010277075.1). NCBI lineage: Eukaryota > Metazoa > Chordata > Actinopteri > Cyprinodontiformes > Poeciliidae > Poeciliopsis > Poeciliopsis retropinna. The sequence continues at coordinate 1,093,021 of VMRM01000004.1, read as the reverse complement.
CTGCTAACAGATTTAGGAGCCATTTGTTTCCTCAGGCTAAAGAAACTAATATTCATACAACTTCATAATTAAGTTTTACACCTTGGGTTTGAGAGTGTCGTCTCTTTAACAACCCATAATCATGATTTGACGAATCTCATCAGGAGCAGAGAGGAAGGTTGAAGCATGAAAGACGATAAAGAAGGAAAAATAAAGGAATGAAAGCAAAACAAACATCAGAGAATGAAGTGAAGGGATCTGGCCACCAGGTCACGTCTGCAATGCTTTACATGCCTAACAATAATCACCACTACTTAGCAACTTTGCTGCTGCATTTAGTGACATTTCACACAAAAAAGTTATATCAGTAAGCAGTCTGCAAGTCCTTTGAAAAGTCATAAATTCAGATCTTAAAAGTCATTAATTTATCCATCTAAAATCAAGGCTTTAAAATGTCATAAATTAGCATATTTAAGGCGTTAAATATGCTAATGCAAGGTATTAAACTTGATTGTGGTAGGACCAGTTGAACTCGTGTTTTTTCTTGCAAAACTTTTATGTCAGGCAAAGTTTTGAGTCATGACTGTGACTCGAGGCAGTCGGTAGCTATCTGCTAATGTACTACTGTTTACTTCTCATCTAACTTTCTGGTTGTGAAAGAATGCTGCTGTTCCTTCAGAGACCCAGGTGCGGCGCCGCTGGAGAAGAAGAAGAAAGGGAAGAGGAGAAAGCTGGAGCTGGCCGTCCAGGAGGGGGCGGAGAGCGACGACACCACCTCAACGTCGGCGCTCCACATGGGAGGCGACGACAGCCAGGACCCTCTGGACAGCGCTGTGAGTTCAGGAGGAATAAAGACTCAACTACAAAATGCATAAAGTAAAACTAGACAATAAACTAAAAATAAAAATCAAGTTTTATGACCTTTAGTAACCTGTTCCCAGTTTTGGTCACCTCCACCTCCAGGACGTCATAACAATTCAGAAATAGTGAATTAGTTACTAATAGACCTGTCGCAATAAGCAATTAATCAATTAATTAATCAATTAAATTAAAACGAGCTTGATCATTTCCATTTGTGTCATTGTTTTTTTTTCTTTTACCAAAAACTGGATAATAAACGTCTGCAATCTTGTGCTTTGGTTTCAATGAGGCCTTTTAGTTGAATTGCCCCAGAATTTATTGCGATAAGCTTTAATATTGTTGTTTTGAGACCATTTTCAAGTAATATAATGATAATAATGCTACAATGGCAGAACATTTTATACTCAGAGATCAATAAGCTTAGAATCATAGTGAACATTTAACACTGGTAGACATTTTAAATATCCAAAATAAATAAAACAACAAATAAAATGATTTATGAAGACCAAAACAGCAAACTAAAGACTTTAGTCGTCCAGTTTTTGGTAAAAAGAGACAAAAGAGAAAAACAATAAATCATGCAAATGGAAACCATTGAGCTTATTTTAACTTATTATGCGGTTGTTTGATTTAATGCTTATTGCGACATGCTTACATTATTTGTAAGACAATTTTGTTTACAGGGTTTTCATAATTCATTTTATTTGTTGTTTTGTTTGTTTATTCCTTCCAAGATCAAGGAACCTTTAAAAGTCTGAAGGAACTGTTTCCACTAACGGCTTTGTTTGTTTTGTCCGCGGCCCGTTCTGCAGAAGCGGCGTTCGGGTCGACAGGTCAAAAGGAGGAAGTACAACGAAGACTTGGACTTCAAGGTGGTAGACGACGACGGAGAGACGATCGCCGTTCTGGGAGCCGGACGCATCTCGGCGCTCAACGCTACGGCTCTGGCATGGCAGGCAGAAGTAAGACAGCGCTCACATTTCTGGCCCGATCCGGAAAAATCCGCCTGGAAAAAACAAAAAGATTCATCCAGGTTTCGGGTTTTAATGGTTTAAATGTTCTGTAAATTTCTAGTTGTTTTCTGCAGTTTATTTTATGGCTCTGCCTTATTTGTGCCGTTTGAATGAAGATGTTTTTGTTTCTGTGTCTCAGGAACCTCCAGAGGACGAGGCCAACATCATCGAGAAAATCCTGGCTGTCAGAAAAATGAATAAAGAGGTAAAAAAAAAAATCTACCTTTGCCTAAAATCCTGAGTACATCCAGATTTTGATTTACTTTTATTTCAGAAATAAAGTTGATTGATTTTCCTAAGAATGTGCATTTAATTTGTCTCTAGACTTCATCAGAGGACCAAACGGAGGACATGGAGGAGTTTTATGTCAAATACAGAAATTTGTAAGTCTCTCTATAGACTTTTGATTTTGTTCAATATTTAAAACAAATATCCTGATTTATGGTTTATTTATCTACTTCTGCTGATTTAATTTACTGCGCTCTATTAAGAAAGTATTAAAACTGCATGTTTAAGGATATTTAACTATATACCAGTGGGGGTTTGCTTACATGTTTGTGTAAGTTTATATTTGAGGAAGTCCAAAATAAATCCAAACTTCTTCAGATTCAATAAATTTTCAAATATTTGTTGAATGATTTAACTCAGAAACAAAGAAAATACCAGTTGAAATTATTCTTGAAAGGACATGACATTCATGAATATCAAACATTATCCAGTTGTGTCCAAAGTGCGGCCCGTGGGCCGATTGCGGCCCTCAAGTGATGTTTTGCGGCCCTCGACTTCCAACCAACCAAAATCGGCACAGATTTGCTTTTCTGCCTGGAGGTTGAAGGTTGATGCAGTAAAAAATGTTCACTTTCAAAAAAGATACAGACAACACAAAGTCTAAAATCACAAAGTGTTACTTTTTTAATCAACCATTTTTTCTGCTTTGTAGAATAAGCATAAAAATTCAAAGATAATAGAAAAAATCTAAAGTTTCAAAACGTAGTTTTTAGTTTTTTTGTTTCAGATCTGAAATGATTACGCTCCTGATTTTCTGCACAATTCAGACTTACTCTGCTAATGCTAAAGCGCTAAACTGTCGGTTTAGCGCTTTAGCAGAAGCTATTGCTGAAGCACAAAATTCAAACATGTAGCGAAAGTAGTAGATATAGCACAGCTAAATGTTTTCAAAGTTAGCATTAGCGCCAAATGTTGTTAGCTCGGCTGTTAGCGTAATTATGGCCACCATTGTCAGTATGTTTGAGTTTAGCTGCAGCGATCAGTTGAATTTTTATTGGACTTGATATTTTCACACCAAGTCCAAATCAAAGCGAATCCCAAATTATTCCTGAATAAATTCATTAAAATAAAAATTTCAAGCTGTTTTTATGTGGATATTCTATGTCTGACTGGAACCTGACCTGAATTGATACGTTAAAAATCCTTCGTTAAACATGTTTATGACATTTATTTTTGCCGTCTAATAGCAGTTTGTGTTTAGAAATGCTGTGTTGTGGTTTTTGGGGGCCGCCGTTCCCAGGCTGCCGTTATTATCCGTTCAGGAAGCGATTTAGCTCCCGAAATCAGAGCGTCTCCGGAGACTCCTCTGTACAGCAGTTACTCTGTTTTCTGTAATTTATTCTCCAAGGATGATGAATAAAACATAACTGGATGGATTCGAACTTTACATTTTCCTCCCTTTTGTTAGGAATAATTTATTTGTGCATCATAAAGTTTCAGGAAAACTGTTTTTGTAAAACTCTTTATTATTCGTAATGATGAGTGGTCTTGTTTATAGCCGGTCATTTATGGATAAATCACGCAAATAAATGTTGCTGTAGTTACAACAGCTGATGCCTTTGCAGTGCATTTACAATTTGAGGCATTTTTTCAACATCTGACTTAAAATTTACAGACTTTATTCCTCCTCTGAGTGCCGGCATGAAAAATCTGTGAATTGATAAAAACAAGTTTCTCCAAACGTCCAGATTATACTTTGTTTGCTTCATGATCCTAGTTAAAAAGGGAAATCAATGGAGAAATATTGCCAGCAGGGGAATAAGGCTACTAAAAAAATTATCATCTTAACCTCAGAATTCTGACTTCATTTTAATCAAAATAAAAATTCTGACTTTTATCAACATTCTGAAATTTTTCTCAGAATTCAGATTTTTTTTTAAAGTCAAAATTCTGTCTTTTTTAAAATTTAAATTCTGGCTTTTTTTCTTTTAATTAAAATTCAGATTTTTCAGGATTTGGTCTTTTTTCTGAATTGGGATTTAAATTTTTCTGAGATCAAAAGTTGTATTTCTGAGAAAAATGTCAGATTTCTTATTTTTTAGAGTTCAAAATCCTCTTCTGTAAGTTTCTGTCTTTAATTCATAATTAACTATTGGTTTTGAGAAAACCTGAGTGAAAGCTGCATGATTGAAATCATCGTTTTTATTTTTTACACCTGTAGTTCCTACCTGCACTGCAAATGGGCCACTTTGGAAGAACTGGAGAAAGATCCCAGAATCCACCAGAAGATCAAACGTTTCAGGACCAAACAGGCTCAGATGAAGCACCTGTTCACTGAGGTGAAACTTCCTGACTTTCTGTAGCAATTAATCAATTGTTGAATTTATTGTCAACTCCTTTAGTAATGGGTTATTAGATACACTATACAGACTCAAAAAAAAGGTAAATTTGTTGAAAGAACAAAACACTCAGAGCAGAAATTAAGCCGAAAACTGTACAAATATCGAAAAGATGAAAAGTGTTACTAATCTGTTCTGACCAGAACTCCTCAAGTGGCAGAGTCAGCTCCACTTTGTTCAGATTCTGTGAAATTAATCTCCTCTTTCTTTCCAATTATTGATAATCAACAGAAAATCCCTTCGATGTGTTGCTGTTAAGTCGAGCAGAAAGGCCTGAGATTCAATGTTACAGCTGTAGTTTCACATGATGGTTTATTAAATGAATACTGTTATTGCATTTATTGCTTAAAATATAATTTTAATGATTAGTTTAGCTGCATTTTAAATGCCAAATGTCAGTAATTTTTCCAAATAATTGATTAGTCATCAGAATGATTGATTAAGAATATTTGATCACTGAGCTGATCATTGGCAGTCGGTAATCTTCGTTTTTTCCCCCTTCAGCCCGACGACGACATATTCAACCCAGACTACGTGGAGGTCGACCGCGTCCTGGAAGTGGCCGTTACCACGGATACGGAGACGGGCGAGGTACGTTCCCAGACAGGCAGTTTTATTTCCTGGAGGTTGTTGAGGGCGGCGACGCAGCGTGTGCTTCTGCGCGGCTGCAGGAGGTGACCCACTACCTGGTGAAGTGGTGCAGCCTGTCGTACGAGGAGGCGACCTGGGAGCTGCAGGAGGACCTGGACCCGGAGAAGATCCGGGAGTTCGAGGAGATCCAGAAGCGTCCGGCGGACCTCAGACACATGGTGAGAGGAACGGAAATGTAAAGAAACGACGTTCAAGTCCTGATGAGTGACGGCGTGAAAATTATCAGCACAGCCGTGTCAGATAATCTCTGTTGATTCAAATGCACTTTATTATTTTATCTTGCTTTATTTTACATATATTAAATAACCATCAAAGTTGCTGCAAATAACTGTTCAAGCAACATATAAGTGCAAAAATTTGTACATCTGTGGAAAGATAAGCAAAAATAAAGAGTAAATTGATAAATGTGAAAAGATATAAATGAAAAAATACTACAATACAGCTTAATTATTAAAATAATTAATAATAAAAACTTCCACCTATAAGAAACATAGATAAAAACTTGTATAGAAAATAAAAACCATTTAATTAATAAATAGTGAATAATTAAAAATAAATGAATGAATAAGTCAGTGACAACCCATATAATATGGTAAATAAATTAGTAAAACTAATAAATAAATCTAAATAAATGGATACAATAAAAACCTCCCTTTATTTTTAGCATAAAATATGAGAAATAAATCAATAAAAATAAATAAAATAATTAAGCAAATAAAACTTCTCCTTAATCAGTCCATATAATATGGCAAATATAATAATAAGTCAATAAATAAAAAATAATTAAAATGTCTCTTCACCAACCAATAGAATATGACAAATAGATTAAAAAAATACATTAATAAATAAGTAAAAAAAACTGTCCTCTTAATAAGCCCATGTAATATAATAAAAAAATAAAATAGATAAATTAATAAATAAGTAAAAGGTAAAAAAATTGAAAGATGGGTAGAATAATAGAAAATATTAATACAAAAATAAAAATACCACTGTGATAAAATAAATGTTTCTTTACTTGTATAAATGTATAAAATTAAAGTTTTTCTGATATTTTATTTTGTTTATTAATCTTGGAAAGATTAATTTTAATTTTCTGTCTGGCAGGAACGCCCACCTCCAGATAAATGGCAGAAGCTGGAGCGCTCCAGAGATTACCGGAACGGAAACCAGCTCAGAGAATACCAGTTGGAGGGAATGAACTGGTTGATGTTCAACTGGTACAACAGGTGAGCGCCCAGGCCCACTGGGAAGCCATTTCCTGTTTCTGGCCTCTTCCCTCCCGCTCACCTTCTGCTCGTTTCCAGGAAAAACTGCATCCTGGCAGATGAAATGGGTTTGGGGAAGACGATCCAGTCGATCACATTTCTGTACGAAATCTTCAACATGGGCATCCGCGGGCCGTTCCTCATCATCGCGCCGCTGTCCACCATCACCAACTGGGAGCGGGAGTTTCGCACGTGGACGCACATGAACGTCATCGTGTACCACGGCTCGCAGATCAGCCGCCAGATGATCCTGCAGTACGAGATGTTCTACAGAGACCAGCAGGTAGGAAGCCTGGAGGTGAAAGGTCACCGGTGCCTCTGTGACGTCCAGAAATTCATCTTGCTAAAACTAAAGCCATTAAATGTCGGGACTTTTCAGTCAGGCAGACGTTTGAGTCGCACGCAGACGGTTGAGGTTAACGCTAACTAGCTGCTAATTATTGGCTTATTAGCTTCAGTTAGGCTATGAGATTCTTTTGCTACATTAGTAGCCGGTTAGGTGGCTATGGTTTTTGCTCCATAGCCAGTTAGCTAGATTAGCCAGTTTGATAAATTAACTAAGTGCCTAAACTAGCAAACTGACTGGCAAAGACGTTCATTGTCCTTAAAACGCTGTAATTTCATTTTTAAAAAAGTTGACTTTAAATACATTAAAGTATTAAACCGGATGTTAAAACTGGCAGAAACTATGAGAAACACGACAGGAAGTTTTTTAATGACTTATCACGTGAACAAAATTCTTCATGTGTGATTTTAATTGTCATTAAATAATAGTCATTATTTAATGACAATTGTGTTTTTTCAACATTAGTGCATCAAAGTTCTGTGCATACTTGTAATGGAATCGCTTCTGATGACAAAACATTTGTCTTAAATTTCACGAGTGCTGGTCTTTAAAAGTCCTAAATTTGAGCCACGGCTCCTTTTGTGCTGCAGGGCAACACGATCTCAGGCGGGCTGAAATTTCACGGCCTGATCACCACCTTCGAGATGATCATGGCCGACTGCCCGGAGCTGAAGAAGCTGCAGTGGCGCTGCGTTGTCATCGACGAGGCCCACCGCCTCAAGAACCGGAACTGCAAGCTGCTGGAGGGACTGAAGCTCATGAACCTGGTCAGCGCCTGTCCGCACGCGCTCAGTCGCGTCTCCGGCTGCTCCGGCAGTGATGTGTGTTGTGAAACATGTTGTGGTCCGCTTTCTGACAGGAACACAAGGTGCTTCTGACTGGAACGCCGCTGCAGAACTCGGTGGAGGAGCTGTTCAGTCTGCTGAACTTCCTGGAGCCGCAGCAGTTTCCCTCAGAGAGCTCCTTCCTGGAGGAGTTCGGAGACCTGAAGACGGACGAGCAGGTGGGTCCGCATGGTCCGAGTCGGCACCGAGGACACCAGGACGACGTCGACGTTTGTGTGTTTATCTCCTCTCTGCTCCTCGGCAGGTGAAGAAGCTTCAGTCTATTTTAAAACCAATGATGCTGAGGAGACTGAAGGACGATGTGGAGAAAAATCTGGCGCCTAAAGAGGAAACCATCATCGAGGTTCGGATCTGTCTGCATCCAGTCAAACAAACTGAAATAGTAGCACACACCTATCATCTAGTATACCTTAAAACGCCTTAAATTCATGTATCTAACATTTAGGCTGTAAAATGTTTTAAATTAACTTAAAGAAATGTAATTTGGCTGTAAATGTTGTCATGGAGGGCTATTTCATCACTTTTTTCTGTTGTGCTTCTCCATTACGTTCAATGACTCAAAGCTGTTGAGGCTAGGGCTAACTAGCTGCTAATACACCCTCTTAGCCACGTAACTCTTTTGCAAGATAGAAAGTAAATTTCTGCCAAAGTTCCAAGACATTTTGAGATTGAGCTCAGTATTTTTCATGACAGAAACAAGAACATTTCTGAGTTTGAAAAGTTGTAAATTTGTGAGAAAAAAATCAGAAATTTTCAGAATAATCTTGAGAATAATTTTCTAGAAAAAAAAAAAAATTATGAGATTGAAAAAGTCAAAAATGTTACATTTTTGGAAAGTTTCTCAGCTTCAAAAGTCAAAAATGTCCAACTCGTGAAACTCAGAATGTCCAAGTTTTTTTTTCTGAATAATTTCTGAGATTAATCTAAGAAAAATAGACAAATTTAGAAAATTTGAAAATTGTAAGAAAAAATTTGGAAATTTTGACATTAATCTCAGATAATTTCTAGAAACAGGGAAATTTCTGAAATTCAAAAGTCTAAAATGTTCAACTCCAAGTTTTTTCAAAGTGTTTTCTCACAAATTTACAACTTTTGGAGCTCAGAAATGTTGCTGTTTTTTATACAAATTATTTGACTCTTCAAACTCAGAAATGTTAATGTCTTTTCCAAGACAATTTCTGAGTTTAATCTTCGAAACAACAAAGAAATATCAGAGTTTGAAAAGTTGAAACTTTGCTAGAAAAGAAACTAAACATTTGGAGAACAATCTCAGAAAAACAAGGAAATTTCTGAGTATCAAAAACCTAAAACGTTATTATGGCTCCACATCCTGACTGGTAAATTTTTGTTGCACAGTCGTGGGGTTTCTGTTCAGGAAGATTTACGTCTTCTCCTTCTTTTGGTCGTTTTCAGAGCTTTTTTTGTGTGTGTGTCCAGGTGGAGCTGACGAACATCCAGAAGAAATACTACCGGGCCATCCTGGAGAAGAACTTCTCCTTCCTGTCTAAAGGAGCAAACCAACACAATATGCCGAACCTCATTAACACCATGATGGAGCTCCGAAAGTGCTGCAACCACCCGTACCTGATCACAGGTAGAGCCTCGCTTATGGAGCAAACATTGTTCAGATCTACAACGTTTTTATTCAAACCGTTTCCTTCAGGCGCGGAGGAGAAGATTCTGGAAAGCTTCAAGAAGAGCCACAGCCCGGAGGCGCCGGACTTCCAGCTGCAGGCGATGATCCAGGCGGCCGGGAAGCTGGTTCTGATCGACAAGCTGCTGCCCAAACTGCTGTCGGGGGGCCACAAGGTGCTGATCTTCTCCCAGATGGTCCGATGCCTGGACATCCTGGAGGACTACCTCATCCAGAGGCGGTGAGCCAGATCATCACAGGCAGACTGATTAACAGGCCAAATTAATCCATAAATCACATGATAAATAATTAAAACAAACTCTATAGTTTCAATTTCATGATTTATCATTTTTCTTTCTTTCTTCTAAAAACTGGTTAAGATGTTTTATTTTTAATTTTGAAATTGTAATTTAATAATTAAACTGTGATCACTTTCACAGTGTAGAAAACCACAGGTAATAACAGCCACAGTTTGTGTGAATCTGCTCGTTGCTTCTGGTTCGTTCAGCTACACGTACGAACGCATCGACGGCCGAGTGCGAGGGAATCTGCGGCAGGCGGCCATCGACCGGTTCTGCAAGCCCGACTCGGACCGCTTCGTGTTCCTGCTCTGCACCCGGGCTGGAGGCCTGGGAATCAACCTGACGGCCGCCGACACCTGCATCATCTTCGACTCGGACTGGAACCCGCAGAACGACCTGCAGGTGGGTCAGCGAGTCGGGAGACACAGACCGGCTTGGACTGGATCGGGTCAGACTGGACCGGACCGGACCGGCCTGGACTGGACCGAATCGGACTGAATCTGGGCGGTCAGAGGCCGTGAGAGAGAAATTCTGATGTCAGCTGCTGCTTTAGTTGCCACTTGTTTTATTTGAAACACGTTCATGTCCCCTGGCTTATGGAAGACTAATAGTGCCACTGAAAAAAGTCAGAATTTGGACAAATGTTGGAATCTTGAAATTTGTCAAAAGATTTTAGATAATTTTCTGAATTTTGAGGGGGAAAAAAATCAGAATTGAGAGAAAAAGTCAGAATTTTGAGAAAACTTGGAATTCTAAAATTAGTTGAAATTCTGAGAAAAAGTCAGGTTTCTGGAAAAAAACAGTATTTTGAGAAAATGTAAAAATTTTGAGAAGCAAGTCAGAATTCTGAAAAAGTCAGAATTTGGAGAGAAAAAAAAAAGAATTCTGACAATAAAGTGTGAATTTTGAGAAAATAGTCTGAATTTTGATTTTAGTCAACATTTTGAGAAAAAAAAAAATCTGAATTTTATAAATCCCAGTATCCTGGAGTTTATTAAACCAGCTTAGTTTTTAAATTGGTCCATTCAGTTAAACCACATTCTTTTTACATTTCTGCAAAACCATTGTTGATTTAACAGGGTCTTTTACATTTTGGGTTTTTTTTTTCAGGCTCAGGCTCGATGCCATCGGATCGGCCAGAGCAAAGCGGTGAAAGTCTACAGACTGATCACCAGAAACTCGTACGAGAGGGAAATGTTCGACAAGGCCAGCCTGAAGCTGGGTTTGGACAAAGCCGTTCTTCAGGACATCAACCGCAAAGGAAGCCTCAACGGGGTGAGAGTCTGAATTAACAAAGAAACAGGAAGGAAAGCTCGAAGTTCGACGGGGTTGGAAAGTGCTTGATTTCTGGAAAAAAATCCTTGAAATTGCTTGACATTCAAACTACACAGTTTTGTAATAAAGTGCAATCTAATATTTCTTTGAAAACCTAAATTTGGAAAAAAAAAATATTTACAGTTGAAACCAGATAATTTTATAAAACTAAGAAACATAATTTTTTTCCTTGTTAGCTATTTTTCCATTAACCGTAAAATCGCTTAAATTAGGATTATAATAATAAATTTGTTTAACTGAAACACAACAATTAAAAAAAACTTTTTTAACATAGTAGTTTTGTGCTGGGATAAATTTTTTGCCATTTTGAAATTAGTGTATTTCACAAAACGCTTTTTTCCACATCGTGTGATCATCAATTAGATGTTCCTGCTGAAGGCGACGGCAGGAAGTCGTAGGATGACGGCAGGAAGTCGTATAGCTGACCAAATGTTTTGGAGTTTCACTTGGGTTGCTAGGTAACAGGGCTTGGCTGGCGTTGCTAGGTAACGGCATAACGGCCGTAGATTGGGCTGTTTTTAGAAGCAGGTGAAACCCAAAGGTAAAAAGTGAGTTTTACATAAAAGGCTTCTTTGAATCAGACGAAATGTTTCCTGTTTTAGGTTATTTATATTAACAACAATTGTTTTTATTTCCTAAATGAAAAAAAACTACATCTTTTAGAATGTTTTCCATAATTTTCTCTGTAGACCATATTTCAGCATTTCATTTGGTTATTTTACCTTAGCATGATTTGTTTAGATTTTTTCTATGTAATGAATATTTATTATTCCTAATGGCTCAGGGACGTTTTGATCAGAGGAATTGAAATGAAGGTCGACTTGCATTTCATGCGTTAAACAACAATATTTAAATTGAGGATTTTTTTTCTCGCATCAGTCTGGTCTGTAGGATATGAGGGACACTTCAAAGCGTAAAATTTAGTTATAAATTAGTTAAACTTGTCCTTAAAATACTGTCACAAAATATTACTTGTGACAGTAATATTTATGACACATGTAATTTATGACACCAGTCATAAATTACATCATATAATACTGAATTGAGACCGATTTTTATTTTATTTGATTAATTTTTGTCTCCAAAGTGTGGTGCTGTAAGAGCTTGAAAATGCTTGAGAAGTTCTTGAATTTCAGTGTTTTGTTTGTTGCTGCAGGTGCAGCAGCTTTCTAAGCTGGAAGTGGAGGATTTGTTGAAGAAGGGCGCGTACGGCGCGCTGATGGACGAAGAAGACGAAGGCTCCAAGTTCTGCGAGGAAGATATCGATCAGATCCTGCAGAGGCGAACGCAGACCATCACCATCCAGTCTGAAGGGAAAGGCTCCACGTTTGCAAAGGTCTGACACTTCAAATGTTTCTGCTAAAATTATTAATTCTGCTTATAAAACTGTTTTTAAGATTTTTTGTTTCTTCTTCTTCAGGCCAGCTTTGTGTCGTCCGGCAACAGAACGGACATTTCTTTAGACGATCCAAACTTCTGGCAGAAATGGGCAAAAATTGCTGAGGTGGAAATCGACTCCAGATCAGAGAAGGTACAATATCCCTAAAATGTTTATATCCTGTGTAATGCAAAACAAATTCAGGCAAATGTAAAAAAAAAAAATCCCAATTATTTTATGTCCCATCTTCATTTTCTCTGAAACGCTATCAGCTACTGCGACACTTAAAACTTCCTATAGACTCTCCCAAGTGTTAGCTTTGTTTTGATACCAGCATTATTGAAATGGATTCTGTAATTACTGAAAAAAATCAATTATTTAAAACGCATAATTCAGAAAACCCAGTGGGATTAAAGCTGCCGAGTGGCTCAGCATTTTTAAAGCTTCCTGCATCGTCACCTGGATGCAAATATTGGAAATTCAAGGCCCAAGACCGACTGGATTTCTACAGTTTGGAAAATTATGGAGTTTGAACTATTTTTCAGCTTTGGAGAAGTTTGGAGAACAGAAGGCAGAGAGAAAAAAGGTTTTAATATTCAGGATTGTATTCACAGTCTGTCTATATGAGGAATATGAGATCCATCCATCTGGTCAGACGCTCATCCAACAACCCATCCATCCATTAATATATACATTAATCCATCAAACAGTAAATTTGTCCTTTTCTTGCATCTATCCATTCAGACGTCCAACAGCATTTCTATCCTTTAGTTCAGCCAATCCTACATTTTTACATCTAGCTCTCCTGAAAGGTGACTTATTATGCTTCCTTTAAAAAGAAGGTTTTTGAATTGGCTCATTTCCTGAAATCGGAAACGTTAACTTGTTGCCAAAAAAAATTATCTGTGTTTTTCTTTTCTTTACACGTTCAGCTGTTTTTTTAGAAACAGTTGAAACGCAAATATAAGAAACAAATATGAATTTTACATAGTGGTCTCTATTTTCCGACACTGTAGGGATGTCTGCCATATATTTTGTATTTTGCTTTAAAATTGAATCAGTGAAAAACAATCATATCCTCTGGAAATTTTAGTGTGACAAAGCCTGGACTTTTGAGATGCTAGTCAGATTTCTCCTCTTTTATTCCTTCCGGTTCTCTCTGGCTGCCCAGGAGTCCCTGGTGATCGACACGCCGCGCGTCAGGAAACAAACCCGCCACTACAACTCCTTCGAGGACGACGAGCTGATGGAGTTTTCCGAGCTGGACAGCGACTCGGAGGAGCGGCCGTGCCGGACCCGTCGCCTTGGCGACCGCACCAGGCGGTACCTCCGCGCCGAATGCTTCAGGGTCGAGAAGAATCTCCTGATCTTCGGGTACGACGCCCAAACTCTCCCAATGTTTCATACTGACGGTTCAGACCGTGTGAGATCTGCAGCGGCGTGTTTGTTGTTTATTTGAATCTTGGTTTCCAGTTGGGGTCGGTGGAAGGACATCCTGAACCACGGTCGGTTCAAATGGCACCTGGCGGAGAGAGACATGGAGGTGATCTGTCGGTAAGAAAAACTCTGAAACCACTTGGGATCCTTCAACGTGCTTGAATATCAATGAATTTCCAGGTTTGGAAAGAGCTTGGTTTCCTTATAAAGTCCTTGAAAGTGTTTGGTATTCAACCTGAACAATTTTGTACTAATGTGTAATTTAATGTTTGATTAAAAGCCTAAATTTAGAAAACATAATTTACAGTAGAAACCAGATATTTTCATACATATAGGAAAAAGACTGATTTTTTTTTTCTCACTGTCTGAGTTAAATCAGAACAAACTTTTCTTGCTTTAGAATTACCTAAATTATTCATATTTGATAAACGACAGAAAATTTGCCAAAACTTTTTTTAGAGATTTCTTTTGTAACTGTGTAAGGTGTTTTAGCATTTGATTTGGTCAGCACTAAAACCAGCTGCCCAAACATTCTGGAGTTCCACTTGGGTTGCTAGGTAACGGGCAGAGCTTGGCTGGCGTTGCTAGGTAACGGCACAGTGCCCATAGAAATTGACTTGGGCTGGTTTTACAAGCAGTTGAAACTCACATGAAAGTAAAAAAAAAAAAACACATAACATGGGAATTTTGCTTTGTAGGTCTGGTTTAATCAGACTAAACTTCTTGTTTTAGGTCAGTTAGAATCAACAACAGTTATTTTTATTTGCTAAATGAAAGAAAATCTCAGTTTTTTAGAAATTATTTTATATTGTAACATATTTGATATATTTCATTTGGGCAGGAAAGTAATTTCCCTCAACACAATTTGTAATGAATATTTATTGTTCCTAGTAGCTTAATGATCATGTTATATTCTGTATGTTAAACATCGTTGGTGAAACTGAAGGATGTTTTTTGTTTTGTTTATAGTTTAGTTTAACTTGTCTCTGTTGTTGAATGTAGAATACTATCACAAAAAAATAATTGCATTAATAAGTGATTTGGAGCTGTTTCTTTTTGGTTCATTTGCATTGTTTTTATCTCCAAAGTCTGGTGCTGGAAACATCTGATGACTTACCTTGATAATGGTTGAACTTTCCTTGTTTTAAGTGAAAGCATTCAGACATAATTTGGCTGTTTTATCCTTCAGGGCTCTGCTGGTTTACTGCCTGAAACACTACAAAGGTGACGACAAGATCAAGAGCTTCATCTGGGATCTGATCTCTCCTTCTAAAGACGGACAGGACCAGGCGCTGCTCAACCATTCGGGTTAGATTTTCTCCACCCTCATGCGACGTGCTGTGCTTTGTTTTTACCTGTTCAGGTTAATGCGTCTCGTTTGTGTGCGCAGGCCTGTCTGCTCCAGTTCCTCGGGGCAGAAAAGGGAAGAAGCTGAAGAATCAGTTGAACGTTCCTGACGTCAAAAACGCTGACTGGCTGGTCCACTGTAACCCTGAGGTGGTGCTGCAGGACGAGAGCTACAAGAAACACCTCAAACAGCACTGCAACAAGTCAGTACAGCAGCTCAGATTGAGTAAATGCTAGAAGGTTTTTCTCAGTCCAGATGAATAAAACTCAGTATGAGCAGCTCATGTCATCCTCTCAATGCATTTTACATGTTAGACTAGCTTTAGCTTCAGTTTTCATTTGCAACCTTTGCCACTTGTACTTTGATGCCACAGGGTGCTGCTGAGGGTGAGGATGTTGTACTACCTGAAGGTGGAGGTTCTGGGTGACGCTGCTAATCAGTCTCAGGAGGGGGTACCTGCCAGGTACGTAGCAAACATGGCGGTTGTAGAATAAAATCAAGAAGAAAGGACTAGATAAATCGTGCAGATCTTGACAGTAACAGCTTGATTATTTGTGCATGGGCAGTAAGCTGGAGGTGTCGCTACCTGACATCGACTACATTGAGATTCCAGTGACTTGGTGGGACGCAGACGCTGACAAGTCTCTCCTCATCGGAGTCCACAAACACGGTGAGACTCGGAAAGTTGCTATCATGTCATCAGAGTAACACTGAGATTACTGCAGAGTAACTGCTGAGTGTTACGTCCGGATTTACAGAGGCTGCTTCAAATCCTGTCAACCTGTAATAAAGTGCAATCGAGCGTTTCATTTCAAGCCTAAAATTGGAGAACATTATTTAGAGTGGAAACCAGATGTTTCGTACTCCTAATAAAAAAACTAAACATTTTTTTTCTCACAGTGTGAAGTCAAATCAGACTAAACTTCTCTTGTTTTAGGTCGGTTAGAATTAAGCCGGGCTGGGGTTGCTAGGTAACGGGGCTGGGCTGGCTGGGGTTGCTAGGTAACGGCACAATGCCCATAGAATGTAACATAACAATTCGGAGGTTTTTGAAACGGCTCAGTTTCCAGATACCAAACAGACTTTAACCTATCGCCAAAAGAACGACTGGATTTTTCTGGAGCACTTCGGCTATTTTTAGAAGCAGTTGAGACCGAAATGGAAGTAAATAAACATGTGCAAATATGAGTTTTGCATAATAAACTCTCCTTGAATCAGACTAAACTGTTCTTGTTTTTAAGTCAGTTAGAATCACCAATTATTTCTTGAAGCTAAATGCCAGAAAACTTGGCAAGAACATTTTTAGAGACTTTTTTTGTTTTGTAAGTTTCTTTGTGGTTATTTTACCTCAACATGATTTATTTGGATTTTTTCAATAAAAAGTAATACTTATTCCTAAAAGCTCAGTGACTTATTGATCGTTTTACATTTTAAAGAGCAGTATCGATATTTTAAATAAATTATTTTTTTGTTTTCTGACCAGTTTAATTTACATTGTCCCTTCTGTAAAATGTAGAATAATATCACAGAAAAATGATTAATAACTGTAATAAATATCATATAGTAATGAACTGAATCTGTATTTTTTCGCTCATTTGTATTGTGTGATGCTGGAAATGTTTGAAAACTTCCCTTGAAAATGCAAAATTTTTTCATGTTGTAGCTTTTTGGTCATTTTTGCTTTAATTTAGTGAAACCAGAGCAGCATTTTGCTTCCTGCTGTGCGTTTTAACAGTTTTTCTGTTCCTGTCCGCTGACAGGATACGAGCGTTACAACGCCATGCGGGCCGATCCCGACCTCTGCTTCCTGGAAAGAGTTGGGATGCCGGACGTCACAGCTCTGTCAGCAGAGCAGGGAGGATCGGAGGCGGCTGCTGAACTGATGGACAGGTGGAAATTATGATTCATTCACAAAAAAAATGTTTAATTTGCATTTGAAGACTTCAGACTTTTTATTTAGACAGGAAAAAGGTTGACTAAATCATTGGAGGACGGTAAAATAAATTAAGTTTTGTTGACTTGCAGCAGTAAGGAGGTAAAGAACTGCAACTCGATGATTCCCTTCTGGATATAAATGAACTTTTATGTCCATTTTTCCTGTTTTTAAATCAAAAGTGGCACTTTTGTTGCTTTGCTAGATGAATTTTATTGCACAAAGCAGATCAACTGTCAGATTTTACCTCTCTTGTTTTTTATTATCCTTACACTGCAAAAACACAAAAATCTAGATCCGACTGCGAATATCTGTTTATTTGAAATCAGACAGAACTAACTCAAAAGTAACTTTTCAGCAAGTTATAGGAACTTGTTACAGTAAATAATATGAAAAAGAAATGGCTCCACGTTGTACGTTTTGCTTCAAGTGTCACTCTTCTTACTTTTATAAATTTTCTGGATTCTTTTCCCACTGCGAGTAACTGAATAAAACTGAATAAAAAACATTCAGTTTTGTTTTGTTAACGATTTATAAGAAAAGAAACTTATTTGGAAAAAAGTTTCTTTTGCCTGACTTTATTACATGTGTTTTTTAAATTAATTTTTGTCATTTTGGTCTTTAAAATACCAACATTTCCATTTAACTTTATATTTTGGTTCATCTGGTGGTCATTTTTAAATATGAATTATTGTTGAACAGCTGCTCTGATGATAGGTCTTTGTTGCTCTTTAGCACCATCATCATTTAACTTATTTCCTCCCTTCAATGTCTTTTCTTTTCCCTGCCAGCAGCTGTAAAACGGAGGAGGCGAAGGAGAAGCCGGAAAGCAAAGCGAACGGAGAGGAGGATCAAGACGACAACAGACAGGTAGAGCTCAGGGTTTTTGCTGTTTTTGTTGCAAACTTTGGTAGAAATCTGCCTTGTGGGTGCTCTAAAATGTTTACAGATGGAACTGTAATTTACAACATTTTATTGCTTATTTATGGATGCTGGGAGAGCTTGGGGCGCTGCAGCTTTAAGAAAACACACACAACCTGTTAAAATACAGGAAAACACAGAAACTGCACTGGGATCTGAAATGTGTCCAAACGGCGTCTCTGCGACCTAAACAGCTGATTTAAAACGGGTTTTTTGTTTGGAAATGAGTCCTGGGCTGTAATCAATGAGGAAAAGCAGCTAAAAGCCATCAGAAAACATTTTATTTTATTTTTCTGAGGGGGAGGAAACCTGTTCCAGCATCGACGCGTCAGAGAAGCCCGACAGCACGGCCCCGGCCGAGGCGGCGGACCAGCAGCAGCAGAAAGACGTTCCAGGTGAAAAACGCTTCCTGTTCGCCAGTAAACCAGAAGATGTTTTCACTTAGGCCTGACACAATTAGCAATAAATCAATTAAACCGCATCATAAATTAAAACAAACTCAGTAATTTCCATTTGCAAGATGTATCGTTTCTCTTTTTCTACCGAAGTCTGGGTGATAAACCAATAGTTTGGTCTCCCTTTACTGAAGGACAATTTTGTTTAAAGAAACTTCATAATTCATTTTATTTGTGTTTTTTTTTATTTATTTAAAATATTTTCCAGTCCCAGTGTTAAATGTTCATTAGAATGTAAGTTTATTGATCTACTCATAACGTTTTCATCAATATTATTAACTTAAATAAAATTACCCTAAAAAAATGACCTTAAAACAAACGCCTTTATTTTGTTGAAAAGTTACTTGTAATTTAGATTTGTCTTATTTCGAGTGAACTAAGATGTTCGCTCTGCAAACTGGACCAGAAAAACTTGCCAATATTTTTTACTTTTGCATTTTGAAGCTATTAAAGCTCAGAGGAAAATCTGAATTCTTTTTCAAACAATTTTCCCTCCACAGATTCTCAGACGCCAGCCGACCCCTGCAACCAAGATGGACCCCTGGTAACCACGACAACGACGGGCACCGGGTCGGGCGTGGCGTCTCTTCACGTCGTCCAGGCGCGGCCGCTGTGGCCCACCGGCCCGGCCCTGACGGCCCGGTTCCGCCGCCTGATCACGGCCTACCAGCGCTTCACGCTGCGCAGGGAGCCTCTGCTGCGGCACGACTTCCTGCTGCACGACGGCCTGGTCGGCATGGCGATGGGGGGCGCGGGGTCGGCTCACGGTCACCACGGCGGCGGGCCGCTGGCCTGGCAGCTGGGCGAGGAGCTGAGGAGGTGCTCGGTGGTTTCCACGGAGACGGATCCGTTGTTCCTGGAGTGGCAGAGGAGGTGACGGCGCTGCAGATTGTCGTTTTATCGGGTTTTCCCCGCCATCAGGGATTCATCCCTCTGGTTCCGTTCCAGGTGGACCCGCCGGGAGCAGGCGGACTTTTACCGCACCGTTTCGTCCTTCGGCGTCGTCTACGATCCGGAGAGGAAGGCGTTCGACTGGTCCCAGTTCAGAGCGCTGGCCCGGCTGGAGAGGAAGACGGACGAGAGCCTGGAGCGATACTTCAACTCGTTCGTCAACATGTGCAGGACGGCCTGCAAGCTTCCGCCGAAGAAGGAAGAAGGTACAGAGGCTCAAAATGGCCGCCGGGAAATGCAATCTTTTTGCTCTGCCAACTCTGGTGGAATTTCTCTGGGGGCGGGGCTTAGTCACACTTTAAAATTTATTTTTCTGTGTACTTATCTTCTTACTCTCAGGAATAAATGCTGAACTTTTGCTAAACAGGACGTTTAGTATTGATAATCTCCACTTTGTTTCCTCAGGGTTGGCGGATTCTGGCGTTCTTGTGGAGCCGCTGACCGAAGAGCGCGCCGCCAGGACTCTGTATCGCATCGAGCTGCTGAGGAAGATCCGAGAGCAGGTCGGGTCTCTGCAGAAACTGTTTGCTTTTCTGGGCCTCCGTAGTTGAAGCGGTTCTGTAAACTTGGTGTCGACCTGCAGGTTCTGCGCCACCCGCTCCTGTCGACCCGCCTCCAGCTGTGCCGGCCGTCCCTCTACCTCCCCGTCTGGTGGGAGAGCGGGAAGCACGACCGGGACCTGCTGGTCGGCGCGGCCCGCCATGGCCTGAGCCGCACCGACTTCTACATCCTCAACGATCCGCAGCTCAGCTTCCTGGAGGCTCACAGGAACTACGTCAGGCGGCATCCCGCTCATCTTCATCCCCACAGCCATCATCACCCTCACCACCCCGGGATGGCGGCGTCTCCGTCCCAGCTTCCTCACTGCTGCCTGTACGAGTCGGGGCTCGGCCATCACTCCCCTCAGCCTCCGGAGTATCCGCACCAGGCCTCCAACCACCACCAGCACCACCAGCAGCCGCCGCCCACGCCCTCGCCCTCCTCTTCCTCATCCTCCTCCTCTCACCCCCACCTTCAGCCTCCGCCGCTGGACGCCGGGGACTCCGGCTCGCCCAGCCTGGGCATGGTGCCGGGGTCACGGGTGGACTTCCTGGACTGCGCTCCGTTGGATGAGACGCTGGAGCTGGGGGCGCTGCATGGGGGGAAGGTCTCCAAGGACGCGCTCAACGGGTTCCCCTTCAACTCCGCCACCGGCGGTCAGAGCATGCTCAACTCGTACGGAGTGGGCGGAGCCGACCTGGACGCGAACCTGAGGAGCGACGTCCTGGTTGGTGAGCAGGGGTCGTCGGAGGAAACGGGGCTGCTGGCGCCGTCGGTGGAGCTGGATCAGCTACAGGTACGCAGCGTCTCAGACCAGTCAGAGAACAGGTAACATGTAAGTAAAATGTTACATCAATCAAGTCTATTTGTGTAGCACAAGGCAGAGAGGAAAACGGGCCCAGCTGAAGTGTCCCGATCCTCCTGATGAACCTAACAGGCCGGATTATGTTTTTGAAAGATTAAATCAGATTTAAAATATAGTAAAACAGATTTTTTTCCCTCAGAATGCTTCTGTTTCAGGTTGAACAGCTTTAGATATAAAACTTAGGTCAGCAGATCTAAGTGAAGCTGGTTTTGTTTTTGGATTCCCAGTTTTCTGACAAAAAGTTCAAACTTTTCAGTAATTATGGCTAAAAAAGGAGGATTTACTTAAGAAAACATGTAATTTTGAGATGTTAACTAGTTCTTAAGGTGTATTCTTTTCCAAACCACATTTTCATTTGCATTTCTTAAATCTCTCTTCTTGGTATTTTCTGAGTCTGTCTGGTTTCCTGCAGGCTCCCTGGGACAGCGCGGATCACACCAGTCCAGCTGAGCACATGTTCAACGAGTCTGACCCCATCCTCGGCCCCGCCGCCCTGGAGACGGGCTTCCTGGAGGAGGAGGATGAGGAGGGTCAGGGGGGAGACAGAGGAGGAGAGGAAGGAGGGACTCTGGAGGAGTGTTTAGGCCTCCCACCTTCGTCCTCCCCGTCTCACCCTTCGACGGGGGATTCGGTGGAGCCGCTGTCGTCCAGCTACATGCTCTTTAAGGTGCGACCTTAAAGAGAACCTTAACATGTAGATGTGATGTTTAATTTAGTGTGTTTAAATCGGCGGATCTACCGCCGCAGCGTTAGCTTAGCTCCAAGCAGCCGTAGCTAACGTACCATATTAATCACTTTTTAATAGTCGCAAAATAAACATCAAGCCTGAAAACATAAAGACTGTAATGGACTGAATGTTCGGTTCTTTAGGTGAATGATTTCTGGTGAATCCTGACATGAGGCGCCGTTGTTGTCAGTTGCTATGGCAACAAGTCTGCGTGTAGCGTAGCTGACACAAAGAACGAGAAAAAGTGGTTTTGAGTCAATTTTTTCCGTTTTTATGGTGCACTTCGCTAAATGAATAATACCTTCATCTCCAGGTTTCATTTGGTAAACTGTTTTAGCGCAGCATGTAAAAGAATCGTCTTTTTGCCTGCCAGCGATGTACACGTGTGCTAAATGTCTGGATGTAAACAATACATCTGTAGAGGCTGATAGACGCTGTCCTATTCAGTCATATACGTTGACTGTGTGTAACAGAGTTTGGGTTGCCTGGCACACTTGGGTGCTAAAATTGGTGCCAATTGTTGCTCAGAAAAGACGAAGATGATCAGAATAAACCTGCAGTAATCCAGACTCCTCTGTGTTCACACCTTCAGGACATCGGAGTGAACGAAGAGGCCAGTCCGGATCAAACAGACCTGTCGGCCAGCCCGCCGCTCCCCTACGTCCCGCCTCCGCCCCTCTCGTTACCCGACATCACCGCCCACGAGCCGCAGGATGGACTGGGCCACCCCAACGTCTCCGAGAGCTTGATCCACCCAGCGGAGGAAGGAGATGACCAGGAAGGAGGCGCTGGGTTTGAATTCGAAGACAAAGATGAAGAGGAGGCAGAGAAGGAAGGTACGTCAGATTTTATTGAGAGTTTAGACTTCAAGGAAATCTCCTTTTAATTCCACATTTCAGAAATTAATGAAAGTATGGACGGCAGCAACCGTCTTAGGAAAACTAGTTAAACCGTTATTGGGACTTGACACCATAACAAATGTTGTTGGACAATGTATTTTCCTGGAAGTTATGATATTGTTGTTTTGAGTCCATTTTTACGTAATATAACAGTAATGGCATAAAAATGCAAGAATACATTCTGAAAGATGAATAAATTTTAAATTCTAATGAACATTTAACGCTGCAACAGGAAGACATTCTGAATATCCAAAATAAATTAAAAAACAAACAAACAAATGAGTCCAACAAAGTTGTCCTTCAATAAAAGGTTTCAGAATAAAAGACCAAATTACAAACTTTTATCATCCAGATTTTGGTAGCAAACAAGAGAAAAGATAAATTTTGCAAATGGGAGTTATTGAGCTTGTTTTAATTTAACTAATTGATTTATTGTCCTTTTTGTTGTTTCTGCTGAAAGGTGCGGACCGCGGCGTCGGCGTCCTGGACGGGCCCCAGATGGAGGATGGAGAACACGAGCCGGAAAAGACTGAGGAGATCCTGCAGCGGCTTTCTCCGGACCTCCAGGACGACAGCGAGGATTTGTCCCGGGAGGTGCAGCCGTACCTGGGGAAGCTGGAGCAGGACGGCAGCTTGGCGTGTCCGGCCTCCATCGAGGCGCCGGCAGAAGACGTGGACGGCCTGATCCTGTATCAGACCGAAGAGGAACGCTCGATGGACAGTTCTCTTGACGCCGAGGCGTTTATCCGGAACGAAACCGGAGAGTTTTTGGAAATGAAGGAGAGCTCTCAAAGTTCTGGCGGCGGTTTTGGCGCGGATCAGGTTAACGAGATCTCTGAGGGTCGGCTGGACTGCGTCTCTCTGGGCGACGCTGCGGAGGAACCGATGGAGGATAAACCCGGTCTGATGGCGCTGGACGGATCAGAGTCAGCAGAACCTAGAGAGCGCACGGCCTCAATAGATCCCGACATGAACCAGAGCGAAACTTCGTCTTTCTCTCTGGATCAGGAAAATCTCCTGGAACAAAATGAAATCAAGGCTAATTTGACTTTAAACGACATAGACGCGAAGTCATCTGATCTTAAATTCTCCATGGATGAAGAGAAGAAGCCACTGCGGTTCGTGGTTCCGAAAACCGAGGCAGCAGAGGACGTCTGCCCGGACAGCTCCGACATCAAGCATTCCCGTTTTCTCTCCTTCCCCGTGAAGACCGAGGACACAAAAGCCGAGCAGCTGGAGTTCCCTTTGCGAGCGCCTTTGCTCGACGTCAAACCCGAAGACCTCAGCCTCTCCATGAAGTCCGAGAGCTTCGAAGTCAAACCCGAAGTCCTGCAGTTCGTTGCTTTCTCGGACGGCGGCAAAATCAAACCGGAAGTGAAACCGGCCGACCTGCGGTTCGCCATCTATCCGGACGGCGCGAGGTTCAAGGCGGAGATCAAACCGGAAGCTCTGAGGTTGGCCGGATTTCCGGAGACGTCCACCATCAAGCCCGAAAGCAAACCCGATGCTCTGGAGTTTGCGGCGTTCCCGAACAGCTCCGGGATCAAAGCCGAGGTGAAGCCGGAGGTTCTGGAGTTCACAGCCTCGCCTGAGGTCAAGGTGGAGATGAAGCGGGAGACGCTGGAGGCGGACAGCACGGTCCTGACGCCGAAGCTGGAGCAGGGCGAAGCGGCGGCGGAGAGTCTGCTGAAAGGCCAGGTGAAGGACGAGAGGCCGAGCTCCCCGGGTACGAACGCAACCCTCCGATTTCACCTTTCCTTCTGATTAATGAAGCATTACTGGAACAAAATCCAGTCTACGGAGGAAGATTAGGGCCAAAAATCTGACTTTAACCTGAGAAGATAAGTTAGAATTCTGAGAAAAGAGAATTTATCAAGGAGAGAGAATTTTGAGACACAAAGTTATAATTTTAGAAAAAAGTAAATTCTGAGACTTTTCTGTTTTTCTGAAAAAAAATAAACATTTTGATAAGGCAGAATAAAGTAAATGTGAACTGAATTTGAATATCTATGGAACAAGATTAGGGCCATTGGAAAAAAAAATCTGACTTTTATTCTCAGAATTATGACTTTTGATCTCAGAAGATTAAAATCAGAATTAAAGCTGAAATTCTGTGAAAAGTCAGAATTTTTATAAAAAACAAGAGAATGACATACTGTAGGATTTATGGTTAACTTAGTTTAGTCTAAAGTGTGGGACAGACATAAATTTAAATCTTGTACTTTTACCTTTTCGGTCAAATTGTTTAAAGTTTTGCAGTTTTTTTAACTATAAATAACAATTTAATGACTGAATAAATAGAAAAAATATCAGTTAGTGAAATCAATAATACTGTTTCATCGTTGCTCGCCGTGAACCGTTTTTCTGCTGTCCTCTGCAGTTCCTGCGGTGGAAGGATATCCCGGCAGTCCGAGGTTTGCAGCTCCGGCTTCCATGTGTGAGATTCCCGACGGCCTGCATGAGAGCCGGGAGCCGACCATCGCTCAGCTGCTGCAGGAGAAAGCGCTCTTCTCCTTCTCTGAGTGGCCAAAGGTTCGCTCAGCCCTTCCTCAGCCTGATAGGGACGCAAACTGGGCGGCCATTTTCTTTAAAACCCTGTTTTACCTTCGGTCAAGATGTCAGGATGTGATACTGATTCCAATATTGATCCCACTAATCAATTAGGTTCCTTATCCTTTCTCATATGGATTTTCATTAAGTTAGGAAATAAACTCTTAACAGTTTTTGCTGAGACAAATTTGCATGTTTAGAGGAGGGATCTTTAAAGACTAAAGATTTCAGATGTTAATTATTTTTGTCTGTTATTTTACTCCTCTGTCCATTTGGCTCATTAGGGCCACTGCAGACAGAAAAAAGGACTACATTTCTGCTGAAAATCTCAGAAATTTTAAGATAAATCTCAGAAATTTTCTAGACAAAACCTGGAAATATGTGAATTTGAAAGTTTAAGCAGACATTTTCTTTTTTAAAAAACTGAAATTTTGGGATTATTCTCAGAAAGTTTCTATGAAAAAAATTAGTTTGAAAAGTTGAAAATCTGCAAGAATAAATTTTGAGATTAATTTCAGAAATTTTGTAGAAGAAACTTTGAAATTTTAGTTTGAAAAGTAAAAAGTAAATTATAAAAAAACACAATCTGAAATTTTGAAATTAATTTCAGAAATTTTGGTGGAAATTAACTTCAGGGGCTAAAAAGACCTGCTAGATGTAAAAACCAAGTTCATTATGGAACAAAACAAACACACGGTAGTCCAGGAATTTATAGCTACCGCTCTGCTTGTGATCGCCCCCTGCAGGACAGAGTTATTATCAACCGGCTGGACAGCATCTGCCACGCCATCCTGAAGGGAAAATGGCCGTCATCGAGCGAGCAATACGACTCTCCTGGCTCCGTGGCGGCTAACTCGTGCCTGGCTAACAGTTTAGCGCAGCACCACCACCGAGCCGGATTCCTGCCCGGCGCTGCCCCCGGTGCCGGGCCGGGCCAGCCGCGGGTCCAGCTGGGCGGTCTGGGGTTCCCCGTCCCGCCGCCCCTCACACGACTTCCCAAGGTGAGGCGTTCTGCAAAAACCAGCGGATTAACTCAATATTCTCCTTTTTACATATCTATCACTCGTCTACATGTTTCTGTCTTCCATGCCATGGTTCTGTCCGGTTTTTGTCCCAGAAGTGCTCAATGTCGAAAAGAATATCTGCAACAAATAATCAGAAACTCAAACCCAGAGGATGTTACACTGCAAAAACACAAAACCATATTCACTTAAAACAAGCTCTTACAGCTTCCAGAAAAGTTACTTTTAAGTTAATTTAGTGTCATTTCAAGTGTACTAAGATATGTGGACTAGAAATGAGACAAAAATACTGAGATTTTGTGTTTTTTCATTGAATCCAGTGACTACACTGAAAAAACACAATTTTACCAAGTATTGCAAGTATTTGTTCAGAAGAACCTGGAGTTTGCTGTTGAAACTTGACAAAATGAATACACTGTAAATGCAATAAACACAAATCGGTTAATAAATATGCAGATATTTTACAGTGTATTAAAAACATTAAATTCCCTTTTATGATCAACAGAGTTGAGTCAACATTGAATTAGCTTCAGCTAGTCCTGCAGCACTGGGTACCTCCTGTCAACATGTTGCTTTGTTGCTTATTCTGTACCATGTAAAGCTTTTATATGTGGATATCAGACTTGGGGAGACGATCCCGTTGCACTTTGCAGTGTGAAGACACACGTGCTAGATTCTGCTGCCAGCTTCCTGCTGGGGGGCAAAAAGCTGCTCTCCTACGATGACTAGCATTGGTTTTTACTGTTGATATAACGTGCTAAACCTGAAATCTATGTGTGATATATGAAAGAAAAAGGGACGCAGTGCTTTGCTACTAATTGTCAACGCTACGACTAGATAACAAGGCCAGAAAAACGGTTTAATAAAAAAGAATTGCGAGGGAGAGGGAAGTAGGCTAGTATGCTAGCTTGACTATGAGAACCTTAGCATGTAGATGTGATGTGGAATCCTGTGTGTTTTGGTCCAGTCACAAAAATTAAAAATAAATCTGACTGTCACACCAAGTCTGACAGAGCATCAGTAGAGCAGGTGTTTAAATTAGCTAATCAACCACGCTCTGTTAGCTTAGCTAATAGCAGCCTTAGCTAATCTACCGCAGTGATCGATTATTAATAATCTCAAAATAAGCATCAAGCCTAAAAACATAAAACTGTTATTTACTGAATGTTCTGTTCTTTGTTTGGGAAATGTTTGCGTGTTTTTTGGTGTTGAATCCTGAAACATCAGTGGAGTTGTTGTCAGTCGGTTGCTACGGCAACCGGTCTGTCAGAAGTGCAGGCGACACAGAGAGCGAGATAAACGAAGGATTTGAGTCATTTAGAGTTGGTTTTTAACGGTTTTTCTGCGTTATTTTTCTCTTTGTTGCACGAAATTAATACCTAAAAGTCCAGATTTAATTTTGGTAATTGTTCAAGTGCAGTAGCGCAGCTATGGATGAAAAGGAAAAGAATAGCCTTTTTGCCCTCCAGCGCTAAGCGCCGGATGTAAACAGTAACAAGCGATGTGAATATCGTTAATGCAGCTTCCAAACCTCATCAGTTTTGAATCTTGCCCAGGTCTGAATCCACAGCAGTCCGTGCGTTGTGTCTCAGTCCATATGTGTGTTTAACCAAAGCCATCATCTCTCTCCCATTCTTGTCTCACCCACCCTGCCCACCCGGACAGTACGTGCCGCGGGGCGCCGCATGTGGGCGCGCAGCTTGGCGCCTCACCTCCTTGCCTCTCTTGCAGGAGAGGCTGGTGGCTCCTCCCTTCCTCCCTGAGCTCAAACGGGCCGGAGGTCGCCGGTCCTTCGACTACGAAGCCGCCGCTGCAGTCGCGGCCGCTAAGATCTTAGCCGGGAAGTCTGCGTCGCCGAGCCACACGAGCGCCGCCGCCGCTGCCAGCAGCTCCAGCGAAGAGCAGGCGGCGGCGGCGGCGGCCACTCCGTCCCACCGCGCCGGCGCCATGCTGAACGGCTGGCAGGAGGCGGCGATAGATCTGACAAAATCCTCCGGAGAAATCAGCACCACAAGCGGCGCGGGGACGAACGAAGCGGCTGGAATCGGCCACCCTAACGCCAGCGCTGGAGGCAGCCACAAGCTGCCGCCGCTGCCGCCCATCACGGCGCCGCTGCCCGGATCGGTGGGGATCGACATGTCCGGCATTCTGCAGGCGGGGCTCATCCACCCGGTCACAGGGCAGATCGTCAACGGGAGCCTGAGGGGAGACGACTCCCTGAGGAGGAGGAGAGGGAGGCGGAGAAATGTGGAGGCTCTGTACTCCGAGTTTGCCAAGAGTCGAGGGCTGCACCTGCCGGAGGCACAGGTGGGTGGCGGGGGCGTGGCATAGAGTCCGAACAGGTAGAAAAACTGAGGAGAAATGGGGAAAACCCAAAAGAACCCGAGTATAAAGGACAATTTTAATTTTAATTTTGTACATTTTTGTTCTTCCACTTGAGTTTCTATTGCTTCTAAAAACAACCCAAGTGGTTGTTTTTTTTTAAAAAAACAAGCCCAGCTGATTTTTGGTAAAAAATTAATGTTTTTTGGTGTCTGGAAAATGAGCCGTTTAAAAAACCTCCTGGACATAAACTCACAAATCAGCTGGCAGCTGTTACCTAGCAACCCCAGCCAAGCCTTCCTGTTACTTAGCAACCCAGGCAGAACTCCAGCACTATTGCTTGGTTGTATAATGGCTGCTGGAAAAGACAGCAAGTGTTTTGTCGTTGATTGTGTGAATGTTGAGGCAGTTTGTTTTCTTTGTTTCGTTTGTTGTTTCGGTTTCTTATCCAACTTTTAGTACAAAACAAAAAACTATTGGTTTATTTGTTTGTTTTTTTCATTTTTGTTTCAGACTAAAAACAAACTGTCTGAATATACATGGACCTGTCTTGTTGGGTGTGCAGGAGGCTCTATTTCTGCTTTTCTTTCCTTGTCGGTGGAAACAAAGACACAATCCACCATTCATGTTGTCTCCGTCTTGTTTTCCTCCAACCACTTTTTCTTTACAGTTGAATAACTTGGCATCTGTTTGCAGCCATTTTCATATGAGAGTGTAAACATTGAGTTGGGGGCCAGAAGCATCTGATTTGGATTTAAAGTGACAGAGACTCTAAAACAGCTCATAATGGGCAGAACTGACCAGACTGAAAATCTCATTATTTAAGAATTATTTGTGAAGCCGATAGATTTAGGGCTTAAGGAAGAATAGCGGGTCACTTTAAACATGCGTCTGTGTGTCCTCCTGCAGGCTCGGGTTGAGGCCATCAGCCACTCCTCCGTATCGTCCTCCACCTCCTCGCCGTCCCCGTCTCCGTCCGACCGGCCTGCCGGTCCTCCCACACCGTCCTCCTCCTCCACCCCGACCCCCACCCAGACGCCTCCTCAGCCAGAGATCGTGGCCATCGACAGGGAAGCGGCCAGCAAAGGCCTGATCGAGTGGCTGAGACAGAATCCGGGCTACAGCATGGATCTGCCGGCCTTCGCTCACGTACGTTTCTCTGCTGGTTCAGGTGAAAGTTGCTGTTAGGAGAGCAGCAGGTGTTAGCCAACGTGGGACTGATGGTTTAGAGTTTAGCAGCAGGAGTTCTTTGAGTAAACAGCGTTTCAGCCAACAGTAACATCCGGCTGTTGGTCACGTGACTCCTGACATGTGAAAAAAAGAAAAGAATTTACATTTTATGAAAAAACGTGGGGTTTTTTCTTCAAAGTTGGCGTGTTTCCACTAAATACATTTGTTTTTGGAATCACAGTTTGATCAATTTTATGACTAATGGAAATGCAGGTAGAGATGAACTTAAGGAAACGGTGATCGCTGCCCAGTTGCTGCTCAGCTTGGGCACAATTAAGTAATTTTAAAAAATAATTTAAATCCACTGATTTGCAGTGAGAAGGATTGTTCACTAAAACAAGCCATCATCCTTCTTCCACTTCCTTAAGAGATTTTATTTTTATAATTTCAATTTGTGAAATTTTTTGGTTGATGGAAATGCAGAAAGTCGGAAAAAGGGCAGAACAAACTAAAGCAGTTATTCAGAAAAACGCCACCAGGGGGAGCTGCAGACCACAAACCTGCTGGACCAGATGAGGCAGCGTTGTTCTGAAAACATCCCGTGGAGACGTTGATGTCTTTAATGACTTTGTTTCGTCTCGTTTTTTCTGCTCAGTCGGGAGCGAGTCTCCTGCACGGCTTTGTGGAGCGACCCAAACAGAGGCGGCATCGCTGCAAAGATCCCACCAAGCTGGACATCAACACTCTGACGGGGGAGGAGAGAGTCCCTGTAGTTCACAGAGGAACAGGACGCAGGGTAGATCTCACACACACACACACACACACACTGGGATAAATACTGTTTACGTTTCACACTCTAGTTTGACCCTGAAACAGCAGTGGGTCAGAACCGTCCAGAGAGAAGCTGAGCACAGAAATCAGCTTTCAGATACATTAGTTTAGCATCCAGAATTTAGTTTTTTGTTCATTTCAACTAACTTTCATACAGGAGTCATCAGTTTTCAGGGTTTTTATGTATTGTGTGCATTGCTTCTCTCTGCAGCTTGGTGGCGCTATGGCTCCGGCGATCAAGGAGCTTTCCAGGTGGCTGGATGCTAACTCGGAGTACTTTGTCGCTCCAGACTGGGCGGACGTGGTCAAACACTCTGTGAGCCTCAGCGGTTTTTTTTATTTTGGAGATTTTTTATTTATTGATTGATTTTATTTTTTTTATTATTTTGGAGATTTTTTTTTGACTTTCTTTATTGTGTTTAAGGTTTCAGTTTGAACCTGAAGCTCATTCTGCCTCGAAACATTTTGGATTGATTCAATATAATGAATATTTATTATTCCTTATTGACTTATTGATCATCTTATTTTTTACATGCTAAATGTTTCTGAAATTCTGGTAATTTTTTCTAAATTAGTGTTTTGTTAATCTAGTATCTAGATTAACATTTATTTATTACTGCTACTAATAGCAGTAATAAATTTATTACTAGCAGTAACAAATAAATGTTAATCTAGATACTAGATTAACACTTAAATTACTAGCAGTAATAAATAAGATCATATTAAACAGAATTTTTTGATTTGTATTGTTTTTATCTCAGAAGTTTAAAATGTTCCTGATTGTCGGCTCTTGCTCCAGGGTTTCCTTCCTGAGGGGAAGTTCTCTCGGATCCTGACGGAACCGGTCAACCGGGACCCGGGTTCGCGTCGCCGCGGACGACGGCCGCGCAGCGAGATGCCGAAGCCGCTCCTGTCCGTGTCAGACTCTGCCTCCACGGGCCTCGGCCCGCCGCTCTACATGAACGGCGGCCTGATCGGCAGCATGGACTCCATCGTGACCCTGCAAAACCTCCGCGGCGCCATCCCCGGGATCCCCATCATGGCGGCCGGATTCCCACACGGATTCCCCGCGGGGAGCGGCGGGTCGGCGGCGGACGACGCCAAGAACGGGCTGAGCATGCTGCCCATGATGTTGCACGGCATCCCGCACCCGCACGGCGCCGCCGCCATCCCGCAGCACGCCCTGTTCAGCGTCGGCACCATGATGGCGCACGCGCCGCCGCACTCCACCGCCTCCGCTTCTGCATCCACCGTCACCACGACGACCGCCGCGTCGGAGGCAGCCAGCCCGTCATCGACGACCGCCGCAGCTGATCGAGAGAGCGGCGCCGACAAGGAGAGGCCAGCAGAGGGCGCCAAGCGGCCGGCGGAGGCGGCAGCGGCCGTCATCACCTCCACCAGCAGAGTGCATCACACCTTCAACCCCTTCCTGATCCCCGGCGTGTCGCACGGCCTGCTGTACCCGCACATGTTCCTCCCCCACGGCGGCATCATGGCGCTGCCCGCCGTGACGCCGGGCGGCGCCGACGGCGCGCCGGGAAGCCCCAAAAGAAGGAGGAAACGGGCGAGGGAGGAGGAGGAGGAGAGAGAGAGGGGGAAATCGGGAGACGCGGAGGAGAGAGAAAGTACAGTTACCGTCACCGCGTCCTCGTCCGCCTCGCCGCCGAGCGAGGAGAACCAGGCCGGCCGGGCGGAACCGGACTCCATCAGCCACGGAGAAAAAGCTGCGGCGCTGGAGGAGAAGGAGGACGGGTCGGAGGAGACGGGGGACGAGGTGGACAGACGGGACGGCGAGGCGGCGTAGGACATTGTCTCCCTGCGTCTCACTGCAAAAACACAAAATGTCCACAAAATATCGCCAAATGTTTCTGTCCAGTTTCTACCGAAAGTGTCTAATCGCACTTAAAATGAAACCAAACTAACTGATGGAAACTTTTCAGGAAGAAATAAGAGCTTGTGTTACGTCAGGGGTGACCAAACGTTTTGGACTTGAGGACCAAAAGAAAACTTTTACAGTGTAATTAAGGACGCACCGATCCGGTTTTTACCAAGACCGATATCTGAGGATCAATCGATCAGAGGCAGAAAAAAGCTGAATTGACTTGAATAGTTTCTTTTTTTAAAACAGACATAAATGTAGTGAATTACAAATTAATGTGAAATATATAAATAAATATCTTCACCCGTTTGGAATAGAACAGAATAATGTAAAATAAATAATAAAGAAACTGAAACTATTTAAAAATGAACTTCAGAAACCTTCAAATGGATCAGAAAGTGCAGTTAGGAATTTTAAATATCATGTAAAATAAACGATAAAGCACAGAATTAGACTGATTCGATCCGATTATCGATACCTGATCAAGATTATTTTCAATATCGGGGCCGATACAGATATTAATATCGGATCGGTTCAGCTCTAAACATGTGAAACAAATGAAAGTCAGATTTCCTTTTTTATTTTAACTAATTGCAGAGCCAAAACCTGATTATAGTTTTGAAGATTTTTCTTATTAAAATAAATAATCAATGTTTATTGAAGATATACTAATAATTTTGCCAGTTCAGGTTTGGAGCTGGATAGATTTCATCTGCGCAAAAAAAAAAGTATTTTAACAAGATTTCAATTGTAGATTTCTGTTATCATTGAATTGCAGTCTGGGGCCACAAAACGTCAGTCCAGGAGCCGTAAATGGCCCCTGAGCCACACTTTGAACACCAATGTTTAAGTTATTAATACAATGAAAAAGTTCCAGTTCAACTTCAACATTTTATCAATATTTATGAATCATTTACTTAAAACAAGCTCCTACATTATGCTGAAAAGTTACTTGTAAGTTAGCTTTGTTTTATTTTAAGTGTAATAAAATATTTCCACAATAAACTAGACTAAAATATTTGGTAAGGTTTTGTGTTTTTGCAGTGTAGTAAGTTGCTCTCTTCTCCGCTGAGCAGCTGTGTAAAGTTTGTGCCGAGTCTGTAAGTCAACGTCCATGTAAAGACTTTTATTATGATGATGATGATGATTATATTCAACTTGTTTATATACCAGGACCCCCTCCCTCCCCCACCCACCCTATCCACTCCACTGTAAAAAAAGAAAAGAAAACACGAGTAGAGTTAAATAATCTCCGTATTCCTCCCCGTCATCCCGCATCCAGACTGAAAACAGGAGGGAGAACCGAGGGAAGGGAGCGATCCAAAATGGTTCCTCTGCACTGTAAAAACATCACACCAAAACTATTTTTTTTATCTGGTTTCTTCTGAAAATATATTCATACGTTTGAATTAAGACAAAACTAACTTAGAAGTAACTTTAGCATTTTTTAGGTCAATAATTCCTCAATATTGATGTAAAAGTACTGAAATAATCTGCTCATATTATGAGTTAGAATGTCGTTTCACCTGTAACTCCTATTTTTTTTTACCAATATTTAGGAATTATTTACTTAAAACAGGGTGCTCAAAGTGTGGGCCGGGGGCCGTTTGTGGTCCATGAAATGATTGACGACCCCAAAAATTTGAACATTTTCTATTTTTCGTTTTAATGACTTAAAGATTTCATAGAAATTTTACTATAAAATTTTAAGAAAAGACAAATTTCTGCAGTTTTAAATGAATTAATTTGTGGAACGCTAATAATTTAAAGTTCCCATTTTTGGCAAAACGTTTGGACATTACTGGTTTGTTATATCTTGCTGAAAAGTTACAGATAAGTTAGTTTGTCTTAATCAAGTGCACAAACATATTTGCACTAGAAACTAGACCAAAAATGATTGATTTTGTTTGTTTTTGCAGTGTAAAACATGTGCAATACTTAAAAAGAAAACTGCCATCCGAATTAATCTGAAATAAAATCCCACGCAGATTTGACCGACGCCAAACTATAAAACGCTGCAGAAAAATGTATTCTAAAGTTCCTGCATTCAAAATTCTTAATTTAAAAAATAATTTAAAAGTGCAGCCAAAGCTAATTAAAACCGAGTTTTCTTATTGTTTTTTTTTTTGTTGTTTTTTTTAGATATTACATACATTGTGGCAAAACACTAAAATACAGGAGAGAATTAGTGCCACTTGGAAAAAAATATTTTGACTCTAATTGTCTGATATTAAAGTCAAAATTCTGGGAAAAAACAAATTTTGTTTTATGGCACTAATCTTCTTCCATACTAAAATGCTGCACCTTTATTTTGATATTTTTTCCACTGCTAAAATGAAAAGCTAAATTAACTCCTGCTCTTTAATTCAAAAGCAAAGAACAATCATGGGATTTGTTTCGGATCAACACAATCACTTTGGGAGATTCCTCCCGTTTAAAAAAGTGGTCCAGTCCAATCAAGAGCTCAGTCCGGCCACCAGGGGGCAGCAGCAGGCAGTGGTAGATGCAAACAGTGGGTAGAAGAGGGTGAGTTTTCCTTGAAATCATTGGGAAAAGTGCAAAAAGACTCAAATTTTGATCTGAAGCTCCAATTTGAGGTTTTGTCCTGATTTTCGAAAAGAGAAAAAGAGAGACTGAACGCCTCGTTGTTTCCTCAGATTGCAGTTCAAATATATAATATTTCATCTGTAAATCTCTCGCTGTACATTGCTGTCTTTTTTTTAAGTGCTCCATGTATCTCTTTCCTGTTTCCGCCAGGAAGCATACCGACTGTACTGTACGTTAAAAGGATGCAAGTCGCTGGTTCTACTCCGATTTTCACGACAGGGTGGAAATGTTTCCGTCGACGGCTTTCCGTATCTCCGGTTTTCATCCACGAAAACGTCTTTTTTTGTTTTTTTTTGCACAGCGTCCTGTGAACCAGTTTTTTTTTTTGTTTTTTTTTTCCGTTGCGGCGCGCGAGCGACTGGGAGAAAGTTTGGATGTGTGCATGCATGCGCACACTTTTTACAGTGTTTCGTCCTGACAGGTCACAAAAAAAACAAACAAAAAGTTCATTGTTGTTGCCTTGTCACAAGTATGTGGCTCCATATTATTTATTATATTTTCTGTTTTTTTTGCCAAACTTTCACCAAATATTATTTTTCCTCAGTTTCATTGTATTTGTCAAAGTAAAATGCCTTATTTCTAGCTAGTATGTTTTTGTTTAGCTGGTCTGTTACATCTCCCCGCCTGGTGGCGTTTTTGTTTTTTTTATTTTTATGATTTTTTTTTTAAAGGAGACCCAACAGAAACAAAACATACCGCAGTTTTTAACTCACTACATCGACTCCTAAAAGGCCAATCAATCGTCCCTCAAAGCACAAACGTTTGCGTATCAGTGCCTCTAAAGTTAAACACTTTCCCTCCTGTGGGCTTCACTTGCACATTTTGTCCTGTTTCCATGGTGACGGGTCACCAAATAAGAGATCGTTAATAATGGTAGTGGAAGGAGCATGTGACTTGTTTCTTCTACGACAGTCATTAGGGCTAATGTAGATTATTTTTATTTTTTTAAAAAAGGAAAAAAGGGGTAAATTTTGGCCAAAAAACTTTTTTGAAAAGTTTAAAATTTGGTACAAAAACTCATAAATTTTGAGATTAATTTCAGAACTTTTCTAGAACATAAACATGTTTGGTTTTTTTTAGGTTAAAATATTTATTGGGAAACACTCAAATTTGAGATTATACTCAAATTTTCTAGAAAACATGGAAATTTTCGAGTTTCAAAAGTGGAAAAATTTTATGTTTTCAAAGTTGAAAAGTTTAAAGTTAAAAAATTTCAGAAAATTTTTGAATGTTTAAAATTGTCTACATTTTTCTACTTTCTAAACTTAAAGTTCCTTGTTTCTAGATTTGTAAAAAATATATTTCTAAAATATTATCTATAATTTTTTTTTTTTTTATCTGAAATTGATAATTTTTTCTAGAAAAATTCTGAGATTAAATCTCCAAAGTTGAGTTCTTTCTAGCAAATGTTTTGACTTTTCAAAAAAGGTTTTGGGTGTAAATGTACTCCTTTTTTTCTGGTTCTAATACACCATTCTAATTTCCATACAAATTGACTTAACTCTTTATTTTTTATTAAATTTTTTTTACAGTGGGGTTGTGTGGTGTAGTTCTGAGCAGTCAGTATCTGACCTGCAGTTGAAAGCGAAACGGAGCAGTATATCCATAAAGTCATTACCGTCTAAAACATCTCAAAAGTAAAACATGATTTATTTCAACTGCCAAACTTGGCATTTATTCCAGATTAACATTTATGCTAATTTAGCGTAAATGTGTGAGCTGCATTTGCCGGAGCCATTTGTTTGTTTTCACTTGTTCCATTTTTATATTTAAACTCTTTTTTCACCAGGAGAAAAGGATAAACGTATCTAAATTGTGTTTAAAAAAACAAATAATATTTTGAAATGTACAGATTTATTGATGCTTTTGTGAAAAAGAAAACTGAAGATAATAGTAAAAATAATGTTTTAAACCATTTTTTAAAATATTAACTGAAATTTACTGTTAAATCAAAATTCTTATCACAAAATTTGTCGCGATAAATGCTAAACGATACGATAAATGGCGACATTTATTCCTAGGGCTGGACAATAAATCGGTATCAATAAGAGTCGTGTCTGAATTCAGGCTCTGCATCTTTTAAAGGACGGATCTGTAGGCCGATCACCTCATCGCGTGGCGACGCGGCCTGTTCAAAGACTCCTCCAAATGCGTCGTCCTCTTCCCCAGATTTGAAGGATGGGTCGGTGTATCCTTCACGGCCCTCCATATCCCATAATTCATTGCGTGTCCAAACTGGGCGTTCAGGCAAAGCATCAATAGCGGTGAAAAGCAGCAAATTATTTTGTTATTGTACACTTTAAATGACACAATGTGATTTTGTACTAAGTTTTAGGCGACAGTGTAAGTGTGTAAGTCTCAGTCAACCTGCTCTGATGTTTTCAGACATGTCTGCTGCCGCTGCGTTAGCATCCAGCTCCCCTCGCCAGCGGCCAGCTGGCCGGTCGTCCTCTATTCACGGTCTGTGAAGAACCCGTCCGACGTAGACCGGGTCCTTTTATTTAGGAATTCAGACAGACGTATCATGTGATAAACACATGATCAATATCAATAGATAGAATATTCAATAATTCCGATCCAGAACTGCAAAGCATTCTGGGAGATGTAGGGAGAGGAAAGGCTTTAGCTGCTCAAACTCAAATTGCTAGGTTGGTGGAATCAACTAACTCACTCACCCTTTGGTTACCTAGCAACTCACTCACTCTTTGGTTACCTAGCAACTCACTCACTCTTTGGTTACCTAGCGACAACATGTTGAGTAACCGGCGCTGCAGCAGTTTAAGGTTTGGCTTCTTAACTGCTTAAAAATAAAACAAACAGCAGAGTAGAGTGAAAACTGTGGATAAAACAAACTGTCACACTGCCAGTTCAGCAGTATTTCAGATATTTAAAACAAACAAAAAACTGATCAGTAATGATCAATGTTGACTGATACGAACGCTTATATTGTGATACGTTTATTGTCCTGGCATACCTACTCTTAACTCTTTAATCTAGGATCATTTGCTGACATGTTTCCAGAAGAACTCTGAACGGTGTCTTCAGTCAGAGGCTTCTTCAAATTCGCTGTAACACAGACTGCTACAGGAAATCTTTGTAGATAGCCGTGGCCGTCTATAATAACTTTGAAGAATTTGTGTGAGTTACAGCAGCATTTAGTTTCCATTTAGGATAAGTAAAGTATTTTTCAAATTGAATTTGCTGCGGTTAAGATACTGACTGCTCAGAGCTGCACCACATAACCACATTTCAAATCGCACTTTTAGGTTAAATTCAACTCTGAAATTCAGACACCGGCAGGAAAACCGCACAGGAACATGAAGTAGCATCAGTTAAGTCGGTAGTTTGACCCTCACTGCATTCCTTAGCTGCACGATGCCTTCTGTTTTCTTCTCTCATCCAATCTGTTTGTTTTTTTATTTTATTTTTTTAAACAAAGATGAAGCTGCGGCTGCGCATCACTTCGTGTTCTCGTGTGAAGACTTGAAACGGACTCGTGGCGACCACGTGCTTTCTGTCAACAGTGTTTATTTTTTCATGGAAGTCACCTCAACGTGTAAAACTCTGATCAGAGATGATGTATTTATTGTACAGTTCTTGTCTTTACATTGTTGTCTCACGACTGATTGATGGCTGTTTTTGTTACCCTGAAATACAGAAACATTTTGGTTCACATGGAAATTAAACGGATGTGTGTTTCTGTTGCCTGACAGATAATCTGAGTCTGGAAGCTGGAAATGTTCAGCTGGTTTTTCCCCTTTTTGCTCTCAAGACTTGATCGCAATTAGGCACCAAGATGGCAGAAAATAATGAATATACAGAGAGATGCGATGTGCATTAGCATCATGCTAAGAAAATAATAACCCATAAAATTATGAGAATGAACTCACATGAGAATAAAGATAATTTGTTTGATTTCAACTTTGCTATACAAATAAACTTATTACTTTATTCTCATAATTTTACGACTTTTCTCGTTTTATTCTCGTAATTTTAGATTTTATTTTTTCTTATTTTGGCCCTAAACTCCATTGTACAAAGATTATTCAGACCCAGAAGAAAAAAACTGGCTGCGGAATCAACTAAAATATGATTTTAAATTCATGAGAAGGAAGGTTGTGCGTTTCCTCATCCATCCTTCAGCTTTCGTTTTGAGTTTGCTTTTTAAATTTTTGCAGTTTTTATTCGTGTTTTGACTTAAAAGGATAAAATCTGGAAAACCTCACATTGAGAACATAGATTTAGTCCAGTTCACCTTTAAAAATTCCTCGTTATTCTTAAATATTCAGATGAAAATTGTGGGCCAGGTTCTTGTTTTCTGCCAGATTCTCAGCAGAGGCCAGAATCTTCTACCAGTTTAGATTTGTTTTATTTTTACCGTGTAAATTGTATCTTTAAAACATCAAATCTGAAAGTTTTATCAATTTATTGTGCCTGTTTTATTCCTTCCAGAGGTCGACCGTAAGTTCTGGCTCTCAGATCCATGAACCCTCAGTCAGTTTGGTGTCTGAATAAACTCACCGCTCAGTCAGGTTGGCGTTGCTGAACAAAGTGCAATGTAAAGGTCAAAGGTCACAGGAAGCATCTGATCCTGACGATGCAAACCCATCCTAGCTAGAAAACGTAAACACCTGGACTTCATGGGGGTTTTATCTCATTTGGTTACTTTTGTTTCTTATTGTTCTCTATAGCGCTCTATATTCCCATGTGGACCAATCTGACAAGTCAAAACATGGTATGTGTGATCTTTTATCGTGCAATAAAAGATGACTTTCAAGTTCTCCTCGTCTGTCGTAGATCATTTAATGTATGTTTAAGGTTTGGTGAATATTTAACCTTCAGCTGGGTTTCTGTGTCTCAGATCTGCGATGGCGTTTTACAGCTACTGTAGACAGAAAAACTGAAAATGAGAACATTTACGCCAAAAAGCTCAGGAATTTACAGACTAAAAAATAAGGTGGAAATTTCTGAGCTTTGAAAGTTGAAAATTTGGGAGAAACTGTTGGGAAGTTTCAAAAGAAATATGACATTAATCTAAAAAAATTTCCAGAAAAACTCCAAAAGTTGAACATTTTGAGATTAATTTGAGAAAATTCCTAGAAAAACGTTTTAATTTGTTGAGCTACAAAAATGGGAAATTTGCAAGAACATTTTTTTTTTTAAATTAATCTCAGCAAAAAGTGTAGAAAAAACTTGTTTTACATACATTTCCTGTAGAATTTCTAAAAATGTCCCAAGTTTCTATGCAGACACTTTTGACTTGGAGTTTTTTCTGGACGATTTATAAGATTAATCTCAAAATTTCACATTTTTTATTCTTTTTTTTTTTTTTTTTTGTAGAAATGTCCTTGTTTTTATCTACAATGACGTACATCTAACAATACTTTTATACTATTATTCTGTGATATGAAAATAACTTATATGCATGTTTTTCTCCAGCAGTTATCAGGCATAGAAAATAATCAGAAACTCGTTGCCGGGCAACAGCACCACCAACTGCGCCCCCTGTTGGGCAACAATGAAATGACTGAGAAAGAAATCACACCATCCAAAAGTTTAAAACAATAGCAGCTTGTTTTAATCTTGTCAGATTATTTCGTGGTGATCAGAAAATAAAACAAAAGCAAAAATCTTACATGTTCAAGGAAAAATGCACGAGAGGAAATGTTATAAAATGTGCAGATTTTCTGAAATTAATCAAATTGTCTGAAATTTGGCAAATTTTTAATGTTTTTTTTTTTTTAAAGCTTTTGCACATCTGAACCCGGAATAATCTGTGATAACATAAAAATACACATTTACAGAGCAACACATTCATGTGGAAAAACTTCCCATTTCGTCTCTTAAAAAAAGTGATAAATATTCATTTGGTGGGAAAAAAGAAGGGATTTTATTCGCTCTGGAGAAAACAGGAAGAGAACTCACATGTTGTCATGCAAGCTTTACTTGTGCAATATCAGATAAATCCTCCTGGATCAAAATATTACATCATGTATAAAGCTCAATTATATTACATACAAACTGACAAACGAATAAACTCCGAGATAGTTTGGACTAAACATGCAGCGTTTATTATTTCTGGTCCATTAAGATGCACCAGAAAAACTCCTTTCTTTCATCTTTGGCCAAACTTAGAGGAAATAAACCAGAACTACAAATTAAAACCTTTGAAGATAACCCAGCTGGAGTTCTGCAGATACTTTACTGGCTTACTGGTGGATTTGTGGGAAATAATGCAGCAGGAAATATTTTTGGTCAATTTTAGCCTCATAAAAATTATCCAATTTAAAATTTTCAACGAACAAAAAAAGAGACTATTTGCACTTTTGCCCATTTTTTCTCCAATATATTCAAAATTTACAGGTTTAAAGTTGGATAAAAACATCTGAGAAACCTCCTGTAGTTTAAGTTTCATTCCTGAAACATCCAACATGGCTGCCATGGGGGGAAACATTACTCCTCAGTAAATCCTGTTAAATTCATGACAGTAATCTCTGTTATTCCCAGATCCGCGTTCCAGTTTTCCGACTGCTTTGAACGCATCATTTCTCAGGCTGAATCTGATCTCCAATCTGGCTTGACTGATAAATAAAAGGCGCTAACTTTGATTTTTTTTTCTTGTTTTTTAATCTTATTTTCAGTCTTATTTATGTCTTCAAATAAGACTGAAAATAAGGTTGAAATCTGAACTTTGACTAGGCCATTTTAGGACCCAAAGTAATAATCATAACCTGAGATTAGCGACAATTTTCCCCAAATCAAGTGGATAATATTTCACTTAAACGCTTTTATCCAAACATTTATTTTTTATGTAATTGAATTCAGTTTGGATTTTTTTGTAGTTTTTTAGTTGAATGATGTTTGCAATAAATTTGATGGAATTTGATGAGTTGAATTAAAAAGCGAATCAGAGGTAAATCCAGATCAGTACAGCTCCTACTTTGATTTAATGTTTGGAAAACACATTTTATTCTCACATCCTGGGGATAAACTGAGCAGTCGGTTCCGGCTGTCCTGTGTGGTTCTGGTTCTGGTTCTGGTTCTGGTTCGGCGGGCCAACATGGCGCTGGATCCGGTTCAGCCACTGATGGTGTCTGTTGTTGCGTTAGCCGAGAGGCTGGCGAGGAATCGCAGTCGTTTTCTCTCCCTCTTTCTGCCAAGTCCTCCTTTTTTATTCTGTCTTTTCTCTGGCAAACAGCAGAGGAGAAAAATGGGACATGAAAACCATGAAGGTCAAATATTTCTGTCTTTTCTCTCTGCGGTTCCCATCGTTTCACCTCTGGTGAACCGCGTTTGATCTGTCGTTAGCATCGTTAGCATCAGAGACAGACAGACAGACAGACATCAGAAATCCACCTGTTTATAGTTGAGCCATAATAAATGAAACATGATTTCTATAATAGCATTTGTCAAAATGTAATATTTGTTTCTGGTTTCTTAATTGCTGGCTGTAAAACATTTTTATGACTTTATTTTTGTGTTTTTATGATGTAAAGCATTTTGAGCTGCCTTGTTGCTTAAATATGCTCTACAAATAAACTTAATTGACTGATTTATATTAGCGGTGTCTTAAAAGTTATGAAGTTCTCTATATTTCAGAACATTTTACGATCCTTTTCTATAATTTGGGGCGGTCTAATGTGTGACCTGGGATCCATTTATAGCCCAGGAAATGATTTTGTGCGGCTTTTGACCTTAGGGGGCGGGGAGTAAATTTAAAACTTTTGCATTTTTAATTTGATAGTTTTTTGCTAGCCAGTAGTTTAAATTACCCAGTTTGAACACTGATGGTTTAAATTATTCTGAATTGAACTTGAATTGCTCCCATTAAAAGAGAAAACATGACAAAAAGATCTATAGACCTGTTGCAGCGTAACGTCATGGAGCCCCATCTCCCTGCTGGAGGGCAAAAAGCTGCTACTTTTTGCTAGCATTAGCTATCAAGTTGTCAATATAATGTCCTAAATCTAAAATGCATGTGATATAAAAACGGGAAGCAGTCTCTAGATGTCATCACTATGACATCTAGCTAACACGTCAGGAAAAAGTTTTAATAATGAAAAAAATTGTGAGAGAGAGGGAAGTATGTCAGTTATGCTAGCTTGACTATGACAACCTTAGCATGTAGATGTGATGTGATGTTTCGGTTCAGCTAAAAAATAAAAGACAGCTGACCCACACACCAACTCTGATAGATCAGCAGGAGAGCAGCTAATCTACCACCACTGTTAGCTTAGCTAATAGCCGTGGTAGCTAATCTACTACCGCTATTAGTTTAGCTAATAGCCAAGGTAGCTAATCTACC
The DNA here is from genome assembly GCA_010277075.1 of Poeciliopsis retropinna. Taxonomy (NCBI): domain Eukaryota; kingdom Metazoa; phylum Chordata; class Actinopteri; order Cyprinodontiformes; family Poeciliidae; genus Poeciliopsis; species Poeciliopsis retropinna. The sequence continues at coordinate 1,050,024 of VMRM01000004.1, read as the reverse complement.
ACTGCTGTTAGTTTAGCTAGTAGTAGTAGTATCTAATCTACCACCACTGTGTTACTTATCTAATAGTAGCGGCAGCTAATTTACCACTGCTGCTAGCTTAGCTAATAGTCGCAGTAGCTAATCTACCACCGCTGTTAGCTTAGCTAATAGCTGCGGTCGCTAATCTATCACAGCAATCATTTAACAATAATATCAAAATAAACAGTGTGAGACATGTTTGCATGGTTTTTGGTGTTGAATCCTGAAACATAAAGTAGCGTTGTAATCAGTTGCTATGGCAACGAGTCTGTGTGTAGCGTAGTCGACAGACGGCGAGTGGTTTTGAATTGTTCTTCAACAGATTTTCTGCTTTATTTTTCCCTTTGCTGTGGCACAAAGCATTAACTCATGATGCCAACGTCTCCGTTTAGTTCACGGATGGTTCCACCGCGGCTGTGGATGGGAAGTAAAGAATCGTCTTTTCACCTTCCAGCGTTGGGGCAAAATCCCGGATCTAAGCAATAACATGTAAGAGGAGTCCATAACAAGAGGAGTTTATTTTAATGAGTCTTTACATGATCCTGTTTTATAAATAAATAAAATGGTAAATTTGTTTTTCCTCCAGTGACTCTTCAAACGTCGGGAGGAAAAATGTTTTCTGGCTCAGCCGGTGCGTCTCAGGTGTTCTCCGTCCTCATATGGCGGATCAGGCCCGCCACCAGCAGGAGTTTTGGAAACTCATCCATCATTTGAAGAAGAAGAAGAAGAAGAGTCTTCCAGGTTGAGTGTCAGGTAAATATTCTGGGTGATGTATCGCTGCTTTGATGGTCGGCTGCAGAGATCGGATTATACGATGCTTTTACAGCATAGGGACTCCAGATCACACCGCTACATATTTTCAGATTTTTTCACCATAACTCATGTATGAGATCAGGTGTGATGATTCGGGTCCGGCTTGGATGGATAAGCTGCTGCTCTGGCTTCACCTCCTTTGGCTGCAGTTTAAAAGGAATCAGATTTACTGCAGAAGTGAGAACATTTTGAAGGTTTTCTTTTTGTGTGTTTTTTTGAAAATACGATGCGAAGGAAGCAGAAAATGTCAAATCTTTTCCCCTGACCTGATTTTTCTGCTGATAAAGTTTAATTTGTCGCAGATCGATGCTGCTGCTGATGAGGCGTTTATCCGATCAGACGCCGCCATCTGCTCTTCGTTATGATCGCCGAACATGGAGCTTTCATGACTCTTCATGTCTTCTGTCCTCATGTTCTTTGTCGTCGTTTGAGTTTTCAAGAGAATTTGTTTCCATTTAGATTTGTTTTTAAAGTGTAGGTTAAATTATGAATGGGATTTATTTATCTTGCATGCAAAGAGACGCTGCTGAATTTTAAAATACCTCAGTTCTTGTGTTTTTTGGACAACAGACTCGCCTGGCTGGATTTCTGCATCTACAATGTTTTCAGGAGCTACGTTTCCATTTTTTGCAACTGAAGTGTTTCCTTTAAATAAGAAACATTATTAAAGTCACATGTGAACACGTTTGTGAAAATATCCTACTCATCCTACCACCATTTCCTGTCGTCTTTGTTGTTTCTGCCAGTAGTAATATCAGGTTCTTGATCATGTGACGTGTGATGTGAAAAAAGTGTTTCCATTGCAGTTTTGAGAGTTACACAAACTTTGATACAGCCAATAAAACCCCCCACCTCACTCGAAAGCAAAAACTCATAAAAAGAGTCACGCAAAAAAAACGTGTTTTTCCGAAATTGCATTGTTTCCATAAGGAAAATTTATTTTCACAATTCCAATTTGCACAATTTTATGGCCAATGGAAACTACATTGTGTTTTCATTGACCATAAAATTAGAATTATGTTTCAATTTGTGTGAAATTGCACAAATTGGAATCCCGACCACTGGCGCAGTTTTATGGTCAATGAAAATTCAGCCAGTAGAAAAATTGTTTATATCGGAATTTCGGCCAAACTGCATAAAATTTGTGCGCAAATTGGAATTACAGCCAATGCAATTTTATGGTCAGAGGACGTGCAGAAAGTAGGCGTCCAGAATGTTATTCATAATGTAAAGCCAGACTAAAACACTTATTTCCAATGCAGATGTGCACAAAACTTTGTCCATAAATGTCAGAAAATCACAATTTCGCAATTGCAGAAATTAAATAAGAATGAAAATAAGATCAGACATGAACAAGTTTATTCATGCGATAAGTTATTAGAAATCATCCTCCTACCAATTCCTGTTGTCTTCTTTGATTTAAAAAAAATTAGGCAAATAGGAATTGCAGAAATAAATTTACTAAATAGAAAAATGTTGAAAAAAAAAACATTTGACAAAATGTTTTTGCTCTAGGATGAGGTGGCTTTTCAAAAATAGTGCATTACTCACAACTTTATTTTTTGTATCACAGGAGTCACATGATCAACAACGGGATGCTACTACGGAAACGACAAAGACAGGAAGTGGGAGAGGATGATATCGCTGCATTTTTTAAATGACTGATGGCAAACTGATTCACCTGTGACCTTAATTGCATTTCTTTCGTAATGTAAAGACCACGATTGCAAAATTGTGTTTTTTTGACATTAGTGGAACAATGTTGATATTTCTCAACAAAGTTTTGCTCAGATTTGAAACGCAGCTCGCGAGTCCAATTCTCTAATTCGTCTGTTGACCTTTGCACTTCTGGACCTAAACACTTCATACTTCATTTTACTTTCCTTCTGAGACAGAGATGGTTAATATAATTATTTCTGCCCTTTTTTGACATAAATCTGAAGTTTATTTACTAAACAGGTTTTGGGAAACAAAAATGTGTTCAGTGTTTCCAAACCTTCATGACTTCCTACGCAATTAACTCCAATGTAAAAGAGTGAAGTGGTTTAAATCTTTATCAAGCAGTATCAACTGAATTTAAGACAGAATATGAAATGGAAAACATTTCCACTTCACATTCCTGTAAAATCTCTAAAAGATCCTAAAATTTAACCAATCATTTTGTCAAACCTAAAAACCAGGATCAGCAGATCAGAATTGTGTGATAAATTATTTTGTGAAAGTTTTTAACTTTCTACAGTGAAGTCCAACTCAACCCTTAAAATTTAAACCTCCTCAACATGAGAGGAAAACCAGGATATTCCTGAAAACTATGAATCTCTGCAAATGTATAACTATCTGTTGCATCCAACAGATAGTTGCAGAGATCAAGTTCTCTCTCTGTTTTGGGTCTTTTTGGCATCTTAAATACCCGATTATTGGTTTTTACATCAGTCGCATTTAAATTTATTCCAACCCGCAGCAGAAAAAAGAAGTAATCCCAGTTTTACATGCAGCAGTGAAGCAAACACAGTCTTGTTTTTGCAGTTTGATGCATGCTTCAGGAAACCAAACATGCACATCGTAAAGCTCCTCCGCGGCTATCGTAACTGTTTCAGGCAGGAAGTTGGAATACCACCCAGCTGGTGGCGCTCTGACCAAACCTCAAACCAAACTCACAGGCAAACATACAAGGATTTATGGAACTAAATGAGAATGAAAGTGGCTCTGGTTTCTGTTTAGTTCAGCCGAGCTCCATGGATGACCAGAAAAGACAAGATTCTCTGCAGGATCACAAACTGGACGATTAAGGTCCAGTTTTCAGCCTCTTTTCTGGAAATTTTTTGGAGAGTTCTTGAAAATGACACCCCCAAAATGAATTTCATATATCTTAGGAGCTACAAGTATTTGACTGGTTCAAGTGTCAAAATAATGATCCAGAAAATACTAGAGGTCTAAAAATCAACATTTGTATTACTGAGAAAGAACAAATACATGTGGCAAACAGTGAAAAAAAATACAAAATAAAAATAATAAATTCTAATATAATACATTACGTAGTGTGGATTTTCCTTAAAAGCATACAGTGGAAACCTAGAACCCCTAGCAATTCACAATACAGGTTCTGACCAATTACTGGACCAAATTTCATTCCAAAAAATGAAGTAAAGACATTTTAAAAGGGTTAAACCAAACCTACAGGGCAGATTTTCTGCAGCCCATTGGTTGATTTGGGTGATTGACACATCTAACCTGGATTACGACTGACGCTGGAAAGGAAGGACTGAATTTATGTTTTAATTTTTATCTACGAAATTATCTGTTTTTTGTCTTCTTTGGCTGCTGGTTTTGCACATAGCATCATGATTCTGGTATTGTTTAATCTGATTGGTGGTTTGTGTGGGCGGGGCCTTGTTGCACCTGCTGGTGTTTACCAGGTGTGAGTCGTTAGCATCTAATTATGTTTATAAAACATGCTTAGTGTTTGAGCTGGGTGTTGCTGAGGTAGAACATTTATCATTTAGATGAGGTTTTGCCCATTGCATAGGTAAGCTATATTCCTGCATTGGTTTCTGTACAGCATGTGCTTAGATTGATCTTGTTAGCAGAAGATATTATTGCAGGACCCAATATTGGGCCTGTTTTGGAACAACAAACTGGACGATTGTCTTTAAGGTCCAGTTTTCTTGAAACAAGGTTACAGATTTCAATCAACTCTGACTGGTAGCACAAACATTAGTCGCAGTTTCTTTTTCTGTAAAAGTGGTTAAATGCACTAAATGTTACTCCTTAATCCAGATCTCTATGCTCAAGCTACATATTTAATTAGAAATCTAAATATTTTGTCCCAATCAGAATATTTAGCTCGCCAATCCTAACTTGCAAATTCACTGGCTGTTAACAGCAAGAGGAAAACTTAGTTTGTAAACTAAGTTTACAAACTAACTAACTAACTACTAACTATTTAGTTTGCTAATTAGTTTGTGAAGTTTAATATATAAACAAATCAACAACATAAGCTTGTTGTTTTTTGCTTTGACAGATTAAATAACCCAAATTATTGTAGTTAAATTTTGACTTTAAAAACAGGAGATTTTTTTCCGACCTTTAACCTTTACATGATCTTGATCAAATCAGTCAAACACTTTAAAACTCACACAAAGAGATAAAAATCGTATTTCACTGCAATTTGTTGGAATCATTGAGCCTAGATGCCATCATAACCCAAACTGACCTTTTTAAATACAGCTAGTATCCAAGCAAGACCGGATAACGACCAGAACTCCGTAAACAGGGATGAAAAGTTTCAGGATTTTCCAAAAATCCTGGTGTTATCCTCTCAATCCGTTAGACTCTTTGGAAAACAGTCGTAGTCAGAACCACATGTTGCGGTGGAAGAAAGAAAAGTACTGTACATGGGCATAACGGGTAATAAATCAGCATGAAGCTTTAAACGGTATGGAGCCATGCGGGCGAGCGCAGGAACTGGGAACAGGGGAGCCGAGCGCCGGGTCACGCAGACCAGAACACGCATCATCACTAATATGTGCAGGACTAAATACAGGTTGGTCCGTTTTGGTTGTTTGTTTGATTGTAAACCTTAAAACAAACATGCTAAAGGCTTTTTTATGCGATGCTAACAATGGCCTCCCCCCTGAAGCAAAAACACAAAAACCACAGCCGAGCCGATTTCCAGCTGCCAGCTCCAACGTCGAACCCAAGCCGCCGCAAAAGGATCTGCGTTTGAAGTGCAGAATGAGCTGCAGGCCAGACATTATCAAATAACAAGCGGGGGTCGTGATTTGCCCCCGTTAGCGCTATGAAACGTAGCTCTGCTTTAATTTCACCTCTTTTACTGTGCGGTTTCCAGGTTGGCACTGAGATCCGCCAGACCTGCGGTTTGGTGGCACCGAGACAAAAACTGCGGCACAAGTTCAGATTTTCATTAAGAACCTGCACAATTACTGCATGAACTCATTATTACCTTTAAAAAATTAAGATTTTATCTCCTCAGAACAGAAATACAGCAAAAATATTTTAAAAAATAACACTTTTACAGTATATTTTTGTGGATCAATTTACACGGCAAGAAAATTTACCTTCAATTTGGGCATTTTCTTTTTCAATCGAGCAAATATACAAATATGTTTAGTTATATAATTACTCTTATCTCAATTATTCATTTAAAAATAAATCTACAATAAATCTTTTATGTAGTTCTAACATTGCATAAAAAGGTTAAATTAAAAACCTGTGGCATAAACTTTTTTATCCGATTAATCATCAGATTAACAGATTAATCGCCAGAATAATCGATTAATTGATTACTAACATAATCATTAGTTGTGGCTCTCAATGAATGTAATTAACATTTTGAAGCTGATCAGAACCACCACTTCCTGTTTGAATGGGTTGTAACTCTGTGATACACAAGACCCAACATTATCAAGGTTGTAAGGGATGTGAAAATATCTTGGAGAACCGCAGCAACTTGGGGTCACCAAGTATCCATAACAAGCATTATTCACTATATATAAAATAACTGGTTGTTTATGAAGCATGACAGGGAAAGGCTTTTTTCTCCTCACATCCTAAATGCCAACATTTAGGATGCTAAATTCTTCTGGGACCCAAACTGGAACCATATGCTAAAACTTTTCTGCAAAAAACAGCCCAAGTAAACATGTAGGAAAGAAAATCATGCCTGCTGTTAGATACGGAGGGGGATCTGTGATGCTGTGGGCTGAATTATATTCCTTTAGATCAAAGGTTCAAGAATTTGACAAAAGGCTAGATTTTAAATAAATATGGCAGCATCAATGGATCTGCCAAACTTTGTCCTTGATACGTAATCCCAAAGAAAACTGAAGAGAAGAGACTTCGTCTGAAACGATTAATCGTGATCAATCAATCACTGAAACAATTGTCAATGAATCATCTTCAAACAGAGTATTTTAAAGAAAGACAAATTACTGAGAACAACGTATTAAGAGCAACAATTAAGCGAAAATTGTACAAGTATGAATACATTTTGCATTTAAGATAAAAAACATTATTTGTCTGTAAAACATTTTTGCCCTGAACTCGTCAGTTTTAGCTTTGCCTGCTTCATCTTCTGTAAGATACTCATATTAATTACCCTTTTCTGCCCAATTGTTAATTGGTTAATCCAAAAGATATTCAACAGTTTGGCCCTTTGTTCATGTTAATCTGAATTTTTCACATGTTGATATTAGAGATTAATGCATCAATAAGATGTTATATGAATAATTTGTTCATCTGCATCCTTTAATTTATTTGTAATGTATCAAATAATCATAAGTGGTTAAATAAAAAATAAGCAGAAAACAGAACAAATTCTTATGCGATCAATTGAATAATCGACTAATCATCAGAATAATTGAGAGAATAATGAATTACTAAAACAATCGTTAGCTGCAGATGTACAGGAGGCTCGTCAGAAAATGTGTAAAATACTGAAAAAAATCCCACCTTTTGATTCCACATCTGTGCAAACTTGAATTTCTTAGATCTTGGCATATTTGCACCAAACCAGAAGCAATTCGCTGCTGAAGCTAACAGCAGAGCAACAAAGCAGAGATTACGGCTCTTTACGGGTTAACGACAAACTGCAGCTTCGTTCTGATCAAAATCAGCAAGCAGCTGTGGTCTATAACAACTGTCCAACCTCTTGATGAGTGGATGAAAATGTTATAAAAGTAAATTCAAACGAATAGATTCCAACTGAATCGGTCACGCAAGCAGAAAACCTCCATCCAAGCGAAAATGTTTGGAATTTGCTGAAACAGATTTTTCTCATCTTTGCCCACATTGTCTCCAAAAAGAAAAAGGAAGAAGAAAAACCGACTTTCTCTGCTTAGACATGCCTCTAAATTACTTCAGGGATGTTCATGGAGTGAAAGTGAGGGCAGAAAAACCAACTTGTTGTGTAATCAGTACCTGTTGTCCGGGGTTTTACAGCGCCTGAGGGTCTGTCTGTGAACATGATGCGTGTCTATGTTGGGTTTAAATCCTGATCCTGAGCTTCTGAATGAGGGACACCGAGGTCTGCCCTTTAAAGTCGCAGAGAGCCTCTAATCTTCAGTAACTCCGTTTCAATCTACGAGGATTTGTCTGGATGTACTGTAAGTTGGCTGTCGGCGCCGTAATCTTGTATGAAATGTCAGAGTCACAAACAAAAAGCAAAACGAATAACAAAAGTGGCATCTGTAATACCGAGCGAAACTCAAAAAAGGGCCAGCAGAAGCACAGGAGATTTTATCCAAAGCAGAGTTTGGATTTACTCTGCCCACTTCTGCTTTATACGTTTGAATTAAGTCGAGGATATTTCAGGTTGTTTGAGGCGCCTGGATTACCGCACATGCTGTACATTTGGTCTCGGTTACAGATGACTGGATTTGGAAATTGCCACCAAGCCACTGATGGACCGACGACCTTTGTTCACGTTGTTGACAACAGTTGGGTTTCACTGGGAATTTTATTCCCAACTGTTTCACACGGTTATTCGTCTCCAACTCCCACGCCACTATATTTAAACATGCTGATTTCACACCAGCCCTGCTTAATCCGCTTTAATCCAACTCCAGTTTGTTCGCCTAGAGACTAAAGTTTGAGGTATGAATCCGTCACCAAATCAAAGAAAGCAAACTTTGGTCCACCTTCAAACTTCTGTCTCAGTTTGTTTGAAGTGAATTCTGGTGCGGTTCAAATTCATATTTCAACACCAAACGGACCAAAAGCACGAAGCGGACTCCAGTGCAGGGCATTCTGGGTAAACACAAACAACCGCATTAGTCTAGTGACAGAGTTGTGTAGTAACTTGTTGCATTACTGAATTACTAAACAGAAACAGTTTGGTTCAAATAGTTAGTATTTTACACTAAGTTAGAGTGTGGTTACAATATCTGATGTCATATTGTGTCCATTTACATTTCCATAATAATCCCAATATTAGTGATAAAATGTTACTTGTTCTTTGATTTTCTTTATTTTTCCTTTTGTGTCAGGCCAAAATATGGCAAAGTGTAAAACTGCAACAGCGCCTCCTCTGGTCACAATAAATAAGGTGTAACACAGGAACCAAATGCTGCTTACCAGGAGGCCCAAAAACCTAAAGTAATATTGACAGACCACCATGAGAGAGAGAGAGAGGTTTCTCCATTTCAGTAAAACATCTGAAGTTCTGTTGGACGAGTCCCAAATCGCTGTTGAATTAAGATAAAGAACTGTTCCGATGTTCCACAGCAGAATGGAAACCAGATCGACCCTCTGAATGTCCTGGCATTGATTTTCCCATTCATTCAACTCTGACCCTTTGTTACAAACATATGGAGAGTTTAGGATTATAATAGCAATGTTGATTCACACACATTTCCAAACCCCACATAGATACAAAGACATTGTTTTAGTCTCTATGCCATTTACTTTAAAATAAAACAAAACTACAGTTAAATAGAAAAGTCTTCTGGGATGGGAGATTTCTGGTTCAGTTTGTGTTCAATTATTTGCTATTTTCTCAGTCAGGACTGCAGGTTAAAGGGAAGATCTGATATTTTAACTCAGGAATCTCTTGGAGGATCCCAGATGGGATGGAAGTTGTCAAATCACAGAGGGAGGCCTCTTGGTTTGACAGTCTCAACCGTAACTGAGGGACTCGAGTGTTTGTGGTTATAGAAGCCAAAAAAATGGGGTTGAAAAGAAGAAAGTTTGGGTGCTGGCGCGAGTACAATGAATATGTTGTTCTCCACATGGTATTGATCTGATCCGTTTCCCTCGTAGATACATTACACGTCACACATCAAAGTGATCGTTATTTAATCTGGAGGAAAATCAGTCATAGCACATGGCAGCGCCGCCATTTTGCAGAAACAGTCAGTGGGATTCATCGTTTGAAAACTGTCTGCACAGGTAACATTTATATATGGAAATAAATTCAGAACTTCATGCAACAGACAATAAAATGTCTCCTGCTGTGTTATCATCCTCAGATGAAATCTCTTTCTTTTCTCTAAAACAAGAGAGTCTCTTCTGCTTTTTGTCAAAGTTTTACTAACCTGAAATCCTGCGCTGTTGCGTAGTTGAATTTTTTAAAAAGTAAACCGTAACAGAACTCTATTGAAAATTAGAAAACCTTTTTTTTTTTTTTTAGAAAATTTGTGAGATTACTCCAACATTTTTGGCAGAAATGTATTACTTACTGCTACTTTAATTTCGCCTGTTAGCTTTATTAAAAGAAGGACATCTAGTTTTCAGTTTCCTTTGGGCTTGATTGATTAAATATATTTTCAGTAACAAGAACAGGATTTGGGTCACTTTCTATCAAATGCTTGCTATATTTAGCCAAGATTAAGAAACTATAAGAGCTGATTTGGATGCAGCAAACTTAGCTTTTCAGTAGTAGTTGTTTAAACTTGGTTATAAAAAATATGAATACCTTACATTTTCCTGTATTAGAAAATTATGTTGGTAACAATTGTTGCCCTGATTACAAATGGAAAGTCTCCATTTGCATCTATGAGCCAAACTAGTATCACTTTTTGAATTGCAGTTAGTGGCCACACAAAATCAGTCCAAGGACCATAAAAGGCCCCCAGGCCACACTTTGTACACCCCTGCTTTACAGTCTCTCATCTCCTAAAGTTCTGGGAAAATTTATTTATTGATTGATGTATAGTGAACCAAATGAACCAAAACTCCTTTTGCCTTTTTTGTATTTGTTGGCCAGAGCAAAAAATCAAAATCCAGTTTGAAATATCTAGTTTGCAAAATCTCTTTGTAGTTACAGACACATGTTTAATGTTAGTGTGACAGCTTATTAGGTCGTATTTATGTGGATGATAATCTCCCATAGTGAAACAGATTAACTCAGGCTGTGTTTCCCAAAGACAGAGCAACCGTGTGGCTCCCATTTAGGACAATACATTTCCCCTGCTGCAGAACCCAAAGATACTCATGGAGGTTTGTTATAGGAAACACTTGTTTCTCTAATAACAGTGACTCAGCTCTCCAGCAAGTCAATTTTTTATTGGTATTGTGTTTGTGCTGCGATGTGTTCTCTCCCATGTGAAGGAGAAGCGAACCAACATGAGTTATAATACCAAACTGATGTCTCTGGTGGCTTGTTGCCGGGTCATTACTTTTGTTCTCTGGCTAATCAGAAACAGAGCCGGGATTAATTTCTACAAGTTATTCTTCTTAGATGGGGAAAGCAGCACAACAGCAGCTTTACCTCAGCGGATTTATGAACTCACAAATCATGGTGCTTTGAGAGTCCAGGTTCTAAACGGACCCGAATCTGTTACCTCATTCCTATATTAGTGTTTTGCCCTTTACACCAGAGACCCTCCTGGCCTGTGGGGGCGCTGCACCAAGAACCACTGAAGGAAAAGACCCAAAAACCAAAGACACTGAGAGCAACTTCCTTCTTCACAAAAACCAAACAAAAATGGAGTCACGCCAGATTTTAGAGGCTGCAGGATTTCTCTTTTGTTTAATAAAAACATAAATCCTTTGTCCTGCTAGCTCTAGACACGTTAGATTGTTAGGGTTGTATTTACCCAGAATGCCCTGCGCTACAGTGGACTTCCTGCTGTTGGAGTGTAACTGGTCCGCTTGGACCCAAACCACAGGAGGTAAAATAATGTCTGCAATAACCTCATCAAACAAGGCTGAAGAGTTAAATATCCTGTTTTTCAGACTGGCTTAACTTGGTTATTTTGTACGAACCTGGGTCTAATTAGTACTTGTTATGCGTTTGTCTATTTTTCTTTTATCTTGAATGTATTTTTGACATAGAGCCCTGTTAAAAAAGAACTTCAGTCACATATGGGACAGAGTAAAACGTATCATAGCTAGACGTCTAGACATCTAACTAGATGTAAAAAATAAAGTTTAGTTAATGGTTATTTATTGTGACCATTATTATGGAAATATAGATGGACACAATATGACAGTGCCCATTAGATATTGTGACCACACTGTAACTTAGTGTAAAATACTAAATATTTGAACCACTCCAATTGCTACATTATTCATGGATTCTTATGGTCATTTTATAAAGATAAAATGATCATAAATCTAGATTTCAAGAGCCACATCAAGTGTATTTCTTCATCAATATGACGGTACTATATCAATACTATGTACATTTACTCAATTACATTTACTTGACCGACCTTTTCAAAAAGTGCACTTTTTTACTACGCTGTACTTTTTTTTCCTTGAGTAATTGTATTATAAAGTATCTCTACATGGACTTGAATAAGATTTTTGAATGAAAAACAAACATGTTTTAACCAAAACACCTGCAGTTTTTGTTAAAGTTTTATACATTTTATTTTGAAAGAAACTCATTTGGAAAATTTTTCTTATGCCTGATTTTGTTAATGAATTATAATCATTTTTGTCTTTAAAACTTAAAAAAATTTCCACTTAACCTTATAATTTGGTCCATCTGTTGATGTCATTTTTAAATATTAAATGATAATTTGATCAGTTACTTGGTAACTTAGACTTTTTTACTTTTACTTGAGTAAATGTTTGCGTGCTCTACCACCTCTGGAGACGGAAAATTAGAAAACTAAAGCAGTGAAATCTGGGAGATACGTCTTTTATCCCAGATGTGTCCAATCCCAGAGAAATCTTCAGGACCTACAATATGTCAGTGATAATGATAAATACTTTAAATGACACGTCTTATATTGTGGATAAAGTTCAAACACTCAATGCATATCTGAACTTTTAAAGGAATTGCTGTAAAAAAATCAAAAACATGCTGCAGTCTCATCTTCTGCTTTGTGTCTCACAGTTTCTTGTTTTGATTTGATGGGAAAGTCAAAACCAGCTGCCACGTTTAATTTTAATCCGTCTGGGGTTCATAATTAATTAAACCCAGAGTTAAATCCAGAGCCAGGTGCTGTCACTCCAATACTTCTGTAGCTGCTGAAGACACTGAGCGCACATTCTGTTTTTTTCTCCTCCCTTTTTTTTTACAACCTAAACTGGGTTTGACAGCATTTACACAACAAGAGGCTTTCAAAATATTTGCAGTCGGAGCCTCCACCACAGAGAACAAGATCAAAGCAGATCTGGAGTGAGAAACAGCATGCAGACGTCAGACCTGAAAGAAACCTCGGATGGTTTGCTCCTTAATGTAGCAGAACAGGTAGCGAGGTGCAAACTGAGCACGTTTTTGGTGTTTCACGCATTTTTTGGGGGGTTGGGGTGGGTGGGAATGAGGGAATCCCTTTCCCTGCTAGCATTTTGTAGGCTGTTCTGCCATCATGGAACCACAAATGGGAACAGTCTGGACAGATGTTGGTTCCAGATGACGCTCCAGAGAAGAATGCAGCGGTTGAAAAGGAGCGTAATGCTGCTAGCCTGAATGTACACAGATGGATGTGCAGCCTGCGGTTACTCTGCAGGAGAGTACTAACAGCTTAAAAGCTGAATGCAAAAGTCCAGCATGCTGGATGTCAACTTTTTAAACCCTGAATACGTTTGTTTTACTTCAGGGGAGTCCAAAATGCGGCTTGCGGGCCGTTTGCAGCCCTCAGAATTATTCTGGGTGGCCATTATCGCAATTCAAGTTGCGTCCTGAAGAAATTGATTGGAAGTGGGAATATGTTCCAAGAACAATATTTATGTTTGTGGTTCTATGAAAGCTGTGCCATACAGTTACCTAAAAAAATCAATAAAAATGTATCTTATCTTAAGCTTTATTGTTTGCTAATTGCTGCAGGCTAGTCTGAAGGAGTCGAGGGGAAGGGAAGCAACATAAATCCTAACTTCCTTCTTTACGAAATGAAAGCCAAAATGAAGTGATGTCGGATTTTAGTTAGGATGTCACTTTTATCTGTAGCTAAAGACCAGGAGCCATTTCTCCAGCTAGTGCTAGCCTAGTATGTTTGTTTTGGTTGTATTTACCCAGAATGCCTTGTGCTGCATTCTACTTCCTGCTCTTGGTGTATATTTCAACCAAACTGAGACCAAGGTTTTAAGATGAACCAGAGTTTTCTTTCTTCACCCGATTTCACATTCACACCTCTTTAAATGGACCGGACTTTCTAAGACTGGAGTTCGATTAAAGCTAACCAGTAAGGGCTGGTGTGAAAGCAGTCTAAGATTATATGTACACATACATACTTTTGGTGAATTAATATTTAGTTTGGCAAATATAAAATACAGTGGGGGAAAAGGGGCAAGGTTCAACTGCAGAGGGGCAGTAGCCCCCCCCATTGCTCCTGTGTAGATCCGCCTCTGGATGAATGTGGAGTTGAAACCAGTAACGACTTTCTGAATGGCAGGAGTCACAGAGTTCTTAAAGCAGTGTCTAAATAACCATAAAAGTAAAAAAAAAAAAAGATTAAAAATGATAAACTAAATGTTTATTTCCAGGCATTAACTCGACACGATCATCTCTAACAGAAGCCCAAACTGCAGTTGTCTGGTGTTTATTATGAAGAGACGTTAGCTTGAAGAGGTTTTTATGAGTTGGCTTTAAAAAGACAAAGGTTATTAGATTCTTCAGTACTTTTTATTATCTTTATATTCGCCTGTGATGTTCACAGTGCAGCAGTAATAAAGACCAGCTGGACACAAAGGTTTATAGGGAGGGAGCTGCTGTTACATAGAGCATTTGCGTGGCTGGACTACATATCAGCCACTCGATGCTAAAGTTACTAAACTTTATAACTTTGGTTTTATAATACCAGACGACCAAATATGACCTTTAGAAGGTTAGATGAGATCTGCCGTGTTTCGTGTGATGCCAGAAGAGGATATCTGTAACCTCATAGCACTGAGCCGGAGGAGGCTGGAATGTTTTTAAAAGGTCCAATTACCCCCAACTTGGCATTATTAATTGCATGAGTTTATCAAAACACAGATGTCAGCAGTTCACTAAACAAAGATACACAAGCAAGTTGCATGTTTTGCTCATTTTAGCGCAGCTGCCAACACTGTGGGATCTTTCTCGCTCACCTGTGGGACATTTTTTCTTCATCCTGCACCTTTGTGTTTCGTGTTGGGGCGGACAGACCGACGCTTTTTCAGTCGCTTTCCCGCTCTGGCTGCTCTCCCGGACCCGGGTCTGCTTTCCCCATCTGAAACCACAGGTGGCGCCGTCACGGACGCAGACGCTCCACTCGCTCCACTCTCCCAGCGGAGGCAGGGGACAGACCTCTAGACAAAACAAATAATGCAAAAAAGAAAAGACGTGAAAGAAAAAGTGGTAATAATGTATTAAAAAACGCTTGGGAAGAGAGGAGAACACTGAAGAATTTCAGACAAATAAAAAACTATCTACTGCAGTTGCAATTAAAACAAAGCACACTCTTTTCAGTCCTTTAGTTTTATATCTCAGGACATCAATAATGGGCAAATTTCCGCTTTAGCAAAGTTCAGCTAATCTTAGTGTGGAGACGCTTATCGAGGTCACGCACACACATATGCTTGTATACACATTGCATTCTTGTGCTATCACACAGGGGCCTCTATATTTGTTACAGATCGTCTTTTCTCCCATACAGTCGAATACTTTCACACAAAGGCCTTTGTAGAAATAGAAACTTAGGTGACGCAGACCATCGGATGACCACTGGGTGTGTTCTTAGATCATAAGCAACGAAGCTTCCCCTAAATCATTTTTAAATCCTAAAGTGAAAATCTACGACGGGGCATTAGGGCCACTAGGTAAAAAATTTCCACCAAAAAAATTGAAATCTTGAGATTGATCTAAAAAATTTCAAGAAAAAAACTCCCAAAGCTCCAAAAGTGAAAATTTGCAAGAAAAAGCTCAGAAATTTCAAGACTGATCTAGAAAAAACTTGGAAGTTTTTTTTTTTTTTTAGGGCTGTCAACGTTAACGCATTAATTCCTGCAATTAACCTGAAAATGTTAACACATTGATATTACACACTGCATATTAATCAAACTACTATGACCTGAAAGCCTCTTTCCTGCGGAGGATTGCCAAGTTCACAGCTGCGTTGTTTGGACCTAGTGATTAATCACGATTACATTTTTAATTGACAGCACAAATTTTTATTAAAACTTTCCTTTAAATTTGTTTTTTAAAGTCAGAATCATGTAATTAAATCCATTACGTACAGACCCATAATATATTTAGATGAAACAGTTGAAAAAAATGACATTAAATGTGGATAGAAACATAAAAACAAGCTTGGATACATAAATGTTGAAGATTGCTTGTTACAGAGAGCGAATGTGACAGCAAAGATAAAACAAACTGCAACTATAACTCAGCAGTGGTGAATTGGAGTAATGCATAAAGATTTCCCTGGATTTCTGGCAGCAACGGTGCAATTATTTAAGGTATATGAATGCCAGCTGAACATTAGCCGGTTACTCAGGAAGAGGGATGTCATGCAACCTACAAGGCCGTCTACCATGAAAAACTCTGCAGCTTCAGCCAAACGGCGCCCGCGAATCTTTATGATCGTCATCACTGCCGTCAGATTTGAAAGCACAGGCTTTGTTAAGGTGTGTACCAACAGTTGGACGTAAAACCCCAACAGCACCATTAATACCAGATGTTGCTCGACTGCCAGAAAAAACCGTAGCTGCAGATGTTGCAGGTGGACGGCGGAGGAGAAACGAAAAGCACCAAATGATGACCGAGTTCAGTCATATGTCTCACTTACTGAGAAGGGAGGGATGAAGCCCCAAACCACTCTGAAGGTTTTTAATGCGTATCGTGTGTTATGTTGAGAGCCTGGCCCCATCCAAACCGATTTACTCAGATAAAAATACAAACGAGTGTTTCCAGGTGACGTTGGGAGGCTAAAAACAAAATTAAAAGCACGTTAAACAGATCCCATTAGGCTGTCATTTAATGGGATTATGAGTCATTAGAACCCGATAACATCAACATAAAACGTGCAGGTGAAGTCACACAGGCTGTTTAAGGTGGAATAAAAACGGCTGAACACTCAGAGTTCTCAGAGAAAGGAGTCTGCTGTTAATTATGCTACCAGCTTTAGTTTCACTGATGTCTCTGTTGGAGAGGAGTATCTTTTTATAGGTGGCTTGGATTGGGTCAGAGCCTGCAGTAATCTGGAACAGGATGCAGACCTCATGCGCTTTTATCTTAGCAATGCAGATACGGGTCTGTCGTTTCTGCAATCCTTATGCAACAATAAGACCGGTTATTTCTGATTTCTTCCTTTTTTTGTTTTTTAGAATTTTGCTAATTTTTTTGTAAAGTGTTGCATATTTGTGTGGTTTTTACCAGGATTTTGCTTGTACGTTTTTACTTTATGACAGTTGTAACCACGTTAACAAGGTATAATGTTTATTTTTACAACTGGGAGCGGCTGATTAAGCTAAAGCTCAAACAATATCAGAACCAAAGCAAGATTAATCACACTAGTGCTGTGATTAATTGTGTTTAATCACAATTAAACACAAGTAATTGTTTAATTGTTTAATTCACCAGTGACTATTCACCAGTGAATAGACAAATAGACACTGGTGACTTTTCACTAGAGATAGTGAATTTAGAGCAAGTGAGTAATCACTAGTGCTAGTTTTACTCACTATATGATTAAACACAATTAATCACTGACATTGGTGATTAATACCACAATTAATTACAGCACCAGTGATTAATCGTGCTATTCATATCATTATTGGACATCACTGCGAATAATAGCACAGTGATGTTATTAATCTTATCTGATCATCACTGGATAGTTTTTTGTGATATATTTAGTGATATTCATATCATTGTTAGACATCTTGATTATTTGTACATGTCTTAGCAAACTAAATCAAAAACAAAAACATATTTGGTTATTGTTCTTCCTAAGGCAACAAGATCCGAATCTTGATATGTTTTTAGAGGAAATTAACCTGGCTTGGAATTCCAAGCCAGGTTATGGATGGAATGGATGTATTTTCTTTGTTGCTTAACAAAGAAAATACATCAGCTATCTGTCAATATCTCCAAATATTGCAGTTTTTTTACTTACCGAGGCAGTCTGTCTGGTGAGCGAAGGTTCCCTCTGGGCAGTGGATCAAACACTTGCCTTTGTGCAGCTTGAAGCCAGGCTTACACTTGGTGCAGAAGTCCCGACTGAAACAAAGCTCGCAGTCCAACGAGCGGCATTCTGGGAGAAAGCAGGGCGCCGGATAAACATCGCACACTGAAAACCTGAGTTTTACCTGCAACCTGCAGCTGAAGAGGCATAGATGGTGGTTGTTTAAAATTAATATTTTAAGTTAGAAGAATTTATATTTTGATTCAACTTACAAGATCTAAGTATCTGATCATATATTTTAATAAACATCACAATCAAATTTTTGAATAGTGCTTAAATAATGAAAGAAGGCAAATTAATATTTGCTTTAATAAAACTGGCAACAATAGATACAATAACTTGCTGCTAAGCACCCTGGGACATATTTCCTAATCCCGCTTTTTTCTTCATTTTTTTAAGTGCCAATTTAAAAACCCTTGTTTACTTTTACAGATATGACAATCTTAATAACATTAACACAACTTACTACTGCAAGTTCATCTTTCACAAACTCACACATTTAAAATTTTCAAGATTTCTATTACTTAAAGTTAGTAGAACAACTAAAATATTCTAGGAAACCCAGACTGTAAGAGTGGTGAAATTTTATAGTTTTTGTTTATGATACATTTTAATTGTAACTCTTTTTTCTTACTTACCTATATTTGTTGTGTTTATTAAAATGCCACATAGCTTGTGCTGCTCTCCACAGCAAAAACTAATTTACAAGATAAATGCAGTAACTTTGCATGAAAACTCATGCTGACATATTGAAGGTACGTTAAAGTGAAACCTGGAGACACAGGTATGATTCACTCAGTGCAATGGGAAAAATAACTCAAAACTATGCACTCTTTTTTTTTTTTTGCTCTAGTGTCGGCTTTACGATACACGCAGACTCGTTGCCATAGCAACTGACAACAACGCAACTTTGTGCATCAGCATTCAGCACCAAAAAAACAGTCAAACATTACCCCCACATAGAACAGAACATTCAGTCCGTTACAGCTTTGGGTTTTTAGGCTTGATGTGTATTTTGCTTTTATTAATAAGTGATCACTGTGGTAGATTAGACACCACTGATATTAGCCAGGGGTTAGTGTTAACACAGAGGTGGTTGATCAGCTAATTTAAAGACCTGCTTTCCTAATGATCTGTCCAAAACACATCTTATTCCACAGCACATCTATTTAAGTTTGTTAAAGCCAACCATGACTGGTTGGCTTTAACTTCCCTCTCCCTCGCTATTTGTTTTCTTAGTTAAAACTTATTTCTCACTTCGTTATCTAGTCATAGTTTCGACAGTTCATAGCAAAAGTATTTTTATATGACCTTACATTTAGCAGGGAAATGGGGGCACGAACATGCTGTAAGGTATCTATAGTTTAAAATAACATTTAAGAATATCGTGATATAGCAAAAATATATAAGGATATTATATTTTCCTCATATCCCCCAGCCCTGCCCTGAACAGGTTTGGAAAGGTCTGTGGGTGATACAAAACATACTCATTACATTTCAGATAACATTTTAGTTTAATCAGTTCCATCTAATTTGAGCTGTTTTAGGGTCTCTGCCACTTTAAATTCAAATAAGCTGCTGCTGACCACATGCCCCCAACTCAACATTTACACTCGCACTTGAAAATGAATGCAGAGAGATGTGCAATTATACAAAGGTACATCTTTGAAAAGTATTAGTAGAACCAACCAACAAAAATGCAGCAAGTGGTTTCTGGATGGTAAGTCAACTACAAAACACTTGTCTTTTTCTGCAACCATTGTACAGACCAGACGGCGGGAAAAAATGCTGGCCAAAAATGCTGTAACTCAGTTTGGGTTGCTAAGTAACAGACGGAACTCTGCTGGGGTTGCTAGGTAACGGGGAAGCAGGGTTTGTTGGGTTATAACAGGAGTATTTGGTGCATTTAGTGGTTACCTAAAGAAATAAATGCAGATCGGCACATTTTATTTTAAAGTGTTTTCCTTCCAAATATAAAACCTTTTTTTCGTGAGCCCAGTAAACATAAAGTGATAGTAATGCTAAAGTGTTGCACCAACATGGTACTTAGCCACAGTTACTCCTATAATGCTAACTTAAAATCAAATTACATCCTCCCTTTTAAGACCACAATATAGTATTTATGTTTAGATATTCTTCTCTACATTCCAAAGTCTTTTCTGTCCTTTTATGTTTTTTGTTTTAAATAAAATTATTGGAAAAAAAAGGGAGAGCTTAGGGAGAGGAAACAGGACTGCAGTGTAAACAATCTTCAAAATAACAGAATGAATATAAACTGTAGAAATTATAATAGTCAATAGTCGAAAGTTGAAAACAAATGCAAAACTTTATTAAACTGAAACAAATAAGTGAATTACAGCTTTAGAATTTATCTGGAAAATTTTATTTAGGGGAAGCTAAGTGCGCTAAACATTTTCAAAGTCATGTGTAGCGCTAAACAAAAACTTTCCTTCACGAATTATCTTCACCGATGTCCTATCAGTCTTTATTTCACCACTAGGTGGATTTAATCAATCAAGTTTCAATGCATGAAGTTCATTTGTATAGCACATTTCAGCAACAAGGCAGTTCAAAGTGCTTTACATCATAAACATTTAAACTCAAATTTAAAGCTTTCAAAATCTTTTAAAAGGGATTGAAGACTGGATGGAAGATTTAAAAAAGTGGAGCAGTTCGAGAGTACTTTCATAATTTTAAAATTATGAAAGTATTATGCTCAGGGACAACTTAATACCAAACTGAATACCAAAGAAAAACTTTACAATATTAATTGAACTATTGATCAAGACTGTTTCAACAGATTACAAGGAAGTCAGGCTGATTGAAGGTAAAACCCCTCCCAGAAAACTAGTCTTTTCATTATTTTTTTCAGGTCTTATCTTTGCAGTTTCTTTATAACACATTTATACGTACTCATGCAGCGGTTCACGTCCCTCCCTCTCTGTCCAAAGTGTCCAGTTGGACAGGAATGGAGACACGTCCCATGATGAGAGATCCCTTTCCTCTGGAGAAACAGGAAGAGTCGCTCTGGGCAGCGTACGCAGCCGTTGTCCCGCGAACACTCCAGACAACTCTGACAGTCCTCTGATGTCTCTCTGCGAGCTGCAGGAAGCACATTAAGACAGATCCGGATTATTCGCAGGAGATATTAAAACAAAAATAAGACGAGGGCAAGAAAGGAAAGCAGTCGGGGAAGGAAAACTCCATAAATCCTCAAGATGCAGAGGATCTGCATCTTGGCTCTGGGCTCCATGGAAATCCTCGACAGAGCTGTCTGAAATACTAAACTGTAGACATTGAAAAGCTTCCACATGTACTATGCTGGAGGTGAAACTCCTCTGCACCTCGAATTCACTCCATGTACTCTTGAAGGTGACAGTTATGCTTCCTTGAACGTGTCAGAAAATGTTTACTAGCCATATAAAACATGTTCATTACATTTTTTCCACAAAATAATTCTTAGATATTGACATTTTTGTGTGTTTAATGTCCTGGAACTCAGATTCGGTTGCTAGGTAACGGGTGGAATTCTGCTCAGGTTGCTAGGTAGCAGGACTGTTCCTCACCGGGCTTTCTAGGTGAAAGGTCAATGCCTACTGATTTGTGCTGTTACATTCTGAAGGTTTTTTGAAATGTCTCATTTTCCATAAACTAAAAACTATTAACTTATTTCCAAAAGCCAGCTGGGTGGGTTTTTTTTTTTAAGCACTTGGTCGGCTCTTAAAAGCAGAAACCCAAATGAAGGTACAGAAACGTGCAATTTGAGACTTGGATAAAATAAAAATGTGTTGTTTTTCAACACATTTTCTGTTATCGTCCAGTAAACACATCCCATCTTGTTTTCTAAACTTTGTGTTGTTTTACTCCAACAACTGGATGCACAGAATATGAGTCAAACCACTGAGCAGGGATGCCACTTATTATTGGACGTCTGCAGTTCTTGAACACAGGAAAAACTGAAAGTTTTGGTTTATTAGTTTATATTACAGAAGCAATGTACAAAACAACATTAATAAAAGTTGCTTTGCACCAGATTAAGCTCAAGCTAGTTTTCATCTGTGGTTCCTTCGTAGCAGGAAGTGATAAATATTTTTTACAATAAAAAGTTAATAACGCATAAGCAGAGTTCCTGAGTTAGGAGATTGAATTGTTTTTGTTTAGTTGCTAAGTCTGTTCGCCAGGACTCATAAATGTTTTGTTTTTCCAACACATTTTCCCTTTTTTTTTTCAATCAGATGACCACATTGTTTTAACACCAATAGTTAAACACAACTGATGTGTTAAAATTATTTAACACAATAACTGTGTAAATGAACACAATGATGGTGCTAGATAATTTTAACACATTTAATATGTTGAATAATTATTAGCACAGTAAATGTGTCAAATGAACACAAAATGTGTCGGCCTCATTATTAGTTTGTGTCGAAATTGGAGGAGGTCAATAAATAAATCTGGCAATATTTCAAAAAGGTGAGGTTTTGCTTTAGATTAAGGTAATATTTATAAAGAAGGTTTTTCATCTTAAATGCAAAATGTATGTATTTTTGTAGGGTTTTGGCTTAATTACTGCTCTGAGTATGTTTTTCTTTTGTCTTTTTGCATCTCTGTAATCCAGTTAACTATGAATCGATTAGTAAATTATTTTTCAATAATCAGGATTGATATGATTGATCACTCTGCCATAGATCTACGTGTTTTCGAACAGGAAGTGAACTTGTGTGAAGGTGGCTTCCTGTTGCCTCGTCATGGTAAACCTCCAGAGCCTAACCCTAACCCTCCAGCTCGCTGATGAGTCGGGCGAAAGATTTACACTAACACTTTCCACTCAGTCTGACTCAGCTGTTTTATAAACCAATAGCTGCAAAGCTAATTTCACAATTGCTTGTGGTGGTATTTGGCTTTTTAGAAATAGTATTAAAGAACTAAATCGGAGATGGAAACACATTTTCTGGATCAGATTAGCGAACTCATCGCGGTCGCATTGCAGCTTAATGTCTTTGTTTACATCTGTCAGGTTGTAACATCATCTATTTGAGTTGACATTATTGGAAATCTATCTCCTTTTTTGAGAATACTGCCTCTACATGTTGTTTATTACATCATGTGTAATGTAAACATCTGACAAAGTTACACTTTACAAAGCCTGGTTGTTTCATGCCAAACCAGGTAGAAATATTTTTATTTCCCATTCATTTTGTCTCAATTTTTCTGTTTTGATACTGTTGTTTTTTTTTTTGTTGTTGTTTTTTTTTTTTTTTTACAAATTTCTCAATGAATGTCCACTGAAAACACAGAAAATGCTTCATGTCTATAAATTTAAGGACAAATGTTGGTTTAAACAGTGTTTTTTATTGAATAAATTGAGATTCCTGGACTGAAATCACCAGTGATGTTGTCTTAGGTCTATTTACTTTTTGTAAACATACTGTGTGTGCGGTACATCTCACCGAGAGTCCATTCCATTTGGGTCTCTACTGCTTCTAAAGACAGACTAAGCACTTTAAAAATAAACACCCAGCTGGTTATAAGCAATAATTATTTTGTCTGGCTGGTCCAGTAATCTCTGGGTTGTTGAGTCACATTCAACACGTACAGTTACCAAGCAACCCCAGCGTAACTGGAGCATGATTAGTTTTAGTGTTGCATGTGCTGTACAACAGTTGCTGGAAAATACAAGTGTTTTGTTGTTGACTCAAAAGTTTCTATCCTGTGATTCAGCTCTACAGAGGCGCGGTAGAAAGCCCGGTTCAGAGGCGTTAAAGAAGGGAGAGAAGAACTTCAGGACTGGAGAGTTAATTTCCTTCACCAGAATCAGGGTGTAAAATAAAGAGAAATTTTCCAACAAAACAAAAACAACAACAAAAAGTTGAAGCAGAACACATCAGTCAAATGTCCCGACCCAGTTCTCATTTCTTTATATCAGCAGTGGTTTCTCAAAGTCTTTCTCTGGACTTTGAGAGTTTTATAAATGATTTCCTTTATGAACTATTTCACTGCAAAAACACAAAATCTTACAACGTATTTTTGGTCTAATTTCTAGTGCAAATATCTCAGTACATTTGATTTAAGACAAAACTAACAAGTAACTTTTTAGCAAAAAGAAAAAAAAAGATTATATATAATCATTTTTTTAAAAATATGTATGTCAATAATTCCTTAATATTAATGAAAAAATATAGTTCCACTGGCAGATTATTTTACTTACATGGGAAAATGTCTTGTTATAAGTGAAAAAAAATCTGCCAGTGGAAATAGTATTTAAATCAATATGAAGGAATTATAGACCTTCATATATCTTTATCTTGCTAATAAGTTACTTGTAAGTTACTTTTGTCTTAATTAAAGTGCAGTATTGTTTTAGACTTTGTGTTTTTGCAGTGTTCGGGTTTATGTACAAAGCAATTTAGAAGAGAACTAACCATTTTAAGACAAAGAAACTGAAAACAAAATACAGCAAATAAATCCTTGAGGAACTGCATCTTTGTGTGCCGTAAAATTGATCCTCTTGGTTTTATTGCTTAAGAAAATCTAACAGAAGCAATATATTTCTAATAGCGTGCTTGCCACAATATAAGTGAAGATAAAAATTTAGTTTTTTGTTATTTTCTTTTAGTTTTGAATAAGAAGGATGCCAAATGACTGAGAAACAGCAAATTCTCCAAACCATTTGGAAACGACTCAAACGTTTCATGCAGATCTGTAATTACTTTAGGACACTCTGCATTAGTCATCGTGTTTAAATAATCTGGGCTCAAAAAGATGACGGATCTGTTGAAGGAGTTCAGAGTTCAGGGCGGATTTTCCCCCAGAACAACCGCTGAGGTCTCAACCCGGCCGTCTGAAACACCGCTCCACACACATGTGCTACGGATCTGCAGACTTAACGGACTTTCAGAGGAGCTGCAGGTTTAGGTAGCATAAAATCGTGACCTCTGAACTTGGATGGGATTACCCTGGGCTTTTGTTTTTTCTTGAGTGCGTATGTTTTATTTTAACAAGCTCCATGTGTAACAAACTCAGTCAGTGTTTCAGGAAAACAGGAAGGAATTTTAACCTGAAACTGAATTCACTGGAGCGCCACGACCAAATATTTCACAAATTGCAAACAGTTTACTTAATGATAGTTTTGATGGGTTCACCCTCCTCTGTCACGCTGCTAAGAGTGTTAATTTATTTTCAGGTCAGACTGTCTGTGACATCAATCAGCAGTCGTTAGAGTAGAATTCCCACAATGCATCAGGATGCGTGTATTAACAAGAAAAAGGTGCCAGCTGCCTTGCTGTGTTAAAATAATACTCACTGTGTGTGTTTTTAATAGCCTTTGTGCAACTGCAGGCAATTAATGCCAGTTGGGTTAGGAATGCTTCCTTACTGAAAACTATTTTTTAGCCCTTCAGGTGCAGATTTTAAAATCGTGTTTTAGGGATTAATTTAGATGAAAGGCCAGTAAAGACTCACGCTTACATGGAAAAAGCTGATGGGATTAACAAGGGAAAAAAAGGAGCCAGCAACTGCTGATTAAATGCAGCCGATTTAACAATAATTATCAATAAATGTGAGTTTTAGCAGTTTGCTGCTTTTCAGGAGCAAGCATAATGTCAGAGTGGAAAGAAATTAGAAATTCCTGTGGGTGGCATTAAAGGCTTTTACTAAATGAGTTTGATTACCTCAGGAGAACAGCTTAAACTGTTTTCATTAATTTAAAGTTATTTAACCAGGTTATAGTTAATATATACCAATATTTTTCTAAATGTTTTTGCTGTCATTTAGTATAAATATCTGAGTACGCTGAAATAAGACAAAACTAACAACTAATTTTTTGATCAAGATATAGAAAAATAGTCAAAAAGTAGTACTTATTTCAAATGCCACGTTCTTTTTTGTACTTTAAACATGGGAATGTTTCGCTGAAAGTTAAAATAACCTGCCAGATGAACTAGTACTTTTTCATCAATATTAACCATGACTTAAAACACCTGAAAAGCTACTTGTTGGTTTTCTCTTGATTCAAGTTAACTAAGATAACTGTACTCAAAACTTAGACAAAGGATTTGCTGTTGAAGTGGATTTGATCATGTTCTAATTGTTGGTTTGGTTTAATTTTTTCAGTAAAAGTAGAATAAAGCAGATAGTCTACAAAAATACAACGTCCAGTGTTAACGTTTTGAAATTTTAAAATAAAAATGCCTAAAGCGTGTTTCGGTATTTTGACCGCCAAGTGACCCAGTTGTACCTGAATGCAGCATGCACAGCTCCTTCATGGAGTTCGGGTTGACCAGGCGCTACGCTAGCCAGGTAGGCTAATGTACCGTTGACCGGCTGCTACCGGAAGCTCATTATCTTCAGTTTCTGTCATGTTTACGTTCAACTTGACATTGTTTCGGGTGAGTTATGCAGTGACATTCTGGTTCGGTTCGCCTTCTTTCTCCATTGTTGCAGCACAAAGGACTTTAATGTTCCAAAATATCAAATTTATGAATAAGCGGGAATCCTCTGTTTTTGTTTTGATGTCACTTTATAATGTTTCCCTGCAGAACGTAGCATTGCGCATTTAGTTCCGCACGTAAATATTAAAACTGTAAATATTAAATCCTAAATTAATTGCAAATAGCGTATTCCATCATTATATTAGTCAATAATTGTATTGATTTGCTTTCTTTTCAAAGCTTTTTATTCTTATAAATTAACTTTTGGAAGTGAACACACATGTCTGATTGTTTTTATTTGAAAAAGAAAATTGTATTTATGGTGATTCCGTACTTCTGATATCCTTCCGAATAAATCAAACTTTTACATCGACTTTGTTTAAAAGTTCATTTGTTTTATTATACATATTTTTGATCTAATCAACAACTTCAAAAATAATAATTAAAAGACACCCTTTATTTTCAAAATTAATATAAAGTTTAAACTCTTAAACAATTGAATATTTAGGGTCAGAAAATAAAAATAAGCCACCAGGGAATCAATTTTTGCCAAAAAACAAAACAAAATTGAGAATAATTTACAAGAAAAAAATGTCATACATTGTCAAAGAAAGATTTGATTTTTCCTGAATTAACAGCATACACTTACTATTTTAAACCTAAGATATTTAATATTTAATCACTCAAGGAGAAGTAAAAAAGTATTTGGTAAAAAGGTGACTCAAGTACTGGGTAACTCATGAAAACATCAATAATTTAATATTTTAAAAACTGTATCATCTGACAGGCCAAAATATAAAGTAAAATAGAAACTGTTGTATTTTAAGCTCCTAAAGAAAATAATTAACATGAATAATGTCATTACAAAATAAGGTAAAATAAAAGTATTTATAAATATAAAACTTATGAGACTTTAACAAAAAAAAAAACTGTCTAGTGAAATTACTCACAACAAGTATCCAGAAATTGTACTCAAGTAAAAGTAACAGTACTTCATGATAAAATTAATGACATAAAAATAAAAAGTACAGCAGAACAAAAAAACTTGTAAAGGTCAAACCAAAATGTTACTTAAGTAAATGTAATGTTTTACTACCCAACATGATTTCATACATATACATTTATGAAAAATATTTTTTCTTGTAAAGAGCAAAAATTTAGAAAGAAAATAGTGGACAGACATTGTTGCTGTTTCTGACAGCGTACATATACATACACACACACACACACACACACAATTTTCTATGTATACATTTGGCTGGCAGAAACAGCAGTAACGTTGTCCACTGAGAGGTCCAGTTAACCAGTTAATTGATGTTTGGAAACAGTAACATTTTACAGAATCTACCAGAAAAAATATTTTTAAATGTTTTTTAACGTCTTGCAGAGTGGAAGTCAAATCAGCCCACTGGAAACACTTTGTCTACAGTTTCAGTTATTTTTCTCCGTGTTTCCTCCCTGTTCTCCTTTCAAAAACAACCACAGATGCTCGCAATTACCTACAGTAACCATAGCAACAGAGAGCCAGCCCTGATGGACAGAATAATGGGCTCGGCTCCCTCTGACCTCTGCACCACAGCTTTCACACTGAAACACAAAACTCCTGCTGCTTCTGTTGCTCCGTTTCTGTTTTAAGAGGCAAAAAATGAGGAACCAGGTCCAGATGGGCAACTCGAGCAGACGATAAAAAGTAGAAAATGTCAGGCGCAGATGACGGAGAGGGAAACGTAAACCAACGTGTCGTTTGTGAATGCTGCAAAATTTTACCAAGTATTTTTGGTTTAGATTCAAGTGCAAATATGTTACCACACTTAAAATAAAACACATATAGCTTACAAGTGTTTCAGTAAGATATAGGAGCTTATTTAGAGTCTATAATTCCTTAATATTGATTTTAAAAAGAACTCGTTCCACTGGCCGATTATTTCACTTGTAAGAAGGAAAAAATTTTTGTTTTGTTATAAGTGAACTAATCCAGTGGAACTAGTTCTTTTCTATTAATATTTAGAAATTATCAACTTAAACAAACTCCTATATGTTGCTGGAAAGTTGCTTGTAAGATAGTTTTATTTTATTTTACATTTAATAAGATATTTGCACAACAGCAGTTTTGTGTTTTTGCAGTGAATAGATGGATGCAGCTTGCCTTTAGACTCTTCACGTGCCTTCAGCTTTTACTTTTAAAGATCATCAAATTTTACAACAGCTAGCATGACATCATGGAGGTAATTGTGTTTTTATGGAGGCGTTTTAAGGTAGACAGGTTGTGTGATTGGGACAGGATTCTCCTCCATTATTACCAAATTCTTGAGGAAATGCAGGTCGCTGGTGAGCGCCCAGGTCGCCACATACCTGTCTGGCTGCAGCGATTTCAAAAAGCAGAATCATTGGAGTCAAATCTAGACCTTCACAAACGAGTTGGAGAGGCCAGCTGCACATTGAGCCACACCTCAGGTTGAACGTTTTTTGAGGAAAAATAGCATAAATTCAGATTTTTATCCCAAGTTAGCTGTAGATAGACGTGAAGTAACCTTTGGTTTTATGAAAATACAGAATAAACACAAATCAAAGCTTTTTTGGTCGACTTTCAAATGAAAACATCTTATTACGCTTCAAATAAGACAAAACTAGCTTACAAGTTACTTTTCAGCAGGAAATATGAGCTTGTTTTAAGTTAATAGTCCCTTAATATTAATAAAAAGTTCTAGTATCACTGGCAGATTGTTTCATTTATAACATTTTCCTCATTTTACAAGTAAACTAGAACAAGCTCCTATTTCTTGCTGAAAAGTTGCTTGTAAGTTAATCTTGTTTAAAGTGGACTGAGATATTTGAACTCAGCCTGCTGTAATTAATCAATTAATCACATGATAAATTAAAATAAGTTTAATATTTTCCATTGCATAATTCGTTGTTTTTCTCTATTGTCTCTTTTTACTAAACAACTGGATAAAAGTCTGCATTCTGGTGCTTTGGCCTCAACTAAACCTTTTCTAAAGGACAATTATGTTTTTAAACTCTTCATAATGTATTTGATTTGTTGTTTCTGCTGTTTTGTTTATTTTTGGATATTTAAAATGTCTTCCAGTTCCAGTGTTAAATGTTCATTAGAGCTTAAAGTTGACTGATTTTTGATTATGTCTTCTTGCATTACTTGAAAACAACATTATTATCGATTATCACAATGACTTCCGGGACAATTTATCGGCCAGAAACATTTGTTATCGTGACAGATGACAATTTAAACTACAAACTAGACAAACATACTTCAGCCTACCTTATCAAGTAAAGTTGCCTGTTTTCCTTCATGTCCATTTGCCAAATATTACATATTATCCTTCGTAATAACTCATTAATTAGGAAGCCAGGTGGGGTTTTCTGGTCATCTTGGACGTCTACTCACCGCTTCGCTTCTGCGTGACGCCAGACCCCATCCTGATCACCTCACAAAGCAAGGTCATCCCAAAGGCAAAGAGTCGCAGATGCATCTGGGCTACTGGCGAGCGCCCGCTTCAGCGCCAGGCTCCGGACATCTGTGGGGATCCCAGGGACAGCAGGTCGGGAAATTTAGCTCCACAGTGAAAGATGAAGCGGAGCGTTGGTGGGGGCGGAGGAGAGCTGTGAGAAAGCTGAAGGAATGGTGGGATGGATGGAGGTGAAGCTGAGGAGATAATCTTTCGTCCTCCGTTTCTCGGATTTTGATTTAGAGAAGACGGGCGGTCGTAAACGAGCGCAGCACCAGGGAGGCTGAGGGGAGCAAAAGCCTCGTCCAGACTGCCAGCTTGAAGGGAAAACTCAACATTTAACTACCACTGTCAAATTTGGGATAAACGAGCTCCACTTATCCCATCGCCATCTTTAACCCTTTGCAGGGCGAGCACACTCGGACCTTAAGTGGTTCCACATTTGCAGCCCCCTCCTCCTGCCTCTACCTATTGTTGTTCAATCCCACGTTTGTTTTTCATGCTCGCTCTCTGCAGGTTTGCTTTCTGCGGCGATGCTATTAAATGTGAGGATAGAGTAAAGTTAATTTGACCACCCTGAGAGAAAAGCAGCTGGAGAGCAGCAGAGAGGAGAGTTTACGGTTTAATTGAAGCCTGCTGGGTTTTTTCTAAAGAGACTTGTGCTTGTTAGGCTGAGGAGTCAGGTAAGCACAGAAACAAAATCTACCTCCAGATTTACCAACCTCCAGGTACTTTAAACGTAAAGTACATCAGATAAATTAGCCGTGAAAATACATCGAAAACTAGCTGAACTGGCTTTACTTCACTGCAAAAACAGAATCTTACCAAGTATTTCAGTCTATTTCTAATGCAAATGTCATGTCACACTTGAAATAAGACAAAACTAACTCATAAGCAACGTTACAGGAAGATATGAGTCAACAATTCCTTAATATTTATGAAAAAGTACTAGTCCTAAGTCAATACTTCAATCAGTATTGACTCAATAAAGGTAATATATCTTGCTAAAAACTTACTTCTAAGTTAGATTTGTCTTATTAAAGGTGAAATAACATATTTGTATTAGAATCTATAACAAAAACATTCTTGGATTTTGTGTTTTTATAGTGTAGAAATTGGGTTTAAAAAATCAACACCAAAAACAAGCAACTTTACTTCATTACTGTAGGAAGAAACATAAAAAACTTATCACTATATAACTGTTTCATATCAGTCAACATAGACAATTATTGACATCGACATTTGTTTTTGGGTTTAAATATCTTAAATGCTGCCAAACTGGTGGCAGCATTTAAACCTGTTTTATACAGTTTTCACTGAATGTTGCTTTTTATTTTTAAGCAGTTATGAGGCCAAAGTTTTAAACTGCTGCTGTGCAAGTTAGTCAGCAAGCTGTTGCTAGGTAACCAAACGAGGAGTGAGTTGCTAGGTAGCCAAAGAGTGGGAGAGTTAGCTGATTCCACCAACCTAACTTAGCTAGCAGTGAAAGGTTAAGCAGCTAAAGTCTTTGCTTTGTTTAAATCTCCCAGAATGCTGTGCGGTTCTGGATCAGCGTTCAGTGAACAATCTATAATGAATATTCTATCTTTATATCAGATTTATTTTTTATTGATATTGATCACATGTCTATCGCGATATACATTATCGCGATAGACAATAATCTATATCTACGACGAGATTGATTGTCTAACTGTAGTTTTAATATCTTAGTACACTTGAAATAAGACAAAACTAGCTTTTCAGCAAGAAATAGGAGCTTGTTTTAAACTAATAATTCATTCATATTAATAAAAAAAAAAGAATCAGTTCTATTGGTTGATTACATCATGTATTCATAAAATATTTTTCTTGTCTTTTAAGTGAAATATTTTTCACTTTTCTCAACAAAATGTTGAGAAATGTATAAAATGATTAACCAATTCGGTTATAAGTATGTTGCTCCTGAAAACCGTCTTTTATTCAGCTTTAATTAGTTAATTAAACTGAACTCTTTAATTTCTCTGTAAATAGCCAGTCAAGATTTGAATCCCGTAAACGAGAAGCTTAATTCTGACACAGTTCAAGTTTATTTAAGTCTTTCCGTTTTTCCACTAATCCACATAATCTGATAAAATTAAAGCTGAGAGAAGGAGTAACTTGAGTTTATTACAGTTTTGTGTTGCTGATTTTTAATGGTATCCGTAAGCAATCACAATATAGTTTCAGTGCTAAAATGAGATTTTAAACTGTATATAAAATTATTTATTATATTTGAAAGTATAAATGCAATGTTTGTTATTGTTGCAAAAATAAATTAACTGTTTTTGTTAATGTTGTTAATTTAACTTTTTTATTGTTATAGTTTTTCATTTAACTCTATTTTCTACCTAGACTTGACTTCTAGAGGATGAAGTCTCTAAAATTAAATATAGGAAATAAATAAAATATTGATTAATAATAATAATAATAATAATAATAATAATAATAGTTTATTTACCTATTTTAAATTTTTTTATTTATTTCACACATTTACCAATATTTCTTTGTTATCAGTTAA
The DNA here is from genome assembly GCA_010277075.1 of Poeciliopsis retropinna. Classification (NCBI taxonomy): domain Eukaryota; kingdom Metazoa; phylum Chordata; class Actinopteri; order Cyprinodontiformes; family Poeciliidae; genus Poeciliopsis; species Poeciliopsis retropinna. Next base: position 1,017,704 of record VMRM01000004.1, on the reverse strand, counting down.
ATACTGACAACTCTAATAAACAGTTAATGAGAACAGTTCTCTCTGGAGACCGTTCAAAAGAATCGAATCGCTAACAAACGTTACCTCAAAACTCTCAGCAGCAGCAGCAGATATAACTTAACTTCCTCCCGTCCTGGCGGCATTTTCTTTCCAATGATACTTTGGCTTTTCTTTTGGTTTTAGGCCATTTATTCATTATTATTTTAAAACAATCTTTCGGTAGGGAAAGACGTACGCGTCGCTCTTTAAACGGTGCAGTACCGTATGGACCAGTAGGGGGAGCCCACGAACCACTACAGTTTGAAGAAGATTGCCTTAAACTGACAATGTTTTAGGTTTAAATTAAATAAAATTCCTTATTTCTTTTAACCAATCTGATGACAACGCTCCCTTTTAATAACTGTGACAAAACTCACCCACCAAAATAGTATTGTAGTTTTTTGTATCCTTGTCATTTCTGAGAAAAAAAAACTATCCATTTGTCACTGGATAGGAGATTAGCAAACAAAAATAAAACTACCGCATCTATTTTATATAAAAAAGGACAGTATTTTTTTAATTGCAGGTAATAAAACAAAATTAATTACCATAAAATATATAAATCTGCAGGTCATCCCACAAATTCTCATGTAAAAGTGTAAACTGTGTAACAAACATAATAAAAACATGTTATCTACAGGATACTTCACTAAAATGGCACAACACCAATTATATATTGAATAAAATATGTGTAGATTGGCACAATTAGTGATATAGACCTTTGCATTAGGGAATAGATTCAGCAAGTACTTTTACCTTCAATATTTTAAGTATTTTTCAATAGAAATACTTACTTTTACTCCAGTAACTTTTAAAGTAACTTGTACTTAACTAGAGTACATTTTTGTCTTTTTAATTGTACTTCTAACTAGGTAAAAGTACAAATGTGTATGCAAACTTCTTGATATTTCAGTATACGGTAGATTATGACTAAAAACTGCAAAAACTCTGTGGCAAATGTTTTATTTTTCTGTTAAATACAAATAAATGCACCTAAAATAAAGACTTTGTGTCCTGATATATTTTAAGTGCCATTATTTAGGCTTAAACTGAAGATATATTCAGCTTTACCAAAGTTTGATTTATGTTCATTTAATTTACAATAGTTTGTCGTTTGTTCTCTAAAATGAATTTGTTGTTAGTTGTATAATAACTTAATAAAATATGATGTTGAAACGCGAGTCTGAAGAGTGACAAAAACAACTGCGTCACTTGATGATAGTTGTGGCTTTGAGCTTGATTCACTGCTGATGCGTGTTTGGCTTCATGTTTTTTGTTACCATGTTTAATTCCTTAGTTTTCTATGTCAAGGAAACAGTTTTATTACACTACATCTAATCTTTTATAGGTCTTAATTTTTGTAGGAAGGTAAAAAATGTTGAGGTAATTGGAAAAATATTTCAGTGAATCAGAGACAACAGGTTTGCCAAATTTTCCCAGGAAACGTAATTTCTAAAGAATTTATATGTTTCTATAACTAAATGTCAATTGAAGACAGTAAAATATATAAATGTTTACTATTGTTCAGAGATGATTCATGAGATAAAAACTTTGAGTTTACTTCTGCACCCATTTACCTTTGCACGAATTGCTTCGGTGTAAATCTGGTTGTAATCTTGGATGTTTTTGACCTCAACCTTTATTAAGAATTTAATAGTAAACTGTGGTTTGTGGTGAAATTGGAGGCCAAAACAGGCAAATGTGCTGGTGTAGCTGTTGTTCTACTAGAACAACATTAATCCAAAAGCAAGGTAACAACAGCTTCTTCAGCGGAGGTTCTGAGGAGAAGAGTCACCAATTTAACCATGAGAAAAAAATATGGCATCATAGCAATTTTGAAGATTTGTCCGACAAAGAGCAGGTTAGTAACAAACGCAGTGACAGGACTAATAAACCAAGGTTAACCTCAGGAAACTGCAATTAAAAAAACCCATTAAAAAACACACAACAGAAGAGATTGTTCCTACCCTGGATCACACTGTCCCTGTTTTTAACAGTTCAGACAAGATATTTTCCTCTTCACGTCCTACTAACGTCTCAAAACGATACTGAAGTCAACAGTGAAGGAGAAACAACACCATGTTGTCTATACATCATGTGAGAGACAACAGACTGGTGGCTACATTTGTAAGAGATTAGAAAAATCTGGAATTATCCTTTCATCTTTTATCTTTATCTAATCCGAGATGAGGTCATTAGGGTCAGAGTTCAACAGGTAACCCAGACATTCACCTCCCCACTGATGACAACATATTAAAGCCATAGATTTAGAGATCAATTGTGGAAGTTTTTTTAGAAAAGAATTTGGAAATTTCTGAGTTTGGAAAGTTGAAAATTTACTGAAATTTTTAATTTTCTTGAAAAACATTGAAATTTCTGAACTTGAAAAGTAGAAAATCTGCTAGAAAAAAAGTCAAAAATTTTGATAATGAACTCAGAAAATTTCTACAGCAACGTGGAAATTTCTGAGTCCAAAAGGGTGTAAATTTGCTAGTAAAAAATATTTAGAGGTTTTTCTTGAAATTTCTGAGCTTAAAAAGGTAAAACAATCTGCTAGAAGAAAGCCTCAGAATTTGATATTGTGGAAATGTCTTAGCTTGAAACGTAGATAATTTTCTAAAATAAAACTTTGAAACAGAGATTAATTTGTGAAATTTAGGAAAAATTTGGAATTGAGAATTTGCTAGAAAAACAACTCAGAAATGCATACACGTCAAAAGTGGTACAAAACAAACCATTTAAAGTATCTGGGGAAAACAAATCCCAACTACTGTTTTAATAAAAACCTGTTCAGTTTAGTCATCAGCTCAGCCTTAGCGTGGCGTTAGCAGCTAACTGTTAGCAGCTAATGGTTAGCGCGACAAAGTATTCTTACAGTTTTACAATTTGTTTGTAATTGTTTTTGTAACCCAGCTGTATTTGTTTAGTGTTAATGTTATTTGCATTTCTGTATTGCTTTTATTTTATGGGTAGTGTCCCTTTAAGAGCACAGTACGGCATTACTTTACGGCAGCATTCAGACTGCCGTTGCTAGGGGAACTCCCGGGCTTCGAAGTTTCAGAGCTGCTGCGGAGCTGAGACATGCTTGTCTCTGTCCAGTTTTTGCATACCGCCTGACTTTTTATGCCTGATGTATGTTTTCCTGCTAGTCTAATTGTGGCCGATACTGGTGGAAGGGACTTTAGGAAGGTGTTGGTGTGCCTGCGGAGGAGGAGAGAGAGGCTGCTGGGTTCCTGTGTCTGTGGACGCCGACTGACTGCTGTCTTCATTCTGGGTCTCCATCCCAGTCAGGACCACCTCTTGCATCCATCTTCTCGTATGCTTCACACACACAAATATAGAGCTCTATATGAACAATTATTTATTTTTGCTGGCCAGCTTCTTTTATTTTTCTTTCCCACCAAGGACCCTGAAAGGATTCTCTGTCCTAATTTTCACATTTAGAGGATTCCTACTGAGGCAAATATAATTTGCCCCACATAATCAAAGTGTGTGTAAAAGAAATAAGCACCATGCATGTATTCCACTCATGTTTGGAGTGAATGTTGTTTTGTTTTTTCTTTTGTTGATGTTTAAACTCTGACCGAGTTAAGACGAGGTTGAATGTGTTTCGGTCCAGTCATTTGTAATAAAACTAACTGGTTGATAGTAAACTGCTATCTGAACCCGAGTGAATTCTATTCTTTGGTTACATTTTCGCTTTTTTTTTTTTTTTTTTTTAAATTTCTGGGTACCAAAAATGATGCCACATGATAAATTTAAAAGTAGTTGGGACTTCTTTAATGTTTTTTTGAATGTAATGCTTTCAGGCATTGCAGGCTACGCTATCAAAGAGCTAACTTCTTCCTGTTGTGCGTCAAAAACATCACTCGCCTTTGTTTGTGGGCTTATATTAACAGCTTAATCTAATACAGCAACCAGATGTTGCTTCATGAAACAATGGTCACCTTGGTTAAAAGAAATAAAGCTTTTTTTATCTGTTTTTTTGTTGTTGTTGTTGTTGTTTTTACTTGTCCTGGCTGCTAACACTTTTCTTTCTGTCAGATTTACCAACATTTCTCTATCTAATTCATATGTTTATCACCATAACCTTTATTAAAATATTTTAAAATGTTTATGATATATTAAATATTTACTAACAGTAAGCAACCTGTGTGTTCAGCTAAGGCCTACCAGCCTACGGCTATTATATCATCTTTGTTTGCTAAATTATTTATCAGGCTCCTCTGAGCCAAACCTGAAACAGTTTGGCAGACTCTGTCTTCAGTTTTCATCAAACAGTCAAACTGTACCATGTAAGGTAAAAGAAGTGAGATTTTTTTTTACTGTTTTGTAAAACTCAGAGTTTGCATTGTATCACCTCTTAAAAGTATAAAATGGCAGAGGCTGGTGGTACAAATCCATAATTTCTTCCCTGTCATAAAAAAGATTGATTCAAAACAAATGCACCCTCAACAGGTTTCACAACCATATGTTTGCTGTTGGTTGGCACGACCGAACATTAAAAAAAGACTATATTGTCATTTCATAATGGGAAAAATATGTTTTTATTGAGGAGAGATTTCAAAAACTACATAAATAAGTCACTAAAGTATGCAGAGCTCAGGGTATTAGAGTCCAAAAAGCAATTAGGTGAGGGACCATAAAAGGTTCTGCACACATGCTTGAAAATAAAGGAAAACATTTTTTATAAAATGATATAATGGCTTGTTTAACAGAGATCCTTTAAGAGGCAGATTTCCTGTTTTAAAAAAGTTAAGTACCGACGCATTATTTACAACCACTCTTCCAATGATGTTGGGATGTTATGTAAAATAAAAACAGAATATGCAAATATTTTTCAACTTATTGTCCCAACAGATATTTTCAATGTTCAAACGGATAAACTTGATTTGTCATAATTCTGCAGCAGTTTATAATTTTCTTCTTGAGAACACAAAGAGCCACTAACTGAAGCAGTTTATTAAAATGCCAAGTGCTGCTACATCTTTATTGACTGACAAATCCTTATTTGGACTACAGACAAAGACCTAACCATCTGTTGACAGACTGCCACTAAACACATTGTTAGCACATGCTTAGCTCCATAAATACACAGTTAGCGGCTGACTTGGCTGCCGGGATTCGAGTTTAAAACATTTTCTCTATTGTAGAGTTATTTAATCAGTTTAGTCCCAAATATTAGGGTGAACAAATGTCCTAAATTCCCCTGACGTGTCAGGTGGTCAGTAAATTTGAGGTTATGAGAACTTGAAAGACCTTCTTTAGCCCACAGATGGCTCTTTTCTGCTGCTTACATTTGAGATCTAGTTATGATTCACATCTCATGGAACCAGAATGGAGATATCCCAAAAAATAAAGACCTCAGCATTTCTGTTCCTGTCATTCTTCACCACAACAGAAAGGATCAATGTTCTTTTTTTACTGTGGATAAAAAGTCTCAAATCTTACATTGTGTTCACGCCAGTCCTGTTTAGTTTGCTTTCATTGAACTCCAGCCCATTTGTGTAGAAAGTTTGGTTCATTTGGGGAGGTGTGAATCCAATGTGAACTCTGGTCCACCTACAAACCTCTGTCTCAGTTCTCACTGAGCTCTGTTGCGGTTTGAATGTGAATGCCAAGCGGACTGGAGATTGCTCCAAAAGCAGGAAATGGACTAGAGCGTCAGACATTCTGGCTAAATATGACAAAAACAAACATGTTAGCTTAGTGTTAGCAGCAAAAGTGGTTCATAGTATTTCTCCAAAGACATAAGAGAAATCCTTCAACCTCTAAAATCTGATACAATTTCATTTTTATTTATGTTTGGTGAAGGAATGTTGTTACCTTCAGTGGTTCTTGGTGCAGTGCCTCCACAGGTGAGAAGGGGAACAGGTTTTTCAGCACGTTTGGTTGGTTAGACTCAGTGCAGAGTGAAAGAACCAAGAACTACTGAGGGAATTGACAGAAAAACCTCAGCAAAAGACCAGTACAACTTCCTTTTTCACAAACAACATTTTTCAGTAGAAAGAAGACCAAAAGTACTTGATAAGATTTTTGTTTTAGCAGTGCATGACTGCAACATGAAGTCCTGTCCATGATCCACACAAACAAAACCTGAGACAAGAAGCAGCCAGAAACAAGAAAATATAGACGTTCCTCCAATATCTTCTAAAACCTAACAAACTGTAAATCACATAGTTTAGAATACAATAAACATCAACATTAACTTCTACTGTGCTATTAACAACAGCTAGCATTGTGCTAATTAGCTGCTAACGTACAAAATAACCCAATTCTAACAAATTTTTGAGTGGAGTTATTGTTGATTATTAGATTTATTGTGCCATTTTATAGCATAATCAAGTAAATGTTAAATGCTGTACATCTAAAATAAGCTTAAAAGAAATTTGACTTTATAATTTGATGCCTTGAAATTGGACATCGCCTTAAGCACAGGATTAACCGCCTGAAGTATTCTTCAAACACGTTTGAAAGAATCAAAGAAACACTCCAAGTGTATTTTGGATGAGGGAATAATATCTTAACATATAAAACTCAAAAAAGAAAATTTTACATCATACTTCTCTTTCAAAAGTTTGACCTGCTAATCCCGATTTTGGTTGTTACTGATATTGTTCACTGAAATGTTGCTAAGCATGGCGATAAACAGGCCTTTTGTAATAAGTGATAAATCAGTTAATCATATGATAAATTAAAATGACCATAATAATTTCCCTTGTAAAACTTTAGTTTAAAAGGGATGTTAATGGATTCCGGTTCTAAGTCTTGACATCATAATTAAAACTTAAGGGACTGGTTCAATAGTATAAAATGTACCGCAATTGGAAAGTAGTCTTTTTGAGTGTTTTTCCTAAAAATCAAAATAATTGGCTTGTGTTCATCTGGGAAATGTTTAGAAAAACTTTAAATGCTGTGAATTAAGTCTTACATTGGTTTGACCCTTTAGAGGGTTACAAAGGTGTGAAAACATGCTATAACGTCATGAAGTGCAGATGTTGGTGGTAAAGGTTAACCTGTATGTATCTCCATCTGTAAGATAAAGCAAAAATATGTTCCAAACTCAGAGGTCTTTTCTTGCTTTATGTGTTGAGCCTCTTTACTGTGACTGACATATATGCTAAAAAGAGGAAACAGACCTTGCTATGATCAGAACCATTTCCCCCCACATTGGAGAGATAAATGAAACCAGCCACAGTGGAGGAATTCACACAGCAGGTCAGGCAGAGTTTGTTTCCACGGTTGTGGTATTGTGATTGTCTTTGATCAGATCAAGAGTTGGTGTGCAGGTTGGAAACGGTAGGTCAGGCTTTTTAAAGCTGATGTGATGTAAAATCAACTTTTTTGAGTTTTATATTTTAAAATGTTATTCTGTCCTCAAAAACATGGCTGCAGTGGCTCTTTGCTTCTTCCAGACCTTTTGAGCAATCCTTGAATCTACCGTGGCAGATATTCCGGTGCCCAAAGGCCCAATTTCATGGAATTAAATCACAAAAGTCAAATTTATTTTAACTCAATTTATTGTTAAACACTGAGTTCCTTTATAGCGGTAAAAGTATGAACTACTATGTTTCTTTTTTTTTTTTTATGTGAGTCGCTTTGAAATACCTTGTTGCTGAAATCTGGTTAACCAATAAAATAAACCTGATTTGCTTTGGCAACTGAAATATTTAGTTCAATTTTACAGAGTAAAGGGAATTAAAATGATTTCACAGTTGAATTTCCTCCTCTAGGAGCTCTGCAGTTTATGTCACGCTTAATGGCGGACCGGAAGTGACTTGGCGGCGGACCGGAAGTGGTTTATGCCGAAGTCAGCTGCAGCAAGTTAGCTACATTATCCGTAAAACTTTTTCTAGCTTGTGTTTTTGAGTATTGCGTAACGTAGAGTGGTGAGTTGAAGCTACGGTGAGTTATGTTTTTGTTCTACATGAAGGTTTTTGGCAAATTAGCTTTTAGCTAATGGAAATGCTGTGTTATTTTGTCCGTTAGCAGCTAATTAGCACAATGGCAGCTGTTGCTTATTTCACACTAAGGGGTAATGCTGTAACTGTAAACTATGTGACTTACATTTTTATTTAAATCAAGAATAATTGGTGATGTGTCACTCATATGGTTTGCTCTAAATATTATTGCAAATTTGTTTTCACTTTGTTTACATTTTAACTGGCACCAGGAAATAAATAACGACAACAAGAACAATGACTAATTTATGTTGTTTGTAACAATTGTGGTGTCATTGTCTTTGTTTAAACTACAGCTTCTGTTCAGTTATTGATTCACCTGCTCTTCAGCTGGGAACTCGACAAACTTTGAAATGCCCTCTGCAGCCGCATTAAGAGTACAAAGCATGGAAAAAGCCTCCAGCTAAAGGAGCACAAGGTAATATTTATGCACAACATACTGCTGATTAAATTGCTTCAACGAGTATCTTCAAAAACATTCTTTATGTTCAGTAGATAGGCTCCTCTGATGTTCAAAACTTGGATAAATCGGTAAGAAGAGACCAGCAGAGGACAAAGGCACGGCTTATCATCTTCATCGTTGTTCAGAACCGATTAGCGTTGAGGTCTGAAGCAGAAGAGGGAGAAGGATGGAGTGATCGGAAACACAGCAGAGTGCAGAAGCTGTGGGGCTTCATGCGGCCATGATCACGGGGTAAATGTGCAACAGATGCTCCGGGCGTGCATGTGAATTGTAGTCTGTTTAGTGGCATGCCATGGCAACACAGACGTTATCTGCACATCATATCTTTGACACCTCAACTTTTGACCATACTCCCAGAAAAAAAAAACAATCAAATCTGAAAAATATTCTGGATTTATGCATGAAGGCTGAAAAAAGTAGCTATTTTCAGGTTTCAAAGTAGTTTTTATAGATCCTGTAGATGCTGTCAGAGTTGATATGAAGTAATTCTAATCAAATGTTTTGTCTTTGTTTTGTTCTTGTTGTGTCATCAGTCTGAAAAGCACTCTGGAGTACCGTGCAGCCGACCTGGTTCCAATTCTCTGACTCTTCATATCAAGTGCTTTAAACGAGGTCTAAACACTAAGGTCATTTTCTGTGGATAGAAGAGGCATGCGGCAGTGATAAAAGCCTCCATATGTACCTAGCCACTCACTTCAGGACGTAAACCTAGGTGAGTAAGACTCAAACTGATCTTCTTTTTAGAAGGCTTTAAAGAATTTCTTGCAATTATGGGTGAAATTACACTAACATGTGCAAACATGGCCGGAGTAAATTGGCAGGTCTTTGTGAACCATGTGGAGTAAAACAAGTTTAATTCTGGTCTCCTTTGAAAGATAACCCTCTATCACAATCCCCTGCCCAAAACCCGTCTTCAAGGAGCAGGAATGTCTCTTCATGTTACTGGAACTGAGTTGCAGATGTTTGAACACACAAAGAAGAAAGATTTTATTTTTATACCCTTCTCTTCCTTTTTGTTGTTTTACCGTGGCTGTGACCGTCATGTAATAGAATCATATTTTTGTCCTCCAGGGTTTTGCGCATGCAAGAAATTTCTGGATGTAGACAATAACATACAGAGAGCTACTTGGCCAACTCGCTAATTAGTTAGCTAAGTACGATCAGGTTAGGATTTTTTCTTTCTTTTGCTTTATTATTCAGTAATAAATATATTACTTGAAAGTGATTTCAAAACATATTTTTTTTAATCACAATAAATTGTGGCACAATTTATTGAACAAATACATTTGTTATTGTGACAAGACATTTTCAAAGATCAATAAGCTTTAAATTCAAATGGACATTTAACACTGGAACTGGAAGACATTTTAAACATCCAAAACAAATAAATAAAACAACAGAAATAACAAATAAAATGAAAACTCTGAAAACAAAAATGTCCTTCAAAATAAGAGCTGGTCCAAAGCTCCAGGCTGGAGACCAGTTTTGGTGGAAAGGGAAAAACAATAAATTGTGCAAATAGAAATTATTGACTTAGTTTTAATTAATCATGCAATTTAATGATTTATTGCTCATTTAGAATAAATGCAGTATTTTTAAATTTCAGTTAAAGTTTTGAGGAACTTAACTTCAGACTGTTGGAGGTTGAATTCTTTCACAGAGTGTCTTAAATATGAAAAAAGATGGAACACCTGCATGCAATGACACTGTCACTTCTACTGGGTAATGTTTGCGAAGCAGCAGGTTGAGGAGTGCCATTATTTTGCTGGCGCTGACTGGAGATGAGGAAGATGGTGTTAGTTTCTGAGATTCCCGCTGTGAGTTTAATTGCTGTTTGAACTCATAAAATCTGCAGCTTTAGGTGTTTTGAGTGATTCACCTGCAGCTGTTGTCCCTAAATCCTGTGAATACAGGGGGTCTATTGTGTTGCTTTACATCCTAACTTGATTTTAAACCTGTTTACAACTTTCTCCATGTCCTCCCTGCTGTGCTGTTTGGCCATTAACGAACTCCTCAGACCTTAACAGAACAGTTTCAGCAACCGTCTTCAAAGGAAGGCACTGCGCTGGATTCTGTTTACGGGTATCAGAGTTAAACGAGCTAAAATTCAAATGCACACCAGACAGGAAAACATTAAAATGAAGTCATTAAAAGTATGAAATTATTGTGGTTTGAATGCTTTCATGCTGTTTTAATGTTATTTCATTCTAAATGGGAGCTGCCCAATCTGTTTGAGCTAGATAATGCAAGGTAAATATCTAAGGATCTGAATCTCTTCTGGCTTCCTGGCTGTTTTTTATAGTAATTGATACATAAACATGTTATTTTTCTACATTTATCAATAAATCCAGGAATGGGATTGAACCCCAAAAGCAAGAAAACTCTGGAGTGCGGTCAATTTTACCGTTTTATTGCATGGACATTTGCAACCGATACTTTCTGAAGAAGAGTCAGCAGTTTGTTTTCTGCCTGCATGTTCAAACCTTAAAGACTAAAGTAAAGGGACAGAGGCTACAGGATGCCGGGTTCATTATTATCTGTAAAGAGTTATAGCCCAGTGAGGCAGATTGATGCAGAATTAAACTGCAGTCCTGGCTTAAACTCCATTACAATAAATCTTTAAAGATTTGGTCCAGACATGTAAAATTGAAGTTGTGCCTCCATTAATCTGTCTTTGAAATGCCTGGCGCACTTAAAAATGTTAGTTAAGCCTTTCAGGCTCCAAACTACAGAAATCCACCAACAACTTACAACAGTGATAAATTAATCAAATGTCAAATTATGGTATTTACATACACTGCATATAAAGGACCACTTCCACTATTTTAATAACAAAGGAGATCGGCTGTCGCAGGTTCGATTCCTGGCCTGGTGATCTTTGCTTCATGTCGTCCCTCTCTTTCAATACCCTACTTTCCTGACTGAACACTTTCAAATAAAAGGGCACTAGAGCCAAAAAAACTGACTATAAATTGTTTTTATTTGTTATTGCTGCCTTATTTCTATGTATTAAATTGTATGAGTGTTTATATTTTCTGTTGCTTGCTTTATTGTACAACATATAGGAATGAACGATTTGTTAACATTCATGATTATGAATTTACATAAAATCAATCACTTTCTGGTGTTTGTTGGGGTGAATTTTAGAAAATTTGCATCTTTTGCAACTTTGTTAGAAGCAGCAGAAAGAAAGGAGAGTTTGATCTGCTGGTAATAAAAGCAGGAGACACGTCGGATCCAAAGGAACAGCTCTCCAAGTGATAAAATCTGGTTTTCACTATTAGTTTGAAAACAGTTGAGAATTTGATTTGTTTACAAACATAAACCATCCACATTCAATTAAAGTCTGATTTTTGCACAAACTGCGTTAAAGGAAGCAGAAGGTACAAAAATATAGAGACTGGCTTTAGCCTAAATCATATGACGGCAAATTAGGACCAATGTTAACAAAAAAAAGTAAATTACCACAAAAAAATATATATAAAAAATTTAAGATTAATCTCAGAAATTTTGTAGAAAAAACAAGAACATTTCTGAGCTCTAAAAGTCAAGAATTTGCAAGACAAAAATTACATTTTCAAATTTGTCAGAAATTTTCTTGGAAAACAACTTCGATGTTTTTAAGTTTGAAAAGTCAAAAGGTTTGTTGGAAAAACCCCAAAAAAACAAGAGACTTTTTGAGCTCTTCAAGTTGAGAAAAAAATAAAAGATTTTGAGAATAATCCTAGAAATTATCTGGAAAATATTAGGAAATTTATGCTTCAAGAGATAAATTTTATTGCTTTTGAAGCTCCAAAAGTCAAACATTTTCAACTTTTCAAACTCAGAAATTACCTGTTTTTTTTCAACAATTTTTCTGAAATTAATCTCAAAATTTCTGAGTTTTCTTCTTCTTTTCTTCAGATTAATCTGAAAATTTTAGTTTTTTTCTTGACAATTTATGAACTTAGTGTCATAATTTCAAATTTTTTTTCTAGTAAATTTAAACTTTTCAAGCTCAGAAATACCAAAAGTTTTGTCTAGAAAATTTCTCCAAATGTTTTCTACGTTTTTATGCCGGATATTTACTCTTCCATTTGTATTTTTCTTCCTACAGTGGCAACAATGCGGTGCCATAAAATCAAGTTATACGCTGAAATAGTGAGAAAAATGAAAACATAGAATACCGTGAGACTCAGGGATCAGAGAGTCCATTGAGTCCTCTGCTGTCAACAAAGCAGGCTTCGTCTCCATCATCTCAGTGGGAAACAACGGAGCATCACGCAAGATCCTCCACACATAGGTTACATGAGCAGAGTCGGGGAGGAACAGAGATGCTGTCTGCTGTTCTTTGGTCGGAACAAACTTAAGTTGATGTGATCATTTCAGCAGCGGGAACTCTGGAGCGTGCAGATTTGATTCTTCTGCCAAACTGTTCACAGGCTGCAGCAGGATTTCAGGAGAGCAAAGTGTCCTGATCGGGATTATCTTGACTTACTGGCATATTGTCATGTAAAACTGAAATAAACTCTTGGTTTTCTATTTCATAAAGCTGCAAAAGTGGGGTCATTTTATTAGAAATATAAACTTAAGGGTAACTGCCTCATAACAAGAAGGTCCAGAGTTTAAATCTTTCTGTTAAAGTCCTTAATGGTGAAAGGGCATGTGAAATTAAAGCCTTAAAAACATGCCAAAGGAGATCTTGAGGGTTGGCAAGTTTGAAATATTGTTCTTTCCAACAACGCTGCAACAGCAACGAAAGCTACTGATCCAATGCTTCTCTAGTTTTAACATGATTGTTGTGGATTTTAACCAGGTTGTAAGATGTTATGTGGGAAAAGATTAGAGCGTGAAGAGAGCAAAAGTCTTTAGCTGGCCCCCTGCTGTCTGCATGCACACGCTGAGATTTAAACAAGAATGTTGGTGTTGTGTACGTACCAGCATCATAACTGCAGACACTATATCAGCAGCAGGTTGCCTTGTTCTGGGATGTGTGTATGATACAGCATCATTGGCATAAAATTGCATGTTAACATCATAATAAATATGTTCTCAGGTTATGATACAGAAAATTAATAACACTGGTCCAAGTATAGAGCCTTGTAGGACTCCTGTGCAGATGTGGTACCTCATGGTAATCATGGTGTGCTTTCAATGTCTTTTAAGCTAAGGAGTAATTTCTCCATCTAAGTAGATTTCTAGAGCTGTTTAAGGTCTGAATGTGTTTGTATTTCGAGCCGATTTAGATGTCTTTTTTCTTTAAATAATATAAAAACAAAAACAGGAAGCTAAGTAACTTGTCAAAAATGGGTCTAAATTAAAGCCATTAATTGGCCCAACAAACTCACCTAAGCGTTTCCGTGGTGCCACGACCTGTCATGTGGACACACATTTTTTTCTTAACTGTTTACAATAACACACCGTGCTACAGGGCCTAAAAAGAGTTGGCAAGATAAATATTTAGCTTGCTGTCTAAATCTTTTATCTGGAGCTAAATATTTTGTTAGTAAGCTAACTAAGTAAGCTAAATATTTAGCTTACTAACTAAATTTTTAATTTGGAGATAAATATTTAGTTATGCGCTAGACATGTATCATATTTAGTTTGAAATTGTTATATTTATAAGTGAATAACTAACATGGTGGAAATACAATCCTCCATTTTCTCCCGTCTTATGAAAGTCTAAATATCCCAAATTACTGATGATAATTTTTGGCAGTGTAATTTTTCAAACGTCGACCCAGAGGTGACTTCTTATTAGTCGGAAAAAACAGAAATTAAGGGTTGAAAGAGCTGAAATACATTGGCTGGAAACTTTAGAAATAACTCCACTTAAACTCATTCTGGTTGGTCAGTAATCAGCGCTGTGTTCTCTGAACCTCTGGAACTTCCTGTTTCAGTGACTATTTCATGGTAGATGTCATTTTGCAAACATTTTAACAGACATTTGTACTTTGATATAGGTATCATAAGATAGGCTCACTTGACCCAATAAAGTTTGTCTTTGTTTTCAACAAGTTCTTCAGACGGAGGAAGATTTAATTTTCCTCCGGCCACGTGGCTTTGATGCCAGAACCCAAGACATTTGTTTTCTGCGAGTAAACAATAAACAGCAAGAAAGAACAAAAGTGAAAAGACAATCCTCTCGCATAACTCAAAACATTCTCCAGCTTTGGTTAAAAAATCTGTCAGAAATAATTAGAAAAACACTGCTCATGCATGGCACCAAACCACGTCACCATGACAACTTAATCTAATTTTCAGTTTTCTGCAAATATGGGGAAAGAAGCCTTGTAAATATATCAACTTTGAAAAACTGAAGCATTTGATGTTCCAGGACTGAAAACAGACATGAAAATCTAATCAGAACAAGAACGCTAAACCATTTTCCTTTTAGGCAGAAAGATGTTGATGGTTAATGGGAAAGTCTCTGGGTGGCTGGAGTCGTCGACTGCTGCCTGCCTTATTTACTCACCTGCAGTTGATCTCAAGGTTAAATTATAAAAGTACCTGGGAAATGTTTAAAATGCAGAATAATTCAATTTTCTTCAAGTTACCTAAAATTTACCTTTCTAGAGATACAAACAAACTGAAACTGTTTAGTTTCAGCTTAGGTTTTATTAGTAGTTTTAGTTTTTTCATACTTTGATTAATTTTAGGTGCACAATTAAAAAAAGGTTAACATATTGTGTTGTGATTATGTATGGATTTATTGGGTAATAGGTTCTCAGCAGAAAATTAATTCAATAATTGTTGAACAAACTCCAATAAATAGTTTCATAAGCACAACAAAGGGTATGGTACCTAGAATGTATAAATGCACAATGTAGTTCCTGTTATGTCTTTTTTACCTCATCATTTACCTGTTTTTTTTTATTTTAGTTAATGACGTTTGCTCAAATTTTCAGACTAAGGCTAAAGATTTCTCAAAGCCTTTCGTCTCCAGGACATAATTCTCCACTGAACAGTTTAAATCTGGTGTCTTTTCCAGCAGCCGTTGTTCAGCGCATACAACTGTGAAACCAGCAGAGCAACTCAGCTTGGGTTGCTAGGTAACGGGCGGAACTCCACTGGGGTTGCTAGGTAACATCAGTGGAGCTTCGTTGGGGTTACAAGGTGAAAGGTCAGTGCCTGCTGATTTATGGTATTATATTCTGTGGGCTAATTTTTCAGACACCAAAAAGCCTTAATTTGTCGCCAAAAAACAGCTGGTGGGTTTTTTAAGTGCTTGGTCTGTTTTAAAAACAGTAGAAATCCAAATGGAAGTGCAGAAACATGAAAAATTAAAAATTTGCATAGGAGGTCACAATTAAGCGCAACGTTCTGGTTGGTACTGATTTAACTGACCCTTTAAAGAGTTATTATAACATGTCATTGGTCCATGATGGATATCACGGTTGAATTGAATGCTTTAGTGCTTTGATTAGTGCTTAGTTAGCGGTTAGCTCTTAGTAGGAAGCCAAACGTGTGGCTCCATTTATCAATTCAATAATTAGATGATCCCATTTTCAAAATGTACATTTTTCAAACAACAAACAATTTTATTCATAATGTAATCTTGTCATTGGGTAAAATTAATATTCATTCTAAATAGAACTACAGCAGGCTATTTTATTAAAATGAGGTTATGTTTATGTTTTCATAAAACACCAAAGTGTGTTGTATGCATTGACAACATTGTAGTGTTATTTGTAAAACAGAAACAAAAATGAAGGAAAATGTAATGCATAGTAGAGGGAAAAAGTGGAATTGAGCTGCTTTGGCAGAAACAAAATCTTCTTCTGCATCATTAAATATAACAAGCAACAGTTAGCACTAACGGTGAGCAACACTCAACTATAAACATTAACCAAGAAGCAACAAGCAAGACGAAACAAGTCATCATCCTCTCTCCTGCTGCACGAAAAACCTGCGTCAGTGATTATGCAGCCAGGTCACGCAGTGCAGCGCGTCGGCCGCCTTGACGTGACAAAAACAAACTGTGAGCATGCGCTTAGACTACATTAAATAAATATAATTACATAAAAATAATACTAGTTGTTGCAGTGTGTGTAAATATAGAATCTGATCCTTTTTATGGGGTAACAGAAACATTTCTCTCCAAATTCAAGTAATATCTACAATATTCCTCCTGTTTCTGTCCTTCTCCAAAAAGCTGCTCAGACGGCGACTCCATCATCCTCACAACAGCAAATAAATCTCATCTGTAGTTACTTAGTATGTTTCAGTATTTGCATAAAAACAAATGCCTTAAACTGTGGCAATAAAACTAAATAGTTGCAATCACACTTTACTTTAGAAATAATACACAAATGTGTGCTTTTACTGAAATGGGCTGGACTGCAAGCAACATATTTGAATTGTATCTAAAGAACTAAATGCTCTGCTTGTAATATTTAACTTTATTCTGTAAAATAACTAATTAGTGCATGTTTGTGGAGCAGTTTGCACTAAATAATTGGGTTTGATGTGTTTCTAGCGGTGCAGCGGGTTGATGTAATCCAAAACTCCATGTTTTTCACTATAGTGTCGAGACATAAATGCTCCTACCTTTCTCTTCCAGAATATAATTTACAGTGCATGCTGCTTTGAAATGATCCTATCAGATGGTAACCATGTGTTGTATGAATTCAATTACGGCACAAAGAAGTTCCTCTTAGACAGGGTCAGGGGCGCTGTTAGCAGTAAAGCTACGCTGGGGCTCAGCCTCGCCACGCATAACTCAGATCTCATCTTTTCATCATAAAGTTCCATAAACGTCTGCTGCATGTGCAAACTGAATCAGTTTTTAAATGAACCTGACATGCAACGCAGCTCTGCTGCCCTGTAGCTGAAACCTGAAGATGAATCCACTTTGTAGAGAACATTAACACAAAATCTCTGAATGAGTAAAAGTAACACGAATGAGCGTAGAAAGTCTTACAGTTTGATTGGTTGTTGGTTTTTTCCCCACCCAATCAGGTTTCTATGACGGTGTATTATTGTAGTTGTACCTAACAATAGGATGACTGAATTTCCATCCAAAAACTCAGAAATGTTGAGATTTGTCTCAGGAATTTTCTAGAAATATATAAAAACCTGAAGATTTCTGTTTGAAAAGTCAAAAAATGTGTAAGAAGAAAGTGAGAAATTTTTATAACACCAGAAATTCTCAAGACAAAGTAATGGCATTTCTGACCACCAAAACTGCAAAATGGGCGAGAATTATTTTTATGTCAATCTGAAAAAAATTCTGAAAAATATGTATGTTTGAAAATTAAAAAAATTGCAAAGAAAAAAAATGATGAATTTGGCAATTAATTTCAGAAATTTTCTAGAGAAAACCTAGAAATTTTTGAGTATCAGAAGTTGAACATTTTCAGCATTTGAAATGTTCAAGTTTTTATGATAAAATCACCAAAATGTTGTGATTTTTTAAAAACCTACTCAGCAATTAAACCTTTAACCAAACCAGTTTTTTGTAGGGATGGAATTATGTCGCCAAAACTTCAATGATTGTTGGACATTTTCCTTGTTAAATGAAAGGCATCCAGTTTGCTTATTGTTTTGGGCTCGGTTGAGGAAAACCAAATTTGTTTTGTCGATTTTCAGCAATAAAAACAGAATTTAATTCCAGTGTCAAATATTCATTGAATAATTACAGTTTATTGATCTTTGTACCTGCATTGTTATGCCTTTACCATTGTATTTCTTGAAAATAGTCTCAAAACAGCAATACTATTGTTTATTGCAATAACTTTTGAGACAATTATTGTCCAGAAAAATGTGTTGGTATGCCTCAGTATTATTTTCACTTCACAAAGTGTTTTGTTCTGTCACTTTAAGTACCAGAACACTAAGACTTTTACTGGAATCAAAACTATAAAATGACAAATTCCTCCGCGCACTTCGTCTAAATGACGTTGAAATGATCGCTGCATGGGGAGGAGTGCGATTTATTTGTCACACCATTTTCCGAAGGGAAGAGCTGTGAAATGAAAGAGTGATGCGTAGGAAATCCCTGATCTCTCATGCTATAAAGGTCACCAGATTTATTGGGCTCAAAAGATGTTCAAGTCAAGCGATTAAGGATTCAGCGCCTATGCATGCGGTTGATGCAGAACTTCACATTTTCAGCTATTTATATAAGACTTTTCATATACTCAGTTCGGTCACATGAAAAGGGGCTATTTATGGGCGCTGAGTGTAAATAAGGCTGTGAAAACTTAATGTTTCCGGCTGTTAATGACTTGCAGTTTTGCATTTTGTGTAATACCGTTGTTTGTTTACATCTTCTGTCTGCGCAGTAGATCATTTTAAAATGAAATTTGAAATCTCAAGTGAAGATCCAGTTATTTACAAGTTGGTGTGACAAACAGTAAATATCAAAGGTTTTATTCAAAATTGGGGATTAAAAAGAAACAAACAAAAAGGTTAAAGAGGTTCTTATAAAAGCAGCTAATTAAAACCAGAATCCACAAGGAGAGACCAGAGACATCTGTAGGAATAACAAACTACCAGAGAACAAGTGGGGGCAAAAACAACACCAACACACACACAGTGCAGAAGAGTTTACATCATACTCATAATTGCATGAAAATACTTGCATTAAAACAAATCCATGCTCAGTTACTATGTGAATAAAGAGGATCCAGATGTTTACATTCCTTTAAAGAGGCCGTCTATTAAAGTGTGTGTGTTTCTGGTGTGTGAAAGCTCAATGCAAGGAAGAAAAACTCCCATCGTGAGCTTAAGTACAAGCCAAAGTGGACCTTTAATCAAGGGTAACATTCGTACGTCTGTCCTTTACTGGTAACATCCATGAGGTGTTACCAGGAAAGGTCAATGGTGTCAAACTTCAGTCCTCTACATTCTATACGTAGTTCCCACAATAGGATCTGCGCCATCTTGGTAGGCAAGCAAAGCATAGATGAACCATAGCTTCCATACCAACAAAAAGAAAATATATGGACAATGTAACCAGTGTGCGAGAGAAAGATACATGAACAAAATGGCTGCTGTCAGGATCAACCCATATGAGACAGAGAAGGAAAACATGTAAGACGATGTGGAGAAGAAGCCTCCGATCTCCTACTATGACGTAGTTTACTACCCGGTGAAAACAAAGAGCGCGTACAACATGGAGCGTCATGGCCCGAAATCGATGAACAATAAATATTAAAACAGATTTACAAAAGACGTGCAAATATATCATCTGAATAACAAGGTTCTGTTGACTGGCAGAGTACAGTCAACAGAAACTGTTGACTGCACAACTGTTTCTGTTGTACAGTTAACAGAAAATGTTGTCAACAGAAGCCTACATGTAGCCTACATGTAAAGCCGCTTACATGTAGGCTACATTCCAATGAAAGCTACATTAGCTAAGCTAATTTTGCTAGTTGACACTAAGTACCACAGTAAAGATCTGTGATGTTTATCTTAGTATTAGAGAGAGTAATTGTGATAGAGTAATAGCTGTAATGCACTTATATTAAGTTAGACAGGATTCAGGTGAGAGCTGGTTGTGGCTTGTTTATTATTGTCTTAGCAACTGCATACCAAGATGGCTGTCAGTTACAAACAGGTAGGCAGAGAAGTAAAAAGTTGTAGTCAAGTAAGTGTAGCTCTACTTAAACATATTTTTACTCAAATAAAAGTAGAAAGTACTGAGTGACTGATAAAATTATCAATCATTTAATATTTACAAATTACATAATCAGACGTACCAAAATATAAAGTTTGGAGGAAGTTTTGGTATCATAAGGTCCAAAATAACAATAATTCATATAATTAAAAACCAGCAAAACAGAACAAAAAACATTTTTCAAATCAGTTTCTGATACTTCATAATATAATTACTGAAGTAAAACGTACAGCGAAATAAAAATATTCCTAAAATTGTTTCTGCTGTTGTGTGCGCACTAGCTTATCAACCGCCGCTGAGTTCAGACGATTATTTATTAATAGTATTAATAATCGCAACATAAACATCAAGCCTGAAAATGTAAAACTGTAATGGAAGGAGCGCTCTGTCTGTGTGGGAAATGTTTGCATCTCATTTGGTGTTGACGTTCCTGATACATTTGAGCGTAATCTCTGCTGCGGTTGGCTAATGGAGCTGTTCTCAGCTGGTTGTCACGGCGACTGCGTTTCCATTTACTATATAATTGCAAAATATGAAATTTTGAAAATAATTTTGCTTAATGGAAAACATGTCAGTTCCTGAAGGCTTTTCTTCTCGTAAATTTTCAACTTTTGAAGCTCAAAATTTTTGTTTTTTCTCGAAAATTTGAGATTTTTCTGAAAATCTATGTTTTTTTTTTTTTTTGTTTTTTTTTTTTTTTTTAGAGATAAGAAATTTTCGAGAAATTTCCAGCTAGCATAAGTCTGCTGGTACTCAACAAGCAAGAAAAACTTTATTAAGCATGCATAAAAGTAATAACAACTTGTTCAGGGAACAAATGACAGATCAAATATATTTTTCTACTTCTTGGCGCCCCGCTCCTTTTAGATGCCGCCCTGAGCAACTGCCCATATCAAAACCCGCCACTGTATGCTTGTTTTCAAAAAATAGGTTGTTCTATTAATCTGTATTATGTAAAATGTAAAAATCAAAAATTTTCTGATTAATCGCATGTATTTATGTGATAAAGTTGGCAGCCTTAATTATTACATAATGCAGATTTAATTATGTTTTATTACATTGTTACATGCTGCAATGCTATTACACAATGCAGCGTCACAAGTAATGATGTCATTAATGGTGACATAATTTCAGCTGCAAGGTGTCACAGACAGAGTTCAATCCAAAAATGGTCCCAGCTCTTTAGAAACGTTCAGTTAAAGTGTGGAAACATTATTTCTGATTGGATGTCACCATCAGCTGCAGTTGAAGGTGGACAGTTTCCCACCGGATGCACAACAGGAAGGGAACAATGCTGCCCTCTTCTGGTCGAGATGAAAAGTGCTTTGTGAATATTGTAGCATATTTTAAAAATATTTTACACAAAAGAACAAGGATTTAGGAAATAACAGATAACATTATGACAGTCACTTTTACTCTCTGAACACACTTATATACATTTATAATTCAATAATTTCACCCAAAATGTCTGTTTTAACATGTAATAACCTTTGACATTGCATTTGGAAAATGTTTAGGATACGAAATTGGCCTTTTAAATGATAAATAACATAAAATAAAAGAGGAATATTCTCAATAGGATTCCAAAATACAAAAATAATGTGTGTCAGAAGACAAGAAAGAACTGGCCGATGCTCAAGGTATCTGGCACATCCAAAGTAATGTCATGCCGTGTAAATCAGTGAGGAAACACTGTCATGTTATTTGATTTTTAAAAAATCCAAGAAAGAAAAATAGATTTATAAATACTGTTAAAAAATGCAGATGAATTAGTCATGTTAAATGTCACAATGCGTCTTTCCTAAGTGTTTGTGAGAAACATCTGTAAAAGATAAATGAGATTTATTTGCTTTTAACAAGAACAACCAGCAGAAGGAGCTGAAAGCATGAAGTTGCCCAGAAGGTGGCAGTGTTGTCCACATATTGTCTCTATGGTGTATTAAACAGTCCTAGTCGATGTTCAGGGAAATATTAACAAGACAATTACAAGTTATACATTTAATTTGTTACTTTTTAACACAATGTAAAGACAAGATAGTTTGTATTCCTTGTTGTTTCCTGTCTTATATGTTCTTTTTAATCTGAGTCATTGATTTTTTTTTACATTTCTGAGTAAATAATTAAAATGTAGGTAAAATCTAATTTTTATGAAGTGTGAGAAGAAAAGTTACATTTATATGATCAGACCTGCAGCATTGTGTCTTTGTTTTGGGGAATTAGTTTTTTTTCCGTGTTTTTCTTGTTAAATGTCACAGAAATTAAGTGAATGTCTCTGTGTGTAGGACAGGAATCTTCAATTTAATCATCATCATCATATCTTTATCCCAGACACAAAAAAGATCCATAGTAAAAACATAAACAAATAAAATATGTTGTCGTTTTTTTTAAAGGTCCAACCAATGACTGGGTTTTCAAATCAGCTTGTTACTAGAAAGCATTTTTTTGTTTTTAAGGTGGTTAAAATCGTGAAAAATGTTAAAAACAAAGCTGATTTAATGTGGTTAAAAGCAGAGGACTGTGTTTGGACAAAGCCCATAAAACCTTGTTTAATGTTTTGTTCCAAGAGACACAGAGGGGCGAGTGTGGGAGGAGTGAAAGCAATTGTTGCTAACTTAGTAAGTTTGTATAGCTTTATTATATATATATATTTAATGACTTTTCACAAATGTCTTTCAAATTTTTTCCAAAAATGCGACAAATCAGTGACTTTCGTCTTTCTAGCAAAACAGTTTTTGGTGAAATATTGGAGAACAAAATTACATGCAAACAAAAAGAGCCCATCAGAACCAGTTTGTTCTGTTTATCTGCAAAAAACTAGTTGATCAAGGATTTAGTTACTCTTTAAGGCCATTGTTGTTGGACATGAGCTGCGCTGCTATTGACTATATAAATTTGACATTTTGAAAATAAATTTGTTGTTTTTGTGAACAAACTTATTCATGTCTGATTTTAATTGCTTTTTTAAAGGAAGCAATGCAATTGCGAGATTGTTTTTTCTGCATTAGTGGAATATTGAGAGGTTTTGTGCACATTGGTAATGGAAACGCAGCCAGTGATAATGAAAAGTGCAGAAAGTAAAGCTGACACGATTCCCGCTGTGGCTTCTCTATCTCTGAACCAACAGAGTGAGAAAAGTATTTTTAAAAATGTTCTTTTGGCTGATGAACACCCATGTCTGAAGGGGTTATTAAATTGTTTTTTCAGCCAGAGCGGGTTAGTCAGAAAGGCTCAGAGGAAGACGAAGAGCAACAGAGACACAAGGCCAACGGAGCGAGGAGAAACGGAGCAGTCCCACAATGACGCCTAAAAGGTTTGGTGTATTTTTGACCATGTAACGTCGTCAGAGACACTTTAGCATCAAAAGCTTGAATAGAAACATCAGATGTTCCATTTTGCCCTCACTTGGAAGAGGATTTAAAAGTAAAAACATGTTTTTTACTTGAAGTTCTGACCTTTAAATCCACTCATTCTGGGCTGGAATACTTGAATTTGGGCTGGAATAAAAAAAAGAATTGAAACAGAACAATAAATATGTAAAAATGTACTTCCCTTGTAAATGAAATAACCATTTTGCCATCAGATTTTTTTTGTGTGTGTCAGCTACTAAAGCTTTTAAGCTTTCATTCATGACATGTTGGCTTGTTTTCTGCAGCTCAGTTCCTCATTGTTAGACTCCTGAAACTGTCAGCGGGTGAAAAAAGGAGCTTTTGTTCCAGCTGAGTTGAGAGACTTTTGAAAGTTGGACATCTCAGCGCCTGTGAAGTAATTTCAGAATAATTGCAATTAATCAGGAACCTCATTAACCTCATGTAGATGCAGTCGATGGTAATTAAGTAACAGTTGATGCACATTTAAACAACCTTAAAGGCTACTGGAAGAATGGGACAACAGTTTTAAAGAATAGGGCAAGTCAAAAGAATAATTACAGGAGAAAAAAAGAGCAAGAAGTAAAGGAACAAAACGATTGTGCATAAATATATGAGCAGCCTCTCAAGGCTTTCAGGCCAGTTTACAACCTGAAGGGCCATCTTTGTTCGCTCTGTCGGACAAAAACCGAACGAGTGCTCGCATTCAGCCGGTGTCAGCTCTATGCTTTACCCGAGCGCTGCGTGGAAGCGAATTAAAAGTAAAGTTAATTAACCACTTGAGTAAGTAGAGCAGTCAGGATGGAGCCAAATCAATTAGCTATTGGCAGGGGACACAGAGCTCGGGGGGGAGGCCGGGCTCTACTAACCGAAGCCAACACAGTCCTCAAACACGACCTGACGGCTGAACAAAATAAGTTATTTACATAGTGATGTGCAGAAAAAATGCAAAGATGAGCTGGAACCGCAAGCACAAAAATAAGTCTTTCAAACATGACCGGGTGTCTCTCTCAGTGACGGACTGCACAGCGTTTCTAATCGTTTGTTTCATTTTTCTAAAGAAAGTCACCAGATTATCGAAGAAGTAAAAAAAAAAATCAACTGAAATAAACAACAGGAAATGTTTTTTCCTTTA
The DNA here is from genome assembly GCA_010277075.1 of Poeciliopsis retropinna. NCBI lineage: Eukaryota > Metazoa > Chordata > Actinopteri > Cyprinodontiformes > Poeciliidae > Poeciliopsis > Poeciliopsis retropinna. The sequence goes on along the minus strand of VMRM01000004.1, from coordinate 993,136 downwards.
GACCTTTTAAAATGGCAACTAGTATTACCTTCTGAACGATATACACAATATTGGGCTCATAAAGTCATGAAGAAAAGGACTGTTGAGAGCTATTGTTGATTAATATGATTCTTTATTGGGGCCATTATAGATAGATAGAAGAAAGGAGCAATTTTCCACTAAAAATCTCAGAATCAAGGAAATTATCTCAGCTCAAAAGGTTGCAAATTTCTAGAAAGAAAATAAACATAATTTCTGAGCTTAAAAATAAAAAATTAGAACTTTCTGGTACTGGTACTGATAGACGTGGTCATAAGACAAAAATGGAGAATGCTAAAGAAATGTGCAGATTTTACATGGAGTCTCTAGACAAGCATCAAAATATGTTTTGTAGTTTTCTGTTTTCTGGGACAAATAGGTCACAGTAACACGCCTGGATCCACAGGAGGCGACGCTCAAACACACATATTCCAGCTCAGAAAGGGGAACTGCAGGGCGGTGAGGTCTCAATTAACGGAGCGACAATTTGCATTTCACACCTGACTGAGCTCCTCAGAAACAGGTTGCACTCACAGACCGGATACAAGCGCACATGAATGCTCAACTGGAGTAATTTATACCGCATTAAAACAGATGAGTCTGCAGTTATCTGCCATGCAATTATTCATAGTCTGCCCTCCACAACTGTAATATTTTAACATTGTTTGTTGTTCGCACAGGAGCCAGGAAAGAAATAAGTACACAGTGAAATATTTAAATAATTCTTCTTTAAAAGGACATTTTATTATTTAAAATGACTGAGAATAAAGTTACTAGTATGAATTTTCCAATCGGTCGTTACTCACTGCAGTCGTGAATTTTTCCTACAGCTGCTGGACGCCTACATTCGGTCACTGCTGCAGCAAAACAACAACGTGCACAGAAGAAAACACGTTTTAGACATGACGAATTGAAGCTCAGGAAAAACAAAAAGGTAAAAGAATGAATGTTTTGCTTTTTTAAAAAATTAAATTGTGCAAACAGCAAACAGCTGACACCCTCATCCAACCAGTAGGTGTCATCTTTGGTTCATCAGTAAAGTTTAAATGTGTTGCAGCTCAGTGTGCAGTGAACTTTTCTGTGATCTGTGATCTGTGATCTTTCTTTCTTGCGTATTTGCAGAGGCAAACCAATAAAAATCATCAGATCCTATAGCAGCACAGATGAGAAGAGATGTTTATAAATAGACGCACGGACATAATTATTGATAATTTTTTGTTTAACTTGTGAATATTTTCTTATTTTTCTAATGATTTTATCTTTGAAAAATTACAGCAATCAAGAGGAAAGCAGAAAAGAATTACTGCAGCTGGTACTGAGGCAGAATTACATAAAAACATGAGCAGAATGGCGACACTTTCAACTAATTAAACTATTAAATGTTTTAAACAAAGAAGCAAACATGTATTGAATAGATAAACTAGTTATATTTAGTCACTAAAATAAGCAATGTTTGCTTCTAAACCTCTAATAATCTGTTAAAACATAAAAAACAAAAATTTGACAGGATTGAAAGATAAACACACATCTCAGTGCAGCGTGTGAAACAGATGAGCGAAGGTCATGCTAATCCTTCGTTAGCTCATGCTAACCAGTTTCACAAATGACTGAAAGTGTCCATTCTGCTTAGAAATGCGAGAAATAACTTTATTAATTATGCAATTAATAAAGTTAACTTTAGAAACTTTTTCTACTACTCTGTCAAAGAAATTTCTAAAGTATTTCTTACATTTCGAATAAATCTGTAATTTAGCTAGTTTGACCAGTTTCAGGTCATTTGGGTCAATAGGAAAAAAACATTTTGGGGACACATCAGGTGTCTTTGTAAAAGAGATTTTCTCCTACAGTTTTGAAAACTTCCACAGAAATTGCTGAATACGATTGCCGTTTTAAAGCCGACACGTTGAGCTAATTGCTATTCGTCCCAATGTGGGTCCTCTACATTGTTTTCTGTGTAATTGTGATAAAGTTACAACATGTGGAGTTTCCATTAGTACGTCTCCAACAACTGCATGTGAAGAGGTGTGAGCTCAACTAATTTTCCATTATCAGGCCATTTCTCCCTTTGACTTTTCTGCTTTGTTTGAATTCCTCCAGGTTGCCATGAAAACCTGCCTCATGTCTTTTGAAACCGCGTCACAAAGGAAGGAGAACTAGAAAGAAAACCGTGCTTCCTGACAGAGAACATATTTAATTCATCCTCTTTAATTTATTGGATAAAATTAATTGAAAACTGAAAAAGAAGGTTGCAATGGAAATTATAAGTAAATGCCTGGGCTTCTCTGTTCAAATTGATCTATGGAATGAAAGAAATATGGAAAGATGAGAGATTGCCCTCGTTTGAGGTGAGCTGAGGGAGGAGACGATCTGATTAAAATAAAGAAGTTTCATAGATTTTATGATGAACTTGCAGTTTAACACTCCTGGAGGGTAAATTAGCCCAAATATCTCTGAGTGAAACAGGAGCGGTTTGTAAGAACGGTATTAAATCAAACGATTTCGGCCTGATCATTCTTCCTGCCTCAGCCTTCATGCCTATAAACTTCAGTTCTTGAATCAGTTCTTTATTGTAAAAAAAAGCAGAACAAAATATAAATTGTTCCTCCACAATCAGTCCATACGAAAAATGTGTTTTAAAAATGTTAAAATGTGAGTCAGAGATCATCTCAGTGCATAGTTCTTGTGTGACATCACACTTCTGGGAACTTTGTAGCTGACGGCCATCTTGGTAGGTATCTGTCATGACAGCTGTTAGGGAGTTGCTATGACAACAGTAAACAAGCCTTTGTGGTTCCCTTTCACACTGCACTGTGTCAAACAACCCAAAGCCTTTGAGCTTATTTTGGTCGTATTTACCCAGAATGCACTGTGTTGTCGTCCACTTCCTGCTTTTGGAGCGGTCTCTTGTCACTTCAACCAAACCGAGGCCAGCATTTGTAGGCGAACCAGAGTTCGATTAGCATTCAGACCTCCGTATGCAGACCGGACTTTCTAGGCAGACTAGAGGTTAGATGCAGAATGTAACTTTAACAAAGACACTTAAAAATTATCTGTATGTTTTATAAGACAGATAATCTCCTCTGGCTTCTCCCTATGAATCTGCTGTCATTTGCACAAACATTCTGCACTGTCAGAAACAACCAATCAGAGCCAGGACGAGGGTCTTATCGCTGTCAATAACCCTCCTGTACGCACTGCTCACATCACCCCCTCCCTGGTTCACATGAGGGACAATGCTAAGGCTAGTTAGCCTAGCCACAGATGATGATGGAAAAACTGTTTTCAAATTGTTTCTCTACCCTTAACACATTTCTCAGCGAGTACATGAGATTGATTGACAGCGGTAACACTCTCCCCTTGGCTCTGATTGTTAGCTTTTGGTCAGAAGCGGTTCATTTTGTCAGACATTAACCTCCAGCTAAAGAAGGAGGTGGAGGAGCTCAGTCTTCTCAGATTATGACACAGTGACAGTTTTAGCAAATATGTAAAAATAGATTTTTATATAAAAGGTGCTTTAATGCCCAGAATAAACCGGGCTAGCGTAAGTATTTTTATAACGTATATTTTCTTTCTGCATTGGAAGAGAAATGTATTGAAGTTTCTTTGTTATTTAAAGATGAATCTGAAACATAAAGTGACAAACCTGGAAGAGTGTGTAAACTTTCCATCTGTACTGTATAAATGTGTTACTGTGCGTACTTTGTGAGTGTGTGAGTCTCATAGTACTGAGTGTGTTTAGATTTGTGTATGTGTGAGGGAGATTGGTTGTGTGAAAGTCAGCTCAGCCAAACTGCCAGGCTCAAACAGGATCAGCCACTAATCCTTTATCTGCTTAGCCATGGAGGTGCTGCTGGTGTGTGCGCTTGTGCATGTGTATGTTTGGTTTAAGTTGAAAGATTGCACCTTGTGTAGTGCTGGGGTGTGTGCCGAGCGCACGTGTGTGGGTGCGTATCATAATTAATGACTCTGGGGAGCTTGGAGAGCGAGAGATGCTCTATTAACCTTCTAAAACCTGAAAAACACTCCTGCTCTCTGCATTTTTCCCTCTGCCAACCTTCCAGCAGGCGTGCTGCTAACTTTACCCTTGTAACTGATCCAGTACTCCTCTCAGCTTCTCCAGGGATCCTTTCAACCTGCAACTAGTCGTTGTTTTTAGAGTTTTACCACAAAATCTATGGCTGGATGACAAATGTTACAACAAGCCAACATTAAAATATATAACAGTGAGATATTTGTATTTTTAAACGTTTCTCGCGTTTCCCACTTTGATCTAACAAACTTTCCCTGATGTTCAATAGTTTCCATACCTCAAACTGATATTCCCATAATCTCTGTTTAGCTTGAAAGTAATAGGTGGGAGGAATGTTAAGATTACAACACATAAAAATGTAAAATACAGGACTTTCTTTAAAATGTCTACATTATTTCAACCCATGTTCATATTTTTTACCATCTCTGCCAATGTAGATAAAAAGAAGAAATTTTCAGATGAATCTAAAGATTCAAAAGGAGTTTGAAAAGTCAAAAATTTGCTTGAAAAACCTGAAATTTTGAGATTAATCTCAAAAATTTGCGAGAAAAACACTTGGAACTTTCCGAGTTTGAAAATACAAAAAAATAGTTATGAAAAACTGAAATTAATCAAAGAAAATTTTCTAGAAAAAAAACAAGGAAAGTTCAGAGTTTGAAAAGATTGGAAATTTGTTAGAGAAACTAGAGATAAATTGATGTTAATGTTCTAGAAAAACAAGTGGAAATTTCTTGGTTTGAAAAGTTTGAACTTTTCTGATTTCGGAAATTTTCTTATTTTGAAAAGTTGAATATGTTAAAAATTTCAGTAGGTGGGTGACGATACTGTTAAAAACATCACCATACAAGGCAAGAGCACTCTGAATGTGATAAGATGTTCCTGAATGAAAAGTAGCTCTAAACTCTGAGTTTTTCAGCCAAAAGCAAAAGCATTTATAACAACAGCCATAATCTTGCCAAATGCAACATGCGACTAATTTTGTTGTACGTTTAATATGCTGCAAATACGAGGGTGTGTGAAAGAGGTTGTTCCTTCAGAAGTGGCATAAAATGTACAATAAATGTGCACATTTTAAATGAAGTACATACTTTCACAGCTGTTCATTAATTGACAGATCACTTGAATGCCTGATATACCAGCCTGTTACCTAGCAACCTAATGGAGTTCTGCCCGTTGCCTAGCAACCCAAGGGGAGCTCCAGCACATTTGGTTAGCTTGTTTTACAGTTTACAGCCACTTTGACATGCGAGTGTAAACACTGAGTTGGGGGTCAGTTTATTTGGATTTAACGTGACAAAACGTCCTGAAACAGCTCAAAATAGGCAGAACTGAGCAGAATGTAAGAATGATTCTGTGTAAAAAATGTAATGAGCATAAAGAGAGCATACATAAATAGTATGAACATAAATAGTATCACCTATAAACCTAATCTAACCTTTTCTAGAAAGCACAGTGGGTCATCTTTAGAAAAAACAAATGAGAGGGAAAAAAAGTGGAAAGACGTGAAAGTAGGTGAAGATGGAAAAGATAACTAAAGGAAAATAGAAAGGAAAAGTCCTAGAAGACTAGAAGATACTTGGATAAGTGTAGAAAAAAAGCAGAAATAGAAGGACGGGGAGCAGGAGTGAAGTGGGTTGTGAAAATGCCACATGTAGGGGGAGGATGTTCACTGAGTGTGTCTAAGTAAGTGTTCCACGCTCGGTTTTCCTCTTTATCGTCAGGCTCTCTAAGACCTCTTCACTGCTCCGGATAGAGGACAGACAGACAGACTGAAGCTCTTACAGGCAGGCAGTCCTTCCACCGGATTATCCTCTCCACTAATACTAATCCCTGCTCTCACACCTACAGTCTCTCACCCACATTCCAGTTTCCCAGTTTCAGCCGGCAAACAGTTTCCACAGATCATCTCTGTTAGTTTGACAGAAACTTTGTAAAAATGCATAAGGAGGAGCCACTGCAGTGATGTTAACATGGTCCCTAGAAAATGCCACAAATCAGTTCAAAACATAAAAACAAAATGTCCTTTAGCAACCAGTCTGACTCATAACCTCATGAGACAAAACAGATGCACTAAACTGTTATAAATTCAGCTGAAAACACCACAATGCCCAGCTGTTTAAAGGTGACCTGTTATTCTTCCATGAACAGGAAAGGATCGATCTATGAGCGATACGAAACACGTTCATTACATTCAGAAAGAGACACTTTAGGGCCTCCTGTCACTTTAAATGCAAATCATCTGCTGCTGGCCACGCCCCCAGATCAGCTTTGTGAGAATGGCTGCAAACAGATGCATAATAAAACCGCCATGTAGCTTAAAAAGAAGATGAACTTCAGACTGAGACAACATGAAAAATTTATTAAATTTTCTTCTTTGGATTGACTTAGAGCTGATTGTATTGTGGGTAAAGAGTGTTGATTGTGTGTCTTTATTTCCACCAATGAATAAAGTAAAAAAATAAACAAAACCAAAAAAGCACAAGGAGAATGCAGCAAGAGGTTTCTGGATGGTAAGTAAACAACAAAACTCTTAAAACTACCTGACCAAACATGCCGGAGCTCTGCTGGGGTTGCTAGGTAACGGCCGGAGCTCTGCTGGGGTTGCTAGGTAACGGCCGGAGCTCTGCTGGGGTTGCTAGGTATAACGGCCGGAGCTCTGCTGGGGTTGCTAGGTATAACGGCCGGAGCTCTGCTGGGGTTGCTAGGTAACGACCGGAGCTCTGCTGGGGTTGCTAGGTAACGGCCGGAGCTCTGCTGGGGTTGCTAGGTATAACGGCCGGAGCTCTGCTGGGGTTGCTAGGTAACGACCGGAGCTCTGCTGGGGTTGCTAGGTAACGGCCGGAGCTCTGCTGGGGTTGCTAGGTAACGGCTGCCTGCTGATTTGTGACGTTACAATCTGAAGGTTTTGAAATGACTCATTTTCCAGACACCAAAAAACATAAACTTATTGCCAAAAACCGGCTGGATGGGTTTTTTTAAGCACATGAGTGTTTTTCTAGAAGCAGTGGCAACTCAAATGGAAGTACAAAAATGTGTAAAATGTGAACTGTGCTTTTAAAATGTGGCATCTTTTCCAGGGGTGTGTAGCAAATTCTAACCAAAAATACCATCTGCTGGGTGTTAGCCCTCCGCTCCCCACAGCTTAGCTGAACCGAGTTAAAAACAGAGGAGGTGACAGAAGCGGCCGTATTCCTCGGTTAATTCATTCTGTTCGCTGCAGCGTGCTTTGCTGTCATAATAGCTTATGTAAAGTGCTGGCACGCATCCCTCCGCGGTTAACAGGCTTAGACACCTTCTGATCCTCCCCTGGCTTAACTTCTGACACTGACACTTTGTGTACTCCTCTACGTAAGGGGGCTCTCGGTGGCGACTAAAAAGGATTCACCTCCCATGACACACAAATAGGGGAACAAAGACACGTCTAATGGAGCTGTCTTTTAAAAACCACAGGAGGTATGTTGACTTTAATCCTGTGTTTTTATTTATTTATTTATTTTTGTAGTTGAATTGCTACTTAAAAAACCAAAAGTATTTGGCTGCTTTTGCAACTCTTTTGATTTGAACCAGATAGGCGATGAAGTACAAATAAAGCCAAACTAATGTGGTGGGAGATATCTATTATATTCACGCCTAAGGAGCGAGTCGATGAAGGAGTAAATACTCCTCTTCAAGCTGTCAAAGCTTTTAAAGAGATTAACCTACAATGTGACGCTCTGTGCACGGCACCTGGGAAATCTGGCAGAGATTCTGCAGACCGTCGAAGGTTTTCTCTGCACTTCATGCCTAAAATAATCCACAAATGAACAGATATTCTCAGACTCTGAGAATGTCATACTATTAAAAAACCTCCAATTAATGGCACCAGCAGTCCATAGAAACACATAAACATTCACCTGGATGTCACCTCGTACCGACACTTGGGGGCGCCAACACGAGACGTTGTGTTGTGGAGTTTTAATTACCAATTGACATCAGTCTAACAAGGGCAGACATGTTTTCTCTTCTTCGATTTGTCCCTTCTGGAGTCGACACAGGATTTATAAAGGGCAGCAGTCAAGTAAATTCAATTTGTTATTGTTAGCTGTATAGCTAAAAGGTATAGCAGTCAGTATGTTAATGTAAATAACAGAGAAATACTTAAACCAGTATTATTTCTGTTGGGAACGAAGACCGCAAGTATTGTGCAATATAATCAGAATTGAGCGTGAAGCTCAAGCGCAGCCAGAAAAACATTTGGGAAATTTCTCACATCATGTTTTATGTGATATCTTCTGAATAATCAAGTCAAACTTCTTCTCTTTTTAATATAAAGATGAAAAACAAGGACCTGAACGCCAACTGATGGGCTACAGCGTGAAACCTTTGACCCAGGAGTCAAACGGTGCAGCAAGAAAGAGCGAAGCATTTTTCAAAGGAATGATAATGGGAAATAGACCAATGAGGCGCCATCAAGACAACAACCAGTACCTGACCCCCATTAACCTGCAGCCTGTGATACTTGGCAGGAAGCTGGTCGACTGCAATCATATTCTATTACTTTTATGTTAGATGATGAATGCAGCTACTGAATGATAGAAGGAAAAATAATCTGGCTGCCTTAATTTCCCCATGAGACTAGAATACAGCTGACCTCTAGATTAACAAAGAGAAGTGTCATGTTGGGAAGATTGTGGAGGTGACTGGGAGAAAATTAAGCTCTCAAGTATCTGCATGAAAGATTTAAACTGCTGTGTTTGTCGTCTTATCACAAATTTCCAGTTTCTCCATAGCAGCCGTAACGGCTGCAGATGCATTTTGGTACAATGATGGATTATAAACAAGGTTTTTCATTCCAGAACATCTCATTTTAGTACCGTCTCTGATGTTTGTTTTGTCTACCCAAAATGTGAAAAACAAATAACATCATTCCTTCAGAAAATCTTTCAGGCAGTAAAAACTCTCCTTCTCCAGGACCAATTACTCATTTTTATATGATTTTAAATATCTGCACAGAGAAGTGAAAGGATGGATTTAAAGCATATTTATTGTGCTGAAAGCAGCGTAATGCTCACATCATAAAAGACCAGTTCATAAAATTGTTTTACAAAATATATAAACTAGATGTATAGCAGAACAAACAGCAAAACTCTGAATTACCGTTTGTCTTTTTTAAAACGTGAATTCTGTTTCATTTGCACCAGAATGGGACTTTAAAACTTTTTAAACATTTATTGCTTTTCACTCATATTTCTGCTTTATGTTAGTTTTGCTTTGTTTCAGTATTATTTCCTGTTCAACCAGGTTTCAGTTGGGTTGAAAAGCTCCAGTTCCTCATGCCTGCCTCATCAGAAATCATAGTTGACTTGTGTTTGGGCTGATGTCACTAAGTCGTTGCCCTACTTAGCAGATTGCCAATCTCCAGCCAGACTGGCCTGGTCAAAATATAAAATATGAGAGCAGAATGTTTTGGAGGTATCACTTCCTCAACGTCTTTCATTGGTACGTCTTTCATGTCCACTTCATTTTTGATGCATTCATCTTTCTCTGTATTATGAGTGGGGTTAAACCTCAGCGGTCAGCGACCTGTGCGTGACAGATTCAGCTGATGACCTCTTAAAAAGGATTGACCTCTCCAGCCATGTCAGGCTGGTTAGCAGAGAGATCCAATAGAGCTTGACCAACAAGGCTGGGAGTTTAAGTGGCAAAACACTTGTAGCCTTAATCACAACCTAAAGTGCACTAAAGTGTTCTGGAGTCAAATGTGAGGCCATCTGTTCGACAGCTGAAGCTTGGTCCAAACTGCTGAGAGCAAACGCTGAGCGAAGGTGGTGAAAGAGGAGCGGGCCGAAAATCCTCCAAAACCACATGAGAAACAGATAGGAAAACAACTGGTGACATTTAATACTGCTGGGATGAACGTTTTTACAGCTTTTCCAGTTTGGCTGTTCAGAAGGAAATTTGTGAAGAATGATGGACGATTCTGGACTTTAGTGAAGGCATGTTGGGTTGTTTTCACACCTGATAGTCTGGCAGACTCTGTTCGATTGAAACTTCAACATTTGCTACATTTTCGGTGGGTGTGGTTCACTTTCACACTGCACTGTGTCAAATGATCCAAAATAATTGAAAAACTGCACCAAGAATCACTGAAGGGAATGACATGAAAACCTCTGAAGACCAGCGCATCTTCCTTCTTCACAAAATGTAAACAAACTTGGAGTAGCATCAGATTTTATTAGTTTTAGGATTTATCTTTTGTTTCTGGTAAAATACCATGTTGGATTTCTCTTGCTAGTGCTAAACTAGCATGTTTGATTTGGTCAAAGGTTTGTTTTTTTCTGGGTCTGTCAAACAGGAGCACTGATGTTGACCCACATGGCCACCATCATAGTCTTAGAAATTATAGTCCGATCAATGAGAAAGCAAACAGAACCAGACCAAAAAGATATACATATAATTCTGCTTTTGTTCCAGACCAAACAACAGGTCCTGGTGTGAACACACTGCAAAAACACAAAATCTTCCTAAATTTATTTAGTCTGCTTTGTAGTGCAAATATCTTCGTACAAAACTAACTTACAAGTAACTTTTCAGTAAGAAATAATAGCTTGATTTAAGTCAGAAATTCCTTAATGTTGATGAAAAAGTTCTAGTTCCACTGGCAGATGATTTAACTTATAACAAGACAATTTTCATGTTTTAAATGGAAAAAAACGCCAATGGGACTGGTACTTTTTTTTCCTTCTTTTTTTTTTTTAACTTAAAACAAGCTTTTTGATGGAAAGTTACTTATAAGTTAGCTTTGTCTTATTTCAAGTGTGCTAAGATATTTAGCTAGATACTCGACCAAAAATACTTGATAAGATTTCTATCTTTGCAGTGCGTACTCTAAACCCGTTTTTCTCTTCGTGTAAAGCTCTGGCCTGGTTTCTGACTCATTCCTGGGTTCAACAGCTCGTTGTTTACCTATAAACTGTTTTAAATTTCTAAAATCAAAGTGAAACGTTGCCTCTCTTTCACTGGGAACTGCAACAAGTAATCAGCAAGGAAATAAAGCGAAGAGGATGAAGAGCAATGTGACAAAATAAAGCTCTGAGTAATGATTCTCTGCCCTCCAACTCTTATTCAGTTAATCTGTGTTTGTGTGGAAGTTGCTTGTAAGCGGGTACATTGACCTGAGGGGGTTGAAGGCGCCGCAAAGCAGCAAACATTTATTTGGCTTTATTTTTCAGGGACATGTTCAGAAGATGCAGAATTAAATTGTCTATTCCTGAAATGATCTGCTCAATAACTCTGGAGTTTGGAGGGGATTAATTATTCTTTAAAAACAATGATTCACATATTTACAGAAAATTATCAGCGTGGCTTTTAAAAAGCTGGTCTAGTCAAAAACATACTACCTCCATGCACGCATAAATATTTCTGTTTATGTGAAATTTCATCAAAGGAACAATAATTGTTGATAAAGATGGAATTAGAAAGTTAAGTTAAGTGTCTGACTCTAAAACATAGTTAAATCTGAATTAACCTACTAATCAGCATTTTCTTACACTTAATGAATTATGTAGGAAAAACTAAAGCAGCTCATAAATTGTACAGTGTTTACCCAGAAACATCCATCTTCAGCAGCTGTGACTAGTTAAAAGTCTTCTTGAGTTAAAATTTGAGCATATGTCCTTTAGGATCATACTTAGATTGAAACTATAGGTTCAATCTGTCAAAATGGTAATTAATATCTTGTAAAATATTAGGAGTTTTGTTTAAAATGAAACTTTTACTCTGAATAAAGAGGAGATCTGAACTCTACCCGTTTTGCTTGACGTGAAATTGATCTCAATGCCACAAAACAAACAAAATTGCTGTTTAATCTTGTTTAAAATTGCTGTTTAATCAGCACAAACATTTTTGTTTGTGCTGCTATCATTTTAGATATTGATGAAAACATTTCCAGAGGTTATCAATATTTTCAAAGTAAAAACTTCACAAATCAGACACCAGGTTTGTTTGAATTTGTAAATGTGAGCAGGAGATTGGTTGACCTCTGATGATCTCTGTAAACTTCTTTATTAATATCTTTCAAATATCGACACAAATTAAATTTTTAACTGCACAAACGTAGCACAAATATTTGACACCAATTTTGTTGGTGAAATTAGGTAATGTGGGTTGACGTCATGTGAATTTGAATATTTTCAAAGCAAAAGCAGAACAAACAAAATTGTTTGCTGCACAGATGTAGTTGAGTTGATTAACACCAATTATATCTGATTTGACGAAGGTGGAGGAGCTGGGTGACCTGTGGAAACATTTGTTAATATCTATAACACAGGTGTCAAACTCCAGTCCTGGATCGTTAAGATGAGCCTCTGCTGCCACATCTGAGCAGAATAATCAGGTCATTAAGGCTCTGGAGATCTGATCTGCACAAGGAGGAGGTAATTAATCCATTTCACTCAGTTTTTGTACCTGTGGCACATCTAAAAACACCCTGAGGACTGGAGTTTGACACCCCTGATCTATAAAATGATAGCGGCACAAACAAAATTTTTGCAGCACAAACGTCTAATTTGTAAGATTTGAAGAAGGTGGAGGCTGGGTTCAACTTCACCAGCTGATCCAGCACCAGGTTTTGACTTGATATCTGGGATTTCATGTGAATAAGGATAAATAAGGATAACATAGAACAGCTACTGGGTCGTTTTTATCTCACTGATTTGATGTAAAATGGAAAAACTCAGTCAGCTTTTCCACTGAAGTTTGGTCATTTCTCTGGTTGCAGGTTGTCAGTATAACCATGTTTCTGTTCAGAAATTATAATATAAAATCCCCTGTTTGGTAATCTGTCTGCATAATCCATGAAACATAAACATAGATGGTTTTCGACTCCTAAACATGTTACATGTTTATTGTTTTGTTCTTTTTTTTTAAAGCCAAACTGGATCCTACACATATTTGTATCCTGATTGTTCATCAGGACAAGTTTATTCTCATTAATTTAGATTCAGAAAGCTCAGTCCTCTATACCAGACTTATTTTCTACAATGCCACTTACATTTATAAAAGTTTTCTTCACACTTTTATAGACATAACGTCTTACCTTAAGTAATATACAGCCAGCTTATATAACATTAATCCAATAACCTCTACATCTGCAACAAAACCAACATTACTGTTTTATGATGAATGGTTCTGCAGAAGTAACTGTCTTTGAAGGTTGTGTGGTAATTGTTAAAAAAATTCAAATAATTAGACCCGTCTTCCATCTCAAGGAAAGAAGATAATAAAAAATATGAGTCACATTTTCTACCAAAATCACTTTCTTCCAGTGTGTCTCTGACTCACTGTGTATTCACACAGATAATACTAAAACTGTACTAAAGGAAAAAGGATAAATATATATTTGTATGTACATATTTGTGTTTATATATGTATAGACAAAATCTAATTATTTGTTTTTACTTTTTTTTGTCCATATCTGACTTTGTTTTGACCCACTGCTGATATTTTCACCTCCCTTCAGATTAGATTTTTATTTCCATGTATGGTAATAAATCAGACATAGATAAATCCAAGAGTTTTCAAAGTGTTTGCAGTCTTAATTTATCTGATTTTTAAGTCTTTAATGTGAGACCTGTGTCATAAATTTCCACCAGAAGTCAAACTCGGGTAATGTGGACATAACTGCTGAATCAACCAGTGATGACACTTAACGTTTGTTTTTTATTAGCTTTGTCTTGTGAGCTTATAGCAATACTTTTGGCTCCTGTTAACCATTTTAAAATCGTTAATAATGCTCACCATATACATTATTACTTTTGTAAATAAAGCGTTGCTGTGTGACGTCAGCGTTCTTCTGCCTGTGTGTGGTTACATTTAATTAGAATAAACAACCATGTCAAAAAAAAAAAAAAGGTTTTCAGAAAACATTCAGAGTTGAGCTTCAAGAGCATCTGTATGAAAAAAGCTTAGAGCTTATTGCTGGAGTTCCACAGGGGTCAGAGTTTGGCCCCAAACTGATTCTTTCATTTTCCAGTAGCTGTGTTTCCGTCGAGCATTTAACTGCATATAACTGCTAAATACATTTTCGTAATGGAAGCACGTCGATTTAAAATAAAAATAAAAACTAAACGTTTTTGTTTGAGGATGAGTTATCAAAATTAGTATACTTTGCAAAATTGCAAGTGGAAATACTTTTTTTCACAAAGGTCATGTGATCAACAACTGAATGTTACTACTGCCGGAAACGACAAAGAAGATGAGACAGGAAGTGGCTTTAGGGTGATGATACATCATGTTTTTTAATGACTGCACATGAACAAATGTATTCACATGAGAATTTTTTTTGTGTTTCTTATTTACTGGAAACACCTTAGCGGCAAAATTGTCAAATACCCGCAAAGTTTTGTGCACATTTTTCATGAAAACTCACCTTGTGATATCAAAGAGAAAAAAAGGGGTGTCAAACTCCAGTCCTCAGGGTGTTTTTAGATGTGCCACAGGCACAATGAAAATTTGTTACAACTTTTGTAGATATATGACATAAGTCCTCTAACGTTTTAACCTGCTGTTTACGGTTTAGGTAATACGGTTTCACAGAATCACTTTTTCTGTATTTAGTGATTAAGAAAAACTGAGTAACTGATGCAAATTTAGTGTCTTTAAAAAGTTTATGATGCGAATGTTGACAGCACCGTAGCAACAAAAACCATAAATTGATTTCTGTGTTTTTTTGTTGTTGTTTTTTTACTGTTAGAGGACACCTGTTACATAAAATGTCTTATTGACCTGCCTTATCTTACCAAAGACATTTACTGCATGACTCATCAGACTGATTTAGACTGGAGGAAATGTGAGAGTGTATTTGTATGCATGTTAGTGTGTGTCAATGTCATTGCAGGGCATTTGTGCCATTAAGTACGTCCTCAATCACTGCTACGACTGTAAACCCCGACTCTGCTCAGGACAACCTGGACATGTGTTCCTCGTCTTCTTCATGCAAGACACTGTGTGTTTACATTTCTTTAAATAATGACATCCATCACGTGTGTTTTGTGTATAACGTGCTCAAATTAGTTGCACTGATTCATTGCGTATCTGTTGGAGTAAAAGGCTATGTCCCTTAACATATTTTATTGAAAAAAATTATAACAGCCCTGTTTTAAAAAATATTAAACTTAAAAGATAATAAATAAGAAAAAACATTCAAAAACCTGAAAAGCTAACTAATGGAGATGATGTATTTCAAAATATATAGAGGAAATGTAAACAGAACTTTAATGTGAATATATGCGGTGAATATGAAGCAAGGGTAACTCATAATGTATGAAAGTTTTGGTAGATTATGCAGTGTTTATGTTTAGATTGACAGAAATGAGAAAGGCAGCGGGATGATGTGAGCAGTGGGTGCACATCCTGTTAGCATCACCATGAAAGCAGCTTTAGAGGAGCCAGAATCTGCTCTCTAAATTACCAAACATCCATCAAGAAACCAAGCATTAAACCACTTAGATCTCTAAAGCAAGGAACAGAATGGGTCTGTTTTATACAGCGACATATTAGGGCCATTATACATAGAAGAAAAGAGAGGAGTAAATTTCTGCCAAAAATATTGGTTTTGATATTAATCTCAGAAAATTTCTGAATTTGAAAGAATAAAAATTTGCTTTAAAAAAAGTCACAAATTTTGAGACTAATCTCAGAAATCATTGGAGTCTTTTACCAAAAAACCTGATGACTTTTGAAACTCAGAAAATTCCACTTTTAATTATTTTTAGAAAATTTCTAAGATTAACCTAAAAATTTCTGAATTTTTTTTCTTGCAAATTTTCGAAGGTTTGATTTCACAAAATGTTGTTTTTCTGTCTTTTTTCTCACTACGTTTTGACTTTTCAAACTCAGAGATCTCAAAATCTGAGTTTCTTCTTTTTGAGCTCAGAAATGTATTTTTGTTTTTTCTAGAAATTCATCTCAAAATTTGGAGTTATTTGGGAAAAATTAACTCCTTTTTTTATATTTTTTCTAGTATGCCATTGTAGTTTTTCCTTTCTTGCAGGCAAAGTTATTTTTACTATTAACTCCTGTTAATATTTCAACTACAGACAAACAGCTGGTAGCTGGCAAAGCCTTGTGTAAAACAAGCAGTTTCTTCACAATTGTGTTTCTCTACTTCACTATTCTGCCTGTTTTTCCCCCTAAAATCAAAGTAAATGTAAAGATCACTTGGGTTTTGAATTTCCCATGGTGTTCTAACATATGAAACAGGTTCTTCATAGAAGAAAAGCCAGGTCTTTTATTGTTATGAGACCAAGAAACGCAGTTCATGCTTGAATTATGACATTCACAGTTTTTCGTCTTTACATGAACGATCTACAGGATGTGAAATGGGTGTAATTTCACAAAGTGATTTTGGTTTTAATGTTACTATAGTATATAGAGGGTTTTAAAAAGAGATTAGCTTGTTTTTCCTCCGGCATTCATGTACATTTCAAAACAATTTAGAAGATAATGCAGTCATAAAAAACAGTTCAAGCAGCTACATAAACTGAGTCGAATGCTACCAGTTTCTGATAAAAACTGAAGAACAAACTCAAACATTCTGCAACAAACACAATTAGATAAATCACAATTGGCTGTTAAACCAATTTTCTGTTAGATACATATTAATGATGGGAAGTTTGTCTCTTTTCAGAGAATTGATTCTTTTGGCTCTAAAACAATTATTAATTCATCATCATGAGTCGCCTTGTACTTTAGCTTAATTTAGCAAATATGAACATGTTCTATATTTTTGCATTTTTAAATGTAAAAGGGCTTACAAGAAAAGTTCTTGTTACTTTTCTATAATATTTTAATCAACCTTCTCATTTTTATTTAACAAAACAAGAAAACACTGCTAGCATATCTACCAAACAAAACCAAAACAGAAATACAGCTCATCTGTTGATGCTGTTACTTCTCTTTGTTGATGTTTATGTTTGAGAAGGTAATCCGCCATTCTGCCAATCACAACAAAGTTCTGAGCAGGGAGCAGCCACTGAGAGTGAGAGCTGAGCAGCAACAAGGAAAGAAACAGGGAGGCTCTTTTCACTATAGAGAGAGCAAACAGTTCACAGTTGTGATCTCATCATTCAGTATGAATGACTGGTGTAATGAAAGTTTGGACACATTCATAGAAAGAATCGAATGCTAAAGTCACTTGGATCATGCAGCTGGTAACAGTTCCAAACATCGTCGAACAACGAAGAATTCAGGTCTTCAGTCAAACAGCTACATGGTAATTTAGCACTTCTTTAGTCTGACTGATTTATTTTAATGCTACCATTAGGTCCATTTCCCATCCTTAATATATAAATGTCTTTGTAGGATGTAGATCTGAAGGTAAGCTGGAGCAAGGCTAACTGCTAGCAAAGACAATAAGGTATAGCATCCGCATGTTAGCAAGCAGAGGACATCAGAAAGAGTTTTATAAAGCAGACATTGTTACTACTGTTTTCTTTTTATGTGTTACTATAAACCACTGTAGACATGCCTAAAGAGTCTGTAGCCTATACAGTCTATGATATGTGTGTAGCCTGGTTTCCCTCCAAAACTTACAACAGCAATAAATGTCCCTGCTGCATCTAAAAAGCTTTGATGAAACACATAGTGAAGCATTTTATTTCGTTATTGTTCAATAATTACTGAAAGTCACAGGGAAAGTAAGAGAAGTCGTTTATTTTCATTACATCACACCAGAAGCCGCTCAAGCTGACAGATAAGCCTGAAATGTTTGGAGCTATTGAGAGCTGCATGAACCGCGTCTCGTAACTCTCTTTCTCTTTTTAATAATTTAATAACGCAAAAAAAAATTATTCATTTCAGCAAAAAATTGGAATTGAGAATCAAGAGCTGCTGTGTGAGCTCTACCTTTGTTTTCTTGCAAACATGATTGAATACAATGATTTTGTTTTCAATAATATTGGAAAGAATTAAATAATACTTTAATGGAACAATAAAGATCTTGTTGACATTATGTTAGTCTTTCTGTCAAGCAGCTGGACTGAATTTCTAACTGTGCTGATCTGAGTCTCGGTGTGTGTAGGCTCAGGCTTTGTTTGGTTAGGGAGGAAGGTCTTCATTTCTAAATGCTTTTGCAAGTCTGCATAAATCAGACTGAACATGGTGTAGTGTGTGTGTGCATGTGTGTGTGTGTAGGTGTGTGTGTGTGTGTGTGTGTGTGTGTGGGCACTGCCCTCGGGAATTGGAATAAATCCTACATGGGAGTGTTTCAGATCTTTATCAAAGACGTGTGAACGGCTCAGACGAGCCCTTGAACACCACAGACGCACATTCAGACAAAGTCACACACATTCGCAGTGTGTGATCTCCATCATATCGCATGCTAATGTCTGCTTTCATTCTCTCTCCCAAGACATCAGATGTAAGAGACAACTTAGCAGAGATAAGTACAACTTCAGCTCAGAAACACTCGTGATTTTACGGGTCGCTCCATGCCTCCATTAGTGCTGTGAATCTGCCACATTGATGTGAATTTCATCAGATAACCTCCTCTAATGTGTGTTTCTACTCGTGCCAGTTTTATTTGAATACCTCTCCCCTTTTGTTCTGGAGTGTTTCTGTGTGTGTCGATGTCCTTTACCGTTACACCGTCCCATATGAGCAATGTGGGGTGAGCATCTACAGCTGGCCAGCTATAAATCACAGGGACAAACATTGAATTGCTGCGCTGAGAAAAGGACTTGTTTCAGCTGAAACGTTGCTGCGTTCACCTCCAAATACACACCGCTGCCTGCAGTTCAACCTACCGACGTCCTTGGAGGAGACAGCCACAGGAAACGTCATAACTACGTCCTTTCCCAGCGGAACAAGGAAATGTTTACAGGAATGACGTTGGGATGTACACAAAGTGTTTGTTTCTAGTTTATGAATTGAAGTGTACCGAGAAACTTTCTTTAGCTTGACATTGGCTAAGAAAAATACTACATGTGCATAGTATTTGTTGTTCTTATCCACATTTAAACACCAAATGACTAGAAACACATGAATAGTTGGACAAAAACTCAAATGTCTTTGAGTTTGGATCAAACTTCAAAAGTCCAGCATGTTAGGATTAGAGTTAAGAGTTAGTATTACAACTTTATGTTTATAACATGACTTTAAGACTTTAAACTAGTAATGCTTTGACTTTATTCCTGTATTATTATGATTTCTCAAATTGCTTTGACTTTATTCACGTAATTTCATTTTTTACTTCTTCCTTCTTCGTTCTTCTTCTATTTGCTGCCTTTCTCCTCAACCTAACATTGCAAGTGCAAAATGTGAAAGTTTCTGACCAGAACTTGTCACTCTTTGGTTACCTAGCAACTCTCTCACTCTTTGGTTACCTAGCAACAACCTGCTGAGTAACTTACACAGTAGCAGTTTAACGTTTTGCTTTTGTGCCTCGTAACTGATTAAAAATAAAAAAAGGAATGGAGTGAAAACTTTGGATAAAACATGGAAGATTCGTTGATCTGTGTGAGTTTTTAAAGGGCGTCTCCAACCAGAGGTCAGTTAGAGTTCGGGATTCCCTGTGTTAGTCTACAGCTTCGTCTTCTTGCCGATTGGACTCAACCAATTCTACCACTCATTTCCGATCTTTTCTGTGGCGTTTCAGGACATTGGCGTTTATTGGTAAAGAAGAACCTTTGGGTTACATCTGTTGTTTTCAAATTATTTAGATTTATTGCTGTGTTTAAGCCAGGATTTGCAATTTAGTGTAAAATGAGAATTGAAGTTCAGTTTATTCAAGCCTGAACTATTATTTGTTTTGGTTACTCTAAACTGAAGCACTGCTTGCCTTGTATTGGAGTGGTGACTTGTTTCCCGCCAAGTTCCCTGCGACCCAGCACGGATAAGCCTGTAAACAATGGATTGATGATTGAGAACTGAACATAAGCCATCTATTGACTTAAATTTAAAGAAGGACCCCTGTAAACTCCTCCCTGCTCACTGAGTCATAAAATAACACCCACGTTTGTTTCTCTCAAATTCAGCACTTGAAGAAAATATGACCCGAATCCGCATAATAAATTCTGCTAATTTCCGAACCAGGCCGCATCACAAGCGTTTTCTTAAAATTAGATGAACTATGTTTGGATTAATGGTGTTTTGTGTTGAAATGGGAGCCAACTGGAGGTCATACAGTCTACCTACTGTCTGATTTACTGCCGTGTCACTGATAATATCCTGCCGCTGCTGTGATAATGTCCTTTCCACATCCTGAACCCATATTACTCTTTACTGTATGCTTCAGTAGTCGTCTAATGCAACACAGGTGGTTCTTTCCTCACTCAACAAACCTGGCTCATTTGATTAAATATTACAATTGTTAAACCGCCTGTCTGTTATGGTTCTTTTCATCTTCTGCCTCTGATTCTTGTTTTGCTTAGATGTGTTTTTTCTTTGCCATTTCTGTTGAATTGCTCTATTTTTATAAAGGTTGGTGATTCACTCAGTAAACAAAGTTCATTTACATGCATTTATATGCACATTTATTTTAATAAATAAATTAGTGCATGCATTTCTTCCACAGGGATGCACAGTGTCCCAGTTGGTAGGAGTGTTGCCATCTATTCGGTTCCCGGCCTACGGTCTTTCTGCACGGAGTTTGCATGTTCTCCCTGTGCATGCGGGTTCTCCGGCTTCCTCCCACAGTTAATTGGTTAATTGGTCTTTCTAAATTCTCCCTAGGTGTCTATATAGTGTGTGTGTGCATGGTTGTTTGTCCTATCTGTCTCTGTACATAAAGATGTGCTTATGCTCTCTGTGCTGCCCTGCGACAGACTGATGACCTGTCCAGGGTGACCCTGCCTCTCGCCCGGAACGTAGCTGGAGATAGGAACCAGCAACTCCCAACCCCTCTAGGGAATGCATTTCCTTACTTTAAATTACTAAAGATATTGCAGTTTTTTCTCCACCAAAGGAGTTAATGAATAAAATGATGGAGCTTCTTCATTTAACATCTCGATTTGATACCTTGAAAATTTGCCTTTGTCTCTTTAAAGCCTCCTGTTTTTTCTGAAGCTACATTTTTTTCCATGCAACAACATTTTCTCTATTAACCTTTTAACTTTTTTACCGGCATTGCTCTGAGAAGTAGCTCCTATAATAAGCTCAGCTGTCCCACCAGTTGTTTGCTATTTTTTGCTGGCTAGTCTGAAGGAGCTGAGTGGGGGAGGAGCTGCGCCTCAAAGGTAGGGCTTGGTCCAACCAGCAAATATTCAGCACAACTGAATATTTGCCAAGGTGTGTGTGCGTGTGTGTGTTGTTTCTTTTTTTTGTAATGGTACGTTCACATCAGCCATGTTTAGTCCACTTTAATCAAACTCTGATATATTTGGGGAGGTGTGAATGCGTAATCGACCAACAGTGAACTCTGGTCTGCCTACAAACTTCGGTTCGGTTCGAAAGTTTGTGAACATCAAGAGGACGCTTTAGTCCACTTCCTGGAAAACCAGGAAGTAAGACTACAGTCTTATTTATTTTTATTACTTGGTTCCTTTGTGTGTTTTTCATATTTTCTAAGTTGAGATTCTTAAAAAATAAAGATGTGATTATGCATACACTGCCACATATAAAACGTCTGATTTCCAGCTGTAACAGGCCTTTATTAGGATGTTTTCTGACCAAATGTATTCACTTATCTTTAATGCAAAGTCATTCTTAATTTTCTCTGTGTCACAGAAGATAGATTATATCAGAATATTCTCTTTGCTCACTTTAAGCTGCATCCTGGTTTGGAGTAGTTAGTCTGACTGGCATCAATCCGCTGCACCAGCTGCTGGTGGAGTACAGCACAAAAAATGTCATTTAGATGTTATAAAATGCTGTTTGCAAAGCACTTTTTCATGTCATACAGACCATGTTATATGCAATAATGTAACAATTTATTGACTTGTTTTGTAAGGCTGAACAGAGGTTTATAGGCAGTGCTTTATTTTGTTTAATGCCCTTGCTGCAGGCGCTACAGCTTACTGTTCCCACTGTGTGCGCTTTCGGTCTCAAACTGAGGGCTTTTATGGAACAAGTCACTTAATTTCACGCGTTTGGCTGACTCGTTTCTTTAATGCTCTGTGGGTTTTAATTCTTGCCTTTTCTGCACCAAATTTAGTCTTTTTACTGTCCTGATTTCATCTAAACGCTCGGTTTCTGAGCAAGAAGCTCAGCTGGCAGTCTGCCTTCGTGCGATAGGTTGGTGCCGCACATCAAAATGTCTGCAGCTTCTCTGTTTTAACCCGGCCACTGACTCAGGTTTACACCTGCCTTCATAAACCAAACCAACCCTCCGGAAATGTTCCCAGTTCTCCTGATCAGCTACTCTTGGCTTACTGCAGATAAAATTATTCAACAGGGATGAGAAAAATCTGACTTTAATCTGACTTTTGTTTCTCAGACTCAAAATATTTTAAACTATGAAAAATCTAGTTTTAAAACTCAGATCTTAGTCAGAATTTTGAGGGAAGAAAGTCAGACAGAGAAAGGATTGTAAACCAAACACAGAAAAATAATTGATCACAAGTTTAGCTGACTTAAGTACATGAGTCCCAAACTCGAATCCATAGCTGCGTTTCCATTACAAATGTAAGCAAAACTTTCTTGATTCATAATGTAATAAAAATGTTTTTATTGCATTTTTTTTGCAAAATACATTAATTCCGATAAAGTCAAGAAAGAACATAATCTTAGTGCAAAAACTTTGTCCTAAAACGTGGGTTTTTGTTTTTTACACTGCCGACTTTCCATTTAGCATATTTACTTTCATAATTCCAATTTGCGAAATTTTAATGTCAGTGGAAACATAGCTACTGATTTTTCATAATATTCTTTTTTAAACTTCCTCTACTCAGATTCCACATTTTTTATTTTTCCCTCTTTGCTTAAATTGATTTTTACTTCATTTTTCTGTAATTACCTTTTTACTTCTTCATTTATTCTTTTGCAGCTTCTTTCCTTCTTCTTGACAGCGATCAACGCAGTTACCTGTCTACTTTTGTGTTCAGTTTTTTTTTTCAGTCTCCCTCTTTTGCCCCCTGCCTTCCTTTTCAGGCTGTGCTGGTTCATTACTCTGCACCCTGCCTTGATGTGATTTCAATGCAAATAGAGAGCTAAACTTAAATGGATCAGGTTCTGTGAGTCGACACAGACAGGAGAAAAGGAAAGATCTGAGGACCGAGTGAGTGCTCGGCTGTGAACGACTTCCATTCTTCTGATTTCCCAAACGGAGAGGCATCCATCATTCCTGCAGAGAGAGGCTGAGTGGAGATGGATGTTGTCTCTCCTGCAGCTGTAAATCACTCCCAATCACATATAAAAAAAAAAAATTCAGCTTTCAATTTCTTTGAAACGTGCATGGTCGCATTTGCACCTCACACTCATGTTCTCGCACACAAAGACCACCTGCATGGAAATTTTGTCTCCTTTTATGGGGGGAAATGACTTCTGACAGGGAAATGGAGATTCTCAGCTCCCATGGAAGAAAACGGGTTCCTGCTGCAATGAATTTGATCTGGCAGATGTCACTAAATTTCCTTTATTCATTGTCTTTTTGTTTCTGATTTGACATTAGTGTATGTGCACGTTTAACCAGATTCTACAGTGATCATTTCTGTGCTAAATAAAACTAATCTAAAGAGATGAAAATGACTGAATTAAATGTGAAGCTTCACATGTAGCTTTTGCTCCCAAACAGCTGATTTAAAGGTAAAGTTTCTCTGGAAATTCTCATCTTTTGTGATGGATTCCAGAACTAATTTAAACTTTTTGCTTGTCCTGCATTCTGTCTGTTCATTACATCATTTTAATGTAAGAACTCGGCCCCTGTCACAGAGTTAAATGGAAAATGAGATTTTTTACAAGCAATTTTCTATGTATTTTGCTATAAAGCCAATTGTGTCTCCAGGGAGAATCAATGTTTTTATGTGCAGGTAAAGTGCCGGTTTGGATTTCAATTAGAAGCTGGCACCTCAGGCTCCAACCGGCACAAAGAGAGCTGGATATTAAATATCCTCAATTAAAGTATTTCTAGTGTTAATCCTAAATGCTTTTCTACATTAATTTGTACCATTTCCTTCCTCCAAAACATTTCAAGATGTAGTATCAATGCGCTAAGGCAGGTAGAAGTCAGCCTGTCTTTGTTATGCCCCTGATTCACCAGGAAAGTAATCCCATTGGGCAGGCCGATACTCTCACCGCGTTCCCACACGTCTTCCCTAGATGGCACAGTAGCTGAATCCTTCAAATCACCTTCTTAGGAGTCCAGCTGCAAGTATTAGACGCTTAGCTGAAATTTGACCTTCCAGCTTTAAAAAATTTGTTTATTTTTTAAATAACCTGCATGCGCCCCATTTCTAATACCGCCCTGGAAAACTACCCTTGTGATCAACAATCGCTTATTGTCCTTGCAGTATTGCCTGATAGAGGTGAATCATAGAAAAAAAGCATTTTTTTCTCTGTGATGGGGAATTTCAAAAATGTTAAGACATAATAAGGAGTAAGTTCTTTCGTCAGCCACATTTTGCACCAATCTAATTTAATTTTTCTAACTGTTCTCTGCAGAAACATAATTTCCTGTTTAGACAGCTTGATTTATGCAGTATTTACTAAGAGTTTATTGGTGTTTGAAAAACCCCCAAACAGTATTAATAATTCAGCCCCTCAGTATTGCTTGCTGTCAGCTGGTATTGGTTCAGGTTCAGCCTGCATCTGGGTGCAGTGAGGATGCTGAGCTGGCATAAAAGGCCAAACAATTCTTATGATATTCTGTCTGAGAGAAGAAAAGGGCAACATATTTTAGAGTTGCTTTCACAGCATAGCTGCAATCTGCAAAAGAAATATTTTACATTTAACTCTGCAGATACAGTGGGGAAAATAAGTATTTGATACAACACTGATTATTGAAGTTCTCCCGCTCATGAAAAAATTTATATTGCAGGGTTTTAAAATATTTAATTATTTTATTGCATAAAATAAGTAATTTATGAATGCATTAATACAACTCTTTACTGCTTTCACAAATCAATTAGGGGTTTAACAAATCACAAACTAAGCTTTAAATATCCAGCTTTAAGTTTAAAATAATGCAGTAGTCCTTGTTTGATGAGTCTGAGATTTGACGTTTTTAAGCTGGAGCAAAAACAAAGACGCTCAGGGTTTTAGAAAAATGAAGTGAAATCGCCCTTTAGCCCAACTGGAGGTCTCAAACGGAAGCGAACTTCAGCTCCTTGTTGTTCTTCATGTTTGATATTCCGTCGGATTACAAGTTTCGGTCCAACAGCCTAGGAATGCTAGTTGTTAGCCTATCCCAGGCTAATGGTAACGGTTATTTAGGTTAGCGGCTAACTTAGCCAATGCTAACGCCAGTGCATAATCGGCCTGTTTTCTGTCAACGGTCATGGTTTGTATTGTGTGGGCTTGCAGTGGACTGAATATTGTTCTTCTCATTTGCCCAAAACATACAGAATAGAAAGTTCTAAGCTTTTTATCACAAGGAATGTTTTTAACGTTTTTCCACAGAAACAAGCAACACAAAATACAATAACTGGACCTGAGAGAAATAACTTCTGTTTCTAGGTTTGTGTTGAGGTCTCCTCACAGTCTGAGAGCCTTCAGTAAAGTCAAACGTTTGAGAACTGTCTCTGCTGGAGACGCTTTCCAGCAGACATACATCTATTCTCCAAAGATATGACTCTGTGAGACACCACTGTTGAACTAAGTGATCTCTGATGTTTTAAAGGAGCTACTCTCTTCACATCAGTGCTACACACTCCATCACAAGCCAAAATGACATGCAGTTTGAGGGGTGAGAACTCTGGACTCAAGTTTCTTCGTGCTCAGGCTGGAGTAAGATTAAAACCATCACTCTTGTGCCAAGAATAGCCAAAGTTTTCAGGGTTTTTTGTGGTACAATGCAGAAGTCTTTGTTTCCTTTTATTAAAGGTCACAAGAAACACCTGTTGGCAAGCTGAAGACTGTAGAGGTCGACATGTGGACCATTAATGTGAAATGGTGAGTAAATAGTGGAAACTTGTACTTTTATTATGAAAACTTGTCACAGCCTATGGATTACCACATGCTGGCATACATTGTTGACCAAGGAGTTACACAAACAACTGGTGGATCTAGAGTTAAATTACGGTTGTGCTAAAAAAACAAAAAACACCTAAGACTTTCTCTAATCTAGAGGACATATTATGCAAAATGTATATTTTGCATGTTTTTGTACTTTAATTTGAGTTTCTACTACTTTTAAAAACAACCCAAGCATTGAAAAAAAAAAACCCAGTTTTTTCTGGCAATAAGTTAATGGTGTGGGGAAAATGAGCTGCTTCAAAAAGCTCCAGATTGTTGAGTGACAATCAACAATCAGGCACATGTGGGGTACCCCAAGGTTCAATGCTAGGAACCCTCTTATTCAATATTTATATACTCCCACTTGCTCAGGTTATAAAAAGAAATAAGATTAGCTACCATAACGATGCGGATGATACACGGCTCTACATTATGATGTCACCAGGTGACTCTAAACCCATCCAATCACTGAATAAATGCTTAGAACAGATAAATGTGTGGATGTGCCAAAACTTTCTCCAGCTGAACAGAAACAAAACTAAAGTTATTATTTTTGGACCTACAGAGGAACGATCTAGAGTCAATGCACAGCTTCAGTTATTACAACTAAAACCTAGTGATCAGGCCTGAATCCTGGGAGTAGTGATGGGTTCTGACCTTAACCTTCAAAGCCACATAAAGACAGTTACAAAGTCGGCCTTCTATCACCTGAACAACATCTCCAGGATTAGAGGACTTATGTCTCTGAGATCTAGAGAAACTCATCCATGTGTTTATCTTCAGTCGCATTGATTACTGCAACAGCGTCTTCACAGGCCTGTCTAACAAATCAATCCTCCAGCTGCAGCTGATCCAGAAGCTGCTGCTGGTGTTCTCACTAAAACCAGGAAGATAGAGACATAACACCAGTTTTAAAGTCCCTCCACTGGCTCCCTGTAGCTCAGAGAATAGACTTTAAAATACTGTGTTAGTTTACAAATCACTGAACAGTTTAGCACCACAATACATAAAACATCTGCTGTTGTTGTATCAACCTTCCAGACCTCTCAGGTCTTCTGGTTCGGTTCTGCTCTGCTTCCCCAGAACCAAAAGAGGAGTAACAGCTTTCAGCATCTGTGCACCACAAATTAGGAACAAACTCCCAGAAAACTGTAAAACTGCCGAAACACCGAGTTGCTATAAATCCAGACTAAAATCCCACCTGTGTAATAATATTATTATTTTGTTCTGGTAGTATTTCAACTTTTGCTCATATTATTTCAACTTTATTCTCATAAGTGTTTATTCTAGTAATTTTATGACTTTATGATAATAATTTAAGTTGTTTTAATTTGGTCTTAGTTCTCTATCATAAGGCTTACATTATGCTTGAATATTTCTGCTCTTAAGTTTGTTCTTTTGTTTTTGTATTTGCACTGATGATACTTAAAGTGGTGCTGCACAAGTACCACTCACTCCACCAGGGCAACAAACTTAGCAGCCTCCAATATACCATGTGTAGAAATTTAGGACAAAAAGATAAATAACTTTCTACAGCATTTAAGCTCAATATGCATCAATACTTTTGCAGGGAACTAGAAAATCCACCTATAGATGTGAGAAACATTTTTGGATGTGCCTGAGCACATGAAATGTGTTTAAAAATAACTACAAATAATGCATTTAAAATGAGTCTTATGGATTTTCTCCCATTTCCATCAGGACCGAAGAGTTTAAACAAATACTTAATCCAGTTGTTCAGAGTCAGTATTATAATTTACTGGTCCTGAAATAATTCCCGTCGCAGTGAACTTGGAGAGACTTGAACAAACTGCTGCGACTCTGCATAATTGATTTGTAATAAATAAGTGATGATGTAGAGGTGAAGAGGATACGGACGCTTGTATCCCGATCGTGCCTTGGACAAACACGGCCTCATGTTAATGAGACATTGATTTCTGCAGCACTGAATAATGGAAATATTCATTAGCTGTCAGTACAGAAATTCATAATGTAGGCGGAGGAGAAAGTGAGGCAGAGGGACGATCTGGGAGGTCGAAAAGGACGCAGACCTTCAGGCTCTCAGGTTAAAGAAGGCACTAATACTGTGGTGTTCAGTTCCAGCAGAACTGGACTATTTAAAGTCCGCGCTCACATCATCAGGTGTTTCTAATGCTAAAATCTTGCATAATTCGTTTTCCTTTGTCTTCTTGGCTGCAGATTCTGCAGTAAAATGTTTTTCCTGTTTATATTCTTATTTGGATGTAAAGTACCAATCAGATCTGAGTTTGAAATGCAAACTGGATGCATTGTGCAGAAGACGAAGGGGGACATTTTCTGTATTTTCTTTTTGCTGATAATTTTCTCAAAGGGATTCATATAAACAATTAGTGTAAAGAGTCTGGGTATATTGTCGATGTAGTTGAATATTGGTGTTATATCGGCATCTGCCATTCTAAAACACAGCCATGTTGATCGACCACCATGCTGAGCAACAAGCCGTCCTTCACTCCCTGGCAGCCATCATGTCGAACTGAGCAGCATTAAGTCGTACAGATAAATATCGCCTGGACCGTCCCGAAAGGCTGCATGGAATTTACTGAATTTAATGCATCCTGTCACGCTCACCTGAAAGGGGAAGGAGACAAATACCAGAGAGTCAGTGGGGATTTCTGAAGGGCACCGGGCCGAGAAACAATAGAAACCATGTGTTCACCTTTATGTGTTTTAAAGAGTTCACATTCACACCACACTGCAAAAAATACAAAAATTACCAAAAATTTCTGGTCTAGTTTATAACTCAAATATCTGAGCGCACTTTCAATAAGACAAAACTAACCGACAAGTAACTTTTTAGCAAGAACTAGGAGTTTGTTTTAAGGAAATGATTCATTAGTATTGATGATAAAGAACTTGTTCAACTGGCGAATTATTTCACTCATAAAAAGAAAATTTTCTCTTATTATAAATGAAATACAGTAGTATTCCAGTTGAACCAGTACTTTTTAAAATCAACATTAAGAAATATCGACTTAAACAAGCGAATTATTTGTTTAAGTCAAGCTCTTATATTTTACTGAAAAGTTACTTGAAAGTTAGTTTTGCCTCAGTTCAAGTGTAATAAAACGTGCACCAGAAACTAGACCAAAAACACTTTGTAAGATTTGTTTTTGCAGTTTGTGTTTATGAAACCAAAAGAATTGACCCAAAGTATTGGTTCTAAAATTCTAGGTGAGAAATAAAAACTCGTAGAGTAAAAGGAAGATTAGCAGAAACTCAGCGAACCGCAGGAATTAGGTCAGTTGTGATCGTTTCGTGGGTGGACAGCTGCTTGTTACTTTCGATTAAAACATTTGACATATTTTATTTTTTGTGGATGATGTTAATGTAATCCCGGATGTCACATGCAGACACATTCTGAGTCGCTGAAAGGTCATCCAGTCACCAGAGGGAAACTTTCGGCCTGAGTGAAATCAATCCTGAGACCCAGAACAAACCAAACTGCAGGGAAGAGGGCGGCGGTTGTGCACCAGAGGGTTCTGCAGGTTTGTTCAAATGAGGGGAAAAAACCCAAACCAGTGACCTGGTTTGATTCTGCCCTGATTTGCCATAATTATAATTTCAGGTTTAGTCACGGTGTCACATTTCAGAAGCTTTCTAATGTTTCAGCTCAACTTTTACTTTAGTCATTACGTTACCAATTTTTTTCAGATTGAATAGAATTGGTTAGAATAGATCTATATGGGCATTACTAAACATGTACATTAATTTTTTTGCACAAAATCATTC
This sequence comes from Poeciliopsis retropinna, assembly GCA_010277075.1. Taxonomy (NCBI): domain Eukaryota; kingdom Metazoa; phylum Chordata; class Actinopteri; order Cyprinodontiformes; family Poeciliidae; genus Poeciliopsis; species Poeciliopsis retropinna. Next base: position 963,234 of record VMRM01000004.1, on the reverse strand, counting down.
TTACATAATGAGATTTTAGTCTGATTAGCTCTGTCTGTTTTGAGCTGTTAGGGCCTCTTGTCACTTTAAATCCAAATAATCTCCTGCTGGCCCCAAAATTAAACGTTTACACTGAAAGTGGCTGCAAACAGATCCGCAATTATACAACTGCAAATCTTTGAAAAGCAGAAGTGGAGCCTCCTGCACAAATAAGAATAGAACAAGTGATTTCTGGATGGAAAGTGAACAACAAAACACTTATCTTTTCCAGCAGTCACTGTACAACCTATATACACTGGTAAAACCAGCTGACCATATGTGCTGGAACTCAGCTTGGGTTGCTAGGTAACGGGTTGGAGTTGTTGGGTAACGGGCAGTGTCTGGAATTCCGGAAGATTTTGAAATGGCTCATTTTCCAGACACTAAAAACATGATGTTTTTGGCAAAGAAACGTTGTTTTAATTGCTTGGGATGTTTGTAGAATCAGTAGAGACCCAAATGGAAGAAGGTGAAAAATTAGAACTTTTGTATATTATGTCTCCTCTAAATACAGTGAGGACAGAATGGGAATGACAAAGGAACTCAAAGGGTTAATGACGGGTGAGTGGATGCAGCTGGGAAAGGTAGCAGCAAATGAGGAAATCATATTCAGCTGAGGAAACAGAAATAAATACAAACACAATGAAACAAATCTAAAACATAACAGAACAAACAAAAATGGTGAAAGACAAGAAAATAAGCAATAAAAAATAACCAGAAGTGCGGATAAGTGAAATTTAAAGAATCGTAACAAACCTGAAAACTACTATTATCTGACTGAGTATTAGATTCAAGTGGATGAATAAATTAATCACGTTATGCAGAAGGTAAGGAGACATTTATTTGATTCGGGTGTGTTGGAGTTGGTTTTGCAGCAGTGAGCCCTGATAGAAGTTTTATTTCCAATTGTTGTCAAATCAGTTTGAAATAATAATATTGTGAACTTTGTGCGTGTTTATGTGTTTTAATGTAGGTAGAGTTAATAAAAAGCAGGTCTAGTTGCAGGAACGTCGCGGATCTGGTGACAGAAAGAAGGAGAGACTCAGAGAACGAAAAGCAGCAGAATGAGTTCAGTCCAAAGGATCGCTTTGCGGAGGAAACAGGCGGCGGGACCCGGGGGAAACCTGCGGGAGCTGGCGCGTAAAGCCGGAGGAAAACGGCGAGGCGGAAGAGATGCGATGTCTGCCCGACAAAATAAAAACCAACATTTAACCCAAAAACTAACCAAACTCCAGCTTTTAGTCAATCACAGAGACTCACAATAAATAATTAAGAGTTTATGTCGATTAAATGGAACCTGTGAAACACCTAAATGGAATATTCTATTTTTCTCAATTTACAGAAAATAAAATTTTTATTTTGTCATAAACTTAAACTTTCTGGAGAACCACTTACTAAAAATGTATTTTAATAATATCTGAAGATATCAACATTTAATGACAGATTGTGTTAACTTGTTTGACTTTGGGGAACAGAATCAAAAACCTTACAAGAAAAAATTTGAAATCCAACAACATTTCCATAAATTACCTCCAGATTCTCTCACATCCTACTCGATTTTGCTTAATTTTTCACTTTCCTCCGCAACGATCCCTCCATCTTAATCTGAAATCATCACCGGAAGCTTCACGCGCGGTAACCGCTTTGCGCGCGTGTCTGGCACCCGGCGTGGTGCGCACCGCTCCTCATTCCTCTCCAACTCTTCGTCAGTGTGTCACAGACCGTCTGAGCGCGCAAACACGCACACGGCCATCCCTCTCTCCCCTCGCGCACGCCTACAAACGCACGGACACGCGCAGTTACGCACTAACACTTTTTGTCGGACCGGGAGGAGAGGAGAGGAAGAGTGAGCTCCAACTTGTCTCTGTCTGGTTCTTGCGTCCACCAATGCGCGGATTTTATCCTTCCTCCTGCAGACAGGACCGGGAAGCCACCAGCTGGACCAGACTGGAGCATGTAAAGTGATTCTGTTCGGCGAAGTGCAGCAGAACCAGAACATAAAGGAGAGGAGATGGATGAACGGAGTTATTGTCGCGCTTTGCCGACAGCTTTTCTCTGCGTGGTACTTTTGGGATTTACTGAAGGGCAGTTCTTCCCAGGTAGGAACTCCGTTAATTCCTCTAATTTATTTCTCCTTTTTAAATTCATTTTAAAAAGAAGAAGACTCTAGATTGTTGTGTGGATTGATTTCCTGTCTGATCCGCGGAGAAAACTTGACATGTGACCCACAAAGAATCTGCTGAATCCTTAAAGTTCAGGTGTTCAGAGTTTTAATTTCTGCTGACTGAAGTTTTCCCTCCAGGAATCTCATCAAACCTTAAAGCTTTAAATTGTTTTAAACACGAGTCCAAATGAAAGCATTTCGCGAAGTTTTCCCTTTTTGTATCTGCGCCTTGAAATCTGTAAACATGATTTCATGACACATTTCTGTCCATCAGATGTCCATGTCCACTTTTTCCACGAAGTGTATGAGGTCCAAATATAGGAGACAGAAGCCTGAGCCAATTTACCTGAATTTCTATGAACATTTCTGGATCATCCGGGATTCCGGAGCGCTTTTTACGCACCGGAGAGTTGGCGAAACCTACACGTTTTGAAAGACTCTGCACGGAAACGCTCTAAAACACCGGGCATCATTTTATTTATTGCTGAAATACTCACTTTTATATTACTATTTACACATTTTTGTGTAAGAATACAAATTCTGTTCTGGTGCAAATTCTGTAAATTCAGGTGTCTGTTAAAACTTCGCTCTCCTGCTGGTTTTTAAGAGATCATTGATTCATTACTGGATCTGAAGTTTTAACATGATGGTTTTCATCATGACAGTGCAGCAGCCTGTCCGCTTTGTGTGCATGCCGCTTTCCCAGCTCCCTCTGCTTGGTATTCATGACCTGTAGGATCGCAGAAAGAGGCTGCTCTGAAGGGGAGACTGTCTCCGAGCTCTGAATCCTCCTTTAACTCTTCATGCATCTCCTCTGTGTTCCTGCGGAGCCACAGACTGAGCCGCTGTCCGCGCGTAAAGATGTAGCGGGACTTTTCTTTCAATTAAAAATCTCCAAAGGCAAAATCAAACTCCTTCATGTCTGTAACAATCTCTATTTAAAAAACAAAAACAAAAAAAAAAAAACGACAAGATTTTAGTTTATACCATTTGCGCAAGAGTGAAAACTTAAATTTACAGCCACGTGTAAATAAAGCTTCCCTTTTATAATGTTCATCTAATGCACTCAAAACCTCCCGTCTAGGACATTTTTACGCACAATCGATTTTTATGTTGTAAATTTCCCTTAAATTTGCTTTAGAAACAGTTTTTCAGGGTGTTGTTCGCATGCATGCCTTTAGAGGGCGACATTGGTCCATCTGATCTGAGGTTCCCACGCGCACAAGTCTTCAGTCACCTGGATGTTTCTGATAATCCCTTGTTCTCTCTCTTCAATCTGACTGCCTTGGAGTTAGCAAAAAACTCCATTTAGACACAATGGTCTTACATTCGGTGAAATAAGATTTAAATGAACATATAAATGTGTTTTATATAGCAAGGAAGGAAAAAGGTAAAACGTAAGGCTTGTTTAATGAGGTTAAAGTCATAAAAATTATTTATTTTTGAGCTTTTCTTGTTCAAGTTCAGGTGATATATCCCCAACTTATGTTTGATTTTCTTTGGCAGCAAGGACAAAAAGAATGAAAGGAGGAGAATGAAGGAGAAACGCAGTCCGACATGTTGAGGAGGATTTAACATCCTTCAGGTCAATTAGAACAGCCTTGATATGATTAGTGAGAGGTGTGACAGGAACATGTAGGGGAAGTGGAAAAAAACAGAATGAGTAGGGAGGATAGGAAAGGTTCGGGAGGTGAAGTTTAGATGAAAGACTTTGAGAAAGAATGAAAGAAGGAGGAAGAGACAGGATGAGGTCACAGGGACGGGATCACAGAGGAAAGACGGGATGAATAATAGAAGAAAAGAGCTGGGAAGCAAAGAGGAGGTGAAAGGACGAGACTGTGGGGAAGCAGATAAGTCTTGTCCTCTTTTGTGTCGCTCATCACTCCTGTCCAGAAGCAGAAAAATAAAAATGGGATGGAGAAAGAAAATGACACTAAGTTGATTAGGTCTGACTGTTATTGATTGTCTGAGTGGTTAAAGACAGGGAGAGCTTTATGACAGGATGTCTGTCACCTCTTCAGTATGCCGGCCGTTCTCCCTCTGTGTGTGTCAGCCTAATCCACGGCACTTATTCTATTGGCCTGACGAACTGACAGCCTAATGGCAGCGCATGTTGAGTGCTGCTGGTGTGTGTGTGTGTGTGTGTGTTTTAGAGACGGAGCATTGGGTATTGAGTGAAGGCTGCTGGATAGAGAGTAAATGCATGAGAGAGTTGGGCTTGTTAAAATTTTGCTGGATGAGAAATTTTCTCTGAAATTATTGTTGTTTTGAGACCATTTTCAAATAATACACTACGACAAATGACAGGGATGAAAAGATGCTTGAGATTTTTGTTATAAATTTAATGATGCGTTCACACCAGTCCTGTTTAGTCCACTTTAATACAACTCCAAACCATTTGTCGAGAAAGTCCGGTTCGGCTGGGGAGGTGTGAATGCTAATCAAACTCTGGTCCATCTGCAAACTTTGGTCTCTGTTCGTTTGAAGTGAACTCTGGTGCAGTTTGAAGGCGTATGTGAATGCCAAGCGGACCAGAGACTGCCCCAAAACTAGAAAGTGGACCGTAGTGCAGGGGATTCTGGGTAAATGCAACCAAAACAAATACACTTGCCTAGCGCTAGAGGGAGAAATTACTTATAGTTTTTTTTGCCAAAGACAAAAGAGAAATCCTTCAACCGCTAAAATCTGATTCCGCTCCATTTTCATTTCCATTTTGCGAATTGCGCTCAGTGTCTTCTTTAGAGATTTTGCTATCATTTCCTTTAGTGGTTTTTGGTGCAGCGCCCCCACAGGCGAGGAGGGGAACAGGTTGCTCAGTTAGTTTGGTTTGACTCTGTAAAGTGAAAAAAGGGAACCACATCAGCTAAAAAATGTAACAAATGTTGTAGTTTTGGCCCCGAGTCGAATCAAATATACCACACTGTTAGGTGGGAAAACACCTTTGCCGCATTTCCTTCAATCAAAAAAATTGAGCAAATTAAAAGTATGAAACCTGCATCATGAATCTTTTATAAAGAATATTTTTTGTACATATTCGTTAAAACTGTCACCGTGAAACCGCTGAAGCTAGCATCTGTCTTCCAATCAGAATAAGGCGTTCCTGTGCAAATGCTAGCCATTAGCATGTAGCGTAGCATTGCACATTCATATTTTAACTTTCCAAGATGCATTTTCTTTCAAATATTTTAGATATGCTGCATGAAAAATCTAATAATTTGGAGTTACACTCCACAGAAAAATCTGAGAACTGAACCATGGATCGTCTGATTAAGACCAGGCAGAGTTTATAAACATAGCTGCATATTCAGGTGAATCTGCTGCTCTTTGCTGGAGTCTTACCAGCATTCATGACCAGAAATATTAAAAAGTCAGAGGATAGGAAGTATCGAGCTCATGTTATTCCACAGACAATCTTTTTTTATTCCAGCTGAAGGTTTTATTATATTATAACTGGTGAATAGGAGTTTTAAACACGGCGCTCTCCGTATTTGTGCAGGCTGTTGGTGTGAATGAGTCCTGATAGAAGCAGTTCACTTCTCTGTGATTAAACTGGGACTTTGGTTTATTCTAGAGCCACTTTGGTGGGATAAAATAAACTAAACACAACTTGTAAGAAGAATATTCTTCTCTCTTTCTCCAGGATGTGCATATTGATAAACAGTTTATGTTAAACATAAGTTCTGGTAGTTGGAAAACTGCCTGTTTAAATCCCACACATTTCAGAGGAGCACTAAAATCTGTAATTTAGATTTTGAACATTAGCCCTGAAGGCCTCATTTCAACACAGCTGTAACTGTAAAAACATTGTGATAGAAGCAAAAGTCAGATCCGGACGTGGGTAAAGAGTGCGTTAATATTTATCCACAGGAAGATTTAAGCAACTGACAGTTCAGATGGTAAATCTGACAGACTTAATTCAGCTCGTGTTTTTTTTTTCTTCTTTCTGCCACTCACAGCTTTTGTTGCAGATGATTTGTTTCCTCCTCCCAAAGCTGTGCTTCTTTAACAGGATCCTAAATAAAATATGTGCCCGGTGGACATCAACTCTTTCATCATACCCGATTCAAAATATTTATTACAATCAGAGTCATCAATTACATAAATTACAAAAGTATAATTTCACAGTAGCTCATGAATTATACAGCACTCATAAATGATAACCCGGCCTGGATCTCCCTGCCTTCATAGTGGACATGATGGTTTTCTTTGTATGTTTCAGCAGCTGAGAGCCAGCAGACAGAAATGAGGTGGAAAATGTTTTTGTTTTTGTCTTTTAGAGGCTGTTAGCTTCAGCCTGGGGGCACGATGGAGCAGATGCTCCTCATTTCTCCTGGTGTATTACACTCTGACTCCACCTTCAGAGAGAAACGCTCACACTCAATGACTTTCATTCCGCAGATTCTTCAGCTACGCCGCGTCTGGCCACTTAATTTTCAGATAAAAATCACTCTACTTTTATTGGTGAAAGAAATGGAAACATCTAGAGAGTGCCGACCACATAAGTAATCACTGTATTACGCCAACATGTTTACATTAGTGCAGACAGAATGCCTGTATATTGATGAGAATTGCTACAAATGTGTGCAAAACTTGCAGTTACGGATGTAACTGCATTTGTTCACGAAATAGATGCTGACACACATGCTACGCATCATTCTTCAACCACCTCTTGTCGTCTTTGTTGTTTCTGCCAGTAGTAACATCCGGTTGTTGATCACATGATTCATGTGATGTGAAAACATATTTTCGTCTCAGTTTTGTGAAATGAGCTAATTTTGATGAAAACACCATATTCTAGCAAAAAATAATAAAATTTCTGAGTTTGAAAAGTCAAAAATTTCCTAGAAAAAAACAAAAAAAATTCTGCGTTTCTAAAGTCATTTTGAGTTTTCAGTCTTTCCTAAAGTTGAAAATGGTCTACTTTTGAAAATCAGCAATTTCTTAAAAAAAGAAAATTTTGATCTTAAATTTCTGACTTTTTTTTTGAGAGAGAAATGTACTCTTCCCTTTTTTATTTCTATCCATGGTGTTGTATAAAACAGCCAATTCTGAAAGGATCTCAAAATAGACAGAACTGAACAGATTAAAATCTCATTTCATAAGAATGATTTTGTGGAAAAATGTAATGAACATGTTTTGTATAAATCAGAGACATATTCTAATCTGTTTAAGGAACTTTAATTGGTCACCTTTAAGACGTTATTTCCAGTCTGACTTGTTAGCATCTCCTTCCAAAACTTGTAACTTGCAGATGAAATCACTGCTAGAAATGCAACATAAATGTAATTCCTGGTTGATTTGGAGGCAGCTGAAGCATCCTATCGCTAAAGATGCAGAGCAGGTTTCTCAAATGAAAGGATGAGGCAAATCAAGACGTGATTGAGTTGATTATGATGTCGGAGGTGTAGAACATAACATGGTGTAGCACATTAAAAACTTCTTTTCGTCTAATTAAAACAACTCCTGGTAAATGCAGGAGGTCTTTGCAAAGCTTAACGAGGTTTCACAGTAATTAATCCATATTTAATAAATGATGTTAGGCTAGAGAGGCTGCTTAGTCGGCTGAATCAACAAGCTCCAGAGGGGGCTGGGAGGGCGGTGGATGACAGAGGAAAATAAAGGAAGAAATGAGACAAATAAGTGTGGGTAGCAGCAGGAAGGTAATAAAGACAGTTATGGAGTGTGGCTGGAGGAGAGAGAGGAGAGGAAGAAGATATATTAGATGATATCCAAGCATCCCCCACTTTATTCTCACAGTGACTAAATTTGATTTATGTCAGACTGTGTGGGAGATCTTACTCAGATGACGGATATGTTGGCAGGGCAGCTCTGAGCCGGCGTCAAATATTTTATAGAAAAATCATCTAACGTTACAATGCAGAAGAGAATGGCAGTTATAGCTTAATTCACTTTATTAGAACTCTTGTCTAAGTCCATTTTAGTGTTTATATCCATCATTTGTACTGTTACTGGTTAAAGTTTTAACAGAGGCGGCTGGAAGTTGAGAAAATGTGATAAAAGGTTAATGAAGCTCCACCAAAACTTGTAATTATGCCAAATAGCTCTGCTGAGATGCTGCCTCTTGAATTTTTGTGCTTTCTGGAAGAAGATTAATTATTTTTGCTGCATGGAAAATGAATCTGAGCAACAACTGTTTGTTTTACTCCTGGCTTTTTGAATGTCTTGCTCTGAGTTACAACAATGTTTAGTTTCCCTTTGGGATCAATAAAATATTTCTGAATATGAATTTGAATTTTGGTGAACTGGTTTTCTCGTAAAGATTTCTCTATTCACTGACAAGAATGGTTCTGTTTCTTCTTCCTTGTCTAATCCATCAGTGCTACTCACAGCAACAAAAAGCCCCACAGCATGATGCTACCACCACGGTGATTGACAGCTAGTACATTAACTGTAGATTTGAAAGTCTCAACTCCTACAAATGTTGCTTCGTCTCTGTACAACAGTGTACAGAGACGGATAAAAAAGGAGTACATTTCCACCAAAATATTCCAAAAAAAAAAAAAAAAAGTTCTAGAAAAAAATTGCAGTTAATTTCCTAAATTTTCTAGAAAAACTTAAAATTTTCTGACTTTTGAAACGCAAAAAATTTCCACGATTTTATCTCAAGTTGTTTGGTGGAAATTTGGTGTTTTCTTTCTATCTACTCTGGTCCCAGTATATTATTGTACATCTGCCCACAAAGCTTTTCCCTTGCAGATATTTGTTATGTTTGAATATGTTAATTTCTGAGTAACTTTTTCTTCATTTTTACCCACTCAGTCCAGAACGTCATTGGAGATTGTGGCACTGGTGTTTCACTAGTTAAAATCTTTGATTCTGTAATTTTCTTAACTGTTCCTGAACGTCCAAATCTTTTTTTCTCCCATCTCAGAGAAACAGTTTGGGCGTCTTCATACTGGACCAGTTTTATTTTCAAATGGTAACTAGACGACGAATGAGGCGATGAAAGATAAACTTCCAATTATATACCGAGAAAGAAAAAAATCAATTAAAATAGGCAAAGGTTTGATTTCAGAAAGATTGAGAAGAAAGACAGATGAGAACAAATATCCCAATATTTGCTGGGCTCCTGAAATGTTCCCCTCCTTGTTTACACTCAGTTAGGCACACAGAGCCCACAAACATATTTATTTTTATAGCAGCAGTCTGAAGGTGCAAAACCATCTTCTAACTGTTTGCTCTCATCTGAACAAACGGCAAACACTTGACTCATATACTGCCATGTGTACACATTTATAATCCAGCATCTGCTCTCCTTCCATTTCCTCCCTTTTTCTATGTCTTTGTTCTCATCTTTCCATCTTGATGAGCGTTTTCACTCCTTCAGCTTCCTCCTTATTCCAATCATCCTGTTTAAACATCCATCAAGTGATTCGTTCTTCCCTTTACCCTCACTTCTACCCGCTCTGCCGTCCATCTGCCTGTCAGTCCATCTACTTATCTTTCCATCATTTCTGCAATCATCCATCTGTCTGTCAGCAAAAAGCACAGAAGCACTTATGGAAACAGCATGTGAAGGGACTCGTATTTACAGAGAGTGTATTTGTGTCGGCCCAGCCTGAAGATGATTAACAGATAATTACTGCAGAAAGGAATCTCAGCTTCTTTAACAGATAGAGGAAGACTGGAAGTTAGAGTACAGCTGGACGGACAGATAGACAAACAATTTCTACAGTTAAAGAAGCATGGCACACACCACTTTACCTGCCAGTCACAGAAAAGGTGGAGGAGGAACGATAATAGGAGATAAACAGAAGTGAGGGAAAGATCTGAGATCAGGGAGAGGAGGATGAAGGAAGGAACAACTGATGGATGAATGAGCTGGAGAAAGAGGAGCAGATTGGTATAAAGTTGGCAACTAAAGTTTTGTATCGCCTTCACTGTTATCCTCAAAACTATCCAATACTGACTTCCAAGATTCATCAACATTTTCCGCCGGAAAAGCGTCCCTTCGCCTTCATCGCTGTCACCTGGATTCATTGGCCTCCATCAATGGCCACCCGACTTTCTGCCGCGCTGGCCTTCAGATGACCTGCACAGCCTGCATTCTGGTAGCCTTCAGGCTACAAGCTGTTTGGTTACCGGCCTCCCAGGCTCCTCAAGGCAATGTTTTCAAAGCCACTGGTGATGGCCTCCGAGGTTCCTGATTCTGTGGCAATGGCCTCCTAGATTCTCCAGCCACTGGCAACATCCTCCAGGGCTGTTGCACATCTGTCAGTGGCCTCTTAGGTTCCTCTGGCAATGGCCTTCAAGGTTACTGTGACATTGACGACAACCTCCAAGAAATTGCATCTCTGATAACAGCCTCCAAGGTTCCTGGATCTCTGATAACAGCCTCCAAGGTTCCTGGATCTCTGATAACAGCCTCCAAGGTTCCTGGATCTCTGATAACAGCCTCCAAGGTTCCTGGATCTCTGATAACAGCCTCCAAGGTTCCTGGATCTCTGATAACAGCCTCCGACGTTCCTGGATCTCTGATAACAGCCTCCGACGTTCCTGGATCTCTAATAACAGCCTCCAAGGTTCTGGATCTCTGATAACAGCCTCCGACGTTCCTGGATCTCTGATAACAGCCTCCAAGGTTCCTGGATCTCTGATAACAGCCTCCAAGGTTCCTGCATCTCTGATAACTGCTGCCGACGTTCCTCTGGCGACCTTGGGGTCTCCGAGGTTCTTGTGCCTCTAGCAGTGCCCTCCAGTCTCTTGGCTCATTTGTCACCGGGCTCCAGAATTTCTTTATGGGTTTGCCCAGATCTTCCTCTTGAGCTCCCCAGAACTTTAAATTCAATCTTATGACCTCTCAGTCGTTCTTATTGATCTCTCGGTCTGGTTTTTGTTTTGTTTTACTTCTGAGTCTCTTACCCCCTCTGTCTGCCCGATCTGGGTTGGTTTTTGTGTTCTGTTTGGACTAAGAAGGCATCTGGTGTCTGACTTGAAAAAGGATAATGTCTGGAGCTAATAAAAAATGAATTGCCTTCTTCAGGACTAGATGATACTTTAACTTTGGCCAAAAGACGCAGCTGAAAGCAGCATTCAGAAAAGAACAAAGCAGAGAGTCAGTTTGACTTTTAAATTTGATGTCTTTGTCAGATATTACAGCAAACAGATGTTTCTCTTGATTTCAATCAGATTTTTTTTAAACTTACCAAATGGCTGTCTGTCTTCTTCCCATAATGAGAACGGTTTAGTGTAATTTCCCACCTTCAGTGTGATAACTGATGGCTCACAGATGGGCTTTATTACCAGAAAAAACTCTGGATCGTCACCAGCCTGTAATTAAATTGCTTGTTTCTTGTAAAACTCTTAATTCTGTTGCTCAAGCAGTTTCAGCTACTAGTTTTTAATTTAATTGATTTCCCTGTTGATACATTTTGACTGAATTCTTCAGTTTTAACTGTAAATTTTAGTCATAATTCAAACTATTACCATTTTATAAGTGAGCTGGGATGGAAAGAAGCACAAAAATGAGCTCAAATTAATACTGAAGTAATTATTGCACAACTATTTTCAACTTTAAAACATATTGTCAATATGAGGGGAATTCATACATTTTGATTTTGACAAAATATTTAATTATTGATAAAACTTGTAAAAAGGAGCTGAGCATATCTCTGCTTCAGTCGTTAAAGAAGAGCTCAGATGTGAAGTTATGGCGTCTGTACGCCATCATTTATGCTCCTCGAAAGGGAACAGATAGGACTTTGCTTCTTTGATGTTCATGCTCATCATTCTTTTTCCCAGCAGTTCTACGGCTCCCAGTCCTCCTGTCATGTTTAATGGGAGCCATTAAAGAACATTCACACAACAGGAGTCCTCTTTTAAAAGAGACAATCTTTCTGCAAACTGATGAAGACAGGGATGCAGTGAGTTGGAATGTCTTTAAAAAGATGAAGTTGGAGGAAAAATCTGGCAGACATACAGGGAGAGAGTCGAGAACAGACGGAGTGTTGATCTATATTTAATCTGTGTCTCTGTCCTTTGTTCTCAGAAATGTGCCTCATGAATGTCCTATAAATAAATTCAGACCAACCTTGACTCAGTGGACAGCTAAAGAGCAGAAGCCATTTTTAAATAACTCAGGGCTTTACGGGCTTCTTTGAACTTCAATCTATGCAGCATTTTATTGAGACAGAAGTGGAAAGGATTCATAGACGAGACGGTAAATGCTGCATTTCAGTTCCTGTGTGTCTCTGATGTTAGGTTTTCAAAATAACCTTCCATTGCATCTCTGTTTTGCATGTTTCTTTTCACAAAGATTTAAAAATACATTAATTTTATTATAGATGTCAGCCCAGTGGTTCCCTGGTGTATTATAAGCCTGGCGGGCCACCAGGCTTTATTTGCCCTCCTACTAGGCTTACGTCTTCATTGTGTCTGCCTGTCGCATACTATTATTTCCAAATTATTATGTCTGCTTGTGTTTAGCAGGTTTTCTAACCCTGTTAGCCTTAAAGTAAACATTTTTCTAATAATTTAAAGCTGTGATTCCTCCATATTTTTCTACTAAGCAGCCAGATGCCTGTTGATATTTTAAAATGGTCTGGACAAATCGTTCTCAAGGCTTTCCGAAGGTCTCTAATTTACTTTGGAGTTTGATTACTTTCAGTCCAGTCAGAGTTAAATGGCTAAACAAATGAAAAAAGCCTTCAACTGAAGGCTTTTCTAAGACGAGTTAATAACATGCTTTGTTTCCATAAAGTTTGAATTTGAATATGACGCTACAACCCTTGTTTGATAAAACTGCAGTGCAGATTTGCACTGAAAAGAAGTGAGAAACTAAAAAAGTGTGTCAAAAGGGTTTGTATTTAACTGAAGAAAATTGCCTTAATGCAAATTAGAAAAGATCAAAAACATCTTCTTGGCAAGGCTTATGAATTAGTCTCGGAAAACTGCTTATTTTAATTCTTCTAGCCAACAACAAGTAGTGTTTTTTCCCCCCCATTTTCTAAGACGAGTTAATAACATGCTTTGTTTCCATAAAGTTTGAATTTGAATATGACGCTACAACCCTTGTTTGATAAAACTGCAGTGCAGATTTGCACTGGTGGCCTCTGCAGAGTTTTGAAGGATACAAATACAGTTAAAGTTCTGCACAGTTGTAAGTGAGCGCCAAGATGGGCATTAAAGCGCTCTTTACCACTGATAGGGCCACATTAAACAGGTGCATGAATCATTTTAACTTCATAAGAGCAATTTGAAATACACTCAGGCCCCAATTAACAGCAGAAATTCCCCCAGCAGACTCGGGTCATTTTATTTGAGATGAATACTCGTCTGTCATTCTGATTTAGACAATCCAGCAACAGATTTCCTCCTAACCTGTTATGCAAAATTCATAGTTTCTGTATTTCCATTTCCTACTGCTTCTGAAAACATCCCAGGCATTTAAAAAATAATAATAAAAGAAAACCCAGCCGGTATTTTGGACACAAGTGAATATTTTCTGGTGTCTGGAAAACAAGCTGTTTCAAAAACATCCAGAATGTTGAGTCACAATTTACAGGCATTGTGGCATTACCTAGCAACCCCAACCAAGCCCATTCCTGTTACCTAGCAACCGAAGCAGAACTCGAGCTCTGTACAACGGCTGCAAGACAAGTGTTTTGTTGCTGACTTGGCATTTAGAAACCACCTGCTGCATTCTTACTGGTTGTGCAGAATGCTCTGCCAAGGTTGGGCGATATGGACTTAGGATATTATAGGGATAATTTGGTTCTATTGCAATAATGATAGAACCAAATAGAAAAAAAGGCATCTTTTTTTTATTAGAAAAAAAGATGCCTTTTTTTAGGTAACTGAATGCCACAAACAAATACTGTTCATGAAAAACATTCACATTTACACCAGGCTTCTTCAGAAGGCCACTTAAACTAGAAACTGCATATAAATACATTTTTAAATTGATGCTCTCTGAGAACAAGCAGTAGAGAAAATAGGAAAAAATAACATCCCTGATAGAACTGTCACTGTTGTTTTATTTGAAAACAAACAAATAAAAAAAAACCCAAATCAATTAACTGAAATTTATCATAACATTTTTCATGATGTTTTTTTCTACAAGTGCTTTTCAGAAATAGATGGTTGCATAATTGTGCATATTTGGAGCCAATTTAAAGTGTAAACGTTGAGTAGGGGTGCATAAAACAACCCATTCTGAAAGAATTGATCAGACTAAAATCTCATTATCTAAAAATGATTTTGTGTAAAAAAACATGTTCTGCTCAAAGATGCATAATGGGTCACCTTTAATTATTCCTGTTTGCCACTTTCAAATGATAAGAGAGTTGGTTGCTTCTCCCTCTCAATGAAAGTTAGAAGCAACTTTCATACCTTTTTGTTTCTTTCCTCTAAAACAACAAAGGCTGTAGCTATCAGAGAGCCATATAGTCTCCTCCTCTCAGGCTGTCAGTTTGAAACCCAGAATAGCATGACTGACAAAGAAGCAACAAAATCCAGAGACTTTTAACACCGACAACCACAACGGCTCTTCTGTATGTTAGAGCAGACACTAACTGCTCCATGAGAGCAGCATCCCAGCATTACAGCTGGGGATGAAGCAAAATGAGAAAATAGAGCAGCTCGAGATATGGTGTAATAAGGGGAGAATGTGAGGTATTAAGAAGTATTAGTTGAGGTGTAAACGCATGGACAGTAATGAACTATCCTGCTGCTCAATGGACCACCGGCTTTGGTGCTGATCCCCCGCCTGTGTGTCTAAATATGTGTGTGTTAGTGGGAGGAGGAGGAAGCACTGGGATGTTACAAAACCCCTGTCTTACCCCTCTTGAGGTCTTATTAACCTTTACTCATCATTCACACACACACACACAAACACCCCCCCCCCCCCACACCCCCTCCACACACACACACTCCTACTTCCTGACTATCCCACCCTTCTGTTTTGTTTTCACACACACACACTTTGTCCTCGCTAAGGAGATTTAAGAGCTGGTTAATTGGTTGGCTGGGGCTGATTTTTCTGCTGAAAGTTAATGCCACCGTCATGCATTGCTCCCTGTGGAGAGGTACAGGAACGCTGAATTTGTATGTTTTGTCCTTTGCGTTTAAAATGATGAAGTTCACATTCAGCATCAGGCCTTCTTAGGCTGTTTTCACACCTTATAGTCCAGTTCAGCTGGAGACTAAAGTTGCAGCATTTGTTGCATTTCCAGCTGCTTCTCTTTCAATTTGCATCGTGTCAAACCAACCAAACTGCTTGAAAAGCTAGTTCCCCTCCTCACCTGTGGGGGCGCTGCATCAAGAACCACTGAAGAAAAAAACATAAAAACGTCTGAAGACGACACTCATTGCTGCTATCTTCTTTGCAAAATGTAAATAAAAATGGAGTGGAATAATATTTTACCAGGCTAGCACATTTTCTTATTGGATTTACCCAGAATGCAGTGCGCTGTAGTCCACTGCCTGCTTTTGGAACTGTCTAAATATGCATTTGAACCGCACCAGAGTTCACTTCAACCAAACCGAGACCGAGGTCTGTATGCAGACCAGAGTTTGCAGAGTTTGATATCCATTCAGACCTTCCTAAACGAACCGGACTTTCAAAACAAACGGACTGGGGAAGTTATACATGCTGAACACTGAGTTAAATTACAATTTTAGCTAAATTAACTGCAGCTTTGTTTTTTCCCCCCATTTACTGAAAACAGACAAAACCTTTCCAAAAATGGGCTTCTGCAGAAGCCCATTCGATAGTTGAACTCATAACTTCTGGAACACATATCAAAGAAGAGAAGTGAAAGGTCAAAGTGAGAGAGCTGTTACTCCAACTGGCTTCCTGCTTACTGTGGTGGAGGAACTGGTTCTGCGATGCTAAAATTGTCCGTGAAAGCAGCTTCTGCAGCCAGAGCAGGAGGTCAGCTGCCATGTTGCAACACGGCAAACGCGTAGTCACACTGTCTGTGGAAAGGCGAAACTGATGAAAACAAATTTCAGTCGGGTCTCAATCTTGATCGAAAACTGAATTTTCCTGCTGACTTGTGGCATTTTGGTCATATGTGGCACTTTGGTCAGCCTTTGGGAACCTTGGCATCACGCGTTTTTTCTTGTTCGTGACCGTATTCAACCTTCAAGAGCATGTCACCTTTTTTTCTTAACATGGTGTTGATTCATCTTGTGTGAGAGAGCTTTTCATTTTTCATCTTTTGCTCTTTATCCCTGAAAAGTTCCCTTCAGAAGATGAGTATTCAGTCACTTAAGACCAAAGTGCTTGTGGCTGAAAGTGTAAAAAGAGAAGTTTTAAAGGAAATGTAGCTGCAAATAACATTTTGCTTTGAGTGAATCTTTGCACAAGATGACTGTGATATGCTTTATCTGCTTTTGTGGAGGTTTGTTGCTGTACAGATTTCTTTTTTTCAGAATGTTGCTGCTAACTCATTTGAAACAAATTAGTTTCCAAACAGACACATTTCCAGCCATGAACTCATTCAAAAATGTCTAAATCTTTGATTAATCCGATTTTGGTTTACTTACAACCATAAAACTGAAGCTCCTAATTGCCAAATGAAAGCATAAACTTTGCAGAATTATTTTGCATTTAAACAGTCATTAAGATGAGACAAGCAGACGGACACCATCTCCTAGGTTATTGTGGACAGTCTGAGTTACTACTGAATTTCCCACAATTAATTACCAAATTTTCTGTGGAACATGACTTCAAATTGTTTGCAGAAAATTTTCCTACACCTGTGTTTTTTCTAAAAAAAAACCAAAAAAAAAAAAAACACTAATACTTGGCTGGTATTTGCAAAGCAGCCAATCCAGGAGCTCTATTCAGTTTGCTTGGTGCGGATTGGTTGAAACGCAGGACGTCTGTACATGTTGGCTACTCCGGTAGCGCTAGGACAGTTACCACTGTGTGCATTAAGGCATATTAAGGTATATTTTGTGTTTAAAGTAATAAAGTAGGCAAATATAAGTGTTTTTTATTTTTTTTTCTTATTTTATTTTTATTTTTTTTGAGGATATCTCAAGTATTTACGGATTTTAGCTATTTGAGGTTGTGATCTCTGATTCCACTGTACACACCTGATTACTGTAAATTTTGGAATTTTTTAAAATTCTTGTAAGTTTAGCAAAGGGCTAGACAGTAAATCAATAACATTGCTATTGACATATGATCAATATCAATAGATTATTCACTGGATAGAATATTCAGTATTTTCACTGAACTCCAGTCCAGAACTGCACAACATGCTGGGAGAGGCAGGCATTAGAAAGACTTTAGTCATTCAATTTCTCACAGCTAGCTAAGCAACATTACTGGAATCTACTAACTCACTCATTCTTTGGTTACCTAGCAACTCACTCATTCTTTGGTTACCTAGCAACTCACTCATTCTGTGGTTACCTAGCAACAACCTGCTGAGTAACTTGCGCAGCAGCAGTTTAAGGTTTCACATCATGCTCCATAACTGCTTAAAAGTTGAACAAAGGCATTAAGTGAAAACCGTGGAAAAAAACAGGAAAGGTCACACCACCAGGTTGACAGAATTTCAGATGTTTAAAATAAAAAACTAACCAATACTTATTGATATTTGTTGATAATAATTTGGATGATATAGATGTTTTTCCTCAATGTCTTCCAGAAGTACCTTAGCATTTCAGGAGCCTCTGCTGTTTAGTGGCATATCTGGATGGTATGAAAATATGAAAACACGTCTGCTCATCAGTTTTCTCTCACTTTCTTTACATATATTAGTAACAGAACAGTTTGTCAAATGAAGTTGAGCTCCAGTTTAATTAGAAGGCTGCAGGTCAGATATTCAGATGGAATAATAAAGAGATGCAAATGAGTCTTGGCCATTCTGAGAGGCCTGTCTCCACTTTTTTTTTTCTTTTTCCAGTGATAGTTCATGTAAATAAGGCAAGCAGACTAATAAGCTCAGGAAGCATGGGCAGGTTTTTCAATAATAATAATAAATAAAAAAAACAACCCGGCTGTAATTGTTAAGTGGATGCAAAAAAGAGAGCTTCATGACAGGGTGGTCTGTTGTTATCTGCTCTACCAATTATAATAATCGCAGACTTCTTCTTCTCCTTTGAGTCTCTGTTTTTGTCTTAAGCATAGGAAAGCTGAGCGGAGGAAATGTCCTGCTAACTAAAATAACTATAGAGCTGTCCTTGGCAAGGACAACACTGTTGTCCATGTGATTATGTATTCTTAAATGTGTCCTCCTCATGTAAAGCTGTTTATTTCGGTTTAAACCTGGTCTGTTTTTGTCCCCGCTGGATAAAGCAAAAAAAAAAAAAAATGATAACGCGTGGTGATGAATAACGCCGACACCTGGAGGGTATGTAGCGGTGTGTGGATTTATGTCTGATTGTGGGTCAGATCTGTAACCTCGCGGCAGGGTGTGCGACTACAAGGTCACAAACTAGGTTACGTTTCCCCCTAAGTACCGGCTGGATGCCCTTCCTTTTGGTTCGACTCTCGATAAGTTTGTTTAAAATAAACAAACCAACAGCTTTCATTTAAGACCTGATGATATCCACATTTTTTCAGTAATGTTAATTTATTTAATTTCTAAACCTTATTATATAAATTAATGATTTAAATAATTTCCTCTGGTGATTTTGGTATTTTGGCACCAGAGGAAAATAAATTGAGGCAGAAAAAATGGGGTTGTGTGTGTGAATGTGTTAAAAATTGTTCACAGTTTTACACACTGGAACAGACCAGTGCTGCGTGTGTGTATGTGTGTGTGTGTGTGATTGGCAGCAGTAATTGGTGTCTGGTTGGTGGAAGAAAACAGTGAATAAATACAGTCATGGAATACTGATAGGAGCTCTTTGGACTGAATAAAGAAATAGACAAACACACCCACTAAGCCCATCCACCAAGGTCTCGTCAGCATTGCATGAAGCTAACAAACTACTGGTGTAAAGAGAGAAACATGAAGTTAACTTTCAGAAAATTTTTAAAATATTCCAGGGACCTGGCAGATTTGAGAGCTGATGTTTAGTTGAAGCAAAATACCTGAGTATAATTGGATATTTTGTAGGACTGGACTTACAACAGGCAGTGGCTCAGGATGGCATTTTTCAAATGGATAGTTTTTAAAAACGCATTTAAATTCCATTCCAATGCCTGTACAAGACCATCAAGGAGACACAATGTCAGCTTTAACATCAATATAGCTCGAGATTATTCATTTTTTAGCATATCGACATCGGCTCCATGTGTAAAACTGGGCTGATATTAACAACCAATGTTTCTATGCCTTGTTGTTTTTGTTCCTTGAGGGGATTGAGTTTGGTTATGTGAAAGTTGAAGTGATGCAGTGCAGGATTGTGGGATGCTTAACTGAAGCAGAGATGTAAAGCGTCATAGTTGTCTTTTTGAAATTAAGAAAAATGTGTTTAATTTTGATAACTATTGGATAAAGGAATTGGTCCATTATTCTTATCAGATGTTGGTATAACCACTGAAACATTGATGTTTGTTTTTCTGACCTTTTACCACTTTGATTACTTTCAAAAAACAATCCCTTTAGTACCACAAAACCTTAAAATTCACATTTTGCACATTTTACACTTAAAAAAAAAATCACACAGCTGTGTTTTGGCAATAAGTTAATGTTATTTGGTGTCTGGAAAATGAACCATTTCAGAAACCTTTGGAATAAAACGCCGCAAATCAGGTGGCACTGCGCCGTTACCTACTAGCCTCAGCGAAGCCCAACACATTTGGCCAGCTTGTTTTACTGCTGCATGCATTGTACAGTGGTAAGTGCTGGAAAAAACAAGTGTTTAGTTCTTGACTTACAATGTAGAAACCACTTGTTGCATTCTTGTTGATTGTGCGGAAGACCCTGGATCTTTTCAAAGATGTGCAGTGGTATGATTGCACTTCTGTTTGGAGCCATTTTCACATGTGAGTGTAAACGTTGAGTTGTGTGGCATGACCAGCTGCAGCTTATTGAGATTTAAATTGACAAGAGGCTCTAAAATAGCTAAAAATATTCAGAACTGATACTGAAATCTTATTATCTAAGAATCATTTTGTGCAAAAAGAAAAAAAATTGTTTTGTTTCATCCTAACCTGTTCAAGGAAGCACAATAGATCTTTGCCTTTAAAATACAAATGTTATAGAACTGAACTGAAGAATTTCTAAACCTTTTTTAAAATTTTATTTTATTTATTTATTTATTTTTTTATCTCTTCCTACCTTCCAGTGTTTCCAGTGTGCCTATTTTGAGTGGTTAGTTGGTGTTAAGTGGGGTACAACAACTTGCTAGGTCATCACAAGGTCAAAGCAAGATGCACATGTTCACATCTAAAGGCAATTTAAATCCCCACTTAACTTTTAAGGAATAATAAGTTTATTCCTTATTATCCAGGAATAAACTTCCTGGATTATTCACAAATAACCTGATAGAAAGACCCGCAGCTAGACAGGTTCTGAACCGAGGGCCTTTTTTTCTACCCGACAGAAACTTGAGAAAAATAAAGAAGAAAGTCAGAATTCTGAAATTAAAATCAAATTAACTTTTTGTTCCTGTGTCCTTAATCCTGTTTTGTGGAAAGGCTTGATTGAAAAATACTATTTTAATCTGAAATGTATACAAAGTATGTAGGAAATCTTTGCAATCCCATCAAGACTTTATTGAACTGTCTGGCAAGAAATATTGAAAATTCTGCTGTTAAACATCAGAATTTATTGCAATTTATTTATTTACAGATATGAAACTGTTAAATTTACCATCTACACACCATTGTGACACTAGTTTCACTTGACCCACAAACTAATGCGGTGTTTGAAACTTTTAAATGGGCTTTCACACACACACACACACACACACACACACACACACACACACACACCCACGCACCCCCCCCCCCCACACACACACACAGAGCTCTTTTAGTTGTTTGGAAAAGTCTGAATCTTTCCAAAGACATGTCACCACTAACAATCGTAATCATCAGGATCCTTTGTACTTCTCTTTCTCTCTGTGTTAATTGTGATGTAGTTCAGTGTTAAAGAGCGGCCAGTAGCCAAAGCCAATTGTTAGTGTAGCTCCACTGCATAAAGGTTAGAAACTGCATTTGCATTTAGATGAGTGAGAAAGTTGGGAAGAGAAGCAGGGAAGGGGAGGAAGTAATTACACCTCGCTCCGTGGTTCATTTAAGTGATTGGATGAATGGGTGTGCATATGTGTGTGAGTGTTGGGGGCTTGTTTGACATTTATTAGCAGTGAGGTCCAAAAGCGCCAAGATCACCATAATTGTGGGGTCCAACAGCTTTGTTGGGATTACAATTTTGAAAGTGTAAAGGTCAAGAATTGGGAATTAGACTGAGCACGAGATTAGTAGCAAAGATAGATGATCGCGACTGCTTTCTGAGGTTTTACTACAGCAGTGTGTGTTTCTCAACATGTGAAAACTCATTTTCACACATAGATGTTTGTAACTTGGTAATGGGTCATTATCAGCTTCTTACCCAGCTAAACAGCTCTTGTGCAGAAAATCTTCACACAATGTCTGCTTACTTACACCCAGACAGAAAGCAAGTGTAAGAAATGGAGGGAAACTTGCAGTGTATGAGGTTAGATGAGGTATAAAACAATATTCTGCACTAGAATTGAAAAGAAATATCCTTTGTTGTCCCACAGTGGGGAAATTCAGCAGGTTATAGGTAAATGGAAGCATGCAGATGTAAATTAAGCTAAAAAACAAAATAAAAAATTGGACGAGCAAAAATTTGAAACGGTAAGGGCAAATTTACAACATAAAAATAACAGTACAGATACTAAAAATCATTAAATTCTGTGTTATTGACATTTGTAATGGAAACGCAACTTCCGTAAGATAATTTAAAAAATGTACAAGATGTATATTTGTGCATAGAAAACAGAGATTGTTTGTAAGACATTAAGCAAAGTGTTCAAATAACAGGGTTGTAAACATTTATTCAGGTTGTTGGGAGCGCTGATGCTATGAAGTCTAACAGCATCTGGAAGGAAGGATCTGCTGTAATGCTCGTTTGTGCACCAGGGATTCAGCAAAAGTAGCCAAAACTCTGATTTCATGTGCTACTACTTCATACTTCTGTGACTTAAATTCAGTCATGTGAAATCATTACAGTAAAAAGAAATGAAAGCATGGATATATAGATATCCATCCATCCATCCATCCATCCATCCATCCATCCATCCATCCATCCATCCATCCATCCATCCATCCATCCATCCATCCATCCATCCATCCATCCATCCATCCATTTTCTAACACCCTCATCCCTACTGGGGTCAGGAAGGGTCCTGGTGCCTATCTCCAGCAAACATTTCGGGTAAGAGGTGGGGTCACCTGGACAGGTCGCCAGTCTGTCGCAGGCTTACAAATATACAGTAGAATAATAATAAAAACAATAATAAAGAACAGCTAACACTGGGACTGAAAGACAACACATAAAACATAACAAAAAGCCCGGAGTAAAACTGAAATTAAAGACACACACAAACAAAAAACCATAAATAAAATGGATTATGAAGTCTTTGTAAACATAATTGCCCTTCAAAAAGTATGAAATTATCCCACTCACTTCAATTTATCATGCAGTTGATTGATCAATTGCTTATTGCAACAGATAATTAAGATTAACCAATTGGAGTCGATGCATACACATGCATGTGTAAAATATACATATAAATTTACAATATACATACATGTATATTGTAAAATATACAATATACATGTATATTTTACACATGCATGTGTAAAATATACATGTATATTTTACACATGCATGTGTAAAATATACATGTATATTTTACACATATACATGTATATTTTACACATGCATTTTACATGCATGTAAAATATACATGTATATTTTACACATGCATGTAACATATGCACATATACAAGCATTGACACTTACAAGCTAACTCTTAATTAGCTTAAATCTACACTTAGTTTTTTGTAAAATCAATGAACTGCAATCCATGACATAGGAGTCAATCACTTCATATTGTACCTTTTTCTTCCACTTCATCTAAAATGAACTGGATCGTTCACGCTGCATCCACATTATGCATTTTAACATCCAGAGATTAAAAATTCACAACCTTAAATTTGTGTATAATTTTGATTTTTTTTCTTTAGCTATTCTGTATTATGCAAATAATAAAGCATAATAACCAGGTTAATATTTATTCTAGTATTTATGTTTTGTTGATTTTGATATGCAAACCGTGTCCTGAAGAAAGAATGATATAAAAGTACGACATTTGGAAATGACAAGCATGCAGGAAAATAACAGTTTTCTAATAAACTAATCATTTGAAAGTTCCTTATTTTCATCTGCTGAACTTTTGCGTTGAAGAGAAATGCCACAAAGTGCTGAGATTATATGTCTGCACCGCCAGGACACACAAACAGATCCATAAACACCTGGTAATAACGATGCAGTCGATAACACCTCGCAGCTACATGACATTTGTAATTAGAGAACTGGCTTTGTGTTTGTGAAAATGTGATTTGGAGTGTAGGCTAAAGGCTAATTACCATTAATTCAGACCGATAAACCAGCCCTGACTTATTGATCACTGCTCTACTCCCCTCTGCTTTTCACACCATCTGTTTCTTCTTTCTCTTATTCTCATCACCTGAAAATCGGTGCAGAATGAATCCCCCTGTTCAGCCTTTGATTGACTTCTACTTAGAAAAAAAATCATGCATTAAGAAAAATGGGCAGCAAGTTGGAAACAGGAAGGATGATTTGAGTTTGTTGATTATTAAAATTCCTCAAGAAAATTTATTTGAGTCAAAGCATCATTAAAGCTGCAATATTTAACTTTTACTTAACACATTTTTTTGTTAAACCTGTCACCAGGTCATAATAGTATAATATGAGACATATTGAACTCCTGCACCTCCTTCCTAAGCTTTTTTTTTTCTTAACTTTCATACATTCAAAATGACCCAACTGAAACTGACTTACACTTTATCGTACTTCAACACCAACACTTATCTCTAAAAGCTATTAAGGAAAGCAAACTACATGAAAATGTAAATCTTGTCCTTAAAAAAAGCGTATAAGGAAAGGTTCTCTCCATTAGAGGAGGTTGAACTTCTAGATTTCTTTCCTTTTACTGTTATTATGTTTGCACCTGGCAGTGTGCAGACGGACTGCTGCTGAGTCCAGATGGGCGTCTTTGTGTGCGCCAAGTTCACAGCTGATTGATTTTAGGAGCTACAATAGTTCGGCCTAATTACGGCGGCATGGCGTTAGCGGGCTTTGTGTGCGCATTTGCTCAGCATGACTGGACGCACATTTGGAACGCCCTGCTTATTTTCTTGGAATGAAGCTGGTGATGATTGGTAATGTACATTTTATAGACTGTAGATTGTGTAAGATAAGTGGACATTTAAAAACGTGTTGAATGTTGATTAGCTGCTTCTTTGTTGCAGTCTTTATGAGTATAACTATTTGACATTTGGTGGTTTGTATGTATGAATTCATGTATATACAAAGTATTGAAGGATAAAAAGCGACACCACCAGCATCCAAGGCACCATGCAGCAATCTGTTAACTTTCTCTAATTGCTGTTGGTGACTGCTTCTTACAGTATTCACAAGGACGATACCTTTTGTGTAATGCAGACATTTCATATGCCAGATATGCAATCATAAGTGTCTTAGTAACTTAATTAAATACAAAATGCTTTTGAACATTGATAAAATAAATAATAAAAGTTAAAAGCAACCTTTTGAAACCAAAATAAATAAGACAGTTTCAAGGATAAGAAAGTGAGAAAACATTTGAATTGTAATGATGCATTTCTTATTGTTGTTGTTTTTCGTTTTTTCCCTTTGGGGAACAATAAACTGCAACAGAAAGGAAAAAGCAAACAATTTTATAGGAGTTTGGTTTGGAATCTATAATTTTGATGTGAAATTTGAATCACAAAAACTAAAACGCTCAAGAAAGGCATCAGTAAAATAACAGCATTGGTAGATGGTGTAAAATCTATTTCAAATAAAAGAAAGAAAGTGATTCGTGTGACTTGCTAGGGAGAGTAAACAAGGAAAAAACAAAGAAGTGATGGTAAGCAGCAGAAATAAGAAAATTAAGGCTTTAAATGTGTCTCAGTGGGGTAAAAACAAATCAACGTGCGATGCAGCATCAAGTCATCTCATCTCAGTAAATTTGAAACCACTTGAAGGAAACGTTCAGCAGAATATCATCACGTTAATTATCGGCTGAGTGCGATGGGTTTGAATAGAAAGTGGCTGGAAGAAGAAAACACAATTTAGTCGTTTGGTTTATTGGTCATTCATCAGAAGCAAATGCTTGACAATTGGAACCAGACAAATAAGAGAGAATGAGAAAAACATTGTTTCCTGGGATTTTTGTGATTATTTCCCAGTTTTTGTTACAAGAAAATGAAACCTGTTTTTCATCCATTTTCACTGATTTAAGAAACAAGCCCAGTTTTAGAAACATGTTTTTTTGATGTAATTTAGTATTTGTTGAAACTGGATTGATGTCATATGTTGAAAAACACCAAAATAAAATAATTTCATTCATTCATTCAACCATGAATTTAGTTTTTGAATGGAAACAAACGAGCATTTATTAAAAGATAAAGCCATTTTTAAAAATATGATTTTGTATTTACATTTTAATCAAAAGATTACATTTTAAATTATTTTTATAAATATTCTTAATAATCAATAGGAAAATGTTCCTTGCTGTAATAAGACACTTGTTACATATTTACATTTATATGTTAAATATAATTTGCATAATTATTATTATTCAGAGAATTTAACACGATTGTTACAAAATGGTGAGATGAAACATATTTAAGTGATTTAGTTTGGAAAAAATGAAGCCTTTTACTTTGAACAATGCTCAACAGGATCTGGTTTAGGGCTATTTAATTTCATCGATCCTATGATACTTATCAATATTTTTTCCTCAAAGTATTGATTTTCATCCTCAAGTATCAATACATTAAATTCTACTTTGAATTTTATGTCAAATCCACATGAATTAAATGACATCTATCACCCAGTTACACATGTTGACTGTATCATGAGGTTAGTGTATCGCTACAGCTCTAATCTGGTTTTGTCTTTTGTCACTATCTTGTCTTCTGTTGATTTTGGTTGCTAGGATACAAACAGGTGTTGCCGTTGTTTGTTTTAAAAAAACTGAACAGAAAATGTTCAGCAAAGGAATCTGAGCATCAGAAGCTTTCACAACATAACAATACTTACTGTGATTTCTGACAAGCATTATTCTTTATTCTTCTAATGTTTTTGTTGATCCAACCTTTGCTATAACTTGTACATCTTTGAGGTAGGAAGGCCTCCGAGCCATCACCCTAATGAGAAACTCCCAGATTTGGAAGAATTACTCAACATTCTTGTGTGACAAACATCAAATAGCTGTAAAAACATGACACGATAAAACCCCTTGATGCATTTGTAGATTAAATTGCTAATTTCAGAAAAAACACATCTTGCAAGAAATGATGCCAACATCCTGTTGGTAGAAATATTAGCACTGTTTGGCGTTAAACCACGAATGACTGAAAATATCTGCAAGAATAACTGTGAATCAAACAACTGTTGTGCTTTTACTTGCATCCAAACTTTAGAATGTGAATGATAATGTGAATATTATAATAAAATGTCATCATTATCATATAATTAACATATTAACATAATCAAATAAACATAATAGAGCTAAAGGTTGTGTGGGATATATTGTTAAATGTACTGTTAATGCAGTCATCGCTGTTTAAAAGCTATAAAAACAATCATGTACCATTTGGTTAACATCATAATAGGATGTTGGCTTTGTTGGATGTTCCTAATGACTGTAAAAACTCAGATATCCCTACAAAATTATGAGTTTTCTTAGCATGTTGCCAAAATCCAAGTAATAAACAATAAAATTGATTCAAACAGTTTAAAGCTAGTATTTTTAGGGTAAACGTTCTGAGGTACTTCAGACCCAAAGTCTAAAGTTTAATGAGAAGGAAAAGACGAGGGTTAGCAGACAAATGGCTATCATTATCATGTAGTTAGCACGTTAGCATGGTTGGATGCTAAGCAGCTAATGACTGTGAAAACATCTGCTTGAGGAAAGCCATGTCAGCCCAAAGTTTTAAGAGTTGAAGGTTTAATGAGGCGGAAAAGCTGCTCACACATGTAAGCACCAAACACATGGAGGCACTGATCACGGTCCTTATTCCACATCAGTAATTTTAAGGTTCTTAAGCAGCAAAAGACTTTTGCAGCCATGTTTATCTGCAGAACTTTTTTCACCATTATAACCTACACATCTTGTTTCCATTTAAACGTTTAATAGTTAATCATTTTAAGGAGTTGCTTTTAAGACTGTTTCTCAAATTCAACTTTATCCGAATCTTAATTTTCACTTTTGTCTTTTTCTGATGAAAACAGGTTCTTGAAAGCTTCTGAAGGTCATTTTTCTAACTGCACAAAATACTGTGGTATATAGACCTCTGAGCTGCCAGCTTCATTTTAATTAATTTGACAAAATCTTCCCTTTCCTTTTGGAACAGCACAAAAATAATAAAATATTTGATTAAATTAAATGCAATTGTATTCTTAAAATTCTTTTACAGGATACACCAGAAAATTTTTTTTAAACTTTTCTTGGACTCCGAGCTTTAATAGCAATCCGTGGGAAGTAAATTAAAGATTCATGGTTCAGCGTCTTTGAATCAAACTTTCATGATGTAAATCTGCATTGTGGCAAAATTAGATCAATAAAACAAACAACAAATTACATTTGAGCCATGATTTATTTTCCAAAATAACATAGTGATCTGCAACAAACAACTAGAGATGTTGCCAGGAAACCATCAGACTTAATTAGATATGAACAGATTCTTTGGTAATACATACTACTATCATATTTAGAGAAAACACATGTTGTTAAAAAAGAAAGTGTGTAGGAGTGATGGATTTTATATTACTCTTGCTTTTGGATGCTTATCAGTCTATTTAAATTTACTTTTGCCATTATATTTACAGTTCCTGATATTAAAAATTGAGAAAATGAAACGGAGAGTTCAGAATGTTTGTGTTTTGGCAAAATACACTGAAACATTTGTTTATTCTTTGTTTCACATTAGAGATTTATTAGAAAGGAAATAATAAAAAAAATACGTTAGTTTTGTTAGGAATCTGAGTTCTTATCAAAGCAAAACTTCATCAGTTAAGAACTTTATTATAAATTCTTTCAGAAATTATTGCAATAAACAATAATATTGTTGTTTTGATACAGTTTTCAGCTAATTTAATGATAATGGCATTATTATGCAAGTTTCCCCTCTGAAAAAAATTAACTTGAATTTTGTACAGAACATGCCACACTGCAACTGGAAGACATTTTCAATAAATAAAATAAAACACAACAACCAAAAACAAGAACTAGGAAGAAAATAAAAACCACAAATAACTGAAACGGTAAACAAAATGGGTTATGAGGTTTTCCTTCAAAAAATGATCGGTAGCATCATCTAATTCCTCGCTCACTTTTTGGTTGCCTAGCAACACCTTGATGAGTAACTTGCGGTTGCTTAGCAACACCTTGTTGAGTATTGCCCATCAGCAGCGCCTCAAAGTTGCACAAAAATAAACAACAATGGTGTGGAGAGCAAACCGAGGATAACACTAGCTTTATTCAGATATTTAAAACAAAAACAAATAATTTATTGACATCGACTGAAATGAAACGCCTACATCGTGACTTCTAGGATGATGAGTTACCACTTTAAAACAGTTCTCATGTGATGTCAGACGTCCGTGAACGTTGTTGCTGACCGCCGTCTTGGCAGGCAGTTGCTATGGCAATAATAAATAAGCTACAAGCTCCGAACTAGCTGACAGATACGTTTTTGAGTTCTCTGCCCATCTCTGTGTAATACTAAGATAAACAGTGATATTTACTGTAGTACTTACTGCCGAACTAACAAAATTATCTTAGCTAATGTAGCTTTTAGCTGCCAGCTAAGATGGACATCTAGCCTACTTGTATGTTGCTACATGAACTCGCTCTGCCAGCCACCAGAACCTTGTTATTCACATTTAGAGTTTGTACATTCTTTACAAATCTTTTTAAACATTGGTTGTATGCGTCCATAGATTTCAGGCTGTGACGCTCATGCATATTGTACGTACTCTTTGTGATCACCAAACAGTTAGCTGTCATAGTGTGACACTGGAGGCAGCTTGTTCACATTGTCTGACATGTTTAATTCTCCGTCACACAGGTTGATCCCAACAGCAGACATTTTGGTCATGTGTCCACATAATTTCTTTTTGTTGGTCTGGTATGTATTGCGCTGCACTTGCCTACCAATATGGCACATATAACTTCCGGTTCTGACTCGTGGGAATTATGTATTACCTAAATTCACTGAGTAAAAATAATTTCCTCACAAGAGTGAAATGTTTAGCATTTTGTTGGCTAGTTTTTTCATGGCAGAATGAGCAGCAGACAGAGTCCAGCAGAAGACAAATAAAGTGTCGGACGCCTCCTGTGGCTTTTACAAGCGAAGCCCCTTCAGTGGCGTGATCCGCCGGCCTGACCGGGTTCCCCTCGTCCTTCGGCGTGCTGCTGAGTGTGTGTGGCGCCGTGTCCATCCAGAGGTGTGTGTGATGCAGCCGGAGCTGTGACAGGGAGGAGAGTGGGAGGATGTTTCTGTCAGGAGTTCACCGTGGTGTGTGTTTGTGCGCTCTGCGTGTGTGTGGGTGTTGACCGCAGTTGAAAGCTGTCAAAGGGAGACATGTTGAGGTGAGGAGAGGTCCCGGTGGTGTTTCTGTGTGTGTGTTTTAGTATGGAAGTGGTTCAGTGGTCATGTATTTAGGCTTATTGTGTGTGTTAGGCTGTGCTTGCTGGGCTGTGTTGAGGCTCTGTTCCACCCGACCTCCCTTGTCCAGACCAGCTGTCAATCAGTTTGCGCAATTCCCCCTCCAGCTGACCACTTTACAGCCCAAACACAAACAAAAAACACTTACACCAACAAATATTTTAACCTTTAACCCAGTTTTAGAAACTGCAGTCGGTGTGGCTGAGTATTATTAAGGCCACGCTGAGAAAGAATAAATAAATAAAACTACAAAAATAAAGTTGTACAAGAATGAAGTCATAATTATACAAAAAATAAAGTCATAGCAGAATGAGACTAGAGGAAAATATTTGGAGAATAAAGTCATAGTCATAGTTTTGGAGGAATAAAATGTGATATTATAACCTGTCATGGCATTATTGCAACTTTACTCATTTTACTACAGTTTTATTCTTGTATTATTTCAATTTTCTTACAATGTTATTCTCTTAATACTGTAGTAAAACTATATTCTTGTATTTATTTACACTTTCATAATAATTTTCTAGATTTAATTAAATGTTTTCCTTAGCATGGAAAACACCTGTCATATTCTAGTTGGCAATCTGAAATAGTATTTCTCTCTGTACTAGAAATGGAAAAACTAAAAAAGCCACATGTTTTTAAAAGAGGTAGAAATGCCAAAAACATCTGCATTAATATCGGTATCAACCGAAGTTAGTCGTTTTTAACATATGTGGATCGGACTAATAAGAAAAACCTTCCATTTTGTTGCCATGTTATATTTGTTTATGTGACTAAACGTGATGCAGGAGAATAACTGAGAGAGAAGTAATGCCATGTTGCAGTTAACAAGAGGAGGAAAATATATAATATTGGTTATAGGCCACAACAGCAATGATAATATCTATATAAACCTTTATTTCCATATCTTTTGAAGTAGTAAAGATTCAAACAGAAGCACAAACTCATGCACAATGTGTATTTCACATTATTTGTCCCCTTTAAGCTGCTAAGTGAGCATGAAATAGCTAAATGTAAATTAAATGGTGACAAAAACATAGTTTCAGTATAGATCCATTCAGTAGAAAGAAGGTTTTAACGAGTCTAGTTACACACACACACACGCAGGTCTTAGCAGGAGTGTGTGACTGATTAGCATATTTGACTGGGAGACTCATTAATCACAGTCTTCATTCTGGCCCCTGGCCTGCATTACAGATAAAGGTTCTCTCGCTTGTCAATATTATGGCTCCATCTTGTCTTGTATTTCTTAGATCCAACTACAGCTGAAAGACAGCCCTGAAAGGGAGGAAAGATTGAAGGTTTTGTTCTGACGAAAGAAAAAAATTTTTGTCTTAAGACAAATCTACAGGTTGCAGAAAAATACTAAATTTGAGTTTTAGAGGCATTGAAAGATCCAAGATGGCTTCCCTCGGTCCACTCACATTAGATTTTTTCTTCAATGTTTTAATCAGACAGGTAACCAATGATTAAAAACATCCACTGTGATGTCTGCTGGCGTTAAGGTAATTTTAAATGAAACATAGAGAGCAGAGTTTTTTTTTTTTCTACATATTCTGGTAATAATATTTATGATGACATAGAGGAGATTTCTTTCTGGAATGAATCCTGATTTAAGTATCTGCTGACTTTACTTCCCCCAAAACATCCTCAACACAAACCATCATGTCTTTACAGAAGAGAATTAGAGCCACTGAAAAAGAAATAACGCTAACATTTCCTCATAATTCTCACTTCAGTCTTAGAATCAGAATTGTTTAAATTGTTTATTCCAAAAACTTAAATCTACCAAATTTGGGAAAGGCTCTAAGGTTTACAAATCTCATAATATGCAAGAAATATAGCAGGTATGTGATTATTTGTACATGCTAACAACATAATTGATGTATACGTACGAATGTTTGGTTATTTATTTGAATTTTAACACAGATTTAGAATTTTGAGGAAAAAGAAGTAGAATTATTTTCCTTTTCCATACTTTTTACAAAACCAGGAATATTTCACAACCCCTTTGCCTTCTGTGCTGAATTTTAGCCTGCCTTCAGCTGCAGGTTGTTTGGTTTTTCCAAGGTCACTGACAGGTTAGCCAGACTCTGAGAGGACTAAAGATACAGTACAAGCTAATGTTTTCAGGTTGAAATAGGGCAACGGTGGGCTCTAGGGAGAATAAACACACATCAACACACCCTGACAGACACGGCTACGTACCCACATATAAAATTAGGGCAGTGATGAAGAGGAGAGGGGCTGGACGGGTGTTGGGGGGGTTCTTCACCTGTCCAAAGCTATAAATACACACAGACACAATCACACACCCCAGAGCTCTTCGATATGCACGTCCTTGTTCTGCGGTCGGGCTGAGAGGCTGACCTGGTTTTAACAATATGACCTCTGGTGTTACGAACTTACCAAACACAACGGCTGCCAAACGACGAACCTGCAGGTCAACTCAAATACCGGCGTCCATTGTAGATGTTTGAATCATTTCCAGGAGTTTTAGCAATACAATCCGGTATAATTTCCATATAAAGAAATTCTGCTACATGATTAAATAAACTGTTGCAATAAACAATAAATCAATTAATCACATTTATAAATTACAGTAGACTCAATACTTTCCATTTGTATGATTTGTTGTTTTTCTCTTTTCTCTCGTTCTACCAAAAACTGGATGATAAAACTCTTCAGTCTGGTACTTTAGTCTTTACTAGTCATTTTTGTGAAGAACCATTTTGTTTACAGAGACTTCATGTTTAATTTTGTTTTGAAAATATTCCAATGTTTTTCAGTTCCCGTATTGAATGTTCATTAGATATTAAAGTTTATTGAACTTTCAGAATGTGTTCTTGCATTATTGTGCAATCATTACCGTTAAATTACTTGAAAATGGTCTCAAAGCAACAATATTATTGTTTATCGCAATAACTTCTAAATACTTTATTGTCTAGCAAAATTTGTAATGGTGACAACCCTATCAAATAATACTAATACTAATACTACGGTTACTAATAATAATAATACAAATTTACTATCATTATTAAACATGACCACAAAATGTAAACCCACTTGGTTTTAAATGTAGTTTTAAATCAAGTGTTAGAAAAACATTTTTGATATTTGTTTTGCATTCACAGATAAATGCTTCTCCAAAAAACGTGTGCTAAATAATTAAGTCCTCCTGATTTAAATAAGCAAATATATTTTAAAAAATACATAAATTTTTTGAGTGAAAGCACTTCAAGAAGTAATTTGTTCCTCATGCTGCCAGAATTGCACATTACCATGTTTAGGTGTTATGTCTATACTGTTTTATATTTTTTCTGCCCTGCAGCTCTGGAAAAAATGCCTTCAACCTTGAAAATCACTGAGACAAACAATCTTGGCTCATTCCACCCATAAATTCTCTAATAGAGATCAATCTTCGCCTTGGAGGAGAAAAACAATAAATTTGGACTTTTTACATCTCCCGGAGGATTGGTAATCAATACATGAGTGTGTGTGAGGTTGTGAGTGTGTGTGTGTGTGAAGCTCATCTGTTTTTGATTAAGTAGTAAGCTGACCTTAAACTGGTTGAGCTCCAGTAATTGTGCTGAACATTGAAAAACAAGAGTCTGTTTGTACATTAATGTCTTATTTATCTGAATGTTTTTGCCATTTTGGCCTTTTTGTTTAGGACACAAACTTCACAGAGGTAGAAAATGTCTTTTAAATGGTCTCTCCCATTTTAAGAGACAGAGAGAGAGATTGGGTTTTTTCCTTTTTAAACCACATTTAACTAAAACAGATCATGCTGTTTGAATGAGAGCGCTCACTATAGGGAGACATTGTCTTTAAGATTATAGCCTCCATTTTAACAGAGATTATCAAACGTTTTTAACTGGCGCCACTATTCTAACAAAGGTTGACCTTACCTTTCCATTTATAGAAGCCATTAACTAAAAGGAGACCAGACCTATTCAATTAGAAACCCACTTAATCTGGGAGATCAGAACGTTTTAAGGAAAGCCCGTCTCACAAAGGGAAATTAGTATTTTTGAAATTAAGCCCCATTTCACAAATGGAGATTGGGCTTTTTCAAGTAGAACCACCTTTAAGAAATGGAGATTGGGCTTTTTCAAATAGAGCCCCATTAATCGAAGGGAGATTGGCCCTTTTCAGATGGATCCATTTGACAAGATTGGGCTCATTAAATCAGAAACATCATTTCAGAACGGGAAACCTGATCTTTTTAACTGAAACTAAAATGTATGACATTTTGTATGAAAAGTATTACAAAGAGACCTAATACTTTAATTTATGATTATTTTGAACTAAAGAAGTGATGATTTTAAAAAAGAATTACAACCGTTTTAACAAAGGGACACCTTGCATTATAAATCAGAGACATTTCTGTACACTAACTTAACCTGTCAGTAGAAATTGTATTAATTTGATAAACCCACCTAATATCCGACATAATAAAATTAATACAACAGAAAACTTGCGTCCCGTATTTCTGTTTAAATTCCTCCCACTGCGTAGACGACGACCGAAAAATGAAGTGAGCTTAAATCTTTCACAGTTCAGCAGATGATTTTGAGGATTTCTGAGATTGTACATTCAACCATACATATTTAACTCCCCTGAACCCATACTTTATGCAAATGAACCAAAGGTCAAGTGCAGCCTGAATAAATTGTGTGCATGCAGAAACAGGAAATGATCAAAAGCTTTAGATATTTCAATAATAAAATCTGATCGTAATTCAGCAGTCCAGCACTGCACTGAAAAATAAATTAATCAAACTAAAAGTTCTCTAAATAACCCAGATATGCTAATATTTCACTTTCTGAAATGAAGGCCAAATGCTCCCACATCCAGGCTGAGAGGAGGCTTTAGTGATGCAGCTAATTTAAATAGATTATTAAGCATGGCAGAGGTGTGGAGTGAAAGGCCTCTTCAACCTACACATTTCTGTTCTGAATATTTACAGGGATTAAGTTGGCTTTTTGCTTAAAGGGAAATTATGTATGAGCTGATGTACTGCGTGTTAGCAGGTCATGCACTTCTGTGGCCTTCTGTGTGTTTGTTGAGTGATGAAATGGTTGAAAACTACTGACTCAGAACATTACAGGTTCAACTCGTGTCTGTAGGTTTTTTGGAGTAAGTTTTACACTATTCAAAGCCAAACATATCACGAATATATCATCTTAGTTTTCTGTTCAATCCATCAAAACTGCCTTGTGGTGAAGCCAAAGTGACGTAATAAAACATACAAAGGTTTTCTTTAATGCACAAGAAATGTGTTTACCAGACTGTAAAACAGTACTGCTGCATGTTTACTCCTTATGATGACAAAATGTCAAACAGAAAGTAAACAAATCTGCCGGAATACTGAGAAAACATAAAAAAAAAGCTAATTTCACAAATTTTTGTTGTGCAATCATTATTGATGACTCAAATTTGTATTAAACAGATTTGATTTTATCTTACAAGCTACTCCAAGCCCAAATGGCCCAGAATGGTAAGATTGCAGTTAGAACAAATGACACAGATGAAATTTTCCCTCATGGTGTTTTTAATGGGCCTTTAATTTTTTTTATTTTTTTTTTTTATAAATTTTGGTTATGTCGTCACAGTTTAGCATTCTGAACTAAATCCCAACATAAACAAGTTCCCATTCATTTTTCAATCTTTTTTTAAATGTGAAAAGTCTTTAATAAATTTGAAATCACAATCTTTTGCATCAGTTGGGATGCGATTATGCCATAAACGTTGCCCTTTTCTCAAATTATTCTGTTTTTTAGTCATCTCAAAGCAAAACGAGCGTGCAATTTTGACAGAAAATTACCTTTGTTTTGTTTTTGACAAATTTGACTGATTTTCCAAACTTAAGTCACTATCAGAGATTGATCAAAGTGTTCAGTCACCAACTGATTACCTTCAAAGGTAAATATCTTGTCTTTTAGTTCAGGCCACAGGTTATAGTTTTAGCCTTCTTTTTACTCCCAAATAGAGAATTATTTAGGATGTTTACCCACCCGATAGTCCAGTAGGCTTAGTTGGGAACCAAAACGGCAACATTTGTGTCATTTTCAGCTGCTGCAGTTCTCTTTCTCAATTAACTGAGTCAAACCAAACAAACCCTTTGAAAAACTCTGTTCCCCTCCTCGCCTTTGGGGGCGCTGCAACAAGAACCACTGAAGGAAACAACACTGTAAAGAAGACACTGAGCGCAACTTTTTTCTTCACAAAATGAAAATAAAAATGGAGTGCAAGGTTTCCCCCAGAAAACCTGCTAGGCTCACTGGTGATGGTGCTGTCTATTGGTAGCCAACTATGTTTTTGTGTTAAAAATGTAAAAAGTTACAAAAATTTGGAGGTGCTTGAGCAGGATTCATAGTTTGCAAATAATAGTGTGTGAGGTTAATGTGCCCTTTTCAATTTGTCAACTGTAAACCTGCCATAATCTGTCTGCACTGTCACTGTTACTGGTGAATAAAAAACACTATTTAAAATAAGCAAATGACGCATAGTCTGGTGGGGGAGCAAGTAAGGCCTGAAGGACTGCCAGACTGCAGTCCAATTTTAGCGGTTGGAGAATTTTTCCTTTGTCTTTAGCTAAACACCCAAAGCCATTTCTCCCAATAGTGCTGGATTCACGTGTTTGTTTTGGTTACATTTACCCAGAATGCCCTGCACTGTAGTCCACTTCCTCAGAATGTCAGGTTTCCACTTCTTTGAAAGTATTTTTGAAAACTCTTGATGTTTGCAACAAGAACTGTTTTATAGGGAAAGCAGCGTGCTCGAAGAACTGTGTTAGTTTTCAGATGTGTAAAGTAGTTGAATCATTTAATGAAGGTATCTTCATGGAAATAAACCCTCTTGAGGAAAACATCAAAGAAAAACCAAAGAGGTGAAATTACTGGGGAAAAATGGGAAGAGATTAGAGAAGAAAAAGGATTTAAATAGAGACAAGTGAGATGAATGAAAACAATGAATAAACAGGGAGCTTAAAGACAGCAAGCCTCAGAAAGAGTGTGTGAAAGCAAAAAAAAAAAGATCAAAACAAAGTAAAAAAGGTCAGTAAAGGACAGTAGTGTGATATGATGTGAGAGGAAAACCTGAGCAGAGGAAAATAAAGAGAGAATGATTCAGAGGTGAAAGATAAAAAGTGTTGAGGGGCGAATGGGGAGGTGGTTTGCTCACCCTGGTGGTTTTTCTTGGGGCGAGGTCTGGACCCGCTACCTCCCCTAATGAGCACCTTAGAGAGCACGTGGAGTGTGTGTGGAGTGTGTGTGGAGTGTATTCAGATGTTCTGGAAAAGAGTGTGTACAGATACTTTTCTTCCTTTCTGCCTGCGTCTGTGTTTACATGAGTTAGAGGTGTGTTTACGCGGCTTATTCCCCAGGCTCTAATTGTTTTTATGTGGTGACCTGGTACAGCTGGTCACAAGAGAGGTATGATACGCATCATAAAAAAGAAAGGTTTGCTGAATGTGATTTTTTTTTTTTTTTAATATTTTTTATTTGTTGTTTGCTTCACTTTTTAGTTTAGTTCTTTTCGGGATGGCATGAGACGTCCATGAATTGTGGCACAGAGAAGGAAGCAAAGCAGAATAAAGAAGAGTTTGAATTAATAATGATTAGGGTTAAATTTATTTCTGCTCTAAGTATTTAATATCTAGGTGTTTTTATGGGAATGTGGATCTTTTAGATCAATTTGAGAAACAGTTTTGATCACATTTTATTGTGCCATGTACCGCGGGGCGCTGGTCTTGGTCTTAACTCGGTCTGGTCGTAGTCTTGAATTGGTTTTGGGTTTGGTGGTCTTGACTATAACAGTACCTGAATGTCCCTGTGTTTGGACTGGCCACCTGTGCAAAGCGTCTCACCCAATGAGGCAGCCAACAACTCTCTGCAATCCTGCAAAATTAAATTGATACTTTGAGATGTTTATCATCTTAGGGCTTATTTATTTGTGATCTGCTTTGCTTTGTAAAATACAGCAAAATATCAGTTTGTTTAAAATTAGAATAAAAGAGAAAAACAGGTGTGAAGTTCGGGATAAATAACAATTAGAGCGCGAAGAAGCATTTTCATTATGCTAATGTAAATAATAATACCTTTCAGTTGCAAAGAAGCTGCAGTTTGACTCTTCTGTCAAAACACTCACTTTGCTTGTTCAGGATTTTTCTCTGTGTCTCTATATTGAACCTGAATCAACATGCAGAGTGTTAATGAGATCAAACCTCCTTGTTGTTTTGTTCATGCATGTGTATGCGAATGCAAAACTATAAGGAAAATCACCAAATGCATATTATTACTCTATAAAGTGTGAGCTACTACTCACACTTTGAATAAAAGGTGTGGGTGTGACATATTCTACCTTTAATTGAGCTCTGCTATAGAGGGTTTTCAGAACAACAGAAACAAAACATTAATATTTCAGAAAGGGAAATTCAATGCATCTGGGTTAAAAAAACACATTACTTATTTAATACATCTTTCATTTCAGAATGAGTCTATAAACCACCAGACAAATACATACATATTTGGGAGCCTGGATTCATTTTACAGTTTTACATCAAACAAACTGTTTCGGGAATCTAATGCTAAGTTCACAGCACATGTGAACATCTGTGAAGAGCCTGATAATTGTAATTTTCAGCTGTTGTTTACGTCCAGGTTACCAGCGTCTGCCTTCTTTAGGTGACACATCCATGACATAACAGTCGGATAAAATGTGACATGACCGTTCTGACTGCAGACGGTTTGGAAACTATTGGATTTGTATCTGATGTAGGTCCTTATATGGAAGTGGCACAAATCATTTTATTTTGTAAAAACATTGGAATTATGTCACATTTGATATAAGTCGCATTTGAGTCGCATTTGTCTGCCGTGTATTTTCACCTGGGAGTTCACTAGGCTCAGTTCGACTGGGGACCAAAATTGCTAGATTTTTCACATTTTCAGCTGCTGTGGTTTGTTTTCACACTGCACTCTGTCAAACTAACCAAGCTAATTGAAGGAACTGTTCCCCTCTTTGCCTGTGGGGGTGCTGCACAAAGAACTACTAAAGGAAACGACACACAAACCTCTGACAAAAACATTGAGTGCAACTTCCTTTTTCACAAAATGTAAACAAAAATGGAGAAGCATCAGATTTTAGTGGTTGGAGGATTTCTCTTTAGTTTCTGGTAAAAAAAAACCATGAACCATTCCAACGATAGTGCTATACTTGCACGTTTGTTTTGGTTGTATTTACCCAGAAAGCCCTGCGCTGTAGTCCACTTCCTGTTTCTGGAGCAATGTCTGGTCCGTTTCTGTCCACATATGCATTAGAACCGCATCGGAGTTCACTTCAACCGGAACGAGACCGGAGTTTGTCGGCAGACTGGAGTTTGTTTTTAATTTGTTTTGTCCACAGTAGCGTTGGCTTGCACATTCACACCTCCCCAAGCAAACAAGACTTTACAGGCAAACGAACTGCAGTTCGATTAAAGCGCAATAAACGTGGATGGTGTGAATGTAGACTCGGAGAGATCTGCTTTTCAGTGATACGTTCTGAGCCTTACAAATAAAAGCAGCCTTGTTAAGCTATTGACCCAAACCGGGCTTGACGGTATTCAGCTTTCATTTCTGAAAGCATCTACCTGTTTGGACTGGAAAGTGTGTTTTAAGGTAGATGAAAAAAGATTTACTGTAGGAGAAAAACAAAATGACTCCTCTGGTTCGCTGCGACTTCTTCCTGTCAGTTGTCATCTCAAACAGAAAACACTTGTGCTCCTCTTAATCTCATACATGTTTACCTTTTTTAGTCCAGAGAAACAAATTTCAGTGACTACAGGGATGCTGTCAGACATTTTTGTGGATTTTAGTCTGATTCTTCTGTGGATTGGCGGCGTTCTTTTGTGAATATAGTGTCATAATGAAGCATGAAGTGTGTCTGTGAACGCCGGAGCTGGCGAATTGTGGCCTTGTTCTTTTCTGCGCTCTTTCATGCAGAACTAAACGTTACGTGGAAGGTCCCCTATTGATTCATGTTGCAGATAATTGAAGTCAGAATGGAGCCTTCAGGACAATACTCTGGGACAGTGACACACACACACACACACACACACACACACACACCACACACACACACACACACACACACACACACACACACACACACACCACACACACACACACACACACACAGATGGGAAAACAATTACCAAGCCCCGCAGTGCTTACAGATTAGTTGCTTTCTTGGCTCTTAACTTATTTTCTTTGCAATTATCTCAGTTATGAAGTATTTTTAGTGATTTTTTATCAGATTACACAATAATTAGGGAACAACAGACAAAAGCTTTTTTCCTGAATGTTGCATTCATGAAATATCACAACAAAACATTTGATGCTTTAAAATAAAACATTTTTGTTAGCAAGAGCCAAATATAGTATCAAACAATCCTTTGGTTAACCCCATGGACTGTTTGACCATAAGAAAATTAACATATATTTTGATAAAAAACAAAACAGAAGTGAAGCCTTTACACCTGGATGGAAAAAAAACAAACAAAAAAATGACTTAAAGTCCAAAACCTTATTACATACCTAGATAATTTCTGTCCATCAAATTTTTCAGGAGATTGTTTTATATCCAAAACATCTTTCCTGTTATTTTGCTCTAAAAAAAATCTCTCCATGTTATCCAGGCTTGTTGGAGTGGCAATAATAACGTTGAGTTTCCGTGGCCTCAGGGCAGAGTGTGTGTAAGGAGTACACTGGGGCAGATGGCATATGCTGTTAAGTGACTAAATGAAAATGTTTAAAGATCCCGGCCTGTTGGCTGACAGCAGATTTAATATGAGGTAACTAACAGACACGTGGACGGACTGGGAAGGTTTGAACTGATTTTTAGATTTTCTCTGTTCATCTAAGCTTTGCACTTAAAAACTGATCAATCTGAATTCATTATTTCCATAAAAAAATGAAATTTATTTTTAAAAAGTATGTTTTGATATAATTGAATATGAGTTAACTAAGAAAAACAGACAATTGTGTATGAGGGCCACTGTAGAAAGGAAAACAAATATGAGTAGACTCATATTTGTGAGTCTACTCATAGACTCACAAATATGAGTCTAGAAAATCTCTGAGATTTTCAAGGAAAATCTTAGAAATAGTGTTTGAAAAGTAAAAAAAAAATTAACTTTTCAAACTGAAATTTCCCAGTTTTTTTCAGAAAAGTTCTCACAATTTAAGTTTTTTTTTCTGGCAATGTTTCCACTTTTTAACCTCAGAAATCCAATTTTTTTTCTACAATGTTTGTGAATAAACTCCTGATTTTACTTTTCTCACAAATCTTTAACTTTTGAAACTCAGGTATTTTAAAGTTTTTCTAAAAAAAATTCTGAATGTTTTTGTTAGAAAATTATCTCAGATCTTTTGGTGGACATTTGCTCCATGTCTTTCTATCTCTAATGACCCTAATATGTTGTCAAAGAAACAGGAGAGCTTGGGAAGATTTACACAGATCATCTGATTTTCATCTCCACCTTGTGCTTAAAAACTGAACAATCAGAATTGATCGTTTCTATAAAAGGTAGTAAATCAAAATAAGAATTAGATTAAAAAGTAATTTAGATTTGGGTTTTTGCATAATTTTGATCTATACTTGAGCCCTTCTCAAATTGTCCAAACTTGGATCTGGGTATTTCCAAGGATTTTCCGCACTGCAGGACAAGTCACTTGTCCTCTGTTTGCTCCCACACGCAGACATTTTAACACCGATTGGCACTCAGGATCAGTAGATGTTATCTAAGTGAGCAGCAAACAGACTCCTGCAAAACCGGCGGGCTCAGAGAGCCCCTGCCCGGTTTCAGTCCTGTCGCTCTGCGTTTGCGCCGGCTGACATGAAAACCTCTAATGGTCTCCATTTGTGCCTTGAGGGAGCGCAGAAGTTAGCATGGAGAGCAAGGATGTTTTTCATGTGGGTATTTTTGGGCTGTGGAGTTATTTTGGTTTCTCTTGTTACGTTTCGAGTGTTTGTGGATGGGAGCCAGGTTGTTTGCATTGAGTCTGTTTGAGGGTAAAAATTGTGGTGATACAAAGTTAATATGATTTCTGTCGTATTGTAAAACGGCTGATTGGACTTCAGGCAGAAAATTTATCTTTAATCCAAGTTCGCCCAGTAGCCTGTTGCTAATTAACCCTGAATATTCATTAACATGTAAGAAACATTGTATCATTTTAACATGGAGTACATTAATGTGATTATCTGCTGTTTTGGACTTGTCTTATTGATCACTGCATTTAAATTAATCAGGCTAATTTTACTAGAGTTTTACATCGTTTGATGGTAACTTCTAGTGTAAATTGTGTCAGTAGTATTTTAATTTACATTTTTAAAGTTTTTTTTTGTTCCAATTCTTTCTGCAGTTTGTAATCTTACACTGATTTAAAATGTAACTTTTCTTTTGTCTTTCCCTCCTTTGTTTTTTATTGCAAGTTTTCAAATAATGTTTTCATATTAATTTGACTTTTTTTTGCTTATTTTTTTAAACTACATTTAAAGCAGATTCCAATAAAAATTTAAATGTTTTAAAAAATAAATGTGATATTTTGCAAGAATTAAATCACTAAAACTACAAATTTAAAAATTTTTCCTGTAAAGGTTTAGTAGATTGTGTATCTTACGTGGTTGAAGGTTCAATTCCAGTTTCTTCCTGCGAAATGTTGATGTGTTCCTGA
The DNA here is from genome assembly GCA_010277075.1 of Poeciliopsis retropinna. Taxonomy (NCBI): domain Eukaryota; kingdom Metazoa; phylum Chordata; class Actinopteri; order Cyprinodontiformes; family Poeciliidae; genus Poeciliopsis; species Poeciliopsis retropinna. Next base: position 920,423 of record VMRM01000004.1, on the reverse strand, counting down.
GCAATGCACTGGTTGACAACTTTTGTTGCCAATCGTTTGTGTATAAAATGATTGGCTTTTGTGCATAAATATTTGTGAATGTGACTGAGTGCATGTTGCTCCTGTGTAAAGAGTGTTATGGTTTCCCCCACTGATTACAGATTTTATTTATTTCAAGAATCACACGAGTCACATGATCAGCAACCGGATGTTGCCACTGGTGTAAAATACAAAGAAGACGACAGGAAGTGGAATATTTTTAATGACTTGTTGCATTTATAAACTTATTCATGTTTGATCTTAATTGCATTGGATTGCATTTTTTAATGGAAACCTTACAATTGCAAAATAGTGTTTTTTGATATTAGCAGCATATTATGCAAGTTTTGCACACATTTCTAATGGAAACACAGCTAGTCATGTCATTTTTCATTCCCAAAAACCGCTTATCAAATTCAGTTTCCTGTTTTATTTTCTTATTAAGCAACGCTGTGGAGAAAATTATTTAAGAAGAAAATCCCTAAATAATCCAATGTTAAATAAAAGCTTACACTCTGGCTCATTTACAGTAAAAATGCATCCAAAGTTTTACATTTAGCATCAAGTCTTCAGACCATTAACAGGGAAAGGAAAAGGCTTTCTGCTCATTAGGTTCTGCTAAAAGGATTTTTGACCACAAGATAAACTGCATCTCAGCAGCAGTCCTTGTTGTTTCACTGTTTCCCATTTATTTGTTGGCAATAATTACCTCCTCTTAATGGGGAAAAGGGAAGTTTTGCAAAAGACCTTCATTGGCTCGATCAGAGCATGTGAATTTTCACATCTGGGCCTAATTTCCTCCATTACTCTGAGAAATTCATTAATACTGAACACTATAATCAGATATTCTGCATAAAAATGAATAGAGTAATTCATCTCTCTGGTGATGCTGGGCTCTTTTAATGTCAGTAGTAACCCAGAGTATGGGGTATTATGTGCATAGTTTATGTCACACTGACGGTTTGATACTTAATTGTTAATAAATCTGTTTATGGTGAAAAGGAACCAAAGAACCTGCAAGTGAAAAAACTTGAACCGTGAACACAAGATGTTCTGTGTCTGCTCACTAACACAAGCGTTTCTAAGCAAATGTTCTGACTTTCAAAACAAAGATTTGCTTCTCCACTGACTCATTCACAGCTGCAGACTATTAGATGCAAACTAAGATGCATCTCCCTCACATTATAGATTATAGAACGACAAAGCTCCGTTTTCACGGTGAAACGTCTGTGTTTGAATTACTTACATCTGATGTAATCAAACACTGTTTCCCATTAAACTGACACATTTTATGAGCCATAAAACTTATTTCCTGAATGACTTTCTGAAGTTGAAGCTGATAAATGCCATACAGAGAACATTTAATCAGAGATTCCTCATTTACATCTGATAACAATAATAATAATATAGCAGAAAAATATAGTTATTTAATAAGTATAAACATTTGAAAGTTGAGAATTTTTATATATGGACTTCTATCTGTGATTTCACAATTTCTTATAAGAAAAAAAATCTAATCAAAAATACATTTATATTCAGTATTTATTCTGAAGATATTCAGTTCCACACATATTTATATTTATTTAAAGTTTTATTCTCAACATTTTTTTTTCTGTAAAGTGAGAAACATTATATTAAATTTAGGGATTTGGTTTTATAGGGCCATTACAAGAAAAATACTCTTTTTTAAAAAAAAGAGCTTTATGGCAACAGTCAGAACAAATTTAGCATTACGAATGAATGGATCCGGCTGTCAGTTCCCATATGTTGTGATATCAGTTGGCCATTTTTATAGTTAGTTGAGATACAAAGGTTCAGGTTTATAAAACATTACCGCTTGCATGCATTCTCAGTTACACTTCAACACACTTCAACTCCCAATATTTCCACTGTTGTCATCACAGACATTCACACATACAGCAGATGTTACGTTTCTGTTGCAGAATTGTGTTTTCTGAAGCTGAAAATGTGTGTAATTATGTTTTTGCGCAGGGAGAGGAAGTGTTGCACAGAGACACAGTTGCCTCACGTTGCCTTTCCTCTCATCATGATTTTAAAATTGCAGATCCGATATTGAATATTGATGGATTACTCACAATCCCCTCTTTCCCTGTTTACAGCTCTGTTCTAATGAGATTGCTTTGATTTCTTTTCATTGCTAATGAGATTTCTGAGCAGCAAGGGGGCACTGAAGCCTAATTATCTCAGTATTGATTAATTTATAGTTGCTATTTTCAGAAATTTAAGTAAAAAGATGTTATATTAGTTTTCACCCTTTGCTGGAGGTTGTTTCTGTGAAACGGGCGCAGACAGAAGACAGGTTGGTTTCATTTCAGTTCTCAGCTGGTGTTGCCTGAAGAGGGAAAATTGAGGTTGCATCAGATTTCTTATTTTTTTTTGTCTACTGTGCTAGAACAAGGGAGTTTTAAAAAGACATTTGGAAATTTCACAGGAGTTTAGAGATGCTGTAACAACTTGAATTTGAAGAATCAGAAATTTTTACAAGAGAGAAAAATTGGTCAATTCGGACCAATTCCAAACAGAATATCTGAAATCCTGAAATGAGAACAATCATAGATTTGCACACTATATTGGATACTTATTTGCCTCTAAGTTTATAGTCATTTCTCCTGAAGGCCAGGTTTCTTTATTTAGCTCAAAAATGCTCACTGTAAACTGAATCTGTAAAACGAGTCAAGGTAACGATCTGATGCGGTGATAATGCAGTTAAACCCAGCATTTTCCCACATTTCAATTTTCTACAACACATCTTCCTGTTGAAGTTTTGCTATAAACTTCATAATAGTTATAAACTATTATGTCCATCTGAAAGAGGTGAAAGTTTGGTAGAATTGTTCCTCCATGAGCTGCAGCTGCCAAGGTTATTATGATCCGAGTCGTTGAATATATTAATGTTAGAAATACTGCTTACTCCTGAAATGTGCTTTCAGGTTCTGTTATTCTAAAGTCAGGAAGTCCTCAGGGTCCTTCAAATATCAGCAGTACAGATCCGCTGCGTGTAATAGATTTATTAATCTACTGGTTAGCTCAGCAGTTTATAACATTGATAGGGCAGCTGGTGCTTTTGGCTCCTTATAAATCCAGATAATTTGTTTTCTACGCGTGAAAAGAGTTTTAATTTGGCTATTTTTGACAAATAGTTTCAACGTGGGTCTTACTTCTTTTTAAGTCCTGGTCTGGAGTTTTTCTGCAGGGAGTTTGGATAAATAAGTAGCTATAGACAATGGATGGATAGAAAGTTACAATTTCTAAAGTATTAATTTACTTGTCTGATTTATAAACTTTTCATTGAATAACATTTGACTTATTTTTTATTTTTATGGTTGTTGGTTGTTAAATTCTTGGAGTAGTTAGACATTCATATTCATGCTCTTATTTTGAAGTGGCTGAAAACTGTTTACGCAGCATTTCCATTTCCTCTCCTCAGTTTAATCTCTTTTTTTTTCCCCTAGTAAATTTGTTTCAAACAAGAGACATACAGGAACAAAATAAATGAATACAGGTCAAATATAGACATACATACAATTGTATGTACATATTATTGTATAATATGCACAGTAAGTTATAATGTCAAAATTAAAGTGATATATGAGGACATATAATTGGAATTGAAGTTAGCGCTTTAGCATTAGCATTAGCTAAATACTGTGTTGGTGTAGCGCTTTAGCAAGGTTAGTGTTTACAATTAGTCCCTGTCACTGCTTACAACCTACTCAAAATCAACACTACCAATTATATTTGACTTTAACTTGATGTATTATTGGCTGCTCCACTTAGTTGTGACTTCCTTTAAAATATTTTACTTTACGCCACTCAAAAGTAACCTTCTCAACACTCGTGGTGTATTTTTATTAGAAAATGAAAAGTACAAAAAGCACAATCAAAAAACAAAGGAAGAAGGGATTAAGAGATGTACTTGAGTAAACCAATGAAGTTCTCCCATTTCAGATCCTTCAGAACAAATTAAAATGGTTGTGTGTCAAAGCATATGTCTAATTAGTGTGTTTATGTGCGTGGATGCGGTGCCCTGGGGCTAACGGAGAAAGCTAATGTAGCGGAAAATGCGTCTTAGCTGGGCCATGAAATAATGATGAGACAGTGTGACTTAATCATGTTGACACATGATTTCTCTTCTTCATCCTTTCTTTCTTCTCTCTTTCTTTCATCCATCTTTCCCTCTGCTGCCTCCGATAAACTGGCTTGTTTTGGTCCTGCTGAGAAGTTCATTTTCATTATATTGGTAATCATACCCAGTTGGTTGCTAAAGGCTGTGTAATATAAAATAAAAAGTAATAATTATTAAGGTTAATTGAATATATAGAAAAAATATTAGAAAATAGAGGTTTTTGTCAGTATTTGCATTTAAATTCCTGTTCAACACAGGACAATATAATGACATGATGCGGCAGTCATTTATATTTTATTTAAAATATTTAGAAAACTTGAAAACCTTGTAATGAATAAATGTCACAGTTTTACTTGTTTTCAGTTAAATCCCAGCAGCATTGTCAGTAAAAATGAATGAGAATGTAAAACTACGCAGACCGTTGCTTTATTTTGCAGATATTAATGTCAACATAAATTGTTTTTTTTTTTGTTTTTCCTGGAATTATTCACCAAAACTAAATTTATAATTGTTGATTGTCAGTAAGCAAAAAAAATAGCGGTTAAGCTGTCTATGTTGTTTTTTCCTTTTATGATTTTGTGTAATTTTTTTTAACTCTTCCTTGTGTTTTATTTTAGGTGGCTGCACTTTTGAGGAGTCTTACAGCAGCTGTGGGTACAGCGTGTCTCTAGGAACCAACGGATTTACCTGGGAACAGGTCAACTCCTGGGAAAAACCCACCATGGACCCTGCCCTTCCTACTGGTAGGCATCATGATATGTTTCTGATTGTTTTTCTTTGCTTTCTCAACAGTTTCCAAGTCAAGAAAACCGTCTTTTTTTTTTTTTTCTTAGACATTCATTATTGACATAATTTGGCCATAATTATCAATCAAATTAAGTTTGGTCAATAGTTTTTAGATTCAAAGTAGTTTACAGTCTCATCTAATATGAATAAAATGTCAAATTATGAATTTTATGAACAATTAAGATGAACATTAAATTAATAAATGAGGCATTGATAAAAGCAATTACATATTAATTAATTCTTAAAGCACCTGTTTATCTTTCCTACTCTCTACTTCAGGAAAGTCTCTTAGTTTACTTCCCTCAAAGTTGGTGCTCTGTTTCTGCTGCCAGCCTTCTTTCTAACTAGTTTATTAAATGTTTTGATATTAACTGCATTGTTTTATCTTCATTTGTGAGTTATTTTGGATAAAACCATGTGCCAGAACATAAACTAATGTCTTAAAAACTACAAAAACCTGAACATTGTTTGGTTTGTATTTCTTGGCTGTTTGTCTCCATGACATATCAAAAAGATATTGAAATAATTGACTGTTTCACATGGGGCTGGACAATAAATCATTTAGCATCTAGTCAATGTTGAAAAGGCCAGAACTGATGGTTAAATGATGATTTATTAAAGACATCCATATCATTTATCAACCAACGTAAGCGCTAGACAAGAACAAATCATATTTATAGTCATCCATTGTTATGCATAGTTCATTACATTAGTGCAATTCTCCCCATTAACACAACAATCTGATTTTTCTTTAAACATTTAAAATTATTCAATTATTCTTCAATCATTTCGTTATCGACTGAAGCTAACATTGAGTTGATTTTTAACCTTTTCCTTTGTTTTGCTGTTAACCTTGTATGTTTATTGCAGTTAAACTTCATCAGGTAAAACTGTGTCCTGTTGCCATAGCTACCTCAACAGGAAAGTTACCAAAATAAAAGCATATAACCTTAACGCTAGCTACAACAAACACAGGTAACTTCACTCAGTTGGTCTTTGCACATCATTAACATATTGTGGTCAATATGAATAAGCAATACACCTGATAGAATATTCAATAATAACTTTAGGTTATTAAGCTAGATTAACTCATTGGTTACCTAGCAACTCACTGATACTGTAGTTACCTAGCAACAGATTTTTGAGTAACTTGCTCAGCAGTTATAAGGTATGGCTACCTGCTTAAAAATAAAAAACAAAACAACCGCATGGAGAGAAAACTGGATAAATCTGTTCGTTTGTTGTGTTGATAAACATTCTTATGTCTAAACTGAAAGAGACTTATGTCAGTTTTAGTTCGATATTTGATTGTGATCCTACAGAGTTGCAGTTGTTAAACATTTTTTAATATACACACCACGATATTGTTTGAACCTGTTGTTTTCTGCATCCACAGAAAAGTTTTTTTTTTTTAAATCTCTCCATTCATCTGAATTGGCAGACTCAGTAATTTGACCCCAGCTGGGTTCTTTTCCATTTGTCCAACGCCAAATGGCAATCAGACAGCCCGTCTATCCATCTCGTTTCTCCCACAGTTTTGCCCTTTTGCCCTCTATATCTCGCCCACAGTCTCACTTTCTAACACTTGTGCTACCCAACACAATCTTCTTCACACCTTTTTCTTATCTTCACGGCTCGATGTCTGCTTTTCTCCCGTTTGATTGACATGACTAGGTTTTTTTTTTAGGTACACTTTCATCAAAGCAGCATTTAAAAGTCCATGTTGAGGGAGATCATTTTAAAAGTCATTTGTTTTTCCTTTGTAGAGCTGCCAAAATCATAAATATGTTGTTAAAATCCCACACAGCGTAAAGTGGAGGATAATGTGTTAGGAAGAAGTTGGTTCAGTTGGCTCTGTTTAACTTTGTCTTGATTCATACTTACAATAGAAAGAAAATGGGGAAAATTAAAAAGCAAATATGTCAGACTGGGTAAAAATACTCCACCGAGGGAGCCCAAATTATTTTGAGCAGGTACAAAATGAAAACACTTCGATATATATCAAAGCCTTGAATCACAGAGAAACACCACAGTGGACTCCTTCCTCTTTTTAGTTTAGTTCTGTCAAAACTCCAATATATTTGTAAAAAAATTGCCTAATTGTGGATTTTGGAGCTGGGTGGCTGCACAATAAATCAATATATGTCGGGATATACACGTGATCAATATCAACAGATAGATCGATAGTTTCCCTGAACTCCGACTTACAGTCAAACGTAAACAAATTTGGTTATGTGCGACTCATTTTGGCTTGACTGGGGTCGCATTTCATCAGTGAGCCATCCACAGAAATTGGATCCACAACCACTAAAAATAGGCTGCAATATAAAATCTTCAGAAAATGTTAGAGCTGAAACGATTCCAAAGAAAAATCCTTAAAAGAAATTGTCTTGTAATTGCATATTGTTCATTGCGTTTTGGCTTTTTCAGAGGGAACAATAGAGGAAGATTGGGAGATGAGAGCAGAAAAAAACAAAACAGAAGCGAACAGACTGTAACTACACCCAGTTAAAACTTATCAAAACAGTCCAATTTCACCCAGAACTTTGCAGGTGCATTTCTGATTCTTACAACTGCTTTACTTGAAGACAAAATCAGTATTTAATTAGAGAGTAAAAGGGAAATGCAGCATCCCAAATCATCACAAACAAACTGTTGAATGAAGACGCGCCGGCAGGTGGAAAAATCTGGTGGCTCCAACTTCCTTTAACTAAAGATTTTTGACAATTTGAGATTAAATCCTGTTTTAATTTAGGAAGAAATCATGAGTTAGAGTCCTGTTGGTCATAACCCAAAAACGGTTTAGAAGGAAACACCTAAGTGATTTCTGCTGCTGGATCTACCCATTCACTGTTTGCTCTTTATGTCTCTCATTCCTTGCAAACACTGCATTCGGTTGGATGAGAAAGAACCAATCAATACAATCCAGCCATCGCCAGGAAATCAAAAACTATAAGATTTAATAAGAACACAGAAAACTATTCATGTAAAGTTTAGTTTGGCTTACAAAAACAGAGGAGCGTTTTGAAAAGCGTCATCTAATTTATCTTTCTTCTATAGAGAACTTGTTGTTGTTCTCTATAGAACAACAACAAGTTGTTCTCTATAGAGATTCATTTGCTAGTTGAAGCATAAATATCTCCAAATCTCTTTGTCGTGATCTTTCTCCATTTTAATTCATTCCCCCACTGTGTTCGAAGTTATGATGCTCCTCTTTCCATCCTAAATGATCTGTTAGTCAGATCAATTATAGCTCCCATCCATCATCATCATCCTCATCATCTTCCCATCTAATTTTCCTCCCATCAGTGTCTGCAGTTTGTCAGTGCCGCTGCCGTCTTCGCTCCCAACTCCACTGAAGATCCGATCCCATCCAACCGGCTGCTACACCATTCCGTTTCGCTCTCGGTTTTTGCAGGCCTCTTGTCAGTTATCCGTCTCATCTATCGGCCCGTGGGTGGCGGCTGTCATCCACGATAGCCATCGCGGCCTGTGAGTGATCAGCTGCCCGCTGCTCTGACAGCTGAAGATCTGATCAGGCTGGACAGGAGCAAATTATCTGTTAGTTTCGTCTCTCCGTCTCTGAGTGCTGGCCATTTTTTTTCTCGTTGTTGTGGCTGCTATTGCTCAGTGGATACTATTTTAAAGTATCAAATCCATTTATCAACACAACGGTATAACTGCCAAATCTTCTTTACACCAATGTTCAACTCTCCTTATGCAAAGTTTATAAAATGAAAGAATGAAGCTACAGACATGTGGCGACATGACGTCACAAAGATCCCGTCCCCATCTCCCCGCTGCTCACCGACGATGAGCAGCTGGTTTTACCTGTTGTCAAAATAATGTGCTAAATCTTAAATGTACGCATGACATATAAATATAATAAAAGGGACACGGCGCTTTGGTGTTAATTTACCAGATAACAAACTCAGGATAAACTTTTAATTAAAAAAAATAGCAAGAGAGAGGGAAGTAGACTTCGACAAACATAACGTAGATATGTGCAGAATTCGCAGTGTTTTGGTTCAGTTAAAAATAAGGCGACTCTGACAGATCATCTGTAGAGCAGGGATTTACAGTAGCTAATCTACCATCACTGTGTAGCTTAGCTAATAGCAGCGGTAGCCAAGCTGCCACAGCAGTCACTTATTAGTAATCGCGAAACAAACATCAAGCCTGACAACATAAAACTGTAACAGACTGAATGTTCTGTTCTATGTATGGGAAATGTTTTTATGTTTTTTGGTGTTGAATCCTGACATTATGTATAATGATGTTGTTGTCAGTTACCGTGGCAGCGGCTCTCTGCATAGCGTAGCCAATAGAAAGAGAAAAAAGAAGAATACCAGTGGTTCTGAATTACTCTTCAATGGTTTTTCTGTGTTATTTTCCCTTTGCACTTAATGAATACCTGCATCTCCAGGTTTAATTTTGTTAACAGAAACATGCTGTCGCATCAGCGTGGCTGTAGATTGCATGTGAAAAAAATCATCCTCAGTGTTGTGCACATGTGCAACATTTCTGGATGTAAACAGTAATATCTAACATGTCTATGCTCTGCCATGTATTTAGTTAGCATAAACATAAGAGTGTCATGAAGCGTAAACAGATTGCATTTCTACTGAGTTGGGCTTGGCACCTTCAGTTCTCTCCACCTCCATTTAAACATAGTTGTCAGCTTGTCTATAGCTGTGGCAGCTCATAGATTTCGTGGCGAACCCTGATTAGATTGGAATCGGTGCTTTGGCTTCTTTCATCATCTCTCTATTGACAAGGCAATGTTATAATCCCCACCCCTGATGGTTTATAGATGAGAAAAGATTTGCCTAGGATGATGATAATCTATGCCTGCTCACCTTCATATAGATTTTATAATATTACAGCTTTGAAAGCTTGACAATTAAGTTGAGAGCTACAATAAAAAAGGGTTTGTGCAAAAGGAAGTTTTAGGGGCATTTGGACAATAAAAGCTTTTATCCAAGGCAGAACGTCTCAAACCAGTTGACCCTTAATATCGTGCGTATTTAAAAAATATTCAACGGTCCTGAATACAAAAAGTAATGAGTACATTTTCATAGAAGGTTAAACTGCACATTTCAGTTAAAGAGGAAGTTTTGAAGAACAAATAATTGATCAAATTGACACTTTGATTTTCTGTTTTTAGTATATTATTTGTCATGTCAGGCGAGGCGCGCTCTGAACCTTTGACATATTTTTGGAAAGACTTTGAAAGTCTCGGTAAAACAAAAGCCAAATATTTTTATTACACCATTAGTAGATGTGTGCAATGCTGTATAGTTTGGTATTGATCCAATAACAAACAAATACAGGGCCAATATTGTCAATACCGACACTTTTTATATTTGATAAATTTGATAAATTAAATGTTTGATCTTTTAGGTGTTTTTGTGAAAAAACGTTTATAGCTGTCTTCCAAATGCTGGAATAACAAAGCGCAATAAACAGACAATATAGAAAAAAGCTAAATTTGTGGGTATATTTCCTTAATAAAAAAAGTTTAAAAGAATTATAATTTTACAAAACTAAATATTTTTAAAGGTATCATGGAGAAACTGTAACACAAAAAATAAAATAACATTTCAAGAGGGAATCTGAATGTGCAAGCCATATTAATAGAAAAATGAAAAATAATTTTAAAAAATTATAAAAATAAAGTCATACAATTACAAGGATAAAGACACAGTACCACAACTTTATTCTTGTATTAGTTTGACTTTATTGTCATAATTTAATGACTTTATTTTCATAGTTATATATCGTATTATCATGATTTTATGTTTTTTTTATTCCATCTTGCTATCAACATTTTGGATCAATCAAGCTCTGATTCAAAAGGTTTGATGATTTGATGTCATCAGTTTCAGCTCTTCCCAGAGAAAATAGTGTTTGCGATAAACAGAACAAACTGTTAACACGTAGGAAGGAGAAAAATGAGAAACAAAATAGAGGACAAAAAATGTGTTTTCAAGAGCCAGTGAAAACGAAATGAAGAAATGCCTTCAAAAGAAAAAATACACACAAGCGTGACAAGGGCACAGAGTTGTTAACTATACAGAAAAATTGGAGACAAACTGAGACATTGATGCAGAGTCTGCATTTTTCCTTAACAACCACTCTGAGACTCACTGTTGCTTTGAAAAGGCTGTTTCAGGGAGAGACGGTCGAGAACACACAATGTGTTACAAGTGGTCGTCAAAGTTTCATGCAGCGTTTGAGAGATCAATATCATGTATCGCTCCATTATGTGATATTTTTACCTCTGGCTGCCAGACGGAGAGAAAAAGCTCACAGAAGACACAGCTTTCATCTATTATTGATTTATCTTGTCAGTAAGTGCTCAGAGGCGGCAAACAGTGATGCAAAACAATGAAGTCTGAATAACTGGAGAACCAGAACTGTTAGTTAAACAGCTGGAAAGAGTTCAGCTGATTTCTAATTCAGTTGCTGTCTTGTTGGTGACTTTAGTTCTCTTTGCATCTCACAGCTCTTGCTGTACAGAACTGAAAAATAAATGCCACACTCTGAGATGTTTGGACTTTGTTCTGAAGTTTGGATGCAACATTTTTAGCTGCAGTTATTTTTGAAACAGGAGAAGCAACAAACTAGGAAGATCAACCAATTTAATTTCTAGAGTTCAACATGTATATTTTTATATCAGGTTCTGTTTTGGGTCATCTTACACATTTAGCAGTTGTGCACATCGTGATGTACCACTAAACATCTCAGTGTAACACTAAAGTGTTACACTGAGATGTGTGGAAAGTAGAAGTCATCACTCAGATTTGGCTGAAAAGCAAACAAAACTAGTTTATTGGTTTTCACAGCATCTTTCAAAATGGCTGCCCTTCTTCTTTTTACTGGCAGTAATGCACATCGAGATGAATATTACCGCCATCTACTGGAATGAAGTGTGATTTGGAATCTGTAAATATATATTACAGATTTTAATCTGTGTGCTTTATTATAGATTTTAAAATTTAAAATAAATAAATAATACTAAAATACTGTAAAAACCCAAAACAAATAAACAAGCAGCAGTCCACCTCCATAAAAACCCTGCCTTCTCAAATCCTTTCGGCCAATCACCTCAGCCTTTCAGGCAGGAAAACAAAACAAAGAAGCTGACTTTCACATTAATAATGTAAATATCAATACCTATTAATCAACAATAAAATATCAACCAACCGTCTTATTTATGCAAATACACATTTTACAAGTCATTTTACATTTTTTTATTTCCTTACCTTTCTTCTCTTATCACCTCACTTCCTGTTAAAGAACTAGGTTTGAGGCGGCTTCCTCTTTAGCTGAAACACAAGATGGCTGCCACCCACACGGTAACAAACATTTCACACATTGATTTACACACTGTTAAAGAAAAACTTAGTGCTTATTAACAGCTGATTTTATGGTTTTATTTTTTAAAGTGTTTTACTCAAAATAAGTTTATTTAGCGCAAGTTTTCACCCATATATCAATCTATAACTCTTAGATTTCATAGGCTGAGGTTTTCTGTGGTTCTCATCTGGATGTGAAATACTTCACTTGTTATGGACACAATAGCGAAGATGTGGGAAATGGAAGGGCTCAGGTGGGAGCAGAGCGACTTTATTCTCCCACGGAGGAATAGTCATCAAAAAAAGAGAAATAGATGTGCTCTTATTTTCTTCATCATTTTCTGTGCTCATCTCCTCGAATGGTCTCATCACATCTGTGCCTGCTTCTTTGTTGTTGTACTTCTATGGTATAGTTTTCAGTACGCTCAACTGATCCGCCTCTCCCATCATTCATTCTCAGGTTACCCAATAATTGCATTTATTATTCAGTTTTTTTTAGTTTTTTTTTTTTTTTACAAATGACCAAAAAAACATACAAACATTACAATTGCAAGTATTGTTTTGCTTTGTAAATTCTTCCACTTTTCTGTGTGCTTTTACTAAGTTGGTATGAATGAAGATGACAGACATGGAGAGGATCAAGACCAGTCACTATAGTGGCTATGAATTAATAATTCATAACTTCTGCATCAATTTTTGCCTGAAAACATCAGGAACGTAGCTTTTTAAACTTCAGAACTACAGAAAATCATGAAAAGGCGAAATTACATTTTTACCCAAGTTCAGGGTGAATTCACAGCAGCCCAGTTTGGTTAATCAAACTCCAGTCCGTTTGTGTTGAAAGTTCAGATTATTTGGAGAGTTTACTTACTGGTAGATTTTTTTCCCCACCTGTAACGAGACAAGTGAAAAAAACTGGCCAGTGGAACTATTCCTTTTTGCATCTATAGTCAAGAATTATTAATTTAAACCAAACTGATTAATCTAGCTGAAAAACTCGTTATTTTACTTTTAATTCAAGTGTACTAAAATATTTTCACTGAAAATTAGACAAAATTTCTTGCTAAAGATTTTGTTTCTACAGTGTAGCTCTGAGCTTGTTGATTTAAAGGTGACCAGAAACTGATCCAAAAGCAGGAAACAGATTGCAGTGCAGGGAATTCTGGGTAATTAGAGCCAAACTCTGAGACTAATTTTGTGCAAAACAATTAAATAAACATGTTTTGTATAGAAACATGTCCAGGGAAGCATAATAGATCACCTTTAAGATTCAAAAAGTTTCCTGAACCATTTTTGAGAGATGAGTCAAAAAGACAACCATTGATTATTTTACAATCACTTTGTTTTGTTTTCATTCGCGTTTGAGGAACTTACAGTTTCAAATTGCAAGTTTAAAAGTTCACCTGTAAACTTACTGGATCATAATAAGTGAGTAATTTGAAAACGGTCAAATAATACATGCACAGGTTGTAACTAAGCCCATCTGAAACGTACAACTGGCCTCCAGGTGTAGTCTGTGATTCCAGCTCGTTACCCTGCTGCTCTGCTGGTTTCACGTCACCTGAAGCCCTCAGACCAGTAAAAGAGATGCACGTCGTCCTGACAGCTGCACTGAGAGTCAAATGTCAGTCAAACTGCTTCTTCACGCCCACGCAGTGCTAAGACGAAGTCTAATCAGGCTGAAAAAGAAACCGTGTGGGTGTGCGAGGCCAAAAACTGACATGCAGGTTCAATATGAAGAAAGAAAAGTTTTAGACAGAAGTTAAATCTCTGCATTGTCTGTTGCCTGATTAGGATTTATAAAGAAGCTTTTCTACATGTTAAAATGTTTTCTGCATGAATGCAGCCTTTAGGTCACTATAAAGTAGGTTTGACATGACCTTATAATTAATGCAATAAATTCTAATGTTGGTTTGAGACCATTTTTAATGGTGAATGGTAATGGCTTAATAATGCAAGAACATGTTCTAAAAGATTAATAAACTTTAATTTCTGATGAACATTTAATACTGGAACTGGAAGACATTTTATAAATAAACAAAAAGCAGAAACAACAATTAAAATCAATTATGAAGTCTTGGTAAACAAAATTGTCCTTCAAAATAAGGGCCAAAACCAAAACATCAGACTGAAGACTTTTATCATCCAGATTTTGGAAGAAAGATAGAAAACAGAAAAACAACAAATCATGCAAATGGAAATTATTAAGCTGCTCTTAATTTATGATGTGATTAATTGATTTATAGCCTATTGCGATAGGCCTTGTATAAAGAAAACAAGTCACACTGCAAAAACACAAAATCTTACCAAGTGATTCTGTTTAGTTTCCAGTGAAACTATTTTAGTACATTTGACAAAAAACAAACTTTAAACTTCAAAAGTAACTTTTAAGCAAGATACACTAGTTTGTCTTGAATATTAATAAAAGCTTCTGGCTCCACTGGCAGATCATTTCACTCATAAGATGGAAATAATGTTGTCATAAGTCAAATAATCTAGTATATTTTATAATCAATATTAAGGGAATTGTTGACTTAAAGCTCCTATATCTTGCTGAAAAGTTACTTGTAAGTTAGTTTTGTCTTATTTTAAGTCTACTAAGACATTAGCAGCAGAGACTGGACAGATATTTGGTAAGTTTTGTGTTTCTGCAGTGCTCTACCAGAGGCGTGTGTGTGAATGTGTGTGCTGTCATTTGCAGTGTTGACGTGTTCACCGGCTGTCAAACCAGGACCCAAACAATGTTTCCTGTCTTTCCTTTCATTTTTTTCTCCTTTCTGTCTCCATTCTCAGACATTCATTCCTCCTGAGGCGTCTTTGGCCTAAATTTGCTTCTTAGCTTCTGTCAATATGTTTCCGTTTTCTTTTGTTTTTTTTTTCCTTAAGATTTGACAGTCAGACAGAGAGGAATGTTTGAACAGTTTCTACACTTTTGCTGTATATTTTCATGGGAGTGAGTGTGCCTGCTTGTCAGTGCTCCCTCTTATTTTTTCCCACCGAGAAGCTGAAAACAAATCAGCACTAATCAGAGAGTGACTCTCCGTTCAGTTGTCGCACAAACTGAGGCCACACACTTGCACGTACACACTACCATGCCTTGTTTAAAGCTGCCATCAGTAATAGGCCCCTGAATTACAGTGTGTCATTGCTGTATAGCATAAATTGTGCGTGTGTGTGTTTGTCAAGTGGCTACTGATGGTTGCAGAGGTTAAATATCCCGTCCGTTTCTTTCTATTTTTTTAGGCGCTGATGGTGATTTGAGAGCCCTTGTCAGAGGCAACTTGATTGCATTTGTGATTTGTGGGCGGGCAGAAAGTGTCCAGGCAGGGTGGAAGAAATAAAAAATGGCGCAAAAGGGACAATAGCAAATTGACAGGGTGACAAGGAGGACGCTTTGCAAACACCTACATGTATTCTGAGAAACTGCGGAAGAAAGTTTCTATGAGGTTGCTACAGAAATGTTTTTGCTCGTGATGTCATTGGATTAAAAAATGATCAGTTTAATCACATTGGATCTGTGATTAATTGCTACGCTTGAAAGGTTTGAATATAAATATTTAAAAAATGTTGAAGGAAACGTTTTATTATCTGAAGATTCTCAGTTTTCCAAGGTTTCATATTAAGGACACCAGTTTTATGGGCCCATTGGAAAACATGCAACTGTTTTCAGAGTGACAGTCAGGGCTGGACTTAGAAAGATGAGGGGCTCAGGGCTGGAGCAAGTTTTGGTGCCCTATCCAAAAAACAACAACAAAAAACATTTTGCTCATGCGGTTTGCAGGACATTAATAGGTTGGTGCTGCACATCAGCAAGTGGTTTAAAACAAAAACTAAACTACTTAAACTTCACTGCAAAATCACAGATAATTTTGGTTTAGTTTCTAGTAAAAATGTCTCTTTTATGACAAAAAATAAGATTTGAAGTCAAATTTTAGTGAAAGGGATTAAAATGTGACTATTGGAACAGAGAAGTACCAGTCTGTTTTTAAAATGAAGCCAGTACACAGCTGCATTCTCAGACTGAAGGCTAGGTGAAGATGGATGAATTACCAGGCAGGTAAAATCCTTTTTTGAAAAATCTTCAACCAGAGCAGATAGAGCTGAACATGACAGATGAACAAATGGGTCCAGATAAGAGAAACGCGATGAAGGGCAGCAGAGGCACTGAGAAATTTTGAGTCAAATAAGAGGAAAAAAGACGGTGGCGGTTCCTGCCTGAACACTTTAGTCAAGATAATAAAAAAGAAAATTCAGCGTTCAACCATCAGAAAACATGAAGGGATCTGGGTGGGATTTTAAAAGCTTTGCTCAGACCAAAGGAGTCGATGGTGAAAATATTACAGGAAGTGAGATTACTGTCGGAGGGATTATCATAGATTGTTGCTTGCTGAAACCAGATTGTTCTTGTTTTATTTTCCTAATTATTTTCTGAATTATATTTTTGCCATTTTAACCATACTTACTCATTGTTAAGTTTCTGTGTGAAAACAAAATCTACATCTCTCTGTTCCTCAGTAGCGTTGTATTCTTGCGCCTCCAGTCAACCATGTCCTGACAAAACATACAGAAATGTTTATTCCCGTTTCATAAAACTTGCTGGCCCTGGTCATAGCGATGAGCTCAGAGTTGTTTACTTATCTTAAGAGGAACACGTCGGTGTTTCAAAGAGTTTTTTTCACCATGACGGTCCAGCTCATTCTGTCTGTGTGGAGAGCAGAGCCAAATATTAGCAGGTACAAAGCTGCAGCGGACAAAACACTACAGAAACTACTGTAAATCCTTCATTTCTCACTGTTCTCTGCTAATTTCATGAAATTCCGTGTTTTATTGTGGATTTCATTTTATTTAATAAATTCTGCAACTGTGTCTGGTTTTATTATCTAACGTTTAAGGCATAGGGGTCTATTTGTTTTCAGTTGTGATTTGAGCATGCAGATACCGACAGTGGGAAGAAAAAAAACATCTTGCCTCTTTTTTTATTTGAGTTCTTGTGCCAATATCCAAGTACAACAAAACAACAATTAACTTTTCAGCAAGATGTAGGAGCTTTTTTAAGTCCAAAGTTTGTTAATATTGATGGAAAAGTTTACTGGCAGATTATTTTTTTAATAATATGGGAAAAATGTCTTGTTATAAATGAAAAATCTCTGCCGGTAGATCTAGAACTTTTCCATCAATATTAACAAATTATTGATTTAAGATGAAAAGTTACATGTAAACTGCTTTTAATGTCGTCACCTTCCTAAAATAATGGCCTACATCATTTTTTGCCAGGTTTTTAAATTTTTTTTGTCCTCAAAATATTTTTTGGAAAGAAAGAGGTGGGAATTTTGTTTTGCAAAAATCATTTTTGGTACAAAATAACTTAGATTATTTCAGTTAGGTGTCAACATTCTGGAAAAATTTCTCTGTTAAAGTGATTTAATTATCATTTGTTGTCCTCATTATTTTCTTGTGTTCCTTAAAGCCAAAACACAAACCAGTCCAACACATAAATGATACATGTGGAGACTTTTATTCATTCCTAGTATTTCAAAAGAAAGTCAAGCAAGCAGCAGATTGAAAAATAGAGACACACTTACATGATTTATCAGGGGGAGCAATAAATGCCCATTTTTAAGGCCAAGCCACCACATAAAAACCTTGGATCACAGAAGTAATGGCTCCCTGTAGGCTAGTGATAACTCTGTTTTTATACGTGAGTGTGTGTGAAAGAGGGAGCGAATGTGACAAACACTGAAAGAAAGGCAATAACGTCTCAAAAATGACAGCCAGCGTGGACGAAAAGAGGTTGATAAGCACAAGGAGAGGGAGAAAATGTGAACACAAAGACATCACTGACAGCCTCTGTTTCATTTTCCATCTCTGCCAGCTCCATCTAATCTCAGCCACTGATGTGTTTCTTTCTTCATTTGCAGTTAGTGGTTGGATTACATATCCCACACCCAGCTGTGGGCTCGTATCACTCAGTGTCTGACTCAGAATGTGTGTGCGTGTGTGTGTGTGGCAGCACCTCATGCGGGGGTCATAAAAATAGCCATAATATTCCCTGAGTGATTTTCTCCCTTAGGCGAATAAAGACGGAATAAGCTCTTGTGGGAAAATAGGTTCCCGTGTTCTGATGCGGGGTACGCTAAAAGAAAACCACTTTGGAGCAATGATTATAATTTTTATTTTAGTGATTGCAGAGGCTGAAACATCCTTTAATATAGATCAGCTGCTGAAGTGAAGTATGGAACTATTTTATTGTTGGATCATGTTTTTGTCTCCAATGAAAAGCAACAAGCAAGAAAGAAATAGTTTTTTCACCATTAAGACTCATAAAATACAGAATATATATATAAAATAGGCTAAACACAATGTTATTGATCTTTGAATTACATGCACTTTACTGTTCAACAATCTTACTCTATTTAAGTTATTGTGCAGAAATCTGGGGAAATAATTACAAAACTAAACTACAGACTTTAACAATACTACAGAAAAGACCAATAAGAGTAATCCGTAAGCTGGGATATCTAGAAAGCAATGACACAAGATTTGTACAATCTAAACTATTAAAGTTCATTGTCATAGAGGAACTGCTCTAATAATTTACAAAACCAAAAAGTAATTACTGGAAAACATACAAAAATTATTTAAGACTAAACAGTGCATACTGTCAATGTTACATAAAATTACATCATTTGTTTGATAACAGAACAAATCAAAAATGCACTGTTATAAAAAAATAATAATAATAACAGTAGATAATGCTATTTTTGATAACAGTATGCACTGGTATCAAAAATTGCATAAAATTATGAGAATGAAGTTGTAATATCACGAGAATCCTGCCAGAATAATGTCTGATAAATTTTAGTTGTTATCTCCATCATCTCTGCACATATGAAATCCTCCAGGAACCAATCATAGCCAGAGAAAAGATGAAGTTGAAATAACAGTAAATGATTCAAATTGAAGAGTAGTAGGAGAAGAAAGTAATAGAGTGAAGAAAAGTGGTCTCCATTTATTTTAAATTACCATGTCAGTGAAAGTAATACATTGGAAATACTCTTCCTGTTTGCTCTTTTAACTTTTGTATGCAGTCAAGTCTTCATAAGAGGAGATACTTTGAAAAAACCTAGTGCATGGTATTGTTTCCCAAAGCTAAAATCAATTTCAGAATCCTATTTTAACATTTTCTTTTCAGGGTAAGTTAAATTTTCGGCTTAATTTTTTTGTCTTTGTAATTCAATATACAAAGGAAAAAGTGGATGGCGTTCCTTTGTGTTGTCTACTTTCTTACCTGCCCAGAGCCCTTCCACCAACTCGCAGCACGGCTCCTCAAATGAGCCTTGAGGAGGCAAATAACCAAAATGGGAAATGTGTGGAAATGTAGAAGTCATTAAAAAGCCAATTACCTGCAGGTTCAGTCCTGCCGGGAGGAGATCGGGAAATGGTGGAGAGCGATTGTAAACCCAGTGAAATATGGAGGCTAAATAGCTCTGCTTTCAAGGTGTGTGTTTGTCAAGCTCTCTCATTTGTTGATGCACTAAAAAGCTTAAGCATAGCTCTACTTTTACTTTCCGTTTTGGTTCTGTACAGACTTTGGGCGACTCAGGAGTGGAACAGAAAATGCGTCAAACTGAACTTAGAGATGTGTTGCAATCTGAAGAACTGTAAAACATTTGGACAACAAGTTTGGTCAAAATCGCTCCTATTTTATCTGTGGAATTTTGCTTTGTCTATTACATCTACTAGGGCAGCATGTCACTAAAAATATGAAAAATGAGTTCACGCCTCATATCTTCCATTCGCCACTTTAATTTTAAGATGATATTTTTCAAAATGGCCACCATTTTTGTGCCTTTTTAAACAGTTATGGCCATAATATAACATCTGTTTTTATGGTTTTATGGTTTGGATGAACTTCATGCCACTGTTTGTGCTTTCAACTTTGGTCATCCTATTTGCACATTTATGATCACATTTATGAAAATCAGATGCTAAAAGTAAAACTGACTTTGCTATTTGCAGATCTGACATCTAAATTGTTAGCGTTAGCTTCTGCTAATTTTAACGGTTTCAGATTAACTTTATTTTGGTAAATTTTGAACATTACAAAATAGGAAACAAAATAATTCACTATTTCACAAACCAATAATTTATGAAAAAGTTAACCGGCTGAAGCTAAGGCGTGGACTTAGTTACACTTCTGCGTTAGCTTTCTCCATTATGTTTTTAATGTTTTCTGCCATTTAGCGTTAGCTATTGCTAATTTATTTAATGTTTTTATTGTTTTAACATTTAGCAAATTAGTGGAACCAGCTTTTTGTTCATCTGTGCCCTCTGCTGGCAATAAATACAACTGATTTTAGTGCAACATATATTCTTCATTACAACTGTTTAGGACATTTTGAAAAATGTCCACCAGAGATGGAAAATATTATTGATTTCAATCAATAAAAATGTAAAGGCTCTGATTTGACACCACACATAATAATCTAGTTGGCAGTTTTTGTACATAAAGTAATTCTATGGGTCAAAGTCTGTATGATTTGACACCAGAAATATTAATCTCTCATATATTTAAA
This sequence comes from Poeciliopsis retropinna, assembly GCA_010277075.1. Classification (NCBI taxonomy): domain Eukaryota; kingdom Metazoa; phylum Chordata; class Actinopteri; order Cyprinodontiformes; family Poeciliidae; genus Poeciliopsis; species Poeciliopsis retropinna. The sequence continues at coordinate 899,535 of VMRM01000004.1, read as the reverse complement.
ATACATTTTCTTGAAAAATGGCAGCCATCTTGAATTTTCCAGTGGCTAGTGTTTTTATTATTATTGTTATTAGTATTTTTTTATTTTATTTTTTTTAACGTAGTACTCTGGGAACATCTGCACAAAGTTAGATTTTCTAATACTACATTATCTACTTCACTATTCTGCATCTTATTGTCTTGTTTTGTTTACTGTTGTCCCAAAGTGAGGATGAAAAGTTTTCATTTCTTTGTTTCTTGCTGTTGTCGTACTCTGCCTTCTGGCTTGGACACGCGGTTTTAATGTATGCTTCTCGGGGCAAAACACGGGGAAATTGATGGACACCAAAGGGCAGAACTCAACAAAGCGCCACTTCCTATTCATTGTCTCCAGTGTCGCTGGTCGCACGCTGGGGTTTCGATCTCCTATAGGTCAACCCAGCCGTGATCCAGGGGCAGCAGGGACTTTTGGGATTTAGAGTTCCCACGGGTCAAATCTAACCAAAGATTCCCTTACTGTGTCTCTGGCTGTATGTGCATTGTGTTTGTGACTTGCATCCTGACTATTGATCAGTCTATGTGCAAAGAAATATAAAAGTTGTCCCTGAAGGTCTGATCAATAATGCCAATGTCCCTGTCTTTCTCAGCTTATTAGAGAGGGATTAGAGCGGATTCTCATTGGCCTCTGGGCATGCGTTTGTGTATGTGAGGTCATTTATTTCTTATTTACTACTAAAAAGCTTATTGATGACTCGTGTGGTGGTTAACGCAGCAGTTTCCCATTTCGACACCACCGCCCTTCCCACCCTTGAAATTTGAAAGCCTCCTGAACTGATGACCAATGGCAAGAGAAATGAATTTATGCTGCATAATGTCGCACCGATTAATCAGAAGGTGTTTACATAAAGTCTCAGATCAATACATTACTTTTATGAGATTGGAAATTTGCAAACTCTTAACTATCAAAGGCAAAAGGAGAACTTTAGGAATACAATCACTGTAAAAACACAAAATCTTACCAAGTGTTTTTGCTCTTATTGAATATGAATGTTATTAAATTTCCGATCATGATTACAAACTTCTGAAAGACACAAAGAAGTGCGGTAGATTATCAGAGCAGTTGTCATATGAATATGTCCATAGCTGTGTTCTGATAGACATTTCCAGGTCACATGCTGTCGAACTGTCGCGATCAAATTCCCTCTCAAACACCGAATAAAAAAAATGTTAAATCACAAGTTTATAGCAAAGCCTTAGAAGCTGCAAGAAAAACCACAGAGCTGTTTCTGAGAGCTCAGACGGTGTTTTTATCCAAAAGACGACAGACATAAAACATCTGATCAAAATCAAAGAGAGATTTAAGAGAGGAAGAGTTGAGCATTGAGCGAAGACCCCAAGGAGCCGTTTATGTTCAGCGGAGTCAGTGAAAATCTTCTATCAGTGTTGTGTTTTAACAGAAAATCAGGGGAATTAATTGATCTATTAATGGGAGATTTCATCTCTGCTTTGTTGCTGCTTTAATGCCTCAGTCTGAAAACACAAATGTTCTGTAACAAAGTTTGTCATGCAGATTATGCACTTACTGGCTTTGTTACTTTGTGCTGTTTAGACAAAGATTTGCAAAAGTTTTGAGTTGAGTCAAAGAACATGGTTGAAACATCTCCAGCAAGTAAAAGTCAAGACTGAGAAGAATCTTTATGGCCTCATAACAGAATAAAATAGCCGGCCATGGCGAAAAACTGTATGAAACACAGATGTCTTAACCATAAGACAAATAAGTAAGTTAAAGCTTAGCATAAGGTTCAGGGCCAGTAAGTTTTGTGAAATGGCATAAAACTCTGTATTTCGACTGGAGGTGGAAGAATACGACGATTACTTAAAAACATAAAGGAGCAGGCTAACTGCTAGCTAACTCCTAGCTAGCTCCTAGCTGGCTGCAGTTAGACACTTCTGCTAAAACTTCAACATTTTAACAAATTAGTAGAAGTGAGACTTGAGAGTACTTTGCCTGGTTTTGCAACATAAATGGCACTTGATCGTAGGAAATATGCACAAGCTTTTACAAGTTATAGTTGTTGAGTTCAACTCTAAAGCATTTTTAAGATGGAGATTTGTTTTTATGTTAAAAGTTATATTCTTAGTTTGAGAGTTCTTTAAAAAAATTAGGGAGAAACACTTTAACACCTTGTTAAACCGATGTTTTGTGGAAACACACAAGTTTTTCGTTCATAATACGGAATAAAAGGAAATATTGACCTCCTGCAGCAGTGTTCACACCATAATTATGTATTTTCTGAGTTGCTAAATATGGGGAAATGGAATTCGTGAAAATTAAACAGAAGAAACAGTTTGGAAAATAAAACAAATTTTATAGGACCATAAATCTTGTGGCCTGGAAGCAAAGTGGTCTAAAACTTCTGCACAGGGTTTTATGACTCTTTTAATTTAATGTTTGTCTTCCTGATTGCCACTGTTTAACATTTTTCCTCTCTTTTCCTACTTTGCCATCAGTTATTGGTGAAGTGTCAACATTTAGCTTCTGTGTTTAGCGCAAATGAAGAGAGCCAGCCGACCGCAACATAAACCGATGTAAAAGCATTATAAAAACCATTTGCGAGGTTTGTCAAGAGTGACGAAATTCCCCAGCCTCCCACACCCTCACGCAGACGCACCGCCTGCTCCATTTGCTGTAATATGAGTAAATGAATTAGGTTTTGATGCTTTAAAAGCCTTTTTTCTTTTGGCTCTTATTGGGAGTAAATTTCACTCTAATGGTGAGGTGTGTTTACAAGCCGCTGGCGGCGGAGAGAGAGAGACGGACAACCTGAAGACGGGAATGCTAAAGGGAGGACAAAGGAGAGTAAGAATGATGGATTATAAATGGATTTTAAAAGAAGGGCACGTAGGGATGAAGGGGAAAGAGGACGGGAGGATAGAAGAACGTACTCAACCTCAGACAGATGAATGAGTTGTTTGCATTCATGGTTTACTCCATTGCCCCATTTAAGGCATTTCAATTACCGACTTATCAGATTACTGCAAGGTTAAGAGACGGAGGTGGGGGCCGGAGAACAGTGTCGTAAGAGATGAGCTATGAAGATTAACATTAATGTAAGAACATAGATTGAAACTAAATGCCTGTCTAGAATACAAATGCAACACAATTTAAAATCATCATTGTGTGTAAGGTTTTTAAATAGCTTTTTCTCTTTCTTTCTTAATTATTTTAGAGTTGTTTTTTTTGGTTCAAGTCAGCTTTTTGAATAGATTTTGTTTTTATGTTGGTTAGTTTAGCTTCTCTCTCTGTCTGTGCTTCACCCTGGAGGCCTGTACAGCAGAGCAGGATTAGCAACTTAGCTTTAGACTCCAGCTTTATACAAAAATCAGAGTTTTTGCCCTTTTCTTTACACTTTTATTCAATAAATGTCAACATAGTTTTATTTAACAGTAGTCACCATCTATTCTCTATGTTTTTGTAGAGTATGTCTAATATTTCCTCTGATTGGCTGTTCCCTCAGAAGCTCAGGAAGACTGTGACTGTTGGCTTTTGTGTTGGTCCCAATGGCTTCTACTGTGCGTATTAATGCATAATGAGGTATCCTTAGTGTTTGAATGATTAAAATGGGAAGCTATAAATGTGTTAAAGTCTCAAATGTTTGTGGATTTCAGCAATATTGTACACATTTTACGCAGATTTACTAGTGGTGTTAATATTTGTGCAGGGATGAGACCAAATGATAATACAGCTGAAGACTTTGACCTCAAATATGACAAAACCAAACTAGTTACTGTGCTGAATGTCTTTGCTTTTTTTCACCAATGTGTTATGATATATCCAGCCCAGCTTTCTGTCTGTTCCTGCTGATGATGATGATCCTGCAGGGCCATTAGCCATTCAGGACGCAGAACATATGGGGGTGTGAGGCACCTCAGGGGGGAATCGGGTGTACTAAATGGACCGAAGGCCAGAGAGATATTTGTGTTGGGGTTCGCCGATTCCCTTCGGCATGAATTATGCGACGGCGATGATGAGGAAGATGAGCCAGTTTACCCAACAATGGCGTCGTTTTTCATCCAGATAGAAAGAAGTCATGTCCGTCCAGCAGCTGAAGATGTTCTGTACTTTCTCTGACTCGTCCAATCGAAGTTTGTTTTCAGACACTAGGAAAGACTTTCTTAGTTTGATTTTTAAATTTTTATTTAATCAGTTTTATTCTCAAACAATCAAAATCAAGGCAGTAGACTTCAAGATTCTCACAAGTTTGTTGGATATAAAGAAATATTTTCTGACTCATTTACATAATATTTAGATTGCCTAATTGCACCATTTGAAAGAAGGTTTGCTTGCTTGTTTTAATTAAAATCTATTGTTTTTGACAGTTTCTTTATTATTTATTTTACATTGTTTGTTTTACTCCTAACTGCACTGACTGAACAAACTAAAGTTGTTACATGTTTGACCGAGTTTGTGAAGATATTGGTGTATTTCAGTGTGCTGTACTGCTGCAGAGATTTCAGATTCATTTGTAATGATTAGAAAAAATAAACATTTTCAGTCAATCTCCTTTATTGGAATGGTATCAGTCGATACTGAAACTCAGATATTGAAAAAAGTGGATTGGTGCATACTTCTAACTCCAGCTGAAAACTTTCAGATAGAAAACAGAAAAGAGAAATCCATATTTTCTCTTGATCATAGACCTTAACTTGCTGCTGTTTAAAAATATCACATCCTATATGATCCCAAGTGGGAAGATGATGCTAAGGTATGGAGCATATATTCCCCAGGACCCGGAGACAACATCATTTCCTTTGTTCAGGTGTGCATATCTGTGTTTTCCTTTAAGCTGGCCTCCTACGCTGAATATAATAGCTTTTCAGCTCTATTAAAAGGATGCATCCACCTCCTTCACATATTGTCACAAGCTAAAGACATAAATCCAGAGCAGAAACACTTAAGTGTGCATTACTGTTAACTGAATAATATCAACACTAATATATGGCTGCAAAAGTTTACTTTCTACAGTCTATTGTGGAAAAAAGCCCAACTGTTTTGAAAGCCGTATCAGTTCTCAGAAGACTAGCTCCATATAAAAGTGACTTTCCTTGTGAAACAGAACTAAATTGGGATTGATTGTCTCAGGGAATCATCTTGTAGGAGATAAAATCTTGCTTTCTGTCTCTTACTTGTGTTTTTGCAACAGATTGCTAGTAAAAAAGAGCCTAAAAGTGTGTTGCTGCGTTGTCTGGTATTGTGCCGATACAACATATAATTATCCTTTTGTATTTAAGAGTCTTTTCTGCCTGAACATGCAGTTATTATCACGGAAACCCCCCCCCATCTAATTTCAAAAGTAACTATTTGTTTCAGTTGAGTCAGATTTTGGCACCCCTCATAATAGGCCTAAATTTTGCATCAATATTCTCTTTATGATGTTCCTTTGATGATAATTCTTTTATCCTGTGAGATAAATATCAAATCAGACATTATCATAATTATATATGTTTTACAAAAGCAAGTAATGGATGCAGAGTTTGGATTTTGTTGTGTGCATTTTCTGCAATCTATTAATTATTAATTTTACATACTGCCCAAAATGTATTTGGGTAAATTTAATGTACAGTTGCTTCCTGCTGGGCTTAACTGGGGTTGTTAGGTAACCAGCGGAACTCTGCTGGGGTTGCTAGGCAACGGGCAGAACTCTGCTGGGGTTGCTAGGTAACGTGTGGAACTCTGCTGGGGTTGCTAGGTAACGGGCAGAAGTCTGCTGGGGTTGCTAGGTAACGGGCAGTCCCTGCTGATTTGTTACTTTACGTTCGGAAGGTTTTGAAAATAGCTGATTTTCCAGACAACAAAATACATTTACTTGTTGTAACTGTTTTTTTTTTTTTTTTAAGTACTTGGTCTGTTTTTAGAACCAGTAGAAACCATCCCAAATAGAAGCACCAAACGTCCAAAATGTAAATTTTGAGTAATAGGTCCCGTTTAAAATAATTTCCATAGCTGAAATATGCAGCAGAGGATTCTGGTTCACTTTGTTGTCGACATCTTTGGAAAAGTAAAAGTGAGATCTCAGACTCCACAGTTTTTGTGAAAACAGTTGGTCTCGAGTGGCAGTGTGTGCTGGAACGTTTGTTGCTCTGAGTTGACCCACTTATTCTGATCTGGACGTGCGTGTGTGGGGTGTGTGTGTGTGTGTGTGTGTGTGTGTGTGTGTGCACGCATGTGTGTGTGATACGGTAGACGGATTCACTGGTTTTTCTCACGTTAACAGATTTTTGTCTCTCTAACCTCCATAGCAGTGAAACAATGTGAGAAATGGCAGTTGTGAGTTTGTTCTGTTTCTGGTAATGCTTGTTGGAGTGTGAGTGAATAAAAGCATCTTGTGTTACTCTATTGTGTAAAAGACGATAATTTATATCCATGATATTCATTCTCACATTCTCTGTTTGGGTTTTTTGCATCCATAGTACCACTGTCCTATTTTTATGTTGCTCCATCCACCTTCATTTGCCAAATTATGGATTCATTATAATATTTGCAATACTTCCAGACATTTTACATTTTCTCTGCATGTAAAATGCCACAGATATTTTAGAAAATGTTTTATTCAAACCACAGGATGTGGAAAATGACTTGGTTAAAATGAGAAAGGGTTATTACCGTACACCTGAGGTGTAATTTATCCTAAAATACAGCTTAAACATACATAAATTACTTATTTCTCAGCCAGCCAAACTGTTAAGGTGTTTGTCATGAAAAAGTAGCATAATCATAAAATCCCATTTTTGCATTGCATAGATGCAATTTGGGGAGCCATTTAATAAAACTTTTGCTGCAGGACACAGTTTCAAACCCAGAACTAAGTATTAATTATGCTTTATTTGTAAGTTCTGTCTCCATTATTATTATTATTGTTATTATTATTATTCTGTTAAACACCCTTCAGAAACCATCAGAGGACAAAAACATAAGCATGTGCCTTTAGTCATCATTAATCTGCACAGTCACATCTGCTTTATTTATTATGCAACTTTTTTCCTCTCCTTTCCCAGAGTCTCCTCCAGTCGCTTCTAATTCTTAGAGAAGCTGATGGCAGTTAGCCAAATGGAGCTGGTCGACCCATAAAAGCTCCATCCTCGGCCGTAAAGCACCGACTAAAACACACTTAAACCATAAGCTGACAAAGAAAGTGTGGTTTACGCCTGGTTTTGCAACCCTCAGGGTGTGGATGCATTAGGACATTGATATACCATTTTGGTGATTTAAAGAGCTTTAAGAGCGTGGCTTTTTTTGCTGCATCAAGCATCTGGTTTATACTGTATGAAACTTACCAGCCATTTTCCAGCTCACAGTACTCCGTAATTAATAGTTTGTGGGACATTATTTTTCCATGGAGGATGCACTTAATGTCCTGAAGAAATCAATGATTCTTTCTCTGTGAAGCATAAAGTATCCTGTGCATGTAAGCAAGCATGATTATAAAATAGGACTCCATATTCAAGTCGAGTTTGTTTAAAAAGTTCAATTTACTGGATGCTTTCGACCCAAAGCATCGACCCTTAAGGGTGTCAAGGAAAAAACGAATGCAGGAGAAAAACCAAAAAAGTTACAACATCCCTTCATTTGGCCTCAGAGTAAAAGAAAAGCAGGACATTTTAGCATTTCTTTCCAACTTGGTGTTAATTTTTCATGCTGATAATTCACTAAAAGCTAGAAACCTAAAGATGACAAAGAGATGACTCACTTCCGAATCCCCAAATATGACTATTGAGAGTTGGCCATTGTCGCCTCTGTTCACCAAAGTATGTCTGAAACTGGAGGTTTTTAGCCCATAAATCTGATCCATGTTTTAACCAAACAACGATATTTTAATTTAGATACAGTTAGGCTATTTTAAAAGCCTCAATCATCATTTTGTTGATAGTTTTCTATTAGAATTTGACTAAATAAGATTAAAAAAACAAATTTTGTTGCTTAGCTTGTGTAGGCTTTTGTAATTTTGTAATTACAAAAGCCTATTTTGTAGGCAAATGGTTTTGACTAAAAGGCAATTATTTTCGTTTGATTAATTACCGACATTTACAATTAACTCAATTAAATTTTTTTATTTGAGTCCCACCTCTAGTATAAAATAAATAGAACTGGTCCCAAGACCCTGCCTTGGGGAGCACCTGGACACTGTGGTAACTGAAACATGTAAAAAAGCAGACAGAGAAAACAGAAGTAAAAACTGTTTGGAAAAAGCTACAATTCCTGTTTTTTAAATGAGAATGAGGCTCGTTTATTTTCCATGTAACTTAATGGAATTTATCACCCTTTAGAAACGTGCGTTCATTAATTATATGAGTGTAGCAGCCCGATTGTAGCATGCAGCTTCAATCTAAAATGTCTTTCAAAGGGTTACTAGGACATGATATTGTTGAAAACTGATGCCAGATTAATTTTGTCCTTTTTCCATGTGTGCAGGCTCGTTTATGGTAGTGAATGCATCGGGCCGTGCGTCAGGACAGAAGGCTCACCTGTACATGCCCACCCTGAAGGAGAACGACACCCACTGCATCGACTTCCTGTACTCTCTGTCCAGTCGCGACGGGGCAAGCCCAGGAACTTTAAACGTCTACATCAAGGTGTGTAGCAGAAAATAAAGATGTGTGGAAGTGGATGGCTGGCTGAGAAGGACTGGTGCAAAAGGTGCTGCATGGAAACTGCTCAAGGTGTGACATGCACTGCTAACTTACCGAAAGATTGTTTAAAAATAATAATGAATAAATGGCTTAAAACCGAGTCACTCAAAAGAAAAATGGAAGATATTAGTGGAAAGAAAACAACACCAGGTTTACTGTTATTATCAGAGGAGTTAAGTTATGATATGTCGTTCTCCAGTGATTCGATTCTTTTGAACGACTGCCAATGAGTCTCAATTAGTGAGAACTGTTGTTTTTTATGACTTTGCGTGCTTAGGGTGCAAAGAGAATTTTTGTTTCTCCCAAAGCAACTCAGCATTTGTTTTATTATGCTTCTAGATTGCAAATAGCTGTAATGCACACAACACTTGATAGTGAAGAACAACTTCTCTTTTGATTTCCATATGTTTGACATAATTGGAAAGCTTAGAATCCAAACTTTAATAATCTGTAAGTAAGTCAAGAAGCTCAGAGAAGATGTGTTCATGGTTCTATTGTGGCCCTTCACATTTACAAAAACAGCCCCACCCTTCTCAGTAGAAGAAAACGAGTGAATGAGTAAAGAGACCAGTGTTTTCATTAGTGTCATTAGTGCATTAGTGTCTGTTAAATGGGTTAAGTGATCCTCAGCCTGAAAAAGTTTGAAACACTTATAATGAGCATTAAACATCCAAATAGGTAAGATGTTTTAGTTCACTGTAAAAAAATCAGGTCTGAAGGGATTAAAAAGCCTCTGCAGCACCACATCAAAGGAAAATCTATCTTTTGAGGTTTGCTGCTATGGATTGCAGGCGCCCTGAATCAGCTCTTTTCATCATTTACCTTTCTGTCGTCCTTCCCTGCTGCTCGCCGCCTGCAGGTGAACGGAGGCGCTCAAGGTAACCCGGTCTGGAACGCCTCGGATACCGTCACTGAAGGCTGGGTCAAGGCTGAACTCGCCATTTCCACATTCTGGCCCAACTCCTATCAGGTACTCCACACACACACACACACACACACCCCCACACACACACACACCCACACACACACACGTTCTCTGTTTAAAATAATACTCACAGAAAATACAGACGCACTGATCCACTTGTTTTACTTCTGATATCTGAAGTTTAGAATCGGCTCATATTGATCTGATACAGAAAAACAGCTAAATTTATTAAAAGCATTTATTTCTTTTAACCACAGACATAATGTACTGAATTACACTTATATTTTATAATATATTTTTATTTTATAATATATTCTGCACCAGAACATCACACTTAAATATGCCAATAGTTTCACAAGTTTGGTCAAATATGTAAAAACAACTTTACTGTGTTCATTCAGTTCATGCAGTTACGACTAAAACAGCCAAAGAAATTTAAATGATAAAACTCAAACAATAGGTCGGCTATCCTGGTCAAACATCTAAAAGTAAAAACTGCAACAAACCTTCTTTCTAGTGGTTCAGACAGTAAAATTAGGAATTGTAAATACAATATAATATAAAATAAATAATAAAGCATGATGTCGCTCAGAGCACAAAACATAGAATTAGACTGAATAGATCTGACCTAATGTATCAGGAATGTTGTCAGGAAACCAGATCTAGAAGTTTTCTTAATATCGGGACCAATATTAGTACGGGATGCCGATGCTGTCGGACTGCGATATGACTCCATAACAACCAGGGATGAAGCTCGTTTTAAAGTTTTAATAAAAATTTTAATTATTTGACTGTTTCTCTGAAATGCAGAGGTAGAAACTTATATTTTACCTACTATAAGTAGACACTACTTACAGTTTTGAGTCACGTACTGCGGTGAGTTCTGTAACTGAACTGTTCGTTTAATGACATCCAGTCTTGCTGTGTTTCCTTGTTTATTGGTCTATTAAAGGTGCAGGTATACAGCTCTGTGCTGTTGTGAAGTAACACCGCAGTACCTTTGCTTTAGGTAATGACCTGAGAGTTGCACAGTGGATAAAAGCACCATAGATATAAGACTTTATAGGAGCTAAAGTGAATTAAAGGCTTCTTTATCTTTTCCTCCCTAATTATCTGTGACCTCCCAGGGAGAGATGACACTTCTCTTTTCTACACCGACTATCTGTTAAAAGTTCAGAGCACCAAGTGCAGCAAAGTGGTTTTATGCAAAACCTCTGCTTGTAGAATTACTTTCTTATAAAAGCTTTACACTTATACTAAAAGGTGAGATTATTTAAGATGAGTAGAAAGCTCTAAAATAAATCACTAATGATTTAGTTTGAAGTTGAATCAAAAGTAAAAAGCAACTTACTAGTAACTTTTAGACAAGTTATAGGCGCTTCTTCTAAGATAGTAATTCATTAATATTGATTTTAAAAAGTATTAGTTCCACTGGCAGATTTTTCACTTATAAGGTTGATCAAATGAACCAATCTGATTGGACCTTTTTAAATGAATATTAAGGGGAATTATTGACTCAAAACAAGCTTGTATATCTTGCTGAAAAGTTACTTGTAAGTTATTTTGTCTTGTTTCCGGTCTAGTAAGACATTTGCACGAGAAACTAAATCAAGAATGTCATTTGTTTTTTTTTTTTACTTTAATCATAACCTTTTCCCCTCAGAATTCAGATTTTTCTTATTTCAGAAGATTCAAGTCAAATTTGTGATAAAAAGTCAGATTTTTACTTGGTACGGTTTTATGTTTTTACAGTGCTTAAATTTAAAGTGGAATCATGATTGGCCAATAAACTTACCAAGCAGCATTCTCATGTTTTATTTTAACAAGAAATATTTGTCGTTTTGATGAGAATGTGTGAAATATGTTTGAGAAAAAGTGATCTTACTATGGAGAGTATCCTGGCTCTGTGTGGAGGCGGTTTGACAGTGTATTCATGTTTATGTTGGTGGGTCAGGAGTTCATGGCCTCCCAGTCACCCGGCTGACTTCATGTCACCCCCAGTCTGTGTTCAGGTCTTTTTTAAGTGTCTGTGTGGGGTAAAGAAATGAAGAACAACACAAAGCGACAGCTTCAGAAAGGAAAAAAAGAGATGAGGGAAAAACAGGAGGGCAATGAGTGATGGAAGATGGATGAGGAGAAAATAAGAAGGGAGAAAAACGGAGAAGTGACAGCATATGTGGCTGGCATACGGGTAGAGACAGAAGTGATGAAGTGAAAAGAGGAATAGTTGCTGACTTTTGGTGGAAAATTCCCCTGGGCTTCCCATATGAGCTTCTTCACAGCGATGTCGAGACGCAGCAGTCTGTGAAGGGAAAAAAAAAAGTTTTTATATTCTTTAATTTATTTATTTCTCTCCTTCCTCTCTCACTTCTGTGTTTTGACTCTCAGGTAATATTCGAGGCGGTTTCGGTCCAAGGCCACCCAGGTTTCATCGCCATCGATGACATACGAGTTCTCGCTCATCCTTGCCGTAAGTGAGAGAGACTGGGGTTGACCCTGCAAAACTGTAGCCCTGCTGAGCATCATCTGTTTTATTGCTGTCCTCCACACACACACACACACACACACACACACCCCCACACACACACACACACACACACACACACACACACACAGACAGTGCGGATTGCAGACAGATTGCAGAGAACCAGAAGAAGGTCCAAACTCAGGGCCTTCATCACTCAAAACTGACAGAAACACTTTGCTCCACAAAACTCTGTGCTGTAAAAATGACAAACTTGCTATTCCCTGGTTGCTTAAATTCCCTCTTATGTTAATAAAAACATCACTAAACAATAGTGTTAATTATAATAGTTTTAACTGCCCTAACCTATCTGAGTTACTGTAATACACAAAAAATAAGCAGAAACACCAATATAAAGAAATGTCATGGAGAAAGATGAATTACAGAAGCTCTGAAAGAGCAACCTTCATGTGTAAGTCCTTGTCATTAGTGCCAAAGCAAATTATCGTTATTAAATGAGTGATGGCTCCACAGTCGGTTGGGTTTATCTACTTCTACAGACAGTCAAATGAAATTAACCAGTCGCGGGCAGCTCTCAATACCAGACCAAAGTCACCACAATGTCAGCCTGCCTGCACTGGTCTGTCTCATAGCCACGACTCGCTTCTGATTACAATAATAACCCGCTGGGTCTAACATTATAAATGTCTTTTAGTTCTGTTGTTTACACAAACACTAGCTGTGTGTCATAAAATTGCGCAAATTGAAATTTCAAAAGTCAATTCTTTTAATGGAAAAAACAAATTGTTTTCCCATAAAAAGGTTTTGTGCTAGGATGAGTTGGTCTTTCAGCTGCATTAAAATTGGTTTATTTTGCAAAACTTCAATGGGAATACTTTTTTTGCATCACACGATCAACAGGATGTTATTACTGTTGAAAGCAACAAATAAGACAGCAGGAAGTGGTAGGAGGATGATGGTTTGTTTTTGTTTTTTCGGACAATGTGCAGCAAAAGTTATGCTGGAGCATCGTTTACCCAAAGCAGCAAGTCGTCCGACCACATTATGGTTGGACGGCACAAACACAGGAGTGTAATGGTGTCTGAGGTCAAAGTCGAAGCAAATTAAACTGTTTTTTTCTGGATGTAACCAGTTGGAGTTCATTGTGAACCCTGTAACTTGTTTAAGTCTATTTAAATTTTACTATTTTACTAAAACCTAGCAGTTTGATCAAAAAATGAGACTTTAACAATTTAAATCAGGCAAATTGTTTCTCAATTTTCATATTTATTTTATCTCAGCTTGGAATTAATTTACACATAATGTGTGTATTTGTATTCAGTTATTTTGTTCATATGGACTTGTTACCATAATTTGTGGGTTGTTGTTATGTTGCAGGTAAAGCTCCTCATTTCCTGCGACTGCAGAATGTGGAGGTGAACGTGGGACAAAATGCCACGTTCCAGTGCACTGCTGGGGGGAAATGGTCTCAGCACGATAAACTCTGGCTGCAGGTTTGTACCATCCGGGTTATAATATCCGACATAATGTCTCGATTTCAATTCAGTCAGACGTATATTCCAATTGATTCTAGTCATCAAACAGCCCAGTATGCATTGTGTCGTTAACTTTCATACCAAGCACGCAGCTACAGTGGAGAGGAAAACAAGCCAGAACAAACAAGAACAGAAGTAAGATAATTTTTAATGTTCATGAAAGTAAAAAGTTAACAGCAGAAGAGGGACAAACCACAGCCGAACCGAACGCCAGACCAGATGTAGCTTTTATGGAGAGAAAAACCTGCAGTACTACTTTATTCGTGTTACAGTAACCAAGCTCTTTTACTTTTTGCAGATTGGAAGTTGACTCAGTTATTCTACCATTTTGGTTTAATCTCTTTTAATTCAAATGTTCTTTCTCATTGGATTTATATCAAACTACATAAAATCAGTTTCATGTAAAACCTCCAGGTGTCTGGGCTCCATTTTGTGAACTGATTAAACTAAATCTTGTTCTGTTTTGCACCAGTGATTCCATTTCTGCACCTGTGACATTTCTTACATGTTTGTCAACATGTTCATGCTGCGTGTCATCATGGCAATGTATTAATTTCAGCCTACATTCATGTGCAAGTTTGCATTATTGTTACAGCAGAACACAAAACCCAGGAGATTACTGGAGGGTAAAGTAATGACATGTGCAACTGGGAGTTTTAACTCTCCCAGCTGAGGGTCTGTTGGGGGAAAAAGCATCGTTTCCTGAATGGTCCGTCAGGATTGTAGTTGAGAGATTTAATCTGCAGATTGCATGCAGAAAGTGGTATTTTTTTTTAGTTTTCAGGTTCACTTTCTCGGAAAATTGATTCTATTTTTTTCCAGGCATAAATATAGAGTCTTTGTTTTCATTTCATGATGCACATATTCTGTAAATTCATGGATTACTTTGGTAAAACCATACAGGGTGAAGAGTAACACTGATACAACAGCAGTTATTTTACCAAATATAAACAGTTGCACTGTAAATCCAGTAAATATTAGTACATTAACGTGGAAAACAAGTGGAACAACAACAACAACAAGTATGATTTTCCATCTTCCAGCAATGGAACGGTAAAGACACGGCGCTGATGGTGACCAGGGTGGTCAACCACCGCCGCTTCTCTGCGACGGTGAGCGTTGGTGACACGTCGCAGCGGAGCACCAGCCGTTACCGCTGCGTCATCCGATCTGATGGCGGATCCGGCGTTTCCAACTACGCCGACTTGATTGTTAAAGGTACGTAAATGTGACCGCAGGGGTGGGGGTGAAATAAAAGGCATGGAAAGACAGCAGAGATCCACGCACTTCATTACTATGTAGGCAGCAAAGTGGGACCGTTTTTCCTGGAAGTGTGAAACAAGCCCTGGTTGTTTGTGTCGATGTGTGCATGTTTGGCTGTGGCCCATTAGAGCTGCGAAGGAGCTGAGGATGGAATACTGAAAAGATTTCCAGAAAGTGGGACCCACAATGAGTCCTCTCTGTTCATGTTTTTGATCCGTTTTTCACTCAAACTGTGAAGAAGATCCAAACATTTTAGATGTCTATAAAAAAAAACTATTTTTGCCTCAACCAATACACAAATCCACCTTTTTTATTATTCTGAAAGATAAGCAGCACTTTATTTCACCAGAAGGATTGTGTCAAATAAATCCTGATAAACAAATTTGACTTTTAATGTTGGAAATCTTCACATTGAACCACAAATAGAAGTTATTTTAATGTTCATTACATTACAAGCACAATATTCAATCCCAAAACTATTCATGTTTCTTTCAGATGTATATTAGGTTACAATAGTTAACTAACTTTACCAACATGTTTCTTCTGGTTGCAAGTAACTTGAATCTATAAAGGGAGCTAAAGATTCGGTGATGTTCACACAGTAGCCGAATGTGACGCAAATCCAACTTTTTTCACAGCAGTCTGTTTGGACCAATTCTGATCTTTTCACCTAAAAAAAATTGATTTCTCCCACTTTCACATGTATAGCTAAATCGCATATCTGATTGTTTTCAAAGCATCTGCAGTCTGATTAGTCATGTCGCATGTTATCCAGCTTTTATGTCGTTGATGTGAGACGTAGCTCATGATTCTGCACCAGAAGAAGCCAGATGCTGTAAATCAGGACGTAAACAGTGATGGAATATTATCATTATGAACTGATGAATGAAACCTGTGAAATCTGCAGCGCATCACATCACAATCCCACCACTCCTGCCTCTAACCGCACATCCAAACACATATATAGATATGTATAAACATATAAGTCTAAATATTAAAGACACTCAGAGTTGGGCGTTGTAAAGTCTGATGGCTACAGGCAAACTTTACGATGCCTAACTGTAAAGAATGTAAATTAAATCAGATCACATCCTGGGGTAGAGTAATTAAAGACAGGAAATATTATCTAAAGTAAATGTCTCTTTGATTGGAATTACGCCGTTAACTTTATTTGTTGTGAAGGATGTTTTAGCCTGCAGAGAGTCAGAAAAGTTGGATTGCTTGTGTTAGTGACGCCACTCTGATTAGACGGTTATCCAGGGACAGAACTGTCATTACCATCTGTTTGCAGAGTCACACTATCGACTCACGAGAGCATCCGCAGCTCACCGCACTGAACGTATCCCATAAAGAGTGTGTATTCATTGTGCTGCTCTGTTTGCGTGTGGGTGGGTGGAGCTCAGGTGTTGTCGGCCATGCTTCTTGCCAGGGGAATAACCGATGCCAAAGTAGCGAACAAAAGAGGAAGGGAAAATGAAAACACACGCATGAAAACACCTTCCTCCAATTTGCATAAATGTGTCATCATCCTTCATTTCCACTTTGACTTTTTGTCCCTTTTCCCTCATTCTTGTCACTCCTGTGTTGTTGATTTGCTTTAGTGCAGCTTCATTTGCTTGGTGTGGGTTCTATACATGCATGACTGTGTTGTCATGTGTAAGGTGTCGTGATGAGTTTTGTGTGTGTGTGTGTCTGCTAAGTGAAATCAGGGTTAATTACTGTTGCTCAGTCAGGTGTGACGGGGGAATCTGGAGAGAGATGCTGCTCATATTACAGCGCCCCGCCTGTACGCTCTGTACGTCTCTGTCCCATGCGTGTTCATTCATGCATGGAAAGCCTCCATAACCTAGCCCCGTTGGCCAGCTCAACACATGATGCTACTTTTTTAGATTTGAAGACAAACTAGCATCTGTTGGGTGAATGTGCGCTTTCACTCATAATTTGCACAAAACGCCATAATTATATGACAAAATTCCTTGGAATAAGTGATGAAAAAAGTGATGAAATGATGTTGATACATCTTTTATGCAGAGCTAGCATGTTGGAGCTGCTCTGTTTTTCATATATTGTTTGGCTGAGGCTTTGCACGTTTGGACAATTATCCCTCTGACTTCTGGTTTTGCACCTGGAAGAAATTTCACGTAACCTTGGCAACAGGGTATTGTTTTTACCGCTGGGATCAGCTGAAAAAACTGATTTTTTTTCAGTTAGATAGATATTTAACTAAACTGCCCATGTTTGGATGTAAAATCATCTCACTCAGACACACGTCCTCTGGTAGTGAGTCAGGAATTGGAATTGATCTGCAGCATTTGCTAAAAATGTTTTTAGCATAGCATCTCAAAAGCTAAAATAACACCTGAATTATGATCCCAATTCACAAAAGAGTGGAAAAATAGGCTTTAGTAGCTCAGTCTCCATTGACCATAGAATTGCACAAATTGGAATTACGAAAATAATGTCGCTTAAAGGAAACGTTTTATACAGCATGTTTTTAATAACTCGTGTTTGTAAATTGTGTCTTCTTACTACGTTTCTTATTTAATGGAAACATCGCAATTGCAAAATTGTGTTTTTTCAGCATCTGCAGAATATTGACAAAGTTTTATCTACTTTTGTAATATAAAAGCAGCTATGGGTGCAGACCAGAACCAAACAGCAGAAAAAGAAGGAGGAAGTTCAAGCCCATCAATCATAATGGGCAAGAATCATTTCCCCAGTGCCATCGTTTCTTTATAACTATAAACCAGACAGATATTTAACTAAACTGCCCATGTTTGGATGTCAAATCATCTCACTCAGACACACGTCCTCTGGTAGTGAGTCAGGAATTGGAATTGATCTGCAGCATTTGCTAAAAATGTTTTTAGGCAATAAGTTAATATTTTTTGCTGTCTGGAAAATGAGCCATTTCAAAAACCTCTGGAATATAACATCACAAATGAGCAGGGACTGCTTGTTGCCCGCACAGATTATTTGGATTTAAAGTGACAGGAGACCCTAAAACAGGTCAAATAGGCAGAACTGAGCAGAATAAAGTCTCATAATGCAAGAACAATTTTATGTAAAAAATGTAATGTTTTGTACAGACCATAGATCTTACCCGGTTCAAGGAGGCATAATGGGTCATCTTCAGATGTGTGCCTATGGCCATAAATGAGATGATTCGTGTGAATTTTAAGGGCCTACAGAATGCACTCTGTCCGCCAGCTTGAGATAGAGAGAGCCAAGGTGTAGCAGCCCTGCAGAGATTGAAGGTCGGCTGTTTTTGAGTGTGTGTTGCATCTTGTATGGGCATTTTGACATCTGTGTGTGTGTGTTCTGTCTATCATAGATAAGACTCAGTGGGGCGAAGCAGAGATCCAGGAGAGCCTCTGTCAGCCAGTGGCCCGTTGATACCTCACAGAGAATGGGTTTGAGTGTGTGTGAGTTCCCCAGGAATTGTGCCACATTTTTCTAAGTCTCCCTGGGTCATAATAAAGCTGATTTTAGTCCAAGAATTAGACCCAGCAGCAGCACCAGAGTGTGTGTTAATGTCAGACTGTGTGTGTCCGTGGAGCTTTTTGTTGCCCCAGAGCTCATTCCCAACATCGTCTGTGTGTCTGTTCCTGATAAGGAAATCAATAGGAGAGTGGACAGCTTCTGCTGTATGTGTCAGACTCCTGGAAACCCAGTGACGCTCTGAGCTCCCACTGGGTGTGAACACAACACAACCTCCAATTTACAACAATAACTGCCTGGAATATGTTGGACTTCCAAGTGAGGAGTTTTATATCAAAATGAGATGTCAGATGTTTGAAAGAAACACAAAAGAGATGTCAGACATTCACAGAAAAACAAGCTCCTCTTTCAATGTGTTGTCTGTTTCTCTTTCAAAACGTAAAAAAGACAAAGCTTTTTTTAAATACAAGTTTTAAAAGGAAAACTGTCTGTGAAAGCTTGTGAAATTTATGTGAACATTTCAAACTTTTTCTGTGTTTTTTTATTTTTGTTTAGTCTATTTATTTATTAGACCTTAATGTATATTTTAAGGTAGTTAGTTTCAGTCTGTTTTCTCTGAGTGTAGTGGACAGTACTGTGATAAAGAATAAAAGTTGTATGTTGTCACCAGAAACACGGTGAATGTTGTAGTACAGCCTGTGGATAATCGGAACAAAGAACAGCAATTCTTTTTTACCCCCAAATGTATAATTTTAAATAATGCCTGAAACAATTTACTAGAAAATCTCACCAAATAGAAATTTGTTTGTATTACATTTTGATTTCAAAATCATCATTACACAATCAAATTTTAGTCAATGTTTCATTTATTATGGTCTAAAAGCAACCAGGTGGGCTTCTAATCTGGATTTAAATGAACTCTGTGTTTTCTGAAAGTGTTTTCTTGAATAACTTATTCAAGTCAACAATTACATTTGCTAAAATGCCTTATTGTTTCGGAATTATGAGAATGTAATTATGTTGCATCCATTTTATGAGAAAAAGTTTCTGAATTCGTATTTATTAGATTGTGTATTAAAGTGGGAGTGCCTGTCTCTTTAAGCAGGTCTTCTGGGCTTGCCATAGGGTGCGTTTGTGTGTGTGTGTGTGTGTGGGGGGGGGGGGGGGGGGGGGTTGCGCGTTTGTGTGTGTGTGTGAGAGGGTTGACTTGTGCATGTTGGTCAGTTTGTCGTGTTGTTGCCATTTCATGTCTCATGCACTTTCATGTGCAGCAGCCTCTTTATATAGATGTGGAGGTCAAGGAAGGCGGACACTTCACAGAGAATTGTGAAGCAAAGTGTAAGTAATGCATGAACAGGTGTGGGAGGGCTGACAGGTGAGATAAGGAGGGAATAAGGCAGAGATGAAGAAGAGAGATAGGTGTGAGGGGGTAGAAACGGAGAAGAGGAGCAGAAAGACAGGAGAGCACATGACGCAACAAAAAGACAAACTCAATGTTTAAAACAGGAAGCCAAAGGAAGCAGAGGAGGAAAATATAAAAGATGGAGTTAAGACCTCATGTTTAAACCTCTTGCTTGATGACAGAAAACACAGAATTCAGAGGACAACCAGATAAATCATGAAGCCAAAGCTGACAGCTTAAATCCCATCAGCAGTTCCTGTCTGCAGCTTGTTGAACTCCAATCTGCTCGCACATTAGATGCTCATGCGGATACGTTCAGATGAATGCCAGAAATGAAACGAAGAGCGTCGAATTAGAGCGAGAGGGACGTGTCCACTACAAATCTCCTGTGTCCTCATGTTTCAGACTGTCACTTTATTAGAAAGTGGAAAAAACTGAAGTGACAGTAAGAGGATCAGTGTCTCTTTTCAGCTTTTTCTTTCTGTTGGTGTTTCATTTTCCCCTGAAGCTCTCAACTGCTGGACTGGCTTGACATTTCTGACTCTTTTATTCTCCATGGCTCAGAGAAAGCAAGCAGGTGGAGGTTTATTTCCTGCTTCAAGACACTTTGACGGCTGCAGTGTAGATATTATGTACGATAGTGTAACATATTCGGGGGGGAATTAGCGCAAATCAGTTTCTTTCTTGCAAAAAATATGAGAAGTCTCATTCCTTTTCTTAATTTAAAATAAATAGCATTAGGTTAGAAGGTTTGACTGTAGGCTGATTTTGCTACTAACTTTATGCTATTTCGTAGCTTTAACACCATTTAAACTGAAAAGTTGCTGCCAGACTCTGCTTTTCAAAGGTGTTGACTTCATTGTCAATTATGGTTGCCTCTATAAAGGCAGGAGATTTGCCAGTTTGCTGCATGAAAGCATGCAAACCCATCTAACACAATGTCAGAAAACCAACACGTTCTTTAAAGAAGCAGTTGTTGCTGTCCAAAGTTTTCTGGAGCAATGTCCTCTAGAAGAGACAAAACCAATTCAGAGACCAAGGTGTCTGGAGAAACCCAAGCAGAAATGTGACATTTAACACAAATATGAGCACGAATGTCAATCACAGTGGTGTACTGATGATGACTTGATTTCGTTTTACAGCCACTAATCTTTGGCACCAGGCTGTCGTTGAGTCGACCTTGACCAACTCTGTTTTAAAGTATTCTTGAAGTCAAATGTAAGCTATTCCGTCCAACAGCAAAACAAGGACCCCAAATGCAGCAGCTAATTTTCATAAAATATCTGAAAAAGAAAAGAATCAGCGTGTCAGAAAGGCCTAGTCAAAACCCAGACCTTGATGTATTTAACATGTCAACCAATTCAAGTTCTTGTGGCCATTGGTGACTGAAGTATTGAGTCATGATCGGGGTGAATGCACGTAGTTTTTAACTTTATTTTTCCATTGAATGTGTTGTGGAGCCACAGGAGAAGCTCTGTGTGCTTCACCGGCCGTAACGCAGAACCTGGACGCAGGTGGCAGGTCTAAAATCCTATTTATAGTTTTCCAGACACAGAAACACACACAAATTACTATTTGTGTACTGTTGTAACCATTAAACAATCTCCCTTCAGTTTAACCTTATAAATGGAGATATATTGTTGATGTTTTGTTGTCATTAGTGGCTCCATTCGTCCCTGGGTGTAATTAACACAGCTGTTTTGCTTTCCTAATTGTGTTTTTCCCAGCATATTTAAGTTCACCTGTGTCCTTAGTTCATTGTGGGATTTTCTGCGTTGGTCTTCATAGCTCTCTGCGTTTTCTCATTGTATGTAAGCTCTGTTCATTGTCTTAGTAAAGTACCAATTTAGAAATAAAGCTTCTGAATTCTGCTGAACTGAGCTTGGTTGGAGATGCCTTCATTCACACGATGACGAGCAAAGATCAATGCAATTTTCACAGGAGGTGGAGCTTTGTTATTAGCAGCTGCTGAAAGTAACTAAAAGTTACTTTTAATGTAACTTAGTTACTTTCCAAATCAACTAATCTGTAATCTAAGTTACTTTTGCAAAGATTAATCAGTAATCTGATTAAAGTTACTTTTTCAAAGTAACTGTGCCATCACTGTATACAACAAACTGGTAATATTTGCAGAAATTTAGGTCTACCACTTTATGCAAACGGCTGAAATCTGCAAACACTTCAGGCCTTCCTCCAAAGTAGTTAGAACTGCCTGATAGTTCAAATGTCAAATATACAGCCAATCAGAGCCAAGGACAGGAAATGGTGCCTCCTGATTGGCTGCTTTGCAAATGCAAGATGTTTCAGCTTGTCAACTGTTTTTTACAACTTGTTTTTTTTTCCCCAAAAATCTGCAAATAGATCTTTCTAAAATTATTTTGAGTTATGTTCAACAGAAAAATACGTGAAAAATATCTTTTGTGCAGGTTTGTTGCTTTTACTCTAAAACAAGTTGAAGTTACTTTGAAATTGCAGCTGAAATGGTTAAAGATTACCGGTACGCATTTCTTCTGTACTTCTCCCTCTAACAACTGTCATTAGTTTTGTCTTCCATATTCAAAATGTGAGAAAGGAAAATTTTGGCAACAGAATAATTTTCACTGCAGCTGAGTTTTCCATTTTTTCCGCCACCTCAGGTGAGATCCTCTCTGGCGCACGGAGTCCTTCTACCATGTCTGCTGTCGTTTTATTCCCCTCGCATCTGCAAACACTAACATTTTTCTGTTTGTGAATTTTTCAATTAGAACTCGGCACAGCTTGAAAATATAAAAGTAGCAGGAATATTTGGAAGAAAACTGATAAAGCCTGGCCTTGTGGATGGAGTTTGCGTCTAAGTGGAAGTGGGTCAGTCAAAGTTCCTGCAGGCAGTGGATGTTCCTCAGGGGATTTTCATGTTCTTTCTGAAACATATCACTCTCTACTGGGGCCAAATCACTGACCCTCGTTTAATGTTACCATAGACTTCCTCTTTTGGTCGCACTGAATTTATCTCAAATTTGATTTGAGGGTTCCTAAAGGGTGTTTCAGACTGTCAGCATTTTTAAATATGAGGCTTTAGTCTTCATTGATTGTTGTGCCAAAAAACTAAAATGTCTTGCAAACAAAACTTTATCTGTGAATTAAAGTGGATCAGCCATTTTAAAGAATCTGAAGCCTTTAGATTCTTTCAGCCAGAAAGAATCTAAAGGCTAATTTCCTACTTTTTAATTTCTGATATTTTGTCCTAGTGCTTGGCCAAGGCTGGGATTTTGGTAAAAAGTAGTAAGGAACTTTATTTTATTTTATTTTTCTACTCAAAAACATTTAAGGAAACAGGTAAAAAAAAAAACAACAACAACAACTGAGCATTGTCCAGGGACAACAGATGAAAAATAGCCTTTTGGCTAATTCTGGCACATTTACATAAGTGTCAAGTAATGTGCATCATCCAAATAAATTACATTTGATTTCTTTAAGTACATGTTTGTTCCTCACTTTATCTTCCGAATTTCCACATCATAGTTCTGTGATCAGCGTGCTTCACCAGTCTCCTTTTACAGACTCTGATGTCACATGGCTGTGTGTTTTCAGAACATGCAGCAAGGATTGCAGAACCAATCCACAGGGGGCGTGGCCTGTAGCTCAGCTGCATTTATCTGAGCAAATTGCATATTTATCCACTATTTACAAACAAATAACCCCTCAATACACCATTCCAGAAAATATTTTGTACTACCCAATTTTTAAAAAAATGCTAATAATATGTGCATATTTCACATGCATGCTGCAGGTTTCTAGGAAAAAAATTACAGAATTTGATAATTTCCTGATGAATGCATTGCTAATAGTCACTAAAACATGGTATCAAAATAACTTACTGCAGGTTATAAACTAGATTTAGGACAGCTCCATTTCATGTTCCTCATCTGATTGCTGGAGACGGAGTGAATTTCAAAGAAGAAACAGCTGTTAGATTAAATTTGTTATTCGTCTCTGTATAAATACATTGAATTGAATGGTGTCAGGGCCAAAGTTTGCTAAACTTGGCAGGAAAAAATATTTATCAATTTGTGCTCCGGCAGGGTTAATAGAAACTCTCCATTGTAGAAAACAAGTGCAATCTTACCTGTAAACTTGACTCATATCACCCCTTTCCTTCATTGTAACCTTCAGAATTCATAACAGATAGTTCATCAGGTCCAGGGAAATTTTATGTTTATTTAGTTTTTATCCAAAATGGTTTACAAATCCAAGGTTAGAGTGAAGGTGAGCAAAAGAATTTGTAAAATACTTCAACATGGTAGGGAGAAATATAAATTTTAACATCCCACATGTTTATCAAGAGTAAGAAACATTATAAATATGTCAAAACACTGAACTTGACCTGTAGTGCACACACAAAGTGTAAGGTAAGGGCTTCCTCTGCGAGATAATGCGCAGGACTTTTATTAGAGAAATTTATTTTTCTTGACACTATGCGACATCTTCAAGTATCTCACTGGGGTCGTAATGTGGCGCAGTAAAAAAGCTAATGCAGATACTTTGTTCCCTCTGTGGGCAGTAACACCGATCAGTTTCGAGAGGCCAATGTTTCATCAGACAATAGGCTCCCAGGATAAAACCTTTTTATGAGGCTTCTGCTCACATGTTTGTACTGACGGCTCTGCAGGTACGCTAACCTGCAAGAGGACAGCTGTCACATGACTGCGGATTTTAAACGTAGGTGAAATCAGATTCTGGGATCAAATAAAATATTTAATTTTATTGGCTGCTTTGGTTGCAGATCTAAAGGCTCCTACTGATTTCCAGGTTTAATATTTTTCAGTTTAAACTGATGCCTGCGAGAATTAATCAAAAATAATTGAAAAAAAAACTCGTACAGACTCGATTCTCACCTTTCCCCGTGTTTAGTTCACTGCTGCCTATTTGGAGCTAAGTTGTTATGAGTTTTCCTTTAAAAAAAAACAAAACAAAAAAAACCTACTTTTTTTTTTTTTTTTTTTAAATCACCAAACAGTAAATTTTTTTGTATTTGGAAAAACAAAAACTGTATCTATGGAAGCTATGTGCAATACTGCTTAACATGCTATTAAAAAATATTTCTGGTGGAACCTGACTCCAAATTATTTGCAGAAAATTGTCTTGTTTGCAGATTTTGTTGAGCATATGCAAAATATACCAAAGACAATGCAGCTTTGGAAGGTGATGAACCAAACTGCAATGCTGCTTGGGACACTTCTGTTGCTAAAACAGTTTCCAGTGTGAGTATTCAAGCAAAATTAAGATATATTTGGTGTTTTAATTATTAAAATTGGCGTTTTAATTATTAAAATTGGCATTGACCTTTACATCAGCTAATTACATCTTTTACCAAATTTAAAGTTCAGAGTCTTCATTTCGCTTTAAACTTCTTTTCCCTGACTGTTTTTTTTCCTCTGTTCTGTCAGTTGGCCATGTGGCTGCATTTCTTGCAGGATTTCTCTCCATAATCCTTCATCTCTCTATTGTCTCCAGTCCCACTTTTCATTAGCGTCTCTGCGTGAGGGCCAGTTGTTGATTAGCAATCAGTGCATCTTTACCAGTTTTGTGCCCGTGCATTAGGGAAGCAGCTCTTTGTGCATTTTATACAACACACATCCAATTATCCAAGTTGGTGTGCTGGTGGAAGCTGTTTTCATATTAGATTAGATTTTAAATCCTTAATGTTTCAAAATCAAATTTACTAAAGAATCAACTTCATTTTGACAACCTAACAGAGGAACAAATGTGTTTGATATTTCCATTTGCAGTGATTACCTTGAGAGAAAAAACATGCATTCATCACTGCTTTGCATTATTAAGGCATCAGATACAGAAAAGTGTTTGAGAACATTGCTGGATCATCAAGAACTCCAGGTGAAAAGTTTCAGCATCGATTGATGATGGCACTCGACAAACTGTAACCTTTATTGCTTGTTTCATAATTTGTGGCTGTTTTTAAACTTCCTTGTTTCTGAAATGTGCCACACAAATAATGTTGAATTAACTTAAAGGATGCAAACTGTATATATTGATTGTTCACGTTAATTTCTGATCTCTCTAAACATTTGCTGTGTATGATTTCAGCTATTGCACAGTACACATTGCAGAAACATGAAAACATGGTGTGTGATTCCTGTCATGTGACTCTGGGTGCCAGGTTGCGTCCCTCTGGGTGGCCTCTGTAACGCTGCGGTAGGCGAGCTGGAGGCGCGAGATGGAAGAGGAAAACGGGCAGAGGGAGGAAGTGATTGAGTAAATTTCTCCTTCCTCCTGCAGAGTAACATCAGGAGAGGTTGTTGAAAATAAATGATGTTAATGAAGAGTTGAATCTCTCTCAGAAATGATTAGTTGGCTGCTTTTAATGTTTGACTTTTTGCTGTTTTTCCTAAGAAGCTTAAGGCGTTAACTCGTAGTCGATCTTGCGAGCAGTAATGAGAAACATCCAGATGTAAAAATGAACATTTAGTGATCCTTCTTCTGCCTGTCATGGATTTCACCTCAGATTTTCACTCCATTTGTGAAGCACTCTTTATGAAAAAAAGATGTATCCACTTGAAAATAAAATAACAGAAAAACCTCAGTGTTACTGGAAACTGATGCCTTTGTTGCAAAAGGCTTCACAGTACTTTGAAGTCATTATTCCTATTTTTATATTCTTTTTTCTGCACGTTTCCAAGAAAACTCGTAAGGTTATGAAAACTTTAACAGGAACAATTTACACTGAAGGTTCCTGCAAGATTGATATAAATCCATGTGAATTAATGTTCCTTTCTTTCTTTTTTTTTTTTTAAAACAAAACATTAATTTAAAAAACAAAAAAGATTCTACCCTGTGGGTTTGCATTTATTGGAGATTTTCTCTAATCCATGCAGACGAATGAATTCGAGATAATGATAATTGATTATTATTATAAATTCATTCATCCTAATATTTAGTTTCATGTCTCTTAGCAATTCACTCCTTAAACACACCTCATGAACTGAGAAGCTGCACATTTAAAAGCCAATCAATCAATCAAATTTATATCCATAGCAAATTTCAGCAACAAGACAAAGTGCTTTACATCATGAATACATTAAAATCAATAATTGAAACTTTACATTTTGCCATGTTCCATCATTACACATAGAAATGTTGGTCAATGTTTCATTTATAATGATTCAAAGTAACCAGAAGATCAAAGAGGTCTGGAAAGTTGATCCAGCAGCAGCAGATCTTTAATTCGTTCAGTGGTTTGTAAACTACCAACAGTATTTTAAAGTCT
The DNA here is from genome assembly GCA_010277075.1 of Poeciliopsis retropinna. Lineage (NCBI taxonomy): Eukaryota > Metazoa > Chordata > Actinopteri > Cyprinodontiformes > Poeciliidae > Poeciliopsis > Poeciliopsis retropinna. The sequence goes on along the minus strand of VMRM01000004.1, from coordinate 872,554 downwards.
ATTCTTTCAGTGGAAGGACTGTAGAACTGGGTTATGTGCTCTACGTTCCTGGTTTTAGTCAGAGCGCCTGCAGCGTTCCGGATCAGCTGCAGCTGGATGATTGATTTCGATGCTGCTGCAGAAATCAATGCAACTGAAGCTAAAAACATGGATGAGTTTCTCTAGATCTCCCTGTGACATCAGTCCTTTAATCCCAGACATGTTCTTCAGGCCGACTTTGTAACTGTCTTTATGTGGCTCTGAAGGTTCAGGTCTGAGTCTATCAGTACACCCAGATTTCAGGCCTGATCGCTGGTTTCCAGCTGTACGTCGTTCCTGTTTAAGTCCAAAGAAAATGACTTCAGTTTTGTTTCAATACACGATCCAATATTAGTGATTCTGGGAGATCAGTACTTTCTTATTTATGTCTTCTGTTGTCATTCTTCTCAGGAAAAAGATCTGTTTGAATCAGTCATAAAAAGCCCCAAACTGGTGACTCATGCTGTTGCTGTCTGACATCTTTGGATTAGAGCGGCGGATAAAGAGATGCCTGATGTCTGAACCATGGCCGTACGCACAATCGGCTTCCATATAGTTGAGATGTATGAGTATGCACCGACTGACAGTTGATTCATCAGTCCTGCAGCCGTCATGCATATGCTAATGTAGCCTTGAGGGAAGCAAAAAAAGAAACTTTCTGAGTAAAACCGGGAGTTTGGTTTTCAGCCTGCAGCAGGAGAAGGAATGTTATTCTTTGCAGGTGAAATGCAAACTATTTCAGAGAAAAAAAAAGTTAAAAATGTCAAAATTTAAAGAAAAGTGCTGGATGCCCTTGTTTAAGGAGATAAATGAGTAGCTAAATTCTCATGTAGGGCCTTTGCATCTCAACATTTCTTCTAAAAACAAATGTTTTTCACTTTCAACACTTAGTGTTGAAAGTGAAAAGATTTTGATCTGTATAGAAACCTTTTTTCCAGCTCAGATGCCTGAATCTTATTGTTTTTTAACATTTGAGTAATAAAAAAGGCTCCTTTGTGTTCCCAAATCTTGTGACGATTAGCGTCCGAGGTTTTGGTATCGGCCGCAGTCAAGCCGGAGCTATCCGTGGTAATTACCATAGATCCCTGCGCTTCACATGCGCAGGGAGTCTGATGACTAACGGGAAAAGTCCAATTAATTTCCTTGTCATTGTTTCCATCTGCTCCTGCTGCTCTTTAACTGAGCCGCTTTCAGATTTATGTCACTACGTCGCCGCAGCTTCATTTGTTTGTTGGAAGTAAACGTTGCAGCTTGTCTTGTAAACAGTCTTTGAATTTCCTCCTTGGCCGATACGCATACGTCTTTTTCATCATTGCCTATAAGCTGCTTTTATTTTTTCTATGTTGTGTTTGAATACATTGCACCGGTTTTCTAATCTTACAGAAGCTGAATGTTTCAAAACATAGTTGTTATAATAATAATCTAAGCTTTAGTATGAAATAAAAAGCAAGAAAACATCCTAAACTTAGAGGCAGGTTGAGTCATTTCTTTAAATTATAATTATAGGATCATCAGCTGCAGCATAACTCGCTTGACCATCTTAAAAAAATTAAATTTCTAACAAGAAACACACAGAAAAAATAGTAGAGAAGAAGATATAAGTATGATATAGGTCACCTGAATTATAATGTCAAAATGAAATTGGTGCTTAATGGGTCGAAGTCTGTGTGTGGCCGATACAATTTAAATTTAAATTAGTGGTTTAGCATTAGCTTCCACTGTGTTGGTGTAATGCTTCAGCGTTAGTAGATCTAATGTTTTTGTGCTTTAGGTTTATTGCAACTAACTTTTTAGAGGATATAAACTGACAAATAGCTAAAAGATATACAGCTTTTAGAACCACACCACTGTTTTAATATCAAAAGAAAAAACAAAACACTGAAATCTATGTTTGTTGCTATAAAACAGCTTTAGCTAAAGAACCAAGAACCTTTGAAGACGTTTTAAAGAACCAGTCGTGCTGCTGGATCTGCAGGTTGCAGACATTTGGTTTTGGGTTCAGGCACTTCTCCTCTGCATTGATGAGGGAGGAACATGCATTCATTCAGGACGCCTCCAAGGTGTTTTCCTGCCACTGGGAGAATACCCAGGACTCACTGGCAAGACAAAATATTGAATTGAATGGCTTAGAAACCACACAAAGTAGCTGGAAATGTTATATATTTTTATTTATTTATTTTTTTAGGAAATGTTGGCTCTTCAACCCAATATCAGGCAGTGGAAGATTATGAATGGATGGATTATTGACAGAAAAAGAAATAATGCAAAGTTGAATGTTTTTCTGATTATTTGGATTTGCAGAAGTTAATTTGGGTTATAGATTGTCTTCTCGCTGAGCATTTTCAAATCTTGGGTGCATTTTTGAAAATTACTCTGAAGAACTTGAGGGGAAAAGGACAGGAAAAGAAGTGGAGGGTGGGCTTTACAAAATTAATTAATCAGTTCAAGTATTGCATACTTCAGCAACATTGATTGGGCTTAAATATATTAAATAATTCTGTGATGATGAGCTCAGTTAATCACATTACAGCAGGGGTTTCCAAAGTCAGGCCTCAAGGGCCGGCATCCTTCATGCTTTAGCTCTCTCCCTGGTTCAACACCCCGGTAGGAGCTGCCGCCTCAGCATGTCAATGTTCTGCCGAGGCCTGCTAATGAGCCAACATTTGATCCAGACATGTTGAACCAGCGAGAGAGCTAAGCCTACATTCACACTAGCCCTGTTTGGTCCACTTTAATCAAACCCCAGTTTGTTTGTCGAGAAAGTCCGGTTTGTTTGGAGAAGTTCAAATTAGCAATCGAACGCTGATGTAAACCAAAACAGCTAACTCTGGTGCGCCTAAAAACCTGGGTCTGGGTTTGGTTGAAGTGAACTCTGGTGCTGTTTGAATGCATATGTGAACGCCAAGCAGACTGCACCAGGAAGTGGACTGTAGAGCAGGAAATTCTGGGTAAATACAACCAAAACAAATGTGCCAACCTAGTGCTAGCTGGATAAATGGCTTGTGGTCTTTAGCCAAAGACAAAAGAGAAATCCTTAAAGCCACTCCATTTTTGCTTACGTTCGGTGAAGAAGGAACTTGCACTGATTGTCTTCTGAGGTTTTTTGTGTTGTTTCCTGTAGCGGTGCTTGGTGCAGCGCCCCCACAGGTGAGGAAGGGAACAGATTTTTCAAAGACTTTTTGATATTTTGACACAGAAAGAGAATCACAACAGCTGGAAAATGCAACAAATATTGCAGTTTTGGGTCCCAATCGAACCAAATCTATGAACTATCAAGTGTGAAGTCAAGTTTATCTGTATAGCATAATTAAAAGTGCTTTGCATCATAAAATAATTTGACATTTTAACACCAACCATTAAATTTTGTCTTCCTGAATTTTAAAAATAATTATGCAAACAGACATCAAGTATATGTTTTTGTTTTTATGAGTCAGAGGTAACTAAGCAGGTGTGTTTCAAGTCTTGATATAAAGAAACTCAGCCTTTTGGCTGTTTTGCAGTTTTCTGGATGCTGCAACACAAGTCCTTTAGGCCCGGAAATCCTCTTCAGGTAAAAGAACGGCTCAGGTCAGAGTCCTGCACCGGCTGTAATAACAGCTGTAATAACTGAAGCTGTGCATTGACTCTGGATCGTTCCTCTGCAGGTCCAAAGATAATAACTTCAGTTTTGTTTCTGTTCATTTGATGAAAGTTATGGCACATGTGCACATTTACCTGCTCTAAGGATCCTTCAGAGCTTAGATGTGTTCAGAGTCACATTGTAAAGTAGAGCTGTGCATCATCTGTGTATTTCTGGTAGCTAATCTGGGAGCATATAAATATTAAATAGGGGTTTTTTCTTTTAATATCTACATGCTGCCACCTTTTGGGATGAAAACACTCTAAAACATGCAGGATATCAGCACAATTCAAGCACAACATGTACATTCATGTTTATTTTGTGTTGCTTGTACTTTCCAGCCCCGCCCACTCCCATCGCTCCCCCTGAACTCCTCGCCGTTGGTGCCACCTACCTGTGGATCAAACCCAACGCCAACAGCATCATCGGAGATGGGCCTATCATCCTGAAGGAGGTGGAGTACCGCACCACTACAGGAAACTGGGCTGAGACCCACGTGGTTGATGCCCCCACCTACAAGTTATGGCATCTGGACCCAGATGTGGAGTATGAGATCAAGGTTCTGCTGTCCAGACCGGGTGAAGGGGGGACTGGGCCACCGGGGCCGGCGCTGATAACCAGGACTAAATGTGCAGGTGAGTGGAGACGACTTTCCACGACTTCGCTGGTTTGTTTTCTCAGCTGTTTTGACGTTTTTGTACTGGGATTTATTGCTTGAACCGACATCTGAGCGAGGTGAGGGGATGAGTGGGACAATAAAAAGAAGAACGAAGCTTTCCCCTCAGGAATGGCAGCATGAATCACAGCTGATGATAATTGTGATGGAGGAGAGCTGGAGTGCTTCGGTGGAGGAGGAGAGGTTGTTGGAGGTTAGTTGGGGGCAATCATGGCCGATAATGAGGATCCCAGTGGGTGTGTAAGAACACAACAAGTGACAGTTCATTTGATTAAATGACAGCCCATCAGGTCTGTGACGGCCTGACAGGATGTGTGTGTGTGTGCGTGCGTGTGTGGGTGTGTGTGTGTGTGTGTGTGTGTTGGGGGACTTGGAGCAGAGTAGCTCAGCGGTTGGCTGCCATCACCAGTCATGGTGCTACTTCTGCTGCTACCAGACAATTAGCTTCATTTCCATGTTTTTCTTTTAACATATTTGAAACTTTATGTGTTTATCCACAACTGTTTTTATTCTTTCACATTCCTTCTTGGTTTCATTGTTCTTCCTCTGTCTTTTTTCTCCCCATATTTCCAGCCTATTGATTCTGTTTCAGATTTTATTTACTCTCCCCGCCTCTGCTGGTCGGTTGAGTTTCACAGATTTTAAAGTACAGCTGGATGGTTTTAGTGCGAAGTTTGATGAGTTGGTCTTTGCTTTTATTTGTGCACAGTGTACTTCCTGTTAGCTCTTAACAGTGACAGCTCGCTGAGAATTCAGTGGGTTACAAAGAAGATGGTTGCTCTGTTGCTGTTGATGAGTGGGTTATCTCTAGTGCGTTAAGAAAACCAGCTATTTCTGTAAATTGAATAATCTGAAGTGATCCAGTGCTGATCTGGTTATGGTGGTTCTTAGCATCAGTTCTTTGCAGTTCTACAGCCACAATACTATTTATTCATTTCATTGCACCAACCCAAGAAGCAGGGCTGGCTGACGAGCAGATCAACAACCAATCACAGTGCTGGAAGCATTTTCTTAATGTTTGTTTGGTTTTTCATCTAGTTCCAGAAAAGAGGATAAAAAAAAACAAACACTTCAGCATTGATAAAATGTTGGATTAGCATCAGCATAAATCCCTATTTAATAAGGTAGGACTAATAAATCCTTTTTTTGCATTGACCTTTGCAAAGACCACTTTTATTATGCGTTTCAAGCAAGGTTACTAAAAAACATAAAATAATACATTTTTAAAAGTACTTTTATGGTAGAAGTGAGTTTTCAAATTGATGTTTTGAGTGTAAGTGGGTGTTTGTATGAAAATGAAACATCTCTTCTTGACTTCTATGTTGTTTTACACCCATGTCAGTTTTTCACAGTTTCATTCTTTCCAACTAAACTTCCTTTAATTTGGCATTTATTTTCACTTACAAAGCATTTTTAGTATCTTTTGTCTTTCCTACTCTGTTCACATCTTTTAGGATTACCTTTAGTTTTTGTATGTCGAAGGAAAAAAAGAAATGGGACAAATAGACCAGTCACAATAACAAATTTTGCTGGACAATAAATTGACCCTGAAATTATTGCGATGAACTAAAACATTGTTAATTTCAAGTTTGTAAATAAAATAGTTTTTCAAAAAATTGGGTAGTTTAGACCGAAGCACCAGACTGAAGACTTTTTCCATCCAGTTTGTGGTAGAGAGAGAAAAAAGAGAATAATTGAGCTTGTTTTATTTATCATGTTTAATAAATAAAATAATTAATTGATTTATTGTGACAGGCCCTCACTTATTTGACATTTAAGAACTTATTTTAACCTCTAAATGAAGATAGTGAGATTAATTTCCACAGTTTGTAACACATACTTTAGTGTCTCAGCCTCCTGTTTTGATATTTTGTTGCTTTCAAACTAGTCAAACTTCCCTTTGCAGGTGGAAAACTTCAGTCTCAAATCACAGAGCAGGTTGTGCAGTTGGTGCAGTTTGTTTGTTTAGCTGATGAGCAGATGTTTCCTTCTGAACTTGAATACTCCTTACTTTCAAATTAAAGTGAGACAGGCAAAATCGAATAAATAAAATACGACTTGAAACATTTGGACAGAGGTGTGAGAGGAAAAGGAGGAAGAAACAAAGAGGGGAAAGATGTGGTTAATGTGAAGTGAAACAGAACAGAGATGCTGGTCATTTCTGTTTGTGTGGAAAGTGTACTAGAGACGAACATGTGTTTCTCTGCTTGTGGCTCGATGCTGAACTGTCACAACCCTTCTGTGTGTGTGTGTGTGTGTGTGTGTGTGTGTGTGATGGGATTGAAGCAGGCAGGTATGACAGATGTTCAAGAGCCTGCTGGCTACTGGCGTAGCTGCTGTGTGTGGGCTGCTGTGCGTTTGTCTCCACACCTTCTGTGTTCACCTTTCTGTTCCAGTTAACATCTACATCCCAGCTCGGGTCTCCCATCAAGCCCAGTAATCACGTTAAATACGACGACTTCTGCATTTCAGCTGTTTTCATTTCCGTGCTACAGCTGTCCTGATTATTAAGCAGATCTGCAGGTACTTTTCATAATCTTACTAATCTATCTGGTTCTGCTGCACGTCTTCATGCTAATGGCCACTAAAATCAGTTCATCTGACCTGAATTTATGGACTCATATTTCTACACAAAGTCACACCGGGAGGTCTTCTGCTTTCCCAACAATCACAAGCTGCGTTTCCATTACAGACGTATTTTGGACATTCTGCTAACATAAAAAAAATAACATAGTTTTACAATTGCTTTGTTGTAAATAAATAAGAAACAAGCTTAAAATTACATGTAAAGATTTTTCACACATTATTTTTAATCAGTCATTAAAAATCATGGATGTAAATATTTGCAGTGTTTTCTTACATTGTTAAACTTTGGAGTAAATCAGTCATTTCTGGTTGAGAAGTTGACGCTGCTCCATCATGAATCAGCGCCGCTAACTTGAAACTTAAGGAGTTTGTCGAGTTTTTGTATTTCAAATGGCATAAAGTGCATTTTGCATCCCACTCTGGACTTTGTTTGGACCGTTTCTCTTTCCCATTCTGGGATATCTTCAGAGTTCAGGAGTAAGTAGTTACATTTACTCAATTTCATTTACTTGAGTAACTTTTGTGAAAAAAATTACTTTTAGGAGTATTTTTATTACACTGTATTTTTCACTTTTACTCGAGTAATTTTATTCTGAAGTATCTCTACTTTTACTTTAGTAAAATTTCTGGATTTGTACCCACTGAATGGAAAAACAAACATGTTTAGTCAAAAATTCACCTGCAGTTTTTATTTAAGTTTTATGTTTTATACTGAAAGAAACTGATTTGGAAACATTTTCTTTTGCCTGTTTTTTCTTTTTACTTGTATAAATTATTGTCATTTTTCCTTAAGATACCAAACTTTCCACTTAGCCTTACATTTTGGTCTGTATGATGATGTAATTTTTAAACATTACATGACTGACAATTTAATCAGTCTTTGAGTAAACCTTTTCCAAATACTATTTTACTTGAGTAACTTCTTGGTTACTCGTATTTTTACTTGAGGAAAAAATACGTTGAAGTGATTCCACTCTTACTTGAGTAAAATGTTTGGATACTCTGGATATTTCCACCATATTTGTTTCTATTTATTCTGTATCAGCTGACTTTGCTTAAGGATGACAAGTGGCGCCCTCCAGTGGATGGTGGCCAAACTACAACACTGGAAGCAGATCTCAACAGAGGTTTAATTGGGTGGAACAAATTTTAATTACATAAATAAATAATTGACAGTTAATCACAAGTCGATTTATTGTTTGAATTGCTTTAATGGCGTCTCAAATAGTAGCAGATTTTAGCCACTGCAATCGGGAATAATTTTTGGTGCAATTTCAGCTTTTGTTGTGTTTATATTGAACCCTCTTTAATCTGTGGGCTCTAAATAAATCATCTCACGGAGTTTTTACAACAGTTGTCCTAAAGGCAGCATGTGTTTTTCGGCCATATCCACACAGATATTACCCATTAGAGTGAGGGATTGCCAGACTCTTGGCGTGGGGAACGACATCGGTGCGGTGATATTCTTGCAGAATTGAACAAAAATTTGCTCTGGCTGTGTTTGATCCTGCAGCTGTTGTTGAAAATAGGATTCAGGTCATTTCATCAGAAAAGCGGATGCTCCAGTGAGTCCGCTGCCATCTTTAACCGCGTGTCTCCTCTACCGTGGCACATTTCGGAAAACAAGTAGGCAAGCCCAAATGAACTCTTTTTTTTTTTTTTTCGCTCGGGGTGCTGAGAGTACACGGCCTTGATAATGATGGATTTTATCGTGCACCCGCCCTCCTCCTCAGTTTCTCTAGCTCCTAACCTCCTACTCATCACTCTTCTCTTGCCTTTCAAGGCTTTCAAACAGTTCGTCACCCTGCCTCGATTTGGATAATTTCTCTCTTCCTGTAAACGACACTCAGTGGACCAGTTGTTCCCTCGCTCTTTTAGCACGGTGTGACCTTCATAGTATTTGGGCTCTGCCTTGGAGTTTAAATGAGATTCTGTCTCCTCAGTTCATCCCAGCAGATCCATACCTCTTAAATCAGTGGCGACGCTTTGCGCCTGAGATCTCATTCAATGCACCAAATTCAAGAGCTTGAATTTTGTTTTTGACCCCTACCTCCTGCTTTATATCTCTACTCTGTCTCACCGAGTCGATTTGTTCGTGAGCAGTATTGTTTTAATAATGAATTGAATCTTGGTTTCCAGAGATTTGAGATTGAAAAGTATTAATGTGGCTGCTGGAAATGGCTTTCCGCCTTGCTTTAGAGGTTAGAGGAAACACCAGTAAATTATTTACACCTTTGTACAATTTTTGGATAATAACCAAACTGAAATGTGTTTAATGTTCCAGTTGGTGTGGTTCAAAAGGAACTATAAACAGAAGGGTTTCTAGACTTTAGTTAAAGGAACTCATTTTAAGCTATTTGTATTTACATTTATGCATTTTTTTAAAAAATGTACAATTTTGTTATTTATTTTTTGCTGAATTTTATTTTTACCCTGAATGTTGACTGAGAGTGGGTGGTATTCAATGCCTGTTTGAATGTAGGTTTCCTATATTTCATCTTATGCAAAAACTAAAAAAAATATATTGTAAAAAAAGTTTTAAAAAGTTGGTTTCCATCTATCTCTCTTTAAATATTCCTCCACAAACTGCATCTTCATCCAACTTCCTTCGTCGCTTTCCTCCCACCTTCCTCTCCTCCTTATAAATTAAATATTTTTACATGGAGGGTGATAATGTAACAGTTGGCTAATATGTTACCATATAAATGAGCTTTAAATCCATCTGGAGTCTGTAAATCTTTCTTTAGTATCTCTTCTCTGAATTTTCCTGTCTTCGTTATTGGAAGGCGATGCTAATGTGAGCGCTGGCTAATGCCCCACTCTGTTAAGACTCAATTCACCTGAGGTATATAAACTACATTCCAGCATCTTCTTCCATCTCTCCGCGTCTGGCTCGTTTCTTATAAAGTATCTTTATGTGAAGGATGGTAATGTGAGTGTTGGCTAATGCGTTACTCCATAAAAATGGATTTTTAATTCACCTGCTGGGTATATACGGATTTGGCTGACACGACTTCTTCGTCATTCTGCCAAGCCAAGCAGGGTGGAAGCACTTAAGAGAGTACATCCTTTCTACATCCAACTGTTCAGAGCTGGTTTATGTAGGGACACATTAAATAAGACTGGGCCCATAAAATATTTCCGTAAATCAGCTGGCAGGGTTGAAAATCAAATGTCACAAGTCCGAGCCGCAAATTTTAGCTACCTGTTGATGGTATGCTGTAATTCGGAGAGGAAAGATTTTGCCGACTGCGTGTATTTCCTGGACGCTTTCAGTAAAACTGCTACATTGATTCCACAACCATTTGCTCAAATGCTCTTTCAGGTTGTGCTCGGATCAAACGGACATTGCTACCATACTCTGCATGTTCTTCCTGGATGGGTCCGGTTAAAGTTGCCTATCAGAGGCCTGGGAGCTAATTTGGAGGAAGGACTGCTGTTTTCTGGACAAAGATGTTGGAGTTTGTTTCAGTGGGAGCCTCTCGACTTCCCAGAATATTTCTTCTTCCTGTCTGAGCTCTTTGTATTTCTTGACCTTCCTTTTTTACTTCTTTCTGATATTGCTATCATTTCCTAATTCCTGTGTTTGTCACGGCCACCTACATTACAATCAACTATTTGCCAGTGGGGTCCAACCTTTACCTTCTTGGGCCTTACAGATTGCCTTTGCGCAGTGGTACGCTCACTTCACACCAACACACCAATACCAGAGCTAATTATTCATTTCACTCTTTTGGTAACTTTTAAAATGTATGGCATACATAATGTCCCTTAAATTAATTTTCCCAGATACATTTAAATAAATATATATTGTAGAAAATGTGTGATAATTTCTAAAGAAGTCCAATGTTATTTCTAGTGGGGGTCACTCTTCTGCTAATATGCTAATAGCGGAGCAATTTTTTCATTTCGTGCATTTGCTAACGTTGAAAATGTTTAGCGCACATAGCTTACTCTAAATTAATTTTCCCAGATACATTTTGATTGTAGAAAACTTGTGGTAATTTCCAAAAGACTTTATTTTTATTTCTGACTTTGTTGGGTGTTAATCTTTTGCTAATGTCTGCTAATTTATCTTTACCTTTTTACTTTCTTTTAAAACACTGAACGCACTTAGCAACCCTAAATAAAATTTTCAGACAAATTCTAAGTGTTCATTTACTTGTGTGTTTTGTAAAACTTTCAGTCGAATAAAGTTCAGCATCTGTGTTGAAGTTTTGGTTATTGATGACGGTTCTAAAGATGAACTGGTTGTGCATCTAATAGAAAACCTTTTCAATAAACTAAGTTCTGCATGTCTGCTCCTCTCTCTTCATGGTAAAATGGAGTTCATCTGCAGCAGTTTTTTCTTTTTCTCAGTTCAGTGCAATTTCATGTTTATAGTATTAAATAGATGCTGCACTGATTTGCCTTTTGTCTGACTGAACTTGAGCTGAACTTGATTGTTTTGTGTGTTGACTTCTTATAGATTAGCTCCATATGAAGAAAATAAATTGCACAAGCTGCTGGATTCCCTCAAAGATAGATTTTCAGCAATCTAATTATCTGTAAAACTTGTTAATCCATTTTTATCTTTTGTTGTATTCAAGCTTCTTTGGCTTAAAATAAAGAAAAAAAGGAACATGTGCTTGATGTTATGAGAGTGCTGTTATTAAAGGTAAAATTTTACCCTGTAAATCACATGTTTTCTGTTCTGCTGTTGTCTTCTTGCCCTTCCTTTGGGCCTCTTCTCACCTGTTTGCAGCTTTTTGACAAAAAGCAGAAGTTGAACATCTTGAACTAGAACATCTTTTCATCACGTAAATGAGGTTAGTGTGAAGAAGTCCTTTATTTGTCAGGGGGTTTGACTCAAACATGTTAAGAGCAACCACTTATGTGAAAAATACAGAGAGGCTGAATACGTTTCCAAACCCTGGAGTTGTGAGTTGAAGAGCTGTTTCCTAGCTGCATAGTCAAAACCCTTACTGAATTTTTAGCTTCCCAGCTTTCAGCTTGTATACTGTGAACTGCTGCAAAGCATTTATGATTTTGTTTTGCAAAGTAGCCTTGACTTTACTTACTGTTTGATACAGATTTCTTTGAGTTTCCATGTTTGCTTGACCAAAGAAATCCTCTCATTTTAGTTCCAGTTTTCACTTCAGGTTATTTTATGTTTTGTAATTTTCACAAATCAGCATTTCCCTTCTCAGACGTTAAAACCAACAGCCACCCACAGAGTGCCTTACGCCCAGCATGAAGTCGTCTTTTGAATTTCCGCTGAAATCTTGTCACCCTCTCAGTGTACTTCCATGTGGCAGCTGCTAAAACCTAAAACATATGCCACCTACCACACTACTCATTGACAAAACACTTGACATGATTATTGTTTGGAGGCTTCCAGGCAGAAAACAACTTCCAAATTAACTTCTTGAAACACATTGTTCTCAAAGATCCAGAAAACTTCATGTAATCTCATAAGGAGTTTTTGACTTAAAGGTTAGCTCGTTGGGAATTGAAATAATTACACTATTTTTATGGCAGTAAATGAATTATATTTTAGGGTAATGCGTTGATTTCTAGGTCAGAGATAATTTGGTCTTGGGTTGGTAAAAGTTTTGTCTTACCAATTTGTTGTTTGTAATATTAAGAGCTTGGTAGATCACTAAAATATCTGGAGTAATTTCCATCATAAGTGGAAGGCAGTACTGGGCTCATAGTTGCTAAAATGCTCATATTTGAGCAACTATGCTAAAATAGTTGCTAAAACTATTTTAGCAGAAACAGAACACTGCTAAACAGTGTTCTGTTTAGCACTTTTGCTGACTTTGAAACATTTAGAGCACTTACTTCCCCTAAAATAACTGTTGCTCGATGGTCGTAGTCTTCCAAAGGGCAAATATAATTTTTAATCATTAGCTTGTGTGTAAATAGCGTGGTGGCTTAGTGCTTTAGCGTTAGCTTTGGTGGAACTAATGTTATGATTAGCGCTGCAGGGTTAGTGCAGCTAACTTTGTACTTATGTCTGTTCACCACTGAGGAAAATAAAACAACTAAAACTTCAAAACAATGTGTGGAAAACCATGAACTGCACTTTAACTAAACCCCACAATTCTGCTTCAAACATCCATTATCTTATGTTTTGAACAATTTCTATTGTCTGCAGTTTTCAGAATGTGAGTCATATTTTTTAGGCTTAGCCGATGTCAGAGAGCATTGTATATTCCTAAAGATGCCCATATTTATGTTCTTCCTCCATATTTTTTGGTCTTGAGTTATTGCAGATGTGCATCCTTGTGTCTGCACACACAGACGGTGCCACATCAGGTGAATACAAAACAATCCTGGAATGAAATTAGAAAAGCGCAGCTGTGCCTCGTTCATAAATTCCTCCTAAAACAGCAGAAAATACTTCCTTTGTTAGATTTAGACTCTCTAGACAATATCATCCATCTGCCTTCTGTCACATCTGATTTCTTAGCAGCTGAAGAAATTCAAATCTTCTCAATTTACTTTGCTAATGCAGTGCACAGATTGATAGTCGTTTTCTGGACCTTCTGGGTTCAGTTACTGTTAGTGCTGAATATTTTGTTTTCCTCTTTCAAGTGCAAATACTTTAGTTGAAATAAGACAAACCTATTTTCAGCAATATGTAGGAGCTTCTTTTTAGTCCATAATTCCTTAACATGACAATCAAGCCAACAATAAAGCCAAAACACAGTTATTAAAAACCCTTTAAATGCTTTGGATCTACAACATTTTACAAATTCAGCTTCTAGAAAGGCCTATTTTGTTAGTTTCAATAAAATCTAGTACATTTAGTTTATTTTTGGGTAGGTCAAATAAAAAACACAAGTAATTGTATTTGTAAATCGTGAAAGTGCTGCTAAAACAAACAAAAAATACAAGTATAATTAAAACTTGTTTTTGTTTCAAGTGCAACTAAGACGAGTACTTTTTACTGGCTTGTTTTAATTATTGAAGTCTAATAAAAAGTTCTTGTTATTTCTCATTTATCATGGAAAAATCTCCTGTTAAAAGTAAAATTATCTGCCAGTTGAACCACTTCTTTATTAAATCAATATTAAGGAATTATTGACTTAAAACAAGTTTCTAGATCTTGCAGAAAAGTTACTTTTAAGTTATTTTTTTTCTTATTTCAAGTGTACTAAGATATTTGCAATAGAAACTGGACCAAAATTACTTTGTAATTTTCTGCGTTTTTGCATTTTACAAGAGAAAAAAGCTTTCACTATGTCTTTTTTTTGTAGCGTTGGCTTCTGGTTGACAATTCTGGCTACCATCAGTTAACTAGTAGATATTTTTCCAACACTGGTCGGACACCACAGCTCTATTTATTGATTCAGCTCTTGTGCCGACGTGGCTGACATTCAGACTCTGGAGGAAAAATGAGAAAAAGTAATGATTTTTCTGTCTGAAGCTCTGCTGATTCATTCAGAAAACTTTGTAAAACGTTCACACGGCTTGGGTCCAACAGTAATTCTGAAAGCTGAATGGCTTTAATTACAAAATGTAATGACTGTCCTGCTGTCCTGTGCCAGGTTTTACCCTGCAGAGCTGCAGGTTGTCAGGAGACACTTACGAGGCCTTTGGTCTTTGGTTCTGTTTGGTACCAATTCATACTTTCTAACATGCTCTTGTGAAGATACAATGTCTCAAATGACTGAAGTATTGAGAATATTGATACTTAGATGTGAGAATTGATCTTAGAGCATAAAGGTCTGGTATCAGAAGTATTGATCTGCACATCACTACAACATAGAACCAAGACATTTGATTACTCATCCTGTTTTCCTTTTGGTCCTATATTTGTCCAGATTAATAAATTTGTGCATGCTTCTTATATTTTAAGCTTCCTGGAAACACGTTGGTCTTCATTCACAAATCAAAGGTTTTCCAAAGTTAAACTCACTGCTGGAATATAAAATATGTTTTCATCTTCAAGTTCTCATCATGAGATCAATCAAATCAATGAGACAGGAGACAGGCGGTGAATACCAGATCACCTCTGAATCGCCATGGAAATACAGCAACAGCAGACTGATGGCACGCGCGCCACCGTTCCTCATTATCAGCTGCTGAGATGCCCTTGAGCAGAGCATCTAACCTCTGCGTAATGGCCTCTGTCTTATGTGTGTGCATGTTTTCCTGAGGCTGTTTATAAGTCCAAACTCAACCTGTGGCGACTCTTCAGTTCAGAGCTCTGAGGGACAAATCCAGCCTCAAACAGTGGTTGAAAAGGTCGGAGAGAAACAGTCTGAAAATATGTTTCAGTACTGCAAAAAGTTATTATTTTTTTGTTCTATTGCAAATAACTTATTACACTTGAAATAAGACACAATAATTCACAAGTAGCCTTTCAGGAAGATGTAGGATCTTGTTTTAAGTGAATAGCTCCTTAATATTGACTAAAATATATTAGTTTCACTGCCAGATTGTTTCACTTATAACATGGGAGAACTCTTATAAGTGAAATAATAAACTAGAATTGTTTTGATCAATATCAAAGAATTGTTGACTTAAAACAAGCTCCTGGGTTTTGTGGAAAAGTTACCTGAAAGTTAATTTAGTCTTGAATGTACTAAAATATTTAGTATGTATGAATAAATACATACTATGAATGTACTAAATACACAAAACCATACCATGTGTGTTTGGTCCAGTTTCTAGTTAAAATATCTTAGTATACTAGAAACAAGAAAAATAAAATAAGTAACTTTTCCTCACGATATAAGAGTTTGTTTTAAATTAATAGATCCATAATTATTTGATAATATTGATTAGAAAAGTACTAGTTTCGCTGGGAGATTATTTCACTTATAGAAACACTTTTTAAAAACATCAATACTAAGTTTTATCTTATTTAAAGTTTGCTAAGATATTTGCACTAGAAACTTGACCAAAATACTTGGTTATGTTTTGTGTTTTTGCAGTGATATTATCTCCTTTTAAAATCAGCAGAATACATTTCCCAGAATGCCACAGAAGTACAAACTCAAAGTCTACCTGGATACGCCACCAACTCTAAAACTCTTCCTAGTAACAGGCCTCTATTCTGAGATCGGTGTTACATGCGTGTCATGGTGCAACAGAGGGGAGTAAAAACGTGTGAAGTCTGTTTGAGAGACGAAGTGAGAACTACTTAAAAACCAGCGCCAGACACTAAAAACTCTGAAGAAACTGAGATTATTCAGCACAAAGATACATCACACATTGGTTCACAAAAACAAACTAAATCCCTTAAGATGAGCATATGTCCTTTTAATGCATGTAACTGTTGATCTTTACCCGTGTGACTCTTTTTGTGCCCACACGGTGCATTAACATCCATCCTCACTACTTTTGCTTTCTCAGCAGTGTAGTGGTTGTAATCAACACTTGAGAAAACTGTGAGGATGAAGGATGAGTAACGCTTGGTGTGTGTGAGAGAGAGTGGCTTTGGTGGGGTGTTGGAAAGAGTTGTTGATGCAAGTCAGAGGAACTTACAAAATCAACTCAAGTAAAAAAAAAAAAAGAAGGAAAAATAAGCTTCAATAAGTCAGGATGGCCAATCTGTTAAGTTTAATAGAAGGTTTGTTTTTACTCTTTGTTGCTTTTCTTGTTTTATGGATTTCATGAAGAACAAAAAAGAGTTTCAGCATTAAACCTGATAGTTGTTCTCTAAAAATAAAAAGTCCCAACATGATTTAGAAAATATGAAGGAAGTAAAAATCACTTCTGAACTTTGTTTGTTAAATAGTGGCACAGTGTGTGATGTGTAGCTCATGTTGGTTTGCTTTCATAAATATAGAAATCACTATTGCCTTTGTGCTGAGGGGTTTAGGGTCTGAAAAAAAAAGACAAAATTAACCCACAAGTAACTTTACAAGATAAAGGAGCTTGTTTTAAGTCAACAATTCCTGAAGATTGATTTAAAAAACTACCAGTTTCACTGGCAGATTATTTTACTGATGACAGGAAATTTTCCCATACTGAAAGTTAAATGATCTACTAATGGAAACATTTTCACCATTGTTAATGAATTACTGACTCTAAATAACATATACCTAGCTGAAAATAGACTTCTATGTTAGTTTTGTCTTATTTCCAGTATACTAAGATATTTGCAGTAGAAACCAGTCCAAAAGTACTTGGGCCACACTTCGTATGCCCCTGCTTTAAATAGTTTATAGATGCACACATCTATAAAACTGTGGTTTCACATGTGATTATAAACGCCAGATAAAAGTTTCAGGTTGCAAAATGAAAGAAGACCTTGGCTCAGACGCCATGTGACACACTGCTAAAGATGTAAAGTTTGAGGAGGAAGTGAGGCGAGCGTGACAGAAAAAGATTTGCTCTATTAGAAGAAAATGATTCCCATTCCCACTCACACAGAATGCTGCAGGGTTGTCCTTTTGTTGTGAAGCCATCAGAATCCAATTTCTCCTTCATTAGGCCCTGGTAGGAGGTAGTATGCAGCCACTAGGTAGCCAGGCTCGCGTTGTCCCTGAGTGCACACACACACACGCACAAACACACCGTTACAGAATCTAAACGCCTGTTATCTTCCCCACAAAGCTGTAACATCAATAAGAGCCCTGTAACAACACAGCTGACACACACAAACACGACCGCACACTCAGGAATAATTTTTTAGATGCGAGATGAGAGGGCCACAGCGGCGGACACACACATGCAGCAATCAGAGTCCAGTAATGAAACTCCCAGGTCCCTCTGGAGGAGAAATAACAAGGTCTCAGGCACTGAAAAGAGATCCATAGTTTGTCTTTAATTGACCTGATCTATTACTGCACATGATGGATGGATACACAACAAACACTCTCTCCTTTTAGACCCCCCCCCCTCTCTCTCTCTCTCTTTCTCTGCTGGGTGAAATTGCACTGTGTCCAGTGAATCAAGCCAATCACTTTGGCATGTTAGAAGTTCCCAACAGCTGCTGAGTGGATGCTGTTCACACATCAGCAGTAAGAGAAATGTAGACATACCAAGACACGCGCGCTGGAAGAGGCAGTTTCACGGAGTTAAAACCTGCAGTAGTTGGTCAAGAGGGATGGAAGTGTACGGTCTGCGTGGCCGAATGGCTGCTGGGATGAAGCCCATTAAACGGAAGAGGTCCGACTTTAATTCCTGCTCTTTGGTAATTGGCCCATCGGGGCTGATTTGCATTGTTTCTATGGCAACAAGCTTGTTTCTCCATAAGTAAACGCAGCAGGAGGTCAGGAAAGCGGGAGTGGAGTCAGTGAGTTGTTTTGTGTCGGGAGAAGTCAAAGAGGACAAGAGGGAGAGGAGAAGTTCTGGTAAAAATCACTGCATATTTTGAAGGACTGAACAGCGGACAATCAGCTCAGATTTATTTTTCCTCAGCATTAACTGGAAAGAGGATGAAGTTAAATACATTTTTCCCTCACCAAAGGCTAAACAATAAATTAATGTTGCATCGGAAGCATTTATACAAACGACATATTATGGCAACTTACAGACTGTTAATTAAAGAGTTTCATGAAGCATTCATTAAAGCCAGAGTTTGTCTGCTTTGCTTTTTCTGAGATGTAAAAATCAATGCTCTAATTTAGTGTAAGCACACCTCCAAGGGGATTTAAGACTCTGGATGCCTTTTCCATAATACGGCTGAAATCAGAAGCTTATATAGACTGAATAAAAAGACACATCTGTTTAAATCAGACTAAACTTCTCATTTTAGATGGGCTTCATTCCTTTAGCTGCTCACAGTAGTTTACTGGAGGTCCGGCCCGTTCCTCCAGGTCTGTCAGCCGCCTCACTCTCTGACCTTTTCAATTTTACATTGTCTCTAGGATTCAGATCAGGGCTTTGATGGCAACACAAAACATTGACTTTCTAACACCTTGAGGGGTGTCATCCATCTGAAAGCCAGTCTGTCCCCAAACTTTACCTTCCTGTCTGATGTCTTTAGATGCTGCTTCAATATTTCCATATAATGTTCTTTCTTCATGATTCCACCTAATCTATGAAGCGCACCAGTCTGTCCTCCAGCTAAACAGCCTCACAACATGATGCTGCTACCCTCATACTTCACAGTTGGGATGGTTTACCTGATTTACAAACAAAAACGTTTTGGTTGTTAGTTCAGTCAACATCAGTTTGAATGGGAACTAAAGTTGCAACATTTGTTACATTTCCAGCTGCACTTTGTCAAACTAATCAAACTCTTTGAGAAACCTGTTCCCCTCCTCGCCTGTGGGGGCGCTGCACCAAGAACTACTGAAGGAAACAAAAACCTCTGAAGAAGTTACTGAGAGCAACTTCCTTATTCATGAAAGTAAACAAAAGTGGAGATTTTAGCTGTTGGAGGATTTCTCTCTTATCTTTCAGAGTTAACGCTTGGCTAGCACATTTGTTTTCGTTGTTTTTACCCAGAATGCTCTGTGCTTGTCGTTCGCTTTCTGTTTTCTGAGCGGTCTCCGCTCCACTTGGCATTCACATATGCGTTCGAACCACATCAGATTCACTTCACCGAACCCCGAGCGAGGTTTAAAGGTGAACCAGAGTTCAGCTTTTTGGGTCACGTCAGATGAACTGGACTTTCTGGGTAAACGAGCGACAGTTTAATCAAAGCAGATTTAACGGTGTTGGTGTGAATGCACCCATATTACTAATGCAGTACATTTTATTCTGGAAGAAGTTGAAATCCTTCTAGATTTTTATAGACATTCGATCATGCACACATCGCTGGATATTAGAGGTTAAAATATGAATAAAGCAATGCGATTTTTTAATTTTTAATTTTTATTTTTTTTGACAGGGTACAGATTTTTAAACAAAGCTTTCACTAAACCATGATAAGTAATGAAATTTGTCAACATTATGGACACCAATTGGCCCATAATGTTGTAAGCATGGGCTAAAATAAGTATATTTCAGAGGTTTGTCATATTGATTAAGAATTAATTATCCTGTGGATTTTTGTCAATGATAAATCATTACAAGATAAGATCTGTAACGTGTTTGTCCCTCTGAACGATTAACTGATGGTGGGAAAACAGACGAAGAGACCTGGTGTAAGGAGTGCAAGTCTAAAAGCTTGAGCTTAGCAACGAGTTGACAGGGTAAAGATGGCGAGGTGGTGGAGGACAGATAAAAGCACAGATTAATGGAAGTCGGTTTTACCCGTTTAGTGACCAGGGAAGCTCAGAGCAACTTTGAGTTTTCTGGCGACTCACTTCGTGTAAAAGCAGCGGAGGTGAACAGAGTGGATTAAAGCTGAAAGCGGCATTTTCTGACACAGGAAATCAACAGCATGGTTCGCCGAATTGGACAAGTGATGAAAAGTGGGCCAATTTTCATCACCTATCCTGGTGTGAAACTTTCATTTTCTCTTTGTGTTGCTGTGCAGAGAGAAAGGTTGGCTCGTGTTTACATAAAAAAACTTTGCACAAACCATTTTTAAGCTGATGTGAATGAAGGCAAACAAGTGGCCTGCAGGAAAAGATCATCAGAAGAACCAGATTCAGCTTGAACTTGTCTTGTGTTGGAATCTGGAATAGATGCAGAATAAATTTAAAACTTTAAAAGAAGAGATTTTAAAGACTGCCTAAGCAGCTTATGGTCAAAAAATCCATGAACCTTTAATATTCATTAAGAATCAGTTACTTAATGGGTTATGTTAAAGTCAAGTGAGCTTGCTTTGGCGATTCCTTTACTTTTGTGGGAACCGGAAAGGAATAAAATCAGAAAGTCTTTTTTCCTCTGACAGACAGAAAGAAGAGATATGATGAACCGGATGAAGAGTCAGATTGTCTAAGTTCTGCCCTCTGTGGGGGAACTATTGCTTTTTCCCAAGCGCAACAGTTTAAAGGGGATCTTTATGCAAATTTGTCTTTTTGCATGTTTTTGTACTATCATTTCTACTGCTTCTAAGAACAGCCTGATTAAAAAAACAAAAACATGCAACTGTCTTTTGACAATAAGCTCATGTTTTCTGATATCTGGAAAAAGAGCCATTTGAAAAATCTCCTCGATGTTAAATTACAAACCCTTAGCAACCTGAGCTGAGTTCCAGATGCGCTGTACAATGGCTGCTGGAAAAAAACTGTTGTTTTGTTGGTGACTTTTGATCCAGAAGCCACTTGTTGTATTCTTGTTGGTTGTGCAGGAGGCTCTGATTCTCCCTTTCAAAGATGTACGGTTTTACAACTGTGCATATGTTTGCAGCCATTTTCATATGCAAGTGTAAACGTTGAGCCAAGGGGCATGGCCAGCAGTTTATTTGGATTTAAAAAGACTAGCAGATTTGTGTCGTTTTTTAAAAATCTTGAATCGATTAAATTATAATCGCAGTCCTTTATGTGAATTAATTTTTTTGGCACACCCATTTTTCTTCGTATTGGTATTACTTAAAATGTAACAATTTTTAACATCTTTCACAATGATGTCATTTGATCAGATACAAATGATTTGATTGATAAAATAATATTTAAGTACACCAGTCTTGATCAATGTGAGTCTAGAGGGCCACATACATAGTTGTGGTGGACCGGATTTGGCCTGCGGTCCTTGAGTTTGACACCAGACTCTAAAAGGTATTAAAATGTTTAGTCATGTAAAATTAACATTTTTTAAGTCGTTTAATCTTTTTTTAATTCTGAGATTTCATTTTCAACATATGATGTAAAGTTAGTAAGTTATTTAGCATAATTCCTAATTGACTTAAACATTTTTGCTCATTTTTACAGTAGGAGGAAACTGAAGATCCCACTGGAATTATGAAAATAAGAGGAAGTCCTGAAGCATTAGATTTTAACTCAAAGAAGTTCTCTTTACTTATATTTATCAGACAAATTCCTCTGAAATCCTTGAGAAAACATTTGAAGGGAGTTTTTTTATTTTTTTATTTTTTTATTTCCGCAGGGTCAATGTTTCCCTGAACTGTTTGGATGGTTTTAATAGCGAACAAAACAATCTACCTTCAAACCCAAAGGGAAGAGCTGTTGTGGCAGAAGAGACGTCTACTCCACACGATTTGTGAAGATCCTTTGACACCGAAGGTTTCTCAGTCTGTGATCAAAGGGCAAAAACTCTTCTGCTGCATCTCTGATCAGTCCAGCTGGGTTAAACTTTTAGCACTGTGGAGAAAGGTGGACTTACTCTTTACTCAGTAAGTCGTGACACTTTTTAATCCACTAGTGATTGAAAAGTGTCACTGAATATAATGTGACATTATATTCAGATCAGATGTTGTAGACCTAAGAAGATAAAATAGTATTCCAATAATTAAAATATGGTGATTTGATTCCAGACTTCAGTTAAACTCAGCAACACTGAGCTGAATGCTGAAAATCTGTTGTGCAGTGGAAAAGCCTAAAAGGCTTAAAAAAACATGCAATATTATTAAAAAATATATATATATATATATATATATATATATATATATATATATATATATATATATATATATATATTATTTTTTTTTAAATATTGTTTTAAATAGATAATTCCTTAATATTAATTTTTAAAAGTATGAGTTCCATTAGGAGATTATTGCACTTATAACAAGACATTTTTCCTATTGATTTAAAATAAACCAGGATTTCTTGCTGAAAAGTTACATGCAAGTTTTGTTTTATTCCAAGTACATTTAGATTATTGCACTTATAATAATCTCGTAGACAAAAATACTTTCTGTACTGATCTCTACAGGATAAAGTAAGTTTTTTTTACTGGATTTTTCACTCCAGAAAAATACATCAGTGATTAATTCAAGTTTTTTTATATAACACATTTCAGCAACAAGGCAGTTCAAAGTGCTTTTCTTAATAAAAATGCAATTGAAACATTACATTTCCTCAGGTGCTGCCATTCTAAATATTACACATAATGTTGGTTTCATTGTGGTACAAAAGCAACTTTAAACTCTAATGTGTTTAGATTTAAAGAAACTCAGTGTTTTGCTGCTTCCTGGAAGTTTTTCCAGATTTGTGGCGCGTAGATGCTGAAAGCTGCTTCTTCATGTTTGGTTCTGGTTCTGGATGCAGGTCAGAACCAAGAGACCTGAGAGGCCTGGAAGGTTGGTACAACTTTAGCAGATCTTTAAGCCGTTCAGTGATTTATAAACCAGCAACAGTATTTTAAAGTCTCTTCTCTCAGTGAAGAACTGTAGAACTGAACTGGGTGATGTGCTACTGGTTTTAGTCAGAACACCAGCAGCAGCGATCTGGATCATCTGCAAACATTAGTTTTTCAACCCTGGAAATGTTCTGCTGGTGACAGAAGGCGACTTTATAACCGTCTTTACGTGGCTCTGAAGTTTGAACTTATAAAAATGTGTTTGAAAGTAAAAGTTTATCAGCTGGCTCTACCAACGTCGATGACTAATGAAGACAGAGGTTAATGACAGAGCGACAGTGATTGTTTTTCAGGCAGCGCCAAGCAGCCGTCCGGCTCCTGAGGAGTGACCTTTCTTCAAAACAAGCTGATTTCAGTCATCCCAACACACACACAGAAGTCTCATTAGCACCGCGGCTCCGCGAATAGCATGGGGGGAATAAAGCACACAGTCAAACAGTGATGCTGACAATAATGAGAACGTTTGTTTCTTGTGGTGGCAGGTCAAGGTGATAATGACTTGCTTCTGTGATTGAGAGTTAACAGAGATGTTGATTGGAGCTTAATGAGAGCCTTCTTAATTGTGTCAATGAGGGAGAGAAGTTTGAGGACTGTTTGTAGAGCGTGATGAAGAGAGGAAGTGATGATGAGTTTACAGAGAGAGGAGCTGTTCACACGGGCGAGGCAGATGAAGACAGGGAGCAGATGGAGAGAAGCTAGTTAGTACAAGCGATCGTATCTCTGTGGCACAGATAAGTCCACAAATACATCCCCTCTCAGCTGATTTGATGCACTGCATTGCCTCTGCTCTTTGACAGAAAGTGATGAACACAGGGTCACGATTTGATGTATTTGAGCTGTGAGATCAGAAATCATCCGGCAGAGCTGTTGGGCCTAAATCACTCGGTTTATAGATGTGGCCTTCGAGCCATACTTCACATCACACACAGTCAGCTTCTCCTGTGTCTCATCTCAACAATCAATCCCGTCTGTTTGCAGCTCCAAGACGCCGCAGAGGCACAGGCTGATGTCATCATTATCTGCGGCTTCGGTCCGAGCTAAGCGCAGGATTAAAATGATCAGCTTCTGTTACAGCTCACATTAAAACGTGATTAAAAATAACTTTAATAATTTTACTGAATATTTATCTAAAATATCACACACAACTTAAAAACTGTGCAAAGGTATCAGTCGGGTTTTAAATAAAAATACACAGAACTTTGTTTCTTATTAATGATGGCATATCGTTTTTATTTCTTTTGTAGTGAAACCTCTGGTCACTTTCCATTGTCTTGCAATTTCGAATGAGCTGTTCCTAATTTGAACTGCAATTGCTTTACTGAATCGTGATGTAAAGTGAAAAAAAACTTAGAAAGACCAAAATGTCTCAAATGTTAATTTCTTCTCTTCTTTGCCTCAGTTTTTGGTTGAGATATTTTGACCAAAATGTAAGAAAACTGTGAGCAGGAACAGCATGAGCAGTTTTTAGGTCAAATTAGATCTGTTGCAGAGTAACGTCATGTCCACAAGATTCGTGCTGGAGGGCAAAAACCTGCTGGCTAACGATGACTAGCATCTGTTTTAGCTGTTCAGTTATCGATATAACGTGTTGTATCTTAAATATATTGGTGATATATGAAAGAAAAAGGGACGCGGTGCTTTGCTTCTGATTGACAAGACAACAAGACAAGGTCAGAAAAAAGTTTGAAGTAAAAACCAAATTGAGAGAGGGAAGTAGTTCAGTTATGCTAGCTTGACTTTGACACCCGTAACATGTAGATGAGATGTTTTTCTGTTCAGTTCAAAAACAGCAGAAAAAGGCAACTTAAACACCAATTCTGTGGTTGATGGTTATCAACCAATGCTAACAGTGTCAGTAGCTAATCTACTGCAGTGATCACTTATTAATAATCTCAAAATAAACATCAAGCCTGAAAATATAAAACTTACAAAAACTGAATGTTTTGTTTTTTGTGTTGGAAATGTTTACATGTTTTTTAGTGTTGAATCCAGGTACATTAGTGGACTTGTCAGTCAGTCGTTATGACAACGGGTTTAGCATATTATGCAACAAACAAAGAATACGAGTGGCTTTGAATTGTAAATCATTGATTTTTCCATGT
The DNA here is from genome assembly GCA_010277075.1 of Poeciliopsis retropinna. Taxonomy (NCBI): domain Eukaryota; kingdom Metazoa; phylum Chordata; class Actinopteri; order Cyprinodontiformes; family Poeciliidae; genus Poeciliopsis; species Poeciliopsis retropinna. The sequence continues at coordinate 847,452 of VMRM01000004.1, read as the reverse complement.
TTTCCCTTTTTGTGTTTCCCTGCACTAAATTATTAATACCTGCATCTCCAGGTTTCGTTTTATTAATGAAATTGTTCTACTGCAGCAGCGCAGCAATGGATGGCAAGAACAAGACCTCCAGCATTAGCACATGGGTAAAATTTGCAGATGTAAACAATAACATGTAATGTGTCTTTAGCTACAGATTTAAACTGTAATAACTGAAAACATAACCAGTTCATGCTGAGGTGAAATCCATGCATCTTGTCATTTTTATACAAATTTGTTCCGTTTTTTTGTGAGTTTTAGCAGAAAAGACTTTTCTCCTCCCTTCTTTTCTGCAACCAGTCAAGCGATTGATCTATGGACCACCATGAGGCATCCTTCTCTCTTTCATATCCTATTACAGATTCTCCCTCGGGCCTCGAATTTAATGAAAAAGGAATGAAAGAAATCCCAGCTCGGCAAACCTGGCGCATCGAGTTAACCTATTATTGGCCATTTCAAGCCGCTTTAATTCTGTGGCTCTGGCATTAGCAGGTTGTGTACATAATAAAGTCAGCTGCCTCTGAACCTGCTTGTGTCCCGGTGCCATGTTCAAGCCCTGGTCAGGATCATACTTGGAAATCCCTGCAGGTGGAGGGAGGAAGAAGGGAGGAAAAATAGCTGCAAGGTGAGAAACAGATCAGAAGTATATTTTCTTCTTTGGGATGGAAATATTGAGGGCATTTCAGTTTGCAGTCTTAAAGGGACAGTAACATGTAAAATAAACTTTTTTGAGCTTTTCATCATGTTATAATGTTATTCCCTCATCAAAAACATATCTGAAGTGTTACCTTGATTTTTTTTTTTCATGCACGTTTGAGAAATACTTTAATCTCCATGACAACCAGCCAGCTCTGCAAAATACCTGGTTGGACCTAGCACTCTGAGAAAATAGCAGTGTAAGTTTACTATTTTTCCCAAAAATGTGTGGTATATTATCCATAAATGCCCAGATGTAAAAGTTTTAGACTCGGACAGGGGGGATCAAAAGTGACACTGAAGGATTTTGGGAGGCTCAACAGGAACAAATCTAGCTTGCAAGCATCAGCAGTGGATGCAGAAGGACAGTTTTTCAGCATTTTCTTTTACAGATAAATAACTTATTCTTAATAAAATATTAGGTGCAATAAATAGATCCCCCCATTTATTAATGAGGTTTTTGCATTTATATTAACTTTGGACCAATTACCACAAACATTGATCCACTTTTTCCCAAAAGCAAATCTTACTTGTATAAAAATAACAATCAACCCGAAAAACTTAGGAACTGTTGGCCTTCTTTATGTTTTAGAAATATCTCCAGTGATTTTCCATTTTCTACAAAAAATTACAATTTTGTTCATTTTATAAAATACAAAATCATACCAAGTATTTTTGTCTGGTTTCTGGTGCACATACATCAGTACACTTGAAATGAGACCAAACTAGCTTATGGCTAACTTTTCAGCAAGGTAAGGAGCTTGTTTTAAGTAAATAATGCCTTAATTTTGATTTTTAAAAAGTTCTTGTTCTATTGTCAGATTATTTCACTTATAACAAGATATTTTTCCCATTTTATAGTGCACTGCACTATGTAAATGTCCCAGAGGAAATGTAATTTAATGTATAATGATGTGCTGAACTAGTCTTTACTGGAGAACTTTTCTCCCATCCTTTTCAATGTTCAGGTTTCTTTATTTCCGTTTAAAGTCTGATATTAAACCTGGATCACTGGAATGAAGTTTGAAGCGGTTCCACTGTTCTCCATCCTGTGATTGTTCTCCGCGCCACCGAGAATACTCTCCCACACTGTGATTTATCTGTATGACTGTCGAACAAATTAACTATATTGCCAAAGTCGTTTGCAGTATATTACAGCTGGCTATAAGAAGCACATCAAAATAATGGAGAAAAATGATTTGGTTGCTGTTGTGTCCTCGAACACCCACAGCTTCAGTCTCCGGGTTAATAAATGTGTGCTCAACAGGGGTTTGCCAGCGCACACACATTGTTGTGCAAACACTGAGATGGAGTCGGTCGCTCGTCTGATCCTAAGAGTTGGAATCCGGCTCTGCGAAGTGGTTTTCATCCTGCTTTCTCTAGGGACACAAAGTTACACAGATCCAGTTTTTCAGTGTGTTTGATTTGTTCAAAGGCTAAAGGCTGATTGCTTTCTCAGCACTCGTGTCGCATCAGAAGGGTTGATAATAACAGCCTAGGAATCTACATAGAGGAGTGTTTGTTGTTTGTGAAGTCGGTGTTGATTACTGGCGAGTTACTGGCTTCCTGTGTGTTTGTTTGAGTGTGTGTTCCAATCATCCTACCCTCCTCTGTCCTCCGTTTCTCACAGTTTCACTGTAAGCATTGTTTTGCGTCTGTGTATGCAAGCTTAGCTGTGCTTTGCACTTTTCAGAACATCAAACTGAGTTGAGCTGGGTGAAAGTCTTGAGTCACCAATCGTTTCTTGGTTTTTTACATCTCAGCTTTCCTCGGATAATCTAGAATTGCGCTGTCACTGTTATGTTTGTTCAGATTTTTTTCTTCATTAATTGCATGTTTTTGGGTATTATTCTCTCTGGAATCTGCCAGAAGCATTTTTGGTCTCACTTTTTAACACTTGCAGCTGATTGTTGTTATGATGCATAACTGTGGCAACAAAGCATTGTTTCCTCAACTAGGAGCAGCTGATTAGCATCTCAAAAGTTCAGATAGCATCTGAACTACGACCTCAAGTCCAAGAGGAGTTGAAAAGGAGGTTTTATGGATGCAGAGAGGAGGAGGGAGTTCAAATCATCTCTTCTCAGCATCCATCATAATCGTGAGCAAAGACATCTCATCTGACGGAAACATCTCTACATGTTGGAGCGGCAAAAACAAAACAGGTGGATTATTGTCGCCTTCCAACAACTGACGGAAACATTACCATGGAATATCAAGCCGTAAGCAATTTATGACAGTGTCAACAGTCTTCAGTCAGAAGCATCGTTAGATATGTTGCGAGACTGACTGCTATTGGAGATCGTTCCTGCCCACAGCATCACTGCCTGCAAAGACACTTTAATTATATAAATTACAACAGGGATAAATAAAGTATTTCTGAAGTAAATTGAAGAAGTGAAGACACAAAAAAATAGTCAATACTTAAGAAAAAATATTTTCTGAAACCTTGTTCTGTATTTCTGGCAAACCAGGCCAGAAATTCAAAAACTGGTTTGAAAGTTTTTCCATCAGTGATGAAGTTGATGGTGAATGCATAGCTTTTTCTGTTTAAATTGGAAAGTAACCTCAGTTTTTAGATTCAGCAGGAAGTTGGCAGCACAGACTCATTTCATTCTGTTAAACTTAAAGGCCAAGTTGCCCATTCAGAGGTGAAATGAATCAGCCTTTGCTTCAGGAAATGCCCTGAATGAGTTAAACTGATGAAATGCTTTGCTATCTCATCCATATAGTTTGATAAATACTTCCCTAAATGCATACCTGGATGCTGTCTGAGCCTCTTCTGTACCTGCGGTCTCAACTGTATCTCAGAATACGAGGAACTGCAGTCTCCTGGGTGTCTGTAGATCTGATTCTTGGATCGAGTCGACTGTGATACACTCCAGTCTCTTCCCTGGGGTCTCTGTGTTGTACTGACCAACAGGCTGACCTTTTCAAGACACATGAGGATGAGTGGTTTGGTTTTTCTTCCACGGTTTCTCATGTTTCTCTTCATCCTTCACCTGAAATGCTGTTTTACTGAAGGGCAAGGCCTTCAAAGGAATTGATTTGTTGGAAAGGATTAAAACTCTTGCTGTTTTGCGTAAGTAAAATCAAAAACACGCAGACGGTATGGCAAGCTGTGGAGGTTTATGTTTCAGGCTCATTAGGAAACACCAGCAGACTTCAGAGATCTCTGTTCTTTGTCCAGTTCCTAACTACTGATGAAGACCAGAGAGGAGGAACGGAGGCTGGATGCAGATTACTGGGAAAAGCAAACAGGATGTGATGGAGAAGAACAAAATGAGGAAAATTAAAGGGTTTGCCTGTGTTTAGAGAGAGAGAGAGAGAGATTAAACTGGAGCATCTATGTAGGTAGAAACAGGTGCGACAAAAAACTGAAAAGAGACAAGAAATGAAATAAATGAACTGCGGCTGAATGAGAAGGAAGACAGGACTGAAGATGAAAAGAAATGCAGGAAGATAAGAAGAATAATACATAGATACGGGGAGAAATTGACATTATTACAGCCTCATTGCAGTCACTGCTATCTGCGTCTGCTCAAATTGTGTTTGCTTTGGCATTAAGTATTTCTTTATACCTCGCCAGTAAAGTACCTTTTCAAATGACCTGGAAGAAATGAATGCACAAATTTAAAATCCGCCAGCTGAGTTCTTTCCCAACTCAAACCTCAATCTTCCTTCGTTTTTTTATTTTTTATTTTATTTTTGTCTCCTATTTGAGATTGGTGACGGATAAATTGAGTCTTTGCCATTCTTTCTGCGGCCACAGCAGTGGATGGGGCCCCGACTTTTCCGCTGGGATAAAAGCCATGCTGATAAAAGCTTTATGGTGCTTTTATGAAAACTCGCCTGCTGTCGCAGGAAGGCATTTTAATAATATCAACACTCCATATTCATTTATCAGCAACATAATTTGGAATTTGCATATGGTGCCGAATGCTTGGAAGATTTTAAAAGTCTGATGGATGTAGATGTTATCTACAGTTCTCTCTCATAAAGGTTATGGTTGAAGCGTGTCGCATTCATCCTTTAAGTACTTTCTGTCTTCTGCTACATCTGGTTTAAATGTGACACATAATGGAAAACAAAACGTCGGTCATCACTGCAATTTATCCAGATGTCTTTAAAACTGAGAACACTTGTGAAGTTTGGTATTAAGGAGCAGCAGGAACATATCATTTAGAAATATGTAAGAAAAAAGATTTTAATTTGTGACCTGGAAATATTTTGGTCGTCCACCAACTCTGCCTTTCTTGATGGCGTCATGAACAGTTGAGCCATCAAAGTGAATCATCATCAGCAGGGAAATGGTCCGGTAGACTCGGTCCGATTAGGAACCAGAAAGTCAACATTTCCATTAAGGCTGGTGGAGAGAACAATAAGAGAAAAACTCTGATATGTCATCTACACGCTTAAAAAGAAACAGAAATAAGAACAGAAAGCCTCTGTTTGTTGCTTCACTTTGAATATGTTTCATAAATGAGTGTTCTGTAAAATTGTAAACACACACCTTCCATGAAAACAGAGAAATTCACAAAGACTCGGTGAGCATTCGGCTCCTCGCTCGATGTGGTCCCACTGTTGTGACATTTGGAAAGGAGTATCTCAGCATAAAGCCCAGCAAGCCCTCCTATCTTTGTGCTCTCATCTTCACAAAAACAAATAAATCATTACACCAAAAATCACAGAAAACAAACTTTTTAAAAGGATTTTTTTCCCTGCTCTTTCTTAACTTCATAGTCTAAAACATCTAATTTTACATGGGAAGTTGTTGATTCTCAATATGTTAGTCTTTAATAAACATTCAAAATCACATTCTTATGTCTGCAGACTATGTAACAAATTGGTAAAATACAGAATGGCTTTGAGAACATTTAAATGTCTAAGTTATACAGATCAAATGAGTTTAAACTCTTCTGGGAATTAGTGCTGGACAATCAATAACAATATATAGCGATAGAAACGTGACGACCTTCAATAGATAAAACATCTGGTAGAAAATTCAACATTCACTGTGAAAATTGATCGAACTGCGATCCAGAACTGCACAGCATTCATAGAAAGGCTTTGGCTGCTCAACCTCTTAGAGGCATCAACTAACTCTTTGGTTACCTAGCAACTCACTCATTCTATGGTTGCCTAGCAATGACTTGCTGAGTAACTTGCACAGCAGCAGTTTAATGTTTCACCAGCTGCTTAAAAATCAAAAATGGTATCAAGATAAAACAGGAAATGGCAGCATCACCAGTTTGGCATTATTTCAGATATTTAATTTAAAAACTAATCAATAATTATCAATGTCAACTAATATGAAATACTTGTATTTAATGATATTTAATCATCTAACTTAACCGTTAACTGACTGTTACGAACCAAAAAAAAAAAATCTATTAGATTGTATATTGTCTTTGGAGAGCCTGCAGTGGAGTTTCACATGAAAAGCTGTGAATTCAGGGTTATGATCCTGCACAAACCACCTGCAGTCACGTCTTACTGGTTTACTGCCACAGTTGAAGCCTTTTTGGATGTTGAGATATCGCTGCTGGTGGAGTCGCTCTGTCATGGCGTTACCTTCCAGCACTTAGATTAAACCTCATCCAATATTGACAGCTTGTACAGCAGAGAAATAACAAAACCATTTTTTTTTTTCTTTTGTTAAATTTAGTAACACTGAAAAGGGAGTGTTTAACTAGCATTAAACACCCAAAGACTTTGTTTTGGACAGATTAGAGCATTTTACAATGTGGTGAGCATTGAAGGTCCAATCAGCTCTATACAGCAGTTTCATTATAACTTCATTTTATTTTTTACATTTTGAGACTTCCAACTAGCAATTCTGCAGCTTTTTAAAATACCAATTTAGTGCTAACAAGTGTCTGGCCAGATTTGATCAGAGGTTTTATGTTGGAGTAGGTCTGAATAGGGCTTTAACTACAACACCAGTGGAGCTAAATCAAGGTGATTAAATAGAGTTCATGCCAATTTTCCAGTGTCACTAGAGACCATAGATTTCTTGGAACTTCTGTGAAAGAAGCAGGTGCTTAATTTATCATCATTTTCTTATTAAACACATTGTGCTGCGAAGGAAACGGTGTCTAAAAACATTTGGTTTTCATGAAGACTTTCATCGTTATCTAAAGATTGAGATGATGTGACTCTGGGAGCTTATTGGATGGCACAGCCCCCGTAGAGAGACAGAACAAACGACCATCAGGGAATCCTGATAAGTTTTGTCTCCATAAAAGAGAAATGTAGAGCAGAATATTAAAAAGGAAACCCTGTAAGGGATCCCTCTTTGAGCGATCAAGGGGAAAGGTTTTGAAATACAGATCTGTCTTCAAAGACGAGGTAAAACACCTGAGGTATCATCACGCAGTGTATCAAACTCCCTCGAGTTAATGTAGAAGACGTTTCCTTTTGTAATCCATCCCGGCTGTTAGAGATATAATTGAGTGACATTATTGTAACGAGCAGCTGTATTCATAGTCTTCTTCTGGGGCCTCCAGCGTCTCCCATCTTTTCCCAGCCGATGACTTTTTCTGTTTTATTATGACGAGGGATTCATTAACCCCCCCTCCGTTCTGTCTGCAGCTCTCCTTCCAGGTCACACCCTGCATCTCTGCGCCTGTCACTCCGTCATTCTCAGCCAATTAGTAGCTAGCTTTGGGTGTTTAACCCCAGGCCTTGCTATCAATTGGCTCGTTATGTCACTGCTTTAAACCATTCCCTACAGCGCCCTGACTCTGTCCCCGACTCTGAACCCTATTTTATGAACTCTGTCTTTGACTAAACATCTTATTCATTTTTTCATTTGCCTTTCCTTTTTGTGATTTATTGTCTTTTTCCTAAATTGTATTTTTGCTCCTTTCTTTCTCATTTCTTGCTGTTTAATACACCATTTCTGAGCCCCATATTCCTGCAGATTTCCACAACTCAATTGTCCCTTTCCCTGCCTGTAGGCAGCAATGGTATTAATAAAGCTGGATTTGAAATAGATTTTCTTTCTGCTCCATTTTGAATTACATTACTGTGTAGTTTTGGCTCTAAGCATTCCTCTTCCTGTGGCTTGATAGCACAATATACATTCATTCTGTGTCTGTCCCGCTGACGGATTGCAGTCGCAGCAACATAGGATGCTGCAGTTAATCTGTCTGCAGCTGCAGCATGCTATGATGCTTTTTAATTCGACTTTAGATCAATAAAGCAGTCTTTAAATTATACAAATACTGACTACCATTTTTAATGGAAGTATTTTTGTTTGCTCGTTGAGGGAAAAGTTCAATAAATATAATGTAATTTAACTTGTTCCTCCCTCACTAAAAAGAAAACAATTTGGGTTTTATGAAAAGCAGCATGTGACTTCCCTTAATCAGGATCAAGTTTTCATCTCTTCATCTTATTAAACAAATGTATCCTATCCAGACACTAATTTACAGGGACAAGTGGCACAGTCTAATACAGTGATTGAATATCTTTGGATTGACATGGTAATCATGATGTTCAGTATTGATCTTCCTGCTTCCTGTTACAACAAGACACTTATCCTAGGGATGCCCACCAACCTGTACATCTGTGCATGAATGTGAGTGTCATTGGATGTGGACAGTATAATTAAAAGTTTGAACGAAATTCAATCCATTAGTAATTTGCACCACTTTTCCTCTTGCTCACAGCTTTCAAGTTCATCCTGTTTATTCAACATGTGTCATAGGCAAACGTTTCCCAATAACTTTTACTTCTCTTTCTCCAGCATTGACACTAAATATTACTGAATGGAAAATGTTGTCTTTCATTCACTTTCTATTCAGTTAACCAGGACAACCATTCAGAAATGTGTTGATTCTATTTTTAGTCTCATTCATGTTGCAAAAAGCTCCAAGACGCTTTTCATGTTTTGGTATGTAGCTGCTGATGTCAGTGGGTTTGAAAGAGTATTTTCTCTTGAAACATCTTAACATAAAACCTAGCATGAGAACTGTGAAATAAATCATTGCTAGCCTCCTCAACAAGTGTTGATGTTTCTCAGGTTTAATAGGAACATATTGGGATGAGTAAGTGAGCTGTTAACAAGGGAAACTCATCTTAACTGTGTGGAGAAGATCCTGTAGGATGTGAGAAATACAAGGAAGGAGTAGTTTGGTTCTAAAAATAAGTCTTTGTATTGGCACAGTACAGTGGGGGGTTTTGGCTCAGAGCTGACGTTAGAATCAGCTGGACAGATCTCCAGCTGATTCTACCGTCAGCTGACGGTGATGGTAATTAACTTTAATATTTATTTAATGTTTAGTCAGCATATCCTCACTTTGTTGGATCCGGTTTCTCCTGACTGAGCTCTGCCAAGATATATATATATATATATATATATATATATATATATATATATATATATATATATATATATATATATATATATGACAATGTACATATATATTTACTTATTGAAAGTGAGAGAGAGGCAGAGAGAGAAACTACTTATATGTAAGAAGCCAGAGCACCAGAGAGAACTTGAAACAAACAACCAACCAAAGGAGATGATTGTTAATTTTTTGTCATTTTGAAAGGATTAGATCAAAGCTCGTTTCCTTTGTGATAGAAGAAGTTGAGGAATATAGACCTTGATGTTCATCTGGACTGCAGACGCAACAGTGAAGCGTCTATAAGAAAGCACAGAGGAGATCAGGCTTCTGGAGGAAGTCTGATGTTGAGAGAATCATCTGTTGGGGCAGCATCAATCCCAGGCTTGTATAGAAGGCTGGTTCTGTTCTGGGGACGTCTGTGGAACCTCTGGCGATGGTAATGCAGAGAATGATTCTTCATAGGATTGAGAAACTTACGGACAATCCTGACCATCTTCTATACAAGGCTGTCTTGGGAGGGAAGAGCATTAGTCTTGAGTCAGAGGCTTCTTCAGGTTCAGTATTGTACAGACCGCTTCAGGAGATCTTTTTCTGCCGACACCCAACACCATCTTCAATAGCTCTTTCAAAATTCTTGATGAACATTTGGGTCGTGCTCGACGCGACCGTAGTGGGTTCGATTCCTCGACCAGACTATATTTGCCGCATGTCTTCCTCCTCTCCTTACCTACTTTCTGTCAAACTAATGTCCTACTAGATGGGAAAGAAACAAAACAAAACAAAACAAAAAAAAGACAATTTGGTTTTCTGCCGACAGCCAACACCATCTTCCGGCTGGGGAGGTCTTTGCAAAATTCTTGACTGAACATTTGGCTAATGTCTCTACTGCGACCGTAGTGAAAAGATAGATCAAGACCAAGACTAATATTTGCCGCATGTCAACCACTCCTTACCTAAAATTTCTGTCAAACTAATGTCCTACTAGGAATGGGAAAGTAAACATAAAGTAAGAACACTAAAACAACTGCTCACATAAATGAAAAGAATCAATATTGGTCGGGGACGGATCGAAGGTGGGATGAAACTCATGGTTGCCAGAGAAGCAAACTCCCCGAGCCTGGGGAGGTTTGCTTCACTGTTTTGCCTAATGTCCTACTGGACGGGAAAAGAAGAAAAAAACAAAACATAAAAAACAAGAGAAGCAAACACCAAAACCGAGAGGTTTGTAAATAATTGCGGTGACAAGGAATCGAACAAGTAAACGAATCAAATACGTCGTAAGCGGAGAACACTAAAAACAACTGCTCACAAAGGAAAAGTTTGCAATATCTCGAGTCGGGTGACGGTTCGAAGGGAAGGAATGAAACTCATGGTTAGCCAGAGAAGCAAACCTCCCCAGCCGGGGAGGTTTGCTTCTCGAGCGGTGACGGTTCGAACAAAAACGAATCAAATACGTCGTAAGCGGAGAAGCAAACCTCCCCAGCCGGGGAGGTTTGCGTCTCGAGCGGTGACGGTATCGAAGCAAAAACGAATCAACTACGTCGTAGCGGAGGTGCTTCTGGGCGAGTCGACGGAGTCTCAGTCGGGGAACGATCGAATGCAAACCTCCCCAGCTGGGGAGCGTTTCGCTTCTTGGGCAGTGACGGTTCGAACAAAAACGAATCAAATACGTCGTAAGCAGAGAAGCAAACCTCCCCAGCCGGGGAGGTTTGCTTCTTGGGCGGTGACGGTTCGACCAAAAACGAATCAAATACGTCGTAAGCGGAGTCGGGGAGTCGCGGAGTCTCAGTCGGGGACGTATCGAAGCAAACCTCCCCAGCCGGGGAGGTTTGCTTCTTGGGCGGTGACGGTTCGAACAAAAACGAATCAAACACGTCATAACTGGTCTCGGTTGGGGACGGAAATGAATCAAACGCATCATACAGGACAAGATCAGGAGAAGAGGAAGTGATTTTGTCCTCAGAGCTACTGGTTTCCTCTTTTGTTCCTGGAAATAACGTGTTGCATATTTTCTTCAGTCCAGTGGTTACTGCATAACCAATACCAAAGCCGAGGTGAAAAAAGATACCGATGAACACTTCTGCCATACTAAAACTCCTTACAGTAAAACAATGCTGAAGTTGAAAGAGCTGGTTGGATATGAACTCGTGTTTTGAAACACAAGCATTCATAACTTCAGGTGTTCTTTGATCTAGAACCGCATGTCATTGATGAGGTCATAGCTACAATGAGCTCACTGTTGTTCCGGGGGAATGTCTTGCTTCTGCTCGTTACTATGGAAACGATAAGATCAGATCTGAAGGGGCATGCAATGGTGTCACTTAATCATTCGAGGCACCGTGATGGATGTCGGAAGTGAGGAATGGGAGTACTGAATTGAGCGAATGAAATGGCTTTCCAAACTTGTATGCAGTCGGTGTGTTTTTTTTATTATTATTTTAAAAAATGTGTATATATATATATATATATATATATATATATATTTTTTTTTTTTTTGTCATAAGCAGGACTGCAAGGATTTCTTCTGTGGTGAGCATTTTACTTGCTGGACAAAGTTATTCCTGAAAGAAAGATGGGTTTGTAGTTTTTATCGTTGATGTATTGAACAGGGAGCCTGCAAAAATCAGACTGCCAGCTACAATGAGCCAGCGGTCGGTATTATGACTGTATTACAAGCCTGACGGGCTGTCAGGCTTATAATACACTGGGGGAAATCCTGCTGTGTGCGCGCGTGTGTGTGTGTGAACCACACACATCAGAACCACTGATATATATATCTACATATATATATCTACATATATCAGTGGTTCTTAACCTTTTTTGAGGTACCGAACCCACCAGTTTCATATGCGCATTCACTGAACCCTTCTTTAGTGATAAATAAAATAAGATTTTTTTTTTCAAATTCAAGACATAGGCATATGCTTTTTTTGCTGGTGCACAAAATGAGTCATGCATGAACTCACAAAAAATTGTGGTATTACTTTATTCTGGCCCCAAAACATATTTCGGCCCCATAAAAGAATTTCAGTCCCCCCAAACTTTTTTTGTTGTTTTTTTTTTTTTTGCTATTTTACTAATTAAAAATAAATTTGGAGTTTTTAAAGAACTTAACATTTTTTAAATAACTTAATTCTTCTAAATATGAAATTTAATTTATTTTTTGTCGTTTTAAATCCACAAAATACTTTTTTACTTTTCCCCGTCTCTATGCAGCTTCAAGAAGTGTTCCCTTAGTTTTGCCGGTGCGGGACGAGAGTTGCTCAACTTGGCAGGTTAGGCATCAGTCTTCAGCTTGACAATAAAAATATGTGTGTGTATAAATTAAAGGTGCGCCAGTCGATCATAATCTGCTGATTTCCGTGAAAAAGTGTTTGATCGCTGATCACTGTCTTTTGTTGCCAATCAGAAAAACTGATCACATGCATCTCATAGTTCACAGCCTGGAGAAGCCAGTGTGCAGCACATATTCCCCTTTCCTTCACACTGCTGAAGCTTGCGGCTGCAAATAAGCAACGTCATGTGGAACGTAAGGACTCTGAGTGAATGGGAAAGTTTGCGTATTGCGACGAAACCCCCGTCACAATGCGCAACGGTATTACGACTGTATTCCCAGTATAATATTGTTACATTGGGGTTGTTTTAGGCCAACACTTTTTTAATATGTAAATATTAAACATTATTTTGAGATTATGAAACAGAAAAAAACTAGGATCAGTTGGAATACAGAGCGAGTTACTCAAACCGTCAGACATCATTGGTGCTGTTTTCTTGTGAGTGACCTCTGCTACAGGCCAGCTAAACCTATTAACTAAAATTACTCTCAGCAATAGAATCCCTATAGTCCGTTGAGGAATTTCTCCATCTAATATTTTTCTAACTACATATGGCTCAGTTGGTTATTGTTGTCATATTTGTAACTTCCAATGTTCCTTCTTGCATTAATGCTTAAAAAAGAGGATAATTTTCTTGTGAAAGGTCGATACAAACTGCACTGGTTAACTTTGGAGATCAGAAAAATCGTTATCATGGATTCAAACTGCGTTTTAGAACAAGCTTTCTTGGCTCCAAAGTTTAATTCAGACGCTCCAAGTAATGGTTTAACTATCAGTCGTTGACTCCATGCTGGGAGGTGTAATTAAAATCCACTAAAAGGCATCTGCTCCGACTCGATTTAATCCAATTTATCCAAGACGTGAAGCTGTGGGGTGTCGCTTTGTCTGCTGCTGCCTTTCTGTGTGGGTCTTATTGTGTCGGATTGCTTGTGTTCTGCTCTAAATCTCTACATCTGACGGTACATGTGTAGAGATACGCATCTGAGAAGCGGAAGCATTAAAGAATGAGTCTGTGCGTCAGAGCGATGAACCGGTTTATTGAGTCTTAAAGCTGTCATGATTAGAAGGCTGATAACTGTGTAGGTACTGTGGTTCTTTTTGTTACTGACGAGTGTCCTGACATGCTTTGAATATGAAGGAATATCATTTCTGTTAGAGAGGTAATCTGTCTCAAAGGCCTTTAATGTGAAGAAGGAAGTCTGTTGTAGATGAGAAAAACCATAAGAAAATCAAATAAGTGATACAGACTCACTCTAACTATATAGAAGAAAATAATTAAATTAAATTATCACTGAAATAAATGATTTTATCAGATATTACATCTAAAATACTAATTAGACATGTGTTTTTTTTTTTTTTTTATTAAATGTTAAATCAGCTTGCCATACTTTCTTGGACGCCTTCTGCTTGATAAAACCGTCCCAGGACGGAGAAGCTGCTCAGACTTGATTGGACGGTGGATTATAAAGTTACAGTAAAACAATTACAGCAATAATTTGGATTATTTAGCCTGGTGTAAGAGAGAAAACATTGGGATTAATTAGGATTAATTAGTAAACTAGTTTACAAACTAAATATTTAGTTAGTTAGAAGTAGAAATTTCTCTGACTTTTGGTCGTCTTAATAAACTCCTGCTGGTGAGCTGGCAAAGTCACTCTTAATGTAGATCCATTGGTAAACATCTGTACTAAAGTTAAAACAACTTTTCCAAGTTTAAATTTTGATCATGTTGAAAGGAGAAGAAAGAATCATGAGCAACAACTGAAACAAATCAGTTACACCTCTTATTTTGATAATCCACGTCTGGTTATTGGCAATTCAGTCTTCATATTAGCTAAATAGCTAAACTCTAAATTAAACATTCAGTTTGAAGCTAATATCCAATACTCTTAATACTGATTATCAGGACTACCCTCAGTTGGTCCATTACATAAAATCCCAATAAAATGTATTAAAGTTTTGGGGTTGTAATAAAAGTGGGTAAAAATTCACTAAAATTCCTAAATATCCACAAAAATGAGATTTGTAATTAAAATCTTATAAGTTATTCCAGTCAGGTGCTGATCAAGAATATTAGTGCATAATTTTATAAAGGTGTAATCAGAAATAGGCCACCTTACCACCCACACACACCAGTGAAACACTCTGACACACACACACACACACACACGGTAAATCCTACAAGAGAGAGAAAATCCCTGTGAGGAGTTCTTCTGATGTTGCTTGTTTGCCTGTGAGGGTCATCTTCACGGGAGAGCTCGCCCGTGTGTGTGTGTGTGTGTGTGTGAGTGTTTATATAGAGGTTAGGTTGTTATTGGTTTGGAGGGAGGATGCAGATAAAAAGTGCAGCCTTTGCAACATATCAACAGTCGCACAGCTAATGCTGAAGATGCAGCAGTAAAGCCTCAGGTGAAGTGTGAGTGCGCGTTGTATCAGTGGAAGTTTGCTTGGATCTTCAGAGTTTATTAGATTTCTAGCCATTGGCCAGAGTAGTTCCAGTAATAAGTAATTTCCCCTTCGCTTTTGGTACAAACCAACATAAAATATCAGACATCCAAACACAAGCAGACGCAGGCAGGAATGAAAACTTGTCCCTGCCATGTTTCTCCCAGAGGGAAACTCTCTCTGCTTTTCTCTGTGTTTTCTCTGACACTGCCTCCCCCTTTTTTTGTCTACTCATTTTTTTTATGTTTTTGCCTTTTGGGTCTCCTTTGAAAGCAGAAAAGTGAGTCAAGTGCATAAGAAGCCAATAAGATCATATATATATATTTATATACACTGCTCAAAAAAATAAAGGGAACACTCAAATAACACATCCTAGATGGACAGTTTGATTTCACAGAAGTTTGATTTACTTGGAGTTATATTGTGTTGTTTAAGTGTTCCCTTTAAGCAGTATATATATATATATATATATATATATATATATATATATATATATATATATATTCTCTTTAGGCCTGAACCCCCTCAGCCAAATCATCAACAAGACTGGCTACGGATACCGACTAAAGAATGGAGCCAACATCAGTCACCTCCTCTACATGGATGACATCAAGCTGTACGCCAAGAGTGAGCGAGACATCGACTCACTGATCCACATCACCAGGATCTACAGCACAGACATTGGGATGTCATTTGGACTAGAGAAGTGTGGTCGGATGGTCACAAAGAGAGGGAAGGTCATTCACACGGAAGGGGTCTCACTCCCAGAAGGAACAATAGCAGACATAGAGGACAGTTACAAGTACCTGGGAATACCACAAGCAAATGGCAACCTCGATGAGGTCACAAGGAAAACAGCCACAGCCAAATACCTCCAACGAATAAGGCAAGTCCTGAGAAGCCAGCTCAATGGCAAGAACAAGATCCAGGCAATAAACAGCTATGCCTTGCCAGTAATCAGATACCCTGCAGGAATAATTAGCTGGCCAAAGGAGGAGATACAGGCCACAGATGTTAAGACACGAAAATTACTAACAATGCATGGAGGGTTCCACCCCAAATCCAGCACCCTGAGACTGTACACGAGCCGCAAGGAAGGAGGCAGAGGACTAGTGAGTGTGAGAACCACTGTCCAGGACGAAACATCCAAGATCCATAGATACATCAGGGACAAAGCCTCAACAGACAATGTGCTCAGTGAATGTCTCAGACAATAGGGAACAGAAGTTGAGGTGCTGGAGGTACCATCATGGGAGGACAAACCCCTACATGGGATGTACCACCGGCAAATAACTGAAGTGGCTGATATCAGAAAGTCCTACCAATGGCTGGAAAAAGCTGGACTCAAGGACAGCACAGAGGCCCTCATCCTGGCCGCCCAGGAACAGGCCATAAACACCAGAGCAATAGAGGCCCAGATCTACCACACCAGACAAGACCCAAAGTGTTGGTTGTGCAAGGAGGCCCCTGAGACAGTCCAGCACATAACAACAGGGTGCAAGATACTGGCAGGGAAAGAGTACATGGAACGACATCACCAAGTGGCAGGCATAGTGTACAGAAACATCTGTGCAGAAAATGGACTGGAAGCTCCGAGATCAAAGTGGGGAACACCCCCAAAGGTGGTGGAGAATGGCCGAGCTAAGATCCTGTGGGACTTCCAGATCCAGACAGACAAAATGGTAAGGTCGAACCAATCGGACATTGTCGTAGTGGATAAACAACAGAGGAAAGCCGTTGTGGTGGATGTGGCAATACCGAGTGACTGCAACATCAGGAAAAAGGAGCACGAGAAACTGGAGAAATACCAGGGCCTCAGGGAGGAACTGGAGAGGGCCTGGAACATGAAGACCACAGTGGTGCCTGTGGTCATCGGGGCCCTCGGGGCAGTCACCCCCAAACTGAGCAGTGGCTACAACAGATCCCAGGAACAACATCAGACATCTCAGTCCAGAAATGTGCAGTTCTAGGCACAGCAAAGATACTGCAGAACCCTCAAGCTCCCAGGCCTCTGGTAGAGGACCCGAGCTCAGAGGATAAGAACTACCCGCGGTGGGTGAGAAGGGAATTTTCTTTTCTCTTTAAAAGCATAGTTTAGACTTTGCTAGGCCAAATTTTGACCTTTTTTGTTGCTTTTTGTACTTTTTCTGCAAAACTTCAATTTTTCTGGTTTCTGGTGGTACATGACTTTTTTTTAAATCAAGTATTTAGGAAATATGGCAACAAAACACATATTTCCTGCCCTTTCCTGGTTTCACTGTCTCCCATTTCTTTGAAGCACTTTGTGACGTCTTTACCTGGGAAATGTGACATGATATATATATAATAATAATTCTTATTTACTAAAACATAAATGTACAGAATTCATATTTTTACCCGATTAGTGGAAAAACTCAGAGTCTTAGGGTTATCAGTCTCTATGCACATTGTTCAACAAGAATCGAGAGTCTCCACTTATTTCCAAAGACCCAATTTTACATTAACATTTAGCATTAAAACACTTTTTAATAAAATAACTTTATAAGAGATCCAGGAAGAAGAAAATGTGGCCAACAGTCATCTACAGGTGCTGCATAGAATGAGAAAAAATATCCGAAAAATATGGCAACAGCAACATAACTGGACGAAACTGTGAAATACAATCCAGGGAAAATAAAATATGAGAACAAAAGAGTAAAAAATAAAAAGCACAATGTCCAATATGCAATGAGAAATAAAATTAAAGATGGAAAAGGTTTTCAGATTAAAAGAAAAATAACTGGGGAGCTACAAAGCAGAGGCCGAGGAGTGGAAAGAGGCAGAAAGATTGATTTTCGCTCGTCCTCTTCCCCTCATTCTCTTCTCACTGGAACGGCTCCCTAAAGTCTCTGGATTAATGGCTCCATTTCTGCTGCTCATTCATCAGATTCAGGAAAGCATCCCACAACACAATCCCTCACTAGGCCCTCTCCTGAACCAGATACCTACCTGCCGGAACATCCTGTAGGCTCTGAGGTACAGACAGAACAACTTTGTGTCGGCTTCAGGTCAAACAACAGATTGTCTGTCAGAATATGTGGCTGTTAGCCTTCATTGTGTTGATAACTGGCAGGTGATACTTAGAAAACTAAATCTAAACTAACTGATTATACTCCAAAATAGACAGAAAATGTGATAAATCTGATCTAGGAACTCCTTTATCTTCAGCATGTAACACTGTCTCTAGTGGTAAACATTAGAACATGGATATGAAATAAAATGAATAGCTTTAAAGAAAAACTTGTACATTTTAGCGATGTGACCTTTTAGCATCCTGAAGCTTGTGTGAAAGTAAACTGTAATTCCAGCTGATTATTAAAAATGAACTTTTAAGCAGAAAAGATGTCATCTGTACGTTTCTGGAAAAGTAACTTATAATATTTAGAAAGTATCTGGTTATGAGATAAATAAACCACACCTGAAAGGTAAAGAAAATATACAATGTTGCAATGTTTTTCTCATAAAATCAGGCGAATTAAGTTAGAACTTTCAGAAAGTTTTGGGAATGCAAAACTTAGTTGTTGTTTGGTTTAAAGTATGCTATGTGTTTTAGAAAGTACTCTTTAATTACCTTGTGTTTTTCCAAAAAGTAACTTGTAAACTCAAGAAGAATATTCCGGACTAGACATAACCAACCTCCTCCTGCCCTTTCCAGAAAAAAATGGTAAATGTGAAAATAAATATTGGTTGTTGATATTTACCAAGTTTTATTTATCGATCCGATGCGATTTGTTAAATATCGGCCGATGTTTTGCTCCAGTAGCAACACTCGGCTGTTGATCATGTGACTTGTGTTTAGGCAGGTCACAATAAGCAATAAATGAATGAAGCATTTGTTAAATTCAGATTCACTCAATAATTTCCAGTTGCATTATTTTTTGTTTTTCTCTTTTCTCTCTTACCACCAACAACTGATTGACAAAGGTTTCCAGTCTGAGGTTTTGGTCTTAACTTTGAGGGACAATTTTGTCTACAGAGACTTTATAATTGATTTTATTTTTATTTGCTGTTTTATTTATTTATTTTTTTTGGATATTGAAAATGTCTTCCAGTTCCAGTGTTAAATATTCATTAGGACTTAGTTTATTGATATTTGAGGATGTGTTCTTTTTTTATTATGACATTATTATTGTATTACTTGAAAATAATACAACATTTTCAAGTAATACTAAAAATATTACTAGAAGTAATAATGAAACATTATTGTTTATATTAATAACTTCTGGGACAATTTGTTCATTAGTTATCATTACAGGCCTTGACATGTGTATGGAAATTGTTTCCATTACAGTTTTGCGAGATAAGCCAATTTCAAAATGGGCAAATAAAAAATTTACAATTAAACTCATCCTAACACCAAAACCTTTTATTGAGTTTTTTTTTTTTTTTCTGAAATGTCAAATTGCACAGTTACATGGTCAATGGAAACACAACTACTTAGAAAAAAAATGTACATATCTTTTTATTTGGTGTATGTAAACCTTTGGTTTCAACTGTGCTGTAGTTTATATTAGTAGGAGCTTCAGTCCAGTGACTTGGTTTCTGTGGTTTGTTTTCATTGTGGCTCTTTTGTGCTTCAGGTATTGATGATGGTAGAGGAGGCGGTGTTGTAATCTCTCTGCTGCATGCCTCACTGTCTCACTGTGCTGTAGCTGTGCCATCTACTCTGGCCTTTCACAGCTTGTGAAAGCTAACATGCCAACCCTTGACCGTTCCTGATTAATGAGGCTAGCAGCCACTGTTGGGACCATATCCCTGTGGAGCCATATTGTTCTTCCTCCATGCATACATATTTTATCCCATCTGTCAGTTGGCGTGTTCTCACTCCAAACCCAGCCTCTCCATTCTTATTATTGATTATTAAGTCTTGTTTTAGACACCTAATGATCCTATATTTCTCAGCACGTTCGTCTGTCATTCTGTTGATCTCGACAAATGTTAGAGGTTCAGCCAGGTCCAGAGTGGGTGTGAAGAAACGACTGAAATGGATGCAGAAAGGAATAACTAATGTGGTGTGAGGAAGGAGTGGAGCAGGAAATGAATGATATAGAAAATCTGGCATTTGTCATGACCAAGGTCATGTGGGGAGGTCTCATCACTGTAACGATGTAAACAAAGTTGTAATTCAAACTTAAGCTCTCCTGCCCTCCATATCACTCCATCTCTCTGCAACTGGTTGTTTTCTCAGCAAACATTTTAGAAATCGGTTCTCAGATGACCTTCGATTTAGCAGCAAATGAGATGGAGATGAACCTCAAACCCCCTGACACTGGAGGGAGATGGCTCTGTTTAAACAAACACTTAGAAATGATCCAAACTTTGTTTTAAATCAGGTGATTAACTCTGCTAAAGCTACTTCCACCTCCGATTAGTGAGGGTTCATGATGGCATTAGTTAGATTTACTAAAAGATTAGGATTCTTCAAAACCAAACTAAAAAGCTACAGGATTAAATAAATGTCTCCGTGCTGTTGTTGGTTTTATCCCAGTACTCTGAGCAAATTTATGATTTAGGAACCTCAGGTTGAATCTTTTCTTTAAATCAACGGCCAGATAAGCTTTGATGTATTGCAGTTTTTATTCACTTCATGACTCAGTGATGGGGGATTATGTCTCTGTGAGCGAGGAATGTCATTGTGTGTGTGTCCGTTTGACGCAGATCAGAATTTGTCTGATCTGCGTCAAACAGATCAAAGCAGCAGCTTGTTGGAGACATTTTACTGTAATGTCATGTTGTGACACTTGGCAGCTCCTGTTCATGAGAAAAGTAGGAAGTTTTGTTTGGGTGTGAGGTTGTCCAGATTAATTGAATGCTATTCTGACATTTGTTGCAGTCACTGTTAAATGTCAAGCTGGAGGTAGAAATGGATTGTGAATCTGTAAAACCAGTATTGGTCGACGATAAACAATTTCAATTGAGTTACTGGACTTTCTCAAAAAGTTTCACAGGAACAAAATAGAGCTACTTATTAGAAGGTTTGTTTAGAAAGCTTGTCTTTGGTCACCAAACGACCTGCAGCAGATGGTAACCTCCCCCATACTGTAACAAAACACTCAGAAATGATCCACCCTCACCAAGCCCTGACCCGGGATTAAACAACAGTTCAAATCCGCAAACCAGCTGCTCTCTAAGATATTTAATACCAACCAGGCAAAGGAAGAACATGAGCTCAAGTAAACATTTTCCAGACCTCTGGAGTTAAACTGATGGAAATAAAAGCACTGGGCTGGATGTATGTGAACACAACCAGCAGAAACATTCAGCTCAGATGGTCTCAGCTTATCCAGGATCCTGTTGTCTAATCTTTGTCTTATTTGGCTCATCTGACATCGTATTTAAGTAGCTTGAGGGAATAATCTTTTAAAGCACTCGACTGCATTCACGAAGCTATTAGTGATACAGGTTGGATTCTTTGCAAAAAGTTCCCATCGATCAATCCATATTTAATTAAAAACAAAAATTAAAGGAGAAGTTTGTGAAATATGCTTAAATTAGTTCCGTTTACATTTATATATTTTGTGCAGCAGCTTATAAAAACCTGACACTCACTGAAGAAGATTTTCTGACCACATTTAGATTTTTTTACATCTTTTGTCCAGTTTTTGGTGAGAAACTAAAGTAAAATAAAAAGATAATTTTCCCAAGTGTTGCTAAAAAACTTTTTGTTTGTGAGTCGATGTGAAGATCCAGAGATGGATTTACTGGCTGGGTTGTGAGTTGTTTATCCAGCATATCAACCAAGGTCTGCTTTATGGCCAGGAATCATTTCTCCTGCACATGTTTTTTTTTTTTTTTGGAGGGTTTGGGGAGGGAGATCCACCTCCACCATTAATAAAATGTTAATTTTCCTCCATAAAGTACAGCTAGTACAGCCTCTAAATTATGCAGTGACCTGCTTTGGTTGCCGTCGTTAGCTGATAGAAGCTAATTAGGCACACAGGAAGATGAGTTTCAACAAGCTCGTTAGGGAGAGTCAGTTGTGGTTAGAGAAAGCAGCAGATGAGGGGCCAACATATGGTTGGGACAGTGCATGAAGGGTGTGTGTGTGTGTGCGCGTGTGTGTGTGTGTGTGTGTGTGTGTGTGAATGGAAGTAGGACAGGTTGACTGATCAGCCAGAGTCAAAGCTCCTCGAAAAAATCCAATTCTATTATTATTTTATGGAACATGAAAATGTTTGAGTGAAGGTTGTTTTTTGGATGCCATCATACCAGTTTATCCAACATATCAACCACAACAGTTTTAAAGTTCAGATTTTGTTTCAAGGTGATCTCATATTTCTGAGTTTTTAAAGTTTGGGATCTAAATGCAGCTGCAGAGAAGCTGCATGTAGTTTCTCCACAGCTACGGAAACTAACAGTGCAGTTTCCGTTTCTAACTCCAGACCAGTCAAACTTTTCTATAATCATTAAATGGATCTGATTAATATTTCTGCTAATTTCTGTAAGTCTTTCTAAGGTTTTCTATGGAACTGGGCAGATTTTCACTCATTTTTTTCAGTTTTGCTCCAAAAACCGTCTGACAGCAAACTGTGATGCTAATAATTTATAAAGAGAAAAAAACTAAAGAAGAACATTTCTAATAAAATCCTAAATCCAGGAAAGACCTCAGACAGAATCACAGAAATATGAGTTTTTCAGCCTCTTACTGTTTTACATGTGGCTTAATGGAGGTAAAAGTCATAATTTCTATCATTCAAGCAGTTTGAGATTTTCAATTTGTGCACCTAAAGAAATAGGAACAATTGTGGATTAATGACTGGTTTCCATTATGGAGTCATATGTCAACACTGGTTCATTAATGGTTTAACAGAATTCAGTTTAATAGACGTTTAGATAAATAAAGCCAAAGCAGTTTGGAAAGAAAGCATAAAATGAATTCAGATCAAGACTTTTGAATAGAACAATAAAAAACTGAATATTTAAATGAAAGTTGTTTTATCATCTTTGGTTCTAATTAATTCATCATTAGTACATCAGTGTAAGCTCCTGTCTTTAAGGGCATTGCAGCGCCCCTTGGTGATCGGTTATCTCTGGATTGGTTGACTTCCTGTTTTATTTTGTTGTTCTTGTTTTGTTTCCTGTCTGTCACACCTGCTCATCATGAAGTCGTTGGTTTCCTCACCGTTCTTTTGTTTTCTGCTCAAAGCCTCCAGTTCTGCAGTTCTGCAGTTTTGGTTCTGATGTTTTATATTAAGACTTTCTGTTTTTGCCAGTGAATCAATTTAATCTACATTTTAAGAGATACCATCCTACTTCTTTTTTTGTTTAGTTCTGTTTTTATACCATTGAACATGTTAGAAAAAAAATGCATATATTTCTGGGTGCAGTTTTCGATTTTGATTTTGATTTTTCTTTGTTCTGGGAATCTAAAATGTAACATTTTTTTTTTTCCATTGGTAGTTTCCTCAGTTTAACAATCTTACTCCAAAGCTTCCTAAATGATATCTTACATTCTTAAGGAATTATGTGTAGCATTAAGTTAATTTGCAGACATTTAAGCCAGCAGAATCAGCCACTGATCAGGGATTAGCCGTTTGTTTCAGACTGCAGCCAGATTAAGAGAATCCAGGAATCAGTGGATCGATTCCTGCTCTGATCCGACAGCTGACTGTTTGTCCGTCTGCTGTCACTTCAGATCCCGTCCACGGACCCCAGAACGTCAACGTGGTGGACGTGCGCGCCCGCCAGCTGACCATCCAGTGGGAAACGTTTGGATACGCCGTAACGCGATGCCACAGCTACAATCTGACGGTAAGCGGCATCACAAAGCGAACACTTAACTATTCTCCAACAATAAAGTATTTTGTGCCAAATAAAAGATTTTTTTTTTTTTTTTTTACCAATTTTGCTTTAAGCATATTTCACAATTAATTCAATCTTGCTGAAATTTTTAGTTGAATAGAAAAGAAAACAAACTTTATCTTCCCTCAGTAGCGAAACAAAGAGCAGCATGCTGTACATTAATGACACATTTACATAATACAGTGCAATTATTAAAAATGGCATACTCTGACATAAAGAAATGTGCAACTAATTAGTGATGGAGACAAAGTCTAGCAGCTGCTGGGAGGATAAATCTCTGCTCTGTTTCTCCAAATATTTCCCTTTTGAACAGCCAGGCTTTCCTATAATGTTTTAAATACGATTGATCAAAAGGTTTTTTTTTTACTTTCTGCAGATTTTTCAAAGTTTTCTTTGAAATCTGATTGGTTAATCTGCATACATTTCAACTGAACCATCATACTTGATAATAGAAGTTTTTACTCTTTCCCACAGAGTTTGATGAGCAAAAATTAGAAATTTGAAAATTCATTAGAGCAAAATAATTGAGCATTGTATATGCTATAAACATATAATAAATGCAAATATTAATACATTATTTTCATATTCAAGTTTTTATTTCCAGTTTAATGTAAAATACATCATATGTAAGACATTTTGCAGCTTACTTTTGAATTATGCCAAATATAACAGTTCAACCAAGAGAAAATACCAACAAGTTGCTTCCTAAATGGCTGTTAGCTGAAATTTTGACATATTTTTTAGATTTTCTTTGTCTCTTTTTGTCCATAGCTTATTTATTAAACAACTGTTTAAACTGGTAATATAAAGGGACAGAAAATGAGTTAAAAAAGAAAAAAGCTGTACACCTGGAGAAAACGGCTTAAGAAAGTCTGACTGCTAATAAATTTATTTTAATAAAATATTTATATTTTTCCAGACAGTCGTTTAACCTTTAATTTATACTTTCTCTGATCTTACTTATTCCAGCTGGAATCGTTTCAGTCAGCCTGAAGTGATCTAAACATTTTATTTTTTATATTTTTCGCAGGTTCAGTACCAGTATGTGTTCAATCAGCAAGAGTTTGCAGCTGAGGAGTTGATCCAGACGTCGTCTCATTACACGCTGAGGGGACTGAGGCCCTTCGTCACGGTCAGACTGCGCCTCGTTCTGGCCAACCCCGAGGGCAGCAAGGAGAGCGAGGAGATCGTCAAACAGACGGAGGAGGACGGTGGGCAACAATAAATGCTTTTGACACGTGCAGCATCAAACTTCGTAATACTCTATTGATCCAAAATATAAGCAGGTTAGTCGAGTCTCGAGGCATTTCAGCAGCTCGGTATGCGATCAGGCTCTCCCTGGAGAAACCCTCTGGCTCCCCAAAAAATGAGTCATTATAAACACCTCGCAACAGCCGTCGGCAGTTAGTTGAAAATAAATAGCTGAACCAGCCGCCTACCTGCGCCGAACGCAGACTGCTCGAACAGGAGGGACAGGATGAGAGAAGTCGCTGTCGAACCCGCGCTGGGTGACTGACAGGTGGGCTGCTCAGCTGCAGACATGAAAGCAAAAAGTGCTTCTATGTTGTGCAGAGACTGTAGAAGAAAACGGGAAATCCTTCCAGCAGTTTAAGCTTTTAACTCCAATCTGAACAACCTGCGTTTTATTTTAAGGAATGTCGAGTGCAGACAGAAATGGCAAGAAAGCTAATTATTAATGCAGGTGATCTATCACCTGACTGCCTCCTGTTGACGTATTTACACCTCTTGAACTTTTCACATACTGTCATGTTTTAAATATGTGTTTGGCATTTAAAGTGATGCAGATAGAAAAAAAGGAGTACATTTTTGTCAAAAAATTAAAAAATTTCTGAGGTTGAAAAGTTAAAAATTTGATACGAAAATAAAATCTGAAATTTGTAGTTCAATCTAAAAAAAATTCTAGATTTGTTTTGTAGTTTGAGTTTTAAAAGTTGAAAAAGTTTCCAAGAAAACACAAACATTTTTTAGATTATTAGATTTTTTTTATTTTTAGATTAAGCCCAAATACAGCAATGTATCTATAGGAATCTGAGATTAATCTTAAAATTTCAGAATTTTTTTTTCTAGCAAATTTTCAACTTTTCAAACTCAGAAATTTCTTTTTTTTTTTTTTCTAGAAAATTTCTGAGATTAATCTAAAAGTTTTAGAATTTTTCTGTTGAAATTAACTTTTTTTCAATGGCCAGATAATTTGTTAGCAACTTAAAAAAAGAAGCTACGAGCAGATAACTGACTTCGTTATAAAATGTTGTAATTGTAACATTGTAAATATCTCTGCCTTTTAATTTATACTTTTTGCACATTTTCCACTTTTTCACATCTTGGAACATCTACGTTTTTTGTTTTTTTTCACATTAGTGAAATTAAATTTTGTGGTCACATAATTTATCTTCTTAAACTACAGAGCCTGAACACTCAGCCACAGATATGACTCCAGATGCAACCATCTTGTTTTAACCGCTGGTTCTGGAGCTACTAAAGAAGCAGAAGTTTCACACTGATGCCTGCAACCTTCAAAAATTGCACTAATCAACATTTCTGTTTATACTGCTGCGCCCCTCGGCAGGACAACTTACTAGCATAAATTATTAGCGTCCTGAGTGTACGCATTGTCCAGCAATTCAGAAAATATCCGAACAGACTTTTTAAGCCTCCTGCTTTCTGTCCACAGGGCCTCATGTTGCACTGAACTGAATGCAAGCACCTCCACAACTGCTAATAATTCATTTATGTCTTATATTTCTCCCAGCAGCCTGCCTGTGATAAACTGGAATAGCTTAGCCTCTGATACACAGGGCTGCCTGTTCTTTAGCTCATCTTGTAGCTAATATGTTTTGAATTTAGCTTCTGGGGGTCATCAGCTCTCAGGCTGAACGTTGAACCTTCATCAGCTGAGCACGCACAAACTGCATGTTCCCTAAAAGTAAAGCAAACACATCTGCACAGAGGAAATGGCTTTAAGGGGTTAAAAAAAAGGTAATTGTTTTGTTCTTAATTGCTTTTTGTTTAACCGCCGTTAATCTCCTGGCTGTAGCTCAGTAATTAGGGAACAGAAGAGCAATTGTTCACACGGAGGCTAATTATTGTTTGTACGGTAATGGCTCCTGCAAATGAATCGACTTCCATCTCTCTCACACAGATATAAATATTTATACATATTAATATATAGGATTTTTTCTATTACTTTCCAGTCTTGCTGATTTCACAGAAATTATCTTTAACCCGTGTTTAGAGTCGAAATGAAGGATTTACAATTAAGAAATTAATAATTATTTTTTCTTTCCCATGACTCATTGTCCTTAGATTATAATAGTAATATCTGCCTTTCAGGTTTTAATTAAGACTTAATATTTTTTCTCATCATGTAGATTCACCATCACAGTCACAAGTTTACATACACTGGTTTCAATAGTGTATTTAAATTAGACATTTAATTGTTTATAAGATGGAAATGATTTAAAAAAATGTTGTTTGAATGAGAACTTTGAATTATTGCCACATTGACTGAAAAATGGCGTTCATTGCCAGTAAGGAACTAAATATTTCTAGAGAATGCCACTTCAAACTACGGAAAAGGATCACAAAAAAAAAACTGTGAAATTTGACTTTTGATATCAGAAAATTAAATTCAGAATTCTGACAAAAAAAAAAAAAAAAAAAGAAATCTGAATTGTGACTTTTTTCTTCGGTTTTATTTTTTCAAAATTCTTACTTTAATCTAAAATTTTGACTTTAACTTTCTGAGATAAAAAGTCAGACCAGAAATTGTAATTCTTAATCCTCTTCCGTATCAACCACCTGTTTTTTTTAGCAATACAAAATGTTTTTTATGAATTTTCATGGACACTTTTTCAACCTGAAGCACTGAAACTATAGGGAGCATCATATCCTCATATTATTAACAAGATAATATCAATAACATTTCTAAGAGTTTTCTGTTCTTTTTAAGGAATGTTAGGAAGTTTAAGGTGTCTTCCACAGAACGCTGATAATGTGTTTCTACAGTTTGGCTCGGATGAGGCAGGAATCAATATGGTTGTAAGAGAAGCATCTAAACTTATTGGGCTGAAATCCCCAGCAGTAAAGACCTATAAAACATCTGCCTTCTTTACACTGATCTGAAGGTAACCAAACATCCTTCCAATCCTGCTAACACCCTTTTCATCTGTTTACGACCAGGCTGAAGGTTGGAGAGTTTAGTGTCCAGAACCGCCCAGTTCTAAAGCAGCTCATCCTCCAGCCGATCTCTACATCCCTCATTAGCTACTCTGCTCCCAAAGTTACGTTCAAAGCTTCATCTTTTTGTCTTTGCGACCAAACAGCTGTGGCTTTCTAATCTCACTGACACTGCTATTTCAGCTCAAGTCTTTGTGCTTCTTTTGTTACTGAACATAAAAATCTGTTGCCAAGGCATCCTCTGCTACTGATCACCTTCATTCTCTGTCTTGAAACTGTTTTTGCTGACTGGTTGACGCATGAAAATCAAAATAATTTATTGAATGTGTCGTTTCTATTAGAGATGTTTTTTGCTTCCAAGTCCTTTGACTTTGTCGTGGTCCAATGCTTCAAAAATACGTAAAAAAATAAAAGAGCAAAGTAACAGATCCAGGATGTAACATTTTTACCTACTTTATTTATCATGTAAGAGAACCCTGAGGTTGTGTGAGTATTTGTTGGTAAAGAAGTAGTATTTTTAGATGTGAAAGCTTTGGTTGTTTATCTGTAGATATCCAATATCATGCTCAAATACCTCTAAATAACAAAAAGCAGACATTAAATACACTGATCTCAAATCCCCGTCTTTATGCCCCCATATATCACTACTGCAGTACAGAAAGATGATCTTCTCACACAATGACTGACAGTTAATAATCCTTTTATCATAGAAGGTCAAGATCAGACTAGGAGAACAAAAAAATTACTTTGGTTAGAAATGTTTTTGTCATAAACTCCTGCCATTAAGGGGTGTAAGAAACTGCAGTTTCCCTTATGAACACACCTTAAGGGCTAAGAAGGAATAAACCCTGTAACTGGATTTGGACAAAGGAGAAAACAGATTCATTACATGCCAGAAATGACAGTTTGAGTTCAGCTCAGGACAGAAGAAAGGATTTAGAGAAAATAACCAAAACAAAGGAGAGAATCACACGTAGAAAACGGAGCTGCCAGCATAATGAAGCAGACAATTCAATGTGTGGCACGATGGAAGTTAATCAAGTTATGATTAATGTGTTACAGCTGCTGTTATCGTTTCAATGAAGGCTGTTTTCTCCGTCTCTGCCTCCGAGGAGCAAAGGAACACACACGTTCACACGAAAACAGAGGAAGAGAGACAAACAGCAGATAAGATGGAGCCAGAGCCGCTCAGACTCACAGGTGTCAAGGGCGACTCGGGCTGCACACCAACACCAGATATTCTCAGACATTAAGGCAGACATTGTTTCAGAGAAGATAAGAGCGAGCACCGGCGTCAGACACACGCTCCAATGATAAGGTGTTGAATGAAATAGCAGTTTGTAATTGCATTTCTTTGTTAGGGTAATTTGATGCACTCCACGGGCTGGGCCCTTAATCAACACCTTGGAATTACTTATCAAAATCTTCCGACAGTTTCCTAAAATGTTTGTGTATTCATGTGCGCATCGTCCACATCTGACTCAGAAGGCTTTTTTACTCTTCTACTCTGTGTTTTTGTGATTTTTTAAAATATTTTCTTTATGATGCGCAACCAAATGTGGACATCTGAGCATCATGGAAAAGGTGTCAGGGAAGATTTTTAATGTCAAAAAGAACATTGAGCTTCTCTTGTTTGGCTCTGCCCGGCGTATATTTTTCCTACGGTGGAGTCCATCTTGGGTCCATCAGCTTGATTAAGCAGATGTTGGGTAGAAATCTGAACTATGTGATCTACCTTTAGGGCTCTTGTAAAAGAATATTTTAGTAATCGAGTACTCTCTAGAATATTTTTACGATTATCTGAGGAATCGGATCTCACTCACTCGCTCACCGTTCGCTCCAAAACTGTGACGACTCGATTCCGACGCCTCAAAAACTGTCGTAGTCCAACCATCGCACTGCAAACTTCAACAGTCCTCATTTGTCCCCAAACTCTCACAAAGCGCCGCACAACTCCACACTATGCTGCTGGCACTTCACAATGATTCACAGGTGGAAGTAAGAGCAGCAGGGTGCGCTACATAATAAATCATAATTTAACAAAGCTTTGAGGCACATAAATTTTCCTCAAGGAATTTTAATAATCGAGGAACTCAAATCATTCGAGGAATCTTTTCAGCCCTTTCTGCCTTTCCTCTCTGTCAGAGAAAATTGTTTCTATGCCAAAAACAGATGTTCTTTTTTCCAAGCGGCCCAATTCTTACCCAACCAAAACATGAACATTGTCGTGGATAATCGAATAACCAGAGAACATCATTTTCTGTTGTACTCTAAAACTTTTTCTTGTCATTCCTCTGAAAATTTGTTTTCAGCTTCCTATGAATCAGCTTAGAAACATGCAAGGTCATCTCTCTGTTCTCATAAAACACGTGTCTCTTTTTTAATGAGTAAAAGTTGGAAAAACAGGACTGACTTTGTTTCAAGAGGAGATTTTACAGCAACTGCTTGCTCCAACTCTGGATGATCCTTCTCATAATCTTAAATCAACCAGGAAAATGTGAGACCTCATTTAAAAATTGCATAACCATAAGTTCAGTTCATCCCAGCATAATTCAAAAACATATTTATGCCTATTATTTAATGTTTTTCCCAAGAAAGATTCAGATTTGCTGTATTCTAATTTTAGTACAAAAAACTTGAGGATTTGAGTTTGTTGGTCATTTCCACTGTTTTATCACTTCCTGTATGAACTTAAGTTCTTGGTTACATAGAAATATCTTTAAATCAGAATCCATTATGGGATCAGAGTCTGAAACTATCAAACTGGTTGTCCAAACTTTGGCTCGCAGCTTTCAACCATAAACCAGCGTTCTCCATAAAATGTTTGAAAGAAATTGAGGTAAATTCTGGGCAGTTTTATAAACCTTGTTTATATTGCTTAATAACCTTTATGCAAAGAGACTTTTAGTTTTCAACACCTCAAATTAACACTGCCATTTTTTCTTTACTGAAATTCTACAGAAAAGCCAAATATTTATTTTATGGATCATATTGACCTATTAAAATCTGTTTGATTAAAGCACATTTTAACTTCCTTTTAATAAACAGACATAATTTTTGCCTACATTTTTTAAGTCTTTCTTCCTGTCATGTGTTTGTTGACGTTTCTTTCATTTGCTGCTTTTTGTTGATGTTTGATTATTTGAAAATAGGCTTTTCTTTCCAAACATTAACTACACAGTAGACTCTCATTTAGCTGAATTGAAAATGTTTTTGTTGATTAAATATCATAAAGTAGGAATCAGAAATTCACAGACACGATGAACACGATGGATTTAAATGACTATAATCAGCCTTCTGACCAGCCTGTTGTAAAAACCTGCACATTTAATCCCCACTTTGCAGTTCAATGATTAACATTAGAAGGGCTCAAAAATGAGATGCAACCTTTTTTTTCCACTTCAACCTGAGTAGCACCTTAAGCAGAAAAACCCCCAAAACAAGTCTTTGGAGTTTTTCTTCCTCCTGGCAACATTGTATAGAGCTCACACCTGTCAGCGTGTTTTTGTCTCAGTTTATGGGTGTAGTTTTGGTTGTGCATGTTTAACATGCTGTTACTTCTCCCAGACAACGTGTCTGACACTCCCCTCCCCGTCTGTACACTTTGGTAGAGTGAAATATTTTGTTTTCCTGAAAAGACACACATCTATACACTCCATGCTCTGTTACTAGGTAGAGTTTGCTGTTTAATAAGCTGAGCCTGTGTTACAGCGTTGAACCTGCTGCCCTTAAATTGTTTTGGACAGCTAACGATGTAAAATCACTGAGCTGGATGTTAAGAAAACAAAAAGCTTGGAGTGATTGAAATAAAAGCACAAAAGTCAACATTTCTATCTGATTAGTCATTTGAATTGAATCTGTAATTGACTTGGTAATTTGGCACATTTTTTTATTTGCTTTTTTCCTGAAGCAAATGCAAAATTGTTTCTCAGTGGTGAGTCAAAAATCCGCCTGTAGTTTGTGGAAATCAGCGTGCCGGCTGTCTTTTTGTCTCAGCAGTCGTTCCATTATTCTGTCTGCAGGGTTACCTCCGGATTATTCCCTGCATGCCCTCATTATAGCCTGCCTGTCTTCTTTTAGCTTAGGAAGTCCTTCTTCACTTTTTACAAATAATAGCCGGGCTCGTACTGAACGTATCCCATCGTGTGCCACATTTCATCAAAAACCCCATTAAGAACTCAGCAAACGTTCTCAACTTTTCCCTTAGATTTAATCAGAAAGTTACAAATGTCACCAAAAAATGTTTTTCATTCTGAAGACTTGGATAACAGCATCACTTAAATGCAGCCAGTAATCCAAAAACCTAAAATTTAGTAATGTAATACTAAGAAAATGTTTTCTTACACATGACATTTCTAATTTGCTGATGGAAACTGAAGCGTTGCTTTGTAGGAAAAAGCAGCGATTAAAGATTTATTTTGAGAAATGCAGTCCTTCTAAAAAGGTTGTTGGATTTAATTGGAGGAACTAAACTGCAAAAAACTGAAATTAAATTTTAGATACTTTTGAAATGCATCTCAAATCTTCCTTTTCAGTGTTGCATAACTTTAATTTCACATTTTTCTCCAACTCTCAAAACTTGGTAACTTATTTTTTTGTTTCATTAGAAGAGTTTTCAAAATTTCTGTGAAATAGATGAATGTCATGCCTATTGTTATTAAAAGACTAACGTTAACTGTGTAAAATTTTAATCTTTATAAACTTGATTAATCGCATACCAGTGTTTTAGAAGCATCATAGCCTCAAAAGTTTCTTCAGTCTCCCAATACCAGTCAAGATTGGGTGAATTTGGAGGTGTGTGCACACTTTTCTTAGCTGGAAGCCTCGTGAGCAATAAAACTCTCATATTCAAGGTACTGGTGTGTTTTATTTACTGGGAGGAAGAGTGTCGATTGTTTGTTGCAGCTGCTTGTTGAAATGAAGAACGAAAAAATAATTTCCTTTAGTGCCCAATGTAATTTGGAAGCCGCAGCAATCAAATCAAATCTCAAAGTAAATGTCAAGACAGATGGTCTTCTTACAGTTTTCTTTTCTTTTCTGTTATTGTATTGTGGTCTTGGGTCAAAATGATAGCTGAACTTTAAATCTTTAACCTCTTTTAAGTTGCAGGAGATTCAAAGATTTTACAAACGTAAAAAAAATCTAAAAAAATCCAAAAAACTAATCAAACCAACTTACGACATCAAAGCATTTGACAAGAATGAAAAACTGATGGAAAGAAATGGGAGATTCAACGAGGACATAAAAGTGTGCAGCATTTTTGTGGCAGTGCTGTTGTTGTGGAATAAAGAGAAACAATAATGATCTGCAGGGGTTTGAGACGAGTTACATTCACCAATCAATCACCAACCTGCATCGGAGATGACACCGAAGCTCGAGAAGAAAGAAACAAGTTTCACTCCATTTCAGTGAGGTTTTATGGAGCAGAATTGATCTGCTAACTGCTGTGAATTGAAGGTACTAGACTTCTTCAAAGTCTGGCAAAGTGTTATGAGGGACAACATTTACACACAACAAGTTCACAGTTACAACGGCAAGATACTATGGCTGCAGCCGGGTGTCTGTTAAAATGTATGAAATATGGTGAAATACAAAAGGAATGAAAAATAAAATCATTTATTTTGCAGTGCCCGGGTCGGTGCCGATGGAGTCGCTGCAGAATACTCCGTATGAAGAGAAGATCTTCATGCAGTGGAAAGCTCCCAATGAGACCAACGGGGTCATCACTCTGTATGAGGTAAGCTGTTCAGATCATCAGTTTGAATGAATTCTGGGAGATTTTAAATGTGACCTATTAAGGTTCCTTGAACAAGTTAGGATAGGTCTGTGGGTGAACAAAACATGTTCATTAAACATGTTCAGTCTTAGGCCACACACCCCAAACTCAACATTTACACTCGCATGGCTGCAAAAAGATGAACAATAATACAACTGTACATCTTTGAAAAGCAGAAGTAGAGCCTCCTGCACAATCAACAAGAATGCAGCAAGTGGCTTATGGATGGTGAGTCAATAACAGCAACACTTCTCCAGCAGCCATTGTACAGCGTATACAACGGGAAACCCAGTTGACCAAGCTGAGCTGCTGGCGCTCAGGTTGGATTGGGGGTTGCTGAGGTTGCAAGGTGAGGAACATTGGCTGTAATTTTTGCAGACACCAAAAATCATAAACTTAAGGGCATATTGCCAAAAAAACGGCTGGGTGTATTTTTTTTATATATATATATATATATATATATATAAGTGGTTTGGCTATTCTTGGAAGCAGTAGAATCCCAATGGAAGAACAAAAACATGCAAAATATAAATTTTGCATAACACATCACTTTCAAGGCCAAAATTCACCAGAGGGTTCATTTTTATGCCCCTGCTACAGCTACATGTGATTTACAAAGCAGATGGCTGTAATGATGTGCTGCTGTACTCATGCTCATTTGAGGGATTTGTAATTTTGCTGCATCGGGTTGCAGCTCTGCACACCTCTACCAGTGGCGGGAGATGGAAGACGCTTTCAAAGCTCATCCCAAACCACAGGCTGATGTGTCAGACATATTCTCTTCACATGAACATGTGAAACCACCCTGTCAGCTGGGACAGACACAAGCTTAGAAACCGAAGCTGTGCTGTGAAAGCAAAGTTGTTGCCAGTTCATGATTTATCGAATGTAAAATGCATTCACAAATAGATGGGAGAAATTCAAGGGTAAGTTTAAAGTTTTAAATGTTGAGAGATTGTGAACCTGAAAGAAAGTTAACGGCCTTAAGAGTGAGTTTATGAGTGTGTGAGGATGACTCTGATGAATTCCTAGGAATGTGGTTGAGGGCTTTATTCAGGTTGAACTTGAGTTTAACCCTCTACCTAATGAATTATTGACCGGCTCTCCCCTGTCTGCTTGTGATATCACTGCATCAAGAACCTGCCTCTTCAAGACTTAGAAGAGAAGCTGCTGTGTGTGTGTGTGTGGTCAGAGATGCATCGCTTTAGTGTGCCCTCCAAGCAACCAGACTTCCTCAGATTTTTTTTAAAGTGGTCCTGATCAATACTTCTCAGGGCTTACTGAAGATCTTTAAAAGTTTTTCTTTCAGCCGTTTGACATCTTTTTGCTAATTTTCTTAAAATATCAGGTATAAAATATGTGGATGGAATCAGTTGAATATTCATGCATGTGCATACACACATGACATACTGTCATTAACATTGTATTCAATAAACTTTGTTTTTATTTTTATGTAGCAGTGAAAACCTCCAGTCTCTCACTCTCTCGCTTTAGAGTTCCTCAAGAGTTTCCTGGCGTAGTTGCAGCTGAATATTCAACGACGCTTTTCCAACAGAAATAGTTGAGTTAATTTACGTTGGTTTAGTTCCAGGCACTGACACAGCGGCGTTCATAAAATATCAGTAGAGCTGACCTCAGCCTGTTTAACACAAAAACAGTTTTGATGTGCATGTTGCCTCCTTATACTGTGTAAGTATCAAACATGACCTGAACCTTCGCCCTCAGAAGAAAGGATTATGGAATAATATGTTTTTTGGCATGAAATGGAAACATCATTGTGAGTTTTAAATCAACATAGACTGACGGTGCTGGTCACAGAGGTCAGAGATTGAGTTATTTGAACACAAAGACATCAAAGTGTCATTGGAGGCGACAAACTGACAACAAACATGACAACAATGTACGTACCAACTGTAAAGCATGGTGGTGGCAGTATTATGCTTGTTCATGCGGTGTACCAGGTGTACAGATTAATGAAGATAAAAAATGCCACATTCATAGATGTAAAGTGGAAACTTTAACATACCTGGTTGCTCCAACAGGAAATGATCTAAAACACGAACGAATGACGACAAGAGACGTTTCTCGTTTCAGGACTAAATTTTGAGATATTTCCACTTTTCTGTTTCATAGAGAGATTTATGTCCGATGGTGGGAGCAGTTCACTGTGACCACACACTCATAGGTGTGTAGAGTTGCCAAAAATTGTTCTCTGTAGTAGGACTACTTCACCATATTTTAAATGACCTCCTAAAGAAACCTGTAATAAGACTATTTTAGTACTAATTGTTTTCAAAGTTAGCAAAAACACAAAGTTAAAAGTTAGCTTTGCTATTAGCTAGTGCGCTAACCTACCTACGTTGGATGTAACCTTTTATAACATGATTTGATGTTTAAAATAATCTAACAAAATTATAAAGTTCTGTGCAAATTCTGGATTTATAATGACTAAATAAAAAAAAATACAAAAAACATAATTAGAAAATACTAAATTCAGGCAGAAAACACATTCTTCCAAAATGCAACCAATATTTAGAGTGGATATTGCAAGTTAGTAAAATACTTCTAGGGATGATATCTACTGTTTATTGTGTCTTATTGATCTCCAAGTGGCTCAGCAGATAGAAATTAACATCAGGACAAAAAAGTTCAGGAACAAGAAGTCTCCACACACTTTTTATTAGTATTACTAAAGTAAAGGTAAAAAGTAGAATGTAGTAAAACTACTTCATTCCATGAAGTTACTCATTTAACTTCGCTGCATCTTTTCTGCTTTCCACTGAGCTCAGAACTGCTGTAGGTCATGTCCTGATGAAGTCAATAAAACAACGTAGAAATCTTATTGAAGTACATAAATGCATTTTTCTGAACAAGTTTCCAAATGGGAAACAGAAAGAACAGTCATTTTTTGGGGTAGTAATTTGAAACCTGTCTCGTCTCGTCGGAGCGCAGTGTATTTTCCTCGCTGGTCCTTGCAATACATATTTTTTCCTTTATCCCGTGAGTCCTTTCTGCCTCTTAACATCCGTCTGTCTCTCGTCTCATTCTGTGCAGCACAAAGACCGCTCGCTATCATTTCTGAGGCCTCCATTAGACCTCGACCGAGAGCCTAAAAAATCCTCTAAACCTCCTGGGACCATAATCAATTTTGTCTTGTTTTCTGTTGATTTCATTAATATCAATCTAAGCTCCCGCCGCGGCGAACGGAGGCGGCACAACTCTGCATCATCTGTTAAACATATCAGAGGCTGAACACAATGCTCCGCTATTAGAGATAATTACTATAATTGCAGCTATTGACAGGATTAAAGGCATCATCTGCAACATCTGAAGGGGCTCTTGTTGTGTCCCATCCTGCTCTGTTGTCTTATTTTTTTTTTCAACCTGCTCAGTGTCCCTCGCTTTTCAGGCTGAAAACCTGATGAATTACACCTAGGACAAAAAGGAGGGGAGGGAGGAGATGAGGTGGGTTGGATAGATTTGTGGAGGTGGAGAGTGGTAAGGAGAGATAAGGGGGAAGGAGGAGTCTCAGGACAGAACGGGGCGATAAA
The DNA here is from genome assembly GCA_010277075.1 of Poeciliopsis retropinna. Lineage (NCBI taxonomy): Eukaryota > Metazoa > Chordata > Actinopteri > Cyprinodontiformes > Poeciliidae > Poeciliopsis > Poeciliopsis retropinna. Next base: position 810,248 of record VMRM01000004.1, on the reverse strand, counting down.
ACAGGAGGCGAGGAAATGGAAATGTGTCCAAAAGAAGCATGGTGTCGCGTGATTGGAAGAATAAATCAGTGTGCAAATATGATCGCTTCATCTCCTGGATCTGTTACTATAATTGCGGCTAATTACAGGATTAAAGGACACATCTGGGGGAGATCTGAAGGGCCGCCCTCCTCCCGTCCAGACTCCCTCTGCTCCTCTGCCCGGCTCAAAATGGGCTTAATGTCTGGGGAGCAGATAATGGAGGGAGTGCCTTTGAGGACTGGAGAGTGGAAAAACATGATTAATTCTCAAGACTCAATAATATAAATATTTAATATGTCTTAAAAAGGTGAGATTTGTTAGATGGATCAAGTAAAAACTAGTGTTGTTGATGGATTAATAAAATTGATCAGATTAGTCGCTGTTGTGATTAATTACTCTGCTTAACTTTGTAAGATTGAAATAGAGACATGCAGTTGTGTAAGAACCTCCTGCCACACTCCTACCAATTAAAATATGAGCAATTACTAGATTTATTTATTATTTTTGTGGCAGAAAGCAGGTAGTGCAGCCTCCCAGTACTCAACAGCAGGTAAAGGAAACTTACTCCACTGCACCTGAATGCAAGTGGCAGAAAAGTCATTCAGGGGACAACTGACAGATAACATCTATTTTATTTTCTAGTTATTGTTTACTCTGCCCCTTTCTGAAGTTGCCCTGGGCAACTGCCCATAAGCCCTCTATCAAAAACTACCTGTGTAAGCACGTTTTCAAATAATGCTTAAGAAAATGTTTTGTTGTCTCAAACCAGACATGTCTGACGATGATCAGTTTCCAGGTTTTTATATTCAGGAAGGCTTAAAGGAAGCCACTTTGTTTTAAATGTTAATTTAGAATCGTCCCTCTGCATTTATTTCATATGGAGGTTGTACGATGACATGGACGCTGCTTGTCCTCATCCAGCTGACTGACCGGCGTAATTCATGCAGGTGATTTGCACATTCAGGCTAATGATGCAACACAAGAACGTTGTAAACTTTTTAACTTTTGTTGTTTGCTGTTGTGTAAAGTTAAATCTTTCGCTGTCATTCATCCCTGTGTGTCAAACCTATAATTAGCATTATGTAATATTAACGCATTTAAATGTTCATATTAATGACACGTGTTGACTTTGACAGCTCCAGTAAAAGCCTGTATCTCGCTGGTTAAACTGGGTCTTTGCAGTCTTCCCCTGGCCTCTCTGACCTTTCAGATAATACTCAGATAGCTCCAGTTTCTGAACCGAGAGCGGAGAAGCACTCAGAAGCACACTTGGCTCAGATCATGACCCTGTCAATCCCTTCTCTGATTGCAGCATCAAACCACTGAAGCATCCCAGGTTCCCCCTGCTAACGCTTACCTCCCTGCTGCTGTCTGCAGAGTTATTTCTGAACCCCTGCTTGCGTAACAGACGCTGCTGCTGCTGCTGCTGCTGACATTGATTAGGAAAAAAAGCAGTGAAGCGCATCATTAGATCATGGCTCTGCTGATTTGTTTTGACCAGTGAAAGATTTTTTTTTTCCTGTTTTTGTTTTGTTTTCATCTTAATTCAGAAGGCACCACTTGCTTGCTTAGGGACTCTGGTGTTTCTTCTAAAATGATCAAGAGAAGCCAGGCCATAAAAAATGTTTACATATTATTGGAGGCAAATCTGTGGTGGGTAATTTTCCTAATTATGTCACCTATGCAAAGCATTTAAACCCCCTTGATGGGATTTGACAAGTTGCTTTCTATTTATTCCCTGTTTATCAGTTAGCGCTCCCGCAGCACTGGAGAAACTAAAGACAACTACACAAATTATTTAATAAATGTGAGTTATAGTGAACGCGTCAAGAAAGTTCTCATTGAACTTAAAAAAAGATGTATTGTTCTGCTATAACTCACAGCAGAGTGATCACTCTGAACCTAAATGGGTCACAGATAGTTGCAGGTTTCATACACACAGTTTGGGTTTAATGATTTTTCCTGGAACTTTACTGGAGAACATTCAACAAGTAAAATGATCATTTAAACTTTTCACCCTGTGAAATACACAGAGGCATTTTAATTTAAATATTTATTCCTTTATAGTTTCATTTCCATTTGTAAGTTTTGTACATTGAAGAGTCAGGATTGTTTTCTGCCTTGTTTCCACCACTGTGATAAGACAATATTTGAACCTCAAAAACAAAAATAATATTATTGTGTTTAGGATTTTGCTGCTCATGTGGAGTAGCTCTGCTACGTTAGTTCTGCTTGGTTCTTTTTATAAACCGCTCATCGTTCTTCAGGTTTAGACATCGCATGTCCTCTGGTTTTAGACAGCTGTGATTCGTAACTCAGAATACAAAGCATTGTTTTTACACCTGGGAGCAGCTGATTAGCATCTGAAAAGCTCAAATAAAACCTGAACTATGACCCCAAAACCCAGTGGAACCAAAAAGCAGAACCTGAGGCTTTTTCAGATTTATTGCCTGACTTTCTGCCCACATCATCACCACAGATTTGGATGATATAAACTAAGATAATATTTAATTTCCCTTTGAGACAAAGTATTTGAATTTAATTGAATATTTATGTAGATATGAAGGAATATGTGGCCACTACAAGTTCATTCCTTTCTTTGATGCCACCATCAAAAATGTGTTTTTCTCTTTTCCCATCTGCTTGTCTGATTAAACCAGTGATCCTCAGAATAGGAGGAACCGCCATAAGAACCAGTGACTCAGCATTTTCTCAGTTTCTGGAACTTCATTTTTTCTACAGTATTTTCTTTCTGATATTTTTCCATAATCAAGTTTTAAGTTCTGCATGTTTGCAGCCTCAAAAAACAATGCAGGCACCACATCTTTCCTGCCATACAGTGGAAGGTTTTAAATATCCAGATAGTTACAGAAAATGAAAAATGTGTTGCTTTCTCTCTCTTAACAGCAAGCAGGTAAACTTTAACCACATCTGAACCATTCAGAAATGTTGACAAAAAAGAATGACTGAGTAGATTGAAATTTTTAATAACTTTTAGCTGCCATAAATTAAGTCTAAAGCCATGGCTGGATAAGAAAAATGGGAGCATTTAGCTGACAAACCTTTAAACCGTTTAATCCACCACAGTAAAGCAACAGGAAACTAGTCCGGTGAGTAGCTGTTGCTGCCTGATCCGGTGTGTGAATAACTTTGCTCTCCCACTGCTCTCTCCTCAAGCAGTCTTTAATCAATCACAGAGATCAATACCGGCAGCCAGCCTGACATTTATTTCTGTTTCTCTGTTCCAAACTGTTGATTTCTGTAGCAGCTGCAGACATTTAGTGAAGTCAGTCTCCCTCCTTATCGCTCTTTCCTGGGAATAAAAAAGATTGCTTTTCATCAGGAGAGCAGATGATCTCACTACTGACTTTTAAAGCAGCAGAGGACGCCGGGCTGACATGCACAACGGAAAATAAAGATGCTTCGGAAATGAAACAGCGAGTTAAAGAAGTCAAAGTAAGAGATCATCAGACTGATTGTGAAAATTTAAGATACACATACATTTAAAATGTATCTGTAAGAGTAGTTTATTTGTGATAAACTTTTTACTTTTGAAGTGAATTTTGACATATTTAATAAAAAAGCAAATGAAAAAAAAATAAAATCCAGCACTATGATCACTTAAATACCATTTCACCCAAAAATATTTTATGTAATTAACATTTTTTCTAAAGATTACCTTTAAACTCTGATTGTATATTTTGAATTAATAGTATTAATTTATGGCTACCTGACCAACCTCATCATTAAGCAAAAGTTAGCTGACTCAGATTACTGTACGTGATTCTGCTTTAATGTCAGATGTCTTTATTTTTAAGATAAATTTTATAGACCTTGCCTTACTTTATCAATCTTATTCCTTACTGTTAATGGGCATTTATTCTTCTAAAAAAAGATTTTTTAGAAGAAAACAACTCTAAAATTTTTTTTTAGAAACTATTAATACACCAGAACAATTTAAAGCATATGTTGTTTTCTTATTTCACTATAAACTTTAATCTTTATGTAAATTGTTTTCAGTTGAGATTTGGAAGTTGTTTAAATGCTTAATCCTGTCAGAAATCTTTAAAGACAACACATCACCTCTTACTGATGACCAAGAACAAAGATTAATGACAACAAAAATATGAGCTTGACTTTTACAGACAAACCAGTAAACGCATCTAATGAATACACATAAACAGACTGCAGAAATACTAATATAATACTCAACAGCTCAATAAAGCATGACTATTATAATAAATGCATTTTAATGGCAGCTTAACAGTTCATGTTAAAGGTTTTTATTTTATTTGTCTGCTATAACACTGAAATCTTCTAATTTAAAAGTTACAAGCTGTTTTCTTCCCACCATTTCCAAAGACTTTTTTATTGCATTTTCTTCTTCATGGATGCATTTAATTGCTTACATAAACGTATTAAGTTAGGGGAGTTTTATAACAAGCCTAAACACTAAATAAAGTAACCAATGAAAAAATGCTAGGGATAAACATCCAGAAATTCAGTACAGGATAAGCTGGTATTCTCATCACAAAGGGGCCTGTCAGTGATGGGCCCCCTGCCCACGTTGAACACCAAGAGGAGCACAAAACTCTAATTTTGTCCTTTGTCGCTGTCTGTACTTTCTTTCTGTGTATTGTGTTTCATTTTAGTCAATGAACTATATTTAGAGTTGCTGTTTTGGTCCTTGACCTTTTTTACTCCGTTACACCTGGTGTCTTCTTGCATGAGAAGGAGGCAGTATCCTTTACATTTGTGTGTACGCAGCATTAAATACCTACTTTTAGTCTTTTTGTACAAAACATGCTCTTTCCAGTCTGCTGTGAAAGAAATTCATGCTTTGTCTTTGGCCCAAGGCTGCATTCACACCAGATCTGCTTTAATCAAACTCTAGATGATTTTTCTAGAAAGTCTGGTTTGCTTGGTAAAGTGTCAATGTGCAATCAAACTCTGATGCGCACCAAAAAAATAACCCCTGATCCACTTAAAAACCTCGGCCTCTTTTCTATTAAAGTGAACTCTGGTGCAGGTTGATGGATGCTCCCAAAGCAGGAAGTGAGCTGCAGCGCAGGGCATTCTGGGTAGATGCAACCAAAGCAAATTCTGTTTTGGTGTAGCGCTAGTGGAAGAAATGGTCTAAAGAGGAATCCTAGAACCATTAAAATCTGGCACCACTCTATGTTAACATTTTGTGAAGGAAGATACATTCAGTGTCGTCTTTAGCTGTTTTTGTGTCATTTTCTTCAGAAGTTCCTAGTGCAGCGCCCCCACAGGTGACGGGGGAGAAAACAGGACACAATGCAGTGTGAAAACATTTTAGATTATGTTTAAATTCTTCTTTCCTCTTTTCAAGGAAGACAGAATTTAAGAGTTAACCGTTTCTGTCTAAAAAGTAGGGCGACTGAAAAACTTCCAGGATTTCTTCTAAATAGGACTAGATAGTAAATCAATAAGAATATGAATCGTGATAAACATGTGATCAATATCAATAGATCTGATAGAATATTCAATGTGTAGAATACTCTCTGAGCTATGATGCAGAACAGCATTCTGGGAGATGTAGGCAGTGGAAAGATTTCAGCCGCTCAACGTCTGACTCTGAGCCAAGCAAGGTTGGTGGAATCAACTAATTCTCATGTTTTGGTTACCGAGCAACTCGCTCACTCTGTGGTTACCTAGCAACAAACTGTTGAGTAACTTGAGCAGCAGCAGTTTATGGTTTTGCCACTGGGCCTTGTAATTGTTTAATAATAACACTGTGGGGTGAAAACTGTGGATAAAAGAAAAAAGGTTAAGTCACAACATGGCAGTATCTAGAATATTTAAAACAAAAAACTAACAATTATCTATCTACTGATTTGAAATATTTATATAATACATTTTTCAGCCATAGTGTCTTTTGACATGGCTACTGCAGGGTGTTGAGACGTTTCACGAGACTCCACACCTCGAAGCAATACAATGCTGTCTTAATATTTCAATTATACCATTTCTAATTAAATGAACATTAAAAAACACAGTTTTTAAAATGCATGTTTTAAAAGGCCCTGGATGTTTAAAACCCGCCTCTTTAAGATCACACAATAATCTTACAGCCATCAGATTATATTGAGGGATCTTATACGACTCAACTTATCAGTAAACACAGAAACAGATGACTGATACGTCAGCATTGTTTTCTTTCCCCTAAGTGTAGCACATTTGACAGAAAATGCTTCACGCTTCAGCTGAAGTGTCAATCTGTGACGAGGAGCTCGTCAGCCGCGCCTTTAATGTGGGAATGAGCGACGAGAGGAGCTCACGTTCCTACATCAGCTTCAAGGAGGCGAGTGCCCGTCTCTGCTGTGACTCGTCTTAACTTCGTTGGCAGGAAGTTGCAGTGTGGATGTCAAGCAATCGTTGTTGGGACAATGATTTAGGCCGATTCCTGTCAAACTGTCAGCAGCAACTCTGATCACCTTCTCCAGGGTGAGCTCTGATTCTGTTCTTTGATTTTTTCATGGCTGGTTATTGATATCGATGGAAGCCCTTTGGTTCTCAGTGACAAGATACAAGAGCTTTTCTGGAATCTTGTAATTGACAGCGCTACTTTGTTTTAAACAATATATTCTCATAACTCGTCAGACTTTAGTTGGACCGTTCAGCTCTGGAATTTGTTGGAGGACAAGAAAGACATCTTTTGGGGGAAATTGTCTTTTTTTTTTTTTTGCCTCCTTACTCATATTCTCCAGAATGTCTCAACGTTTGAGAAGTTGTTGGGGAATGTTGGGAACAGCCTGCCCCAAATGGAAACCTCTAAAAGCGACAGCAAGTTAAAACAATAGATGGCTGGCAGCTTAGAGAGCGAGGCAGGAAGTGTCAGCGCACACACAGCGATGAGGACAGGAAGCCAGAGGACGTTCAGGAGGTTATATATATACTCCACCTGAAAGAAAGTATTCTGAGCTTTAAAGCAGCGTTGCAAAATAAGGACGGCATGCTAATTCTGGTAGCATAAGTTATGATGGTATAGATGGAGGAGTTTCCAAATCCAGAAAGGTTTCGTTTATGAAACTGCATTATGTTTTATGTTTTTGGTTGTTGTTTTTTCAAGCTGTGGATTTTAACATTATCTAGCAAATAGAAGCAAAGTGTTAGATTGGCTCAGGCCTTTCCTGTAAAACTTTTGACAAGACGTAATTATTGCTTTCACACAGTCTTTTTTCTAGCTTTTAACAGTTAGTCTTTTTTACAGAAAATGTTAAATTAGTTAAAGCATGCATATTATAAATATGATCTTATGGTCATTGCAGATCATTGATCTTTTTCAGATCCTCATCTTAAGCAGAGGTTTTGCTTTAGCAATGAAAAATATTATGTTTGAAAAGCTGAATTAAGTGCATTACTTATTATTATTATTATTATTATTATTATTATTATTATTATTATTATTATTATTATTATTATATTTTGCATAAACCTCAGTTTTCTTCTTATGAGTAGGGTTTCTCTGGCTGTTTTTACAGCATATGCATAAAATAAAATGCATAAACAATATAGAAACTGCTGCTCCACTGCATATTACAGAGCATTCAGCAGGACTGATAAAACATTATTGTAAACGTAGAGACAGAAAAACATGAATACCAGGCAAAACCCTCCAGGTAGGCAAAGAGTACACTGAAAAGGCAAAAGATGAGCTTATTAATGATAAAAGCTTTCCATGCAGAGTTGAGTGTTGCTGTAAAGTACCAGTGATGAGTCACACTTTAAATCTCAGTATTCGACTTTTTATGCATTGGTACAACATGTAAATTCTTGATCACTGATGTCATCATCTGTGAAATATGAACAGTTTTACTGGATGTCCGTAACAGTGCTATGGTTTATTTGACAGAAGGGGCATTTAGGGTCACAGACAACCAAAGGTTCATGCTAATAAACCTTTTGCATGAACCTTTGGTTTACTATTATTGTGCAGAAACTCTAGTTCATTTGTCTAAGTCCAGTTTGTTTGGAGAGGTGTGAATGCAAATTCAATCAAACTCTAGTCTGCCTACAAAACTATAGCACAGGGCATTCTGGGTAAATACGACCAAAACAAATGTGCTAGCTTAATGCTAGCAGGAGAAATGGCTCATGATCTAAAACCTTCCCTATTGGTTGTACTTCTTTAAAGTAGGAAGTTGCGCTCAGTGTCTTCTTCAGAAGTTTTTGTGTCGTTTCCTTCAGGAGTTTTTGTTGCAGCGCCCCCAAAGGCGAGAAGAGCAACCAGCTGCTTAAAATGTTTGGTTTGTCTCTGTTGTGTGAAAGAGAATCATAGCAGCTACAAACGGTGCCTTTTCAATTGGGGACCGTTTTGGTCCGTTTTGGTCCCCAAACTACCAGGTGTGAAAATATCATTAGATTGTTTTTTGAGTTTATAAATAAGTTCGGGCTTACAAGGTTTTTAAATGTCCCTTTAACAGCAACAGGATTTATATTTTTCTGGAAAACTTTCTTAACAATGCATTCAATAAATCTATTGAAAACCATCCAGCCCAACTATGTGAATCTGTTGATGGTACCTATAAACTTTTTATCCACCCTACTGGTATTGTCACTTTGTAAGGACATTTAGTCTTTTCAGGTTTTTTTTTTTTTTTTTATCTGGCTCACTATCTCCACTCTTTTCCATTTTTTCCTCCATATTCTCTATTTATGTTCCTCTCCTCCTCCGTTTCTGCCCTCTAATTCAATCACCCCCCCCCACATAAGCACACCTTCCCTCTGGTGAGTTATCCCCCACAGACGCACACTCTATTACCCAAGATGCACTATCCCATTGCACGCCGGCCTTTTCATTGGCCAATAAAACAACCTGAGCTTTACGGCTCTACCGATTCGAAGTACATCAACCACAGGGAGCCAGGGAGAGAGGAAGAAAGAGAGGAGGAGAAAAATGGTGGAAAGATGGAGCGATAGCAGAGAATGGGCAGGCGGAGGAATTGAAAATGGTGTGAGAAAAGACATGGGTAGAGAAAATGCCATTAGGAGTAATAAAATGAAGAAAGATTGTCCTCTTACTAAGCCTGGAAAAAGATGGAAAAAGTGAGCAGGATAAGAGCAAACTGTAGACAGAGGGAGAGAGCAAAGCCCATAAAAATATAGAGCCATTCATGACTTATAAAATAAGGGCCATTGATGTGCAAACCAAAACTGCAGCATAGATGAAATAGATGATATTTTATTGTTCCAGCCCCTAAGTCCCTGCCTGTATAAATAGCTATTGATCCTCCATGTATTATTCAGCCGGCGAACTTTAAAGCCGGGGAGACGTCAGATGGAAGTCGGGGCTCCTGCTCTGTCAGTCTCTCTGCTCCATTTTACACTTTTGTCATCTATTGGTTCATGCAATTTTTTTCAGCTTAACAAGAATTTTGGACTTGAATAGTTTTGCATCAGAGAAAAGAAGTTGAAATATTTTGTTTTACTCTATTCGGTTAAATTTCAGGAATTTGTTAAAGTAGCAGTTTGTAGCTTTTATATATATTTTTTTACATTTTTGTTAAAACTGTCACTGTGTTGTGACAGGATGGTATGAGACAGAAAATCAGTGAAATAAGTTGAGCTCCTCTCCTAACTAGAAACAACCAATCAGAGCCAGGAGGCAGGACTTATCGCTGGCAATCACCCTCTGTGTGGCGTTGCCTATTCTCCCTCTGTGTCCCCCCTTGCGCTTTGATATGCTACAGCTAGCATAGCATGCTGTGCATGCTAAGGCTAGTTAGCATAGCCACTAATGACAGAGAAGGATTTTCCTATAACAGTAAGCTGTTTGTCCATCATTAGCACATTGAGCGGTGAGTACATGGGGTTGATTGACAGCACTAAGACCCTCCTCCTGGATCTGATTGGTTGTTTTGTTGTTTGTGGTGCATTTCTTCAGATGGTAATATTTCAAAAATTTACCAAATGCAAGTTTAAAATGCGTTTGGATTGGCCTTTGAGTATTTTATGCCTGTAAATGCTATGTTATGAAAAGCTCTTAATATATTAAACTCTGGTAAGAGCAGCAGCTATTAGCAAACACCTGGTGGAACTGCATTTCTGCTGAGCTCAGTCTCAGACCAACACTCATAAGAATTGGCTGTAAACGGCATAATGAGAAGCACTGTACTGATGATGTCCTGAAGGCGAAGTGCAGAAAAGAGCAGGAGCTTCTTAAAGAGAAAGAGGCCCAATTTTAACACATCAAATTACAAAGTCGAATTTATCTTAAGTTAAATTTGATTGTATGTTGTATTTTTATAACAACTGAAGGTAACATAGTTGCTTGATTGTGCTGTAAAATGTACCTGGGAAACACATAATGCCGTCTCTTTAAGGTTTCTCGTGCAGATGGGCAAAGAAAAATGGAGCGAAGCAGAACTCTGGCAGCATTTTTCATCTCGCTCTGCCCTTAGCTGAGTTACTCACCTGAAACGTCAAGCTTGAATATAAAGATCACGGAAAAATCAGCTGACATCCAAATCTATCTAACCAGCCCAAACTCCATCCATCATATAATGTGCAAGTCAGAGGAATATCTGTTGGAGAGGGGATTTTCTCAACAGCTGCATTCAGGTACAGCTGGGACACCCAGTGTAAATCAGAAGAACTCTGAAGTAATTTCAGCGTATTTTATCCTCACATACAGTCTTTCAAATCTTTGCTTGAAAATCAGACTAAATTTTTAGTGGATTCTTTACTTTGCACTTTAAATTTTAGAACATAGTTTAATCTGAGTTGAAGCATAAGAAAGCCATACCAATCTATCAACAGAGATCTTCATAAAAGATCTTTACATACTCATAAAATAGAAATTTAAAAAACTGCAACTTCAAAACCACAGGAGGAGACGCAGGGCTAAAATAAAAAAGATCACATTTGGAGGTATAAACAGCAAATGCAGAGACAAAACTTTGGCAAAAAATATGACTTTATTAAATATATTTAAATGTTTATTATCACATTCTATCTAGACTTTCCCTGGAGGAGAAACCATCAAAAATGTCCAGATATTGTTTTAGTCTGGAAATGCAATTTGTCGTCGTTCAGTTTTGATGTATTTGGTGGCCGAGATCTGAAGCTCCATAAATGTCTGCTCATTTTCATTCAAATAAAAACTCACACTTGAAACTTCCCACAAAATTCCCACACATTTTTGGGGTGTTTTCAATGCTGTGGACCGTAAAACACAAAATCTTTCCAAGTATTTTTGGTCTAGTTTCTACTGCAATTATCTTAGTACAGTTGAAATAAGACAAAACTAACTTTCATTCAACATTGGAAGAATCTCTTGTTATAAGTGAAATAACCCATCTAGCGCTTTTTAAAATTAATATTAAAAAATATTGACTGAAAACAAAACAAGCAGTATTTTTGAATTTGAAACTATATCAAAAATACTTGGAAAGATTTTGTGTTTTTGTGGTACAGAAATCACAACTGAAGCAAAGACTGTTAAATGTCCTAAATAAAATGTTTTTCAATGCTTTTAATACTATACCTTTTATATTATAAAACTGAGCTATATTCATTTAAATATGTATGTATATATAATATTTTTTCTTTGTATTTTTTCGTTCTGTCCGGTTTCCTCTGTGCCGTCTCACATCCATGCAAACAGTCACACGTTCACACATCGCCGTTCCAGCCCGCAGGCTCGGCTGAAGTGAGGCAGCCAGCTGTCGGTGCTTTTGATTCGGCTCTGTTAATGGAGTGACAAGGGCCCGTCTGACGTCCAAGGGTGTGAAGTGCTGAGATGGGCCTGCTGCTGCCTCGCTCCACCAAACACCCACACACACATTTCCAGGCTCCCAGCTATCCGTTTACTGCACAACATCCATCTACATCACTTGTTGCCACTTTTCATTTTGCTCTTTCAAGCTTTCAATGTAACTTTCAGTCCATTCCTGAGACTTCTGCAGTGATTTTATCATCTTTTCGTTAACTTTTTGGTGTCATTTTGTGCATTTAAATGATATTGTAAATGATGTAACTTGAGATTATGGAGTCTCTGCTCAGTCACTGTTACCTTCAAATTTTGACTTATTATTATTACTTTGGCCAAACCTTTCCCAGTTTCTGTTTATTTAATGTAATGTATCAGGCACATGCAGAAGAAATATTTTATGGGTGGCATTATGGACTAAATTGTAATAAAATTAAACTCCAATACAGTAAGTTTGGTGATAGATAGATATAAGGATAGATATAATAGATATAATGTCATTCAACTTAAAATGTACAAACACTGCCATAATAATGCTGTCATTTGCTAGTTATTGATATTTATATTTCTGTTTTTAGTTCATTAAAATATGACATCGGCTTGAACTCTTCTGTAGCAGTTCAGTTTTCTTTAACATTATTATGCAGAAATTTTCACTTCCTGTCACTTTTGATTTGATATGTAAACAAAAAAATAAATCTGCCGCCTCCATTTGGTGAAGAAGGAAGTTGGCTCAACTTCATCTTTAGAGGTTTTTGTGTCGCTTCCTTCAGTAGTTCTTGGTGCAGCGCCCCCTCAGACGAGGAGGGGAACGGGTGGTCAAAGGGTTTGACTGGTTTGATTCAGTGCAGTGAGAAAGACAACCACAGCAGCTGGAGAGGGAACAAATGTTGCTGTTTTGATGAAAATACACAAACATATTTCTGATCCCAGACGGGGCTCCTACGCCCCATTTTGGGAACTACTGTTCTAGATTTTACTAATTGGTTTAGCTATTTGTAATTGTCTATGAGTTGCTGCCTGTCCTGGCCATTTCTCTCCTTGAAAAGAGAGTATATCTGGTTAAACTAAGGTTATGTACATTAAAAAAATCTCAGACCTGTTAGTGTTTTCTATGTATTTCAAAACAGGTGCAGGCATATCTAGGTAGAAACTTCTAACTTTGTGTCATAAACATCCCATAATCAAAAGCATGAGAGCCATCAAAAACCTTTGAATAATAAAGAACACGAGGTTTAGTTCATTTGTTTAATGTACAAAGTTTTATGTATTTTGCTCAGATCATTGTTTTTCATTGAAAGGTTTATTTTGGCTCACCAGCGTCCGCCCCGCTGCCACCTAATTGCTCCGTTTATGCAGATCTGCAAGTCAGCCTGAGACGCTCTCATACTGACACATGCACTTTGTTGAAATGTGTTGAAGCATTTTTTTACCCCCCAGTCAGTGGTTCTGGTGTTGACTGCCATTCACAGCAGCAGCTGTCCTCTGGTGTTACACATGCATGTTTGACCATGTCTATGCGTGGAATCATTGATGTGTGGAAAGTCGCCAAAAGCAGCGACATTGACGGTTCTTTTAAAAGTACCGCTGAAGCATTTCTGACGGTTTAGTCGACCGGGTCGATTTGTTCAATCGGCTTCATTGTCAGAGTGGAGATCATGTGGAGACGCAGTGACCTGCTGTAAATAGCTAAAACCACTTTAACTCCAGAATTGATCAGTGTGATGTTTAACAGCCAATTTAATACCTCAAGATTGATTTAGTGGGTTTGCTTTGACGTGACACTTGGAGGTGGCTGGACATTAAACAATGATGGTTGCTGATTGTTTTCAGCAGGGAATCAAACATTAAGAAAATCTAATATTTTCAATAAATGTATCTAAGGTCCAGCTTTCTTTTGATGTTTTACCTTTTAAAGAATAAAATATGAGTTGAATTAGAACAGGCAGATTTTAGAATCATCCCAGTTCAATTTTATGTATTTTATTTAACAAACAATTCATTAAAATATCTGATTTCCAGTTAATTTGATGTGGGATATTGTATCATTCCTTCAAAATGATTAATCTTCTTCAGCATCCGAAGATGCTGTCTTAGATCTAGTGTAAAAATAAAGAGAAATGACCTGCAAACACAGTAAAAAAAAAAGTCCTTGTTTCTGTCTTCAGATCACATACAAGGCCCTGAGCTCCCTGGATCCCAGTGCTGACCTGACGACCCAGAGGGGACGAGTGTTCAAGCTGAGGAACGAGACCCATCATCTGTTTGTCGGCCTTTACCCTGGAACCACCTACTTCTTCACCCTGAAAGCCTCCACCAACAAGGGCTTCGGGCCGCCCGTCACCACCCGCATAACCACAAAGATTGCAGGTAAACTTTTGTTTCTGTCTTTGTCCCCTTTGGGTTGATTTTTGTTCCGGCCACCGTTGAGCCAACACGTCAGCCTCTTTTGCTCTGAATGAGTCTGTCTCTGTTTTTGGTTGACTGACTGGCAGCTTTATGACATTTTCTCTCCATTTGTAATCCTGTTTGTATCAACACGCATCAGTCCACATAAAATGTCAGTGGCGTCACAAAGAAGGAGAACAAAACAAACCATAATACGACATTTCTACATAAGAATCACAGAGCTTCTCCATTTTTCTTCACGCTGTTTGTAGAAGGTTGTCCTTTGTGATTTTAATGGGAGAGTGACTGATAACACCATAAAAGCTCTTTTGTTTGTGAATCTCTTTGCCTTTTACATCTGACTCAGTCTTTCTCATTCTACTCATTGTTTTTAGATTTGCATTTGCTTTCTTGTTTTTATTCCTTTTTCTTATTTCCGTCTGTTTTACTCTTTTCTTGTGCTCAACCTTTCACTGTTGCTCTGTCAGCTGTAAAGCTTCCTAAAAATAAAAACTTGAATGACATTTAAGACATGCTGCTGCTTTGTTGCTGCTTAGCATGTACACTAAAATGACATAAATGAAAAGGGTACAAGCAATTTTAATTAATTTACTATGTTGTTGTGCAGAAACTATTTATTTCTGCAGATAACGGGTTAGTTACCCGTCATGTCCCAAGTGTGAGAAATGATTAAACAGTGAAAACTCTACAGCACTAAACATAAACATTAGTTCTGCTATAGCTATAGCACTACTGGCTGCTAAATCGCTAAACTTATTCATGTTCATACCCACCATGTGTCAGTTACACAACACAAAAAATCCTCCTCAACAAGGCCAATTTATTTGTTGCAAACCTACTTGTGGTTCCAGGTTTTTTTTTTTTATAGTTGTTGAGATTTGCTCATTGGGATTTGTTCAGAAAGCATGCAGGGTATCAGTAGCTTTTAAACTATTTCATGATGCATTCTGGGTACAGAATAAACATAATTTGATTCTCCAAATGATGGGTGCATGTTGAAAGGAAACAGAAGTGCTGCATCATCACCTGTTTCAAAATAACAGCATGTATCTTGAACACAGATGATGAATTTTAATCAACTGAAAGTTTACAAAAAGTCAGTAAATCTAGAATCTAGTAAATTTAGGGGAAGCTAAACGTCTTTTAAAATGAGCAAAAATGCTAAAGTGCTAAACAAAAACATTAGCTCTGCTATTAGCGCATTAGCAGATCTTATAGTGATTTAAAATCCTGCTTTGTTTTCACACTTATTCAGATGTGAAATTTGTGCAATCAGAACATAAAAGCAGTTCTTGCAGTAGTTCAGTAATGTTTCTGAAAATGTCATAAAGTGTTTTTTTAACTTGAAACTGGACAAAAACGCTTAAATTTAGTTAATGTATTAAACTTTCTTGTCGATATTAAGTGGAGTCTTCAGTTCTTCCACAGTTTAAGCTGAGTTTAGTCCCACGCATCATCGGCTTGTTCCAAATATTGTCCTTTCTGTCAACACCCGCAGGGAGTTTTAGCGTGACCTTTCCACTGAGCCTCCTTCCTTCAATCATTCCTACTAATCTTAACAACATCTTGATATAAGTAAAAAAAACAAAAAAAAAACATGTGCCATCCACACATAAAAGATATGTCTCCTTCCAAATGTCACGCCATCCTTAATCTTCATTATCTCATTCGGGATCCAAAGAACGGCGAGATTTTAAATTAAAAGCTGCAGATGGGTGAAGATGGATGGACAGATGAGAAAGAGGCAGAGGGGGGTGGATTTGTGTTAATAACCTTTGTGTCGTAACAATCCCAAGTGTTGCTGCTTCACTCAGATATTTTACGTTGCACCTTCAGTATAAGACAGATGTGAAATTAAAACCAGGCCGTGCTATAA
Source organism: Poeciliopsis retropinna (assembly GCA_010277075.1). Taxonomy (NCBI): domain Eukaryota; kingdom Metazoa; phylum Chordata; class Actinopteri; order Cyprinodontiformes; family Poeciliidae; genus Poeciliopsis; species Poeciliopsis retropinna. The sequence continues at coordinate 794,208 of VMRM01000004.1, read as the reverse complement.
AGTCTCTCGCAGTGAAACATTCATCTGTCTTTCATTGCATTTTTCAGCACCTGATGAGATTATTTTATCACGATATGAAACTGGAACGCTATAACAAAGTAATCCAAAGTTTGAGACTATAACAGGGAGACGCAGTAAACAGTTTTCTTCTTCCAAAATGTATGAAACCAAAATGAATTGTTTCAGATTTCTTCAATCAGAACAGAAGAGGTTGGATGAATTGGTCCCTACAGCTTTTTCATCACCAGATATTTTTAGACTAAATGTGCCATTACACAAATCTAGCCGTGTTTCCATAACAAACTTATACTGACCTTTGTTGATTTTCTGCTAATGTCGAAAAAACACAAATTTACAATTGTGGTGTTTCCATTAATTAAGAAATTAAATTAAAATCACAGCGAATAAGCTTGCTCACAAAATAAGGTACTCAAAATTAAACAGTAAAATATGTTTATAATTCATTCATGGCGCCAATGCTCATTATCTGTCAGCCAATCAGAGGAGACGTCAGTGTTTTATTCAGGTGTCGGAGTGACAAGCCCTGTCTTGGGAGTGGCGACACCAGTGAAAGGTTGTAAACAGAAATGTTTTGGTTCTGCTGCTGAGATACGAGAGAATTAAAGAGACAGAGATGAGATCCTGCTGCTCTGAGGCATAGAACTGCTGATGTCACTAAGTTACATCTTTTTGAAAGTTTTAATTTGAAATTTATTGTGCAACAATATGGCAATTTCAAAATGAGGTTGCATTTGGTCATGTTTATTGGCCAAATTTAAATAATTTACACTTGGTTTGGTCATTGTTCATGAACTAATCCTCGTTTTCATTGTTGGAAATGTTTCATTTCAGCTCCCATGATGCCGGAGTATGAATCAGAAACGGCTCTCAATGAGACGGAGACAACCATCACCATCCTGCTGAAGCCTGCCCAGTCCAGAGGAGCACCAATCAGGTAAATGTCTGAAGATCTGCTTTTATTTCTCCGTTTCTCTCCTTCCTCTTTGCACTCCCTCTCTATTTTACAGTCCACTTACCTTCAGACTCTTCTCCATATTTTCTGCTCCAGGCTCTCTTTCCATCCTGCTCTACTTTCTACTTCCTCAAGGGCATCTTTTACAGTCATTAAAGTATTCTACACATATAAGTCCAATTTGTATGCAAAAGAACCCAGAGAAGGAGAACATTTTTTTTAAAACCAAATTTGTCAGTGAAACACATGATCATTAGTCACTCCTGGCCTTAAACCTTTTACTCTCCACCATGTGAAGGAATAAATCAGAGAGAACATGACAGAATTCAAAATATGAACGTTATTTCAAGTTTTAATTTTCAAGCTTTTCACCCACAACTTGTCTAAAGAAAAAAACCTTATTGTTAAAGTAAGACATTGATTCAAATGAATAATAAATGTGATCTTGATTTGGAAGCAGTTAATTATTTGGAAAGTTGAATAGAAAATAAATATCCTATATTGCTCCTTAGTGGGCAAATCCAGGTGAATTAACAGCAAAATGACAGACAAAAAGGTAAAAATGGAAAAACAAAAAGTAAGTACTCTATTGCCAAGTTTTACGGAATAAGAGAAATATACTTTACGGCTATTTAACATAATAAACTACTGAGTAGGATAAGGACTTATTAACTTAAATGTGTTTTGAGGGTAACAGTGAAGTGCATCTTATATTCTTACATATTCTGAAAGCATACTTTTATTTATTTTTTTTAAAAAAACATTCATAAGTGCATATTTTAAGATACTTTAATATTCTTTATTTGCTTGATTAGCAAGATACAGCAAATTGCTTTTCAAGTAGCATTGCAACTGAGTTAAGTTTCTTTAGAAATTAAAAAAAAATTGTGATTAGGCAAATTTTAGACGAATAATCTGAAGTTACTGTCCAACAAAAAAGAAATCTGCAACTATAAAGTAACATAAAAATTTCTCTCTCTCTCCTCTCTCTGAGTGAATTAACTACCTGCTTCCTCTTCTGTCCTTCTTCATATTTTGTGCAGCCTCTAAAAGGCTTTAATTTGAAATGGATATTCAGCCAGAACTGTAAAAAGGGTACAGAACGTGACATCGGGAGAGACTCATCTTTGGTCATCAGCAATTATTTTTATGAAAGCTGCCAAACGGGAGCTGGGGATAATTGGCCGCGGCCCCCTTCACAGGAACATACATTTCCCTAATTGTGTATAATTGTGAAGTGAGTTCTTGGCGTGGAGGATGGAGGTAATTGCAGAGGGCCGCTGCATTTGTCCTGACCGCTGAAGGAGCCCCTCCACCATTCATAGGGGCCTCTCAGAGCTAAATGGAAACACACACACACACACACACACACACACAGACCGAAGCACATTTAAGAGAAGAAACATCACTACAACTGTTCACATACACACAAGCACATCTGCTGAAGCACATACAAGTACATGCACACCTGTTAGCATGCAACACATCTATTACTGTTCATTAGCTGACCAAACCTGCTATCTATCCATAACTTTCTCAATCTCTAAAAAGCATGTTAGACCTAATTTTTTATTAGGAAATTCAAAAGTAAGCTTCAAAAACAATGAATATCTATAATAACATCCAGAAACCACTTTCTGCATATTTGTTGGTTGTGCTGGAGGCCCCACTTCTGCTTTTCAAAGATGCATGGGTATATAATTGCACATCTGTTTGAAATAATTTTCGTGTATGGATGTAAATGTGGAGCAGCTTATTTGGATTTAAAGTGACAGACTCCTTTCAGAATCAAAATAGGAAGAACTGATCAAAAATATGTAATGAACATATTTGTATCACCCATAGATATATTCTGATCATAACAGGTCACCTTTCAGGTCCAATACAAAAACACATCCCTCTCAAAATAGAAACCTCTGAAAAATGTAAGAAAAGACAAAGTTAAACTAAAACAATTGAAGAAATGACAAAATAACCACTTAGAGATGAAAATATGAAGAAATTCTGACTGCATGAGTAGTTTTGTACATTACTAATACATTGGAGTATTGATTTGTTGAAACAACCGTTTCTTTATTTTTCCAGCTCCTACCAGCTTGTTGTGAAGGAAGAGAGGAAGTCTAAAAGTCGGCGTGCCGCCTCTGAAGCTCCAGAGTGCTTTTCTGCCCCGTTCAGCTTCCGCAACGCCTCCATCCTCAACTCTGCGTACTACATGGCTGCTGATCTTCCACCGTCCAGTCTCACGGTGGTTCAGCCGTTCACGGTGGGAGACAACAAGAGCTACGGCGGCTTCTGGAACCCTCCGCTGTCACCGGCCAAGAGCTACAGCATCTACTTCCAGGCTATGAGCAGAGCCAATGGGGTGAGTCTGGACTTGTTGGAGTCATTAGTAAGCTGAGAATTGAGGCCCTATTTTTCCTTGCAGGATTTGAAACAAATTTGACATTTAATTGGAAACTTTTGTCTATGATTCAGACCAAAACATAAAAATGTGGAGAACTTGAGTTCAGTGAGTTTACAAAAGCATATTACTCATACATTGTTGATATGCAGCAAAATTTAGTCTCAAAGCACTTTTCAAAAAAACATCCAATTTGTTCAAACAGGTAGTTATTTCAGTTAAATCCCACAGATGATTCACTGTCAATTACATACATTCTGATTAAATCCTGGAAAAAAATCTGCAGCTGAAGTCAGTTTATTATTCACGTTTTTCAAAGTTTTCTACTAAAGAAAATCCATCTGATGTTATCAAGTCATTAAGTTTGCAACAATCACTCCTCCTTATTGAGCATCTTGCAGCATTGGACAGCTGATTAAATTGACTAATTAACTCTGCAGCAATGCCTCATAGTGAGCATGCATTTTTCTATTTTACTGGTTAAATGAAGGTATGAAAAGACAACTTAAACTTTTTTTTTTTATTATTATACAGACTTGAAAATAACTGCAAAAATATGCAACACATTAAAGACATTAACATTTTTTTATACCTACAGGAAACTAAGAATGTATTTATTTTATAAGGAAGATAATGAATACATGACCTAAGTATCCCAGATTTTGCCAAAGTGGCTAATTTTCCTCTGTAGTTCCCCAGCAGTTTGATGGAAAGAATTATAATGAATGATTTATGACAATGTCAATGTATAGCTAAAAGTAGTGTAATTGACAATAAATATTTTTAATAAAATAAGAAAAAAATACATAAAGAAACATTATTTTAAAAATAAGACATCGTTACAATTGTTGTTATCTAATAGCCATTGCATAAGTGATTTCCTAAAACTGTTTTGATGATGTAATATTTCTTACATGTCCCAAGAATTTGAATTATTCCCAAACTGAAAATGTCAACAGCCAGAAAGAATTTGTTTTAAATGGTATTTTATAGTTTTACATAGCAGCTCCTACAACTTCATTAAAGGTCTTAGTTTAAATAAAACAACTTACTATGCAGTTTCAAGGCTTTAAAAGCCTCATGACAAAAGTTGTTATATTATCAGTTTTTAGGAGTGTCTTTGCCACACCCATAGGAAGTTACAGTTGACAAATATAATTAGAAAACAATAACATTTTTCCCTAAAACTTCAGTTGTAAGGAAAAAAAACGTAAGTTTTTCTTGTGCTGCCCCTTTTTTAATCCATTAATCATCGACTGATACCAACGCCCCCACCTGTTTCCTCCTCAGAAGTATTTCAAGGCTCTAACTTGGCTTTTTGAATTTCCATCATAATTTAAACCCCTGTGAGACCCGTTTTAATTTTCCACCGCCGTAACCACGGTAACTCGGTGCGCAGAGAGCAATGCCCGGTGAGTTGGCCAGCGCCGTGGTGCAATATCCTCCTTCAGACGGCAGAGTTCCCACAATGCACGCATACGGAGACGGACAATGTGTTGGTTCCCGCTTGACTGAGCCACTGTGAGCGGATGCATTTAGGCGCTGAGTGCTTCTGCTCGTGTTCAGACCTTAAATCCGGTCACTTTGGGGTTCCATATTTGATTGGATCGCAGTCAATCCAATCAGCGTTAGATTTGTCCGGATCATGGAGTGGAAAATTGTGGGTGAGCTGGGAGGGTGGTAGTGGAAAAAGTAAATAGAAATATAAGTGGACCTGTTCAGCCACCATAACCCAGATGATTTGATGGGGAAGTCAGACTTAGAAAATAGGCGCCCAGTTGGATTATTCATGAATGTATTTATGTATTCTGGCCACGTTCTCATTCCGGTTTGAAACTGTTGCTGTTATTTTCCTGAACTCAGAGAAACAACTCTGACCAGGTTTTATTTTCCGTTCCCAGCCGCTGGGCCTCCTGTGGGCGCGACGATGAGTGTGTTTAAATTCTTTAGCCTAAAGCTGTAGTCTCTTCATTATAGCTGCAGAAAGGTGAGAGGTGATATTTGTCAATCAAGGATTTACCTTATCCGCTCCCCTCACAAAGTGCATTTATTTCATTTCTTGTTCTGTCAGTCACATCCGCAGGAGTCGGTGTCACTTTTCTCTGCAGCTGCAGATGTTTTCTTATTTTCCTCATTTGCATCTAACAAGGCGACGTTGGTGTGTCAGAGTTTGATCTTATGGATGAAACTGCTTCTCATTCCCTGCCAGTCTTGGATAATCCCGTTATTTTATTTTTCCCCTCCTCCGACATCCACCTGTCCATCAAAACAAGTGCCACACCTTCCTCTGTCTTTCATTTTCTGTCACCACCTCTCAGGAGAACATTTAGGAAGAATCGTTCCTTCAATCCACCCACTCTCCAGCTCTGCAGCGCTGCTGCTTCTGACAGAAAAAACATCGTTACAGTTTTTCATGTGTAATATTTTACCATTCTCCACCTTCAAACCAGTAAAATGTTTGGCTCTTTTCTCATTTATTTCTTCATCCTCTTTTTTTCTGTATTCTTTGCAGTTATATATTTTTCTTTTGTTTCAGTTCTTTAAATCCCTCCTGGATCGTACCTTTTTCTTATTCCTCCCACGAATGTCCTCCCACTTTGTTTTTATTGTCCATTTTTTTCTCTTGTCATCACCTTCACTCACATTGTGTTCCCTTTCAATTCTGTCCTGCTAATAATATTCCCCTTTTATCTTGTCACCATGTTGAATCAAACATAAACAATCCTTTTTGTTGGTACCAGAAAAATCCTGCAAAAACTTGACTCTGCATAATTTAGGCGACTCAAACAATTAGTTTAATTCTGGAAATTTGTTCAGGTTCGTCTAAATTTAGTATTTAAATACCTTTCAATGAAAATGACTTAAATTTAAAACTGAAAACCACTGAAGTAGCAGTTAAATAGTTTAAACATTTTTGGTTTTGGTTTAAATTTTAATTTTAATTTAGATGTTACAATACAGTTTGTGATTTGAACTGTAACTCAAAGCAAGGGGGAAACCCACACAACAAATAAAGTGAAGATACTCAAATTATATTCCATAAAAATAGCTAATTGTGACGTTTTCTAATTATACAACTCAAAGTTTATGAAGGGTTTATCTACACTGAAAGTTAACACCAATTCAAATAGTCAAACAAGCTTATTTACATTCAAAATTTAGTTAGCTAATATTTATCATTTATCTCATCTAAACCTAGTTTACATCAATTACTGTGAACTGTGAATAAATCTTTTTTAAATTTTTTTATAGTAGTTAGAATCACTCAAAAATGACAAATTATTTCTACATTTCATAATAAAGGCCCAGTCAAATGTCAGACAGGTAAACAAAATCTTTTGTCAAAAGAAACATAAAGAAAGTCAAATTTCACTCAAAAACTTGTAAATCTGTTCCTGTTTTTGAAATCAGAATATTTTATTTATCGAGTGTTAGTAGGACTCTAACCCATAATGTAACAGATCAGAAATTTTGGATTTAAATGGTTGGTATATTTGTATTTTTGCAAGGAAAAATACAAATATAGTCAGCCGGATGCCAGTTTCTCATCTGAACAAATAAAACAGCCTACCAACGACAGTCTCCATGTCTTTCAGTGTCATGCAATGTCTCACACACACAGGAATGGTTTGCCTCGGGCTGTAAGGAAGACAAGTGGAAGGATTTGGGACTCTGGGATGAGGAGAGATGTGGTGGGAGGGGGTGAAACGATAACAAGTGAAGAGAGTTTATCACTTGAGGCAATAATAGAAGCAAGTCAGGGTTACAGGAAGTAAATGCAGAGGGGAAAGTGCAGGTGGAAAAATATTGTGAGGCTGTCTTGTAAACTGAAAAGCAAAACTCTTTCACAAAATGTATATTTTCTGCTTGAACATAATCTGAGACAGAAGTTGAAACATGTGTCTCTGTTGCTTTTTATTCTTCCCTCCCAGGCTGAGCAGCTCCCCGTTGCACTGATGCAACCTTAAAACCTAAAACTTCAGTCTCTTTCTTAGGTTGACTTTCCTCCGAGCAAAATTTACCCAGGACTTGTGTGGAGTGTTTAACTTGACCTTTTACAGGACGAGTCGCCTCATTTATTGTTTATGGTTTATTCAGTCTAAAACACTCAGACACACATGAAATAACAACAATATTAATAATTGTTAGTCAATCAGCCTTTCAAAGAAATTCAAAACAAAGGCAAATAAAATAATTCATGATCCGTTCAGTTTATACATACCTACCCGTCCAGGTTTGTTAAAAATCTACCAGTTCCATTCTTCTTACATTTAGTATGAGAAATATGGAAATATTGTCACAGAACAAGCAATTAAATGAGATGAAATCAGATCAGGAGAAAAAAATAAATGAAAAACAAAGATTAGAATTAGTTTACTTATTGTAAGGCAATACGTAAATTGCCTTACAAAGGTTTCAGATATTATAGTTTTCAATTATTCTCTTTTAATTCCCTGGAAGGAAGAAAAAATGGTAAAATACCTTAGTGAATTATTTTTAACTAGTGAGAATAAGTCACCTTAATGTAATTTGTAAATTCAAGCAGTGCTTTACAGTGAGGTTGATAAATTCACAGTAAAACTGCAATATAAAAATGATAGTTAGAACTTAACTAACCTTTTTAACAAAAGCACAGGGCATTCTGGGTAAATCAACCAAAACCAACAGGGCTAGTGGGAGAAAGACAAGTCTAACCACTAAAATATGACACCATGTCATTTCTTATTCAGTCCCCACAATCAGTGCTGATTCGTTTTTCTGGAAGTTGTTACTTGAAAATCCAACCTTTATTTTCAGGGTAAAGGATTTACTGTTAAACAATTTAAAAACTCACTGTGATGTTGCTTTGTTGTGTGTGAACTTTGATTTTTGGCAGCTTGTTTAAGGCAAAGACCTTTAGGTTGTATATATCAGTTTAAAATGAATAAAAATGATGTTCAATCCCCAAAACATTATAGGCCTAGGGCACCGAAATAACTCACAGAATATTTTACAAATGGTTTTCATATTGTGTGACTGTTTTCAGTGTGAAATGGAAGTGAAAAAGTCCTAAAAACCTTTAACAACAGCCACTTATGTTCCAAAAGAACAGTTTAATGTTGCCACCAAGTTACAAATGTGGTTAGAATCAACATCTGCATAAAATAACACCACACATGAATAAGATTACAGTTGTACTTTGATGCTGAGATTCATAAAAATAAAATTAAAATTCATGGAAACGTGAAGCATTTTTTTTGAGCCACTTGTGCACGATCAGTAAATTTCAAACCAGACCAAAGAGTCGGTTAAATGGACAAAACACAGGAAGTGAGTTTCAGCGGCAGATGAAGAGGTATTTGGGGGGAAAATGCTGCAAAGTTGGAATTGTTGAAGAGGAAGGATTGCGGAGGAGGAAGAGGACAAAGAAATTGGGCAAGAAATGGCAGAAAACAAAAGGGAACTGTGACATGCATGGAGAAACATGCTCCTCCTCGCCGCAAAGAAGCCAGCCAGACACCTTCCTTGACAAGTAAAAAGCCTCAGGGGTTGGCCAGGCTACTCCGACAATCAATGTCACTCACCCAGCCACACACACACACACACTTACACAGGGGCACACACACTAAACAAGCTTCAGAGTGCCAGTTTTGGAGTTTCCAGGAGAGAGATTTTACCTTCTGACAGTCGCTGTCAATCAAGATGCACTCAGACTCCAAATCTCTAAATGCACTTTTATTCTTGTCTGTTGACAGGAGAGGAACATTCTCTTTGTGAGGATTTTGCTCACATTCAAACAGTAAAAAAAACCTGATAATTGTGTGGACCTTTTATGAATTTTAATGAGCTTGAATGAGTTTTTAAAATTTTTGATTTAAAAATTGATTTTGATTCAAACCTTTGTTGAGAACCAATGAAAGGCAAATGAAGACTTTTACATTCCTGACTTTGGTTGCATGAAGTCACCATCAGTGGATCTCTGAACTCTAATTGGATAAATCCTCATGCTAGTCAGGCAGAAGTGGAAACTCTGAAATAAACAATATGAGGAAGATGGAAATATTGAGCTGCATCTCCGAAACAAATTTAGTGTTATGCTTGAAAAAGTCGCTCCATCCTGACACATGCACTATGCCTTTTGTCTCTAATAGTAGTAAAATATATATCTAGTAAATATTGCTTGGCAACCAAAACACCCAAATTTTCAAATCAGTGTTTCCTCACAAAAAAGCAAAATGTCCAAAGTAATGGAGACATGAGCTGATCCTTTTCTCTTTGTGACTATAAATAGAAGAATAAAATTGCTGTTGAATTTTTTTAAAAACAAATTTAACTACATACATAATATCTATATAATCTGCTCAAAAAAGGAAAAATAGACTTGAAGGATTCATTTCTAACCGTATTTTAGTTAAAATTCTCTTGTCTAATTTGACCTAAATTAAAAGATACAATTTTAACCAATTTTAAAACCTTAAATTTACTAAACCAAAGATCACATTCTAACTTATTTCAGTCGTTAAATTACAGTTAAGTTGATAAAAAAAATCTAATGCATTTTTTCTTTGAAAATAGATAAAATATCCTAGTTCCAGAAATGTTGCTTCTGTTAATTAAAATGACATTAACCTGCATAATGTTTCACTATCCAACTAAACATCGTCTCACATTAAAGTCTGATTATTTTGACTTGACTAATCCATTTAATGGCCAAATAAAACGTGTAAAAACTGAACATCTGAAGGATGTTCCACTTTGTTTCTCTTCCCTTCTTTCATGAAGAACTGTCAAAAGATTTTCAAGAAAACCAGATGCTAAACCTGCCATGCAGGCATTTTTTTAATGCTGCATGTTTAGGCTTCAAATTTGAAAGATTATCATTTGATTTATAATAACAGATGTCTGCAAATATAAGGCATGCTGTACATGTGTGTGGAGCAGCCTTACTGTGTGGCATGCTTGCAGCAGGTGGAATAAAGGAAGAACAGGTTGATCTGAACTAAAACAGAAATAAGGTTGATCGTAATACAATAGGTAAAACTAAGACAAAACACACAAACCAAATGAACAAAACTACAAAAATAGCAAGCCAAGGTCCTAACAGCAGGTGTTTGGATTCAACTCCAGAGGGAAACCATTTGGCAAAATGTTTCTCTGCGAGGATCCCATAGTTTTTATTAAATGGTTTAAAGATGTTCTGACTCAAGAAGAATACAGAGTCACCAGAATTGGAGTTTCAGTAAAAGAATAAAAGAAGCTGAGTACAATTCCTACATATAGTCTAGTTTCTGAAACGTTTGGCAGTGCAACATTTCAGTTTAAGAATATTCAATAGTAATTGTTATAATACTGATAACTCACATAAAGCTTTTCCAGAGTTTTTCTGTATATTCCCAGATTAGTTGACAGGAAGGTCCATGGTTAATTTGCAATGTAAATGAATGAACTCTGAGACCAAACTGGAATATTTGAACCACATTGGACTGTTGTATGTTAAAGAAACAGCAGTGGTCTGAAGGAAGAGCCTTGAGGCACTCCTTCATCTACCAGTGCTGTAGTAGAACAAGAGTGAGCGTTTGAGAAATGTGCCATTAAAAGGAGCAAAGTAGATGAATGGAAAGTTTACTCAGCGTGCAAAAATACAAAAATGATCTTGTTGGAAACTTCAATGTTTTAATTTCTGGACGTTTTTCTATGTGATAGATCTCAACTTGTGTGTTTTTCTCTTCACAGGAAACCAAAATCAACTGCGTCCGTCTGGCTCGCAAAGGTATGAGCACCCTTCCATTGATACGTAGCAACATTAAAGTAGTATTTTTATTATTCCAGTGATCATGTTGTAGTTTTGTTATCATGTCAGCCTGTTGGAGTTAGTTAGAAGAGACAAACACTCACACACTGCAGAAAAAGGCCAACTATTCACAACCATGTGATCCTGCATGCTTTTCTTCCGCAGCATCTCTGTCCATCTCTTCTGCTCCAATATTTCTCACACTCTGCTCCTTTTCCTGTATCGGGCTCTCCTTCTGTCACCTCATGTCACATCCGTGTTGTTCACCAGTGTTTAAAGATCAGAGTCGCAGTAGATTGTTCGATCAGCTTCATTAGACCCAGTGGACGGATGCTAAAGTGTTTCTGATTCCACCCCATTCTGCCTGGCTCTCTCTGTGTCTCAGATCTTTATTTGCTGCTCATCTTTTGCAGATACACCCATTTGTGTGCTGGGCAGTGTGCTTTGGAAGCTTTTCAGCTTGCTATTGATTTTTCTCACCTTCTGTTTTTTTTAATATCCCATTTTTCATCTGCATCAAGCATTGATTTGATTTTTCCACATTTTCAATCTCTTTCTGTCTCATCCACAGTACATCAAGGCTTTATCACTCATTTGTGCACATTGCTTTCTCTTATAGCTTTTTTCTACATCTATCATACCAGATGGTTTTTTTTTTGTTTGTTTGTTTTGGTTAGGTTATAGGTGATATAATGGGAGTGTAGACATTGTTTATGTGTATCAGATAAGACAAGTTTTTTACTTTGTGGCTCTCTTCAAAACACAAATGGAAAACTTTTTCTTTTTAAAATTTAAAATAGTTAATCTTCAGAAATTCACATCTAATTTAAAAGGACTTGAAAGTTTTAAAGTGGGCAGTGATGAGTGGCAGTGCAGATGGATCATTTTGAGGAAGCTCAGAGCTGTTCAGTGAAAAATGGAGTCTGTCCTTTTACTCCAATCAGAGAATTTTACAAGATGAGAAAAAAATTGCAAGCAGCAATTTTGGTTAGAATTATTCTTCACTCTTTTTAGAATAAATAACAAAAAAATTAAATTTATTTGACAGTTTAATTCAGTTTTATCTATATCAATCAAATTCCTACGACAAATGATGTGAAGGCACTTTAGGCAAACAGGTCAAATTTATTTCCAGTAATTTGCAGTCCAGTTCAGTCCATATTCATTCAGCTTATTCTAAATTAATGCAATACAGTTCATATTATGTGAAATATGCAGTTCCAACTATCTCAAACATAGCTCTCTGAGTACAAATGTTTGGTTACATGGGCCAAAATTATAGAGTCAAAAGTAGTTGTGTGCCAAAAAGCAAAAAAGGAAACTACAATCAAGCACATAGTTTTTTCTTTTTCTTTTTTTGTACGAAAGGGAAGTTATTTAAAACTTTAAATGGATTTACTGTAATAAAAGAAAAGCATCTTATCTTGAGATTCTTTTGGACTTGAGTGAACAAATTTATGTTCAGCTTTAAGAGCAGAAACGTTTGCTATACTTATCAAAGTTTAATAAATTAAATGAAAGCTGATTTCGGTGCAGCAAAGTGAGATTTTCAGAAAAACTTTCACTTTGCTGTAAAACCTATTTGGTTTTTATTACAAAAACGGAATGCTTTTTACTTAACATTTTCCATTGTAAGAAAAAAATATCAGTATTTACCTGAATCACAGGTAAAAAGTCTCTGTCTGCATCAACCACCTGGGCTGGACGGACCAAACTGGTATCATTCTTTAACTGCAATTGGGGGCTGCACAAAATCAGGCCCCCGGACCACACTTTGGACACCCCAGCTATAAAGAAATCAACAAACTGTATGCATTTCTCACGTCAGAGCAATACTTTAGCAACTTTGGATGACAGTAACGAGGAACAATCACCAACCTCATAAACCTGCAGCAAAAAAAAAGAAAATCGAACAGTTTTTTTTCTTCAAGATAATTTGGTGATTTAACAGAAAACCAGTGAAGTTGGAGACCTGCACAATATATGATCTCTTCTTCTAATTTTCATCTAAACTCTTGGTGCAAGATGAGATAAAATATGTTAAAGAATATGTTTAAACATATTTATTACCAAAAAAACAACAGTTAAAAGTACTAAATACAGGAACATTTGCTTGTGAGGCATTCTGGGACAGAACAGTTTGCAGCTGAAATTCTGCTTTATTTGTCCTGCTGTAAAAAAGTTGGATAAATATTCAGGGTCTTGATGACAGACACCGTCTGTAATAACTGCTACGTGTAAACAAGGAACACAACAGATGCTTTAGATTCCCAGCAGCTGCGTTTAAACTCAACGTTTTCTACTATAAAGAACTGAAAACGTCTCTTTATTTCCACATTTCTGTTTTTGTTTCCTCTAACAGGAAGTTAGAGGAAAGATCCTGAATTTCAGTTGTTGATTGTCCAGAGCCACTCCTTTTATCACAGCTGGCCACCATCTTGGTCTTCTAGCAAAATGTTCTTCAACCTTGAGTAAAGTGCTGATAATAAGTTTTTCTCTAAAGTCCTCCTCCGTTTCCTCGGTCCAGTCCTGCATTAATCCAAAATATTGGTCTCTACAAAATGTAACTTCTCTATAACAGACATTTTCTTTGAGTTTTGTTAAAACATTCACCCACTAGTGTTTCAGTTGAATAGTCTGCTGTGGACGAGATGAGTCAGATATGGAAATCAGTTCATTTCACTGCAGCAGACGCACATTTTATAAGCAGGATATGCTTTTGAAATTAGTTGGCATATAAGAAATCCAATGTTCAGAAGCTTTAAAACTGAATTTCTTTAAAAGTAGCATCGCTTCACTTGCAGGAGCATTTCAAACCTTAATGAAAACCATCACAAATCGAGGCCTCCGACTGTAAAACTTTAAATGAAACTCATCTGCTGTCTGGTTATTAGGTCTGGGATTCAGTGGACTTGGATTTGCTGTACTCACATTATCAAAACATGTTTTGTCTGTATGGCCTGAGGCTGAATTGAACCTTGAGATATTTTTTTTTTTCTTACTAACTCAGCAGATTTTTTTGAAAGTTTAAAGGATATTTCAATCAATTTTTTACTTTAAACTGTAGTATATTTTAAATCTATCATTAGACAAACTATCTCATGGTTTAAAACTTTGGATTTGTCTGTAGTAAAATACATAGTTCATTACACACAGCTCAACTGAAAACAGGAACTGCAGGTAATGTTAACTTTAAACACAGAATGACTCAACATCACAAACTCTAAACTTTATCCTGTCTGTTAGTTTTTGATTCATCCTACTACATATTTGCAGGCATTTACTTAAATGGGAACTAAAAGCCTTGAAGAAATCATCAGCATCTGGCTGCATCAGATCCTTCTTTAATGTTAGAAATCTGACCTTGCTTTAGAAAAGGACTGATCCAGAATTTAATATGAAATTAATATGCATCAATAAAAGAGGCACAGAAATTTGTGTGCTTAATATTTAGCATGTAGGGAAACTGTCTCTGAACAGCTGTCCTGTTTTCCTTCTCTCCATCCTGACTAAGAGATGACATGACTCAGAGTTTTAATTACCCCTCATCAGCCCATAGAGTCTGAATTTAAATCTTTCTTTTGCATTTTTAAAATGCATTTGGGAGAAATACAAAGTTGTCATTTTTATGGATACAGACGTTTTCACTCCCTGAAACAGACAAACGTGAAGAACCAGAGATGTTTCAGTGTCATAAGGAACAAATATCTAAGAAACATGACCGTTTCATTTTTATGTGAACTGAGAATTAAGTAAAAGAAGTTAATTCCTTAAAATTTACAGTCTGATTTTAAAAAGAATAATAATTGAGGGAAACAAACACTGTGATGTACAAGGAGCTGAACCAGATCTGAGGAGTAACTGCAGGTCAGCAAACACAAAATGTGCCTCATGGATCCAAAATTGATTTTTTTGATGGACCTGCTGTTTACGACAGGTGTGTTAGTCCCTTTATGTAACCACTGCACTGCAAAAAACAAGTATTTTGGATTTAGTTTCTAGTGCAAACATTTTAGTACATGTGAAATAAGACAAAGCTAACTTAAATTAATATTGATAAAAAAAAAGTACTGCTTCCACTGGCAGATAATTTGATTTACAACAACATATTTTTCCCACGTTATAAGTAAAATATTCTGTTTGCCAGTAATTTTTATTAATATCCATGAATTACTGACAAGCTAATATATCTTACTGAAAAGCTATTTGTCAGTTAGTTGTCTCTTATTTCGAGTAAACGGAGATATTTGCACTAGAAACTAAAGAAAATGACTTGGTAAGATTGAGTGATTTTGCAGTGGTTTCAACATTAGGACACTTTCATGGTTTTACCTCCAGCACAATAAATATCGTTCAAACAATCTCTGATTTGAGTTTGAATAGATTATCTCTTCTGTAAAAGTGAAACCTGTTGACCAGCAAAAATCAGATGTTTTTTCTCTAAGTTGCCACAAAGTGTTTTTTTTTTAAGTTTTTTTTTTACCATCTCTTTCTTTCCTCCATTTTCTTGTCCCTTTGTTTCTGTTAACCCGTCAGCCCAGGCTGACTCTTGACCGACTCCGATGTTGACTCCTAACACCACATCTGCATTCGCTGTCAGCTCTTTACTAAATAGGCATATTCGACACATCTGTCAGGCCGCCTCCTGGTAAAAGCCACTCAGTTTGCTCATTGACAGTTTTTTTTCTTGGCAAACAGACCAGTCATATCCCAGCTAAATGCTATTGATTTCATTGTGCTAGTACCATCTCTCACCGCTGCAGTTTCTCTCCTTGGACAGATCAAAGCAGGGAGATCTAATGAAACTGATAAATAAAATGAAATATCTTTTTTCTTAGACTTTTTTCTTCTTTCTTTTCCTTTTTTTTGTTGTTGTTTGTTTTTCTCTCTTCCCTCTCTCTCTCATGCTTTCCGGCGGGGACGTGCGGCCCTTGGCCTTAGTGGTAATAGGTAGGGGACAAATAACAACGCCGTACATTCTAGTCATCCCAAGCGAAGGTGATTATTTCTTTATAGGCAGAATATCTTCTTCCCTATGTTATGTCACAGCACAACCATAAACACGACACAAAACAATAATTCATTTTGGTTGTTTCCTGCCCTACACCTCCTCCACTTTATCCCTCTGTTTCCTAATTTGTCTTGGTTTTCATTTTTTGGGGCTCCTTGGTTGTTGTTCCTCCTCATCTTCATCTTACTGCATTCGTTTGCATGTCTGCTCTGCTTCGGATGTTGCTGGCTGTGGTTGAACCTCAACTCTGTCTTGCATGTAAGCCCACATACTCCAGTGCAGCTCTGCTACACAGATGACAGCCCACTGATGGCGATGGAATCGCAGAAGTGTTGGTATTTGTTTCATCTAATAAAAAAGGTTTCATTTGAAAGTGAGCAAACACCAAAGGTCACCTCCATAAAAGATTAAACTCTATAATTTCATATTACAAAATTGCACAATTTAAACAACCATTCACAGCCTATTTGCCTGCATTTTGTGTCCGAATTCAACTAAGGCCAACTGAATACTTGATGAAACAGCAAGGGATGATGGCAGCTCTCATTTACATAAAAATGAAAACCTTTCTTTCACAGTACCATTCAGCTCATTGTTAGTTTCCTGCTTTCGTTTTACACTTAGACCTTTTCCCTGGCTCTTTGTGAATGCTAAATACCTGTTTTTCCTGCTGCATGTCAAGTCTAGACATTAAAATCTGTGGAAAATGAAAGTGCAGGATGATTGTATAAACACTGAAATAAAACTGGTGTTTAGTGTTGGATGCATTATGTCCTTTGAAAGAAACATTTAACTGAATGTCTATAAAAGCTTCTGGACTCCACTGACATCACAGGCAACTCAACATTTTACCAAAAGACATTTGAATGTTTAGTAATGTTAGTTAAAATTCTGTTATTTAACTTTGTTAAGTACTGCTGCTGCATTAGCTTCATATTTAGCTTTATTGGTAAATCCTGTGGTGACCAAACATCCTATTCTCCCAGGATACGTTCACTTTTCACACTCTGTCCTGGGCATCTCTGGTGATTTCATCGATTCATGAAAATGTCAGAATTTTCATTGTTTTTTTTTAGAGCATCAGTTGGGAAATAAAGCGATGGGCATAAAACCAGTTTAGACATAAATGCTAAGTGTGCTAGGTGTATGTGGCGTCTCTTTAAGATACATTTTCTATAGTGAAATATTCAAAATGTGTTTGGCCTATAAATGAATAACAATATAGATCATGATGGACAGGTGAGCAATAATATCAAAACATAAACGTCTGATAGAATAATCAATAACTTCCCTGAAGTCTGATCCAGCGCCGCACAGCATTCTGGGAGATGTAAGTAGTGGAAAGGCTTTAGCTAAGCTAGGTCACTTTGGTTACCTAGCAACAAGTTGCAGAGTAACTTGGACAGCAGCAGTTTCAGGTTTGGCTGTTGTGCCTCATAACTGCTTAAAAATAAACAAAAATGGTGTCGAGTGAAAACTGTACCACTGGGTTATTTTAGACATTAGAAACAAAAAAAAAGATCAATTATTAATACTGACTAACGTGAAACGCTTATAGTGTGATCAGTCTCCACCATTTAAGCTGAATCTGTGATTTTTAAAACATGTCAGTTCAGTTTTAAAATGCAGTGGTATATTTCAGCTATGCAGTGGTCTGCGGTAATAAATGGTTGGGCAGCACTGCTGTAAGGTACGGCTGATCTCTGGCGCGCCAAAGTGAACCAAGCCCATTGTACTCTACAGGAATGTCTGCATGAAGTGTTATGCAAATTTCATCAAAAGTGTGTGAAGTATTGCAAGGACAAGCCATGGCACATCGTTTCTGACAGCTATTTGTTTTGATGTATTTTCCATATGGTTGCTTTCAGCACTGTGGGAGGAGAAGCAAACTAAAAACTGACTGAAATGAAAAGATAAAAAGAAATGCCATTAGAGTGCTTCAGCGCCCCAGCATCGGCATGCTGAATGAGGAATAGGGTTTCTACTTCGATGGTGATTGTATGACCTTTTGACGCATCAAACCCACTTCTTATAAACACGTTGGTGTTTTGTATCAGCTTCAATTGCTGTTACCATTAGACCTGAGGTCGGTTCTAATTGGTTCTGTACAGAGTGATGTTGTAACTGACTCCGCTGCTCTGCAATACTGATGCAACAGGTTGCTTGCCATGAGCATTTGTTTAAGGTCGACTCGGAGATGTGACTGCAGTTTAAACCTGCAATTTTGACTGATGTCTGATTTGTTTGGTTTGACTCACGGCACACCTTATTCTCATCTGTCTTTTTTCATAAATAATGACAATGTGCTTCCTGTTTCCTCCCTAGTAAGTCAGGTTGCCCTCTAAATTTGCAGCAGATTGAGTCAGACTCTGAAAAGGGGAGAAGATGTTTAGGTGAATATCTGGGGAGGATATGACATTTTAAGGGCACAATACCAACAAACACAGGATGAAGTGCTTTTTAAGTAGCTGCACAGTCAGCAAGCAACATTCAACCAAGTTTAGAGTTGACACATAAAATAGATTAAGAGAAAGACAAACAAGAAAGACACACTCACTAAATTCTTAAGGGAAAAAGATGGAATGAGAAACATCTTCAACAACAAAGACAGACTGGAAGAAACCGACATCAAAGTTCAAAATCAGAGAAAAGACGCCAGCACAGATCAACTCCCGCCCATGAATTATTGTTTTTTCCTATTTTTGTGTTCAAACAAATGCATTGCATTATTCCATCAGACAGATTGGTGAATCATCCATCTGCTCGACTTCACAAGAGTCCCGTGAATCTTAAAAACATGATTGTGAAATCTTATACACCATCTGTAATTACAAAAATACATGACCGGGAAAATAGAAGCACAATGAAAGTGTTTGGACCAGAGCAGGACATTCAAACTACTGCAAATAAGTACTACAAATGTCCTCTCACAGTACTGTAAAAATATGTAAAGAAACATCAACTTTGAGAATTCTCACCTTCATTCACTATTCATGAGTTATTACATTGGTTTAGCATAAATACAGCCTCATGTTAGTCCATGAGGAGTTTGGGGTTTTTGCAGCAACATCCTGACTTCTGGAGGGTTGCTATTTACTGCATCACACTGTAGCCCTAATTTAAAAGTAATGTGATTTAGACTTTATTTACACAAGATCGCAAAGTGGAAACTTCTGATATTTTCAGATTTTTTTAGGGGAAAATTTCACATTTTGACATGGTGTTACTACTTAGACCAGACCAACAAGACACCTTGAATCTGCTGTAGTTTTCATGTCTGGGCGCCATATGGAGCAGTGATTTTAGCACGCCGTTGAAGCGCACATGCGCTTTGACCCTTAACCTCCTTTTAAAAATATATTTATTCATTATCAGAAGATATGGTAAACCGGACAGGTCAAGAAGCGCACAATATTTTTTACTGTGCTTGAGTAGAATCAATCCTGTTTGTGGGGCTTCACACCTGCAGAGTAATTCACACCTTCTGCAGGCGTGTTCCCGAAAAGTTTCGCTTTGAGATGTGGTTACAAAAGGGTTCTGTGTCCGATCAATGGAGACATGAAAACAAGCTGCAGCGTTACAAAAAATGTTAAGGAAAACCAGCTCTGCGTGAACAGGGCCTTAAAAAAGATTCAGGTGAATAATGTTGTGTATTTTATGCTTTTACTGGGCGTCAGGATAAGAATACTCTCCCTTTAGGACGTACAGATAGGCTAAAGCTAGCAGGCCATATGTAGCTCTGGTGGTCAATAGTTGTTTGGTCATATAAACACAAGAAGGTCATATTATAGATCAGACAGAGCAGAGTGGTTTATTTCAGATGAATAATCTTGTTAAACATGCTAAGCCATACTAATACTAATCCACAGAGGAAGCCACCCACAGCGGGTCAAAAAAAGCCCCAAACTAAACATTCAAATCAGATTCATCCAGGTCACTCAAACACAGCAGGAAGAAGAAACTTACATCTACAACTTATAGCTTTCATTCAGGTAAAAGATTGACTCTTTCTTCACACAAAAACTGCACAAATTCTTTAAATAGACTTTAATTTTACCTCATAATTTCACTAAAATTTATAAGATGGTCTCATCGTCCAACACAGACACAGGCATGCACAAAATCACACACAGCAAGAAAACTCCCATTTTAATATGCTATCCTGTGGTGCTGCTGAGCATCGCTGGCTGGGAGAATCAATCTTCTCTCTATTTGGATCAGATTATGTTTTTAATATCTCTGGCTTTACCCCTAATTCCTTCCTAGTAATTTTATTGTGCTCACGAAGTGAGCGAAATAAAAACGGGATGAAAAAGCTGCAAGAAAAGAGATGTATAAGTTGAAATGATATTAGACAAATGTTCACAGACTGGAAATGTTTCACAGGATTACTCTAAAATAGGCAGCCAGTATTATCAAATGGAGATATTAATTTATATTTGCATTATTAGTGTCCAGAAATAAAATATCCATCAAGTTGTGTAGTGTCATTGTTTTAAAGAATATTTATGTGGGAGAAAAAGGTAAAATATTTTACTGATATAAAATATTTTCAAAATGCGGGAATTGTGTGAAGAAGTTTAAGGAAACCGATAGAAACAAAGCATTGTGAATACTTTCCGGATGCACTGTTTATGTTGAACAAGCTGAAATGAAAATGCAGAAACAAACAAGACTCTTCTGTAAACCATTGCAGATTCACTTTAAAACTACATTAGTGTATTATTTGTGCAGCAGTTTCTGTTTTCCTGCAGTAAGTTGGTCATTCATGTATACAGTATTCCCCTGGTGCCAGCAGACGGTCACTGGGAAGGCCAAGCGTCCGACTCAGACACTGTGAAGTCCACAGAGACACCCGGAGCAGTTAAACCTTTCACTTCCACATTTCATCTTCTCTCCAGAAGAAACAGTTTCAAGACTCTTTCAGGCATTAAGAGTCTCACCTCTTTTCTGTGGATCTTGCAGTAATTACAAGAAAAACAGTTTATAAATAAACAGTAGAAATAAGAATACTTGAACAGCATTGGCCATGTTTATTGGTCACCTTTTAAAGTGGCAATCTCAAACTGGAAATTTTACAATTGATCAGAAATACTCCTAAACCTTGTGAGAAGAGCCTTCACTGAAGAGCTGAATATCTATCAAATAATGAAATAACTGGAAATGTGTCACTTTCCAAGATTTAAGAAACAAAAACTAATCATAAATGAATACATTTATGTAAAAAATGACCCCTCTTCCTGGCTTTGGTATTGCTAATGAGTGGAAAGCTTACACTCGGGCAAAACATTATATTGCTAATATCCTGCCATGACTGTGGTGGGCACCGCTAACCAGATGTTTACCTGCGCTAATCCTAGTAATTAGTTCTGCTAACACTAAAATGCTATATCAACACTCGCTACTTAGCGAAAGCTAATGCTAAAGTGCTACATTTAACCATGTTGATATCCACCCTGTGTTAAAAAAATCATATATCATCCTCAACATCATCAAATGGGTTATTGCACACCTACCTTTATGGAAAGGGATTTCTTTTGGAATATACTTTCATTCATGTTTTCAGTTTTGTTAGTTGCTGAGTGTTGCTCTAACAGACATAAACAACAAATGCATCAACACAGATGCTGAAATGTATTTAACTGAAAGTTTACACAGCAGCCTAGTAAACTAGCACTTTAGATTTTATCCAGAAAAAATATTTATGGAAGGCTAAATGCAATAAACATTTTCAAAATTAGCAAAAATGCTACAGCGCTAAATGAAAAGTTAGCGCCGCTATTAGTGCATTTGCACAAGTGCGCCCACTACTGGTCATTTCGATATCAGCGTGTACAATGCTCATGTTGCAAAGGACTGTTTGGAGCGCAATAATTGTTTGCTAATAGTGTTATTAGCAAACACTAGCAAAATAGTAAAAATTATGAACTTGAATTTTCCATGCTAACGCTACATGTAGCCAGCCGGACAGTTTCCCACTATTTTGGCATATTACCCAAAGATCACAATAGTGCAAGCAGAAGAGGAAGATGATATAACTGACTTATTTTTATATATAGTTGGATAAAGAGTAATTTACATTTCTTGTCTCCTTGTGTAAATTATTCTTTCAGGAAGGAACGCTGATATAAAATCAAAATTTGTACGGTGTATAAATGGTATGACATTTCCTTTTATGGACTCCGTTTAAAGCCACTGGTGGTAAGAAAGGCAGATTTAACCATAAAGTGTCATATGCCACCTGTTAGTTCATTATAACAATACAGCTATAAATGAGGCTCCCCCAGTCTCCATGATGCTCCTCCACCAGCTGTGAATCAATCCCATTTAGCCGTGGTATTTTGCTTCAACTCAGGTCTCACCCCTTTGTAATGGACATGCTTGTATTACCTCACATCTCTCCTGTCCTGGTCAGAGCGCAGTCTGAGTTCACCTGATTGGCTGAACGGCTCCCAACCTGGTCAATTGCAATGTCAAATGGAGCTGAACCCGTTGCCAGATGGGGTCCTCTGCTGTTGCATCGTGAACTATTGAACCCAATCAGCACGTGAGGCTGTGAAGTGTGAACAAAGGGGGGTCACAGTGAAACGTGCCAGCTGATACATAATGTGGATCACTCAGGGGGGAAATTGAGCTTTAATACACCTGTGAGGTGATTACTGGGGCACAGGCTGACATGGAAATGTGAGCGCTCGTCTCCTGCATGATCGCCCAAGGCTCTCGTGTAACCGTAATGTGCCTGATGGACAACTAGGAACTTCTGGTCTCTGATTACAGAGAGGGCAACATGAAGTGGGAATGGATGGAAAGCAAAAGATTCACATTTTGTCCCTACTGCTTCTCTGGAGCTGGTTGGGATACATTGAAAACAGACAAAATGCAAACTTTAGGTATGAGATCTCCACATTGTTTTACTTTTTGAGGCTAAGATAAATGAAAGGGATGAAAAGAAGCAGATTGTTCTGACTTGTTAAAATGACTGTCTTCATGTGCTAAATCAGTGGAATGTTCTTATTTGGGACAATTTAAATTGCAAAACAATTAATCAGACTATTCAATTATGAAGGCGTTTACACATTTAAAGAAGGTACAAGAGCAAAAATGCAGAAAACTGGAGTTTATAGAGCATCTGAGAATTAAATGTTGCTTTATTATGACCCATCATAATCTAAAACATAAATAGCATTGTACTTGCTACTTGGTTGTGCAGGAGGCTCCACTTGTGCTTTTCAAAAATGTACAGTTATATAATTGCACATCAGTTTGCAGCCATTTTCAACTCCAAGTGTAAACGTTGAGTCGGTGGGTGTGGCCAGCAACAGCTTATTTGATTTAAAGTGACAGTGCCCTAAAACTGCTCATTCTGAAGGGAACTTAACACTAAAATCTTATCATATAAGAATGATTTTGTGCAATAAATGTATTGAACATGTTTTGTATTGAATGCACATTTGGACATGTGCAATCCAAAATTTAGAGAAGGTCTCATTAAGTTCACCTTAATGGTCATTGTGCATTTTAGGTTCAACCTTAAAATTTCACTCTGAAGTCGAGTATCTCTGACTTTTTTTTAGTGTATTTATATTTCAGATCTGAACTGTATTAAAGTTAATAGACAAATCTCCCCAGTTTCATCGAGCCTACTGATAATTATCAGAACCATTGTTTGTTATAATTAGCACTAAACATAGTCGCTCTTTCAGAAAAATACATCAAGCCCGCGACTGAAATGTCTCTGTGATCCCTTTTAAAAAACATTCAGGGTAAAGTGACATTTCTTTTTCAGCACTGAAGCGTGGGATTGACAGATGAATTTGTCTTATAGACATATTTTTTTCAAACACGTGTAAGGATAGAGAGGCCGTCTGTGAATGGTCTGACACTGAGGGCGTTCAGGGATTTCATAAGAACATCTCATCAGCCATTGAGGACTGCGGCAGCTATTACCAAGTGTGCCAAGGTTAGGTGCTTAAGCTGCTAGTTCGGTGTATACTGCTGCCAACCTTGTGTTGTTATTGCAGAGGGGGTGAAGATGAGAGAGACAAGGGATTAACTGAACTCCCACACAGCAGTATTACTCTATTAATCGCCTGCCTTTGTCTATCAAGGTTATAACAAGAGTCTGCTCAGTGTGAACGGGAGCATTCATGTGCACAATCACAGGCTTTTAAATAAGAGGCCTATAAAATCTTGATTTATAGTCGTTCTGTTTTTCAACTTTGTTCCTCTCTCAACTTTCTGTTTTCTCATTGTCACTTTCTGGCCTGACCAGTGTCGATCTGTGTAAAATACAGTCCTAAAATATCCAACAGAGGAAGACCTTTCTGAGTTAGATGCTGTCTTTCAGAGCATTTAATCCTTTAGTCTGGCCTGTCAGATGTTCTGTTCATATTTCAGTTCAGGCGCATCTCTGTAAATACATGTTGGTGTTGATCTGTCCAGAAAAATTTGTTTTCTGAGGCCAGAATAATCTGCCTTGATATTTCGGACTGCAAAACCGAATGCAAAACTTGTGTTTTGCATTTACAGTTTTCTGTCTGTCTTTGTGGATTTTTCTTTTGCATTCTGAAATATTTAATTGAATTTAGTAAATTCTTGGTTCAATGTGTTGCCTTGGCTGATTGTAACGTTCTGAATATTGTTTTGCTACTTGAACACTAACAAAGTAGACCCGGTGAAGTGGCCTTCCCTGAAGCATCAACCACTCACCGCTCTTCAGAAAGGCTTCAAAAAAAGGTTATGGAGGAAATTCATGTTCAGGTGTTCAGCTGGCCTCTACATTCATCTACATTTTATTCAGTATTCAGGATTTGTTGTGTTGGATGTGCTTCAAAATAAAAATCTGAAATACCAAGAAAATATCTTAAGAAAGAATAATGTACCTCTTTATACCTTCCAAATAAACCGTAATTGTTCTGCCTTGCAGAGACAGAGACAATCTGCGTAACCACTAAACAACCACTTTATGTTTTTTCCACATTATTGGAAGCTACAAATTGAAAACTTTCCGTCAAAACAGGTTTTATTTTCACACCAATTTAAGACTATTGTTGAACCAATTTACACTGAAGGACTAAAAAACTCAGCAGCAGAAGGAAATTAAATAACTTTTATACATTTTCTTTGGAGCTCCTTCTGATTATTTACTCTTCGTTTCTTTTGGACACATTGTAAACTTTCTGCATTAATACAAATATTTCTGATCTCATACTTCATATGGTATGTCTGCTATATTTTCTTTCTTTCTTTATTCATTTATTTAGGTTTTTAGTACAAGGAAAGTTGGAGCTAACTTAATATTTTTTTACTTATATTCTTTTAAATGTCTTGGTCACCCAAAAAACTAACATTTCAGGGGTTTGTTTTGGTTAAAAGATTAACTATTTTGAAAATGGTTTTTGTGAGAACAAAGTATTTATTGTATTTAGTTTTCTTGTTTAAATAAAATTATCCACCTTCTCAGATGTGCATGTTGAGTGGACCGTCAGTAATCACCGGCTAGAGAGCAGAACTGTCTGCGAGTTCTGACCCCGTCTGAAAATGGTCATAACTGTTTATTTTGATAGCTTTGAAACCATCTTAGCTCTTCTGTTGAAGCTAACAGCTACAGTCTGCCTTATTTACAGCTAAGCAGCACAGAAGAACATGGATTTTTGGCTAATACCATGTCAAGTAGCACAACACCTGAGTATTTCTGTTTCCCAAGCTGCACATTTTAGATATCCTCCACAAAAAACAAACACATAAAACAATAATCTGCAAGTAGGGAAGCTTTTGCAGATTTAGGAGGGGTTCCACTGTATATTGTCTCTCTTTTATATTTTATCCTCCTGCATAACTTTCATTGCTCTTATTTAACTCTTTTTTTGAAGGAATGTTTAGTCATCTCCTCACATTGGGACTAATCATGTTGCCTTCCCTTGTAGCTGACTAATGTATGCTGTATGTTTGTGCATGAATTTGATCCTTTGTGTAAATTAATGCAGCATGGACTGTGTCTGTTGTTTTTGTATGTAAAAAGTATGTTTGTTTGTTTCTTTGAGAATGTATTTGTGGGATTCTGCCTACCGATATGACGTTTTGTGTGTTTGTTTGCGTGTGTGTGTGGTGTGTGTGTGTGTGTGTGTGTGGATGCTCAGGTGCATCCACCCAGGATTCAGACGCCATGGAGCCAGAGAAGCAGGTGGACAGCACGGTGAAAATGGCTGGCATGATCGCAGGGAGCCTCATGATCATCATCATCCTCCTCGGAGTCATCCTGACCTTCAAGCGCAGGTATGAAACCAAACAGCGTGTTAGGAGCAGCAGCTGCAGGACCTGTGCACATAGGAAGTGGTTGGTTTTTAGGAAAGGAGGAGTCTGTCTGTAAAAGAAAAAAAAATAAAAAAGGATAAATAACCAAACCCAGTGCTGTTTTTAAGGAGACCACAGCAGCTTAAGTTTTTTCGACCACAGCTTGAATAATCCAGGTTTTATTTAAGGCCTTTTCAGGCACATTAAGAATTCAGTGCAGTGTTGCCAGATTAGATAGGTTTCCTTTTATTCCAATTTATTCCTTTATTTTTAAATGTCAATAATCTGTAGAACTTGGTCAATCAAGTGTCACTGTGTAGTGGTATTGTAAGACAGAAATCCTGGTGCAAGTTCATTAAATTTAAAATGATATGGTGCCACAAAAAAAACAAAAAAAAAAACATATAAACTGCTAGATCTGGCAACCCGGCCGAACGGCACCATGTTGGGTTTTAGTGAGAGTGAGGCAGGTGCAGGATAGAGAACGAGATGGAGCTGCGACCTCATCATTTAAAAAACATGTGGCCACATGAAAACATGAAACCGACGTTCAGAAATTAATCCACTGTGGAACCTGGTTTCAAAAATGATTCTTTCTGGGCTAAAAGATGCCGAATCTGCGTGGAAGCACTGCCTAAATATTTCTGGTTAACAAATATTTATCCAGCGCCCTGTGCCCTGTTCACTTAATGCATAAGTGAACAGGGCCTTAGGTAAGAAACATGTTTGAAACAGCTGCAGCCACAGCTTCCTATGTGCAAGGCACCTAAAGCTGCTTGTGTAAGATTTTCAAAGCTCTTTAGCTTTGTTCACAATTAACAAGGTAGTTGGTAGCCTCTGTGGACCAATTTGTGATTATGATGCATCATTTTGGGAGTAAGCAGCATTTAAAGGTCCAGTCAAATAGTCAGAGACTTTCTTAAAGACTTAAATGTAGTTTGAGGGTTGCCATTTTTATTTCTTCTTTTTTCAACAAGTCATGACAAAAAAGAAAAAAAAAAAAAGTAAATTTCTTTAGACTGTTTGACCTGACCTTTCAACTGAAGGTTTGAACATCTGTTGGACATCAGAGTCTACCAACAATCTTGATGCCTTTCATGCTGTTAAATAATGTTAAAAAGCATCACAACTTGATTGTTGTTCAAAATGTTTTATTACAGTTCAGTTAGGAAGAGACATTATAAATCTGAAAGTGTCCTCATTAGTACCAGTTATTAATTGAAGAGTTATCAATGTTGAAAAGTAAATGTGTTTATTCTTTGAAAAAGTGGGAAAAGTGATGCTACAAGTTTGGGTTTTTTTAGTTTGGGGATACATTTTTATGAAAAGGGATTATTGAAACTTTAAAAGCTTAAAAACTGTTTTCTTGTCAGGCAAAGCAAAAATGTAAATCTAGTCACTTCTCTGATTGAATTTAAAAAAAAATTCATTTACATATATAACCAATATAATCCAATTTACAACAATTCACTAGCAGGATTAAAATACCGAGCTGAGTCTTGGTGAACATGCACACTGGCTGGTCTCCATCACCTTCTTCCTTCCCTTTACTTTCTCTCTTTCTCTTTTCTGCATCCCTTCATCCCCTTTTCCTCATTCTGCTTATGCCGTTTGTTTTACTTGGACCCATTTCTGTTTGATGTTTGACATTATTGACATGGTTTCTGGAGATTATCTCATTTGACTGAACAATATTACACTAAACATTTCACAACTCACCAACTACTAATTAATATGCAGTTTGTTCTTCGAGAGAACATTTAAAACTACTTGGAACATGATGAAAGGTCCAACTAAATCGGTGCAAAATCAGCACAGAAATGCAAACCAAATGTTAAATATAACATTTTCATCAACATATTGGCAAAATCTTCTAAATTAGATTTTTTTTCTAGAATAAATAGAATTTAAATTCTGTTTAAATTTAATCCAGTTTATTTAACATTTTTTGCTCAACAAATGTCTCTCAAAGCACACGATAAGACACTCTGGGTCCAAGCAGAACTTTGGGTAAATCTGTGGGAAAGACATGAATACAGTGGGATGAAGAGATTAACTGATGAATAAGATTTTATTGTTAAGTTGGTGGAAATGTGTCTTTTTCTTTACGTTGGTCTTAGCTGGGCACAGCATTGGCAATGGCCTTGGTATGAATGTACAGACTAACCGTCTAATTTTCAGATATTTGTCAGAAAATTTAGTAAAAAGTTCATTGGGTGGGAGAATCCTTGTTATCGAAGACAGTGGTGTGATGCTTCTTGTCTGGTCTTGAGGTTTGCACACTTCTCAGCAGGAATTTCAACCAACTTGTCTGTACAGAAATTATAAATCCTAAAGCCAGGAGGAGGGTCTTGGCGCTGTCAGTCACCACTCTGTGTGGCGCTGCTCGTCCCCATCTCCTTCTCTCTGCTGCGCTGCAGCTAGCACAGCCTATCACGAATGCTCAGGCTAGTTAGCATAGCCAGTCATGATGGCGGATAAACAGTTTTCCTGTAATAGTACGTTGCTTTTCCCCCATTAGCACATTTAGCAGCAAATAAGTGTTAGCAAGTGTTCCCTCTGTGTTGCCATACCTCACTACTGTTTGCTCAGTACAGCCAGCAATGCATAAAAAGAAAGACACGCTATTAAATGATCCATTTTGCTTTAAGCTTTGACCAGATGGTGTTTTGGACAAAACCAAAGTAATTTGCGTTCTTAGCAAAGGTGAATTTAATTACCACTGAAGCAGTTTGTCATTTACATATCAGCTGAAGGCGAAACAACCCGGTGTGGCAGCAACGGTGGAGGGAGGAGGGTCTGCGACAGACTCCGTTCCAGCTGTTTGGAGCGAGAGGTGGGCCACTGCCGAGGGAAACTTAACAGCAAAAACAGAGACCGTCGGTCGTTTGGTAGCTAAAAAATGCCAGCCTGTAAATATTGTTGAAGACGGAAGGATGTGAATCAGGAGGAGGAATAGATCTGCTTTCAAAACAAAGCAGAAATGTTGGAAGTTGCAGTTTACAGTTTACTGCTGCGGTTTTTTAACAGTGAATGTTCTTAACCAAAAAATGAACGTTTATCATGCTTTTAACTAAATTATATTGTTCATTTTTTACATGCAAAATCAATTTCTACACTTTTAAACATCGTTTGACTAAAAACTCACAGTAAGCAATAAAAGTCAACAACTTTTATTGTCAATATTGTTATATTTGTGCCGTAATTGATGCAATCCATCTTTACCATGTTTCCTTGAATAGTGATCAATACTAATTAAGTGTGATTAATTTGAACAGATTTGCTAATAATTAGTTTATTTTATTAATCGATTAACAACCCTAACTTAAACCTTTTAGTCAAAACAGTGTGTAAAGGTAAAACAAAATGTGCATTTTAGATAACATATGCAAGACTATCAGATAATGTGACAGGACAAATGCAAGGAAAGCAGAACATTTTGGAAGATTTATTTTACCAGAAGAAAAAGGATCCTATTTCTAGGCTAAACACATTATTATAAGAGAAAACGTCTGGACATGGGGTCAGTTAGAAATCCTCATCAGAGTCAAACTCTGGCTGATGGAGAACATCTCAAACACTCGGAGGATAAATTGCCATTAAAGTCAGAAAGAAAAGAGGAGACGCACAGAGATGAGTAGATGTTGTGGCTTCAGAGAAGGGAGAAGATGAAAGAGAAGGAAAAAATGTAGAAGGCTCAAAAAATATAAAAATTGATAACAAATCTGCTTTTCTCGGCCCTGGGATCAAGTAGATATGCTAATAATTGCTAACTGGGCTAACAGAGCTGGGTGTGCATTAAAAAGTCAATTAGAAGGCCAACACAGCTGTACTCAAAAGGAAGCAGCCGACAAGTTGTCCAGGTGATCTGATTTACATTAATCCATTCTCCGAGGTGGAATTAGAGTCAGACACTGGTTAGATAAACACAGGAGTGGTGGCTGGTATGGAGGTAACAAAAAACTTGAAAGAAAGTTGCAAACAGGAAGCATGAAAGTAAAGCTCCAACTTTATGTAGGGTTAAAAGAAATAAGACAAGGAATTTGTGAGAATATTTATAAGGAGAAGAGATAAATGAAGATGGAAATGCATTCTGACAAAAGAACATTTACAATGTCAGAAACCATTTTCTCTGGTCATTTATATTTTAAACCTGTGCGCTTTAGCCAGTTGTCCCTGTGGGATAGACAAGGTTGTTTTTTAATGGAAAGTGCTTTACACACTTTTTACTCCCCATAAATTATTCTGCGACAAAACTTTTCAGGAAAGGGAGCATGTCCAATTGTCCAATCATTCTTTTAAGAAATTGTTACATGTGTTTCAGAGGGGATTTGAACAAAGCTGGAGGAGAGATGCTGCTGATAATTTAATGTAAAATTCAACATTGGTGGACACAGCTGAAGTCTTAATGGGGATCTGCTGTTCCTACAGCCTCAGGACTCAAACTACCGCTACCACAAGATACACTTTTTATTGAAATGTTGAAAGCAGAATTGATGAATAATTAATGTTTCTGCTATTCCCTAAACAAGGGTGGATTTTAGTGTACAATACCTGAACAGCAGACCTCAGCTGAGAAACTGAGGAAAGGTGACATATGTGGAACTGCAAATTAATGAGAAACTCTGCAGTCTTTCTGGGGATTTTAATTTTATCTATACATACATACTGAAAATTTTGATCTAAAGTTTCCACATACCTTAAATGCTTCATCACCCTACAAAGAAAATTAACTTGATTTGATTTGGAACATAAACACACAGGTTTATGTTACAATTCATAAACTTCAAAACGTGAAGACAAATACACAAACCAGGAAGTAAACAATAGAAGTGTTACCTCTGGCTAAATGGTGCCTTCGACTGCTTCAGGTGCAGAAACAGAAGTTCCTGCAGAAATCTGACTGGAGGCACATAAACACTTTGGAAAACATTTACACAACTCAGAAAAACTAAATTATGTTCACATACAGCACCTTCAAAGTATTTATACCTCAAACTTTTTGTTGTTTTATCAGGTAACAACCACAAAGTCCCACATGTCTTATTTTGGTTTTATACGGCAAACAAATTCAACGTAGTGCGTCATATTAAAGTGAAAGAAAAAATATTTTGTTTTAGTACATTAGAATGTAGTGGCATGCATATTTATTATTTAATTCAGAGAGTTAATAACACTTGAGCCTTGATCTGTTTTTCATTGCAGGTAAAATACTGACTAATGATCCATTATCACATATTCAATAATCCCAGAAGTTCATCTCTATTTTGTTACCACAAATATCAGAGATAGAAACATGTTATCAAAGCACGAATAAAGAAATGTTTTATGTATTCAGTATGCTCGCTCTCCACAGCACGCTCTGTTTTTCATGTTGACAAAAATAATTGCTGACTGTGCAGAACGCCATTTTCTATCCGGTTTGTGTTCGACTTGTAAATAGGACTTCCTATGACTTGCTGCCAACAATGCCTTTCTTCTGGCAACTTGTCCTTTAAGTTCACATTTCTGGTTTGCCAGTAATTAATAGTTGTTCCATCAAACAATTCTCCCACCCGAGCTCTGATTCTGTGCAGCTCCTCCAGAGTTACCATGTGCCTCTTGGCAGCTTCTTTGATTAATTATTTCCTTCTCATGGATGCCAGTTTAGGTGGACAGCCATATGTTGGACATGTCATGCTCAGATAGTGGAGGGAATAGTTTTCAGTTTTCATTTAAGTTACCATTTTATAACCAAACTGCTTTAAAGTAGTGCTGCAAGATAATTTCATGTACTGTGAATAACTTACACTGTGTGGACTGGAATACATCTTTGATAATTATTAGCTTAAATAATGAGGTGTTCAGAAAAGAGGTGATCAGAAACGAAACCATGTTTTTAATTTAGAAAAACAGATACATTTTATTTTCCCCAGTCGCTGGATACACTGTTTATTATCAAGAGTTTGTTTGGCATGAACCAAAAACTGAAATAAATAGCATCTAATTGATTTAATCTATGGTAGGAGAAGTTGATGAGATTTCTGCAGCAGGTAAAAGTTTAAGTGTTCAACATTTTATTTGAATACAAAAAGCAAAAACCAAGAAAAAAATAATTTGGTGTTTAAAATCCTGAAATGTGGAAAACAAACGGATGCAGAAGCATCTGGTTAGAATCAGTCGACTTTATTGAACACTAATGTGAATGAATAAAGATTTTGTCTTTGGTTTTTAAGTGCTCACAGCATACAGACAAAGTATAACCATATAAACTTCAAACTAAATAAAATAAGGATATATGAGCGATATTTATATATTTTATATATTTCTATAAATGTGCAACCATTTTTCGCTAAGGTGTTGCTTTTGGCATTTGTAATTGTTGTGGGTGTAATTTTCATTCCTCTAATCATTTTAACCAATTCAAACATCAAAACATAAAATAAAATCTGATTTGTAATGATTTTTACATGGATACATACTTGCTTTGTTGCATCCATCGTTTTGTGCATTCCAGCTTCCATGTCACCGTCCTCTCTTCTTGCTCTATTCATCACAACAGAAATACTCTTCTATCCACTTTTTGACATTATACCCTACTGAGGCAATTATAAATAATACAGATTTATGCTCTTCAGTTAATTGCGTGAAATATGAACAATAATGGAGGCTGTTTGAAGAACGTCTAAAATGATAAAACTTTGCTTTTTGAAACTAGTTCTAGTAGTTTAATAATCTGTTTGTTCTGCTAACGCTGAATAAGACAGAAGCTTTGACCTCCACTAGCTGTGACAGAACGTGTTGAAAGTCGGAGACAAAAGAGGCGAATGAGATTTTTCCCTGAACAATCTGGCTTCATGTTCACATTTTCTCTTCACACGACAGCTCAGGGATTGAAGAGATTTTACCCGGCTGCAGATTTTTTCTGTAGGTGTTTATTTTGACCCATTTTATAAATTGTTCATGAAGCTCTGGGATATCAACCTGTAATAATTCAACTCTTGAAACCTGCCACCCAGATGAATCCTCTAATCTTTATGTCCCACATAACAGCATTTTTGCTGAAGATCTATTAATTTATATAAATCAGTTTATTGTTTTCACTGCTGAGCCATGTTTATATTTGATGCTATGTGCAAAGAGGTGAAGTAAAATAAATGGGTTTTTCAGTATTCAGATCACTGCTAGAACCTCAAGACAATCGTGTGTTCAGAAATCCTGCTGGAGCTCTGCAGGAAATTATAATTAGAGTGGAAAACATTCTGAGTGAAGTTTGATTTTTTTGTTTTTTTTGTTTCTCTCACTGTCAAGAGAAACAGAATAAAAATGTGAGGGAATGGAAGTAATGAAAACATGCAGATGAAATAGATGTCTTTTTCACAACAACATCTCTGACTGGAGTCTCACTCCCTTTTATGTTTCTCTCTATCTTCCTGTTTCCTGTCTTTGGCTCCACCCTTCCTGTTCCTCCTGTACCTGCCTTGCCCTTGCTCCAATAGAGAGATTCACACATGGAGAACTCTGAGCGTGGGGTATTGTATGTTTACTTTTAGACATGAACACATCCACTCCGTTGCTCACTGTGACTCTCACTGCTGCTTTGCTGACATTTTTCATTTTCCTAACACATCGTTGTTCCTACTTTCTCACATGTTTTTACCAAACAGAGTTGTAGAAAGTAATCATGAGTAGTTAGTATTTTACCTGCAAATCAAACATTATTTCAAGTATAATGAAAGCAGGGTAAATTTAAAAACAGAAAATAGAATTTAGATCTTTACTAGAAGTTTTTATTATATTTATTCACCGTGTTGCTTCAGGTTTGTTTTTACGGTTGCCATTCTGCTGTAATATTCACGTCTACTTAAGTTGTGTTTGACATGTTATCTCACTCATTACATAGAAACTACAGCAATTTGTAGTGGAAAAGGTTAAACACATGGTTTTGCTTTTGATGATTACTTTTTTAATGCAGTTTAGCTTATTTATATAATTCCAATTCTCAACACGCATGTAAAAGCATTTTTTTTTTACAAAGAATTAAATTTAATCCAATCACACATATGTTCCAACTGATTCTAGGTTTTGATCAGTTCTGTCCATTTCAATTAATTATTCAAACTGATTTCCAGCATTCACTCCTTCTGTTGCAGATAACTACGTACTAAATGTACTCGGCTGCCGTAATAAATCTGGATACAAAATTGTTGTTAAATTCAGAGTTTTATATATTGACTATTTTAATCTCATCCCAACCGTAACCAATGTAGCTATTTATATATAACCAGAAAATATGAATATGATCTACCAAAGACCCTTGTTGGGAGGTATTTTTTGCTATAAAAGTTGACAAATATTACTTTTTAGTTGTAACTTACAAAACATTTTTGACATGTTTATTGCTTTGACAGGAAACCAAACAGTTACACAGTTACATAACATTTCTGATTTGATATGATGTGGGTTGATAATAATGATCAAAAGGCCTAAGTAGCTTCAACAATTCTGAAAAAAACCCTACAATCTAAAGAATCACCAATGAATCGTAATTTTTACATTTTCCTGCAATGTTTAGATCACATGATACCAAGAAATGCATTTCCAATGGTTTATAAGGAGGAGAAAAAAATGACAATTTTTTCAAACCCGACTATGGAATGATTTAGCCATCAGATAGTGTGCATAATGAACAATCAAACACTTTAGACACAGCCTCAGGCTCAGCGTATTCTCATTCCACCCTGGAGAAAAGCACAAATCCCACAGCAAAATGGTATTTTCCGTGTTTGGCATTTGACATAAACTGTGGAGTATAACTAATTTAAGGCAGTAAGAAGATTCACAATCTAAAATAAATACAGACAAACTGTATGTCAAGTATGAACAGTTTGATTTAACTGCTAGAAAAGTTATTTTTAATGCCTCTGAGTCGCAGTTGACCTGAGTCCTCAATGAGAATCCAGATTCTTCACATCCACGTTGCTCCTTCTACCACCTGGTGCAGATACTCGTGGATTCTCCCTACAAATCTTAAAAAAAACCCAGAGAAAACAGTTAATTTCCTAACAGATTGCGAGACAACATATTTAAGAAACCGATATCCTCGTTAAACACTACTCACAGTTCTAGCTTGGGGCAGCAGACGTGCTATTTACCTCCTACAACTTTTGGCATTAATGTTGTGCTGACACAGTTCACATTCAAATAATAATTGCTGCGGTTACAAATCCCCCATTCTGTTGAAAAGACTCAGAGAGTGTGCTGTCCTAAGCAACACTTACAGACGAGAGTGTGAAACATGAAACACCTAATATATTAGTCTGAGTGACACGTGTGTAATTTTCTCTTGGCTGTTTGAGGGCTGGGAAGCCACAAGGAGTTTAAGCTCTACTCAGCACCATTACACAGCCATATCTGTGTCACTTCACAGCTTAAAATGCAGGCTTCGCTATTCGTCTGAGAACTTTAATGCATGCCATTACCCAAGTCCTCATTTATGCACCAGCACAAATTCTTTGTTTTCCTTCATTGCTAAAAAGTGCATCTTTTTAGCTCTACATTTAGCTTCAAAATGGCTACATGTGACATTTGGCTTTCATTATTTAGTGGAGATCCAGGCTAACTAACATGAAATGCTTTTAGTGAACATTCCTCTATGTAGTCGTACTACACACAGTCAATTTCTACTGATATTGTATTTTGTGCGTCAGATTTTATGTGCAATACGTTTTAGTAATTTACTTAGATGTCTTGTAAAACTAACACCACCATCCTGCGGTTGTTGTTTGGACATGTGTCATCCACCATCACAAATTTTATGACAGAAGATTAGGCAGAGAAACAATAAAGTTTTGCACGGCATGGTGCAGGCTGTTGTGGGAGCAGGTTGGTGTAATTGAATTGTAGATCAGAGTAAACAATTATGTAGGAACTGAAACACTGACGCCAGCCAACCGCCTCCAGTATTAGGAAAAAAGAGGTTAAATAATTAGTGAAAGTTTGTAGGTTAGAAATTGTGTTTGGCTCTAACAAATAAAATATAGATGGATGATTAAGCAGGGGGATATGTGGTAATATCTTTCCAAATGAAAGTGATGCTTCTTAAATATCTCCACCCACACTGTTCTGGGCTCTGAGACAATCCACTCTGAGCAAGCAGTTACCGCTGTGGATTTGTCTTCCTCTGATATAATCCTACTTTACATTTAAATTTACATACACCTCCTTACTTCAGCTTCACTACTGGATACTGAGCCTCGTTTTTTAAATATTACAGACAGAAACATGGACATCAGAAAAACTTGTTTCCATGGCTGCTGATACAATATGGGAGAAAAATGAAGCTTCTTGAGCTGCTTTTTTTTGGTTCCTATCTAAATGTACCACTCTCTAAAATTTAGGAAAAATTTTATTCTGCTGCCCTTTGCAACTTTAGTGAGTTTATTAAAGCTTGAACACATTTTCACATTTCCAGTTTGATGTTTGGACTTTGACTGGGCCAGGCTAACATTTTAACACTAGACTTTTCTAGAATATCTGAGATAATATTCCTGTTTATGACTAAGTTTAGATTAAGCAACAGAAAGAGGGCTTTAAATTTGTCTCTAGAGTACTTTGGCAAAAGGAAGACCTGATGGTCAAATAAATTAGGCCCTGAGTTCAAAACAAACCCAAATCCTCATCCACCAAAACAAGGCAATTATATTTTCATGATACATTTTCAGCAACAACGCAATTCAAAGTTCTTGACTGATGGAATGAGTTTGATGTTTTTCCAATTTTTAAATATTTTTAACAAAGTGGAAACAGATAATTTGAGCTTAGTTTTTAGCTTGACTGTATCAGCAGACGTCAGAACTAGTATTCTGTTATTCAGGATAGAAG
The DNA here is from genome assembly GCA_010277075.1 of Poeciliopsis retropinna. Taxonomy (NCBI): domain Eukaryota; kingdom Metazoa; phylum Chordata; class Actinopteri; order Cyprinodontiformes; family Poeciliidae; genus Poeciliopsis; species Poeciliopsis retropinna. The sequence goes on along the minus strand of VMRM01000004.1, from coordinate 756,896 downwards.
ACAAGGACGTAGTTAGTACACAATAAAAGTCCACATGAATCTTCTTTTCTGGTACACATGTAAACCTGCTGCACAAGTTACAACAAAACCGCTTCTCTTGGCTCATTGTGGGTTTGTTTTTGCTTCAAAAACAATTTTATTAGACACTGAAAAACACTATCGTTGAGTGCAAGTTGTGCAAAATTGTGTTGGCCTACCAACTAAACCATTTAAGCTTAAATAGCATCTCGATGCTAAACATGTTGCACCAATGGTAATGTCTGTGTTCACATTTCTGAAGGATTTCTTTCAAACAGCTGACAGGTGTGCACATAGATCAGAAATGTAGATTGGGTCTAAAATGTGTCCTAAGACTGAGCCTTGAGGTTCACCTTTTGTGACCTGGAGAAAGACAGAGCTATTCATCAGCACACATTGTGTTTTACTTGCCCTGTTATCTGCAAACCAATAGGCAGCTTGTTCGGAGACTCTAATCTTGATAAGTATTTCTAAAAATAAATAGCTCAAACAGAATGAATCAAAATGTTGTAAATCTAAGGCCTTAAATGCCAGTAAAACGTTTTAGAGCAGCAGTAAAAGTGATGTTTTGCTTCTTAAAGCCTGAATGAAGAGCTTAGAATTTTGTTTTATTCTGAAAAGTCTCTTCAGCTGATCCTAGTCCAGTTTTCAAAATAGTTTTGCCAGAATACATAATCTTGGGCCTTTAATTATTCACAACTGAGGGTTTGCCTCCTCTTAGGAATGGAAGAACAAATAGAAACTTCTTTTTCAATGATGCTTAGATTAAAAGTTAGAGGCTCAGCAATTAAATCAACATCTAATGTTAAAAAATAAAAAATACAATCATATCCAGATGCTTTTCCCCCCCCAAAAAATCAGAGAGACAGGTTTAAGATTAAAATAACAATCATCAATGGGGCAGCTACTGTAAGTACATCATTAAACTTTTTTTTTCTAACTTCGCTGTTTAATGAAGTTGATGACAAAAATATTCAGTCTTAGTTTAAGTCTTGAAGGCTTTTATGCTGAATTTGTGTTTTTTCCTAGATAAATTGGACACATTACCGCTGCTGAGCTGCTAGCACTGCTGAGCTGGGCTTGACCCCCATTCTGGATGTGACACATGGCTGAATAATGCACTCTGCAGCTTGCTGAGATAAATGCTTCATCGTGCACTTAAAGCACTTTTAAAATAGCTGAGGGCTAGCCACAAAGATTCACATTTTTACATACCTTTCTCATTTAGTCCTTTTATTTCTAGTTAAGAAATCATTTTTCTCAAAGTTATTATTCACAATGCTTCATGAGCGCTCAGAACTTTTTTTTTTTTTTTTTTTTACCCACTTTTCAATTTCCAAAAGTGGGTGGACATTGAAACCGAGTTCCACCACTGACAAACATTTTTGATCCTTGGATGTTTGGAAAAGGAACCATAATTGTTGGCATTAAAATTAATTTCAGATTTTACTTAACATGTCATTCAACCAACAAAGTGATGCAATGAAATTTAAATTATAAGCATTTAATTTTTAATATCTGTTGGTTTAAGAAATACAATTTTCTTTTGGTTCCACATTATAGCTTAAGCTGAAGTATGCAAAATCCTTTATAAAGGTCTGAGTCTTGAGTTTTCAGTTTGTAGTGGTATCTATTGTTCCCTGTCAATGCTATCGGATTTGTACAACTACATTTATATAACCATGGAAAGTTTTTACTTTAAATAGACCGTTTAAATAGTGTCTGATCCAAAAATGCTTGCTGGAAGCTACTAAATCATAGTCGAAAGTCTCAGTTGTGCTTTCTAAACTTACAACCTTGCCAATTCATGACAAAAAGCTTAACTTTATCACTTCAAACATTATTTTTGTAACAAACAAAATCTCAGTTTTTGCCCAAAATTTGCTGATTTAACTTGAGCTTAGATGTACAGAGATCAGTCTCCCAGACTGATGAGTTTAAGAGTGTCTGAAATAATTTTCTGGTGTTCACTGAGGCTACTTGTGTTGCCATTGCTTTGCGTCGTAATGTTTTATCACCTACTTTTTCTGGATTATCCATGACTTCAGGACAAATTAATTTGCAGTAAATGTGCCTTTAGAACATGGAAGTCTCCATCAAGCTCTAAAATATTTAACATTAGAATGAAACGTTAAGAATTGCATTTCCACCAGAGCAGAACGTCCTCAATATTGAAAGCAGAAAGGTTTGAAGGCATCACATCACACAGCATAAAAATGTTTTCTGTCTAAAAACACATTTTAAGAAAGACTGAAAATCTACAAATTGATGCTCCCCTACAGAAACATCTAGAAAACAATTTTTCCAGAGAAGAAATGGTGAGAGATATCATGAGATCCAGTTGGTGCCAACAGCAAAGCATCCAAATAATCCATGTGTGGATTTATTTCTTATCAGCAGGATTGGGGTTTAATCCAAGACCAGTGCCAAGAATCCAGATCAAAAGACCCACATATTCCAACAACCCAGGAACAATTTGCTGATCTTTGGGTTTTCCAGCATAATGTAGCACCATGTCACAAGGCTAATGTGATAACAAAACTGGCTCATATATCAGACGACCGGAGGAATTAGGAAACTCCCCAGATCTGAACCCGGTGGAGAACCTGTGGTCAGTTCTTATAAAGCCGATCGTAAAGAAGAAGAAGAATCAACGTTGGAAGTATAACATGATGTTATATCTGCCAATCTTGGAGCACAGCTATTTGTATTGAAAGCATATTCTTATCTAGTAGGCAAAATATTTCACATTCAGTTTAGTCATTAAAGTTTTCTTCATATTTTTCCAAGACATTCTTGACATATTCATGTAGCCTGAATATTACAGGTGAAACATGTGCAATCTGCACATGATGTTTGTGTTTATATGCTGATAGTATTCATATAAGCCTATGATAAGCTGCAGCAACCTATCAGTGTGGAAATTTGTTTGCAACAGAAGTCATCCATATATATAAGAAAAGAACTGCAGTGTGTTTAAATGAAATCATCATCCAACAGAGTAAGAAAAACATAGAATGCTGCATGTGGATGGAGTGATTTCCATACGTCTATCACAGCTCTGCTGTTTCTGTTTCTGCTTCAGTCTGTGGGCTCTGAATAGACCCACCGGTTTATGGATGGCTGTTAGTGAAAGTTTGTGTTTCCCCTTCAGGATCTGACCAACATCCTGACACTGCGGTTAGAAAAGAGAATAATTCAGGGCCTCTTTACACAACGCCAGAACAGTAAAGCACAAACATTTTGTTGCCTTTTGGCTTTTCGTTTACATGGTAACAGCGTTTTGGTTGGACAAAAATGCAAAGGTTACATAACAGACTTCAGAGATATTAGACACATAATGTGAATCACGTCTATGTAAATACAAACCAAACACATTTCCCAGTTTTCAGCCAAGCACAAGAGCAACAATGGTGGCCCTCCGCATTCTGCTGCATCTCCCCAGATTATTTACCATCTTGAAGTATTAAATATTTACCATGTATTTAGCCAACGTCCTTCATTGAGAAGGACATTACGATGCTGATATTCATGCAAATAGATTTTCTTGCCATTTCATGAAAATCTCAGAAGGTGCCACATCCCATAATGATCCCAACACAGCCCAGATCCTCATCACATCCTGAACTCGACCAGGATGCAGGAATGAGTTCAAAGGTCACACTGCTGCTGGTACTGGATTGCAGTCCTGATATGATGGTCAGCTCTGCTTCACATTTTTAACGAAGTTTATGGATCCCTTCATGTTCCACCTCAGAAGATGGTTCAGAGGTTCTGGAAGTTTTCCTCATTCAGGAAATCGTCACGCTCTACAAAGCCTAATGAGGAACCCACTGCAGTCCTAATGGACGACAAACTCATGGTGACCCTGCTAAGATCATTCATTTAGTTTGGCTGATTTTATCTAATTTTTTATGTTTACTTAGGCACAGACAGATACAACAAAGTGTTAGGTCCATTTTAGATAGGGGGACTAAAATAACTGACAATGAAGACACATTTTTTACAAAAATTCTAGATTTATATTCTCTGATCTCAACATTCAACATATTTCACCAAAAATTCTCCCAATTCTTTCTTAATTTAATAATAAACCTAAAATTTTCTGTTAAGATAAAGTCAGAAATTTGTAAAAAGAACAAGAAGCCCCTCAAAACTGTACCCAGATTATAAAATCAGATGTTTTCAACAAAAATTATGGAAGTCCTCTAGGACTGAAGTGATAAATTTAGAAAATACACATTGGAATATTTTCAAATGTTTAGCTGGCAGAACCTGGCTTTGAGAATATCTGAGTTATAATATCACAATTTATTCCCTTTAATTGTGAAATTTGACTTTTCAACAACAGATAATATCCGTTTTTTTCATAGTAAATGTGTAAAATTATTCTCAAAATTTCTGAGCTCTTTGGGCCATAGTTATTTTTATTTATCTGCAATGGCCTGCAATAGTTTATGAGCCTTGCTTTGGAAGTAATTGTTCTGCAAATTGATGCTAAAGTTTCAGTAAGAAAAAAGAACTTTATTCATGTGCAAAGTGTATGACAGTCTACTAAAGAGGATAATTGCATTGATAAAAAAAAAGGATCTAATTTATTAAAGGGAAAAAATAGCCAAGGCAATTTGGTCAAATGTGAAAGGAGACATTCTGACCCGTCTCTCAAAAGAACCAAGACTCGCATAAGATGCACTGCAACCCTCAGTTGCTTCAGTTAAGGTCAGTACGTATGATTCTTTAATGAGAAAAGGGTTGAAAAAAACAGCATTTATGGGAGCCTTAAAGGCTAAAATCATCTCTAAACATCAAGAACACAACGACAAATCTTAGAAAATGAGGATAATGGCAAAAGTATTTTCCTGTGGATTCATAGACAAAAGCGGATCTTTAGGGAAGGAGTGTGTCCCTTTCCGTCTGGTATGAAACTAAGAGATGAAATGCTCTCAACTGTCGACCTTAGAGTTGATTTCCCCTTTCGGGACCTGGACAGGTTGATGAATCCTTGGTTCCTGCTCTGTTGGACTAAGACAACGTCCGGTCATCAGTGTGTGACCTTTGCCTTAAGCTGGACAGTGATCCACAGCAGAGCACCAGGTCTGCTGCATAATGGCTGAAAAGTAACACACAAACAGAAGGAAGATTTTTTTTTAGATTTTTTACCGCTGAAAATTTGTGACACTGGAGCAGTCTAACTCACACATCTTGAAATCAAAACGTACACCATCTGATTTTATATACTAAGTAAAATGTCACACGGAAACAAACACGTCGCCACTGTCTCTCTGCCGAGCTTTTTTTTTTTTTTTTTTTTTACACTTTATTAATATTTATGGGCAGTTTTAACTGCTGTGGCTTTTACAGCCCGGCTCCTAGTGCGCTGCATTTTATTAATATCATAAGGACAATGTCAGCAGAGGCCCTAAAAGGGTTATGGTTATGACTGTGTGTGCATCTGCCATTTGAAAAGAGTGCAGTGTGAACAGTGGGTGGGTTGCAAATGTGTTTAAGTGCACGTCTGTTAAATTGTGTGTGCTAGTGTGTGTGTAAAGGCTGTAAGAATTTAAATGTGTCAGCCTTTTCTTTTACTTTCTTCTTTGACCATTTTCTTAAGTTTCAACCATTTTTCCCTTTCCAAAGAGAGAAAGAAGCAACCTGTAGTCGTAGATGGTTACCGTCACGTAAAGCTAGAATGCAGATATTGATCCTTTTAGTCCTAAGGACAGGCGTCCCTCTCCACCATCCAAAGCCTGTGAAGTGTGAGTTTGTGTATGTGTGTTGTTTGTTCCAGTCGTTGGCATCTCATTGGACGAACGGTGCACGTTGAGGTGGGAAGCCATTAAAAAGAAGTCTAAATACCAGTACGTTTTTGCTTGACTCTTAATTTGTGCAGAGCAGTTCTTTAAACCAAACCTACAGCATCAGTATAGCAATGACTTAAACCTTCCATCAGACAGATAAATCCTCCTCATTTCCGTTTGTATCAATTTCTCTCCTGTCCGTCTTCACCCAGCCTCTCTCCCATCCCTGTCTGAACAAACCAGCCAGTTGGTGATGGAGGCCACAGCTGTGCCTGCGAAGGCCTTTTTCTTGCTTAATTAAATGGTGGGAAAGCATACACACGACTAGATATGCAGTTATTATAAAAATGAGATACCTTTTTAAATGCCAGTGTAGATTATTGGTCAAACAGGAGTTTAAGTTTAAGGTACTTAGTCGTCTTCTCTTGCTTTTTTGAAGACGTTTCACCCTCATCCAAAATCTTCAGCTCTGAAGAAGTTTTTAGGATGAGAGATAAAATGTCTTGAAGAAACAACTATTTGAGTTGCTTTCTACTCAAGCACTTAAGATGTGCAATTTAATTCTGTAAAATCTAACCTTCAATGTGTGCAGGCATTCGTTATTTTTTAAAGATTAAAGTGAAATGTGTAAAAAAAAAACCCAGCTACCACAATGATGTAGTGGTTTCTTTGCATCATTGGGCAGCAGCACTTTAAAAAGTTTCAAAATGGTCATCTAACCCTTCAAGATTGTTGGCCAACAACTCTCCTGTCTCTAAGCTCATCGCAGCTTTTCTTAAATTTAACAAAGGAAAAGACTTTTTTAAGATGAACAAAATGAAAATTCTGTTTTTGTTTTGCATTTCAGCAACGCAAAAAACCTAATACAAAGCAAATAATTTCAGATCTTAACCTTGTTGTACAACTCAAAATTACAATAAATACAAAATATCTACATCCAGATAACTAACCAGGGCCTGAAAAAAATCAGTATTTTTAAAAATACAGTAAGGACATTAAAGTGGGGAGTAAATATGAGGACACAAAGAAACGAAATTCCTAGCTTGTGTAGGCTAACAGATTTATTTTTCACTCAAATCATGAACTAATCCAATGTGTTTGTCTTCTTCTGGGTTTTTGCTCTGTTGTCATCATCGGCCTCACCTCACCATGCTTCAGAAGACATGCTTATTCCTACTCTTATTACCTGTAAGTAGAGGAACTACTGATTTCTCAGCCCATCGTACTTCATTGAAATGTTTGTCCTGTTTAGCTTTCACCACTCTTAACTTTTAAAATAATAATAATTGAGAGCATGGTTAAAAGATTCTCATATTTTAGGACAAACACTGCATCTTTATTGCAAAATCACCTTTGAACATGAGTAAAACTACCATTTATTATTACATCTTGTATTTAGTTTAATGTCTCAAAATGTATTTGTTGTTGAAATTGACAAGTTTATTCTCAGTATGTCAGGGTATTTAGTTTTGCACATTTTACAATTTTGCAACTTTGTGCTAAAGTAGGATCAAATACATATTTCCATTTTTTTGAGGGGAATCTGTGAGAAAATATACTTTCCCACTTAAGTGGGAGAAAAAACTCAAGTATCGTCAGATCAACAATATCACATCCACTTGCTGACATTTCACTGAAGATTTCTGCATTTTGCATGTATTTTTTACAAAACCTGCCTTTAGGTTAAAGCTGCAGCATGTAAAACACATTTTATATATATATAAAAAATGTTTTTGTCTAACTTGTCACCATGTTGTGACGGTTTTAACACATATGAGACAGAATCAAACTCCTCCTCCTCCTCCCTGAGCTACTATTTCTGTCTGAAGAAATGCACAGCTCCCGACTCAAAGACAACCAATCAGAGCCAGGAGGAGGGTTTTAGCGCTGTCAATCACTCTCACGTATGTGCTGTTAAATGTGCTAATTTTGGAGAAACAACCGCTTATCCGCCATTGTCGGTGTAGTGAGCCTTCACTGCATCACACCACAGAGCAACAGGAGAGAGACAGAGGGAATGAGCAGCGCCACGTGAAGGGTGATTGACATCATTAAAACCCACCTCCTGGCTCTGACAGGTTGTTTCTAGTTAGCACTGGGAGAAGGCAGTGTCTTCATTTTTTTCACTTCTCTCTCTCTTTCCATACTGTCTTGACATGGTGACCGTTTCAACAAATATGTAAAAAATGTATTTGTTTATAAAAGTTACATACTGGAAAACCCCAAGGTCTGATTGGCCTGTAAAGGTATTTGCTTCAGTAAAAATACTCCAGAGACTTTGGGGTGGACCAGTCTGCCCCTGGGAACAAACACAACGCTTGAAAGTAACCTTGAATCCTCACAGAAGCCAAGTTGGTCAGGGCACAGAGAGAAACTACAGTCAATTTCTCTCTCACCAATTCAGCACCATATTATTTTAGCTATGCACTTAAATCACTGCGTGCTCATTTATTTCCTCCAAGAATTAAGGGCATGCATAGGCATAGATATCACACATTATGAATATTTAGCTGCCCAGTAGTTTCAGGAGAACTTTCTTTTATTTGGCTACAAAAGTAATTTTAGACCACTTTAAACAATATTTGTCAGCTTCAATGAAAAATATAAGGAAATAACGACACGACTGGATTGTATATGAGAAACACTTCATCATCTGTTTTCTAAAATTCTTTGATCTAAATTCAGGACTAGGGTAAAAACTTAAAACATTTTACTACAAACTGTATTTTTGTTGCAGGCTAATGTGTTTTACTTTTTTTGTTTGTCCTATAATTTGTTTATTATATGTAAAATATTGTGATAATTTCCACACATGCTGATGCATAAAGGAACATTTGAGTTCAGCTTCCTCTGGACCACCTGCATGCCCTGCCTCTTAAAGAGTCTCACCCTAAAAGGTCAATGTAATTCACTCTTATCTCCTTCACCAAGTGGCCATTTCCTGCTTATTAACCACTTCTAATGAAGAGCTATTATAGCTGTCTTAAGGCATGCACAAGCACGTAATGACATACTCACACACACACACACACACGCCTTTACGTGCTTACCTGTGTGCACGTCTGCACTCTTTTGCCCTGAGCTCATCTGAAAATCCCTGCAGAGAATCTCTGCTTCTCAAAGCATCTTCAAAGGCCTGGAAAACTCTTTAAATCTGGTGTGAGTCCTAACTAAGTGGAAAAATCATTGCCTGGCCAAACTTTCTCCTAAAACAGCTCCCCTAAGGCCCGTTGGCAGCAGCTAAAACTGCTCCTTTATAGAAACTGATACAGCTGGAGTGACAGCATTCAACAGATTGTTTTCAATTTAGGATTTTGATGCTCAGATTTAACTTTAACTATGTTTGGGAAACATATGGAGGGGTAATAACAACTTGTAATGCAAACAGAGTTTCAAAATGAAGGATTATTTTAACCAAAGCTATTACTATTATCAGCTTTACCCCAAAGGTCTTCTGGATAACTTGGTTTTGCTGTATTCACCAATATTTTTATTGTTTTCTGCAACATCTGAGGATATAACTGCTTTTCCTCAAAAATAGGAGTAAAACTAAAAATATCTTCAAAACTCTAAGTTGTGCAAAAAGAAAAAAAATCAATAAATTAAATAAGTTTAGTGTCTTACATCTCTTTGTAATTCACAAAAGGTAAATCTGGCTATCTATACAGATCCGTTCAATAACTCATTACAAACAGATTCTTAAAGGCTTTTATCACATTAATTATGATGAAAACATGACAATAAAATTGGATTACATCAGAAATGCGAGCTTAAAGAAAAGTATGTTTAATACTTGCTTAAAGGATGTCAATTTTTAAATAGACCAATGAGCCTAATTAGAACAAATATTTAAATTTATAGAATATAACTGTATGTGGGAAAAAACACTCCATTTCTAAATAAAACAGTTCACTGCAGTTTTTGAAAGAAATATCATATCTTCAAGCAAATTCTTACCACTGTAACTTTAACAGCAGGTAGCCGTATTGCAGTGTTTACTTTTTTAAAATTTTTATTTAACCATTATTTTAACAAGAAATCAATTTGTAAATATGTTCAGCTCATTTATTAAAAGCAGCTGTTATACCATGAAGCTAACTGATTAGCAAAAACGCTTCTATGAATTCATAGTCAAGTTAAATAAAGCAAAAATGATTTATTATGCTGTTAAATAAATCTAAATGCAGGTGAAGACACTTCCATTCACATCTACAAGGGTAGCCTGAGGAGCCATCATATGAGGGGGGGAATTTAAATGTGTCAGGCTGATGCATGCCTGCAGTGTGTGTGTGTGTGTGTGTTTCTCTCTTCACCACAGCCTGTAGCTCTCCATCTCGCCCTCCCTTGTCTGGGTTGTGATACTCAGATGAAAGTTTGTTTGGGTTTCGCCTGCAGCCTCCTCTGGAGCTACCGCTGTCATCCTGAGGTGACTGACTGCCTGTCTGACTGCAGACTCTAGCAGGGGATGGCTCCAGGTTATTTGAGTTATCCAGCTGCCAGCTGACTGGCTGAGGCCAGCCCGAGCATAATAAAGGAGTTTCTGCCAATTCCTTGACAAGTGAAACAAATGTTGCTCCCCTTGTTTTACTGGACACCTCCGGGTCGGCCTGTGGATCCGTGGAGCACCGACTGAAATGAATGCAATCCCCTGTTCAGATTTATATTTTCTCTTTTGAAGAAACCGTGATGGTCAAGCTGCAGGTGAAATACTTTCACTTTTGATGAAGACCTGGTGAAAAAACCCCCCACATATCTTAGAAACTCCAAAAGAGACAGAATTTGCTCTGAGAGGAATAACGGCTCAACATCGGCCCCTGGCACATGAGTCACAAAGAAAACATATTTATTCTTTGTGCTTCTGTATTCAGGCCAAAGTCACTTGGTTGCCACAATTTAAATAAAAATTAACATGAAGGACCACAAATGCCCTGTCAAGTCATGATTTCTCTGATTAGCTTTGAATTTTTTGAGTAAAGTTAGCAACCAAGAGATTTTGTTTTGCTGAGGATAAAGTAGAAACAGGATAATAGACGCAGATTTCAGTGGTCAAGCTGTTAGGACTTAGATCATTTTCCTCCAACATTTATTGCCACTCGTATGGTTGACATGTGCCGAGCAAAGACCTGCTTTGTGAACATAAAAGTAATTGCTGAATATTGATAGCTTATTAATCTCTTGATGGGTTTTCAACCATCACCTTGTTCTGACTTGACCCGGACAAGAACGACGACTTAATATTTACTAGTAGGACTGACACAAAGGATTTGAGTATTTTATTTCCAAACCAAATATCTGGACAGAGACTTCGGAGTCTCACCTGTTCTCTTCTGATTGGTCACCAAATTCAAGACAGTTGGCTTTAATTGAGCAAAGATCAATCAAAGATCAATATATTTAATTTAGATCTTAATTAAATATAAATACCATTGGAGTTTATAAAACAAGGCAGTTTAACTGAATTAATTTTTAAATTGGTTTCTTTCTAGAAGTCTAAAGATTTTTCCTGAATTGTTGCATCATTTTATGTAGTTTAGGGACGACTGCTGTCCATGAATGACTTCTCTAAAACGCTTAAAGCTCTAATAGTTTTAACATCAAATATATCCTGATATTCATTATTACACACATTAGAAACCGTTTTGGATTTTACAGCTAACATCCCTGGTTTTCCTTATCGCCTTTCTCAGAGTTTCACCCAATCAGAGCCATGGGAAGTGAATGGCACTTTGTGAAAAAGAAAGTAAATATTAGCTAAAATTAAATGGGGAAAATAAACTCTATGTCTTTATATCTTCAATGTAAATTAGAAAAATACAGACTTCTGAATAATTGGATATTATCAACTTATGATGCTTTAAAAGTTTTATGATGTCCTGTGCTACCAGACGACCAAAAATATCATTACTTTTCCTTTTTTGTTCTGAATAGAAAAACATTTACACTTTTCTCTCTGAACTAAGTTTTCCATTTTATCCTTAAGAATCTTATTGAGAAAAGAAAATGCACACATCTTTGTCTGTCAGCCATTCATGCATTCAGAGGTAAGTTAAATCCACCTTGTTGTTCTGATGTAGTCATGTTTGCCCTGCTGGTTAATGTGAGTTTTATCAGTGTGAACTGTTGATGCAGCAGCTGGGTCAGAAGCTGCAGACTGGTTTAATATTGATGCATTATTCTAAAAAAAAACTTGCTTCGAATTAAACAATCCCGAATCGTTACGGTTCATCCTACGTCATTTCACCCTATACAATTAAGCATAAAATAAGGAAGCCTCTTTATTCTGTAAAATGAATAACCTTCAGTAATGAGTCTTTTTTTAATGGAAACACGCTTTTGGGAAATGAACCCCTCAAGTGCTCCTGACGTCTCATACATCACATAAGAAACAATTAAAAAGCTGATTTTTTTTTTACCCGTTTCATGAGTACTTCTGCTCTGCTTCACTTCATTTCCTCCCATCTCGTGTCTCTGGGGACCAAAACTGCTCTTAAACTCATCAGGGGAACGGCGCAGCTTTCCCTTATGGTTTTGAACGTCCCCTCATCACACATCTCTCATTATCGACACATCAAACAACCTGCAATTAGCGTCGCCGGGGGCGCACAAGTAACTCATGACTCTCTGTAGGGCCGGCGCCCGGTGGGGTAACCTGAGCGGTTAATGAACTGCTGCTGTGATATTCATTAAAGAAGGATTATGTCCCATTCATTGCAAATTACAATACGAGGGATTTGTCATTTAAACGAGCCCATTATTGGGATAAATGTGTGATGGGAAGAAGTGCAGGGAAAGAATGGGAACGATAATGAGAAAGTCTTTTCCATAAAAGTTCTGAGATGTTGCCTGTTGCTTTTACCACTTCACTGATTATATACAGCCTTTCATTTTTATGTTCTTGATTCTCTTTCTGGCCCACTTGCCTTTCTTCTTCTCCCTACTTTTTTAATGAAAGTGCAGTCCGATAGTCAGGAATAGACCACTGGAAGTAACAGTTTGGCCCTAATCATAGAGCAGGTTTTGTGGCTCTCAAATATTAGCATTAAACCTGATTTTATTAGAAGGAAGATGTTTTGGAGGGTTCGTTTTCATCTTTTCAATCTGTCCAATATTTTGGTGTCAATGCTTTATTATTAAATCTTAAGTAGGATTGATTAGTTTCTCAGACTTTCTTCAGGTTGACTCTGACTACATTCACACAGACGGCAAAAATACGAGTCAAATGCGACAAAAATCCGCTTTTTTTATTACCTATATTCATTTTTTCATGGAAGTCTGTACGACCCAATTTCTAAGATCAGATTTGAGCCATACTTTATAATATTCTTAAAGAGTGGAGCTAAGAAGTGAAAAACAACCAAATGTCCCCCCAAAATATGTAACAGCTCAAGTTAGACTGTCATAAAAATGGCTGAGTGTTTTGAAGGAAAATTCAAAGAAAATGAAGGTGGTTCAAGACTTTTGCACAGTCATTTAATGAATAATCGCTTTAGTCCTACACAGACATTATTGCCAGTATACTGTGGGCCGAAGGATTGATAGGGATAAAGGAGATGTTTCTTCCAAAGCTGACCTCTCGTATATTGCTTCCTGACCTTCGGAGGGATCAACAATATTGTGCTTGCATACACGCACCCGCACACACACACACACACACACACACACACACACACACACACACACACACACACACCACACACCCACACCACACACACACACCAGCGTTCACAATCACTTAAGCAGAACAAGCACCTCATAAAACCAAAAAGATCAGCAATGGAAAAAGTGCACTGCAAGCACAGATTATTATATTCTCTCATAATACAGAGAAAAGCATCAGCGTGCGAGCAATCTCACTGTTTAGACACACACACACACACACACCTACACACACACACACCAAATAAACCTCTGCAAGTAAACAAGAATACACACACCCACCATGCCTGCTCTGTTCAGAATGGATGATTCTGCAGCTCATGATGTGGCAAAAGTTTGTTTGTTCAGCAAACCTAAAGATTTTAGCAGTGAACTGATAGAAACAACCAGATCGGTTTATGATGTTTTGGACAAAAGTTGGATAAAAATTGTCGACTAAATGTTTGGAATTTCCCCAGAAAGAGATTTTACTTTTAGACCTCATTATCTGATGAAAATGAGAATAATTATCAGAAATAAAATGCTAATAAAAGCAGTTTACACAATTTCTTATTGGGTGAAATGACTGAACAACAAACAACTTGAATATTTGTATTTTAAAGGTTGCTCTGATGCTTCCTTGACAGGTTTGGTAGATCCATGGGCGTTACAAAACATGTTCATTACAGTTTCTGCACAAAGTCGTTCTTAGATGATGAGATTGTAGTTTGGTCCTTTCAGAATGGGCAGTTTTAAGGCGTCTTGTCACTTAAAATCCAAACAAGGTGCTGCTGGCCACGCCCCCAAACTAAATGTTTACACTCGCATGCGAACAAATGGGCAATTACACAACTGGACATCTTTGAAAAGCATTAGTGGAGCCTCCTAGTAAAACCAGCTGACCAAATATACTGGAGCTCAGCTTGGGTTGCTAGGTAACGAGCTGGGCTTTGCTGGGGTTGCTCGGTGATGGGCAGTACCTACTGATTTGTGACAATACATTCTGGAGGTTTTTGAAATGTCTGATTTTCCAAACACCAAAAAACATTAACTTATTGCCAAAAACCAAAGGCGCTTTTTTTAAAAAAAACAAAAAAACATTTGAGTTGTTTTTAGAAGTAGTAACCAAATGAAAGTACAAAAAACATGCATCCCCTTTAATGCAAACACCTCTACTAAGATTTGGTTTATTGTTCTTTAGCTGGCTGCAGACAAAGTCTTCCTTATCTCCAGTTTTGGGGGTTCTGCCAATCAGCGGCAAAGACATTAATTCCAAATACAGTGGATTTTTGTGGCAAAAATGTTGATTTACGCAGAGAATAGAGAAATCTGGGAATAGTTAAATCTGTGGATACTGACCGGTGAGCATGCAGAGGTAACTAGGAAAACCTAATAACCAAGGAAACTCAGAATATTGTTGAGCGGTACATGTTATTGAAATTACCAAAGGGTTTTTGACAATGCACATCCATTCTGGTTCAAAATACAGACATTTTAATCTTTCATTCACCCTCTCAATCTCTAAGGGAGGCCAGAAAGAAAACACAAAGCAAAGCACAGAGAGAATTTTGTTTTTAACTATTAAGTTTCTAATATTCACTGAATAACTTGTAGAGTAATATGGACCTTCATATTACTAAAGTTAGCTGAGGCTGCTCTTGAAAAATTAGGTCTTGTGTCTCAATCATGCCACGCAGTGCAAAATACATTTGTCTTGCATTGGCCTTTTTGAACTGGCTTTGCAGAGACGGCTCATTTCATCAGAAACACATGCAACGAGGCGGCATCGTGATAAGTCACAGAGGAACACGCCAACTCACTGCCCAGCGTGGACCAGCAACCCAACACAACCGACACGTGCAACACTCAGAGGCGAAAAGACTGAATGTCCAGCACACACAGCTCTGAGGAGCTCAAATATTTGCCTCTAGAAACACACACCAGTGCAAGAATCAGTGCTTATGCACAAAAACACAGTCCACTGTTTGTGATTCTTTCCAGCCCTTGAAGTCAGAAAAATGTGTTGAAAGTTTAGCTATTTGTCGGATTAGTTCAGCAGCTAGGATTTTTAGTGGACAGAGGACAGATTATTTTTATTGGTTCCTAAATTTTAAGCTTAAAATGTTTGAGAACTGATCCTGATCTTTTAAAAAAGCAATTCCTGTGTGAAAACAGTGCTCTGGTGCTGAAAACGGATTTAGCTCTTTCTTAGCAGTATGAAAGTATATCAGCAGCAAAATGAAGGTCAGAAATTAAATGTTTGGATGTCACTTCAAGGAGATATTTTTTCTCTTATTCTGCTTTCACCAAATGTTGAAAGAAATTATTCTGCAAATAATGTTTTTATATATTACTAGTCTTGAGACTCGATTAACATTTTAATTCCAATAATTTCACTGTCTGTAAATATTTTAATCGAGATGAACAGAGACAAAATAAGCAACATTTTCAACTAAAAAACTAATTTTGCTGCTAAATTATTGAATAAACAGATATTTATTGTGTAAATCTGTTCGTTAGGGTTTTCAACCATCAGATTGGTGCAAAGTAATTTCAAATGTTTCGTTTAATGTGAATTTGAAAATATACTTTTTTAAAAGAAATCTGGACTGTGGACTCTGACATTAGCATTGATGCTATCTGTGCTGCTGCCACCTGTTTCGCATTGAGATGCTAGTTTAGGCCTGAATATGTTCGCTAATAGATTAACTCCTTTTAGAACAACTTGAACAAAACGACCAGCATCCCACCAGATCATTTTGTGAGCCATAAATTAACCCCCAGTCAGCCAAGAGAAATGGTTTTGTCCTCCTTCATTGTTGTTTGTGGCTTTTGCTTGTGCGTCAGATTTATGGGAGTACCAGGAACACATGAATACAACAGTTCCACCCTGAATCTACGTAAGAAAGATTCTTACATAGAAAAATCTGCCTTCTATGTAAGATTGTGAATAAACGCAATACAATTTTTAATGCGCTAAAATCTGTAATTAAATATTTGAAATGAACACATTAAATTGTAATTATTACAAAACATGACATTTTAGTGTTCAATATATTTATTGTATTGAATTCTATTTTATTTGAAGATGTGTTACATTGTGCATGATGTATTCTACAAAGTTAAAGATAGACAACATTTAACTCTATGAAAGGTAAAATAAGTTGTACAAAAGTGTTAAAAATTGTTTGTGCACAAGTGCACCAGCTACACTAAGCTAGTTTAAGGTCAGTTAGTCCGTTAGCTACACAGATTGTCTGCACATGTCAGATCCATCAGAATTCAGTCAGATTGTAAACTTTTTCTCATTGCAAACAGAAACTAAAGTTTCACATGTGCAGTTCTTCAGACTGATGACGCAGTGAAAAATGGGACAGCGAAGCAGAAAGTCTGAGCGTTCATCTCTATCAATTTTTCCTCTGTTAAAGTCGTCATTGAATACTTGAGTATTGAGTAAAACACCACGCAAACTCCAAAGAAAAACTTGGAAAGACCTTCAGAAAGTATGAAGAGCTATTCAACAAGACTAAAAGAATCTAATAATGTCACTGGCTTGAAATTAAACTTAGAGAGCTTCTGTTAGGTCGCACTTCACCGCAGTACTGTTGAGTAAATGAGTTATTGAAATGTGAAAAGATGAAGAAACATAATGACACTGGCTTCCTATTCATTGGTTTTAGATTTCAAATTAGCCCACAGCAAAGGCCAAACTGCATTTCTATGTCCATGTTTATGATTAGATTTTAAAAAGTTTGCCTTTTGTAAGATGTGGATGTGAACTTTGAAGGAGGATTTGGGTAAAAAATAGTTCTTTTAATGTAAAATTTTGTAATATTGTCTGAGTTCCCTGTCAAACAAAATGCTTGCATCGAATCCATGAAGATATTTTATTTGTGACTCCAAAGATGCTGCTGGTTGTTTTAACAGACGCTGAAGCGTACGAGAAGCCATGCGGGTATCTCATGGCGTCGTAAGTTTGGAAATGTGCAAAACATTTGAGTCCAAGAGATGAGTCAAACTGCAGAACCACACAGAACAGGCAGTTCATTTACATGGCTGGCTCAGAGCTTTCTAAAGAAGCAAAGTTCTTTTAAGATGAAGTGCACTAATTATCACTTCCAGCATTTTTAGACTCAAAGTATTTCTGACTTTTCCAGAAAATTTACACAAGACCAGATGAATTTTGTTGTGAGTCCAGTTTGCAGGGTTCAACTTTGATGTGTACAGCATGGTTTCTTTCATGGTTTCTAAACCTGAAGCATCATCAGACTCTGTAAAATGTTAATCAGTAAACAGCTCACAGATGGGACATGCAAGCATTGAGGGGAAAGTAATATCTAACTAGTACAGCTGGGTTTAGATGCTGTACTAAATAGAATATGAATGTCAAACTGACCAGTCGGTGTTTTTACCTAAAGAAATCTCTTTCTCATACTAATACTATCATCTGGCAATTTCAGGCTTAGTGTCCTATCAAGCCTGATCATGTGTTTAGGGAAACTGGAACATATTTACTTAAAAACGTCTCAACTTTGGAAGAACAATAGTGTTACAATGGTCACCTTTCAACAGTGAATCATATCGTCTTTCCATTTTTGTGTTAAATGCTTTAAAGAATGCAAAATAATCACTGCTTTCATGACTAGTAATTAGACTCTACAATGGGATAATTTGTTTGCAAACACGATTTATGTAAGCAAAATGTACGAGCCTCTTATTGCATCATCACTGCATGAGTGATTCTTTCAACCATCAACAACTTATGTAATTTTAGTTGCACAAGTTAGTCTATATAACGGGATTTAAATCGTTAGTGACTAAAACCGCCCAACATATTTATAAAACTGGAGGAAAGACGGGAATCATCGCCTTTGAGGAAGAAATGTGGTTGGAAATAATTCAAAATAATCACGGAAATGTTTGGTGAATTCAAATCGAAGATGACCAAACGCAGAACTCAAAGCTGTGTTTATTACTGAAAGTACGAGCATTTCCACATGCAATGTGAAAGGAACTCGAGGGATTTGGACTCTCCTTCAGACAGTGGCGCAAAAATGAAAATCTGCAAATCCAAATAAAAAGTGCTGTTAAAACGGCCCAAATTCCTCCACAACAAAGTGATGAGGTACATAAAGTCAAAGCTTCTGAAATTAGACTTTATTTTTGTCAGAACGTGTATTAATCTCTGTGATGTGAAAACCTGGTGGGGACTGGATGACAGGTGTAAATTCAGGAGCAGCATCTCATTTAAACACGGAAACTTTGTCGTTATAACGAGATGTAAAACCTGTTAACATGAGATTTAAATATCATTAAATCCAAAATATATTCTCTTAAATAAGAGAGGTCGGAACAGTGAAACAGGATATACTTCTTGGGATTTTTAAATGTCATCTAGAAGAAACAGAGTGAGAAGGAGCATCGTAGTGAGTCCCTTTACGCCCTTTAACGAGTCGTAATCAGTCAGAGGAACATAATATTATATCTCCTTGTAACAAGAAACTCACTTTTACAAAGAGATTTTTTCATTAATCAAGAAACTCTTGTTATAACGACATTTTGCTCCTCAATTATTTTTTTCCAAACTCTTGCGTTGAACTCTGACAGTTAAACGCTGCCAACTGTTTACATCCTGGTGTGTTGAACTGTTGAGTTTAAAGATGGCCTACTCAAATCGACGGATCCTTTATTAAATGCACGGCAGAATCTTTCAGCTTAAAGTATTCATTGTGCGCTCAATTCACTTCATTTCACCCCTCATCAAATCTGATCTCTCCGTGTATAAATATAAAAATAACTTACCGTAATTCACAAACTTGTATTCACGTCTTTGGTTAGATTTTTTTCCACGTTTGTTTGGCTTGTAGGAAGTTGGCCAAAAAGCAGAAGGAAACTGCGAGCAGCTCCACCCAGCAGAGGGAGATGGGTCCGGTCACCACGGCTGATAAGAGCACCACTAAAGTGAGCACCTTGCACAAAGACGACCCGTTCTCCACTTCCAGCCCAGACCTCAACGGCTTCAGTGAGTAAAACTCATCTGCAGTTCTGCTCTGGATCAAACTGATCAAGATTCACTCTGTCACCGGCAGCATTGTGGACGTCTGGAGAACATTATCTGTAAATTATTCCTGAAACCTTAAGAAGAGTAGGAATGCACCGATGCACTTTCACTTCCAGAACAGATATGAGAGAAAGTATCAGTCAATCCCGATCCGATACAGAGAAACAGCACTGAATTAACATGTTTTTATTTTTAAACACAGACATAAATGTATTGAATTACAAATTCATTTGGCCAGAACACTTACTTACACCAACAGCGTCTCAAGCTTGGTCATGTAAAAACAACCCAAGTTATGACAACCAATGTAAAATGAAGAATAAAGAAACTGACAAAAACAATAAGTTCATTACGTTGGTGAATGTAAAATAAACAGATCTTCTTTCAAATGGTCCTGAAAGTACAATTAATCAATCTCAAAATTAATTCTAAATATAATGTAAAATAAATATTGAAGCATTTCATTATTTACAGCACAAGGCATTAGACTGAATGGATCTGCCTTTATTCATCTGAAACTGACACTGGTACCCAACCTAGATTTTTTTTCAGTATTAAGACCAATATAGATATTAATATCGGATCAATATTAATCTAAGAAAAAAGCAGATCTTCCTTGTTCATGTCCCTCTATTGGCTGGTTCTCTGTCAAAACACACTTATTAATTATGTTATTAATCCAACTAACAGACGTTTTGATTAAAAATAAAACTTTAAGATGAGCAGATAATGCAGTACGTCAATCTTCCATCTGACCTTGTGCTTCGTTTGGACATTACTGACCCGTCCGCTCGCAGATTGCATCTTGTAAAAGAACAGACTGCATTTTTCTATTTTCTTCTTAAAATTACTCTTATTTGTGTGTCCGGTATAATTAGACAGTTGCTCTCAGGCGGGCATTTTTCTCTTGTAAATGTCACGCTGGCCTTTGGGGGAACTTGGCTTTTGAGAGCTTCAGGTTCAATTTAATGCTGGTCATAACTGCCTGCACTCTTCTTCTTAACTCTCCCTACTGATGTACAAAAATTGTTCATGCACTGAAAACTGCAGACTGAGTGGTGTTATATTTGTTGCATTTTGAACATTCTGGTTAACTTCATTCATTTACATTTATACACTATAGTGCATTGTTTTGTATAAATGTTTTTGGACATTTTTAATTGACTTTTTGATACATTTTTTTAATGCTGGGTAAACCTTTTTGTTATCAATGTAAATGTAAAAATCAGAAGGATGTTTTAAGACCAACTTTTTGTTGGTTTTTGCTGTCTGTTCATTTATATTCGCTAATAGCAACAGTTCAGTTTACTTAGGGTTCATTCACACCAGCCCTATTTATTCCACTATAATCAAACTGTAGCTTGTTTGCAAAGAAAGTCCAGTTCATTTCAAGAAGTGTGAATGTGCAGCTGAACTTTGGTCCTCGTGAAATCGTAGGTCTCGGTTTGGTTGAACTGAACTCTGGTGCTGTTTGAAAAGCAAAAGCAGGAAAGCAGACTGTAGTGGACTACAACACAGTGCATTCTGGGTAATTACAATCGAAACAAACATGAGAGTCTAGCTCTATCAGAAGAAATGGCTTGTTTTATTTTGTTTTTTGTTTTTTTTAACAAAGATCTAAAACCCTCCAACCTCTAAATTCTGACATTTTTATCTTCAGTGTCTTTTTTAGAGGTTTTTGTGATTTTTTAAAGAATTTTTTTGTGTGTGTTGTTCTTGGAGCAGCGCCATCGAAGGCGAGGACGGGGAAGACTGTTTGACACAACGCAGTGTGAAAGAAAACTACAGCAGCTGAAATGGTTACTTTTTGATTCTCAGACTGAGCCTGCCGACTGTGAAAACATTAAATTACACACAGGTGGACAGAGTTGAATTATTATGTGACGTTTGAAGGCATTTGGTTGTGCTGTACTAAATATAATGCATAGTGTTCTCAGCGCATTTCTGTTCATGAAAAGCTAGGAAATTTTGTACCATAAAGAACTACTTGTTGATCTATCACAAAATAAAAAAATAAAAAATACAGGAACTGTGGGAACTGCATGAAGTTAAAAGTTACCCATAACAGTGTCACAAATTATTGTCCTCCTATCTGTAATTCAGCTTTGGTAGTATTTTTTCTGAAATAGACAAACATTCACTTGCATGCAGCATACTCTGCCAGGCTCGGTCCTAATGAGACTGAAAGCGCTGACACAGAGAGGGGACCCAGTAATATTTCTGCAAGGAGTCTCGCAGGGCAAATAACCTTTTTGTGTTATTGCATTCTCACCCAGTCACCAGCTATCTTCACAGGACATTGCTGTCAAAGCAGATTTCTCTTGGTGTGCAGGTACACTCCTGACTGTAGTAAAGCCTGGCTGCTTTTTGGGGAACATTAGCATACAGTAGTAGTTTGCATAAGGCGAGAGGGATTTTGTCACCAAGCAGGAGAAAATATGTTTGTTTGCATGTATCAGAAGTGTGGGACAGAGATAAAGAATGAGAGAAGTGATGGAGGAAAGAGAGGATAATAAAGAGAGGATGCACAACTTCAATAACCCACAGCGGGGAAGTGATGTCATGAAATGTACAGCAAATGGAAAATAAATAACGGTAGGGTGCAGCTAGCTTAGCCACCGCCTTCCTACACAATCCTGCTTGATTCTCATCGCCCTTCAGTCTTCTGTCTGCATTTCTCCCATTGGGCTTGATTTTTGTTGTTGAATTTCAGTGAACAGAAGAAGAGACTTGCAGCTTTGAGTAATGTGCAAACCATTATGAAATGCTAAATAAAAACAATAGTTTTAGCCAGCCATGTTGTCTCTTACATCTTACATTTTAAACTTACATCCCAACACTTTTACTACTGACCAGTTGTGCTCCCACAGAGGGATTCACTGTTCTAAAAGGTTTGTAAGTAGAAGACATTTCTGGGTAGTCAGTCAAATACCCAAATGGGAATAAATATAGCTAATTAAGAAAGCTGGTTAAAATTCCTTAATATGCCATGGAGATTTTTTTGCTCATATTCTATCTATAGGTCTTTAAAGTAATTATTCATTTTCTTGTCAAATAAGAACTTGTAACTTAATATTCCATTTGCTCTAATTAAGTAATAAGCTGAACATTTTTGTTAGTAATTAAATTCTTTTTTGAGGGAAACATTTCTTAAACAGATGTTGCATTTTGTTGTGCAAAAGGTCCACCTCAAAAAAACCAAAAAAAAACTTTTTGTGAATTAATTTATGGTTTTGATCTTGGGTTGCTTAGAACATGGTCAAAGCACACATGCAACAGTTTGTGGGACTTTAATTTTAAGAAAAAAAAGCATGGACTGATATACAAGAACTGTATTTCAGCTGCCGAATGAGCACAAAGTGTTGCGCACCAAAGAAAACAAATTAAGAGGCATTGAGGTAGAAAAGGTTCTCAGAATCTGCTTTTAAGAAAAGCAAATCTGCCAGTTTCTAAAAACTAAAAGAACACCGGAACATTTCTTTGTGCTTGGCAAGTACAGCTGATTGGTTGCAGAGCCAAAGGTCTGCAACCAGGACTGAGTGTGCTTGATAATGTCAACGTCCCGAAACTTCAAATATTATTCTGTTTTTTTCAAGAATTTAATTATTTTCACATTGATGCATTTCAGGACAATAAAAATTGCATCTGAGAAAATTTTAATGAAACTAAATATCCACTTTTATAAAGTTATAAATGTATGAAACATGCGGAAATGAATAAAAAGAAGATGAAAATTTGTTCTAAAACAAATGTTTCACCATGCGAATAATGGCGGCTTACTCCTTTATATTATATTTCCAGACTTCTGTAACAATAAAACATGATGGTGAATTGAGAGATTTAAACCTTTAAAGCCTCAGATGGAAATTTCATTGTAACTTATTTTCTTGCGTCGCTGAAGACCAGCAGTAGATCACCGGCTTTAGATCTAAACAACTGATTTATCGGACATAAATCAGATCCATCAGCAGGAAGACAAATTCAAAACTTTCTGTTCAAGTTGCTGTTTTACAGCAAAATGCTTCATTTGCAGTAAACGCTGATTAACTGAAACATTTTGTTTCACTATTTTCATCAGATAAACTCATTTTGCATCTTTGGCTGTAACAGGTTCAGAATGTTGATATGAAGAGGGAAATTTATTTAAAAATAAACAAAATATAAAGAGGAGACACTAAAGTAAAGGATGACATGAGGAGACAGGATCTGGTGACTGATAGCAGCTGGAATCAACGTCTTTCTGCACAGCAAAAATATTTAAAAAAAGAATTATAATGAAATCCACTCCACTTAATTAGATTTATATGAAAAGTCTATCTTAATGAAAATCAGTATTTTATTTGTAAAAAAAAAAACGGTTAAAATGCTCTGACTGATTATTAAGAGGTACTTCAGTCAAATATTTTCTGCAACGATTTGAATAGAATAAAAACATTAGTAAGACAAGTATGAAAAAAAAAACAACTGTGGCTACAATTCAGAATTAAATCATTTAAATGTATAAAATGACTATAAAATCCAGAGAAATTAACATATTTCACATAGTTTAACATAGTTCTACTTGTAATTATCGACACCATAGAGTAAAACCAACTATATCTCACATTCAGCAGAAACAAACTTATAAGATGTCGAGGGAGGTGATGGTGGGACTTTCCAAGATCAGGCTGTGATTGTTGGAAAAGATAATTGAGTTGAACTGCGATTGAGACGCAGTTTAACTGCAGCGGAAACATCAGCGCATTAAGAATAAGGCTAGTTTTGGACTAACTTAATTTGTGTTTTAAGTTTTGAAGTCTACATTTTGGATCTAGAAAGCTCCATAAATTGCTTTTAATCTTAAATCGGTAGTAATTTAAAAGAAATGCCATTCTGCACTCAGAACAAAGTTCTTTCTGGCCAGAATATATTTCACAATTCATAAAAACTCAAATGCAGACCTACTGTAAAGACCTCATAGGTTTTTACAGATCCATGGTTTCAGTTTAATAACAGCCTCTTCAGATTGTTGTCAGAAACCACACAATTATATATATATATATATATATATATATATATATATATATATATATATATATATATATATATATATATATATATATATATATATGTGTGTGTGTGTGTCTGAAATAGCAGGTATTATGAATGATAAATGTGTAGGCTAGCCATCAGAGCTTATTAAGTTTACTTAGCGTGTAATATGCTCCAGTTAGTCTCCCAACAGTTCTCATTTTAACTTATTGTGTCTGTCTGGCATTATTTATTTATAGAGCCCTACAGTAGTCTCTGGGTGTCTAGAAGAGATTGTGTATGTGCAGGAATAAGGTATCATTGGTCACAGTTAAAGGAAGGAATTTCTCATAATGAACCACATTTATAAAATGTGATGTGTCCACCTAAAGGTTCTGTAAACTGTCTTCCATTGGTGATGAGCGTGACAGCCCATCCTTGGGATGAACTTGAGCAAATATTGGCTTTGAGCTTTTTATTGTTTTTCCTCCAAAGCAATGTTGGCTCCTGTACTGATCAAAATGGAAGATTGCTAAAGTGAGTCACTCACCGTTTGCTGTTTTTCCAAATATTTGTTAAATAATGTGTTTCAATCAGTATTTAAGTGAAGTCCAGGAGTTTCAGTCAAAATTTCCTTCACTTACAACGTGGGACGAGTGTTTTGTTGAAATAATCTGCCAGTAGAACTAATGGTTTTGAAATCAGTATTAAGGAAATATTGACTTGCAACAAGCTCCTGTATCTTGTTGAAAAGTTAGTTGTCAGTCAGTTTTGTCTTAATTTCAGTGTAATAATATATTTGCGCTGGAGACTACACCCAAAGAGTTTATGTTTTTGCAGTGTAACAGCTTATTTTCTTTTGTGTTTTAGTGACAATCGCTTTGTTTAGTATTGGCATGGATTTAATTTTCTTCAGCCTGCTATTTCACAAGTTAGAGGGATCTATTTTGTATGCAAGTAAATAGAGAACATAGTAAATAATGCATAATGCATACTATTTTCTACGCATTTAAAGCATTATATACCTTGCCATAAATGCAAGGTATATAATGCTTCTTAAGCAAATAAACTAATAAAAGCAAAACTCTATGCAGACTGACTTTCACAGTAACTAAACAGCTTTGGGAGGTTTTGCTATTGACAAGTTATCTGGTACTTGAGCTGCATCAATGATCCCTAATGAGGGATCTAATGTCTTTAGGGATAACTGCGATGCATGGTGTTAACAAGCTTCTGGAGAAGTCCACCGATTTAATGATGGCGTCGCCTCAACCGCCCTGTCATTATTACTGCAGCTCTTTGGGAGATTTGTCACTTGACCTTTAACACACTGCGCGTCTCTTTGGGTTACAGAATGAGTCATGGCGTTGACCTTCTTGGATATTTTTCTGGTAGCTTTTACTGAACAATGTGACACTGTGGTGATTTCTGTACTTCTGGTTTGATTTCATTTTCCTTTTTCGAACTAATCAAAGACTGATCCACACCCTCAATATGTTGCTTTTCATAGATGTGTAAATTATTTCAAGTATTACCAAACTGAGGTTCTATCTCCTTGTATCCAAATCCAATTTTTAAAATATATTTTTAACATCCCTGTTGTTATTCTCATTCATTCTTTGACTAGTTAAAATTATTGACCCATGCTGAGCAATGCATCAGATTTAAGTGCATGCCCATTGGCCTGTGATCACTTCCAAATTCAATATTGGTTGCATCATAGGTGCCATTAATGTTATCGAACTGCTGCACATGCTACAGAAAATTGATCTGCCTTTGTTGATGTTTTTATTGTTAATTGTCTCTGAAAATCGACTGCTGATTTTTAGATAAGGTCACTCTGGTGTAAAACTCTTTTCTGGGACTTTCTCAACCGATTCTCTCCTTTTTTTCTATTTCTACCTCATCTTAAATTTTCCATCTTCATTCATGTCTTTCTTTTGGCCTCTGCTGTACATCGTTCACCCAAATCTCTGCCTTTCCCCACTTTTTACAATAATTTTCATCGTCCTCACTGACATATTTACACTTGCCTCTCTTCTCCACAGCCTCCCCCTCCCCCTGCTCCTTCTCTGTGCAGGGAAGCAAAACACTGCAGAGCAAATCCTTGCTAAATTCCTACTACTCAGGTAAACTCAGACATTTTTTATTTTTTTGCACAGTTCTAATCTTTGTAGATGCTTAGGCAACAATTTGTGTTTATGTTGTTGTGTTTTTTAATGCAAGCTGGAGGAGGGAGGAGTCAAATACAAATAGAGTGAAATTTAAAAACTACCTTGAAATAATTGTGTATTTGCACAAAATCTGTACCAATTATGTCCAAGTAGATTTAGATATGCGCCCTGACAAACAATCATATTTCATATATTATGTGATATACTCACCTTAACTTCTGCAAACACTCTTGGGGACCTTGTCTCTAAAGAGTTTTCTTTTCTCCGACTCATCTGAATATAAAGCCTTTCTCCAAAAGGCTTTTGGCTTGTACATGTGGGCAGCTGCACATTTCAGCTCAACTTGAATGAGAATGAGCGCTGTTGCATAAATCCTTCTAATGCTGGCAAAGAGAAACTACCAGCTGTAGTTAATCATGAATATTAATTTTGTTCTTGTCAAGCTAAAACATGTTTTAGCTTGACAAGATGTGTTTTGTCAAGCTGAACCTTTTTGCCCTTCTTATAAAAAAAATTCTGTGATTATTATTACAAGTACATTTCAGAAAATGTGACTATAGGGAAAAGTTCAATACTTTCTGTCACTGTTCAGAAGCCTAACATTTCTGGCTTTTAAAATCTGATCTTATGTAATATTCTAATTGAACTTTGGGTTTTCATACGTCTGTAATCCATGTTCCTTAAAATTGTCACTATTTATAATGGCTCTGCATGTGACTTTCACCATCTAAATGAATTACAAAACATATTCAACTTTTTAAAAATATTCAAACATTTTCATATGAATTGTGTATACATATTTCAGCCTGTATATGGAATTTATAGAAAACCATGCATATCTTGGCATTTACATTATATGACAGCGAGTGATTTAAAGGCCAAAATTAATGGTATTGGTTTGTAATTTTTTATTAGAAAATTACTTCTACTTTTTATCAATCTGAACAAAACAAAAAATTACAATGAACTTTGGATTTTTTCAGATCTCAGTCTCAAAACGTGTTTTTAAAGCGATTTAAATATTTGACTGTCGTTGAAATGTTCAAATTGTTAATTCTGGCAGCAGATAGATGTGAATAATGTTTAACATCACGTATTCATGTTTCCCCTCTTTCATTTTTTTTGCAGTATCCAAAGAGCCTGTTCCAGCTACAACTTCAATAGGTAAGAGAAACTGCTTGTTTCTGAACCATAATTAAAAACCAATCAAAATCAGTGGTAACTTTTTAGCTCATCGGCGTCTGTGTTCATTCTGACGTCACACAAACAGCAGTAAGTGCTTCTGTGTTTCCAGTGAAGTCCTGGTATTTACAGAGATGAGGAACAACGACGTGTGACTAACTGAAGTCCGAGATGACTTGAAACTACAACTGATTATAACTGCCTATTTTAATAGTTC
Organism: Poeciliopsis retropinna; assembly: GCA_010277075.1. Classification (NCBI taxonomy): domain Eukaryota; kingdom Metazoa; phylum Chordata; class Actinopteri; order Cyprinodontiformes; family Poeciliidae; genus Poeciliopsis; species Poeciliopsis retropinna. The sequence continues at coordinate 728,801 of VMRM01000004.1, read as the reverse complement.
AAACGCTAAATAGACAGTAAATACATTAATGCCTGCAGTGGAAACAGAACTTCCACAGAACCCAACACCCAAGATAATCCTTATTTTCAATCTTGGGGTTACAGCCAATCGACACCAGGGAATATAAATGCTCCTTCATTAGACATTCATACAAGTGGCCCCTTTAAAATATCTTTACCATTCTCTGGTATTTGTTCACTTTATCTTGCCTTTCCCTTCTGTTGAACAGATTGATCAATTTCTTGCCAATAGGCTTGGCTCTGGCCTTTGAAAGTGTGACATGCTCTCTGTGTGTGTGTGTGTGTGTGTGTGTGTGTGTGCGCGCGGCGTGCGTGCGTGCGTGCGTGTGTGTGTTTAGCCAGGTTTTTGCACAAGAATGCCACTTAACCCAGTTTCACACACAGAAACCAGCAGGAGATATAAAACCTAACCAGTGACTGTCTATTATTTCTAATCTGCCCTTTTTCCGTAATGTCTTTTATGGCTAAAACTTGGTGACATTGTCTAAAAATCTGGTTTTTGTCCTCTTTCTTTGTTTTCCCCTCATGTTGGTCGGAGCAGGTAGCAGAAAGAAAAGTGCCTATTTAGTCTCTAACAATATTGTTGATGATGAGCTGAAATATTCTTCTCCAGATATCAGTGACATAAACCAACTTTATGTGTTGTCAATCTGACTAAAACCTACTAGACTAAATGAGCAAAAGGAGGAAAATGGATCATTAACAACTCAATGTGAGGATCTCATATTTTCAGCTGATTTACTGCTATATTTCCCACCTATCTGAGCAGGTTTCTGTCATTTGCTGATGCACATCAGGGAATGATGAAGCGGAATGCAAAAAAGATGCTTGAGTGATTTATGCACTGGCAGAAATTTGGTGCCATACATCTTCATACAATGACATTAGGTTTTAAAGGAGCCATCTGCTCTCTTTACAATTAGTCTGAAAATCAAGAGATATAAAACAGAGCTTTTTTCTTTCTTTTTTTTTTTTTTTTACAGCAACAACAAAAAAAATCAGCTGTTTGCAACCAAAGTGCAAAATGATGGAAACTGCACATGCATTAGCAGGAAAAATACAAGACAAAAGACTATTTTCTTCCTGTCAATAAAATTATTGACCTCTGATCAGTGTTCAAAAATTATTAGCAAAAATAGAAAACTTATTATCAGAGACAAATGTACCAATATATCAGCAGACCCTGCTACCTTATAACTTTGGTAACTGATATAAACTTTTGGGTCATATTCTGGTTGGTTCTTGTCCTTTTTGTGCTTGGATCGAATCACAGTTTATCAGCTAGTCTTTAACCCATCTGCTTTTTCTGAACTGAGTTCGGATGCTAACAGAATTATGATCTTGCACTTCCTGAACGCAGATCCAAAATCTCAACCTTTACCATTTTTTGCCTCATGTTCACTCTGTTCCCTGCTGCTACGTCATGATGGAAGTTACAGATACTGTATTTTCTGGAAGTTGCACTTTTTGTCATAGATTGGCAGGGCCTGCAACTTGCATATGTTTGTCTTTTTTTTTATGTCTTTTATGCTTTTTTGGACTCATACATTGATTGTTATTTCATACAGACTGACATGAAGCAGGAAGTTTTTTTGCAGGCTAAAAACAAGATGGTCAAAGTTTATTAAGGGTACGTTTAACAAGTTCTAAATGAATGAACTACTAGTTCAGTGCAACTTCTTTTCCTCTTTACAACAATGTTTGTCTGATTCAGCTTATATGCTGGAGCAACAAATATAGTAGAACCAGCAAAACAACAGGTGAAAGTCTGAAAATAAAACTGAAAAATGTGCCCTGAAAAATAAAAAATAATGTTCCTTTCAGGTTGAGTTGTAATGAAGATAAAACTGAACAAGCTCTGAATTTAAAGTGGCAAGATTATAATTACAGCATCAAATAAAACTTTCATTTATTAACATTCAGGTGTTTTTGTAAGTTAATTAATTCTGCCACTTTAATTACTTTCATTCTGACGTTCATTATAAAAAGGAACAACACCAGGTTGATATCGTCTCTGAAAATTACCATAAATTACAGAAATAAACAAAACAACCTGATTTCTGCCCTTAGGACAGAAAGGAAATGCTATCCCCATATGCTAATAAATTATTTAAACATGCAGAAATTAATAAACATAGTTGGTCACAATAAATTCTTTTTTATCTACACAAAAAACTTTATTGATCCTTATACATTGTCAATTTAACACTTAACACATTTTTTTGTGGAGTCCATTAGGTCCATCATTTTCTAGCTGGCCTCTAAAACAAGCAGAATTTCCACATCCAATAATTGGATGAAAATGGTTTCATTTTGAAAGTAACAGTCCTACCTTTGCGCTCGCTCTGACACCTCTTTAGCTTAGTGAAAATGGATAATAGCACCAGCAAGCTGAATGGTGCCGGGGAGCATCGTATTTCAGTGGCTTAATGGGAGACAGAGACCTGGGAGAGAAAGTTATTAGGATGATGCTGATGGAGACTTACGGATTGAAGGATCAAAGAGAGGGACAAGTAGCTTGGATAAATCCACTGTGCCAGGTAGAGAGCACGGCTGGCTGTTTTTGTTTGGATGTTTTTTTTTCAGACCAGTTTAATCTTTTGCTTCAGTATTTTCTTGCCTTCTAAAATAGTTCCTGTCAGTCTTTTTTCAGTATGTCAAGAGACAAATTGTTTCCTGGCTAATAAGGTAAATGTAGTTTGTCAGAAATATTACAAAATACAATGTTTAAATATAAGGATGGAAATTGAGTTATAATCTGAAAATCATATCTCAATATAAGTGTTTCATATTGGTCAATCTTGATAATTATGAATTTATGTTTTGTTTTAAATATCTGAAGAACTGCCAATTAGACATATTCATTCCATAGTTTTCACTCAACGCCATTGCTTTTTATTTTTGAATAGGTATGAGCTACAGCGGCAAAACCTTAAACTGCTGCTGCTCAGGATACTAAGGTTGTTGCTAGGTAACCAAAGAGTGAGTGAGTTGCTAGGTAACCAAAGAATGAGTGAGTTGCTAGGTAACCAAAGAGTGAGTGAGTTGCTAGGTAACCAAAGAATGAGTGAGTTAGTCGATTCCAATCTTGCTTAGCTGGCATTGGGAGGTTGAGAAACTAAACTCTTTTTTTCTACCTACATTCCCCAGAATGCCGTGCGGTTCTGGATCGGAGTTTGGTAAAATTATTGAATATTCACCCAGACGTATAACCTATTGATATTGATCATGTGCCTATTGCAGTATATGTTATTGAGTCATTGTCATACTCAGGGGTACTGTGCTTATTCTGTGCTTTGATGTTCTTTTTCCACAAATAACATTAACTAATCGGTTGTTGGGAACGTAGAAAGGTCTTTATCCATTTTGAAGGGAGTGGAAAATGATATTCTTTTTAAAGTGATCCTTTAAAGTGAAAAGTCAGTGTTGCCCAGCAGCCATCTGGGAGGCAACAGTTTGTTTCTGGATGATTTTTGCTGCACCTGAAGGGTTTTTGTACCGAACCTCTCTGCAGTGGAAGATGGTGATGGGATGCTTAATTTCTACACATAGCACTTCCTGTTTTGGAAGTAATTTTTCCACAGCTTCACAGAAAAGCAATTATTTTCCGAGTCCAGTTCAGCATAACATTAGGCTGCATGTAAGGTGATTATGGCTAATGGTAGTCATTTTGTTTGGCCGTAATGTGGTACTGCTGGATAATTGAAGGTGAGTGCAGCAGAGAGAGTCATTTTTAACCTTTATGTTCTGAGGCAGGATTGAACCTCTGTGCTGTTTTTTTCCCAGCTCATCTCGAATGCTGGCTGACGTTCCAGAGCTCTTCTCTGTGCACTTCGATCTGTTAGCTGGCTGGCTCACTATATCACAATCAGCAGATATGCTACAGTGCAAACATGTCAAAATAGCCAATCATAAAAATCAATCTAGAAACAAATAATATTGATTATTTAAAATTGGTTAAAACCTCTAACAAGACACTTTCCTAGCAAGATGAGCTATTTCATATGAGAGCAGTTGTCATGTTTTAACAAGCATTTAAAACGATTTCTGAGCACACAAAGGTTGTAACATTTATTGTTAATATTCTTGGTCTCTATGGGTATATTATTTTAGGTTTTGACCATACTTGCATGTTTGTATGAAAAGTCAAACCTGAGTTTATGCTCACTTCAGTGTTTGACTCACCCATTTAGAATACACTGCAGAATTATAATACACTCCACCCCACCAATCTAACATATCTATTGTATTCTGCATGATAATTCGTGCAAAAAACAAGCAACTTATTAACTTATTCACTGAAATTTCTTTAGTAAAAACTCTAAATCTCCCCATGCTTCCTTAATCTGTATTGTTTGCTCTTCATGGTGGGTTAATATGTTTAATCTCCCTCTTGTCATCCTCAGATCTCCATCTGCACTCCTTTGTTGTTGTTTCTTTTCAGCTCAGCTGAACTTGTAGTTTTCATTTTTCATGTTTGTGCTCTGCTAGAAAATGTAATGTCTCGTATATCGGGAGGGATTTTTATTCAGACCAGAGAGAATTTATTGGCCCGGCTCTTCCGCAGTGAAATGAAGTTGAACTCGACCTCATGCTTCACAGACAGAAAAAGGAGATGCAGAAAGATGAACTTATCATCCAAAGCGGTTTCCACTTTGTTTCTAAATGCTGCCGATAGAGATTTCTAACTCCAAGCATCATGAGTGCATCCAGCTCTTAACCTTTAATGTTGAAAGGATTGCAAAGCATGCTATTTGCATTTTGACCAAGTGCATTTACATAGAAATTCATTGTACACAGACGTTTCTTTGGGTTTTATTGGATATTATTGGGTTTCCAAAGCTTAACGGTAAAAGCTGTGTAAGATTCATCTCGTACTAATTGCTTTGTTTAGCATGTTCAGCCATTACCATCCACTTGTAATTTAATACATAACTTAGTACTGTAAGGATGTGATGTTTAACATAATTTATATTTCGGTTGCAATAATTGTTTGACTCCTCAGGATCTAATTGCTGAGGTTCTGGTGATGCAACCTGTAATTAAGGCAAACAGATTAAGATATGTTCCTTACAGAAATCCAATAGCTGTAAGTTGTGTTGTCTTTAGTTTGGGTGGATCTTGTTGTAAACTTGAGTAAAATATGTAAGGTTATCGTGGGTTCCTCTACATTTTCATCTTTTACTTACTGGAAGTGGAGTCTTTTGTGGAGTGTGTTCATAGTGGCCATTGTGGTTGCATGCATTGCTTATTCATGGTAAAAAATGGCACCGGCTATTTCCAGGTGCTTCTGACTCTCTGTGGTTCTTGGATCTTGGACTTTCCTCTGTCAGAAGTCAGAGATTCCTCCAGACCTCGTGTGTAATTTAGTGGAACTCCAGTGCAAACAAATCTGATCAAGACTCAACCATCAGTTCATGAACCATCTCTGCATTCTTCTTCACATGCCAGAATAAGCACACAAATACGCACCTGACAATTCATAATACACACTTTACTGTACTGCCATAGTAGAAATAGGGGTGGAGTGTTGTAGAAGGAATTAAGAAACAATAAAGGAACACTAGAAGCCCAAGTCATCCATAACTAAGTCTTAATAAAGTCAGAGGGAAGGAAGTAGGAACTTTATAATACACACACTACCGAGCATGAAGGACTGCATTAACACCCACACAGTGACAGCATAAATGACCTTCATACACATGCACAAACTCCCAGCACACACACACCACAATGGTGTAAGGTAACTCTGTGCACCATTTTCTCTTACTTGCATAGTCGCATTTTCATGCATGATAGTGTTGTCTTGTCTCACACAGACCTAAATGCACACACACACACATATATTTGTGCCTCTGGAGGTCAATAAATCCACCCATTAGCATTGAGATGTTCTCCATCATAGTCACTGCTGTGGAGCTGCTGCTATGAATTCATTTCATGGCTGGCTTAATGCATATTTGACCTTGGTGAGCTTATCATGTGTTTTCAAACACCCTAAACGTCACAATAAGGTCGGCACACCAACATGTCTCAATTTAGGTGAAGAAAAAACATGCATTTTCAATTCATGAAGCAGACTGTCTAACAAATGATGATGGTCAGCAGGCTGTTGAGTCTTTCAGGCAGTTTGGTGGATGTTGCATCCTCTTATTGGAAACTGACCCACAGCTGCTGTTACTTTAGATCTAGCAAATTGGCAATGCACCAGAATTATGGGGATGCAACGTTCATATTGAAGAAGTAACGAATGTAAGGTTGTGCTGTAAAGGTTCCAGGTGAAGTCTGAAGCCGCACCCTGGATCTTGCCGCACCATGAGTTTAGGAGTACCATAAATAGTCGTCTTCAAACTAATCGTTAGCCTGGATCTCACAACACAACACTATAAGAACTGAGGAGATGAAACGCCTTCAAGAAACGAGTAAGGTCTATGTTGAGTTTAATTTCAAGCTGCAGTATGTAACCTTTGTAAAAATTGTTTTTTACATATTTGTTCAAATTTTCAAGATGTGGTGATAATAGAAGACAGATGATGTGTGAGAAAAATAGAGTTCTCCCAGTGCTCCCAGTGTCAATAGTTTTTGTGTAAGCGCCGCTCACAGACTCCCCATTACGCTCTGCTGCACTACAACTGGTTCACCACAGCACAGCCTGCCACCAATGCTAAGGCTAACTAGCATGGCCACTGATTATGGTCGATAAACAGTTTTCTTGGAACATGAGTTGCTTCTCCGCCACTAGCACATTTAGCAACGTGTACATGAATATGATTGACAGCATTGAGTCATTTGTGACACTAACATGGAAAACAAGTTATTTACACATCAGTATCTGATCCAAATCTGACAATCTCTGCTGGGTTTTATTACTCACTAATAAAAGAGTTTTTATTAGTGAGTCTGTGCTTAAGCCTCTCAGGCTCAAATTAAGTTGTAGTTGCAGGAAAAATCTGATATTTTCTGCAACATCTGCCTGGAGAGGGTTATAGTCACTCGATAAAACAACCTGTGATGGTTGAGAGAGCTTCTTTTTCAAGGACTAAAACAAGTCCTTAATGTTGCTGTATGTAACTGTTTTGTATGTGAAACCAAGCTGATGAACCATGCAGTTGCATCAGCCAATGCTTCTAAATGTTTAGCACTACTAGAGCTTATTTCCTTCACTGAAAGCAGCAGATTGTTGAGCATCATGTTGTATGACAGCTCAATGTCTCTCTAGTTGGTGTGCATTACACTGACCTCTGGGTCGACTGCGATCATTTGATTAAAACTTTCTATTACACATATTTTCTTAGTTGGAAGTGCAAACACATTCATTAAAGAGAAAATAGCCACATGATGTATCTGAAAGAGAAGAGAAAACTAAACAAAAAAGGCATAAAAAGTGTGACTCTAAGGGAAGGTGTTGTAAGATGATTCTTGAAAATGAATTTAAAAGATCTGTTTGGAAGCAGCAGTCTTACCTCAGGAGGATTGACCTGGCTGCTCTGGACACATAGAAAAAGTTTAATAATACAGAGAAGCTGAAACTGTCCATATGGGAAAAACACACAGCATAATTGAGAATCAACTAATATTGCTTTGATCTAAAGGGTCAAAGAGAGGTCATCACAAAAGCATATCCATTTATAACGAGTTAACTTTAATTTAAAGACATTTCATAAAGATGTAGACTTCTTCTGGAGTTAAAGCCCTGAGACAAAACAATAAAGTTGCTGTTTTAATGGTTTTATTGAAGTCATTTGGATCCTATGGAGTACAAACCTGCTGACACAGCACTGGACACAAACTCCTGCTTTGGTGCCAAATATAATGAAAAAAAGTTCAGAAGATTTTAATCAGAGGAGAACTTTTCCTCCAGTGAGCAAACTGACCTTTTTTAAACTTCCTGCTCTTTTCTCTGCAGTGACACTCCCCCCCCGATGTTACATTCCCCTCCCTCGTGTCTCACACTCTTCTTGCTCTTGTAATTTTTCTCATAGCTACCTCTGACGACTATCATAGCTACCTTTATCACTACTGCTTCTGTCATTTCTAGATTTATTTTAGACATTTTTTGCTTTATCGCCTCTCTTCTAACAAAACACAATTTTGTAGATTCTCCTGTTTAAGCCAAATTATCCTTAATTTATCACAGAAACTGGTGTATAGATTGACTAATTGTAGAATCTACCTCAGGCCACTAATAAACCGACAGAAGTTATTAACATGCAACTAGATTAAGGAATCATGGAGTCATGCATGTTCATGTTACATCTTTTTTCCTTCTTGAGACAAAACAACAACACATTTTGCATTATCCAAGCTATTGAGCTGACTGGTTGTCAGTCACCATAATACCTCAGCAGTGAACAGAATGTCATTTCATTTATTAAACACACAACACTGGGATTCTGACACCTCTATTAGAGACTCATGTCTTCTTTGCTGTTTCTGAACTTTGTGTTGTTTTTCTTCCATTTCTCCTTTCTGCTTTTGTCTAATACCTTTATTTGCAGTTCATGTTTTACTTCTCAACATAAAATAAAAATCTCCTTGTCTGCTTGTCTGTCATTGTGTCAACAGATGGAAGCCAGCCGTCTCTTGCGCAGCCGTCCCTGACATTACAGAGTTTTCCTTACGGAGGCTGTGAGTCTGTGGAGCTGTCCTACCAGAGCGGTACGTCAACTGGATCTTTCACCTTATAAAGTTTCTTGAGACATTTGTTTTGAAACTGGGCTTTGTAAACTAACTGAACTGAGGTACAAGTCATATAATTGTACCTCATCCCCACATGCAACTGGTGCTTTTTGGTGATAAATATTGCAGCCATATTGGAACTGAAGTTTGGTTAACTTTGGTGAGCTCAAAGTTTAATTCAGGCCTCAACTATTACTTTTGCTGCATTTCCAACCAGGAAGTCATTTTTACCTAAATGTCCACGTTTGATTTGATATGTTTTTTGACTGCTTCTAAGAAACCCTTGACAGGCTAATTAGGGTCCATTAAAGCCAAAGGAGCCGATCCAAAAGAAGCAACTTTGTTTTTCACATTTTGTTCAATGAGTTCTGTCCAGATTATTTTAACAGTTTCTGTGAAAAACGGCTTTGATCTCATAGGTCAGTTCCAGGCGGGCCAGTTTCAGCCAGCTATTCGAGTTGCAGATCTCCTGCAGCACATCACACAGATGAAATGTGGACAAGGATATGGGTTTAAGGAAGAATATGAGGTAAACACACAAACAAACCGACTCACAAAACAAAGCATGTAGATGAGGTAAAGCAATAATTAGCTTTCCAGTTATGGAAGAAAAAAAGCTTTTTATGCTTTCTTTAGGTCACATGAATGCAGATACGAAGGAGGAACATCAGGTCAAATGGTTTTTTATGTTTTAAAAAGCATCAGCTCACTCTTGGCGTAGTTACACCACATTAAGGATTATTTTTGCCTATTTCTGCCTTTATTCTTTATTATTGTAAAGTTTTTACATTTTCCCAAGGAACATGCTTCATTATTAGGGAAAAATAATAAACATAAACTATAGAAATGTTGTTAGTGAGTTTGAAGAGTTCTAGTTACAGCCAGAAAATCCTACTTCAACTTTCTTCTTTCAAACCCATTAGAAACTGGGACAAAACTCAAGGCTAGCAAAGAAGCAGCCCCTCGCTTTGAAGCACAAAGTTAAAGCTGCGTTAGAACTTATGCTTTTTTTTAACCCTTTAGTTTTATAAGGCTTGAAATACTCATTCTCCACAGACTGGCACTAAGTTCTCAACTGAACATGTTCTAATTAGTGATGATGCAGTTGCTGAAATAAAACAAATATGGGGGAAACTTTGATGGAGTGAAATAAATGAAAGGACCAGATATTCAGAACCTTTCCTGGAAACCAACTGTTAATCAAAAAGTCAGAGGGAAACACAGATGAAGATGTTAAAAAAACATGTGCAGGTTAACAAATTGTGACTTATGAATTTGTGTCTCTGCAGTATCTTTATTTGACATGTAGACCTGTACTTTTGTGTCATTAAAGAAAAGTCTAAAGCAAAAATACAACAGGTCGTTTAGAGTTTGGGTGTGTGCACTCTGAGGTGATAGACAGAAAACTTTAAGTCCTACAGCAGTAAAAAGAAACAAGATTATAAACTGATCATTTAGAGATTAAACTATGGCGTGAATGTAGCTTAAATAATTCAAGAAACATTTAATCTTAGATTGTAAAACCTGAATGACTTTTACTGCAGTAAGCTCCAACTTTTTGTATGAGATAAAGAGCTTCGAATAGGGTCAGGCGTTTTCACTAGTTCTACCAAATTCCTGTTATCAACAGGGAAAAGTTGATAACAGAAATCACAGCACATTATCCACAACAAGCAACACTCTTTATGTAATATGTTAGTAAATTTATGGGACTTTCAACACTTCAAAGGATGAAGTGATGAATTAAAAATGATGACAGAAATGGAGGAAAACAAATGTACTGAATAAAACATAAATGTTCTCAAATGGAGAACGTTTGAGAACATTCTCCATTGAAAATGTTCTCAATGAAAAGCTGAATGTAAAAATAAGAAGTTTTACTTTTTTCTGATTTAATTCAATCAATTACTTTAAAATAAAACTATAAAACAGTTTTTCAATCAAGAGCTTGGTAATTAGGTTCCTTTATTTTGCCAACATTTTGCAGAATTAAGTCCTTCTGTACATTTAAGCGGCTTGATTATTCTCTGAGTTAATTAGTCACCTTTCATGAAGGTGAAAGCTGCCATGTGAGACAAATATTTATTATTAATATATGACCACGCTGATAGAGAACAAATTAATTGTGAGCTTCATTTTCAGTTTTTCTTTCCTCTTTCTTTAGTGTCATCAACATTAAAGTAATTAATTTAATGCACCATTTATTATGGAACATTTTTCAAATTATTGCATTGTCTTATTTAACTTATTTACATTTCTTCTTTTCTCTAATTTATTATTCTGCTTGGCTCTTCCCCCCTGCCTCTGTCCTTTAAAATCTGTTCAGATTTATTTCTTTGTCTCTGAAGATAAATGTTAGGAAAGGCACCAGGAAGAGTCTGTTTTCATCTCCTTCAGCCTCCTGTTCTCAGAAGAATGAATATTTTCTATTACCGGCTCTGCATGCGTGTTGAAAATTGTCCCTCCGTGATACTGCGACTTATATTTTCATTTGCTTCCTGTCATTTCGCTTCAAACCCACTGATACGTTTCAGGGGGAGAGAAAATGTGATTTATTCTTGAGTGTGTGTGAATATGTGTGTAACGAGGGGACACACACACACACACACACACACACACACACACACGCAGAGTGGGACTTCATTTTTTATGATTCCACTTGTCTCCAGCAGCAGCTGATTTGATCCACAAATCAGTTGTGGAAGACTTTGGAAGTTTATCTTCACAACACTTTGTTCAACATATTGTCTGCTCTATTTGCTGGAAATGTACATCCAGGCTTATTTCTTCACTTTTAAAGCTTCTGTGTGATGAATTAGCGTCCACTACCATGGCTGCTGTGAACAGCTTTTACTAAGTCTTTTTCATTGTGAGCATACAGACACTGTGTTGTGAATAACATATTCTAAAAATTTGTTGGTTTTTTTTGGGCTGTAGTTAAATTTCTCATATCTAAAGCATAACAGTCAAAATTTTCTGTTTTTATTTAATATTTCAGAATATATTTCACCCGCAAATCCTCAGATGTATAATAAATATTGCAATTATAAATGGCCCTAACAGCAACAACAAAAGGAGAAATACTTATAAAAAATGCAGCATCCAGACAGACAATAAAACACTTTTTAATGTAAGTTTGACATGATCACAGCAACGTCATCAACCAGTAGCAGGAGAACGGAGCTGCGCTAATAAGCTAACAAAGACCGAAGAGCTGCCACTGATACGGTTGCAGCCAAGCATGTTTTAATGTTACACAGTACAGTGTTAGCAAGTTGCTCAAAGTCTAAAATGCTATTGTTGTGCATTTAAGGAGTAAAGTTTACCTTTTGTAAAAATATCCGCCAGCGCCCCCTGCTGTCCTCTGAGCGCCCCCTGAGGGGCGGTACCGACCCGTTGAGAAACGCTACTCTAAGGAATTACAGTTGATCCTGGTTGTGATTTAGCCTATTAACTCCAAATTAATTCACAGAGAATCCAACTATTCCCAATCTTTTTGAAGAGAATATCTAAAATATGTAAAATAAAATGTAGCTTAAGAAATGCCAGTTTGCAAACCAGTCAATCAAGAAGCTCTATTCATTTTTCTTAGTGCTGCTTGGCTAAAACCCAAACAGCTGAAGTAAAAAAAGACTGTAGATAAGATGGTCTCCACTGTGGTACTAATGCTTGTTAAGGTATATTTGTTGTTTAAACTTTTACAACAGCCAGTGTCAGAGTAGAAAGAGTTTCAGCTCAGAAGAGACTCCAAAAACATCCTGAACTGTTTAGTTACTACTGAACTTAGCATGAAGGCCATTGTCCCCTAATGGAGTGACTTTGGTAAGTGATTTTAGTAGTTTTTTGTTTTACTCCCATCACTGTCAGAATTAATCTGTTTGACCTGAAATCCTTATTTTTAGACTGTTAATAATCAGAGATTTTGTTTTCAGATTCAGATTAAAGTTATTTTTCTTACAGACTGCTAGTAATAAATAGATTAAGAATATTTAATATATTTTATAAGATGAATTTTTGTTAAGTGGTCTGTGTTATATCAACATTGCACTGGTTGATCCTTTGAGTTTAGCAACCTTTTTGCACCTAAATGGTCCAGCAGTCACTTTAGTATGAATGTTAGAAACAAAGTCAACAAAACAAGACAACAATATTTCTATGAAAACAGATCTTAGAAAGTTAAACTTTTCGTCTGTCTTTAAAAGATTCAAGTGGCGTCTGGCTGCTCAGATTTAGAATATAAAGAAATAAGGAGGTTTGAGGCTTTTGGACCAAATCTTTCCTTCTGAACTTTAGGGCAAGAAACAGTAAGTGAACTGACTCAGATGTGAATAAATGACCATGAAGGGAAATGAAAATGTCATTTTGCCTCATAAATGTAGCCCACATCACAGCACAACAGCAGTGCTTCACTTATATATTTATGTATATGGTCACATTTCGGCCCCCAGTGCAGTGGCTGCCTCGCTGTGCCTCTGTCTGCTTACACACCCCATATGGCGTCTTTTTGTCCCCGTCTCTGTGTGTGATGTGACCTACTGTGTTGAAACCGATTAACCTCACTCACATTGATGGCAGCCACATTGTCAACATTGCGCTCCCCAGTGGGAGTACATTTCTTCCATTTCAAGCAAAATCCAACTTATTTTTTAAATGCGGCACCTGAAACATATCAAGCAGCCGTTAGGTTATTGCAATGTGCCCTTTGCATGAGCTGCAGCTTCAACTTTTTGGTACATTTATTTTTTTATTATTATTCTTTTACTGTCTAAATGTCCAGTTTTCCACCTCTTAGAGTTGGAAGACATGTCTAAATGTGTAGCTTGATTGGGCATCGTGCTCTATGACATTTGGCAGAAGGACATTGCCCATATTTCCATCTCTGTGTAGTTTCTTCATTATTTTGTTTATTTTCAACTCAAAATTATGTAATTATTATGAAACATTTACTTTTTTTGAGCTTTCCATTATGTTATCATGTTATTCCCCCATCAAAAACTTGCCTGGAGTGTTGCCTTGATTATTTCATGCATGTTTGAGAAATTTCTTAATCTCCATGACAACCATTCAGCTGTGAAAAACACCTGAGAGGACCAAGCTCCGCTTTCAGGGACAAAGCTCCACCTCAGAGATGTAGGTGGAGCTTTCCTCCGCACATCCGTTGAGCTTATTCTACGAGCTACGTCTGAGTGCAACACGGGTAAAAACATTGTTAAAGGGTTAATCAAGGAGTGGCGTGATGACTTCCTGGAGGCAGAGTTTAAGGAAGAGCAGATTTTAAAGAGACAGTGGCCCAGGTTCAAGGTGTTAAATTACAAATAATATTTCTCTTAAGTCATATTTCACATATTTAGCATTTTTATGACAACTGAAGTGTTTTTATATGCAGCATATATAAAATATATACAGTATAAGAATGCTGTGTATATCAAACATGACTTAAAAGAAATTTGACTTAGACCAGGTGTTTGCTAATTGCTGCAGCCACTAGTCTAGTCTAACTTACTTTATTATCATTTGTGTACAGCGCTTTGGTTCAGTTTTAAACCCGTTTTTAAAGTGCTATAGAAATAAATTTGACATTGGAGGAGCCGAGTGAGGAAGCAGAGAGGGAGGCATTAAAGTCGTGTTCTTTTTAAGCCTGTTGCAGTAAGCAATTAATCAATTAATCATGTGATAAATTAAAATGAGATTGATAATTTTCTGTTGTTTACAGAGACAACATAATCCATTTTATTCAGAATTTTGATCATGTTTGTTTTTATTTCCGTTTAATGAATTGCATTTGGTGGCTGCGTTAAAATATCCTCCAGTTCAGCATAAGGTGATGTTTACAAAAACATTTATTGATCTTTGAGAGGTGAACTGGCATTCTTATATCAACTAAATGTCTCAGAACAACAATATTGTTGTTTATTGCTTTATTGCAATAATTACAGTTTATAGTCCAGTTAAATTTGTTATTGTGACACGTCTAGTTACAAAAAGCATCACATGGTTAAAACACACAGAGACCTTTAACATTTTTCTGCCTATTTTTGTATTGGAAGAAGAATAGAAACAAATCTACAGTATTTAACTCTGGACTGACTTATGCTGCTTTTACACACAAAAACATGCAAACTCCAAATTCCATGCGCCAGAATCAATTTTCTGCTTGACTAAGCGATATGTTTAGGTGTCTATTTTTCTGTCTCATTGCATTTATTGTGTGTGTGTGCATGTAGGTCAGATCACTGTCTGAAAGTGAAAGCTGTTGTCTGGCCTTCTTAAGCCCTTAATGGACTCAAAAACGGGGCTGTTCACTTGTCCCTACTGGGAGATTTTGAGCATATGAGTGACCTGAGAGCGTTGGAGGAGTTGCTCTAAAATAGTTCAGCGTCCATATGGCAGCCTTTGAGAGTTGGGGTTTAGTTGCTCCACAGATGCTTGCAAAGGACGTTTTTTGTCATATTCTCTTCCACTCAAAGTGCATTCAACAAAAAAATAAATGCGTATATGATCACATATACATTGAATGGTGTTTTTAGTACAGTAATTTGTTCACAAAAATGCATAATGAAGAATGCATAAAGTAGAAACCCAGATTAGAGCGGCTCATGCATGTTTTGTCCTTCCTACGTCTGAAGTGCTTGTCACACAGGCCTCAGCAGGGAGCACGGACAATCTGTCTTTTCTCCTCTAACAGAGGAATGAGTAAATATTCTTAAACTGGAACCCAGAAGAACAATAAATATAAACTTTGTTCTCTTCTTTTTTTTGTAAGTTTTTTTTTTTTCTTTCAAAACACTGTAATTAAAAACATAAAATCTTACCAAGTATTTTTGGTTTAATTTTTGGGGAAAATAACTCAGACAAAACTAATAAACAACTTTTCAACAAGATATATGAGCTTGTTTTACATCAACAATTGCTTAACATTAATAAAAATGTTCCACTAGCAGATTATTTTATATTACATAGGAAAAATGTCTTGTTATAAGTGAAATATTTACTTATTATTGACCTGAAACAATCGCCTATATCTTGTGAAAAAGTTACCTGTAAGTTAGTTTAGTCTTTATTCAAGTGTAATAGGATATTTGCGATATTTGCGATGTTTGGTTTTTGGCAAAAAGTGGTTATCAGGTTATCACTACCCAAGCTGGAAGAGGGAACTAGTCCTGTTTTGTTTTATTTTTATTTTTTTCAGTTCACAAACATCCCAGAAGATACCCGACTTCTCTGAACTATTCCTAATTTACCTCTGAATGAAATGTTTTTATAAGATCAACCAGATTGCAATTGTAGTGAGAGTTTCAGCTCCATCTTTGGTGTCTCAAGTATTACAGAGTGATGCCTCTGCAATGCTCTGCATATTCATGTTGCAGTTTCAATTCACGCCAGCCAAAGCGTTGCTCCATGAGCTCCGGGGTTCCCACCATATGTGCATGCATATTATCGTGTGCTCCTTCTCGGTTTCATGACAGTTTGTGTTTGTGCGCGCATGTGCTCATGCATGTCTACATGTGTCTCTGCAGGCCCTGGCGGAGGGACAGACAGCACCTTGGGAGACAGCCAAGAAGGACGAGAATCGCAACAAGAACCGCTATGGCAACATCATCGCATGTGAGTACTTAAATGAAGGCTGTTTTTTTTTTTGTCTGTTTTACGGAGAGCCTTAAATTATGTTAAGGTTTCATTGTGTTTCAGGCCAGATGGGTGTGGTTTAATTTGGTTTTATTTCAACAGTTAATTTTGCTCTTTTAACTGTAGCAGAGTTCAAATCATCACAGCTGTTTTCTGTGAAAGAGCAAAAAAGGGATTAAAAATTACTTAAAGAAATATTCAAGGCTTTTGTACAATTTCTTTCGGCAAAACAAATAAAACAACTCCCTTGGGTTTCTGCTGCTGTGTGTGGTGCTGGCTCTTTTGGGACAAGTCTCTCAGACATTATTTATCAAATACCTGTAAGTATTAAAGCTTCCCTTGCTTGTAATATCATATGACAGTGTATCCACTGTGATTTACAATAGCTGTCTAGTAAAAGTTGCATCTAATCAAGGTCCCAGAGTCTGGAGCGAGAGTGGAAAGGCATTTGAAGTCCAGCGTGAAGTTTGCACAGTCAGTGGTAATTTGAAGTGCCATGTCGTCTGCTGGTTCTGGTCCACTGGGTTTTCTGGACTCCACAGTCAACACAGCCATCTGCCAGGACTTTTTAGAGCACTACAAGTTTCCTTCTGCTGACAAGCTTTACGGAGATGCTGATTTTGTTTTCCAGCAGGACTTTGTACCGACCCACATTGCCAAACGCACTGAAAGCTGGTCCAATGATCATGGTGTTGTTGGCAGCTAACTGACCCGACCAGAACCCAAAGAGAATCCATGAGGCATTCTGAAGGGGAATGTAAGACACGCAATATTCTATTTTCTAAGACACAGAGGATGCTTTTTTATCTTCTGGCCTGAGACGGCCTTCATGAAGATTTGACTTTTCTTCCTAGAGCTGTTGTCTGTTTGATACATTTAAGTAGAAATTTTGGTTGTAAATCGTAGAACTGACTCAGCAGTACCTCTCATTTGGTAAAACATTTTTTGAGTAACAAAGCCAAACAATCTAAACTGCAACTCTCCTTGAATGAAGCAATATTAAACTGACTAGGGTAATCTCAATTCAAATACAAAGTCTGTTATAGCTGCCCCTTATTCTTACAGTGAAACACTGTGTGTGAGAATCATTGTTTTCATTTCCTACATTAAGCACATTGATACCTTTATTTTTATTTTACTCGAAAAATTATAGGGCTGTTTCTTTGACACATTAATTTTAATTTTAAGCTACTAATGACATAAATTTTAACAGAAGCTAATTCCATTTTATTTTTCTTACAAACAAATGTCTTGACCTGGAACCTTTGTGTTGCGTTTCTGGTACCCAGTAAATCTGATGCATCTGTAAACAACCTGCAAACCTTCACCCCTAATTTTTGCTTCATAATGTGATCTGATGGGACTCTGGGAAAGAACATTGTTGTGTTGAAGTTGTGGTAAAATGAGTTAGCCTATCAGCAGAGTAGATCAAGTCTAAAAAAGCATCTAATGTCCACGTTTCTTTTTTGAATGAAGTGTTCAGTGTTTCAGGAGTTTCTGAAACACCGAAAAGCTGGATGGGTAGAATACAACTTTACATCAATCTGATGGTTCAATCATCTAAACAGATTCAAAACAAAAATTATTTGTAGAGCTCATATATTTATTTATTCAATAATTTATTGAATTGATTGTTCTTGATTAAAATTATTATAGACCCTGAAAATAATTTATTTTCTAATCTCATCCCACCACTAATAAAATAGTTATTGGACAAAAATATCTGCAATGTCTGGGATGCACCAAGAAGCATTTTTGGAGATCTTTCCTTCCACCTCTCCCTTCTTTATATGCTCAAATACATTTTATTTATGCTACTTTTCATCATTTTTAAATTTGAATATTCACAGATAAATTGTGACATGCGTCCAACAACATACATTTCTATTATATTCTATTATAATCTACATCAATATGAATGTTTTATGTTTGTATATGCAAGAAAGAATTGAAACTGTTCATTAGAAAAAACAGATTTCCTGGCTTTGCTTCCTACCTTCTGCCTTAATGCACTTTTAAACACCACTGATACTTGGATTTCATACTTGTGTAAGTCTAATACAGGAAACCTAGTAAGAAATTGCTTTCAGTTTGCAGAGGGATTTTCTTTCAATCCTGCCTGGTGATCAAAGGCTGCAGCTGCTATTTTATTCACAGAGACTTTTGTCAAAATGAGCCTTCATTTCGGTGCAAAGACGGACTGCAGTAATGATATTCGGAGTGAGGGACTGCATGTGGGATTAGTGTGTGGGGGTGTGTGTGTGTGTGTGTGTGTGTGGTTGTTGGTGTGCATTAGCATCTGAATATAATAATATATGTCCTGTTCCGTGCAACAGCGATGTCCGTCAGATTGAACGTTCAGTCGTTGTCTGTTTGTTATCTTGCTTAAGGAAACCTCATGTCTCTATTATGCTGGAACAACAACGGATTGTTTGATTTAAGTTTTGAAAGGTTTTATGGTTTACTTGTTTGCCACCAGGAGCAGCATGATCCATATGCATAGCATTTTATGCTTCATATTTTACGGTTAGTGCGTATTAGTGTCCACAGGCCTGGGACTGTGTACATATTTCATTATGAGGGTTTAGATGTCACGGCAAAGACACTGCACTAACCTGAAGGCTTTAATATGAAACTTAGCGCTGGAATGAAATAGCCTGTCAAAGACTTGATAGCCAACAGGAATTATGATAAATTTGCTATTAGTACAAATCCTTTAATTACAAGGGCCTAGTAATGGAAACTGTCCATCTTGCTTGCTGTGATTGTACAAAGGCTAATTTTCTTGAGAAAATGTTTTAAAAGGCCCTGGGGGAAACGAGTTTGTGCCGTGTCTTTATTAGAACATGTAAATGTGGTGAGACAGGCGGATTGACTGTCTCCAGCTCGCAGAATAGATGCAAGCTTTTTTCCTCTTATGCAAGGCTAAAATCACCTCTTCATGTCTGGTATTACGCTTCAAGAAGTGAAGTGTCTATTTTCACATGAGAAGTATATAAAAACATTCCTCAAAGCTTGTCTGATGAAATGGTTAGTGGGCTCTTTGATTCCACGTTGAGGTTAATCAGTGGAGGCCTCCTCTTGTATGTGCAGGTTGCATCAGAAAGTGTTGCAAACAGGTCTGACTGAAGCTTGAGCTTGTGTATTGTATATGTGATTTATGATCAGAAGCCAATTTCACCATCCATATTTATAGTTACCTGATTTAAAATTATACAAAGAGTTTGGTACTCTTGTCTGTGTTTTTAAAGGGGCGGTATTGTGTAAAATCATTTTATTTTTTAGCTTTATTTCATGTTATAATGTTATTCCCTTATCAAAAGGCATACCTGTTGAGTTGATTTGATTATTTCTTGCATGTTTAAGAAATATTTGAATCTCCTGTTTGGGAACTAAGCGCTGCCTCCAAACTGCACCTCCTCCACTCAGCTCCTTCAAACTAGCAGCAGCAGCAGTTAGCATACACCTAGTGGAACTGTGCTCATTATATGAACTATTTCTCAGTCCAGAGCTCAGATGAAGGAACGTTGATGAGAGGACGTCAACATGAGGCAGAGAGTCGGAAAGAACAGGAGCTTCAAGAGACAGAGATCCAATTTCAAGGGATCAAACTGCAAAGTCATGTTTGATAAACAACATTTTTGTAACAGCAGAAGCCAGCATAATTACTCGATTGTGCTATAAAATGATACTTTGTGGATGTAAAGTACATGGTAAATACAGCCCCTCTAAAGAATTTTTATTTTGTGTAAAAACTCTTTAGGATGAGAATGAACACTGACTAACAAACTTTGACAGAATGAGCTGTGACAGTTTGGCATGAATACATGCAGTGTTGCGTCTCGACTGTTTAGAAACTGCAGAGAAAAGAGACATCTGTTTTGTTTAAATTTATAGTCAAACACCGACTTCATATCCAAGTCAGTGTCGGGAACACCGGAGGACTCGCTCTTGTTTTCATGCTCCTTAGTCTTCAAGCCAGTTCTCTGTTTTACTGTATTTTAGTAGCGTCCTATATCTGCTTTGACAAAAACATGGCAACGCAAAATGAAAATGTGAATCCACATGCACACCTCTGAGAGGTGTGTAAATGATTGGATTTGGAGTGGCGTGATGGTGTCACACAAAGCTGTTTCCATTACTAATGTTTATGCAAAACCTTGTAAATTTTTTGCTAATACCAAAAAAAACAAGATTTTTGTGCTTCCATTAAATAAGAAATGCAATTAAAATAAACCATTAAAATCATGTCACATTGTGATCTTCCAACTACTTCCTTTTTCTTTTGGGTTTGCGCTCGCAGCAACATCCAGTTGTTGGTCATGTGACTTGTGATGTGAAAAACAGTTTTCTGAAATAAACCAATTTACAAAGATTTGTAAATTTATTGAAAAATGAAAGTTTCATTTGAAATTGGCATGTTTCCATTAAACAAATTTACGTTTGAAATCCCAAATTATGAAATAATATGGACAATGGAAACGCAGCTACAGTTGGTGTAGAATCCAACGTTTATGGAAAACAGGAGATGACTTGTTTATGCTTTTGGCAGCTTTAGCAGGAATTAACGCAGTTTGATAGGCATCATGTTTGGGTTTCTATGAAAGATAGAGTTGGGACTATGAAACTCCTTGTTCTTTATGTGGGATGGAGAGATGTCACAGTATCCTGACGTTGAAACTAACGGCTACATGAAGACTCATCACAGGGCTTTTAATATTCTAGTTGCCTCCCAGGGAGGTTTGTTGAGTTGTATTTCCAAGCATAAGAGAAATTCTTGACATCTGGAGACGCAGGCATCAAATTCTTTTTTAGGATATTATTGTTCTTTTTTAATGTCATTTGTGATGAAACATATTGAAGAAAAAATTGAACTACCATTTTCCGCTTAAATCTCTTTACTGGGGACTTTTAAGGAAATTTTGTATAATATTGTCAAAATATTTAGAAGCAGTTAGAAAATCTATCTGCTTTGGGACAAGAAGAGACTCCACTGATGTTGGATAAAGTCTGATGTTGTTGCATCTTGAGTAAATTTGGTCTCCATGTATCCACATCACCTCTAAGCCAGGCAAACGTTGAGTGAGCCCGAGCAGAGAGCTGCAGACGGACCTAAATGTTTGGCCTGGCTCTGTGAGATTTTAAACTCTCAGAGTGTGACCCTCCCTCGTTTGGACTGACTGTTCCATCCGTGTGAGGGTATTTCACATCCTGCCATTTCTCTGCAACGCTTCTCACACACGCTAATGCAAACTTGTGCCACCTCTCTCTCGCCCTCCCTCCCTCTGGCTCTCTCTGGAACAGTTTGGAAAGGGCTGATTTGAGTTGAAGTGTTAACACACTCTTCCTCCGGCCATCTGCCAAACACAAACGCTTGATGCCATGTTTGAGATCCCCTCAGCACACTGAATAAATGTTAATCTACCAGCCTCCTGTCCTCCATTCTTTTCCGTCCAGCTCCTTTCTCTCCCTCCTCAAACGTTGCTCTTCTTTTCATCTCTTTCCCATTTCCTTTGTTCTTCTTTTTGATCTGCTCTTTCTTTTCCACTTCTTGGTTTTAATTGTTTTTATGAAACTGCTTTGTTACCCTTACATCTCCTGCTTTTATTCATGCCTGACACCTTTTCTTTTCTTCTTTCCTTTCACTTCTTCCCTCTTTCTGTCCATCTGTTCATGCTCTCCTCCTGCCTCTGACAGTTTATGGGTTGAGGCGAAGCGCACTAGTGTTTCCTCGTCTCAGGCATCTGTCTGCCTTGATTTTCTCCTTCTGCTCCTCCTTCCTCTCCTTTTTTTCTTGGTTCTTTTCCTGCTCTGCTCTTAGTTCTTCAAGCATTCATTCCCATATGCTCATTTATAATTCAACAGAGGCTTTTCTTTGGAAATAAATTAAATTTTTGCTCAATATTTACATTTATGTATAAAAGAAAAAAAGTTGAGTGCTTCTGGATTCCTGAGTGTTTTCACTTGCATAAAGTTTTGAGTGAGACTGAGACAAATCTTTGGCTGTGAACAATTTTTGGGAGTTTTGCTTCAGAATCAAAGTGTGCTTAAGAAAAAGACTATAAAGTCAAAACATGAGTGAAATTCTCCAACGAATTGCATATTAGTTGCACTTATTGGAATGCACTACGATTGGTTTAAGCCATTAAACAAAGAGGATGATCCCAGCTTACTTAATTAGCAGTCAGTAGGTAAAGTTGCTTACATAATTCCCAAAAGAATTATAAAATCTGTAGCTTTGCATTATATTATTTCTCCTTTCCTTGCTGCAGCCATCGTCTGTTTTTCTTTGTTGGACCAGCAGTTCATCTGCAGGTGAGAGGAAGCAGTTAGATGAAGTCCTGGGATGGGACCCAGTGCAGGTGGTGAGAGACGGAGGACTGCAGCATCCTCTGTGCAGAAAGAAGCGTTACTGTAGATCCTTACTCTTGACAGTTGTTGGCATAGATTTTCTCATTTTGGACAACAGTATTCATGCACATCTTGTACATCTTTACATTATCATACTCCTGCTGGGATATATGTTTCCTATGTGTGGAACAATAAAGCATATGTCTATTCTGTTCATCTCAGATCTGCAACATAATGATTTTTTTCATGTCTTCTCTCAGGCTTAAGTTGAAAAATAAAAATCAGCATCTACTGTAACACTGCTGCTTGTTTTGTCACACATAGCTAGAAAAATGTCCTAAAACCTTTGAAATAATCAAAATGAACTTTGATTTGAGTCCGTTTATTCAGTGGGAAGGAACTGTAGGGTTTACATACAGGAATATTTCACCACTCCTGTTTACATGGGTTTTAATGCTGGGTTTTCTGTTATGCTCAACATTTTCTGTGGGATAGATGCTGGTGAAATTATGCTGCAGGGTTTTACTTGGATCTAAAAAATGAACAACAAAGTGTGTTTTCTAAAATCTCTTGGTGATTTGTATGTTTGCCTAACATTTATAATATAGCTGTTATGTTTATTAAGTGTTCATGGGGCTGAAATATGTTTTTCTGTAAAACACAATTAAATTCTCTGCAGCTGTGTATGATGGAATAACATCTTCTCGCTCTCATTCTCCTGTCTCATGGAAATTAATAAAACTTCAGAAACAATCTGTTTAACCTGCACATTTATAATGATCATTGATCGGATCATTGATTTTCTCATTCTTTACTCTTATATCCATCTCAGCAAATATTGCACAATAAAGCTCAGAAACATCAAACATTTCTGTTATTGAACAGAATATATTTCCACCAAGCATGCAGTTTGTTTTAATGGCTCAAAGTCGATTGAATGCGCTAAACTTTGATTTCCTTGTTTCAAAGGCTCTGCCAAAAGCAACGTCTCCTCCCAGTTATGGATATCCATCCTCATATTTATTCCAAAGTAGTTCAACCACCACTGTACTTTTCCTCACTCCTAGAAGAGCTGAATGTATATTCAGAAATAATAAATGCACTTATCAGGCTGAACTCCACTGAATTTCCTGTCAAAACTTTATTGGTTTTTCTTCATGTCAGTCATTCCTTTGTTGCCCTTTGCTTATGTTTTCTATCCAGTGTTTACAGCAGAAAAAGCACAGATAAAAATTAACCAAGCTGCTATAAACTTTGACACAGGAGGCAAGGATGTACAAGTTCAAGTTATTTTAATTCTACATAAATATTCCTGACTTTCCAAGCGTTTCCTCAACATGCCATGTGGAGGGTTAGAGAAAATATAACTACTAAAAGATACACACAAAGGCTCAGTGTAAAAGTTATTCATTCTACTTTCCTGCTACGCAGTTTGACTTTTCTCTTCATTCTTTCTTTCACGTGTGATTCTCCTGTCATCCACCATTCCCCAGTTTCTTGACCTTCTATTACTCCCTTTTGTTCTTCACCTCCTCTCTTTTACGTACAAACACAAACTTGCTCCTTTTGCTGTTCACTGATTTCCCAAAGTGTTCTGGTCGGTGACATTCATTAAAGGGTCAGTTTTTGCTAAGCAGCGCCTCTCAGCAGGCTTCCAAGCTTCAGCTGGTGTCCCACCCCAGAGCATCGGCGGCGTAATCAGATTCCTCTCTCGCATCTTGTTGCTTCTCATTACAGCTAAGGTTACGTGAATCATTGTTTGCTGCAGAAATAAGAGCAAATAAAAGGATGTGTGAAAGTGTCTGTGAATAAAAAAAATGCATCAGTTTTTAAACAACTGTTGCTTTGTGTAGATGTGCTAACGGCAGCAGACGGCGCATTTTCCTCCTCTTTTCTTATCCTCTCTGGCTTCAATTCGCAACTCGCTCTGAGATGCTCTGAAGTCCTGATACCAACATCTCCTCTGAAGTGTTTGACCAAAGAACCACAACAAATATTAGCATCCTTCGTGAACACACACACCTAGACAAGTAAACACACTCTACACTCCATATAAACATGAGAGCTCCAGCGAATGGGGGTGACATATCTCCCATCCACATGCAAACACACTCAGACTTCTTCCTTTCTCCATATAACCAGTACAGTTAACATAAATAGCTGCTAGCAGTTATTAACAATGACGTTATTCTGTAAGGGTGCGAAAGACCTGAACAGCTTTGGGTAAATCTAGTGGGATCTTTTACAGTGTCCCATTTTCATGCCAATAATAACCGTGGGAATTAATATCCTGCTTAATAACAGCCTCCACTTATCCCAGAGGATTTTCTTCTAGATTTTCTAGCTTGGCTCCGGGGGATTTGTCATCGAGACCGCCCACTAATGACGGACATTATGGCCTGGCTTGTCGTTGGCGTTAGTTTATCCCAAAGCTGTTGCATGGATCTTAAAGTAGCCTGTTTCATGTTGGTACCAAACTGGAAACACCATTTTTTTGTGTGTTTTTTTGTCTGCAAGAATGAATATGTGACTCTCCTAAGATGCTGTAATACCATACTATATATTTGTTCTATGCGTGACAACAGCATTCACAATTAAATATTTTTGCTATCGCTTCACATGAGATAACAGTTCCCCACTTGAAATATCAGTTTCTAAATGATCAATATTTACCCTAGCCCTAACCCTGGCTTATTTAGTGGCTGAAAAAGACAAATTTTCAGCTAGAAAAATGGGTTAAATAAATGTCTGTTTTAGCATGGTTTCTTTGAGTGTCTTAAAAAGTCATCAAATAACAAATATAGTCTCATATGAGACTTTGAAATCTGTAAGTGTAAGGATTTGAGTTTTTCTGTGTATTCATTTAGGTTTCTGTCTGTTTTG
Organism: Poeciliopsis retropinna; assembly: GCA_010277075.1. Classification (NCBI taxonomy): domain Eukaryota; kingdom Metazoa; phylum Chordata; class Actinopteri; order Cyprinodontiformes; family Poeciliidae; genus Poeciliopsis; species Poeciliopsis retropinna. The sequence continues at coordinate 703,242 of VMRM01000004.1, read as the reverse complement.
TCCCATCTACCCCGTGATTGGTTACACCAGTTACCAGTATTGAGCCTTCTTCTCATCTGTGCTGCCTGGACTTTTGTATCTCTGACAAATGTAGAGAATGAATTCGTCATTCATTCACAGCACCTGGGTCCGCTGCGTCTGCCTCACCTTAGGTTGTATGTTTAGTAACATCTGATAGTTCATAATTTTATGGATTATTCTAATAAAATTAAAATCTCATTACATTGTGTTTACAAGGTATCCATGATGTTGGATAGAAACTGCAGTATTTAAAGGAATATGCACAGAGACGTTAAACCTTCTACATGAACCCATTAAAGATGAAGTTTTTCTGCTCCTGAAACTGACTTTATGTTTAGTTAACCACTAATTTTACTCAACTGAAATCCCTTTTTTAAGAACTGCTATAAAACTTAAACAAATCTGTAGCTTATGATCCTTGTCAAAAATATCGGCCTTATTAGCAATAATATGCCGACTGCTGCTTCACATTACGTGGCCCAGCAGCTTTACTTTAATGCTACATTTTGAACCATTACTGCCTCTGATTAGCTCAGCGATCTGTGTTGTGCATTAGCTGAGTTTTCCTGATGACCAATGCATGCTCTCTATAATGAAGTATTTACATCTCAGCCTATAAAGTTAAGTTGTATGTAATTTAATAAAGAGGAGTCAATAATACTGCAGATGCATTATTGTAAGAAGTCTACACATTTTCATAATTTGCATAATCTGAGTGTCTAACATCAGTGAGACGTTTAACATCTGTTAAACGTCTGTTTAGATGTTAAACAGACGTTTAACAGATGTTTAACGTCTGTTTAACAATAAAAAACGTTGTGATTTATTGGGATTTTTCCCACATAAAAACTGAAAACCTAAAAAACATGAGAAAATCTGGCTGACTACTTAAATTAAATAACATTTTCTAACAGTTCTTAGAAGATGACATCTTGTGGAAACTGATACATGAACTTCATGTTAGGAGCTTCAAAATAAGCTCAGGTGATTTTTTTTCTGGACTGATTTTGGTATCAGAAAGATTCTTGAACATTTTTCACTTTTTAACTGTCATCAATAGTTCTTTCTATTTTTTTTTTTTTCCTGCCTTTAAATTATCCTTTTTATACTTGATTGCATATCAGGAAGTGGTGATTGTGAAGTAAGACGTTCCTCTATAGATAATTATGATGAAATGATTTCTGTTGCAGCTCCCTGTGGGGCGATGCTCACTGTAAATGGTGATAATTATTCTGGTTTAGCAGCACTGGCATCATTGATACTCTTGATGATGATTGCTGTTAATCGTTGAGACAGCAGGTTGTAACTGGCAGTTTGTAAAATGATCCAGATAGATCCGTTTACTTTAAGTTTTTAAACTGATCCATAAGAATTTAGTTTGATTTAATTTTGGGGAGTGTCGGACAAGTGGTCAAAGGTCATTGTGCTAAAACCTCAGGGAGTTGATGTTGCGTTATCATGGACAGTGTGGGGTGATTAACGGATTAATGAATCTGTATTAATGAGATGCATTGCAGTAAGAACAATTATACCCACTACCACACACAACCTGGTAGGATTTAAACTCTTGAGCCTCACTTCACATTTAATTTGTCTCAGTGACTGTTGCTTAATCAGGTTGCTCCTGTGATAACTTCATGCATATATCTGCGTTTTAATCAGGAGGATGAGATTCAGGTTCATCTCTTTAATTCACCTAAACTAAGTTAGTCATTATGTGTTTTATATAACTGCTGAAATCCAGATAAGTTAATTCTCAAACATGTTTGTGTTATTCTAAACCTTTAGTTCCATTACAGAAACCACAGGTGAGCCACTGTCTTCATATTATGATCTGTACTTGAAGTAAATGGTAAAATCAGGCTTAGACTAATTAATTCTCTTGGCATCTTTATTGGACCTTATTGTTGTTGGTCACTTTTCATTTTCTGTGTTCATTTTGTGGCCCTAAAACTGCACTTTACTTTAGAGGCTCCCTGAATGGACCAGCAGCTCTGCAGGGCGCCGTGTCATTGAGCTGAAGCTGCTGTTCTTTCTGCTCTCCATCTCTTTCTCCTCAACCTCTTTCATCTGTCGCTTGCTTCCTTGTCGTCCCGACAGCCTTCAAACAGCTGGAAACATGTTTGGGTGTGCCTGCGTGTGTGTGCATGTGTAAGCCGACATCTTTCCTGGGTTGTTTGACACATCAGCTGCAGGCAGCGCTGGACTAAATAGGCTATTACACACCAAACCACCCTTCACTCTCACACTTCCACACTAATGCACATACATTATTGGAGAACCAGAAACAGCTGGAATACTTCAAAGAAAATGCAAACAAATCTGTCACACCCTGAAGAAGATCTTTAAGTGGGAACATGCTAACACACCACTCAGTCTCTTACATTCTTTCTTCCCTCAATCACAGACGCCATTAAATTTCCCAACGCCTTGAGCCGTGCTGACAGCAGAGAGCATGCCATGTGTGAGCTGAGCTCTGAAGGGAGTTAACTGATTAAGTATATCTGTGACAGACACGATCCCCGCTTAGTGGCTACTGAAAGGGGAGGCGAGAGGAGTAAGTGGAGAAGAGATGAGAACGAAAGGAGAGGATGGGACATAAAACGCCTTGTTCAGTTTGTTCATCTCACTATGTGACCGTCCTTTAATCACCTGTGTTAAACGGCAGCTCCATCTGTTTCTGGAGACATTTAAAGTCAGTCAAAAGCAGCGTTAAAATTTGTTTACACAAATAAAGCACTTTTAATTGCTCTGGATGAGGTAATGATTTTTTAATTGGCTTCTAAATTAATCGAAATTGTCAAACAACAGCAGCTTCTTTCACTGCTCTGAAACTCACTCACTCACTCACTCACTCACTCACTCACTCACTCACTCACTCACTCACTCACTCATTCACTCACTCACTCACTCAACAATGACAGTTGAATGCGTATCTTTGGTTAGATTAAAGAATGTTTCATAAACTATCTAAAATGTGTTTGAGTCACTTTATTTTTCCACCACTATAAATCTTAACCCAATGGACCGATGCATGAAATCCTCCTTCTCAAGCAGAAAAGCCGTTTTCTCTTTCTGGCATTTTTCAAGCGGCAACAAAGACAATAGTAAACAAAGAGCCTGTAAGTCGATGTTTTCGCTTATTGCCTTGCAGCTCAAAAGAGCATAAAATCTGCAGGAGCTTGATAAGGTTTTGTCCAGTATCGGTAATATGACGGCGACTTTATCCAGCAGCCTTGACAGGAAAAAGATCAAATGTTGCAGAAATAGCTGCCAAGTCTTTGTCCCAAACCACACAGGCCATGCATTACTTGTGTTTGGAGCAAGAGATGTTTCTTTCCCTAAAAAAAAAAAGATTAAAGATTTGCTTCTTAGGGGCATTCTGACTCTAAAAATTGTATAAAATGTCAAGAGTCCTATCTGAACAAATCCTTATTCAGTTTGCTGTAGAAACATTCATTTCTCTCTCTCCCCCATAATATCATCAGTAGTATGTATAATATATATATATATATATATATACATATATATATAACTAAATGTTTTCTGTGATGATTCTGGCATTCACAAAATGGAGATAATTTTGTCCTAACTTTAAAAAGGATACGTTTACTTTAATTTGATGTGAGAAAACAATTTTGTCTTTCATACGCTCGTGTAAGTGTATAATTTCAGCTGTATTTCTGTACTAAATTGGTCTAGCTTTGTGTTATGCTATATAAAGCTATATGACCTCTGATGTTGAAAACAAGCCTCTCCTTTTTGCTGTATACACCAAACAATCATTAGACTCTGGTTACTCCCTCTCATTTGTGTTCAGCAGCGGTCTGCAGGCTCTCGCTCGGCTAAAATGTGATCTGATGTCTCCAAATTGCAGCTTTCTGCTACATTCCACTGACTCCACTGTGAGTCTGTCCATGATACAAAAAAGAAACTATTTTATTTGGCCTTTTCGGGACCCCTCAAGTTAACAAGTTCTCCACTACAAAAACTTTCTTACAGTGGCTGCAAGGGTAATGACAAGAATTTCAAAGATGATGGAGGCAAATGAAAAGCAGAGAGTCGAGGGGCCAAAAGAGGAAAGAGAGGAGTTGCAAGGTTATAAAGAGAAGGAGACTCTGCCAAGGAGTGGAGCTCATTAATGAGTAATGGGTTGGTGACTCTTTGCCCTTGGACACCTCAGCTTCTGATGACTTTGTTGTTACTCCAGTCCAGTGCCACAGATGCCAGCGGGAGACTGTGTGCACTCTGGGCGCCTGTATCTGGTTCCAGGATCAGTTCCTGGCGACAGATAAACAGATTCAACACTGAACTATAGATATTTGGTTTAAACATCCCGCCCCACTTATATTGTGCCAGTGAAAGCTTTACATACAGTCATGATTGTTGTGAACATGATATTAATTTGCCCACGTTAAAGATGATCATGACCTTGTCTTTTTCAGTGTGATTAATTGCAAGAAAATGGTAAACTTTTTTTTTTTTTTTGGTGTGGCCTGTTTGTGAGAGCCTCTTTTGGAAAAAAATTTCACAGCAGATTGCATCGAGCTGAATGCTGCAAGTCCATGGCTTAATGTTGCTGGGTGAGAACGTAGCGACAGTAGACAATCGCTTGCATTGTGTCGTTGACTTTACAGCAGAGAGCGCATGGAACAACAGTGGGGAGGAAAAACTCCTCTTTAACAGGAACAAACCTCCAGCAGAACCAAAACCGGGTTCAAGGCTTGAGCCAGGAAAACTTAGTGAAATATCAGTATTTTTGTTTTGCTTTGCACTTCATACAACTAAGTATTTCCTCTCAAACATAGCAATATGTATAATTGTTTTATTATATGTCAAGTTATTTTTTTTGTATACTGTTTGTACATATATGCACAAATATTTATTAGAGAAAAGAAAATCATTTCTCTTTGTCTCGAGACGTTTTTAGCTGCTGATGTATTGTACACAGACTACAGAAAGAGCCAACCCACTGTCAGTCTCTTCAAACCTGTGGCCTGTGTCCAGATTTGCAGTGTTTGCGAGCCAGTACCTCCTGCCATTTCAGCCCAATTAGAAGCTCCCCTTCCTGGGCAGAGAGCAGCAGAAAGGGCCCCTCCTTCCTTCCTTCCTTCCAGCCTTATATCTGTTGCTCTCCTGTTATGACAGCCTCTGACACAAGGTCTGTGTAATTACTGCTGCCTGAAGGAGCAAGACAGTGTGGAGCAAGGGAGGAAGGGATGCAGCAGAGGGAAAGCACAGAGGAAGAGGAGACACGTGTGGACAGGATCGGCTCGGGAAAAGAGGAGAAAAGCGGAAGCGTAGAAGTCAGGAGAAGGAGAGAGTGAGCAGACGGCTGGCAGACGACCTCCTGCTGTTTGTTTGTACATGCAGTGTGTGGAAAGAAGAGTTACAAAGTGTGAGTGAGCTGATAGCTGATGACAGTATCTAGTACCAGTAGAGTGGATTCATGCTGCTGTCCCGGTGGCCACTCAGCCGGAGCAGCAAGATTTCTGTCATTAGAAAAACACAAGACAGATAATTCTCCTGGCGATCCGAGACGATAATTAAAGAAGATTTTTTTTTTTGCACAATGTTCCAAATGAATTATACACTGAAAAAACACAAAATCTTTCCAAGTATTTTTGATCTAGTTTGTAGTGCAAACATCTCGATACACTTGAAAAATAACTAACTTACAAGTAAAAATTGACTATTTCCACAGGCAGATTACTTCACTTATAATGTCTTGTTATAAGAGTCGGTATGCAAGAGGCACAAGCTCCCAAATCTTACTGAAAGTTAGTTGTGTCTTATTTCAAGTGTAGCAAGATATTTAGAATAGAAACTAAACAAAAATACTTGGTAATATTTTGTGTTTTTGCAGTGTTCTGGCTGAAATAAGATTCTGTTTGCATAATAAAATGCTTCCTCTGTAGGGTGGTGAGGTAAAGTTTTACAGATGGTTAAAGGGCCAGTCCCAAAAAAAACCCTGCAAACACCATCACCATCAGAGGACAGACCAGATAAAGTAAAGGCCTGTAACGACACCAGTGTGAGCAAATCTCTATCCAATCTGGCACTGATCCACAGTGCTGCAGGTTTTGTCGTAAACTCTTACATTTGAACGTCTTTGCATAGTAAGAACATGAAGCCCAAACACACCTGGAAGTTATTGAAGATCTGACAGAAGAGCAGCAGCACCAGCCATGGCAGAACCAACGAACCCTTTCAAACACACACATGCCTCCATGTTTGTCTCTTCAATTCCTGAATTACATCTAAGCATTTCAATCCACTGCAAACTTTACTCTGAGGCAGCCATGAGAAGAAAAGTCAAACTCCCAAAATGTCAACGCCTACTTGACAAAATAATTGCGCCCATGTTTTTGGAGCTACATTTCAAACAACCACCTTTGCATTAGTAAATCAATGTTCCTCTTTTTCTTCAACCTGTTAATTTGATGACGGTCTGTAATTTATACTTCCCAGTTTCTTCCTCTATGCTTTATTTTAGTTCTCCTCTTCTTGTTATTCTCACATTATCATATTACCTCACAGTGAGGGCGGTTAAAAAAAAATCAGTGTTAAGAAAGCAGCCAAAGACTGTAGGTGACGAGGAGCAAACTAGAGATAATCAGTCTGAATTAAGCCCACCTCATCTGCAATTACCTCCTGTTGCTATGACACGACTAAGCCAAATGACTGCCTCCCATTATATGTAATCACTCTCATGTGCATCCGAATATTATAGATGGCTATTACTGGGCCCAGAACAAAATAATGACTTTCAGAAGTGGAAAAGAAAAAAAAAAAAAAGATTTATTTCTTGTGACATGTAATGAGGATGAAGTTTGAGTGTGAAGGTGAAGTCGGTGTTTAATTTCTTTGGTCATAGTGGAACAATTGGTTAACATTATCATATACACGTCAATAAATTAAAATATTATTGAAAAATCAATTTATTTTAGGAACTTTGTCAATAAGTGACTCACACTATATAGATTAATTACACAGACAGATGATTGCATTACATACAACGGTCTGAAAAGTTACTTTTGATTTTAAATGAGCCTTTGTACTCATGAATAACTCATGAATATTCTCTGGTCCAAACTGGTCGGGTCCATTGTGCAGCTGGCTAGCTTCCCTGTCCCAGCTGAAGAGAAGGAACTCCACACCATGTTGATGCCACCTCTTATCTAAGCAGAACAACTAAATCTGATCGCCACTGCTTGCATTTTTAGATGAAGAATTGAACAGGTTACATCACCTAACTGTGCTTTGAACCCCTGCAAAGCTTTATCACTGAGCTGCCTTTGGTCTCCGTCATGTTGTTTGTTTACTGATGTTCTCTATTAAAACGCAAACAGATTAACTCAAACTAGTTTTTCTTGGTTGCACTGGATTTTATTTTAAGATAACTAGAGTAAATGGTGGTAAAAAGAATGCACTAAGCACAGGTCAGATGTGTTTTTATCTATGAAAAGCATGTTTTTTTTTTTTTTTTACTGCTGTTTGGAAAATAATGTTATGCAAAACGTTTGTTGCACAATGACAAAGAAATTCTAATTCTAAATAAAGTCTCTATAAAACATGTTAGAGATTGTTGTTGTGACATGAAATGTAAATTTTGGAATATAAAACTAGTTTATGCTCATGTCCATCACCTGTTATGCCTTTGGTATTGAAAAGCATCATGGGTGTTATCGACATTTTATTGAGAGAGAAAATTGTTCTCTTCTAAATTTCAATGATCTTGTGATGTTTTCTATAAACTGCTACTGACTTAATGAAGTAAATCTGAATACATTTGTGGTAGATTGGCAAAAGTGTTTTCCAGCATTAAAAGAGTCGCCTCTTGTAAAACAATCTTTCTCTTGATGGTTATTTGGCAGCAAATAAAAGTGTTTGCTGAGAGCAGCGGTTTGTAATGGAAACAGCATTTCTGACACATCCAAATAATGTTGGTTTTGAATTGCATCAGGGAGTTCTTTTATGTTGCTTCTAACAAATGTATTGAGTTCATCAGAGAGAAACTGCTCTGGGACTGAAAGATGTGAAGGAAACAACAGTTCTAAATGAAACCATCTGAACCAAAAGATTCCCGCTCTGTCACCAGGTTTCGTTTCATTTTGATGTCAGATCCTTTTACTGTGTTTGTCAATTTGTTTGAAATTATTTTGACACATTTTATAGAAATTGTCTCCAGTGCATACGTCTTCTTAAAAAGGACTGATTTTGTCTGTGATGTCATGATTTTGCCCCCTGGTAGCTAGATCCCCACCCGCTCAGTTAGCTTCTCCGATCTGTGGGTAAAAGTAACTTTAGGCTTGTTGTATTTTTGTGCTATCTGATCCCACAGACGATCACACCAGGGTCCGACTGCAGCTGCTGGATGGAGACCCCCACTCCGACTACATCAACGCCAACTATATTGATGTAAGTTAACAAACACCAACTACAATAGGGCAATAAACTAATAGTAATATATGCCTCAATAAACACAATTATATCAGTATTATGCACTGATATTGAATGTAATATCAGTACATAATACATTCAATACGATTCCACTGAACGTCAGTTCAGAATTGCACAGCATTCTGGGGAATGTAGGCAGAGGAAGACTTTAACCCTTTAATCTCTCACGACTAGCTAAGCAAGGTTGGTGTTTTAATATCTTATCACATTGTAATAATCTGAAGATCTGCTCACACCAACAGATCTTCCATTTCTGTTCAGGTCTGGACCAGCTAATAACCTGCCACAAAGACTTAAAATACAAACTTTGACCACTTCCTAAACTCATCACAGCGTTAAACGATCTCCTAAAAGATTAATTTTAATCAACTTAGTCACATTGGAATCTAGAAATCCATTAGATTTTTTCTTCATTTCTATTCCCTCCTCAGTGCCACCATTGATTTTATAGCGTCTTATTCCCCTCACTTTATACAATTTTATTAATTGTAATCTCTTTACAGCAAACATGATTGTATTGACTGCTCTAATTAATTTGTTGGAGAAAATCTCTCATTCAATGAGTCTCTAATGATGAAAGCCTTTTTTATTAAGATGTAAGGAAGGAGGGACGTGGAAAACAAAAATCTGAGCGTTACGTTGTCTCAGTTAAGAAACACAAGGGGGATTTTAATAGCAACAAAAATTGATTAAAGTATTAATCTCAGCCCAGTTATCTGTCCAACTAGGAGCAGTGGATAACATCAGTGGAATAATCGGAGTTTAGAAAATTACTGATCCTTTTTTATAAACCGTTGATTATTTTAAAAACAACCTTGGTTTATTCAGAAAGAAGCAGATAGATTGGAGGACAAAACAGGAAAAATAGAACTGGAATAAAGGGAAATGCACAAGTAGGTGGTGAAGGAAATGAATTCGGCAGGAAAGTAAAATGGTAAATTTGAACTTCTTTGATATCTGAAGTCAAACTATTGAATTCATAAGTGTTTCAGCAAAAGAAAATAATTTAAAAATCAAGCGAGATATCAATATTTAAAAAGTATTTAATGAAAGGTTGAAAGGAAGAAGAAACTAACACTTTAATTAGACAAATTAGACAAATTTAACTATACATAAAAAAAGGAAGAACACCCTAAAGAAAAATATAAACCACAAGAATGCACTACAGAGACTTTTATGCTTTAATTATAAAAATATTAATAAAACAAACACGATTCAAAATAGTCTCAAGCAATGAAGCTTCTGAAGCCGTTTCCTCCTCCTGTAACTGTAGCTGCGTTTCTATTGACCATATTTTGTACAAATTCAGAAAATAAGTTTATTGGATGGATAAATGACAATTTTGAAAGAAGTAAAATTTTTTGATAAGTTTTTTTTGATAAGGATGAGGTGATTTTTTCAGACGTGTTGAAATTTGTGTACTTTGCAAACCCTGTGATGGAAACACTTTGTATCCATGGAGTAACTGCATCGGCTCTACAAGAAGTCTCAGCATCACAGAATTCACCAAAAGTTGAGTTTGTTGTTCAAGTCTTGAATCCACAGATCTTCTGTAAAACTGCTGACTATTATTTCTCTAAAATGCTGCGAACTTAGAGACTCCCAAGAATAAAGGACTTGTCATTCTGATGCCTGAATAAGACATCTTTTTGTTATTGAATAGAAACACGACAATTGTGATTTTTTTTTTTTTAAACGTTATCATGACATTGAAAAAGTTTTGCACAAACTATTATTGGAAATTCAAATATTGTGTTATATTGTAGGGATGCTTCCCAAGGTTTTTCACCTTACTCCACTTCAGTAAAGCTTGCAGAGATGTTTTGATCTTTTAAGGTCCAATACCTACATTTTAATCAGTTGGAGGTATGGACTTTGACTGAGCAATGCAATGTTTTGATTTATTTTTTCACCCATTGATAAGCTCACACTGACCTGCAGGAAGCTTCAGATAAAGTGTGATCATTCAGTGACTACAAGCTGCCCAAGCCAAACCATCAGCCCTCCACCTCTGTGCTTCACAGCTGTAATCAGTTTGACTGTATTCTGAGGCATAAAACCCTGAAACTAAATGGAATTAGAAAAAAAGAAAAACCGCATTAAGCAAAAATGTAACCAGACGGTAAGGAAGATTTTTAATGCCTTGTTCCCTCTGACTCACAGGGCTATCACAGACCCAGACATTACATCGCAACACAAGGTAATTAAACTGGTGCAGAAAGCATATGACAAGCTGAAATGTGGTTAGTGTGCGTGTCTATGAGTGTGTGTTGCCGCCACCAGCATGGCGTCACTTCGGAGTGGAAGACTGTTACGGCAGCCTCCTAAATCTAAACTGCTGTATAAAATCCCCCTGACAAATTTAAGACCCCATTACCTCAACCCCCCAAAACTGCTATCTGGGATTGATGGTGTGTAGGGGTGTGCGTGTGCGTGGGCGTGTGTGTGTCTTCAATCGTGTTGTGCTTGTGTGTTTGTAACAGTCTGCATTATCACTGCTGATATTTTCTTTTCTAACATGAGTTTGCACCCATCTGCATGCACACACACACACACACACCCCCCCCCCCACACACACACACGCACGTCAGCACTGATTTTGTGTATTTTGCCTGTCAGGACCCATGCAGGAAACGGTGAGGGATTTCTGGAGGATGGTTTGGCAGGAAAACTCGGCCTCTATCGTCATGGTTACAAATCTGGTGGAGGTGGGAAGGGTGAGTTCATCTTCAGGACTATTAAAAATGATTGTGTCCTGAGAGTACCTGCGTGTAGCCAAACTTTCGGTTTTGTGGTCATCACCAGGCATTCTGCTTAAATCTGTGTGTTTGTGTAAATGGTGTTTTTTCAGGTGAAATGTGTTCGTTACTGGCCTGATGAGACAGAGGTTTATGGAGACATCAAGGTGACCCTGATAGAAACTGAGCCTCTGGCTGAATACGTCATCCGGACATTCACTGTCCAAAAGGTAAACAAGACTTCCTTCATCTGGCAGGGATAGTGAAGGTGCTCCTTCCTCTGACTGGAGGAGCAGTTGATGTCTCTGTTTACATAATATGAAGATTTGATGGTAATATATTCAGATTGAGGACAAAACAAGAAAAGGAAGTTGTTTCTATGCTATATATTTTTTAAAATCCTGAATTTCTTCTGTTTTTTGTTGGAGACTTTTTTTTATATACAGGGTGCCTGTATATAACACTCTTAAATTAATTTAACACCCCGTCTTAAATTAATTTAAGACTTAATTTGAAAGTCTTAAATTAATGTATCAAAAATTAAGGCTTTAAAATGTCTTAAATTTGTTTTAAAATTTAAATTTTTCCATAAATTCGTTAATTACAGATGTTGAATTTTGTCGTTGCAGAACTTTGTAATATTAAGTTATATGTTTTTTTCTGTCAGGCAAAAGATAGACATCTTTATTGCATTTTGTGACTCAAGGCAGTTGAGGCTACAGGTAACATTTTGCCGATATAGCCTTGCTAGCTAGCTAGCTGTCTATCATGGGTAAGTGCAAATTTATCACCAGTTGGCTGGATGACGTTCGCCTTCGCCAATGGCTCACTTTTATGGCCAACCTGTATGATGCCACATGCATTCTGTGCAAAAAAAGCTCGGCCCTATTGGGATTAAGGATGCAGGAAGACAGTTGCAGTGTGAGAAGCACAAAAGCTTCTGCCAAGAGCCATAAACAGACTCCAGAAATGTCAGTTTTGATCCTCTGGTGTGACTAAAGCTCCTCTGAAAATGGTTGTCACTGCTTCCGCTAGAACTTATCCAAGAACATTTGGTGCAAACTCAGAAGTCGGAGGCTTAGTGGATTTTAAACACAGTGGTCAAGCGCTGGTACTAACCATTTAGGAGTTTTATTTGAACAAAGTTGTTCCGATATCTATAGTTAATCTCACAAGTAGTAGCATTTATTTCTCAACAGTTCTTCATTCGTACAAATACATATGTGCAAATTTATTTTGTACATTAGTTATGACACAGGTCTTAAATTTCCTTCTTCTTGGTCTCAAAAAGTCTTATATTTGATTCCACATGGTCTTTAAAAGTCTTAAATTTGAGTTGTTGAAACGCTGCAGAAACGCTTCTACATGCAATATTCATTTTTTCCTCTTTTTTTGCTTTGTATTCAAGTAAATTAAGAGACAAAGTAGTTTTTTTTTCGTTTTTTTAAAAAAATTCTGATTAAATTTGTATTTCCTGTGAGAGTATGAAGATTTCTGTTTGAGGAAACAGAAGAAGGCTTCATCACAAGCAGGACAACTTCATGTTTCTCTGACCAAAATTGCCACAAAATCACATTTTTAAATATCTGCATCTTAAAACATATTTTTTGACTTTTATCACGTTTTTTTTTTTTTTTTTTTGCTTTTCTGCACTTTACCCTGTTTCTTCCCCCATCCTATATTTCCTTCCTTCTTTCACTCATACGAAAGCAGCTTATCAAGACAAGTCCTCAAGCCCTTGCCATCAGCGCATTTAGCAAGCCATTAATCCAAAGCACCTCCGTGTGCGGGTGCTGGATGTGTGTGTGTGTGTGTGTGTAAGTTTCAAAGGAAAGCTGATTTCGAAATGCCTGTCATTTATTTCAGCATCCAATAATACATGCAAACGCAGAAACTCAGATTCAGAATATTCCATGTCTGCTCTGAAGAAGCTCCTGTTTCTGCCTGAATGTGAAGAACAAAGCAAAGGGAAGACAAAGGCAGAGAGAGAGTGTGAACAGGTTCGAGGCAACAATTAAATTGCTTCACTTGCAGTGAATAATGAGAACAGGATCTTAATGAAAACATTTATTAATGGCACATCCAAGGAGATTAACTGAGCAGAGAGTAAGGAAGGCCGACAGGGTCTCAAAGAAAGAGAAAATATGCAAATGCATCTGCAAGAGAGAGAGAGAGCAGGATAAATGGAGGACAGGGAAAAAAGATCACAAAAGGTAGCTTGTGTTTGAGAGTCAGGATCAGTTGTAAAGAAAAGCTGTGGGTGAGGGAGGAACATTTCTGTTCCACGGATTGCCAGACATTATTTTCAAAGAGTTCATTTTATCTGTGAAAGTGGAATTTTCACAAAACATGCAGAAACGAAGATTGCAACTTTAGTTTCACCGTGTCTCTTTCTCACTGTGCAAAACAGATGTCACCCTGTAGTCCTGCATGTGCAGCTGAAGACAGTTTCTTTCATGAAGCATTTGTTGTTGTAGACCATCACACAGAATCCATTAAAATGGGATTTATCTAGCAAACAACACTTTAAAGTGTGGAAATCAAATATCTTTGTGAAGCCAAAGATTTGGGAGTGCAGCAGGATTATAGTAATTTTGGGTTTTTTATTAATGTTTAGTTTTATTTGACTTTTGTTTGTCTAGCTAGTTTTAATTAGCTTTTAGTGTTTAATAGTTTGTATTAGTTATTATTAGACACATATTGCTTAGTTTTAGTTTAATTTTTATTAATTATAGTAGTTTTTTTATACTTTGGGTCATTTCTAAGTGCAGAATTCAAAAAGATTAAAATATTGTATTGTCATGATGAACACATTGATTAGCTAATCGATGCTCAACAGAAGTGTGGAGAATCATCCGTTCTCCATGCTGAGTTCTCGATGTATGAGGTCAAAGAAGTGTCAGTGAGTTGAATTCATGAATACCATTTATTAATACCAAAATACAGTTGGTCCATTTCTCATGTCACCTTTAGGAGGTAACAGACAAAATGGCGCCCAGATGAGTTTGTGATCTCCTTTGTTAGCCTCTATCTAAGCCACGCCCCACAGAGGGCGTTCCCTCGTGCGTCATTTCCTCTAAGCACAGCTCTCATTTGCATTTCCTAACATGTCATTCCCTTTAGGTTTAGCTTAGCAACTAGCTAACAGAGATAGAAGGAAAACATTGAATTTTCCATTTTCACACAATGTATTCATTTATTGTTGAACAATTGATTCTGATGTTTCCTTCCAACTTTTGCTGTTGCCATTTTGCAGACTAGCGCAAGCGTTGTGCCATAATTTGCTGATTTGAGGGAAAAAACTAATATTTCACTAACAGATGGATTCATAAAAATTGAAACAAAGATGTATAATTTCTTTATGTTTTAGTTAGTTTTAGAAACTCTTGATATAGTTTTCTATTTCAATTAACAAAAATCTGTCCTCAATTTTTGTTTGTTAAATTTAGTTCATTTTAACCAACTCTCAAACCAAACTCTAACTCTCAAACCAAAGAAGAGGAATTAAAACCTGTACACTTCAGGCAGAACACATTTTTTATCATCTTCATTTTTCTTGCCAGACTTTGGCCCAGGTTCCTCTTGAAAATGAGATCCAGATCTCAACGGGGTTTAAACAAAGGAAATTATAAAAATAAATAATTAAAAATCTTCATTCTGTAGAATGCACCTAACTGGTGTTATTAGGCATATAACCAATAGAAAATGCTATTGCAGGAACAAAGATGTAGTTCTGGGGCATTTTATCCTGCATCAGTCAGGGATTAATCAGACAACTGCAATAAAGACTCATATCTAATAATGTGTCAGAACTGAGCCATGTTGTGACAAAGCAGATGTGCTTTGTTTCTTAGTTGATGAGAGAAAATGGCTAATAACACACATTTGGTTGAACTTTGGAGTGATTACAATGACATTTTAGAGTGTAACAACAGAGTCATTCATTATGTCTGTACATGGAGAGCCGTTTCAATCAAAATTAATGAAATGTTATTAATAAATAGCAAAGAAATACTCCATGAAATCAAAAGAAAAATCTAAACAAAAACAGCACTGATGAAAACTGACAGGATCTATACAGCGCAGTGGTTTTAATTTGTCTAATCTACTAACCTCTAATCAGACGTCAGTTGAACCATAAATGGTTCCGGCACAGAAATGCTCTGAGCAGATTGATTGGAGGTGCAGCTGCAGTCTGCATTGTTACAACCAGGAAGGTCTCGTCAAACGAAGGACTAAAGGATATTATGCTTTTCATGAAGCACGGAGCAATTCATGTTTTTCTCAGGAATAAAACACTTTAGTTTTCCAAGGTCGTTATTTTTGAATGCTTAAGCATTTTTCTATTCTAGTATTTGAAAAACTGATGAAGCTTCCAGTGTTTTGGTTGAAGAAAATAAACACAACAAATCTGTTCTTTTCCATCATGGCATCTATTCTGATGTTGTTTTTTCAGGTAAACTCTTTGTGTTTTTTGAACAATTGTTGTCCTTTTTCAAACTCCCATTTCAAACAACTAGCAGAGAAATGAAAGGGAAATTGCATAAAATGTAATTGGTTATTGTTCTCACAGAACAATCTCCTCGATGTCAGGGTGAACTTGTAAGTAAAAACCTAATGGTTGCTGCAACTTTCTCATCTTGTTGTCCCAAGATTCGGGATTTTATTAGAGACAATAAAGGGCAGGTTAATTGGCTCTCACAAGGTAGTCAGAGCACTTCGTCCAGTTGTAAGAGGACATAAAGACTAAAATATTTATGCAAAGAGAGAAATGCACTGAGAAGTTGTGTAGAATGTCATAAAACTATGGATTCACTTCATTATTTTATGTGCTGACAGGAACTGTTAAAATAACTGTGCAGATCTTTGAAGGAATTGTTCTCATTTTTCAGCGAGGGGCAATTTTAGATTCTCATTTTCCTTTGAACATTTTAATGTTTTTATTTTATTTTTTCAACCCAAGTATTGTGAATCTGAGGCCATGTTTTTATGCCGCCTATTGATTTAGAGAAGTAATTTCAACATCATAGAGAAGAGTCGATCGATGCAAAGTCGACTAATCAAATTACCTTGTGGTTTTTCTGGGTTTTACGCTGCCTTCCTCTCCCTCTACGCTCTTTACTCTTTTCTTTTACTTCTGTCTTTTCTTTCCTTTGTAGTCTGTCTTTTACCATCTCTCCACTTCTTCCTGTCTCTCAATCTAATAATTTATTCCTTGAACTTTACACTCATTTTCTTGGCTTTTATTCTCTTTTCACTGTGCAAGTGCTTCTTCTCAAGCCATGATTATGCTAAAACAATCCACTGCAACCCTTCCTACCTTGACCCAGGATGAGGGATGCAATAATAACAGTTTCATTTCAGTTTCTATTCTTAGAGCGTAAACTGAACTTGGGAGATCATGACTCTCCGTTTTTAACCGCTCTCAGTTTAGAAGCATAAAAGGAAATCGATTGTTCTGAATAATTAAAGAAAGAGCACACACTGTTGTAAGGGAACGGGAGGAAAAGGAAATAGAATCCCAAAGTGTGACGCAGATCTATTTTCAAAATAGAAGCTAAGATATTTAGGTTGCCATATCATAATAAAATGAAAGTACACCTGCTGACACTTTCATAAAAGCAATTTAGTCTTTTCAGGGTTCTATTCCATTGTTTAATTGTACAAAAGCATCAGATTTATTATTATACCAAGAAGAAGCCAAAATGGAAAAACTGGGTCAGTAACTAATTGACATTAGTTCATTAATTTAACAGATTCTACGACCACCATGTTTAGCAGAAATAACTCATTAAGTCATTTTCTGGAAGCCTGTCAGGAGTTTTGTATTTCAGGCAATCTTCCACTTCACACCTGCTCACTAATTCTCTCCTGGTGGCCTCAGCTATCTTCTGTGGCTGCAGCCTTTGCTCATTTGACCTCCATTCCTTGATTAGAATAAAAACAGCACCTTTTTTTCTGTTATTTCTTATCAACCATTTATGACTCTCTTTGTTTTTTCCTGATAATTTGAAGTTTTTCAGATTTTCATTTTATTAAAGAATAAAATGTTAACATTAATATTGAAATTCACAGAGAATCAATGCCGATATGTAGGCATAGGGAAACATTTGTGCCTTTTAGACCCAGTAATTGGTCTTACTGCAGGGTTTTGAACCGTCTCAGACAGACAGAGGGAGAACATGTCAGCCATTAGAAGTCAGAAGTTCAAAGAAATGATCAGATTTTGGAGAATGTTTTTCCTGCTCATCTTGGATGCCATTTTTTAATTTGACAGTAATACAGTAAAAAGTATTTGTCACCATTATATCAATCAATCAGCTATTTTGTCTCCAGAAATGTAGTTTAGAGTTTTACACTCAGTCACAGAGAATTTCCATTTTATTTCCAGTATTTATGCAGTGCTTTACGCAAAACTGTGCCTCCACTGTAGGTAACATGTTTTTAAATTTGCCTCACAGTTATTGTTCTTTCCTCTTGACCAAGTTATATTTAGATATGTACTTTTACATTGATGTACAATCCACCCAAAGGACTTAGAAGGATGCTCGTCTCCTTGGTAACAAACTGGGAAGCTGAACTGGATGATGGCATTTCTTTCTGTAAGTTTCTCCCTAAAGAACCATCATGAGATTTGTGAAATCAATTAATCTTTTTTATGGAGCTTGAGTGGCCTTCAGTTTCCCCAAATCTCCCCTGTAAATTAAGCAAATGAGCCACAATAAGTCTTCCTGCCGCTCAGTCCCTGAAGTGGCCCCGAGCGCCATCTTGACATGCACAAGATTGATTTATTTTCCATGTGAAACCAAAGACACATCAAGGCCCTTGTATTCCTCAAAATCCCTGCTGTAAATTAGGGTCCTGAACTGTGATGTGTCTTCTTGTCAGTTTGCCCCAAAAGAGGAAAAAGCGTTGTGACATACCTGCATTTATCATAATCAGGAGAGAAAATGGCCAACACTTTTCACAAGCAGGTGAAATCCTTTCCTGAGGTTTTCATTGCAAACGCATTGAGCACAGCGTGTTGTCATGTTTTTCAGAAGGGCCACCATGAGATCCGTGAACTTCGTCAGTTTCACTTCACCAGCTGGCCGGATCACGGCGTTCCCTGTTACGCCACGGGACTGCTGGGCTTCATACGGCAGGTCAAGTTCCTCAATCCGCCGGACGCCGGACCCATAGCGGTACACTGCAGGTAATAGAACACACTGAGATGACCTAAATAGCAGATTAAAAACAATGTGCTCATCTACCCATCAGCTTTCATATGTTTCTGTTACCCCTGATCATTCATGAAACTAATTTGAAAAAATATTGCTTTAGAAATGTGAAGTATGAATGTTGACATTAGTGTTAGCGTCTGTGCTGCTACCTAACCCTACTGATGGACAAACTACATACCATAATTAACTAGGTTTTCTACTTTTCTTCCATATACGTTTTCTTCAGGTTATTTTCATTTTACAAACATGTCATTGAACATGTTGCTATTACAATATGATTTATGAACTACATATTGTTGAGCCCTTTGCATCTCCCAACTTCACCTTTTTTTGCCACTGTAAATCTTGTGAAATGATCCCAAATAAAACTAGTTTTGTTCTTTGTGATGTTAAGTGAAATTATGTCTCACATGGACATGAATCCAGAGCCAATAGATTCATGGTAAAATTGAAAATTCTACTTTTTTCCAGAGAAAGGGACAAAATAGAAGATGTTCTTCTAAGATAGAAACAAACATGTAACTATTATCGGTTTGTAGTAGGAGCTGGTAAGACTTCAGATAAAATGTTTTAACTGACAAAAAAAGAAACAACAAAAACACATTTGTGGACATGCGGTGTCGGTGCGCTCCAGTCTGGCCCACACAAACATACTATTGAATTATTGTTATTGGGAAAATATTTTTTATGCTCATTTCAGAATAGTCACCAAAAAGGCCAAATTGTTCCTCAATCTTAGATAGTAAATCCTCTGGCGGGATCTGACATGAAGTTTGGACTGAATTTCTCTATTTATTTGAAATAATTGAAACTTGTATTCATGCAAAGTGTAGATCTCAGCAGGGGACTACACAAAATAAATGTTAACACCCAGCCATTATTAGTAAATAATGGAGGCAAAATACTGTCAGAGGCGCCTATTTTCAAAGTTCTCATTCACTTATCAGATGTTTTTGTGTTTTTCTCTCTGACCTATTTTTCCTTTTTTGGTATTTTTTCCACACTGACCCATTTTCTTTTGCATTTGGCTGTGAAGCAGTGGTTGCATCTATTATATAAAATAAAAAGGCAAACATGTGCTGCAAAGTAGGATTGTTGAAAGTTCAGACTGTTGTGAAATTGGGGCACAGTGTGCAGATTCATTTTCTTTAAGCATTTAAAATAACAAACATCTCAGAAAACCTGACCAAGCAGTTGGGAAATCACTTTTATATAAATTTAGAAATTTCAATGCAATATGGATGTAATGAAGTCAAGCACAAAGCATTTTGTTAAAACTCAGCTATTTTTGATAACCTTAAGTCTTTAAACTCCAAACATATTTGACAAGACAGTTTTGTTAAATCACAATTTTGACCTGGTAATCAGTATAACCCATTCTGCAAATCTTTATTAAATGTTTTCTTGGCCTTTTATTTCCACAAAGTTTGATTCTCCCCTGTTAATGTCTCACTTACACAAACATACAATGTCTCAAATACACACTGGTGTACTCCTCATCCGCTTTATAGAAGTAAAAAGTGCAACATCACCAGAGAATGGAAGAAAACAGCAGATAGACAAATGAAGAGAGCCGACACGTAAACAGACGAGCGTGGTGGAAGTATGTGGACAGACAGGCAGGAAGTTATGGCAGTCACTTCCAATTTCCGGGGGCACTCTAACGCTGTTGGCCTGTGTCACAAAGCTTTCAAACACACACACACACACACACAAACCCAACAGTATTCTGGTCTCTACATTAATCACAGACGCTGACAGGTAATCTGCTGAGGCGCTTTCTATCTCTCCTTCTCTCTCTTTCCCTCTTCTCTCCTTGTTTTCTCTCTCTCCAGCTGTCTCTGAAAACTGTCATAAGGATTGCAGGATGAAAGATGGGTCTCTTTCCTCCGCTTCCCTGTCCCTCCATGCCTCTTTTCTTTGGTTTCCTCTCCATCCCTTCACCTGTCCCTCTTTTCCTCCCTGTTATGATCGCTCACAGTAACATCTTCACATCGTTCCATGGTTCTGCTTCCTTCTCTCCTCGACTCATTCGCTCCATCTTTTCATCTGTTGGTCTGCCTTGTCTCCCATCTCTTCTGACCAGGTGTTGCTGTTCAGTTCTGTCACTTTAACACAAGGCATGGATACTAAAGTGTCTTTATGTGTGTGGATGACAGAGGAAAACTGTATTTGTGTTTGAGCCTTTGCTAAGTTTATGTTTTTTGCCCCAAGAGCTGTAAAATGGAGGGAACTTTTCCCCGTAGACTTTAATGAGATTTTGGTAAAAGAAGTAGAAGACTTCATTGGTCTTTGGAGCGCCACGGCTCTGTCATACTTCAGAAATACCAAATACTATTAAAACCAATAACCTTATGGTTACACAAACAATGTTTATTCCACTTTTCCTTTAGACTTCCTTGTAGTTTTAAATTGAATGTTGTTTTCCAAACTTGTAAAGATTAATGTAAGGTTAGTGGATAGTGGTTGTAAATTTCCCTTTGAACATGATTTGAACATGATGTGGCCTTTCCTCTTTTATTTGGTTTTCACTCCACACTGTTGTTTTTCATTATTATTAAGCAGTTATGAGGCACAGCGGTAAAACCTGAAACTGCTGCTGTGCAAGGTACTAAAGTTGTTGCTAGGTAACCAATGAGTGAGTGAGTTAGTTGATTCCACCAGCCTTGCTTTGCAGCCCCTGAGAAGTTAAGCGGCTAAATTCTTTTCTTTGCCTACATCCCCCAGCATGCTGTTCGGTTCTGGACCACAGTTCAGTCAAATTATCAAAAATTCTATCAGACATATTTTCTATTGATATTGATCATGTGTCGTGATGACAGATGTTGTAATTGTTTTATTTCCCTGCCGTAACAATGATCAAGATCTCTTGTTTATTGGCTGGTCAATTTTGAGCAAATTATTTTTTAAGCTTTCATAAAACTAGACCAGTTGCACACAAGCGAGTTGAATCTCTTCCATGTGTTTCTGTAGCGCTGGTGCAGGGAGGACAGGTTGCTTCATCGCTGTGGACATCATGCTGGACATGGCAGAGAATGAAGGAGTGGTGGATATTTTCAACTGCATCCGTGAACTGAGATCCCAACGGGTCAACATGGTCCAGACAGAGGTAGGAGGAAAATATGTACAGTAAAAAAGTTGTTAAAAACCCACCCAAAGGTAACTTCAAAGAGTATGAACCTGATATCGTTGGTTTAATGTCCTTAAGCCACCACAGATTTCCTCAAGAGTCGTTTTTGTGAGCCGACATCCACAGTTAGGGTCTTTGTTCTCCACGGTTTATTCAGCAGCTCTGAATGAGCCTGATCAGTCATTATTAGTGAGACGGGTTGCAACTGTTGGCCATGTCATTTTGGAACAGAGGTATTCATTTTCTTCTAAGCTACTCTAAGCCCATCTAATCCAACCCGCCCCTGCTTTCCATTTGTGCCTTTAATGAAAATAATGTGCTTCCAAAAAAATGAACTTTTCCACCATTAGAAAAAAGAACAGCCTGTCTTGTTTTATGCTTCAAGACTAAATAACTTTTGAATGCATTAGAGAAGTGTTTGGTTCATGAAACCCACCCAGAGCATCACATGGGGGGTTTTCTCTGTTATGATGACAATAGTGCTGTTACTGCTAGCTTCTTGTTTGTGTGCCTCTTGAAACCAAGCTAAATGCATCCTGCCCTGCCTTTTTAAATGTGTGGGAGCAATTTGTGTCAGCGTAGAAGCAGTTCACCTCTATTATAATCCTGCTCCGCACAACACAAAGCAATTAATCTTTTAAAAGGCACAGAGAAAAGTGTGTGTGTATCACTCATCTGTTTGCGCGTGCGTTTCTGCATGTGAATGTGTATTTGAATGCCACTAAAGTAGGTAATGACCAACAGAGGTCACTTTGATAATGCTTTTAAACTCGCCTCTCCACTCGAAGGGCAACAAATCAAAATTCAGCAGAGACGGAAGCTGAGCGATAACATTGGAGGCAAATTGAAAATGCGAGAAGCTGCAGACAAACACATGTGGGACACGGACAAAAAACTGAACTGACACAAGATAAAGCAGCCGGCTGTGAATTAGTATGCACTTTGGCTGCTGCAGCTTTCACCTGAGGGTTTAGGGGTTCAGACAAGAAAGGCCAAACTTCACCATAAAGGACCAATGCACTGCAACACTCCCTGCTCCATGAACTCTGTCTTAGTCTGCCCTAACAGCAGTAGAATGCAAATTTTGTATTTATATGCATAAACAAACAGAAACTGAGTTCCTGGTTTGCTTACTTTTGATCAAGTGTTGAAAATGCTGCTGGGCCAAAAATGCATCGTTTACTCAACAAGTGTTGCTGCTCTACACAAGTGGAACAGAGTTCAAGGCTGAGCAGCTGTTTGCTCACCAAGTCAGGAGACAGAAAAACACAGACACCCTCAGACTCTCTTATTGGTGTTGCAGGAGCAGTATGTGTTTGTTCATGATGCCATCTTGGAAGCATGTCTATGTGGGAACACAGCGATTCCAGTGTGTGAGTTCAGAGCTGTTTACTACAATATCAGCAGACTGGATCCACAGACCAACTCCAGCCAGATTAAAGATGAATTCCAGGTAAGTCCATGGAAAAGGTTTTGTTTCAAGACTTCACAAAAAGGCATAAAAGTATTTTCCCTTAAATTCAAGAATGTGTTTGTTTTAGCTGGATCATAACGATTAAATTTATTGTTTATGGATCTGATAGACGCTGAATATAGTGACACCTAGAGTTCGTCCAGAAGACTGCAGCGTGGGCTTACTGCCCCGGAACCACGATAAGAACCGCAGTATGGACGTTCTGTCTGCTGACCGATGTCTGCCTTTTCTCATATCTGTTGATGGAGAGAGCTCCAACTACATCAACGCTGCATTAATGGATGTAAGTTTAAACATACTTCTGATGTTCTTCATAACTTCAGTGTTCTGGTTTCCATTTACCCAAAGACCCCGTTAACCTTCCAGAGCCACAAGCAGCCAGCAGCCTTCATTGTTACCCAGCATCCTTTGCCAAACACTATGGGGGACTTCTGGAGGCTAGTGTTTGACTACAACTGCTCCTCCATCGTCATGCTCAACGAGATGGATGCAGCACAGGTACAACAACATGCACAACTTTTTTAGGAGTGCTGCCATCTACTGGTAGAACATGTCAGATTGAATAAATA
Source organism: Poeciliopsis retropinna (assembly GCA_010277075.1). NCBI lineage: Eukaryota > Metazoa > Chordata > Actinopteri > Cyprinodontiformes > Poeciliidae > Poeciliopsis > Poeciliopsis retropinna. The sequence goes on along the minus strand of VMRM01000004.1, from coordinate 679,624 downwards.
ATGTTCTAAAGTCGGGGTGTTAAAGTCAAATACACCGAGGGCCAAAAAAACAAATTTGCTACAAGCCGAGGGCCGGACTGGTTCAATGTTTATTAAAATATATTGAAATGATTGCACATAGACTATTGAACCAGGACCTAACACAGTGTATATTATTTATTAATTAAAAGAATAAAGCAATATTTTGTTATGGCTCTGTCAGTAACCTCAAGGGAAACATCTTCAACAGGCAAACAGCAGAAAATTAAATTATTTTGAAAAACATGTTTCTTAATATCAAGATAAATACATAAATTGAACTGCATTATAAACTGAAAATGCATTATTGTGCTGCTCTATGATGTCCATATTCTTGTCTTTGTCTGTGTGTTTCTGAGAAGCTTGATAGATTATATTCTTTCATTACAGCCAAACTTTCTTTCAGAAAACACACAGGCAGTGATGGCATAGTTACCTTGGAAAAGTAACTTTAATCAGATTACTGATTACTCCTTGAAAACATAACTTATATTACTGATTACTTGATTTGGAAAGTAAGTAACATTAAAAGTAACTTTTTAGTTACTTTTAGCAACTGCTAACAACAGCACTCTGCCGCCTGTGAAAATCACATTGATCTTTGCCAATATTTAATTGCAAGTTATTTTATAATGGTAACATCAACAATGTGTCTCCAGTTATAAGGTTGAACTGAAGGGGAGATTGTTTCATGGTTACAACAGTACAAAAAACCTTTAGTAATTTGTGCGTGTCTTTGAGTGTTTCCAATTTCTGGGAAACTATAAATAGGATTTTATACTATAGTAACAAAGTGATTTTGATAAGTAACTGTAGTCTGACTACCTGATTTGAAATAGAAACACGTTAGATTATTGGTTACTGAAAACAGTGGTCCGACGTCAGTAACGTGTTACTGGCATCACTGTCTGCCTCCCATCTGGCCTGAAACCCTCTGTTCTCGGCGTCCACTAAACGTTTAGCAATTTTTGAGGAGGGGGTACCTGAAAGTTGATCTCTGCTCTGATTGCTGATGAACAATGAAGCCACTTGTGCACTGCAGTGACTTTGCGTGCTACCGTTGCATTGTGGGGAAAGTAGTCTTGATATGTGCAAAACACCAGCGGGCCGCTGTGGCCTGCGAGCCGGTTCTAATAGTAATTAAATATCATCCGGGGGACCATAGATAATTCATTTGCAGGCTGGATCCAAATCATGGCCCTTAACTTTGACATATGTGATCAATGCTCTGTCTGTGTCTGTCTCTGGATATATATATATATAAAAAAAAAATCCCTTCTCACCCACCGCGGGTGGTTCTTATCCTCTGAGCTCGGGTCCTCTACCAGAGGCCTGGGAGCTTGAGGGTTCTGCGCAGTATCTTTGCTGTGCCTAGAACTGCACATTTCTGGACTGAGATGTCTGATGTTGTTCCTGGGATCTGTTGTAGCCACTGCTCCAGTTTGGGGGTGACTGCCCCGAGGGCCCCGATGACCACAGGCACCACTGTGGTCTTCACCTTCCAGGCCCTCTCCAGTTCCTCCCTGAGGCCCTGGTATTTCTCCAGTTTCTCGTGCTCCTTTTACCTGATGTTGCAGTCACTCGGTATTACTACATCCACCACAACGGCTTTCCTCTGTTGTTTATCCACTACAACAATGTCCGATTGGTTCGACCTTACCATTTTGTCTGTCTGGATCTGGAAGTCCCACAGGAGCTAAGATCCTGTGGGACTTCCATATATATGTATATATATATACGTACATATATATGTACGTATATATATATATATATATATATATATAGAGAGAGAGAGAGAGAGCGAGAGACATGAGTGATATCCTGTATATATAGATATTTAAAAATATATATCGAGAGAAAGAGAGAGATATATCTATATTTATAAATATAAATAAATATAGATAGAGAAAGACAGAGAGTGCATAGATGGATAGATTGATATTGATATGAGTTTATATATGTATCTATATATATATATATATATATATATATATATATTATATAGTATATATGTATACATATATAATATATATTATAATATATACATATATATATATATGTATATATATATATATATATATATATATATACATATATATATATATATACATATATATATATATATATATATTATATTATATATATATATATATATATATATATATATATATATATATATATATATATATATATATATACAATATATATATATATGTATATATACACATATATATATATATATGTATATGCATATATATATATATGTAGATGCATATATATACATATATATATATATATGTATCTATATATATGTATCTACATATATTTATATATCTATATATATGTATGTATATATATATATATATATATATACATCTATATATGTAGATATATGTGTGTATACATATATTTATGTATCTATATATGTATGTATATATATAGTTTTCAAAAATGTTTCCAATTAGTATCGGTTTAATTTCTAAAATGCTGTTTTTGTTCCACATTGTTTACATTTTCATTTGCCAAATCTCCCTTTAATTAATAAATTTGGTTTTCTTGTTTTCTGTTTAGAGTTAGAAATAAAATGTTCCAATAGATGAACATGAGCTCTGATGTTGTTGAACGTGGGGGAAGCCGGAGCGCCCGGAGTGAACCCACAGCTACACGGGGAGACATTTCCCCCCGTGCAGTCCTGGCTTTTAATATTAAAATGTCCAATTAACAACAACAGAAGCTCTTTCTCCAATTACTGCCAACCAGCCAATCCACACGTGGCTTTTAATCCTAATATACTGGAGACAAAACTCGATGTCTATGCTGGATGGACTTTACATCGACCTTTGAACCTGCGCAGAAGTGATGGAGATAAAGCCTTTCTGAATCGCCTCCACAGAGAAAGCTTTTTCATGGGGCTCTCCTCTTGCTCACAGATATCGTCCTGCTCAGCTGACTCCTCTGCTGCTGGAGTCGCTGATTCCTGGGTTGATGTTTGGATCACATCTTGGTTCAGTGTAACCTTTGCCTGCAGAGGGGATGTTCTCTGGTTTTCCATCAGATCACTCTCCCCGTCTGTGGAAACTGCAGGAACAATACCCGTTACATCTTCTGTAACGCTGCCAGGTTTTGTCTCCATTTGCTCAGGAGCTGTCTGGGTGATCTCTGGTGCTATTTCTGAATCAGGTTTTGGTATTTTAGTGTCTTCGATCAAGTTTTTATCTGTCTCCATTGGGATTACAACAGCTTCCAGTTCAGCTCTCTTTGCCATCTTCCTCTTTTTCCTACATTTGGATTTAGTCAATTCTTCTGCAGTGATCTGTTGAACTTCAGTGATCACTTCTTCTTCTGTTTGGAATCTCATTTGTAACGGAGGCTGTCTGATCCCCACCTGTTTCTACTGTAGAAACATCTTCATGTTCACTGTTTTCTCCAGAACTATTTTCCTCACTGGCAGCTTTAAATTCAGATGCAGCTTTAATCGCTGCCTTTCTCTTGTTCTTCCGTTTGGAGTTCTTTGATGGTTTTCTCTGATCTTGCTGTTCCTCTGTTTGTTGGTTTTCAGAGACTGATTCTTCTGCAATGATCTGTTGAACTTTGGTGATCACTTCTTCTTTTGTTTCTATCTCATTTGTACCGGAGGCTGTCTGATCCCCAACTGTTGTAGAAACATCTTCATGTTCACTGTTTTCTACAGAAACTTCATCTTTGTTGAGGGTCTCCAGCTCAGATGCAGCTTTAATCGCTGCCTTTCTCTTGTTCTTCCGTTTAGAGTTCTTCGAAGGCTTTTTCTGATCTTGCTGATCCCCAGTTGGTCGTGTGGTGGAGACCGTTTCTTCTTCGATCGCTTCCGCTGGTTTACCAACTGCTTCATTTGGGTGACTCTGATTTGTGATGGTAGCTATCTGATCCCCAACTGTTTCTGGCACTGAAACTGCTTCCTGTTCACTGCTTGCTGCAGAAACCGTGTCATTATCAAAGGTTTCCAAGTCAGAAGCAGGTTTCTTTGCCGACTCTGTTCTGTTCTTACCTGCCGATCTCTTGCACAGCTCGGTCTGCCGATCCTGATGCCCATTCAGGTCAGCCCTCTGTGTTTCAGAGGGCTGACCTTTTAACAATAAAAATAACTCAGTTTGCGTAGAAATCGTTTGATAGACTGGTTTCAGGTGACATCTGGTTTCCAACACATCTATCTCAGTTTGCGTAGAAATCGTTTGAGGGACTGGCTTTAACTGATCGCTGGTTTCCTGTACGTCTGTCTCTGTTTGTACCTCAGCAGATCGGTAATGGACTGTTTTTGGGCGGTCTTGTGTGTCTGTCTGGGTTTGAACCGAAACCATTGAAGTCTTTCTTCGTCTTCTCTCTGACAGTATTTTCCTCGTCAGATCTGTCTGTTGTTTCAGTTTAGCATTTAGCTTCTGATTTATGTCAAACATCTCATCAAGCTGCTTCATCAGGTACTTCTGTACTTCAATATGTTCCAGTTCAGACTCTGTAGATTTTGCAAGACACACACACTTTGGTTGACTTGCTGTTGGACAGTCTCCATGAACCTCTTCTGCTGTTGGATTACCAGGAACCTCAGTTACAGTCTCTGTTTCGATGTTTTCCTGTGGCGTACCCGTAGATGGACATTTGTCCCCTTTTTGTTCCAGTGTCTCCTGTGGTTTGAAGACGGATTGCTCTTTGGCGACCAGCTGTGTCGTAGAAATCACCGTGTTGTCAGAATAACTTCCCTCTTTCAGTGAAGCTCCCTCGTCACAGTCTTGTGCCGGCATTGAAACATTTTGGGTTTCAATGTTCTCAGCAAAAAAGCTCACAGCTACGCGAAGCTCTGACTTAGGGAGCGTTTTCCAAAATGTCTTCTGACCGCTGCTGGGCAAAGCTGCCTGATGACTTTGTTTTTCCAGCAGAGGACCATTACTGATGTCACTGTTTTCAGTAAAAAATGAGAGATCTACGCAAGCATCTGACTCGGGGAAAGATTTCCACAACAGTGGCGTCTTCCTGATGCGTTTACTCTTTGATAACTGTTTGTCTCCTTTTGGAGCCACTTTCTTCAGTGAGTTGGAGATGTTTTTCTCATCGGCGACCAGCTGTGTCGTAGAAATCACCGTGTTGTCAGAATAACTTTCCTCTTTCAGTGAAGCTCCCTCGTCACATTCTTGTGCCGGCATTGAAAGATTTTGGGTTTCAATGTTCTCAGCAAAAAAGCTTACAGCTACGCGAAGCTCTGACTTAAGGAACGTTTTCCAAAATGTCTTCTGACCGCTGCTGGGCAAAGCTGCCTGATGACTTTGTTTTTCCAGCAGAGGACCATTACTGATGTCACCGTTTTCAGTAAAAAATGAAAGATCTATGCAAGCATCTGACTCGGGGAAAGATTTCCACAACAGTGGCGTCTTCCTGATGCGTTTACTCTTTGATAACTGTTTGTCTCCTTTTTGAGCCACTTCCTTCTGTGAGTTGGAGACGGATTGCTCTTTGGCGACCAGCTGTGTTGTAGAAATCACCGTGTTGTCAGAATAACTTTCCTCTTTCAGTGAAGCTGCCTCGTCACAGTCTTGTGCCGGCATTGAAAGATTTTGGGTTTCAATGTTCTCAGCAAAAAAGCTCACATCGACGTGAGGCTCTGACTTGGGGAGCGTTTTCCAAAATGTCTTCTGACCGCTGCTGGGCAAAGCTGCCTGATGACTTTGTTTTTCCAGCAGAGGACCATTACTGATGTCACCGTTTTCAGTAAAAAATGAAAGATCTACGCAAGCATCTGACTCGGGGAAAGATTTCCACAACAGTGGCGTCTTCCTGATGCGTTTACTCTTTGATAACTGTTTGTCCCCTTTTTGAGCCACTTTCCTTCGTGAGTTGGAGAGGTTGTTTTGGGACCAGCTGTGTCGTAGAAATCACCGTGTTGTAGTAAATTTCCTTTTCAAGGAACTGTCCCTGCCATTTTTGCCCTGGTTTTGGTTTCAATGTTCCTAGGCCCGCCCCTTTTACCAGGCTCCTGGGTTGGGGAGTTTTTTCCAAAGCCACCCCTGAAAGTCCTGCTTTGTTTTTCAGCAGAACCAAATTCTGGTGTCACCGTTTCAGAAAAAATGAAAATTTCTTTTGCGCTTTGGCTGGGGGATTTTTCCACAACGGTGGCCTCTTCCCTGGTGGTTACTCTTTGTAACTTTGTTTGCTCCTTTTAAATCCACTTCCTTTCCGTTGAGTTGGAGGCAATTCCTTTGGGAACCAAACGGTTGAAAATCACCGTGTTGTAAATAACTTTCCCCTATGAAACGGCCTCTAACATTTTGTGCCGGCATTGAAAGTTTTGGTCAATGGTTTCAGAACGCTTTGGAGGTCACTTGGGGAGCTTTTCCAAAATGGTCTTTTAAACCGCGTGGGCAAAGTTCCAGTGACTTTGGGTTTTCAGGCGGGGGACCAAGAGTCACTGTTTAAGGAAAAAAGAAAATTTAAAGCCACTGACTTTAAAAAGATTTTTTAAAAGGGTTTTCCTGATGGTTTAAAACTCTTTGAAATGTTTTTTCCCTTTTTACCAACTTCCTTCAATGAAGTTGGAGTGTTTTTGTTTTGGTGACCAGCTGGCCGGAGAAAACCTGTTGTTACGGGAAATTCCTGGGTCAACGGGAACATGGCCTCTAACCAATTTTTAATCTGCAACATGGCTCGGGTATTCAGAGTTTTCCTTTTTGTTAATCCACAATGTTACTGCTGGAAGTCACAGCAGTAACATTTTAAAGCAGCTCCTGCACACTTCACGTTGCCATGTTTGATGTAAAGATGCTGCACTTATTTATTGAGATGAAATACAGTAAAATGTTCTGATCTGGAAACCAACTCAGGTTTAGGCAGATCAGTTTAATGCCGAATAGATGCCAAAGGTCAAAAGAAAATGATTCTACTTGGAAAGAAACTGAGGCCTGGTTAGTATTTATACATCATGCAGCATTTGAGATATTGCTGAAATGATTAATTGGATTAATTGTGATTAATCAATTACTAAATTAGTTCATTCTTTTTTAACTGCAGAATCGTTAACTGAATTACACAAATTCAAAAAAGTCTATTTGCTGAAAGAACAGAATAGATCAGAGCAGTAATTGAATATAGATAGCATTTAAATAAATAAAACACTGTACTGATAAATGGCTGAGTTTTTCACATTATATGTAGCATTTCTTTTAGCTGCAGATGCATTCTTTGCTGATCAAATGATCAAACATACATGCAAGGAAAGCTATATTATTGCAGTTTAGGTAAGAACATTTTAATTTTCTCATTTAAAAAAGGAATTAAATTACTCCCTATTTCTGTTTCTAATATTGCATTTTTTTGAATGAATAGTTAGTTGCAGCCCTAGTGTGAAGTAGGGCTGATTCTCCTTGATCGACTCTTGAAAGGGCGTTCTTTAGGATGAGACTTTTTCCTCACCTTTCCCTGCTTTCCATCTGCCTCACTTCCTTTTGTTACTCCCTTCTCATCTCATCCATGACGGTACAACTCCAGTGCTGCCCTCTCGTCTGTGAGCTCCTATAGCGCTTAGTGAACTCTCCTCCCACCTTCTCTCTATGTTCTCTCTCTCTTCCTCTCTCAAACACATCACCAGTGTAGTGTGAAATGGCTCATATCATCGCCATAACAGCACATCTCACTCTGCTAGAGTCTGAAGTACCAACCACTAAGCCATCAAATGAGGGAAACTGTGAAAGAGGGGAAAAGAGGAAAAAGATATAAAATATACAAATTAGTGGGAAAGAGAGAAGACAGACAAAAAGGTGAGAGAAGTAAACCAGCAGGTCTGGATCCATCTGGATGTGTAGGAATAAAATAAAATACATTTTATTGTCTTTCACTGATGACTTTGTATTAGATCGAGTAGATTTACTCAGCATAAATGAATCCTACATGAAGCAGTTGTTTTAGTGAAGTTATCAGTAATACGGTATTCAGTCATCCTGCTTTGTACTGGGCACAGTTTCAATTTACTGACCAAAATTGTTTCACCTAACACCAGGTGTTAGGTTAAACTGCTCTGATTTTTGGAAGAGAAAACAGCCCACAGCATCATACATCCTCCACCATACTTAACTTGGTAATGGTACCCATAATTGTGCCACTGGCATTCTGACAGTGATGGCTGAATAGACAATTTCATTCAAATATAAATCAAATCAAATCAAATTTTTTTTGAAGTACATTTGGTCAACAAGCAAAGATAAAACAAGCATCTTTTGTGACGTCGTCTTCTATATTTGTACAGATTCTCCAGCTTTTACAGCTTTAGATATTTTAGGTGCACAGCTGCTTTCTAGAACAAAAATGTGTGTATTTGTTTCAAACAGAAACACACACGTCATTGTTGCATTAACAGTCTTTTAAATTCCCACCTTTCTTCACAGCCACAGGACGGTTACCGCCTGGTGCAGCACTTTCAGTTCATTGGCTGGCCCGCCTACAGGGACACGCCTCTTTCGAAGCGCTCCATCCTCCAGTTGGTCAGGAGGTTGGCCAAGTGGCAGGAGCAGTACGACGGCGGAGACGGGAGGACTGTGGTGCACTGCCTGTGAGTACAGGGAGTCAAAACAAAGACACAAACCACTTTAAGATTTGAGTCTTGTCTCTTTAAGCATTTGAAGAGATTTTAAATGTTATTCAGATTAAACCAGACTATTTTCTAACCCAAACAAGACAAACGTTTAAGTTTATACATCTGAACCAGCACTTAGCTGTTTTACAAAAAATGATTCCACAATTACTAATAACATTTTCTGAAAATGTTGCTGACACTTAACTCAGCAGCTTTATGAATAGTATTCAAACAGGAAAAGTTCAGGAATTAAACAACACGTGGCTGAGTTGAGGACTAATAATCTGCACCACACAGCTAATGGTTACAGCTCGAGATAATTTGTTGTTAGTTTGTGAGAAATCTAAAACCTGACGTGTGTCTGAAGTATCCAGTGGTTTAACTTTGTTTCAGCCATGTTACAGGCTCTATCAGAGTCTAGAAATGTATTCATATGTGGTTTAATAATTAAGACGTGGTGAGAAGCCTTCAGTTTGCTGCTAAGAAAAAAATAATCCCAGTCATGATGCTTTTCTGTTAGCAGCAACAGGGCAGCTCAAAATGCTTTACATCATAACACAGTAACCAGTTAAGAAAAAAGCAATAAATATTATATTTTGTCAAATGCCATCATCAAAATCATTAAGCTAATATACATTTTTGGGCCTGATCTTTAGTTTTAAGCTGTATTAAGTGAAGCTGTGTGTTGACTCTAGATTGTTCATTTTCTAAATAACTTTAGTTTGTTTCTGTTCAGCTGGAGAAAGTTTTGGCACCTCCACACATCTGACTGCTCTAAGCATTTGTTCAAAGTTTGGATGGGTTCAGAATCACCTGATCACATTAAAAAGACTAAACAGAGCAAAGCAAAGCTACAATTTCATCATTTTCAAAATGTTTAATGTCAGAGTTTTAAAACAGTATTTATGTATGGACAGACCAGAACAATTCACTATTCCCCTGTTGAAGCACCCAAGTCAGACGTGTTCAAGACAGGAAACTATCTAAAACATGCAGTTTGTTGACCGCCATAGCTGGAGTAGTCCAACAATTTAAAGAAATAATTTAGGATCGGGGTTTTATGAAGTAGTCATCAGTAGTCAATACCATTCCTGCAGCTGGGATTCTGACATCTTGGCCTGAAAAGCAGCTTTAGCCTTAGAAAACAACATAAAGACCTAATAGAATAGGAAACTTCTATTTGGATTAGTTAAGTTTCCAAAAATATATTAGAAAAAAAAAAAGAAATCATGAACATGAAACGGTGCAGATCCTCTGGTCTTGATCGCCTGCAGGTTATCCCAGCAGAACGAAGAGGCTCAAACCAGGCAGACTGATGCAACAAACAGACTCACAATCAAACAAGTTACTTTGTGTGGAAACATTAACTTTTACTTTCTGATGTATTAAATTCATTTTTCTCTAAGCTCATTGTGGCAAAAAAAAGTTTCTTCTTCCAACAAGTGCTCCACACTATTAGATTTTTAAAAATGTAAGTTTCCCTTTAAATATCAGCTCAGAATTGCCGTTTACAAACTTGGTTCTGATTCATTTAATAGCAATTTCATCCTCATGCACAGCTTCAAAAAGAAAAACCCTAATCTTCTGCGCCAACACTGCAACAAATTACACAGATCATTTATCTTTACTGTTTGGAGGTGCTTCTGTTGTTGTGTTACAGCTCATGCAGTAAAACAATCCTTCAATGTCCACTTTTGAAATTTATAACTGTCGGTAACAGGCTGATTACACACACTCAAATTCACAAACTCTGTCGAGCTCCATAAAAAATCCATCTGAGCAGAACAAATGAGGAAGTAAAACAGCAGATGTAAAAAATTTAGGCAGCAGATTTAAAAAATAGCCTAACAGGAATACACACCATCCAAAGATGTTCTCCTCCAGGCAACGTCTCCCATTTCAAACTGGTAGAGGAACAAGATCCAACTGCAGAAACTGCTGTCAGGTCTTGGAGGTCAAATTAGTCAATTTAATGTCCATAAAATTAGGTATAAATCTACAAATAATTCATTTTCACTCCCCTGGTTAAATGAAGTTAAGGTCACTTGGCTGGAGTTTCACTTTCAGTTAAAATCCAGAAACATTTTTAAGCTTAATACAGGAAAATGAATTGCTTCTGTTTAGACACCAACTAATCAAACAAAGCGATTGATTTTACTCCTCTGTAACATCAGTAATAATAATGATAAAAGATGATTCGATTAGCAGCAGGTGAACATTGATTCCCCCTCCTCCACTGCTCTTCATGTTTCAGTTTAAGCAAATAAAACTGAGTCTCTGGAGAAACGCAGAAGGCAGCACTGTGTTTGTGCTATTATTCAGTCATCAAAGCATCTGTTAGAGAAAGCAGTTACAAAAATATGATTCTGTTTTGTCCCAGTAAATAACAGCTTAATGTTTGAAACTAGCTTTGCAAGTTAAGACCCTCTTGAAGACATGATCCTGGTCTGCATAAAATATGTATGAAAATGACTGGATTTATAAGAAGCTTTGACGTTCAGAGTAGAAACTGCATCACAAGCAGAAACATTTCACTGCTAATATGACTTTGAAAATGATCTTCTGTTTTGTGATGGTTTTAAAGTAAACATATTGATGCCAATTCACTCCAACCACCGTGAAATATGTGAACCACTAATGCTGCCTGACCATGTTTAGTTTGCATATTAAATATTAAAATCTATATTTACTGGATGTGTTAACTCCACAATAATCACAACCTAAATAGTAATCACCATTTTCATCTGGTTGTTGGTCTCCATGATCTCACCACCAGCTGCTGATAAGTCATTTTGTTCACCGTAGGTTTGGTGCCTTTTATGGTAAAAATAATTTATTGTAATCTTTTACACTGAAGTGCTTTGGTGGATTAACTCCTCCTCATTTCTACAAGATGGACCATAACATCAGGAGGCTTATGTTATTTGAAGGCATATGTGTCAATCAGACTTTATTTTCTTATCATTAGGAAAAATATGTGAAAAAAATTACTGAAAGTTTGCTACCTGCTACTTCATCTTAAATATAGTAGAAAGGTAAAAGTCAGAGGTCGGTGCTCGCTGAGTGATTTGAGTTATTTAATTTTTTTTGTCCAGCATTTAAACATTTTGTAAAACCTTTGAGAGAAAACAAGGTTTAAATTAGAAATTTATTATAAATACGTTTCTATCAGGTCATTTTCCCAACAAGACGAAGTCTGGTCATTATCTTTGCTAATTTTACTGAGCAACATCAGAGTAAACCAAAAACATCAATGTGGATTAAAGTACAACCTAAAACAACAGCCAGGAAACTGAAATATTCATAACTTTTGATTTCTGGGACCTAATTACCAGTATAAATACTAATTCAGATGTAAGGAACAGTTCTCTGTGGCTTTAATTAGATTTCTAGAGCAGCAACTTTTAGATATGCACAGTATTGGACTTTTCTCATACATATCCGATTATAGTATGAAAGTTATTCAGTTGTCTTGACCCTGCTGGCCACTGGAGTCCTGACCTGTTTTAAATCAAATCAGCTTTCCTGCTTCTTGTTCTTCAGTAATTAGGTTCATCGTATTAATGTCTTTTAGCCCTAAGATATAACCTAAAGCACTATTGCAAAATGTATTTAAAATATTTCTCCTGCACCTTCATGTTAATTTTTATCCCAAAGCAGGAAAAAAAAAAAAAAAAAACTAACAAGAAATAGGTGAAGAATTGCTAAAGGAATAGCTTTGCATTCTAAATCTGGTCTCAAAGCAGAGAGGACCTGAGGTGCTGCATCACTTTCTGAAACAAAACTGGAAAATTACACTTGCCTCATAACAAAGATGATTATTTAAAGCTTCTGTTAGTTTGCCACTATCAAAGCTAAGGATACAGGAGCTGAATCACTCCTGGCTTTAATATTTTATACAGAAATTAGCTTCAGCTAATCATTACCCACATTGCATTTGGCCTCAACCTTGGTGCCAAACGACTTAGAGGTGCAGAGATTTAGTTTGTGTCTAAAAGAGTTGGGTGAATATATATCAACATCAATTAGGGCTGGGACTTAAAGCATTCATTCTGATTAATTAATTTAATAGATTTTAACACATTAAAACATTTTGTTGAATGTAAGGACATAATTATAAAATGCCCATAATAGCTGTTAATGTTTGAAACTAGCTTTGCAAGTTAAGACCCTCTTGAAGACATGATCCTGGCTGCATAAAATATGTATGAAAATGACTGGATTTATTAGAAGCTTTGACATTCAGAGTAGAAACTGCATCACAAGCAGAAACAATCCATCAGAAGAGGAGGAAAAAACAACTCACTGAGTAATGCTTACTGACAGCAGGTTGGACTAAAGATTATACACAAATCAAGAGAAATATTACTTTTGTACAACAAAATGTCAGCAAATTCTCATTTACAGTTGCTAACTCCAAAGGGCAACAATATTTGACATGGGCGTTTAAGTTTTTGTTCAGGATAAAAAAAATGTACATCTATTTTTCATTTTATCGTCTCATGTTTTGAATAACTTGTTAGTGACATTTGATGATTTTCAGAGTACTTACAGGCTCCTCCGGTCGGTTTATTAGCGTTGCTGATAAAGATCTTGGGTCTCATCCTTCTGCTCTGCAGCACCGGTGGAGGACGTTCTGGAACGTTTTGTGCCATCTGCAGCATCAATGAGATGATCCAGCAGCAGAACATTGTGGATGTTTTCCACACAGTCAAGACACTGAGGAACAACAAGACAAACATGGTGGAGACGATGGTGAGAATTAGGGAGCATCTGGACAGAATACATACCAGCAAACTTTATTAAAACCTGACTTAAGTATTTAGAGACACAGTTACATTTAAAGCTAATTTGTAAATTGAGACAGATGAAAAATGTTTAAATTATTATGATCCCTGATGGTTGTACAATCCAAACCTTGAGTTATCACCAAAGAGAAATTACAAATTCAATTAGTCAAATCAATTTTTACATTCTCACCAAATGGTTTTAGTTAGAGCACAAAATGAAAGCTGAAAGAGGTCAAGCAAAACTCACCAATACAGCAACTCCAAGGTAGAATATAAGCAAAACGGAGAGTTATAGGTCAACACAGGAAATGAGCTTTAATGGAAAGTCAGAGCAGATCTGTGAAGTCAGGATGTTCACATCCAAGGTAATGACTCTATAAGAGCTTTACTAAATGAGCTTTTTTAATGTGAAAAAGTAACTTTTCAATACTTTGTAAAAGGTCATGAGTTCATAAATAAGAGCAATTGATTGGTCAAGGTATAAGACTGATCATCTATGCCCTTTTATAAACAGTAGTTGTCATTTTAAGGTTTATCTTCTTACTTATGCCTCAAATTCTTTACTCCAGAAACATCACAGGCATTTTCACTGTTTTTTTATTTTTATTTTTTACTTTAGTCAAGAGAGCGCAAAATTATCCATACCCCTGGCATGTTTAGATTATAGTTGTTCTTTTGCAGAACAATTATAGTTTTCTTTTTCTAATTTTAAATGAGACAGATGCCTCCTAAAAGACAAAAACAACGTTTTAACAAAAATTGATGGTAATAACTGCTTTTATGTCGTTTATAGCTTGTTTTATTGGGCCACCCACTTACACTTTCTTAGCTTCAGTAGTTCAATTTGAATTTCTGAAATGTTGAGATTAAATAAAGGTGATGTCTGATTCTCCTTTGGTTTGTCTTCTCCTCAGGAACAGTACAAGTTCTGCTATGAAGTGGCTTTAGAGGCTCTGAACTCCTTCTGATCCGACGCGTCTCTGCTGCAGACGCCTCCCTCCTGTTTTTCTCAAAGCTACACTGAGACACACGGAGTGAAAAACAGCTTCTTGTTGAGCTGAACTCAACCTGGGAGAGCGTGTGTGCGCATCCTTCAGGTGTGCCTGTTACCTGTACAGAGGATGGGGGGGAAGCTGCCAACAAACACACTCATTGTTTTGTGTGTGCATTTGCTTCAGCAAGACAATGGACTATACATGCTTGTATAAAGAGAAGTTATGTTAAAAAATTGAGATGTTTAAAAAAAAAAAAAAAAAAGAAAAGCCAATTTTTTTCCCTTTGTTTTCTTTCTCTTTCCTCTCTGCCAGGCTGTGATGTGACTAATGTACAGTATTTCCTTTTTAGATATATTCTACGCTTTGAATGTTGTCTCCCTCTGAAGGCTCGAAGCACACTGGAAGATTTTACAGAATGAAAGTCAGCTTAAAATAAAACAAATCAAATTTTTTTATAGCACATTTGCTCTTTGACCGAAACAAACTGTTACTAATGCAACAAAATTAGTTTTACCAGGTCAGAAAACAATAACTGCAGAACATGGATCAACATGTCCAACCTATGAAGGCCAAAGCAACTCTGAATTTTTTCTCTTTCTGGGTCTGTACAATGATGAAGAGTGAGTCTTCCAGTGTGCGTCCTCTCTTTCTGTAAATAAGGTAAGGCAACCACAGTCAAACAAACAAACACCAGAACAAAATTATTTCACTGCAGCTCTGAAAAGCTGTTTGTCATTTTCATTAATTTATAATTTGGTGCGTTTTCTTTCTACAGCCTGTACATGTGTGAAAATAAGATTTTTTTTTATATTTTGCATTTTGCTTTTTCAGCTGCTGGAACAGGATCCAGGTGCTTGATTGTTATGTTCAAAAAAAGTATCTTTTTTGGAAAGAATCTTGTGTCAGTCCAACTATCGGTGATGCATTTGCATGTGTGACACTTTGAGCTCAGTGGAAAGGTGTAAATATGGAGAGAGGAAACCTTTTTCGCACTATTTTTGCAATGAAAGATGGATTTGATCCATTTAAGATACATGCTCACCAAGTCTGATCAGAAAGAAATTTACTCTGTTAAGTGTCCTTGATTTCCATCCAATTACTAAGCCATGCTCTAAGGTTTTAGAGGTGAAGTTTCAGTTTCAACCCTTCATTTTCTAATCATCACAATGACAAAGATATGGTTCACATTTATTTTTACTCTGCAAAACAGAGAGCAGGTTTAAAAAAATCCGACTTTGTTGGGTAGAAAATTATTTCAGCCTATCAACAGAGAACATACATGAGGGAAATGTGGATCTAACAAGAATTTTCCAGGTGGTAGAGACCGTCGGTATCTGTTCCCTCCCACTTAGACAACTAACATTTTAGCTAGTTGACTAAGTGGGAGTCAACTAGCTTAGTTGTGCTAACTAAAAAGCACACATTTTCAGTCTGAAAGCAGGATCACATGTCTTTTGTTCTCAAAACCTTTAATACTCTTGCTCATGTTTTTATTTATTAGTTGGGTGAACAAACTCCTGCCTAATATCAGTAGGCTGTTAGCGATCAGTAGCGATCAGTAGCATACTGCTAGTGGCTGTTTAGTGTAACATGGAACAGGTTGCTTCAACCAATAGTAGCCACACTGTGGCTGGGTGTAACACTTTCATTCTGTTGGCTGAGAGGTTGCCAGGCGACTGTGCCAAAAGGCAGTTCCATGTTTTGTAAGCGAGCAGAGTCCAAGCAGAGACTAATTGTGAGGATGAGGAGAAGTTTTGAGTACAAGTGTTACAAGTTTTGAAAAGAAAGACATGAAGTCCTGCTTTCAAAATATAAATGTAAGCAGAAATATTAAGTTTTGAGAACAGGAGACATGAAATCCTGCTTTGAGACTGAAAATGTGTGCTCTTGGATTATGGCAGGAAAATTAACCCGTATGACATCAGTGAAAGACTTGAGCAAATAGATTAAAAAAAAAAACAAAAAACTAGCAGAAACAAATGCCTGCAAACACAATTAAACAGAAGTAACTTTGTAAGGAAGAGTAGCTGAGAATGTCCTTCACAACACTGTGTGATTACTGAAATTATTGGATCTACGTATAACTTCTTCTTTTTGGCATATTTGTTTTAATAATTGTGGAGGTTTTAGGGCGTTTTTATACACTTGAGGTCAGATTTCTGTATTTGTTTTTCTTGTTTCCTGAAATCTAAAACATTAACACTGAAATGGGGATTTCCCTCCTAACCCAACTTTACCTTAAGTCTTTTAGAACCAGAAAGTATATAATTCACTGCTGTATTGGTTAGCTTATTCTGAAATTTCTCATAATTGAATGATTTGATCAACAAAAATATGTTCATAATCAAAAAAGCAGCACAGCTCACTCAACAGTCTTCGTTTACGTTCTCCTCTTCCCCCCCAACTTGAGTCCATCTGGACTTACGGACCTATTGAGACAGATTATAACAGTTCTATACTGAAGACAGTGTGAATGACAGAAATCTTTACCCATTTCCATATTTACAGAGGCTTTATTTTAGTTTATGTGCTTGATTCACGGCTCTTGTACTATATTTTATTTCTGATCCATTCATTGTGAGGTTTTGTCCTGAATTTGTACATTTCTTTTGTAAAATTCTTACTCTGATGATTATTTGTCAAGCAAAGTGCTGTTTAGATCTGGTGATGCCATTTTCATTGGTTGTTTAGTTGTTTGAAATGTGGTTAACAGTAAATAAAGGGACCAAAACACTGAATGGAATCTGGCTGGTGTTCCTTTTCACAGTTTCATAACGGATCTAATATTCTAATGCATAAAGGAACATTGTTTTCCCAGAGTAACTGGAGAAAACTCACATGCATAAAAACGCCAACCAGAAAGTCCTCAGGCTGGGACGTCAAACCAGGATCTTGTTGCTGCAATGCAGCAGAGCCACCAACTTCACCGTAACACCTTCCAACGAATCCATTAAAACAAAATTTGTCCCAGTGATCACCAGGAAAGAGTGAAATAGCTTCATGTAAAATGAAACAGTTTTAAAGTTCCTGCCATTCTCCGGATCCTGTGGCTGTCAGACCAGAGGACATTTGGACCTGCATCATGCTGTACGTCTGTTTTCAGTGCAGACTCTTATTGCACAAAAGTCTATTTTTGTTTTGGTACTTTTGCTTACTGGGACAGTGTTCACACCAAACTCTATTCAACACAGACCTGAAAGGGTTGAGATTTGGCACAAGCAGTTGCAAGGATGCAGAATGTGAAGGCTGAGTTACAAACACGCTTTTGAAAGTTTATGTTGATCAAATGCTGTGGCTTTTATACTTGATGTACTGTATGTTGTTGCTCTTTTCTCCAAAAAGGAGCCCTGATAGAGGGAAGTGAACCTGCTCTCTAAGAGCATCTTACAAATTGTCCAATTTGAATGAAAGGTGTTTGCGACCAAGTTACAGAAATTGCCTGACCAGGCATGGTAAGGTTGGAGACTGTGTGAATGCATCACCTTGCTAAACTGCCAGTCTGTGTTGTACAGACAGGTGTTCAGTGGACCTACGTGTTCAGTTAGCGTGCTAAGTTTACTAGCACCTATTAGGATTGTGACGAATGAAGGAAGAAATGTTGCCAAATGGTTCGCATCAATTTAAACTGTCCGTGCACAGTTGATGTAGAGTCTGTATCACTCACAGATTATGCAGAGTACGCCCAAATATGGGGAGCCTTTATTCATGAATCGTTACCAAAGGAGTGATGAGGTAACTCCTGTCAGCTCACTGACAACAGGAGATTGGAAATATAAGATTAGACTGTATTTGGGCAAATGTAGTCTGGGTTGAATTTGATACTGTGTATTTGAGTACAAATTAACCCAACTTGTAAAGTTACCCAAGATTGCATTTAGTTTGAACTGAAACTAAATAAAACTAACTTTAACCCAAAATAGTTGATGAATTCCTATTAATAAAATATCAAGAATGGATTCAAATGTATATGGCTGCACAGTGGTGCAGTTGGTAGCAGCAAGAAGGTCATGGGTTCGGTTCCCCGCCCAGTCATTTTATGCTCACAAGGTTAAGGGATCTTGCCATTCCTCTGACACTGGGAGACTTTAACATGTTAACAAGTTTAATCACAATAACACTAAATGATCACACTCAATCCTGAGGTATTACTCATTGTTGCCACCTTTTCATAAAACTAACAGTGAGTTATATTACCTACTTTAAATACGTTCTTGAACCCCACTTAAAAATTATTCATCCTTTTACACAATTAAATTTTTTAAAGTGATAATTAATTAGAATCAGCCAAAGTATTTAAATCAGTGAAAATCAAAATGACATGACAGATTATTGATAAAGTGCATTTGCTTTTAAGAAACAGAGTTATTGTGATTAAAAATACAACACCCTACCTGAGGACTGAGCTCCCATAGAAGAAAGTCAATCTTCACAATTTCATGTTTTATATTCAGTAACTCACTTCTGGATCAGCAGGACTGTCAAACAGAAAAAAAATGAAAAGTTTGGTCATGAAAAATAAACCAGGTTAAGGAATATTTCATCACTCACTGGGTTCAATCAGGGGGACACAGTCAAACAAAATGAGGAAAAGAAACTGAAAAAAGGAACGTGTCAAACCAACAGGACTTCATCAAAAGTTTACTTAGCATCCCACCATCATGCACTCCATTATGTTCCCTAAGATAAAAATAAAACCTTTCCAGGGTGATTTTTTTGCTTTTCTAATCAATCAGTTGGTGATCACCGTAGCGCCAAGCCAACAGCCTCATCCTTTATTTAGCTGCTTGATTCCCAAGGAGCTCATAAATATGCATGAGGCTGCGATTAGCATAGGCACCAAGGACGGGGCCTGTACCTCGGCATTATGACGATCAATCAGAAACACCGAGGGGCCCCACAGAGGGAAGCTGTCTGTCAGTTCGGCTTTGGGCTCAGTTGATGCTCACACGCACATCAAATAAAGGTATCCTCAAAGCATACAGACACACACCTCACCCAGGCCCACGAACGGCTCAGAGAAACCCGCAAAGTCTCTCAGTCACCGTCTATCAGCTCCCATTCTTTACTCACTTTCCTGTTTTCTGAGCCGACTTTGTAATGAGTTCGAAAATTGGCCCATTTCATTTGCTCTCACTGAAATGTCATTATCTGGGTCTGAGAGGGAGGGGTCCACACTGCTACTATAATATATTTGTTCCACTCAAACAGGGTTATTAATATTTCCTCTACCCTGGAAATGTGTAACAAGGTTATTGGAAGTCTGCAGCACATCCAATTCATCTCCCTCTGTCGGTTTTAGACTCATTGCGAAAATTTGATTCCTCTAATGTGCCTGACGTTCTTATGCACTTTTTATTCTGAATCTTTGTGCTCTCTCAGCTGCAGATACATCCCCTCAAGGCGTGTTGGAAACATGGGAGCAGATTTCAGGAGACCTACGACATTCTTTGGGATGTCCTTTTTGAACATGTTTGTCTTTTTAAATCAAGTGTGATGTTCAGGGGTGTGTAGGGTGCGGCATCCTAACCCCACCCTGTCATTGTAAAAGTCTAAACTTCAATTAGATTTTATGTGATAGATAAACACACAGTAGTACTGGGAAATTTTAGCTAAATTCTGCACTATTTTTAGATCTGTACTTGCATTAAGTCAACACTTTGTAGAGCAACCTTTTGCTTTTGGGGTAAGTATGTTGCTACCAACTTTATCTCATCTGGAGACTCAAATTATTGCATTTCTGTGCAAAATAGCTGCAACTCCATCAAGTTGGTTGGATCCTACCATAGAAACGATGGATGTTATTGTTTATGTCCGAGTGAGAGGGAAGTAGGTCAGTACTGCTAGCTTGACTTTGACAACGTTAACATGTAGATGAGTTTCAGTTCAGTTACAAAAACAAGTTGACCCACACATCTACTGGCAGGTCGTCAGTAGAACAGGTGTTTAAATTAGCTAATCAACCACCGCCTCTGTTCAACAACATCAATCCTGAAAACATGCAACGGACTGAATGTTCTGTTCTCTGTGTGGGATCCATTTCACAGCATTTCTGCCTGTCCCTCCAATTCACCACAATCCAGAACCATTTTCTATGATCATAAACATAAAATATATTAAGGTTTGTGGTTGTAACCCAAATCCACCAACTCAAATTTTTCCATGAGTTAAAACTTCCCCAGATCAGTAAAATTAGTTCATGATTGAACTCACTGAGCAAAATAAAAAAGTCTAATCATTTGATCCAGCATATTATCCAGTATTTTATAAATCAAAACACTGCTACAGGTAGACGTTTATGCATTAATAATTTAATGCTCGTTTTAGGAAAGTGTCTTGATTACAATTTTGGAGTTAAATCCATGCCTCTGCATCTCAGCCGACAGCTTTGTGAATTGTTTTCACTTGACTTTTGTTTTCTTGCTGCCTCCAGGCACCAACAAAACACCAAACTTGTTAAGAGAATAACTCTAATTAGACGGCAGCTGCAGCGTCTGATGTTTTGACTGTTCACTCTTGTGACACCAGATATGGTTGTGAACGAACAGAACAGCTGCTCTGGTCAAATCCAGTCCCTTTTTTCTTCTCTCCAGGATGGCGATTAATTAAAGTAAGAAGGCTGTCAAAATGAACACAGAGGAGTAATTACCAGACGCTTCGTGCAAAAGGTTGTGCTGACGGCGCCGTGGATGTTTGGAAACAAAAAAAGCTGCAGGTTTTCCTCACTTTAGGATAATTAAAAAACAGCTAAGCTATGAAATGAAGAACAACCAGATGTGTTGTTGTGTTTCTACGTATTTCTGTGAGAACTCTTTTAGACATTTCACCCAATTGATAAATTTAAGAAACATTACTCTGCTAAACCTTTGGTGAATAAGAATAGTAAATCTACTTAAAGAACATTCATCTGCAAAATTAACCAGTTGCTAAAAACACTAAAATTCAGCTGATTGTAAAACTAAATAAATGTACCCTTCTGTTAGAAATGTATATATCAAAGTTTTATAAAATTATGGTTTAAAAAAAACCCTACTTTACATAAAAACAGGTAATTCCTGCAGACTGACTGGAAAAACCTCCATCAGTGTTTAAACCTTTGACAGAATTTGCATTAAATATTAGATCATGTTTGAAGTCAGAGTAACAGAAACAGTTTACGTAGAATATCAGGATGTCATCATTGATCGTGTGTCAAAGAAATGAGACATTTCAGAGCTTCATGAAGTTTCCATAAAACTATGAGTTTGTATTTCTACTTTAGATTACATTTTTGAATCACCAACTTCAATTAGCTGAACATCTGAATGACATAACTGTGTGGAGAATTGAACATTTAAGGCTGAGGAAGTTGGAGAGAGGTAAATATAATCATGCACTAATTGAGTTATAGTCAGAGTGCTGGTTTGCTGAATTTAAGTTAATGTTTGCGCCACTGAAATCAGCCTAATTGTCTCCCTCTGCAGTTCTCTGCTTTGTTAGAGACTGACAGCCATGATGATTATTACTCAGGCAGACTGTCTGGAAATGAAGCTTCTTGACGGGGCTTTGTGCATAGTTTACTGACTCCCATTACAGAGCTCAGTATCACAGAGCGCATGCAGCCAGACATTTTCAGTCAGAGAGCTGACAGTAAAGCCTTTGTGCTGTGTAGGTGTGTGTTGGTGTGTGTAAGCGAGTGTGTATCCAGCGCTAATTTCAGAGAGCTTACTTAGGCGTGCCGAGCTTAACGGAGCGTGTTAGCCTATAGGAACCCTTCAATAGAAATTGTTGTGCAGAATGATTGTGTGTGTGTGGATTTATGTGGACAGGAGTGAGTCTCTGAGACGAAGAGGTTTAAGAAAATAAGATAGAATGGACTGAAACAAAAATAGATGAGGACAAATGGGATGAGAGAGGAAAAAAAAAAGTCACATTTACTCAGCATTTAATGGCACTGGCCATAAAATACGGAATAAACTGCAGTCAGTAAACAACACGTTCTGAAACAGAACTAAATGTCAACATCAGAAGTAAAGTAAATGTCAGATTGTTTATTATATGTTTACAATCTGGTCAGGATACTCCAGAGCGTCTCCAGCTCATCCTGTTGGGAAGACGGACCAGAGACGATCCAGAGTTCACTGGAGGGAAAAGGCATCCGGTCTGGGATGGGAACACTGTGGGAACGCCGTGGGAACGCCGTGGGAACCCCAGGATTAACTGGAGGGACAGGGATGTCTGGAGTTCCCTCCTAAACCTGGTGCCCCGGCCATCGCATCTCGAAGAACCAGGAGACCTTAAAGCACCTTAAACCTTAAAGTATTAAACATTAAAATGTTGAATTTTTGGCATAGAAAGTGGAAAATCATCATAATTTATAGAAATAAAGGCTTGAAAGCGGTCTGTGAGCAGTTGCTCTAAATGTTTTCACTTATTTTACCAAACATTTTTCTGGCAGCTTTGATTCAAAATAGTTTGTAGGAAACATCAAAAAGTATTGTATGGTTCCTGCTCTGAACTGGGATTATTCAAAGGACTAACCTTTGAATAACTGTATGCATTACCAGTAAAAGTTCAAATGGATTTTGATGCATCAACCTGTAAAGTTGCGTTTATACTTGAGGCTTTGAACTGGGTGAGAGGATGAAGTTTTTCTAACTCGGCACAGATTGAAGGAGCACCATTAACTCAAAATGGACACTTTGGAAGGTGATCTCTGTGGAGCAGGTTTGTTCGTACCATCATTCATACAATCACTCAATGAGGGCTCTTTATGGACAAAACTGCACCAACGTATGCCTCAAGTATAAAAGTCACACTCAACATAAACCCTTAATAGGGTCGATATAAGTCAGCTTTAAGAGGAGGTCCTGGCATTGCTGAGATTTCATGTCCAATAATGTCACACTGGCCCAGTTTAACATTAAGACATGTTCTTTGAAATTAAAAAGGGTTTTTGTATGGGTGCGTGTGTGTGTGTGTGTGTGTATTCGTAGGTATTCTGGGCTTCAGTGTTTGAGATTGACATTCTGATGACCTGCAGAGGATGATTGCCAGCAATCACATCTCTGGACTGTCCTCCTCCCCTCTTTTAGAGACACCATCGCAGCCCGGTTGGTCCTTTTCTCTGGCTCAGATTCACACACACCCCCACCCCACACACACACATATAATAGGGGTTCATTTCACAGCACATTGCCACCATTATTTGCCATTTCTACCGACAGGCATAATCATGGAGACGGAGATGAGTATAGGGTGAAATGATTCCCTCTCCAGTCAGATCAACCTGCCCTCACTCTGTCTCCCTGTGTGCTTCTGCAAAACACTGCATGCATTTTAGAGTTTAGTTGGATGTGCATTTTTATTTTGTTTTGTTTTTTATCTTCCATGCATGAGAGTTTTTTTTTTTTGTTAATTTTGTTTGAAGGATGAATTATACAAAAAAACATTTGTTCCTTGCTGATTATTAGGGCCGGCAACATGCTGCAGTGTGATTGGTCGGGTTTGTGGATGCAGAGCTATAAACTATCACATAACTTGGTTGTTGCTCCCTTTCTGCTTCATCATTGTAAGATATTTTTGTAAATAAACTTTAATGAAATGGATAAAAGTTGCTTGAAGATGACTTTCATTTCGATAAATTCCTTTGCTCTCAATCCATGTTGAAGCAAGGAAATACACAGTGGCCTAAAAGAGGAGCCTTATTTGTCCAGGAAGAAGTCCTTCAGGTCACAGGCGTAAAGTTTGTTGTCCTGCCAGGGAACCAAAGGTCATCACCCCGAAGAAGAGACTTCGGCCCTGGAGGAAGATCTCCCCTGTGTCTTCTGACCACGGTGAAAGGACTGAGCAGGAAAGGTCAACACAGGTGAGGAGGGGGCACAGAACTGATAAGACACGTTTTTTACTAAGACACAGAAGAGTTTGTATCTTGAAATCTGGGAACTTCATTAAGGGAAAGGAGCATTTAGACTAATCAACATTATGTCTCTTTTCCGCAATTAATCTTAAAAATTCATCCAAAATTCTTTCCTTGGCCTTGAAAAGCAAGTTACTGTTGTTGTGAAGAGGGACTAGAAGGAACCTTGACATTCAGAACAGTTCAGACTCTACAGCAGGCAGATAATTCACCTGTCACAGCCAGATCATCAGAAACACAAGACACATGAGCCACCTGCTGTTATCTGGCTTTCATGTCATTTTCTGAAATAATAGTGTTGTCCTGCTGAAAGAACCCGTGGTCAATAATGCTGCCTTGTGTTCCTAATGGCAAAGGTAAAAAGACATTCAGTCTGTTATTACTGCTGCAAGGTTTTCTTGTAGTGCTCCAGCGGTGCTGCGATTGGGTCCAGAAAGTCATTTAAAATTTATTATAAGAGCTAAAGAATTAGGTTTTAAAACTAATTTCACATGGCTTCATCTAAAGGTCTTTCACTGATAATGACTGAAGTCAGTGAGTATAACCCACTTCATCTGTAAAAAAGGCTTTAAATAACAATAAATTAAAGACTACCTCATCACCTACACCACAAATGTGGCCATCTAGATTTTGCAAGGTAGCACCAATGACAGAAAGGCAGGCAGAAAACCTGCTAATTTGGTAGACGGGGCATCAGGACACCAGCAGCCCATCCTGTTTTTGTTACAAAAAGCCAGAAGTGCAAGAGCAGGCATCATAATTTGGAAATCATAACGCGTGAGGCAGGCGCAAGGACAGTGTAATGGGCCAACTCTAAACCTACCTCAATCTGTCTTTACCGTCACTGTTACTGGTGTCTAGGAAATCTTCTAATACACTGGGAGAAACACTGGGGATGTAAAGAGGATCAGATGTTTTCATTACAGCATAGAGAAAAAAGCATTCCGGGAGATCACTCCTTCACTGGAGCTTCAGATTGTGCAAGAGCATCAAGCCACAGGTGGAACTGTTGCGTCTCTCTGAGGGCCTTCATTTGGTTTAACTCCCTCTCTCGCCCTGAACACGTGGCAGGAAGGTGGGTGGAGGTTAACTTTAGTAGGTCCGGCTGCCCACACTTTTCTAAATAGCCGCTGCTCCGGTCATTGTCCACAATCACTCTGCCACACATACTGTCTCTCACTCGCTCCTAAAACATGCAGGTTTCAGCACGCAGCGCCCCCTTCTGACCGGAGGACAGCCGCCTCACATCTCACTCACCCACAAACAACAGACACAAAACTCACTGAGCTAATTATCACACAGAGAGGAGGCACTTTCCACAACACCTGAATATCGTACATAGTTTAACATTTTGTCCACATCAGTCAATGATTGAAAAGCTTTTGTTATTTTAGAACCACTGATGATAATTCTGGTTGATTGTTGTGAATTTCCTCTCTAGTCTCATGAGCAGGTTGATGTTCTGCATATGATGTTGAATCATAAGAAAAAGCAGACTCCTCAGACTACTGCACAAAAATAAATCATAAAAGAGGTTATTAAAAGTTGTTTGCAATTTGTAATCTATAATAGCTCATTAGAGTTAGCATAACGATGCTAAAATAGAGTTGTATACAAATCAGCTACGCTAAGCTTAACTGGCTAATTGTCTGACCAGAATAATTAGCCTGTGTGCTAAGCTACTGGAACAACCAAATCTACTCTATAGTTTCTGCATATCAAACAGATCCGTGTTTTATTTGGGTAAATAATTAGTTTTGTTATTCCAGTTTTAGCCCACTGTTAATTGCAAGACTTTGCAATTCTATTGTTCCACCCTTTTTAATGTAAGACAAAGTGTTTTAAAATGTTTTAAAATGAGATTCCATGAATTTGTGCTAAATCATTTCAAGAAGAATCAAAAAATATTTTCTTAAAATTAGTTTAATGCAGAATGAAGAAAATAAAGTCTAAGAACGGATGCAGGAAGGAATTTCCGGTTGAGGAAGAGGAGAGATGTTCTTGGGTTTATTGCAAGACTAAATAGAGATTCAGTTTTTCCTCCACAGAGGAAGGATTTTCTCCTTAATTCTGGATGTGATGGTTGGTGTAATTTAGCTCCTGGGGAAGAACACGGTGCCACAGCTGGGTCACGGGAAAGCATCAGGTCACCAAAATGCCAAGGAGATTATTTCTACATGCAAGATGAGAAAAGTTAGGGAAAAGGGCAAGATGTGAAAAGAAGTGAAAAGAAGAAAAGATGAGATAAATGTTGATAAAAGTTCAGGCCAGAGTCTGATTCATCAGATCCAGATGCTGATTCTCTGCAGAGTCTATAGTAACATTAAAAGACACTTTAATGTTAAAATCAATGTGTGAGTTCGCAATTTCTATCACTATTCTGTGGAGTTGGGGTAGCTGAAACCTGGAGAAGATTAAACCACAAAGATTTTATCTCAAAAAATGAGTTTTTCATTCTACCAAAGCAAGTCACCAGGGAGGTAACTAACAATAAAAGACAGAAATCATGTATGTTTATGATTTGTGTCTTATCGTTCTGAGATGTAAATGGGCTTCACTGATTTATTCAGTAGAAATTGTAGAGGATTTATAAACCTATTCTCCAACCCTGCTTTCTCTAAAACCCTGTAAAAAGGTGCAAAGTCAAACTATTTTTATGTGCTGGTATTCTTTAAAGAAATGTGTCCTGGAGCTGTGTTTACGATAAAACATACAGTCATGATAAAAACACACCGTTTATTCTACTTCCATGTTTTTAAAGATCCACTGCTCTAAAACATGTTTACTACATTTAACACATAACATCATTCTCAAATTTTGAGATTTCACCTGATCACTGCCTATTTTGAGCTTATTAAGGAAAGCACTGTTTTAACGTTGTATTGCTATTATGCAAATGAGATGCTGCTGGCCCCGCCCTCCCAACTTATTGTTTACATTAATGACTCAGACATATGAAAATGGCTACAAGCAGACAGACAGTGGTACAACCAGACATCTTTGAAGTGGAGCCTCCTGAACAACCATCAAGCTTCAACCCCTGAGGGATGAAACGCCGCCGATCTGATGAACATTTAAATTGTTACCGAATCAAACTGAGGGTTGTGCTCTGCTTCGGGGCTCAGGTCCAGCAGCTGACGTCAGCACAATAATTCAGCACAAAGACCTTTTTCCCCCCTCAAATGTAGCCCTTTCTAAAAATATATATTTGTGAGGTCAGAGGAGCAGCACTTCTCTCAACATGTTTAAAAAACAAATGAACAAAGCAAATCAGAATGTCGGCAGTGTCGATACGTTTTCACAAATGCTGTTCAATGTAGACTACAACTTTCAGTTTACTAAAATTCCAACACCAGTAAGTCGGAGTCATGTGTTCAGTCTTTGTCATCAGCTAAAGGTTGCATCGTATTTTCCAGAAGCAACAGCAGCACAGTAGTCCAAACCTGTTGCTAAAACAATGTGTAAATATTGGAAGGTCACAGAAATGTATTGAGGTGGTGAGCTTTACAGGAGGATGGAAGGTGTCCAGCAGGGAGCTGGACGAGGACAGCATCATTATAATTCAGAGTAGAAGCCTGACTTATCACCTTCTGGTCCCCCGCTAGGTGCTTTCCGGCCCATACTAATGTGCGCACACACCCTGCTGCACAAATATGCCCTCAGCATCATCACGGCAGGTGGAAACATGACCCCTCGTCCTGCTGCGTGAATCACAGCACACATGCCGAACACAAATATGCTAATATATGCATAATCCTTCACATATGCCCAGATGTCGCTACACAGATGATTACTCAATTCTGCAAAAGGTGAACACACACACAAACAAACACACAGAGGGAGATAAAAAAGGAACGACCCCTGACCTTTCCTGCTGCAGTGATGTCTTTAGGAAAGCAACATCCTTCCAGAACTGTTTTCTTTGGCTTGTTTGGGGAGATAATGCTCTTACTGTCTGACTGTTTTTTACTCAGCTCCTCTTTCTGCCTTATTCAGTCTCTCCCATCCACATTAGGGTCCACTCAGTAGTGCAGGCAGGACGCGACATCAGGGTGACCTCCTGGTCTCCCTGTTAAGGCCTCCTGTTGCTGCTGGTAATAGAAAAATGGGACAGATGGAGAAAAGACCAGTGAGGGTCCCTGACGGATCAGCAGCCTGTTTACCTGGCAGCATCACTGAGGTTTGTGAGGATAAAGTTTTCAATTCCATCCTCTGAATTTACCCTAAATTATTCTCAGGTTGCCATGACAACGGAAACAAACTCATAATAACCTACGTTTTAAATAAGAACAAAAAAAACCAACAGAAAACTTACAATTTCTTCTGCATTAACGGAAGTACTAGGACACCAGAGTAAGTGGATCTCACTTTAGTAGTTTTTGAAATGCTGGTGTTACCTTCCTTTACTCTAATGTGAGTTGAGAGACATTTTATCTTTTTAACGTAGTTTTTAAAAGTACTTATAACTGTCCATCTTGTTCAGTCACCAAACATACCATAATAGGCAGATTGCAACAATGGGCACTAATCCACAGTGGTTCTAATTATTACTCTTAACAGCCAATTATTGCTAAGAAAAACAAATGCTGCTTCTGAACTGGCTGCTTTCCGAACACGAGCCAATAGCAAACCAAGTAGCTTTAGGAAGCTGAAATACCAGAGAGGTACCAGAGATGGACCTCTTAGAAAATCTGAAGAACTTCAAGCTTAATAAGACAGTTGGCACTCTGCGACTTTAGAAAACAATTTTCATCCTTTAACGTTCATGTTTGGATTGCAGCTTCATGTTATTGCTGGCCCATAACTCAGACCTGCTGAAGAGGTCGTTGTCCTCACACAGATGTGGGACGCTGATTGCATTCTGTCAGACAAATTTACAGCAATGAAAGTGGCATGTGTTTGTCCTATCTATATGATAACAAGCTGTGGAGCTAAGACATTGTTATTCTGAATGCTGCTCTCTTTGTAGACGCTGATTACACAGATCTATCATCTAGAAAGACATCTGCAATTGTTTTTCCAACCCACTGCAATCAACAGATGCTCAAGCAAGTTTGCATCCCAACATTCACGTTTTGCCTCAAACACTTGACAGATAGGTGGAGAGGTTCAGCTGCGACCACAAAGGTGAACAATAACAAACAGGAGCCTGATCATCTGCTCTGCAAATCCAGATTTACAGAATCCCTTTAAAAATTATTTTAAAAATATTCCGGTGCCTGTTAGAAAATGTCTCATTTTTCTGTCTGTGTTTATGAAATTAAAGAGGAATCAAAGAAGCATGAACAGAACATGTTTCTGGTAGGAATTGCTCCAAAAGATTTTGGTCATGTAAAAATCTGGTTTTGCTCGTCTTCAGATGGACTAGAAAGTTTTTGTCTACTTGCAAATTGATTGTTTGCTTTTAGCTCGCACCTAAAACTTTCAGAGAAACTTCATTTTGTTTTTAAAGATAAGTAAATACATGAAACAGTTTTCAAATGATTAATTTATTAAAGGAATAAAAAGCTGTCTAAACCACTCTCATGTGAAAGAACAACTGAACTCTTGTTAAATTATTGATTATTGTGTTTATGGAGAGTGGACGCCATTTGATGCGAGCAGACCCAGAGAATCAAGAAATCACTTTAACTGAAAACCTCTCCTTGGGCTGACACCTTATCGGGTCGGAGGGGTTTGAGGGCCCCAGTGATCCTAGGAGCTATGCTGTCTGGGGCTTTATGCCCCTGGTAGGGTTACCCAAGGCAGACAGGTTGTAGGTGAGGGACCAGTCGAGGTCGCCGAGGTGGTTAAAAAAGTCACAGGCTGCATGTGTTTTGTGGACTTGGAGAAGGCGTTCGACCGTGTCCCTCAGGAAGTCCTGTGGGGGTTCTCCGGGAGTATGGGGTACCGGGCCCTTTGATACGGGCTGCCAGGTCCCTGTGTGTCAGAGTCTGGTCTGCATTGCCGGCAGTAAGTCGGGCTCGTTTCCAGTGAGAGCCTGGGTGATTCTGATGCGCTGAGAACACGGCACAGACAGTTCTGCTCAAGATTAAATGTACTTTATTCTAAACCAAAGCACCAAACTGAAGGATGTGCTGGACTCTGTGTGTCAGTAAGCTTTGAACAACCCAGTCCTGACCTGTAATGGATCAAAGTTTGGGAGAAAAGAGCAAACTGTGATCGCTAAGGAAAGTGATTTTTCTTTCTTTTCTCAGGCTGCAATCTGAGTACAGCATGGGTTCATCTACAGAGAAACTAAACCAAACACTTTAAGTGTCCGATTCTTTCTGACTGGATGGGTAAAGGAGGGGGTATTATGCAAAATCAACATCCCCTCATTAAAAACATGCCTGCAGAGTAGCTTTGAATCTTTTATACATGTTTGAGAAATCCTTTAATCTCCCATGGCAACCATTCAGGGCAGCCCAAACGTCTGCTGTGGCAATGTACCGCCTGTTTACCCAGAACTCCACCTTGGAGCCGCCGTCTCCACGCTGAGCGTC
Source organism: Poeciliopsis retropinna (assembly GCA_010277075.1). Lineage (NCBI taxonomy): Eukaryota > Metazoa > Chordata > Actinopteri > Cyprinodontiformes > Poeciliidae > Poeciliopsis > Poeciliopsis retropinna. The sequence goes on along the minus strand of VMRM01000004.1, from coordinate 648,854 downwards.
TGCTCCACAGAGCACCCCTCCCCCTCTCAGTTCCTCTAGACTAGCGGCAGCATCAGTTGATGGAACTGCATCTGCTGGTCTTATCATATGACAAACAGCATCAAAAGGCAGCATGGAGAAGCATTGTTGTGACGAAGTGCTGGAAGGGGAGTGCCAGAAAAGGTAGGAGGTTCTTAAAGAGACAGAGGTCAATTTAAAAATGTTGGATGTATGTCATCAGAAGCATGTATTGCTTTTGATACAGTTTTTTGTCACCACTGAAGGTAGTGGTGATGGTTATAACATGGTCTCATTGACAAAACTATAAAAGAGCATTAATGGCAACACCTTCCCATTAAGTGGAGCATTATTCTGTAATATTCCAAGAATTATTCTGACAATCAGGTATATATAAAATAAAAAGCCCAGTTCCACCTACAAAGACACAAAACTTAATACTGTATTTCAAACACTTAAACATATCGCTTTCACAGAGAAAAACATTATTTTTCTCAACATATTGAACAGAATTTGGAGGGACAACATCCCTGCCAACCTCGGCTTCATGCAGCATCACATTTTCTCTTCTATGTGGCTCGAGTTGTTCTTGAATCCAAGAACTGTCATAATAAAGCACAGACTTCAGTTTCAGGCCACATATAATTTCTGATTATAACCCTGGACATGTTTATTTAAATCAGAGTTCCTACACTGCAGTAAAGAGAAAAGTTTTGGGGCTTCTTTCAGACCAGAAGGTAGACGGTCGTGTTGTTGAGGACAGAGTGCTGCACATTTTTCACATCCTTATGGCTCCGTTATGGATACATCATCCCTGAGAACCGCAGCAGGTTCCTGCAAACGTACAAACCGTCTCTCCAAGGATAACTGTTGAACTGGAGATAAAGAGCCAGCTTTGCAGCAAAAACTAAAACAAGCACTGCTCTGTGTAGATAAACTCTCTCTGTGGTCTCTTGCAATGATTTAGAGTAGACTTGAAGGAGGTTCAAACAATATAATGAAAGTGACAAAACACCACAAGTCATTGGCGCTTGGTTAGACATTCTGATGTTAAATCAGTTCTGATCCCACAGCCGAGCACATGGTTGCAAACCTTTTGGATAATGTCCAGTCTATTCTGGACAAACTCTTGTTTCTGCTGCCAGTGGCGTAAATTATGTTCAGCCTGTTTATCTCTTCATCTCGTCTCACGTTGGTGATTTGCTCATCAGCTGCTGCACTTCGATTTGCCTATTTAGACTTTGGCACAATCAATGCACTCCACAGCTGTAGCTGCAGTTTGGTCCCATACATTAAACAGTAGGTGATGACAGCAGACAGACGCAAAAGCCATTTACAACCAATTTGCAGCTCAATCTGTGAGTATTAGGAACGACACGTTTAATTGGCTTGGCTCGGCGTGCCGCCATGTTGGAACTTAAACATCCACAACAAGAAAAATCTGTTAAAGGACTTTCTGCACAAAACTAGATGCATTTACATAATGCATTGCATGAACACAACTGAAATGTCTTTAAAATTCATTATAGCTTTTATTTTGTAAGGTTTGAGTAGGAAAAGTACCAATTCTGATGAAACTCATGTCAGTAAGTGATCATCATCAGAATGACCACCCATAAAAAAATGGCAGCTATGGCAACTTGCTGCTCTGGAGAGCACAGTTATGCTTAAACACAGTGAAAAACATCTTAAAGAAGCAAACGTTTCTGCTCATTAAACCGAGCAAAATCATAAAACAATTTACAAATGATCTGAAATCCCTCATTCCACTGAGAGAAGGATTCAGAAGTTGCTGCAGCCCAAAAGTGCAAAACCCAACAGTTAAAACTGAGACTCTGTAGACCTTCTTGTGAGTCTGGTTAGAAAAGACAAAACCAGTAAAACAATAAATAATTTAATAATTAAATAAATAATTTAATATTTCCAGATTAAAAGTTACACTTTGTTCCACAGTCTGTCTGGTCCTGTGACTTTCATACGTTTTGTTTCCTCTTCATGATGCATTTTTTGATTGATGTTTTGACTTCACATCAACAGTGTGATGTTAATGAAGATGAATCAAGGATTAAACATAACCCTCTGCAGACATTTATTTTAGATATCTAAAATATCTTCCAACTTCAGTGTTAATGTCGGAATTTAATGTTTGTCATTTTAGCGTTACCGTGGTTATGGCATTGATTATCAGAAGGCTTAGACTGGTTTATTGTGATCTGTTATTTTCTGTTTCTACTATATTATGTCTTTAAATTGTTTTTGTTTTCTCACAACCTGCGGGTTAAAAGAGTTGAGATGCAATGGTGAAGCATTTTTCTTGTTATTCAAACTTATTTTACAAACAATTTTTATTAAATCGCAATTAAAACACATTAGAAATTAAAATGCCTCTTAAAACTATTTTACCGTTATAGAAAAAGCAGATTATAATTTTTCAACCATTCACAAACCAAAATTTCAGTTGTAAGTGCCTGTGAAGGCCTTGAAAGGCCCAAGAATATTTTTTTTCTCTAATCTGTCCGCAACATGATGATGGCAGTGAGCAGATCAAACAGATTGTCTTTGTGATGGACCCTCCTTTGAAAAAGTGCAGCTGAAAGAATATTAAAAGAGTGCAGGAGAGCGAACAGGCGCCACACAGATACACCTGCCTGTGTGTGAGCGGGTGTGTGTCTCGATATCTGAAGAGCTCTCTTAAAAAATAGATGAAAGTGCTGACATCGACAGTCATTCTGGCACACTACACTCCTCTACACACAGTTAAATATGCATTGCTTATACACACTCTGACTCCCAATGCGTCTCTCCCTCCTGCCTGCTCGTTGTCTCATGGAGGCTCACAGGGGTTTAGTTGTATCTGCTTTCCATTTTGATCAATCACTTTTTCTGAACTATAACTGATCAGTTTTAAAAACCCGTTTGAAAATCTGTTTAAAGCTGACACCATTTGACGCTTTGCACAATAAACAATCATGTGTCAGTCATGTGGTCTGGTTAGCTGCACAGGTACCAAACAACTTCAAACTCTGACATCCACATCCTCTGCCAAGCTGTGGACGTAACTCCTCTCTAAAAATAAAGAAATATTAGAAACAACAAAATAACTCACAAAATTCTACTTACAACTAGATAATTTGTGCTGGGTTGCATTTTGAAAGGTTAAACCTAGACTTAGATGGTAGCACAAAGCTACTGGTTAAATTAGGATGAGAGCTTGTCCAGCATCTTGGAGTTGTTTGGGAATGTTGCTTCCTGCACGCTCAGCAGAAAGATCCTCTTAACGGTGAATGACATTACTGAGTTGCACTGACGGTTGCAGTAACTGTAGCATTCAAATTACCTGAGGCTAAAGTTTGTTGCAGCTCAGCTTTTTTTTGCAGAGCGCTCAAAACCTTGTTCAGCCGTGTGTCATTCAATAACAGAGTTCCTGCACCAATATTTTCAGATCAGCAATTTCAGTCAGACCTTCATGCACATTGTACATGTAAGGAAAAGTAAACACAGCCAGTTTCAAATCAAACATGCCCTTGAGATGAGGATGTGCTCCTCCCACAGATATGTTCTTGCAGTTTTATATGTATAATCTTTTATTTTATCACTTCATATTAAATTAAATTTAATTTGGGTATTAGTACAAAAGAAATCTGAAACTTGAATTTAAACTTTACAGCTGAAAAACAATGACTAAGGAGAATTTCTCTGAATCAAACACTTCCTGTTCTTAATGATATATTTTCATAATGACAGTGATATGTTTTAGGTTGGACCAAAACGACCTTTCGTGTCGTTTTGAATGACACAAAAGTTGCAGCACAATCTAACCTAATAGATCAGAATCTAAAACAGAATCAAGCATTTGATTGCTGGTATTTTAAGATGTAGTCCTACAGCAGTATGAACCTGTTGGCCACTGGGCTGGCTGTGTATTTAGATGCACCACCTGAAGCCAAATGACCTCTGAACTCATCACCGTCTGGTAAAGGAGAGGCGACATTTCCTCTTCATCTCCCATTCTCACCTCTTTATTTCACCTCCTCCTTGCATCTCTCAACTGTTCTTCTAACTCACTTTCTGTTTCAATAACTGCACTTGTTTTTTTCCTGACTCTCCTTCACCACTGCGCTCACATCTCTATAACTCTGTCACAGTACAGTATGTGCTCTCTTCTTCCCCTGTCAGGTCTGGTTCTCGCTGCTGCTGTGCAAAGGTTTAATCAATTCCACAGTTGCTGTGACTTTCATTGCGATGCCGGGACCAGCTAATTTAAATCTGAAACATTTAAAATGTCAATTACAAGCTAATTAAATTAATGGCACAATGTCATTTAGCCATTTCACTCCTCTCGCCTTGAGCAACGGGAAAATTGTCTCGGCTCAAGAGAGGGAAAAAGGCTAAGTGTTTAATACAGCTGGCTCTTTACTCGCACAAACACATGTGTGCACTAAGACCCCACCCGACCTGCGGGGAAATTGGTTTTTAGAGAGAAAAACATGAGGAGTGGATGGAGGGATTATGAAGGAGTGCGAAGGAAATGTGAACAGGATGACAAGAGGCTAAAACAAAGAAAAAGATGTGATTGGAGAGTCGTAAACCTGATGAAAAATGAAAGACAAGAAGGGGAGAAAAGTGACAGATGAGAAGAGGAATGCAAGGTGGAGGAGGGAAGGACAGATGAAAAAATCAAACACAGGAAGTAATGAATAGAGATTAAAGAGCAGAAATAAATTAGGATGCAGGCCAAAGAGCAGATGAAGAGAACAAACACAGCAAGGAAAATGTACAATTAGAAAAGAAAAGCGTTGCAATGACAAAAATCTAAACCACTGAGTTTCAGAAAAAAGGCTCACAATGAGAAGACAAGACAAAACAGAAGAAAAAACAAAGAACATGAAAGAAAAGTGCAGAGAATCAGGCGTGGAAGAGGCGGGAGGAAGAGACAGCAGTACGGCACTCCTTACTCAGCTTGAGTCTTGTGAGCTTTTGGTAAATGGAGTATTGATTCAGAGGAGATGAGATTTTCAGAGTAAACACATAACCAAACTCCATCCTCTGATATGGGCAGCGTGCGCTCACAAGAGGCCAACGTTCAGAGCTAAAAACATCACTATCACTGCTCTCACAGGAGCCAGGTCCACTTCTGAGCCCAACACACGTCTTCATTTTCTGGAGCTTTAGGAGCCACTTTTTATACAGCTGTTGCTTCATCTGAGCTCTGCAGTTATGATGGACCCGAGGAGCAAAGGGCAGGAGATGAACCGCCAAGTCACCAAACTAAGAGCAATGAAAATACGTCCAAATTCAGGATCTAAGGATTATTTCACCTCAATCTGATACTGTCGGCAGCTATCACGGAAACCAGGGCTTCCTGATCATTTTAGCAAAACAGACTGATTTCCTCCATGCTACGCTGCATTGATGCAGTAATTCATGCAAAAGGAAGTCAAACCAAATATCAAGTGCATACATTTTTTTCAGAAGCCTGATATTCCTCTTTCCATATCTTTTTTTAACAGTCTTATTTAATATGAACATTTTCTGATACATACAAGTTTGGATTTTCATTGTAAACCAGGATAATTGAAATTTCAAGAAATTAAGATTCGAAATATTTCACTTTGTGTGTAATAAATCTGAAAAGAAGTTTAAATAAGAACATGTTTTTCAAATCTATCAGAAAAATGAAAGTGGAAACAAATAAAACAGCAAATCTGATCCAAATGTCAGCAGTCAGACCCTTTATGTCCCAACAACAAACCTGTCAGCTGGTAAGTTGATCAACAGAAGAACTGGTTGGATTCATGCCTTCATTAAAGGTGAGACCTATTTACCTGCATCATATACAGAAAACAAAACAAACAGAATGTAGAAACAAACCCTCATAATCACCAATTTGAGTGGTACCTATGTTACAAACAGCTAAACCAGACTGACACAGAGTTGATCAAACCAGTGGCCAACAGACCCTGCAGTCAGATTTCAATCTAAAGGCTTTTCTCATTGTGAGACTCATCTAATTATGAAAAAAAATCACAAGGAATGTTTCAATTCATTCATTTTAAGTTCATTAATTGATCAACTTCTACCAACATCTTCTGACAGAGAGGAGCAATTATGGCCTGATTGCTTGAACTAGACCTGAACAGTTCAAAATGAAAACATGAACAATGACATCCAGACAGGAAAGGATTATAAAAGGTAAATCCTCCCTGAATGTGGAAAAAGACTTGGGCTGTTTCTTGTCCGCTGAGATATTTCCAAGCTTCTACAAATTACTTTTTTTTTTAAAAAAAGTAATTTTTATTCTGGGGTTTTCCAGAATAATAATTTAGTAACTCCTCGGTAAAAATGATAAAACCTCCTGGGACAAGAATGAATGAAAAACTGATGTTTGTAATTTGCTTTTTCCAGATCAGTTTCTCAGTGTTGGTATTAAATGTTTCCTCTGTTCTACGGAAACCACTGCTGTTTTATAATGAGGCTTTTCCATTTTTACAACAAAGCAACTTTATGTCCTGTTGTGTTTAGTACATAACATGCAATTTGCCCTATTACAGATTTCTGTCTAATGAACAGTGATATCGCGCCATCCAGCTGGTTTGGCGGATGGAGCGATGATGTTACAGAGCAGCATCACAGTAACTGATGCTACCATGGAAATGTTCTCAGAAAGCCAGAACGTGACATATAAAATCACGACAGGACCTATTTATTCAAAAAGTAACCAAATGTGACTCAAATTTAAATGTAATAACATTGTGATAGTGCGGTAGTGTTAAAAGTGTGCATATTAATGCTTAATAATGTGTAGTTGGTGGTTGGAATATCAAAATAAGAAGTTTTAAGCACTGAGGTGGCTGGAGATCTGAACCCCCTCAAATACTGGAGAACTGCTGAATTCCTTCTCCTATAATGCATTAAAAAATTAGATTGTGTGTCTCTAAAACTTCCAAAATAAAATATAAAGTTTAAATAATAATAATAATAATTTGGTTGCTTGCTGAGTTGACCCTTATGTGCAGACACCATCAAATTAAAGGCACAGTTGGCAGCAAAATGTGAGTTTCTTTAGTTAAAAAATGAGCTTCTGCAACTTTCCTGAAACCAAAGACCACATTCCATAAAAAAGAGAAAGCATACAGCTTATACCTGTTCTACATTGTCTAGTATTTAAAATTCAATTTGTGTGATGCTACCTTCCTAAAGTTGCTCGTTTCTTACCTCTCAAAGGAAAACGTATGACTGCATACAGCAGGAAGCATTTCTGCTCATTACCAAATTCACAACTTAATTCAAATCTTGGCTCACAGCACAGCTCCATGCTTTAACATGCTGTGTCTTAATGTGAAAAGAGATTAGCCTGCCTGACAGACAATACAAGAGAGACAGAAAAGGAGACAGAGATAAATAACTAAAATCAGCAAACAATCTGAAAGACGCACAACGGTGACAAAGATAAATTTGCTGCGACTTGTCTTTACATTTCATCCTCCCACACCAAGATAACATCTGGAGAATTCAAAAGGGAATTCAAACGGCTCAGTATTTTCTTCACAAGCACATGCAGTCGGGGAAATGAACGCAAAAGCTGAAGCACACTTATGTATACTTTAACACAAACATGTTACCCACTAGCAACGGGTGCAGACAATTGCATGCCACATGCTAACAGATCTGGTTCCAAAGCAAACGTGAGACACTAATTACCACCATCTTCAATCATCCTGTTAGCATTCAGCTTGTTGTTCCCTTATCACACAGAAACACTGTGATTCAGCACAACAGGAGCAGCGCAGCAAGTGAGCGCTGAGGTCCAATCAGCAGAGCACACTCCAACACAAACAGAGATCTGTCAGTGGAATCCTGCCACATCACTGCCTCCTTTTTGTTGTTAATTAGCTGAGCTGAGCTTTGGGAACACTTCTTTCAGGAAATTGTTGACATGCGTGGAGCTTCAATTTTTTCTATGATTTTTAAGTCTTCCAGTTTTTTTTCCAGATTTTCTGGGAGTTGAATAAAATGTTTTCCATCCTTTAATGCAGTCAGCCAAACCTCCACCAGTGCATTTGTTTATTCCACTCATATACACTTTAAAATGAGCAAGTCACATGTTGACAAACAAAAATTATGAAAAGGAGTTTGAAGAAAAAAAAATCTCATATAGTCTAGCCCTCAAAAGCCAATTAGCTATAACTAAACAGCCAAGCATCAACTATTCATACAGACACATATTCAAACACAAAGCAGGATATATTTAATCTTTGTTATCATACAGCTTTCTATTGAATCAATACCTTGATAGTTGCATTTATTTATTTTCTTAAAAGTTAAAATTTATCTCTTTTTGGTTTCTTTAGACATATTTTTCCATAAACAGAAAAACGTTCAGTTGGTTTAGTTCTGATTCCTTTTTAATCTCTGATCTTATCTAATTATAAATGCTTTCTTTTTTAATAAACAGTTTTAGTAAATTTGCTGGTAATATACTGCTATGTATTTTTTTGCATAACTTGCAGAATATAATTGTACACCAAGTCATGAAATTTCATTCATTTACAGTTGAACAGCGATGGATTTGTTGGATCTCTGTAGCGTTTTCTGCTTATAATTCTAACTCTTTTTTGCAAAAATAAAAATAGAACTTGTCTATGTTTTACATGCACAAATAGGGAGCGTTATACGCCTCATCAATGCTGAGGCGTATCCTGTCTACGTTCTGCTTTGTGGATCATAATCTTCATATTCTCTGGGTGGGTTTTAAGGGGAATCTATTCCTCGTCAGTCCAGTGCGAGAGCTTTGTTTTGGTACACAGTCAAACTTTTGTTAGAAAGAGAGATATTTTGTTCCAAGTACAAATGTAAATTTTTATATAAAAGAGATGTTTTCTATGACATCTTGTTCATTTTTTAATTACCTCCATTTATGTTCAATTACACGATAATACCTGTAAGGACACACAGAGTGTTGTTGCTCACTAAAGTCACTGATGATTCACTCATTGAATCATGCAGTTATGATAAAAAACTCCATCTCATTAAATGAAACTGTTTATTATAGTTTACAACCATAACAATATTAGTTTTATTAAAACTAAAAAGCAAAAAACAATCAAACGTACAAACAGTCTTCTATGTAATTATGTCGATTCCTGCACAGTGTCTTGTACACAGGCCAAACACACAGACACAGCTTTTCTCTCTGCTAATTTCTGACCTTTTGTTTGCTAACACAAAGCACTTACTGCTTCATTATTTAAATAAATGCTGATAATGATCAGTAATTGTTGTTTCTCTGTACCCAGGAGCAAAATGTTAATCGGCCAGGCTCAGGCTAATGAGGTTAAAACAGTCCCACCAGTAAACAATGTGTTGACTTAAGTTAACAGAAACCAAACCACAACAGAGACATCCCAGTTCAGCCCTGCTGTTTGCTTAATGGATTGACTGTCATTATGTTTATCAGATTAATGTGAACTTTCTGCATATATTCCACAACATTTTTATTAAACACCAGGGCAGCACCGATTTACTCGGTTTAATGAAATTCAGACATTGAAACTGGAACTCATTATTTCCTCCTCATTAATGCCAGGATTCCTGTTTAAAGACCCTCGTATGTTTTCTCTCCATCAGCTTGGAGCAGTTGCGAAATTTAGTGTTTTGCTCAATTTCAAATGAAGTTTCCCCACAGATTTTCTATTTTCAAAATGATTATTTTTCCCAGCTAAAATGTTAAATTTCTAAATTGAAGTTTGTTTACTTCATAAACGATGCAAAACCCCCAAACTCTACAAGAAGACAAACATCCTCATGACATGTGGCAACCTTCATATCAAATGCTAAAATCCATTCCTGAAAGTGAAATTTCATTCATGTGGGGGTGAGAAGACTGCCCTACTTTGCTGCACATTAATATCCAACAATTTGAATATGTGTGAATATGTATTGACTGGACTCACTGTTGGAGATGATGGGCTCACATTAGAGCCACTGCTTCTCTGCATCAGAAGCAACATTTGAGATGATTTGGGAACAATCATCTCTGGATGGGTTTCAGGCTGATCTCAGAGTTTCTCCTGATAAGCTGGATGAGGCAAATAGAGACAAGAAGGTCTGAAAAGCTTTGCTACAGATGTGACTGCTGTGGAAAAATGTGGATAATCAGCAGAAGGTGGACAGTTTTATCCTGTAGAGAATGAAATACATGTTTTCATGCCCATGCCTGGAAAAGATTAAATCAATCTCTACAATTATCAAGATGCCATACAAACTCTGCTTACACTCAGGTTATTTATCAGCAGTTAGATAACGGTTAAATTGTATAGATTTAGCTATACAACTTAGCATGGACTTCATTTTATAGTTATTTAAACAAGAAATAATTGGATCCAATTTCCATAAAAATTGGGCCTTTTTTTCCTTTACAAAAGTAAAACTGTTAAACCTCATAATGTGAAACTAAACCTTATGTTAGAAAGACAAGTCAAATGATCGAACAGGTCTTACAGGAGGGTTGACATTTACTTAACTTGGAATCAGATGTTTGCCTCGAGGTGTTGAGATCAAATGCCACTGGTCAAATTGTTTCCACCTCCAAACATCCAAAAGCCACAGGAAAGGCCAACAACACCTGAACACACACAATGTGTACGTGTTCACGCATTCAGATGTGTGTGTTGGAGTGATTTATTTCTAGTTTAATCAGGTTTGGCAGAGCGAACTGAGTTCAAGCTCAACATCAACGTTTATTTATGGTGTGTGTTTGCTTCCATGTGTGTCTCAGAGAGACTATTTATAGTTCTGCTCCAATCTGGGCACTATCCAGCTGCAGCGAGGAGATAGTGGTTTCAAACACACACACACACACACACACACACGGAGCACTCACCAACTCCTTCACACAAATATGATACATAGACACAAATGAATGTACAGGACAGACGACTGTCTCATGTCGGAGAGGAGACCAAGGTGACGATTACGAAGACGAGAAATTTTACCAAAATACCACGAGTCATTTCTTCCTCCAGCACAAGACAGTTTTGATTATGTTAGAAATAAGAATAGAAAAGCTAAATGAACAAAAACATAGATCCTTTTTAATTACATAATTAATTTAGATGCATTTTAAAATCTTCCCAAGATCTGAGAAAATCATTTAGTTTTTCATACTTCAGGTTCGTTTCAATCTCACACAACCTCATAGTGATCAGTTCAGTCTCTCTTTCAGTCACTCCCAATCATCCCAAGTGACGCCCCTCATGACTCATTATGACTGTCTCAAATCAAAAGAATTGATAACTCCACCAGAGCCGCTCCTGTGTTTGCAGCTTTCATTCCCGATTAGCAGACGTCATTTAGCCACAAGCTCTCATCAGTACATTGCTCCTTGTTAGTCGCTGATGGATTTCCCTCGTTAGCTGGCGTCTCAAAGTGTGTGTTCATTTATTCAAATATGCGTGTGCATGTGTGTGTGTGTGTGTGTGTGTGTGTGGTTAACAGGCTAATTCAGCGTGAAGCCCACAAGGCCTTTGGAGTCTGCTGGCTGTCATCATGAAAATCCTTGTGGATTAGAGCAGCTCCAGAGAAGGTGAGGACCGAGGTCAAAACTGGGATGCGGACAAACATGGACAGGAAGGACACATGATGGGAAGAAAAGAGAATATTCAACAAATGTGAGAAGAGATGAGGATCAGAAAAGAACAGCAGAGGAAGGAAACCCTTTGGGTTATGAGTGATACCAGAATTATGGAGAAGAAAAAAGAAAATCTGGATATGAGAAATACTGGAAGATTTGTTCTCTTAGATTTCTTATCAGTTCAGGCTCAGAAATGTCAGAGATTACTTAATACTCGCTAAAATATCTTGAGTTTAATGATGAGCTGTCCCACAGATTGCCTTCTTAATTATCTCACAGGCCTCCACTGTTCACAGCAGGAGAGAGCTCAATCTTCATTCCTCCCTCTCTGTTGAATCATCTTCCTCTTTGAATATTCTGTTTTTTCCGATGTGTGTTTGCCGTTTAATCTCGTGTTTCTGCCTTTATTGCCTCATCATTCCAGAGTCGGCCCGCTCCCCTTCATTTTCTCAATGTTTCTGTCCAAATTTATACTTTCTTCTCAGGCCATCGGCTTCTCTGCCTCCTATATTTGCTTCTTTCCCTGTGAGGAACAGGAAGAAGGGGGTTTTCAAGGATTTTAATATTTCTCAGTTTTACAGTCAGCCTTCCCACTGTCCTGCCTCTGCACTGGTTTAATCTTCAATTCTCTCAGAGAGACTCCGAGGTAGTGGATCAAGGTGTGTGCATGTGTGTTTCTGATTTTGTGCTGTGTGAGATCTGGACTCCAACGTAAAAAAAAATAAATAAATAAATAAAAAAGGTGCATTTTGATATCCTGAGTAAAAGAAAGTCCAGGAACAAGAAAAGAGAAAGGGCTTTTCTCAGTGAATGCAATACGTTGAGCCAGAATACAGTTTGATTAGAAATATAAGAAAAACAAGTGCATGTTTTTTATTCAGTGTGTGTTAGCTTATGGCTTCATATGTTTCCAGGTCCATTCATTCTGGGCATTTTATGAACTTTGTGCTCAGAGGAATCTAAAACAACTCATCAGATAATTATTCTCTCACTATGCTTGTACATGAGAGGCTGCATTTATCTTTTTATTTTTTTTTTCAAACTGAAAAATAAAGATTATTTTTAATTGACTGTTAGCCTGGCAGTTCAATTTCAAGGGCTGTCTATCCAAATTAAAACTAAAGTGAGACAACACTTCTACAACACTAAATTATGCTTTCAAGACTCTAAATTCAGATTTTATTTCTTCAGGTATCAAAACTCAAAGACTCAGTTTCAGTTTGAGAAAATGCTAAAACTCTGAATTTATATTCCTGTTGTGACATTCATATTCTGAGTTGACCATCATAAGCAACATTCTCTGCTCCTGTTTACATCTAGAAGTTTTTACAGCAGCAATTTTCATCCCAATAAATCTGACATGTAAACAAAACAGCTTTTTGTTTCGTAGCCAGTTTTCTGAGGCGAAACAAAAGAGTCAACAAAACTCTATAAGCATCAGTATTTTGCCTTCCCTTAGTGGGGTCCTCTGAACATGGCTCAGGTGAATTGGGTGAGCTTATGTTCTCATTAAAATAATTGGTAGAACAGCTAAATCGCTTGTTTGTGCTGCAATAAGTGATTTGTCCAAATGCTGTCAAGCTGACTGAAAAGGGGAAGAGGGAGTCAGTAGAGCTGAGGTTTCATGTGGTGTTTGTGCACATGCATGGCAGCATGTAGCATTTTAACATGAGTTAAACATATTACAGACAAGTTTGACTTGAATTTGAAACTGTTTTATCTATATGAAGATAGATAAATTAGTTGGTGATCATTTTAAATCACGGTGAGTCTCTTAACTTCTTGGAAGCTAAAACTCGTTTCCATCAATATTCAGAATCAATAAGCAGTTTAACTGCAGCTTTTTTAAAAATTGGACCGGTTGACGCTGAATTTAGATGTTCATAAATGGAAATTGTTTTTTGTTTTGTTCATCGCACCATGTTAAAAAAATATCAGGAAGCTCATTGCAAGAAATGATGACTGGCTAAATAACGGAAACAACTGGAAATTTGACAGTTTATTAGGATGCATGATTTTAATCTCGTTCGGATTAAAGTGACAGAGGACCTAAAACATCTCGATCTGAAAGGAGCTCCAGAACAAAATCTCATTTTTAAAGAATAATTTTGTGCTAAAAATGTAATGTTTCTTAAGGCCAGTGGACACATTCTAGCATAATAGGTAACTTTTAAACACTAATCTGAAACTTTCCTAAATCTTTTTATCCTCACACTGCTGCTAACTCTTCTCAGATTCAGACGCCATCTATAAACATTTCACACAGAAACATGTTCCTCTGGGACAAAGAACCCATTTCATTTAATTATTATAATAGAACTAAACATAATTACTCTAAGATTGGAAGAGTTTATTCAGAACAAACAGACTATAAGAAACTTTTCAACTTAAAAAAAGTTGAAAAGTTTCATCGTTTGTCTCAGAAAAAACATTTCTTCAACTCAGATTTTGCTCTCACTTGTGTACACTGTTAGGCCTTTCTAGCAATAACTGATCAATATGTATCAGTCAACAATAAAAACATTCATCCCTTCACAAGGCTCTGATGTTGCCCCTTTCTCAAACAACTCAGTTTTTGGTAGAACAATATTTTCTGTTTTCATTTTCAGATGAACAGAAAGAAGCAAAACGTGTCTAACAATTAGAAATCCGTTTATGTCTCCTGGATTTCTCTAGGAAAGCAAAACAGTTTAGTGTAACCCTGTGGTGACAATTTTCAGCCTTTAATTCATTTCAGCCCAGTTTGTGGGAAAATTACAAACCTATTTGTCATTTACTTCAACAGTTTGAATTACATTTTATTGACCAGTGAACAGAAACTCAATTACTGAGAATAAAAATACAGTTTATACACATCACAGAGCCGTTACTGGTGCTTAACTTCAAACTGGATAGAACTGTGTCACAGTTAAGAGCCTTTATGTGACTCTGAAATAAGTGTCCATGACTTGCTTATCATTAAGCTTTGCTCAACCTTCACTCTGTCCCTGCATCTTCAAACTCAAGAATTCATGCCCTCATTTTACCCCCTGCATTCTGCATCTCCCAACAACAACCATTTAATTTATTGTGCCAATCAAGGAACAGAAACATTCCATAATCATAAAAACATTCATTATTTTTATTTCTAGTACGGTTCCCTGATCATCTCAGTGTTGATAGAAATGCAAATAGGATTTTTTTATACATCCAGGATGTCAATAACAGGAACCAATGCGCAACAGGCAGGAGGCACAGCCAAGAACAGACGCGACAAACAGACGATGCTCATTAGATGGAGTAAATTTACATACAATGTCCCATATTGAAACTAGAAGGAATTTTTCCATTTTCTGCTGTAAACAAACAAGATGTCATTGAATCTGAAAGTTTTATAAAAAGTGAAAATATTCATACATTTACTGTACGAAAACCTAAATTGTGTGCATTATGTTGACATTTTGTCTGAATTTTGTGCTTCTTAATCCAGAACCTCAATCTGATTGATGCTGTTCTTTCAAATGAAATTAAAGCTGCTCATTCTTGCATCTTAAACATGCAAATAGATGAAACCTGTGTTTTGCGTATCAAAACAACATCCAAGACAAACAATTAACCAAATGACTCAAAAACTATGAAGTCAATATCTTTGACGAAGGCCTGATCTTATTCCAAACATAGATTTGAGGTCAGACCTGAAAAGCGGCTCAGTTTCTCCTGCTGCATGAGGAGGAACCGATCAAGAGACAAAACAGGATTCAAAACAAAAAGAATGATTGCTGCCCTGCGACAGACTGGCGACCTGGTGACCCGTCCAGGCGACCTGTCCAGGTGACCCGGTGACGTGTCCAGGCGACCTCTCCAGGCGACCCGTCCAGGTGACCCCGCCTCTCGCCCGGAACGCAGCTGCAGAGGCACCAGCATCTCCCGACCCCACGAGGGACGAGGGTGAACAGAAAATGGATGGATGATTTTTTGCAACTCTTAACAGAAAATGTTTTATCTGTTTCAACATCAAATAATGAGAAAAATGTAATCTTTATTACATACATTGTTTGAAAAGAAAATATTTCCAGCTGGGAATGAGCAGTGGGAAATTTTGGTATTTTTAAGAGAGACAGGACCCACGTTTCTTTTATAGAGGACCTGAGTCACTGGCTTATGTTAAAAAATGTTAAAATGTTAAAAGGCCTATAACAGCATATTATTTTCTCTGATTAAATGGAATAAATCCTTCTTGTGTATAGTTGAGGTCTTAAGCTCCTTTCTGCTCAGTATGTGTCTTTAATCCCCAATGAATATTGTTTAAAAGCTTGGCCTTACAATGAACCTGGTGTGATGAACATCTAATTGTGGTTTGTGATGGTGGCTTCTAATATGTGTTCCTGTCTGTAATATGAAATAACATCCTAATTAAGTTGACAAATATTTAATGTTGAAGTTTGTCGCTCTTATTTTACACGTTTAAAACCAAACAGAATTAAGGACAACTGAAACCAACTGGTTTCTTTCTGCTCTGATAAATAAACATGGCAGCTTTCCTAAATATGATGTTTATGAGGACAGCTCCACTGAGAGCTCGTCTTCACAGCAATAGCCTCATTTTCTTATTATGAGTGAGAATTTGATATTTGGTTCCACTCCAAGACCCTGGCAGAGTTTAGACAAGCATAACTAGCGTTGCAGCCTGCAGCAGGCATGCTAGCAACAAAAACACAACTGCTTTATTCAGCACTTGCACAACAATCAAAGTCTCACATTCAATAATCCTGCTTGTAGACTTCTTACACATCAGAATTTTTATCCATGATTGAAAACTAAAAAAAGTGACAATATTTAATGCATTTAAAGCTGCAGTGCATCAGAATTTGCATCAAACATGTTGCAGATGATATTTACTTAACAGCATGTCCACAATAACGTCCAGCAAAAAATAATCTTAGGCTTTGTGGTGACATATAGTCTCCATATGTTGGGTATGTTCTCTATATGTCCTCTGATCTGTGTTAATGATACGAAAACAAAACCACCAGGGAGTCTGGTGCTCTGTAAACAGCGATTTGCTTAGCATTTTTATTCATAATCTTTTTTCTTCTAAACTTGTCTGCCACATTTGAATATTTATTGTTTGGCAAAGAAATCCTGCAAACCCCAGAACTCGTTAGCGGTCATGTTTGAAAATGTATAATTATGGCAGCGCAGTGCCAATGTGCATTTATAAATGGTGATGTTCTGACTACTAAATTTGACCAAGTATAAATTCAAACATTTT
The DNA here is from genome assembly GCA_010277075.1 of Poeciliopsis retropinna. NCBI lineage: Eukaryota > Metazoa > Chordata > Actinopteri > Cyprinodontiformes > Poeciliidae > Poeciliopsis > Poeciliopsis retropinna. The sequence continues at coordinate 631,974 of VMRM01000004.1, read as the reverse complement.
GCAAGATGATCAGTAGTTTGCAAAAGCTTTTATACCCCTAGAATGTTTAATTTTTCAAATAGATTTTGTCACCTCACAACAAATTTCATTTTAAGCTGCTGCTCATTTTGTCTGACTCATTTTGTTTTCAGATACTTTACTTTTTCTAGTTACTATTTTTGGTCTAATTTTCACTCAAATGTGTTTAGAGAAGATTAAATAATATATTTTTCAGAGAGTATAACAACATTTATTACCATGTCACTCTCATGATCACAAGGCAAAAACATATTGAGTAACACAAATTTTATTGGGATTTTATTTGACAGATCAAAAATGAAATAGTGCATAACTGCAAAGACGAAGAAAATAACACCTGCTTTTCACAATTTCTTCCAGATGAAAATCTGAAAAGTGCATTTGCAATCAGTCCCTCTGGGTCCACACCTTTCACTGCAATCACATCTGCAAGTCCTGTGAGGTACATACCACATTTGCATGTCTGCAGAGTTAAATTTATGCCCATCATTTAACAAAGTAGCTGAAGTTCACTGAGCTTTGAGGCAGTGCATCACTTTTAAAGTCTCACCACAGACCTTCATTTAGTCCAGTGGTCTTCAGTTTAGCTACACCCCAAGCAGAACGAGAAGGCTTATGCCAAACAATAGGCATCTTATAAACACGAAGAGTCATCACTTCTCGGCTTCCACGCTTCTCATGCACAGCTGGAGTTTAAGCCTCATGAGCTCACAGAGGTAACACAATGGTCCAAGTTGTCTCTTTTGTGTGCTTTTTTTTTTTTTTTTTTTTTAAAAAAGGCCAAAAACCCTTGAGGGAAAACAGTGACATTTCTTGCCACAGCCCCCTCAATGATTTTAGCTTAGCTCACAGCGCAAGATCTTGCCATAAAGCCCAAGCATTGGAACATGTAAGCATTTAGAGGAGCTAAGTCTCAAAAAGGATAATTGCTAGAACAAAAAGAGTGAACAGGGATTGGGGCGGGGAGAAAGAAAGAAAATTCTCCACTTAGATTTGTCTGCAGTGCATCATGGCCGTCTAATCTTTTAAGCATAGGGCTATTGTTGGGCTATCATTGAAACAGGACGTTTCCTGCTGGTTTTACCCTATACTGCTCTTTTTGATCACCACAAAGGAGCTTAGTGTGAGCGGTTAAATAAGGCAGCTCTAAGCTGTAAAGTGTGCCTGTAGCATCCATACATGATGTCATCGAAGGGATATTGTGTCAGCGAAGCGACTGTCCAGCACGCTCAGGGACGGCTGACCTGCTAACACTCTGACTGTGCTAAGCTGCATTTATCCTCCATGGGTTAAAGTGGGTTGGTGTGTGTTTGCGTGTGTGTGTACATGTGCTGTTGTCCTTAAGCCATCCTCAAAGGCTCTGACTTTTGTCTGCCTAACAATGGTTTCCTTTTTGGGGTGGGGGTGGAACATTTGTACCGCTTGTCTTCGTTTCTGTGTGCGCTTCCTTAGATCCGAGCTCTAATTTGCATTTAATGTTTTGTTTGTTTGTGTAATTTAACAGGCTGCATTCTGAAGTGTATTTGGAAGATTGTTCATCTGACATTGTGTACTCACTGTTCTCCAGTTTACTTATTTTATTGTGTTTATGTGCATTCATTTTCTTTTCCACTTTACAATTTAAGAATCAGTCAGTTGCCCATACTTTGTTTTAGTTAGTTTACAGCATTCCTGTGACAAACAAATATAAATAAAGAAAAAGAAAATCACTTCTTTCCAAGAGAATTTGTATTTCCCTTATTATCTTTTTCAGGAAAACTTAAACTCCTTTTTCTACACAAGCAGATGAACTTAAAATATATTATACAGTAATATGATTTATGCATAGCTTTTTCTTGTCTGAGTGGCCTGACAGCAAACATCTCACTGTGATAATAACCTGGTATTAGTTTGCACATTTTGGATCAGAACATCTTTGGGACACAGAACCCGAGCGGTAAGATGATTGGACTTTCCCCATCAAACCTACCCTTGTATCAAATTGTTTGAACAGATGAATTTCTGCAATTTAAGCTGCATTCATTAACTGCCTTGTTGCTGAAATGTGCAATACAAATAAATATTTGTTAATTATCAAGTCATCATTATAAGCAACTAATTTTGGGTTCCAGATGACGGAACTAGGAACTGCACAGTTTCTCAACATGCACAATGTTTATGAATTATTTTAAAAGCTGGCAATACCAGATTATTATTTTTCTATTTAAAACCTTAATTCTAGAAGAAAAAGACTGAAAGAGTTAACATGAACAATGTATTGTAGCCTTGTGTTACTACATGTTGAATATTGTAAAGAAATTAAAAGTTGGGCTGGATTTTTAATTTTACTGTTAAACAGTATCTATAATGGTTTTAAAGGGTAAAAAAGTATATTTAATAGAGTTTTCTCACCATTTGTGCAGGTTAAGGACAAATTCACCGAGCAGCCATTCCTTTTATATTTTAACGCTTCAATCATACATGATGCAACGAAGGTGCAACGCTGTGTTGAGCCAGCTTTCATTGATTTCTAACAAAGTATTCCCTTAAAGACTGATGGCCATACCTGATGACCAAGGCTGCACATTTTGTTACCTCTGGCTTCAAACAGAACGTCCACCTTCTGAAATCTTCTTCTGTGTGTCGTGTGTCAGAAAACATCCAACCGGGCTGAGGGGTTTTTTGTTGTTGTTTTTTTTAAAAGTTTCAATTGATTTAAAGTTGGTACGATTTCAAGAAACAAATCCTTTCCAAATTGAGTTCATGTGCCTTTCTAATTCAGGGTAAAAGGAGAGAAAGAAAAGCATCTTAAGGGCCAAACCGAAGGCAGCAAGGTGAAGAGAAATAAACATGAAAAATTATGTTTACTTTTCGGTTCAGATGTGAGTGCAAAGTTGTCATTGTCACAGCAATGACATGGACCAGAAATGCACACTACCATCTGAAGACCTGTCAAGTAAGTGTAAAGGTACAAAGAAGCCAGATCTCCCACCTCACACACATGCAAAAGCTTATACAGAAATTTGCTGGCAGTCACTCATTTTGGCTCGAATCCTCTTAGGAGGAGGAAATAAGCCAAACCTTTCATCTTGGTAAACATTTGCCATTTTAGAAGTCTGTCTGCCATTTGCATACTGCAAGTATGCAAGTGTGTGCCGGTGTCTTAGAAAGCATATTGTGTCAGGTTTGGATTAAATCTTCTACTCTGAAAATGATTTTCTTCAAACATCCAGCTCCATTAGTTACACTCTGCCTTTTTTCCACAGACACACACATGCAGAATGTTTTCTCCAGGTGACTCTTGGTTGCCCCCTCCTGATTAGCTTTGTGGGATCTTCACACAGTCAAAGTGTCAGAAACAAGATGTTTCAGCAAGAAATCTTATCCTATTATCTCCCATCTCTGTGCGACCAAACTTGCACATCAAACTTTAGTCGTTTTTAAGCACACAGTATAACTGTATGCTCAAATACAAACACCATCTGATATCACATAAAAGCTTTTCTGCTGTCTTGCTGTAATTCCATCAAATATGATATTTGAAGAAAGAAAAAAAGGACTAAATCTCTTGCTGCTGAAATCAGATGCAACACATTGCAGGACACTGTTCACAGAAAGTCAGGGATATTCAGCTTTCTGATGAAATTTCAGAATCCACCTGAAAACACTGGCTTCAAGAAGTGAAGTTATTCACATGATGTTAGAGTTTAGCCCCCATTAACTGAACTCTATAGCTTGTTTACCTAGAAATCCAGTTCATTTAGGGAGGTGTGAATGTGTAATTTAACTCAAACCTCAGTCTGGGGTTAAAGTGAACTCTGGCTCTGGTTCATAGGGTTATCCCGGGGGTGGGGAGGGCTGGGGGCCTGGACCCCCCAATCTATGAAAAGTCTAGAATTGTCCCCCCCCAAAAAAAATCATTGAATAAACGTTTGCATTTAAATAACATTAAAAGACAAAAGAAACAAAAATTTAAATAAATCTGCCATTTATCTCAGAAACAATGGCTCAGTCCAAAGTGTGAGAGGAGCAACAGCAGCTGAACAGTGCGGAGCTAGCTGTTAGCTACTAGCTGTTAGCTGCTAGCTGTTAGCTGCTAGCTGTTAGCTGCTAGCTGCTAGCTGCGGCTCTGCAGTACAGACATAAAATCCTCCAGTAAGTTTTTATGTCTGTAAAAACATAAAAACTTAAAGCAAAAGACACATAAACATTTTATTTAGTTTCACTGCTCAATAAGAAGAAACACATTAACAATAAAAATCAGACTGCAGTTTTGTTATTTCATTATTTTTGCCTGAATCAGGTTAAGCTGCTTCATTAGCAAAACTGCTACACTGATTCACAGACTTAAGCTTTTTTGTTAAAGGTAGCATACATCTCATTCATGTTGAACTCTTTAACTTTTATTTAATTAGAAGAGTTTGAAACGGGAGAGAGAGGCTGAGGCGTGGCAGACAGCTCTGTGTGTGAGCCGACTGTTTCCTTCATTTGTTGCAGCGCCCCCACAGGCGAGGAGGGGAACAGGTTGCTCTAAGGGTTTGGTTCATTTGACAGTGCAGTGTGATAAACAGCAGCAGCTGAAAATGTAACAAATGTTGCAGTTTTGGACACCAGTCAAATCGAGCATAAACACTTCAGTCTTAGTGAGATCTTGTTCACAATTTTGTCCTTCACATCATTATTTTTCAACATCAGATTTTGATCTTTTTTTTCAAATTATGAAAAGATCCCAGTTATAAATTTGTTTTTGACATACTCAGAAGTTAATTTTATTGTGTTGTGGAAGAGAAATGACTGTGGGATAACTTGTTTTTTTTCTTTTGCATGACACAAAGCAGGTCAATGCATATGTTGTACAGAGGAAAATGATTGTTTTCTTTTATGGTTAATTGTTGTTTTTTTGTTGTTTTTGCTTTGCATGTATAGATTGTTTTGGGGTTTGCTGCTTTTCTTTTCCTTTTTCCCCTTTAACAATCCAAACGCACTGGACTGAAGGTGGTCGTCTCGGGAGGCGGAGCGCGCTAATTGGCCGCCCGTACAGGAGTCAGCGGAGGCTGATTAGAGCAAAATAAAAAGGAGCCTGGATGGGAAGCGAGGAGGAAAATAACTGATTCTGCAGCCCACGGAAACGGACTCGCTGCGAGGGGCAGACGGAACCGCTCGTCCGGCGCAGAATATCGGGAGTTGGACAGACGGCTCAGTACAGAGGATCAGGGCAGAGGGTAACCTCTGACCGCGCCTGACCGGACCGGAGGGGGGCGTGGCACGCCGAGGAGTGGAGCGGCGCTGGAGCGGCGTGCGGTGGGCCGTGGACCAGCAAGGGTGTGCGCTGCAGACGGATCACCTCCACGAACAGGATAATAAGCGGAGCCTAACCTGTGGCCTTCGACTGGTGACTTTTATGGAACACTGGACTTTATTAAGAAGAAGAACGGTTTTTATTGTGCCACCATTTGTGACTTTTTGTATTAAAATATCTTGCGCCTGACTGTTCGCTGTTTGGGTTTTTTGAGTTGTTTGCTCTCCCCTTGCACTAAAGAAGAAGTGTGGGCCAGTTTGGCCTCACACATATTCACAAATGGTTTCAGTTTTATCTAAAGCCCACAATCAAAACCAACAAAAACTGTTTTAGACTAAATCATCTCTGCTTATGCCTCACCATCTTTCAAACACAAACATGTCAGCAGCAAAAACAGCAGAAATATCTGAGTTATGACCTGATTAATGAACCACACTGCTGGTATACACACCCACACAAAGAAATCCTTACACAAACATTGTTTGCTGATGCAGGGTGAAAATAATTCTTGTGTTTAATTATCACACCATCAAGTTGCCATCATGGGAGCCATTTATCTGTAGCTGGTGTTAAGTTAAGGGATTGTGTTTGCACGTCAGAGCTGCCTTCATCGTTTGTCTGAATGCAGTTATCAATGGTTTTGTCTGAGCTGCAGGCTGACAGATAAGAAAGCAGTCACTCATTTATTTCAACGTTCAATTCCAATGTCCTCAATTCATGTCACTGCTGAATGGAACTGAAAAATTCATGGTATTATGAGTAAAACTATTAGTACAAAGAGATAGTATCATATTAATATGCGGCTCAGAAAGCAAACACAAAGCGTAGGTTAAACTTTGGTGCCTGATTACTGTTTACTTCAGATGCTTCCAGGAATGGATAGTTTTAGACCTGAAAAGTTCCTACAGACATTTTGGCAAGTTTTACACACAGACAGATGATGGTCATCCTTGTCCTCAGGGAGGCTTTGACCAGCAGGCGGCAACATCAATTAGCCTGCTTTTAGTGCCGATGCAGTCAGAGTAAAACAATGGCCAGTGGTTGGGGATTAGTATTTTTTGCAGCTTAGCATTCTGAACCAAACCTATTGGGAAGTTAGTAACTCGGAGCTAAAAGGCAGCTAGCCCCAGATGGCTGATCATATGAGGGCATTGCAAGCCCCACTCTAGTAATCCTAAGGCTGAAACTATTGTGGTCAAGCGCTGAATGGCAGGCCATTCGAGAGAGAACATTTGCATTGGAGAAGGAAGAAAGAGATTACATTTTAAATAAACTGGAGGAAAAGAAAACTGTCTAACATGTTATGAACAAGCTCAACTCCAAAAATGAGAATATAGAGGAATAAATAAAAAACTAGAACCTGAAACACAGACGATTTCAGCCGTTTAGTCGTGCATATCTTTCAGAGTGAATCGTATATATATAATCTGTATGTCAAAGAAAAAATGTGACATGCAAAAAACAGCAGTCAGAGTTAAAAGAAAAACAAGATGAGACAGTCACAAGAAAAAAATTTAATAAGTCCCACAGAGTAAAAAGATTTAGAAAACACAAGGCTAACTAGAAAAAATATATTCAGACATCTAAAAAAGGTGCATCACAAAAACATATAGATTTGTAGATAATTAAATTTTTGAAGTCAAAAGTAACATTGGATGGGAAAAGGATGCTTTCTTTTTGAAAAGGTCTATTTTTGGCAGCAGATGTTACTACCGCTACTTTGCACCACTTTCTCTCTCTGGTTGCTCCTAAAAATCCTTCCCTGCACGAGTGTCATAGTGCATTTCTGTTCCTCTCAGCTGCTTTGCCCATGTTAAGGTTGAAGAACTTGATTGCAGCCTTTTTACTGGGCGTACAGAAATCTGTTAACCTGAACTGGCCACCTTCAGTCTGACTAAAACCTCAACATGCCCTCGGGGGTGAAGCACCTGTGTGGGCAGGCTGGACTTCTAAGACGTTTGAATACATGGTTTTCAGTGTATCGCACAAAAAAAATTTTCTTTCACTGTTGAGTAACAATATAAATATTTTGCTTGCCGTGTCACTAAAATACATTTTCTGGAGTCAAATAAGTGTGTGACTGGAATAAAATAGGTTTTTCAAACACTGCTCGTTTTATAATGTGCAGGCATCTCAATCCAGAATTTTACATCAAATCAGCCACACTTTACATTCCTCTGCTTACATTTTCCCTAGAAGTTTGCCTTCTTTTTCTAACATTTAGTTCAGTAATGGATCTTTCAGAGAAGTGAAGTTAGTTAGTAATGAAGTTCACTTAATTTGGATCCTCAGTTAAAAGATGAACCGATGCAAGCTTAGCTGCCAGAATACTTAAAAACAGTAATCTTAAAGAAAAACAATATTTTCCACCAGAAAATTAAAATTCAGTCACAGGTTTACTCTTCATCTAGACCACAACTATGAATTTACTAAGATTCACTGAACAAAATAGAATAGAGAAAAAAAAAAAACACACACACACAATCAGCTCAATTAAATCAGGTTTGGTCAGTTAAGATTTTTGGCAATTAAGATTGATAAAAAATCCAATATATTATGAAATTCTCATGACACAGATTTCCTAAGGCTGTTCAGAATATCCTGCAGTAGTTGCACCGGAACATTAAAAGGCTTCTTTTCAGGGCACAAAATGCAGATTATCAAATAAAATAAATGAGCCAAGATGCCTGAAACCATTAACATTTCCATTAAGCTGCTCTCCACCTGTTTGCTGTTAAAGGATAAAATTATGAAAAAGTAAGAAAGACACCTAGACATTCATAAAAATAAAAAAAAGACAGAAAAAGAAATATTTTCAAAGATTACAAATCATTGTTTGATAAATTTCTACTTAGTTTGGCTGAAGTGGTTGAAATTCCAGGGTTAATATATACAATTTCAAAAGAAAAAACATGAAACAATAAAAGAAGTGTTTCCAGTAATATGTTTTATGCCATCTTTTCCTGATTGTAATGTTAAAAAAAAGCAATTACTTGTGGCCCTCCAAATTAAAAACTGAGTTATAATAAAAACTTGGAAATAAGAAAACTGGATTGAAACTAAATTTAAAGAGATATATCCATGTTGTTTGTTAGGGTAAATAAAAGAGAAAACAGAAATGAAAGAGGACCAGTTCTAACCTAAATGTACGGTCAGTTAACAAGTCTAATTGCTCATCTTACAGGTCATTTATTTGTATATAGGCAACGCTGTGGAGAAAATAAAATGGCCAGTATAAAAAGCAGAAATATAAAAGGATGTTTGATTTTTATCTCTATAAAAGCTGAGAGTGTTCGCCAGTTAGGGACCTTGATCCGGTTGGAACAATTTCAAAGGCCTCGACTCTGAGATGAGTTTGACTGACAGAGCAAATCATCAACAAGACGCCTGAGCCATGTTCATCTCCTCTTTTATCTTCCCGTCGTCTTTTATGACTGATTTATTCCACGCTATCTGATGTTCTGTCCATCGTCTCTTTCATCTCCTCCATCCCTGCTGCAGCTCACCTTTTTTCACCTCCACATTCCTCAGTTAATGTCTTCTTGGCCTTTTCATCTTTTTTCTAACCACCATCCTGTCGTTTTAGCTCATTATCGCAGGTCCCCGTCTAAATTAAGCTCAGTGTTTCTTAGAAAAAGACTTTCACTGGAAAACGTTGGTAAACAAACATTTTACACATTTATAACCTTATAAATCATCACCATTAGTCTCAGTTTGAATCACATCTTTCTCACCAAAGCAAAATCTATACCAAAGTATAGTTTTGGGAATGCTCTAAGTGAGCTAAAAGGTTGCTTTATGCTGAGCTCTTTAAAGGCAGAAAAAAGTACAAATGATACTTTAGAGATTAAAAGCACCTAGATATTGAACACAGATACTAGCAACAGTATTGGAAAGAAGAAAACTGTTCCACTTTAAAATTTTGTTCTTTTTAAATGAGGAGCCAGAATTGTGGTCAATTTTGTGGCCCCCTGCTTACTGAGTGTCAATTTTAGTTGAGTGAAAAGCAGAAAAATATTGAGCACATGATTTTTATATTCACAAAAACACCTAAATCAAGCTTTTCAAAACTGCATATTTTGGTTGTGTGCATCATGCAGTCCCAAAAAGCATAATTCAGTCCCACTTCAATAGCAGACTCACTCTCAGCTGCACACTCAAAAGAAACCTTAGAAATAAAAAATAGTTATTCTGCAGGCAATATTTTGCATTAAAACGTCTATGAAAGACCCACAACACTCGCTTTCAAAGCTGGCAGAAAATCACAAATTGAGAGGTCAAAAATAAACTTTTTTCAGTTGAGTGGCACATGAAATTGAGGGATTTGTTTTATTCAAAGATACAGTAGAGAGAGGAAAAGAGTTTCTAAAAATATCAGCATATAATAAAACTCAGCTTTTGCCAACAAAAAGCTAAGAAAATGGAGAGGAAAGAAGTTTTTAAGCTCATGTTTGAGTAAAAATGTCAATATTAACTTGAATTATTCTTCTTTTTATGAACAAAAGTTGCTGCACAACTATAATAAAAGCCATGCGGGTCAACAAGTCGATTGAAAAAATAGTCCAAGCACTACTAGCCGTGTAATTACTGGCAGATATGCAGTTATACATTTTAAATTCTTCATGCACTCATTGCAATGACAATAAGTTTCAGGTTTCTTCCTGATTGATGAACAGAAATCAGCAGCTCGGAATCCAGATCTCTGTGGAAAATGGCATGCTTTTAATTTGAAGGGGCTACAGAAAGTCAGACATGTACAGATATTCTTGATATCCCTAGAAAAAGAAAATAGACCTAAGAAAAAATGTTTGCACTAGAAATATGGGCTACACAAAAACGGGATGTCGTTTGTTCTTTCAGGTTAAATTATATCTTGTTCCTCAAAGCAACAACAAACTTTTTATAATCTTCAAGGACTTTCAAGTTACAAGAGCCAATAATGAGACATGCACCTGATCCCTGCAGAAAGAAGCCTGGAGCAACCTGGTTTGGGGTGAGATCTGGGGTTCCTGTTGGTTCACCATGTATTTAAAACTAACATCTCTGCAGGAGTAAAACCACCATGGAAGTAAAACAGGACTTTTGAAGTGGAAGACGACCGACTCAAACAGTTGGATATCCGAGTCGGCCTCCTGTCAGACCCCATTACAACCAAACCCATCTGAAGTCTCACTGGATTGTTCATTCAGTGATTGACGTGACACCAATCAGCTGGAACAGAGAAAATCCTGGTCAAAATTGCAAGATGAAATTTACATTCAAGAGAAATTAAGTGTTTAATTTCACACCCGGCTTTTGGCTTTGTGTCTGTAAAAGGTAATGCAATTATTTTTGATGAATACAAATCTTTTCTTCTGCACAAATTATCTAGGGAAAAGCACACAAAAGTAAACTTCTCAGCCATTTAATTCACAAGGTTATAAAACTCAGCTCACAACAATGCAGTCTGATTATATAAAAATATTTATGACTGGAATTTGAGCCCATAAAGTCACATTTAACTGTTATAGTCCATATTAGGTGCATACTGAAATAATCAGTAAGACAAGCATCACTAACCTTTCATTGGTAATTTTATATTAAACATCATTCAGTGTGTTTTTTTTAAATAAGTTTCCTTTTGGAATGATCAGGAAAACAGGAAAAAAAAAAGTTTTTAAAAAAGAGGCTTTTAGCAGTGAAGTGCCCAGCATTTTTATTTTGGTTTTTGCCATGTTTTTTACAAGTTAATCTCTGAATAAGATGACTTTTTATACCAAAACAAAACTCATTAAGTGGCTGTAATTGGCTTTAGCCACAACAAACATTCCTGAAAATGCACAAGGACTAAAATAAATTACTTTAAAGATTTACCAGGCCAAAACACGACTTCAACACTCAGGAATATAAATGAAAAGTTCTGCTCTTTGTTGTACCTCATGTATCTTATTTGAAGTTAGACCTTTACACCTCTGGACTTAATAGCTTTAGTTAATTGTTGTTCAAAAGAAAAACACTCAGTGCAACTTATGCTATTAGATAACACATTGTGCAGCGTGTACCTTTCCTGCATATGTATTGCTTTCTTTGCTAAAGATGTTTTATGCTACTTGAGATTTTAATAACTAGGATCTAAATTCTCAGCACAACTGTTCTCACACTGAATCCAGAGATATCAGGACCGAGAGTCACTGCTGAATGCTGAATACCAAAAGGGGAAAGGGACAACTTGATAGAGAATGTCACTCGGAGCATGATGAGACCTTTAGAAGGCGAAGACACTTGAATGGGATCCAATCATTGCTTGATTGATTTTTTGCCAATCCCAAGAGAAACAATTTCAGGTCTGAGAGCAGCATCACGAGTCTTGGGTTAAATGATGTTTAAAGAAACAGTATGTGCCATCGACCTGGGCTCTTTCCCATACACTACAAAACACTTTGCATTAAATCTGTGTTAAACGGTGGAGGCCAAGTGTTGGCCTCCATGCTACATTAAACCACTGACACACTCGCTCGGGGGACTGAACGATGATTAAATTGAGATTCAGTGGAAGATAAAGACATAAAAACAAGCTAAGCTCAGAGGGTATTTGTAGAAATAATTTAACTTACTATAACATTTGTCTGAATAAAAACCCCATAAGCCTACAGGAACCAACCCAATACATAAATTCATCAGACAACAAGGGATGAATTTCCACTGCTACACTGATGATACTCAACTTTATTTATTCATAAAACCTGGTGAATCCAGTCAGCAAAGTAGACTTCAGATTCTTTAAGACATAATCTGGGTGGCTCTAGACAGAAGTCATCTTTGGACTATATTCTTTGAAAAATAAATTGCCTAGTAAATCATTGAATCTTGATGGCATCAAATTGGCTTAAGGTGATAAAATAAAGGACCTTGGTGTTATTTTTGTGATACCAAAGCACAAAAAACTGCACATTGACAATACACAGTTTTGTCCATGCAGGGATGTAAACTCCCTTATTAAACAGGTCAGTGAAATGTGGTTTTGAGGCCTCTAGTTCTGCTAACAATGTGGACCGGCTGCAATCAGCAGTCCGATCATTAGATCATTCACACACCCTCTCTCAGAGGCCCTAAGCAGCTGCTTAGTTTGCTTATGCCTTGGGTTGGCCCTGCCATTGTCCTCACAACCGTCCATTTGCTTTCATCACCTTCATTCATCTTTGCAAAGACGTTAGTCTTCTCTTTTCTGTGTTGCAAATGTTTGACGTGTGCGAGCATGAGTGGATGTGCAGCGCTGCATGTCTGCCCGTTTCAGGTCCCCAGTGGGAGTCTGTGTTACTGAGGCTTGCATTCATTAGGAGATGACAAGAGACAGAAAGATAAGAAACATGAAACAGGTGACACCAAGGGAGGAAAAGGCAAAACATTAGACTCAAAGAAATAATCCAGAAACAGGAATACACAGGAATCTGAGCTGTTTTCCTTAAACCAATTAACCTATTTTTCATCATTTGCTCCACTTCTACTTTTTCAATCCCTTTCACCGAGTCTGATATTTTTTATCCTCTTCCATTCATTAAGCTTCATGCATCCTTGTGACTCATTTTGTGAATTTTCAAAAATGCAAAATATATATTTTTTTGATGGATCAATATTCAAACTTCAAACATTGGACTTTATGTAAAAGGTTTTTCCCTTTTTGATCCATCAATGCTAAAATGTAAATCTTTGGATTAGTACTGTGTGGAAAAAGGGCAACCATCAAACAAAACTATTCTGTCAATGCATATTGCTAACAAACCTAATTAAAAATGAACACATTGCAAAATACTAATTCATTTTTCAGCTTCCTTATCCAAATTTCTTTGAGTTCATCTTGATAAATACCACAGACTGTTTAAAATGAAGGGCAATGAAGGTGGCATTGGTTTGTTTATTATTCAAGATCCAGTAATATAGATGTAACAGTAACATCTACATTTTGCTGTAACATCTGTAGTAATAAATATCTGTTTCTGCATCTTGTACAGCATGAGCTCATCCCACATTTCTTTTTTTCCATTAATAAAATGTAATATTTTGTATTTAATGACTGAACAAAAGATTATTTTAAAAAGTTCCACTTAACTTTACCCAGAAGTTTCCCCAAGTCAACTTTCCCATTAAAGAAGGTATGACAGGATTGCAAATGCTGAACGCATTAAAAGCATAATTTATTCCCCGGTTCTTAAAATGAAGTGTTTGACTGCTGGTTCAGAAGCCATTACATTTAATTTTTAATGTATTATGCAAATGAAAAGCTCATCAATACCCTTTTTCATGGAATAAAAAAAATAGAAAGATTGGCCATCTGTGGCCAAGAATTAGTGTGTGAACGTGTTCCTATGCTTCTCTTTCAGATGCTTTGGTGTTCATGCAAATATGTTGGAGACGCCTGATCAGTAACAGTAAGAAAAGCCTTCTGTAGATGTTAGAGAAGTTTTCAGAGGGGTTAAAATTTGACAGAAACAGTCTGACGAACTGGACAAAATGGAGACTTTTAGAAGTGATGCTCACTTTGCTCTAATGCTTTAAATCAAACCACTTCACTCATTTATATTTAACCATTTACTATGAAGCTGCTCTTTCTTGATATTTCCAACAAATCACTATATATGAACTCAAATTTTTTTGCTGCAACAAACTTCAGGAAAAAAATACGTTTACAGCTTTTGCACTTGTTGCAGTCCAGCTCTCCTAAATATAGAGTTATGACTGAGAATAGAATAGAATATACTTTATTGATCCCCAAGGGGAAATTGCTTATTTGTTGAAAGCTACTCCATCTTAGGTAATAAATGCAAAGTTTGTAAATATATTTATGTATATATATATATAAATATATATATACACACCTAAGAATGGTAAGTTCAAAATGATCAGATCTAAACAAACAAGCAATCTCATGCAATACATTAACAAATTAATAATCTATAAATGAGCACAGAAAACATTTGAATCAATTAGCACAGTCTTTGTCACTGTAAAGCCTGATGGCACCAGGCAGAAATGACTTTCTGTGGCTACAAAAAAGAAGAATTTAATGGTTTCAGGTGGAAGTACTGACAGGCATCTTTCAAGTTTTGAAATGGAAGAAGGTTGTGAATATGTTGTACCTGGAAAAAACTGTTATTGTTTAAGCTTTTCAAATGTTTATGTCATGAATCTTGGATGATTTCTGCTTTTCTTGTCCCCAGAAGTCGAAAATGTGGTTTTTTTCCCCAGAAACTCCAAGTTGTTTGTGTAGTTCCCATCTTAAAATAGGAAGCAGAGATGAAGTTGCCTCCCACCTAAACACACATTCAGCTTACAAGAATCATGTTTAGAATTATTTACACACACGAGCCTGTACCTGCCAGCACCATTGACATTTCAAACCGTAATAACTCGCCTCCTCTCACATCAAACACCAACTCAACCTCTGGTGGCAGGGAAGACTGCTGTGTTCCTGTGTTTGTGTTTACAAGACATAAAATTGTATCTGTGTGTTCACATGTGTTGTTAGAAAATATTAGGAGAAAAAAACACTTTGTTGTATAATGACTTTGACTGCAAACCTCTCTGTTGCACCGCTGCACATCAAAAGATTCCACCAGTGCCTTCACAAATGAGCAGTAATTTAGGCTCTCAATGCCAACACACACAAACACACACAGGAAGATCACTGTGCACCAAGCAATGACGTTTTAAAACAAAGGTGTTGTGCATAAGTGCAACAGATTTAGTGCAATCAGTTCTGAAAGCAGAGGTAAAATCTACTGACATTTAGAAATCTGTGCCAACCATTAGTGCAAGTATCCTTAACTTCAGTAGGATTGCAAAATATTTCCTGTTATTATTTTACATATTTGCTAAGAGCCAGTTTACTTCCACAGGAGCAGGTCCAAGACATAAAGCAGAAAAACTTCTGTTATGATCCTGTTATCATTTTCATGTATATTTAGGATTTACTTGCAGCAATGATGCCGTTCTTACAGTGGCCCACGCTGTAAGAAATGCACCTAATTAAATCTCAAACAATTTTTAGAAATTAAAATAAAAAACAAGGAGACAAACAATATGGAGGACAACATTGCAGAATACATGTAATTTTAGGTTAAATACGTAAGTAACTCTAGTGTAATATGTGGGTGTCGGGACATAAAGAGACAAAGAGTCAACATTTACAACAGAACCGTAAAACGAACCTGGGATCTCCCAGCAGAGAAACATTGGTTTTTAACCCTCCTACTGTTCTTGGGTCAAAATGAACCGCTCCTGTGTTAAACCCCCCCCCAAAAATCCACTAAATGTTATTTTTTTAACTTGAGATTTTAAGACTTTTGCTAGATTGGCCAAAACAATAGAAAAAGTTAAATGTTGCTTTTATTCACATTTCCATGTAAGCTGTACAAAAAAATTTATAAAAATGGTCTTTGGGTCAAAATGACTCGTGAGGCAAATAGAGTTGAAATTAAGGTCACAGTTATTCACAAACCACAGAATGTTACAAAGTTTTAGGTGTGTCTCAGACCAATCAGTAGCAAACGTAAACAAGGCAAATCAGGGGGTGTTCTCACAGACTTCAAAAGACCACCTGTTATTTCCAGAGGTTATAAAGCTCCTGCATAACAGGACCCCGAATTGTGTCTGTGCTGAAGCCATGAGTGTGCGTTACAACACTGAAGAGGCTTTAGAGGCGATTTTCTCACATGTCCAGCAAGACAACTCTGATTCAGAAGAGGAAGTAGAGGATGCATCCGAAGAAGAAGATGGAGAGGAATACAACCCAGAGCATGATGAATCATCTTCAGAAGAAGAAGAAAACCCTGAACCTGAAAGAGAGACTTTCCTTTCAAAAAATGGCAAAATAACATGGTCCTCAGCAGCATATGACCAACACGGCAGGCATGCAGAACAAAACATTGTAAAGATGACCAGGACCCACAAGGTATGCCGTTTCTCATGCCCGTGATATTGTTTCTACATTCTACCTGTTTATCACACCAGCAATAGAAAAAATAATCCTGGAGATGACAAATTGGAGGGTTTTCGCAAATATGGAGACAGCTGGAAAAAGAATAGATGGGATTGACCTCCAGGCCTATTTAGGGCTGCTAATCCTAGCAGGTGTATACAGGTCCCGAGGCGAGGCTGCAGCTAGTCTATGGGATGCAGAGAGTGGAAGGCCAATTTTCCGAGCCACAATGCCACTCAAACTCTTTCACACCTACTCAAGACTGATACGATTTGATGATCGTGAATCAAGACCAGCAAGACGTGTGACAGACAAACTTGCAGCCATAAGAGAGGTGTGGGACAAGTGGGTGGAGCGGTTGCCCTACCTCTACAATCCAGGGCCTGACGTAACAGTGGATGAGCAACTGGTTCCATTTAGAGGTAATCTGTTTTCATATTTGTAATAAAAGTGATATTCACTATTGATTTCTTTGACTGTTTTCTGTGACACTGATACTAATCACTGATGCTAATGTCTTTTGTCCAAAGGTCGTTGTCCTTTCCGGCAGTATATGCCCAGCAAGCCAGCAAAATATGGGATCAAGACATGGGTGGCCTGCGATGCCAAATCAAGCTATGCTTGGAAAATGCAAGTCTATACTGGGAAGTCAACCAGTGGATGCCCAGAGAAGAACCAGGGGATGCGAGTTGTGCTTGATGTGACGGAGGGACTGAGGGGTCACAATGTGACATGTGACAATTTCTTCACCTCTTATGAACTCGGACAGCAGCTCCTGAAGAGGAAGATCACCATGGTTGGTACAGTTCGAAAGAACAAGCCTGAGCTGCCACCTGCACTGCTTGCGTCAAAGGGGAGAGAGGTCTTCTCCTCAAAGTTTGCCTTCACGCCCACCACCACTCTAGTTTCCTACCTCCCAAAGAAAAACAAGAATGTAGTTCTGCTGAGCACACTGCACAAAGACGGCGACATTAGTGATCGTGAGGACAGGAAGCCAGTCATCATCCTGGAATACAACCGCACCAAAGGAGGTGTTGACAACCTAGATAAGGTGATTGGAACATATAGCTGCAGAAGAATGACAGCCCGCTGGCCCCTGGTCATCTTCCACAACATCATTGATGTGTCCTCCTACAATGCCTTTGTTATTTGGAGAGAGATCGACCCAACCTGGATGTCTCGTAAGCACAACAAGAGGAGGGTGTTCCTGGAGCAGCTGGGAAAGGCACTTGTAACTCCACTCATTGAAAGAAGGAAGCATGTCCCCCGCACAGAAGCCTCAGCAGCAGTTGTGAAAGCTATTCAGAGTGCAGCAGCTCCTGATCAACCTGAGGATCCATCTACCACAGCCGCTTCCCCAGCGAGGGCAAGTAAGAGGAAGAGATGTCAGTTCTGCCCTAAAAAGAAGGACTGTAAAACACATACTGTGTGCTGCAGGTGTAAGAAATATATCTGCAGAGGCTGTGCACTTGCATACTGCCCTACATGTGCTAATTAGTTGAATGCGTTATGTTATTTTTCATATTTTTGTATTGTACATTCTCTTAAATTGTTCACTGGAGAAAAGTAAAAGAAAATGAGTCATTGAGATGAATAAAATGCATTCGAAACTCCTTTTTACACATTTTTTTCT
This sequence comes from Poeciliopsis retropinna, assembly GCA_010277075.1. Classification (NCBI taxonomy): domain Eukaryota; kingdom Metazoa; phylum Chordata; class Actinopteri; order Cyprinodontiformes; family Poeciliidae; genus Poeciliopsis; species Poeciliopsis retropinna. Next base: position 614,091 of record VMRM01000004.1, on the reverse strand, counting down.
TTTCTTAAGCTATAGAAATTTAAGTGGAGAGGGAAAACTCAAGTATTCACACATTTTGTGGTGAATTACAATATACAAGATGAAATTTGGTGTTTAAAATTCAATTAAGCTGCTTATATTGGGGGTTTAGTGAAGACGGATTATTTTGACCCGGCGCACACAGGGTGTATACAAAAAATGAGGACAAGAGGAGGGTTAAAAACTAAATCTTCTTAAAGCAAGTCACCAAAAAGTGAAGAGACTTTTCTTAAGTTTATCTTGTGCACATTAGTCTACAGAGCAGCAGGCCTGAACCCCGACTATATCAAATATCAGCTGCCAGCCTCTCATATTCACCCGTTCGCTGTGCAGTTATTCAGACTGACAGTCCATATGAGTGACTGATTGAGCGCGTCCTCCATATTTTAACTTGTCACTAATGGGAAAAACTGTAAATCTTGAGGCGTCGTTATTGGAGCTAATCAATCAGAGACCAGAAAGAGATTGGAGTTGTCCTAGAAACATTATCAAAGTATCAATGTGGTGAAAATATTTTGAGTTCTTAGAAGTGATGTTTCATCATTCAGTTCAACACAGTCATCCAATGTATACCAAATATCAGAATGTTTGGTTTTAGTTACTTTACCACAGCCTGAAGCCACAGCCAGGTAATATTTCGGCTTTTTAATGCAGTTTTAGATGTTGTGTGAATTGTGTGTTTCTAGTAGCAACAATGGTGTTGTGTAAATGCTGCTTTTCTTCAGATATATTGATGTGGATTGGTCAAAAGTTGTCTCTAGCATTAATAGTTTTTACTGTGTCCTATGTGATGATTGGTTATTTCTTTAGCCTGGGCTCTGATTGGAGTAAAAAGAAAACCTGATGACTGTGGATGTTCTGTAGATGATGCCACATGTTCCAGTGGTATAACTGAAACAGACAGAGCAATCTGTGAACTGGATGTGTAAAAGTAAGCTTGACTGATTAAACAAATTAGCAGCGAAATAAATTGAGGGCCAGAAAATGACACTTTGTTTTCTTTAAACTATCTAACTGAATCACATCCACATGTGACACCTAATGTGTGTCTTCACAGCCTTGGAGGGAGGAAGCTGTTCTACTTAAACTAATGTGTTAAATATTAACATGGTACGAAGCCGAGCCTTTATGGAGCTATTGCTGCGTTTTTTGTGTGTAGGATTTGCTCAACTTTAAAGACTTGGAACAATGCATGTCTGTCAATAAAACTACAATGATAAGAAATCCAATCAGAACATATTGGGACTGGTAGCATCATGCAGCGTTGGTTCCCTCATTGAGAACAGTTTGATCAGGTGTTTGCAGATTTAAAAATAAATACATGTCAATTCTAACAATACACCATGTATTTGTATTGTTCTGTGTATGAGAAATGAATAAAAAAACAAAACAAAAAAACCCCCACAAATGTGATGCTTTTAACAGTGATTTTTTCCAAGCGTCTCCTTGGAGTGAAGCTTTTCTGGGTTACAGAGACAGCGAGGGATTAGGTTTCCTTTGTGCCACCATGTAAAAATCCCTGTTATTAATAAACCCCTGAATCCCATGAGACACTCTCTACCCCCACACCAGTATGTTCTCCTATAATTGACTCATTAATTGACTCATTTAAAGCTGTCTAATTAATTAATAAATTAAATTAATTTAGCGGATTGCACACTTCCCATTTAACATGAACTACTGTTCTTGATACAGAAGGTGATAACTTTTGAGAATGAGAGCAGGAGAACTATCGAATAAATATGTTTCATGGTAATAACCACTAATGTGCAGGCTAATTACTGAAGTAAATTGATCATTCTGTCTTAATTGATTTAAGCTTGTTAAAAGGGCACAGCGCCGACTTTGTTAGCTGTGAGCACTTTATCTGGATGACAGTAATTGGAGGTGAATGCTCTCATTTCTTGTCTTTCTCTGCCCCTACTAAGCATCCAAGACATCTATCATAACTAATGGACAACTATTATACTGTACACCTGTAATAAAAAAGAAAACTTGGAAGCTCTAGTTCTTATTTTTTACTGCAGGGGAAAATAAGAGCTGATCAAAGCAAACATAAAACATTCCAAACATTTTTTAGTTGGGAGGAAAAGTAGAAATTTTAGGGTAAAAACTACAAAAAGAAATGCTTCACCTTTGAAATGGCAGATGAAAACTGGACTAATCCCAAGTTTAATCCTCATAAACCACTGATGCTGAATCAAAAGTAGAAAATGGACTTTAACCTAAATATTTCACATGTAGCAAAATGTGCAGTAGAAAATATTTCCAGAGCAAATCAGTCATGCTCCACATTTCGGTTTTCAAAACAGTAAAACTATATCTCATACAACATCTTGAGGTGTTAAAGGTAGTGAAATGTTCTTGTTTTTAAAAATCCATGAATTAAGAAAAATATCCATGTACAGCCACCATCTTCTGAACAGATTCCTAACTCGATGCTTAACTTGAAATGACAACTTCCATATCTTCTATGGTTACAATTGAATGAAATAAAGGTTTCAGTGGCTACAACTCTGCTGATTTACACATTTTTGCCAAGTTTGCCATTTTTAACATGTGCTGCCATATCATAATTTTGGCACCATTAATAATTCCTGACAACACTGCTGCAAATTCAGAAAAATTAATGTTTACATCTGCTGACCTTACAAGAATGTGCAGGTTTTAGTGCAAATACAAAAAGGTGCAATCCACTGTGGAAGGCTATTCTGAAAAACTTCAATATAAAGTCTTTTTTTTTTTTTAAATGTGGAGGCTTCATTAAATATTCAGCTCTTTAAGAGCTATGATTGTGAGCTGCTTCGGCATATCCTCCATGTTTCTCCGGCAAACTTTAGTCTGACAGTCATGCTTTCTCTTCTTCTTACAGAGCAAAGGTTTTCTTCTTGCAAACCTCCCATGGAAGTTAAACTTGTGCTTTTTAAGATCGGATAAGCATTCACTTCGACATTAACACTAGCAGAAGCTTGCTGCAGGTCCTGTGATGACACTTTAAAGGTTCTGCAGACTTTTATAGCATCTTGGGCCAACCTTCTGGCTGAACTTGCCTGTACTGCCAGACCCGGCCATGTTAGTTATTTTAGACCATGGAATAGTGGATCTCGAGTTCCTTTGAGGCCTCTTTTAATCGTTTTTATCTTCCAGTCTCACCACGGCGTTCATTCTCCCTTCAGTCAGAAGTACATCTGAGGTTTAAACTGTTTAAAATGTGAGCAACAATGTTCCATCATTGGGACCTGAAATACATGTAATTTTAGCAACTTTTTAAGAATAAATGTAGTGTTCTGATTCATTCCTCCCATAAAATGGTATCGTTTACCCTTATATTCTACAGAAAACTTTGAAAAGTTATTTTATTTTTAAGTGTACTAGAATGTCAAAATATGCTAGACCACATAATCTGCTGCAGTTCCCGTCCATGTGAGGGATGATGTTTGACTCTTTAGCCTTGAGTGACAGAGACGTGCTTGAGCTGTCATTTCACACCTCTACTCTTTGTTTGGAAGATGAGCCTGCAGAGATCTGCAGGTACACAACACAGCTGAGCAGATGTTCATGGGAATTGCTCTGAAGGAAAACTCAATGAAGGGAATGTGAACTTTACTTCCAGTAAAAGCTTTGCTTGGCCACCTCAGGTGAAAATTGACTTTTTCCCCTTCCACATCGATTTAGACATTCAGGAGAGTAGATCCTGTAGAAAGCCATTTTTGTGAGCACTTAGGACTAGATTGTCCCTGTGGCAGCAGTCCACCCATTTTCTCACATAGAAGGGGGCAGGAATGGAATGTTTTTAAAACTATGTTGAAGATTTTTTCCAGTGACCAAGCAAAACAAATTAGACTGCTTTCCTGTATTTTTTTTCATTCATTTATTTTGGTTTACTACCAGATTTTGGTTCTTTCACGAAAATAACTCAGGATATAAAATAAAAGACTGAAGAAATGTGTGGCAGCGGAGGGAAAATGATAAAACTGTCTAGTCTCCCATCCACTAAACCACAGAATAACAGATATAGAATAACAGGTATAGAACATATAATCCTGCAGGTTGGAGAAAAAAAAATTTCATTTAATTTCAAAATAAATTTGACATTGCGCAATAAATGGAGAGCTTCTTTCAGCCCAGTTTTATCTTCACTACAATCAGAAAAATCCCCTCATTACTGCAGATACATATACAATGATTTATCCATTTGATATGTAAACGGGATAAAAAAAAAAATAAAAAAAAAAAACTTTAAAGCAAAGTTTGTAATGTTGGATTCTTTTCCTGAAAGAATCCAACGAAAGCCTACGAAAACCTTGAAATACAAATAGAGTTGTTCTTTGTCATCCTCAACATACTGGGATATTTAAGTAGCGTGAATAAACGTTTGTCCACTTTTTATAAAAAGTTTTTGTAGGTGCTTCGAGTCTGAAAGTCAAAACAAGGACAACACTGTGTGGCTCATGCATAAAAATGCAAAGACACTCCTGCATGAGATAAAAAAGTCCTTCATAGGAACCCAAAAGCTTTGTTTGGTTATTAAATATTAATACAGCGACTGAAATTAAGCCCTTTGAATATTTTCTGGCAGTTTCTTTTTTCTGTGTGCACAGACAAAATATTTTTCTTAAATCAGACTTTTTTCCCCAAAAATATTTCCACACAAACAGACATCTGTCTCAGTGGTGAGGCGCACGCGTTCTCACAGTCTCATGAGAGCAACTCCAAGGAGGTTTGGGAGTTCAATCATTCAACATGACGGGCTCTGCAAGGAAAACACACACTCCAAATCCCTGCAGGACTGAGCCTGCAGCGGTACACCTCAGAGCCAGGGGCTGATTTTGATTCAGCTGCTCTTTACTTAAATCCTCAGAGACTCTCGCCTGCCTCTCTGCTGGCTGCAGAAGGAGTTTGTCTTCACTACAAAGCTTTCACAGTAGGGAAAGTGAGGAAGAAGTGGGGTGAATAAACCAACATGCCAATATGTTGTGGTTTTAATTCATCTCTAAACATAAAGTTGTGGACTCTGAGAAGGAGCCTGCAGACTCCTGCAGCTCAGCTTGGAGAGTTGCTGCAGGGCAACGCTTTGAGGAAGATGTACTTTTTTTTCATTTCATGCAGTCACATATTTAAGTTGGGTCCCTTGTTCAGACAAAGTTTTCTTGGTTTTCTGTGTATCAGTTGTAAGAAGCCACTTGTGTAGTTAAAGGGGTGGTAGTATGCATTTTCCAGGCATATAGTGCCATTTCTCAGCACTAAGTAACTATGATGCCGTAAATCATAAAAATGCTGCACGTGTCAAAAATAACTAAAATTGGGCCTCTGTTTCTTTAAAAAACTTCTACTCTTTCCGACTCTCTGCCTGCACCAGGTCACGACAGCAGTGATAGTCCATTATGCCATTTACAACTGGACTGTTGGACTGAAGTAGTTTGCATTTAGGACTAGTTTGCAATTAGCAAACCAGATGTTTGCTAATTGCTGCTGCACAAAACAAGTCCAGCAGAGACTGCCCTTTCTGCAGAAAGTGAAACATCTCTGCCTGCATGCATCCTCATAGCATTCTATTGAACTGTATTAGAGAGTGTGTTGATATGCCCCCTGACAGACTGGTAGTCAAGCAGCTATATGGCAGACATCAGGTCCCAGCAGAGGATGGTGAAAAGAGCTGACATTTTCCACTGGGTGTTCCTTCATCCAGGATCTGTTCCGCTCCAAAAACGGGCATTTGAATAATGTTGGAAGCTCCTCAAGTGGAACACACACCTGAATGTCATGGTGTGTCTCATCCGTTACTCGACAACTGTTGCCACATTTAACACACATTAGACATATGTTGCTGAAGGGCACAAAGATAGAACATATTTCGCTACTTAAATTGGGGATAAGTCCAAAAAGACTCACTGGTAGGCCTTTTCCAATGGAAGAACTGTCTCTCTTGAACTGGTTCGTTTTAAGTGCCATTGAACTAGTATGCTGACAACACAAGGAAAAATAGATGGAGAGAAATAAAAGTCTCTGCAGTCCACAAACAGATCCACATTTGCTCCCAAATCCACTTCGTCTGTTTCCGTATACAAAATATAACGGCCCCACTGGGACTGCAGCCACGTTCATTTCTAGTCCAGGTGATGTATCAGAGTAATTACACACACACTCTAACACACAGAGCTCATGTGATGAACCTGAGTGATTAGATGCACCACCAAGCCCAGAAGTGCAACCCTTTATTTCCCTCGTTCTTCAGTTTTCTCTCAAACAACATCTCTACTTCTCTCTCTCTCACACACACACATTAAATATTTAAGTGAAGAATCAGTGTAATTACTTGCAGCTCGAATGGGAGTCGCATGGAAACGCACCAGACAGATAAACAAGTGAAGTTACAGTTATGTCTTCAGCACCTCACACCATCTCAAACATGGGCGTAATTACTCATAGCTTTTCTCTGATTGGTCACAGGTGTTTTCTCCAAATGAGTATAAATGAAACCCATTAATCGTTGCTGGAGGCAAGGCTGAGCAAGAGTGATTAGCAACAGTGGGCACTCTGCAGCAGAAAATACCCGTAGGGAGGAGATGGATGGGAATAAGTGGTAGGAGAAAATCATCCTGTGGATAAACTGTGATTTATAAAAGCATGGACAAAGAAATGGACAAGAAAGGGTTGCAACATGAAGGGTCTGAACAATCCAGGTCTAAACTAAAACAAGAAAAAAAAAAGCTTTTGGGGAGACAAAGGGCTTCTCCCCCAACACGGCATAAAGTAAATAAAAAATGCAAATCCTCATCTTTGTATTTTGCCAGACTTATGATGACTCATCAAGATAACTGCTGATATCTGGGAGCTTTTTTCCCTGTTTTACTGTTCTTGAGTGGATTGTGCTCTCCCATTAGCTCCATTGGCCAATTTCTATTCAGAAATTGCTGAATATTTTTCACTTAGACTACAAGAAGGACATCATCCAGGCTAGAGGCAGAGCTTTGTTTCCCACATCGCTACTAATGGCTCAAGAGGAACCGCTGTGCTGAGAGGAAAGGGGTTGAATGGATGATTTAATGGATCAACAGATGACTGGATCAATGTAATATGGACAGACTAAACTGTTAAGGGGTAAGGTTAGGACAAACTATACTTAGGGAACAGGAAAGAGGGGTTAAAAGGGCACTATGGGGCACTTTTCATCTCTCTACTCTTGGTCATTTCTTTTTTTTCTTGTGCCTCGGCACAAAACAATAAAATGAAAGATGACGTAAAGTGGAATAAGACGGTTGAGTGGTTCTGCAAAGTATTAAGAGCAACGAAGAGGATGAATGTGATAAAAGATGGGTTCAGGAGGATGAGTAAGATGCAGAATTTGCTGAAAATAAAGGCTGTGATGAAAATCTGATTACTTTAATTAGAGCTGAAATAAGAACTCGATATGCTAAGAAAAAGCTTCCATCGAAACATTTTCCTCCAAACGGTGGATGAAAGAACGATGGAGATGTCAGAGTGAAGAGAGGGTAAAAATATGTCCTGCTGCATTAAACAGCTGCGCATAATGAAAAGTACATGGAAGCAAGAACAATTTAGACGCATGATTCTTCTTCATCTAATTACTTTACTTACTTGATGCTAGTTGGTCAATTCAGCAACCCTGAAATTTGAAACATTAATAAAACTGAAAAACCTTTCCAATATTTATAACTGCAATATTATGCAACTTTTGCATGAATTATGTTTTCTCCATGTTTTTTCAAGCTTTTGCTAATTGTGATAGTAAATTATGAGACAGATAATTATAAAAAGAAAAAGAATAAAGCTCCTCTTAATTCTCCCTGTGATCAAACATCCAATGAGAGCAAGGTCTTAGCACTGTCAATCATGTTTGTGTATGTGCTGCTAGTACTTCGCCTTTGAAGTTGAATGGAAGTTTTGCTGGAAAAGTAAATTGTTTCTTCACCATTATTACATTGAGCAGTGCATTAACACACTTGAACGGCAGAACTAAAGCCTTTCTCCTGGCTCTGATTGGTTGTGTATTTCTGCAGATGGCAGCAAGACCACATGGGGACCAGATTATCAGTCTCATATTATTTAAAACTGTGCCAACATAGTAACAGTTTTAAATAAATATTTAAACAACATTTTTGTAAAATAAACATACTGCAACTTTAATGCTAGGACAATTGAACTGGTGACAAAAGCTGCAAGTTCTATTGTGTCAGCAACAAGCATCGACTTTTGAATTTAGTGTATTTGTGGCCAAGGTGAATTCATTGCTATTGGCATTTCTCCCTTTTTATTATGAGTGACTGTATAATTGAACGCCCCTGACTGCAGCGTTAACGGTAAGTGACTACAAATGCCAGAGGTTTGCACAGAAAACGTGGTGCAGATACAAGCAACACACACACATATATACATATAGCCCAAATGGTCAAAGGGCCAAGAAACACAGGTTACAATTCCATCACCGTGGTCTGCTCACGTTGATGCTCTGTGCTGATTTAAGAGTCAGTCAGGATACAATCTTCAGATATCCTGAGAGAAGAGATCAGCCCTGGTAAATGCAGACAACCTTCTATCTATATGGAATCACTGAACTGCCAAAAACAGGATACAAAAAAAGACTCTGGGCCGTCTCACACACGCACACACACACACACACACCCACACATTTCATCCAGAATTAACTAAAATGACTTCAAAATGGAACTGAATGGCAGAAGGGGCTTTTCCACCTGGCATTAAAGAACTCAATGTCAACAGTTAGGAAGTTGGCATCCGGTACTGTGCTCCCTGCTGTGTCAGTATCACATGTCGCCTCTACTTAACAACCTCCTCCATCACTGAGCAGCCATCACCAAGGTGACACCGGGAAGCTGTCGTCGTCGTACCCTTGGCGACTGTCAGTTTTGTAGCCCATTGTTGTAGCGGCAATGCCAACAAGCAGAGACGAAGCAGAAGAAGGGTGAGTTGGACATTTTAGTCCATACAAGATTTGAAGAAATGCCTCATGTTTGAGCCCAGCTCAAGAGAAAAGAAAAGGTTGTGGAATAAAAAGCATCTTTAAAAGGGAATTATTTATCTTTGATTTGGGACTGAAGGTAAAAGGAGATATAAGCTTCACAAAGACTTTAGCACTGTGTCAACAACACATATCTCTGCAGGGATCAGTAAATGCTGCTTTTGTGCATGTGTGCATTTAAAGGGAGTAGCTCAAACAAAAGACTACCGCTCTAAATCAGCAACAGAGTCTGTGCATTTATAGTTGTGTTTGTAAACACAGTTATAATAATAATAATAATTCACTACAACAGCTGTCAATCTCCCTTGAACACAATTTAGACACACTGAAGTCTGTTGCGGCTTCCCGGCTCCAGACCCTTCCCCCACCCACCACCGTAATCTGCTCAAATACTTTTCCCTCAGGAAATACATCAGTGGTGGAAAGAGGCTCATTCAAAAGGTGATAAAATAATCAATGGAGCCAGAATGCCACTTTTTAAAATATCAGATCTAAAGCAATTCGTCCCAATTTAATCAGGATATGGATTCACCTGTCAGAAACTGGCAAAATGAAACCAAATAGGTATGTTCAGGTAATTACTGGGATAAAATATTAAGACTTGAAATGTCAGTGGGATAATACAAGCTCATTCAAACTTTGTCCAGATAGCTTTTGTTAAAATGTACTTTATCTTTCCTCAAGCTGAATTATGAATACAAGTCAGCCAATCAGTCGCTACTGAGCCTGTAAGATCAATCACATTTCCAACACCCTTAACCGTCCAATAAAGATGAGCTGCTTTCACAGAAAAGTAAAACCCACAGGAGGAGAGACTGAAACCTCATGCTCACCTCCTCCTGTCTGTCCCAGTGATACGAAATGGACTCAAAATGTTTCATCTTCCCCTCATCAGCAGTTTGAGTTGTCAAGATTTAAAGAATCCCTTTAAACTAAACTACCACATACTAAATCACATTAATATTTTTGAAATTTCTCAAGTATTTGTTATTAAAAGATGAATGTTTCAGTCTTTGATTTTCTCAGACTAATAAAAAGCAGTCATGCTTTTTAATTTCTACCATTGAGGCTAAATGAGGTCACATCTAATATATTATTGCTGGTTCTTAATCTAATAAAGACACTGATGTTACAAAATAAATGTGTTCAGATGCTCGTATTAATGTGCCAAAGTCTATTAGAATATAATGTCTTGGCTGGAATATTTGCCCATTCCAGCTCTATAGCCACATGTGTTCCTGTAGAAATCACAGCATATCTTTCCTCACATCTTCCTGGAAGGCCACATCGATTCAGCCATTACTGCCAATATTTAATATTCAGAGATAGATAACTCCAAAAGATAAATAAAGAAGCCAGTGTTTCACTCCAAGTTGTCCCAAGACAATGTCAGGGCAGAGAATAATTCAGAAATCACAAATTACAAAACAAGAAATGAGTCGTCACCTCAAGTTATCTCATCATAAGAACATAAGAGTAGTCGAAACATTCAGAGGAAATACAACCGACTACATATTCTGTGATTTGGTTTTTAAATCATCAATATACAGACAGTCCTAAGCTTTGTCTGTGACATTTCCAGTTGATTCATCCAGAAAAGCACATGCAAATATAAACACAAAAAATATGTCAAAAATAAACCAAAAGACGTAATTGGCATGAAAGTTCTGTCAACCGGCTTGACATATTGATAAGTCTCCAAAGCCTGAGCGATTATCATCAGACCGTCACCCGGCAACACAAAGACTTCAGTTTAAAAGTACAAAGCTCCCAAAGGTTAATGGGATTCCTCAATCCACAACAAAGAACATCTTTAGTTTTTGGAGGAAGCTATTGGGTATGTCAGTGGGTGTTCCAAGCTTTCCTCAGTGCAGACATTTGCATTAAAATTTATGTCGATCAACGCTCTTTGAGACAGACACTCAAAGCAGAAAGGTTTGCACACATGAATGACAATAAGTGCTGCCCGGAGTTTGGCACAAGTGAGTCCCTTTTTGTCTATCATGAGTTGCTTTTAAGTAAAGTGCCCTGAGGCGATACTGTGGTGTGAACCAGTTTTATATAAATAAACTAAATTAAACGGTGTTACACATAAATCCCAGGACACGCTAAAAATCTGTGTTTCACTTGAGACAAACCAAAGACCAAGCTTTTTAAGAAACTCAATCTTTCCAATTCCTGGAGACATTCAATTTGCTCCTAACTGAAGTATATATTTTCTTTGTAAAAGATTGCCCTTCTGAGTGTTACATTTGGATTCCTTGGAGAAAATGACTAGTATTTACTATGTTACTTTATTTATTGTTAGCCTAAGATTGAAACATTTTACCAACTAATAATTGAAGGATGATTTAAACTACAAAAATATGCCAATATGGTGGATCTGAGCCAACACAGTTGTTAAGAAGTTGGAAATACAGAAATGTTATACATTTCACAAAAAAGTTATTTCACTGAAAAACTCAAATCAAAGATCTGCTGGAATGAATAGTTTAAAGAATCAGACTTTACAACACAAGAACCACCACAAATTAGCCAGAAGTCCATAAAATGAGTCTTCATGAGAGACCACCTCTACATTAACAAGAAGTACTAACCAAGCTTACAAACACATGATGAAACGTGTGCAGTGTTTCTCTAGAGATGAGACAAAAACTAAAAAGTAAACAGCTCAGAACATTAATGATTCATTCAAGATTTGGAACTGGAATAAACCTGAAGAGGAATTTATGAAAAACAATGTCAAGTGTTGGGATTCCCAGGTCTAAGAAATACTAGACAGCTAAGGCTAACATTGACAAAGGTAACAGCTTCAAATCACTGAAACTGGGTTTGCCAGGCAGCATTGTGTCAAACAGATGGGATTATGGTGTGGCTCTGTTTTCAGGAGTCTTATTTGACCTGTTAGTTACAGAGAAAACAACTGTTATATGTACAGAATAATTTCATGCTTCTCACTTTTTGGGAAGCATGTCTCCTTCCTCTGCTAACATGATGTTACACCAGCACATAAAAAAAGCTCCAACCAACCTTTTTTTGGTTGGATGAGTTAACAATAAACAGACACCAACTGCTTTGGAAAGAAGTTACCAGCTTCTTTCCAAAGAAAAAGAAAAAGAAACTAACAATATCATTTACTCCAACTTTAACAATTTTACTTCTAAATAGTCAACTAAGATGTGCAACATTAACACCAAATAAAAACCCAAGTATTCAGTGAGTTTTAGGATTTGTTTATATGCATAAAAAGGAAGGTGAATGGAGTAAATAAGAGAAAGTCACTAGACCTATTGCATGTTTAATGTTTAGACTGTCTAGATCTTTTGGCATGGACGTCTTTAGAGTAAGCAGTCACTATGTTAGTCTTAACTTGAGGTAAAGGCCAGCAGGGGGCGCTGTGCCTTTCCAGGTCTTGCAGTCTTTTAGAAATTTGATGATAGATAGGATTAGTCAGGAGGTGGATAGATAGGCTACACACCATTAAATGCTTTATATGTTTGTAATGAACCTAAGTGGAGTTTGCCAATTATCCGTTTACCTGCATTAACAATTAACTGAATAAAACTATAAAGAAAATTGATGGGCTTTGCAATAAAGGTTTTAGATAATTCTGCATAGACACTGATGAAATGTACATTTTGTGGATATTTCTTGGACCTTCTTAAAATGCTCTTATACCAGGAGAAAGGAAAAAATGGCTGCTGAGTGCTTGAGATTGCATCATTAGTATAACTCCTGACCTGCACATTCAGATTTAAACCAATGGCTTCCACATACCAACATGGTATGCTGAATATGTCTTAAGGATGTAAAATAACATTTTGCTGCCATTTTTAAAAAGCTGATTTCATCGTCATCAGTCACTGCTGTTCTTGTACAGTTCATACTGATTCTTTGAGGGTGCAAGTTAAAATTAGTAACTGCTGTGTAACAAAATAACACAGATTTTACTTTGACTTTGACTGGATTTCTATAACAGTATTGTTCAGATTAGCAGTTTCACAACTGAGGAAGAATATTGTTTTACTCCTAAAATATTTGACCTCCTACTTTCTCTGTGAAATCCAATTTTGCAGTGATTAGCATAGTCAGATCCCACTCCCCTGCAGGTCCTGCTGTGAACATAATAATAGCCTGTACCTTTATAATCATGTTAGTGTCCAGTGGCAAGTGTTATCCCCCCTCACACATCTAGTCTTACAACACTGAATTGGCATTAATTACTACAACTGAGGTCCGAGCTCCATTATCACACTATCACATCTTTTCTAATTAAAATAAGTCTTGTTTGTGGCTTATTTCCTATAGATATTATCTGACACTCTCAGAGTTAAAAGGCCAAAGTCACACATTCAAGATGCCTACATTTGGTTTATCTCAACATTATTGGAACTGATGCTTTCTGGGATTCATGAATGCATGTTAAAGCTGTAATTTGTGGAGAATTATTCTGTTTTGTCCTTTTCAGTGGCATGTCAAATCTCTGAGGGGAATTTAATGCAATAATAGCTGCTTTTTAATAACGGTTTCCTTTTTCTCTTTGGCTCAGTTTGTTTAGATGGACTGCTTGTTTGAAACCAACCAGCAGGTGTGGCCTCAACCAAGCATTCAACAAATGTCTGCTTTCATTAGAAAGAAGTCATCCAGTCTGATGGGAAATAGAGAAAAAGAAAATATGTTTTACTCAACAAGGATAAGTACCACAGTGTATTCAAACCCAATTTGAAATATGAAAGATTAGGGGATTTTACTATGTATCTTAACAAAAATGGTAAGTGCATATTCAAATATTTAGAGCAACTCAGTGCAGATACAAACCAAGCAGCATTGTGAAATGTAAAAAAAGTATCTTGTTTCAATACAGGATGACAGGATGAAACACAGTACAGCTGCAGTGATGCTTATCATACGGCCATCAGTAGAACGTCACAATTAACTTTTGGGTATGAGGTCGTGAAATTTTGTCACCATAAAAAAGTCACATTTTTTTACTGAACATTGTGACAATTATTCTGTCAGCTGCATTTTGCATCAGATGTATTTAATCAAGTTAAATTTCACAACATTTTGTGATTCTTAGTGCTTTTGTAAGCAAGCCAAGTATCTTGATTGGTTCCCAGCATTTACTGGCAGGTCAGATGAAAAATCTGTCAACTAAATTCCTCAAACCTGATTATGTTTATATGGGAAATCTTTCAATTCTTTGACAGCCACTCTCGCTCTGAGGTAGGACGCTGGATTTCTGCTGTCAATACATTGAGGAGTGATATTACATCCAGATTGATTAATAAATACCAGCAGGATTTATGCAGAAATTTAGCAGGAAGCAATAAAGAAAACATTAATACTGTTGTCAGGACAGCAGCTGTAAATATCAGACACACAAACAGGAAGGTGGCAGGTCTGCTTCCCAAGCTGCTCACAAGGACGCAGAACCTCATGAAGTTCTTAGTCATTTGGGTTAGCATGAGGTCACCGTTTTGTTGGTGTCTTTTGACACATTTTCATAAAATTTAAACTGATCATTTACTAATGAATACTTATGGAGACAAACAGCATGGAGTCAGGGAAGCCATCTCACTGTTTTCAATTTACACGCTTCAGAAACTCAGTCCTTTAAAAATACAAATCTATTTAAATAGTCTAAGAATCATTGCTTTTCTTAGTGGAATAAACTGAATAATGAAACTGATCAAAGATGGCCAATATCCAGGTGGGCTATAGAGGACAGCACAGCTCTATCCTGCTAACAGACTCCATGTCAGCTCTTTCCTCTGACCTTTCCTACTTAATGTTCGGTCTGAAGAAAACAGGACGGCTGTTTTACACCTGCATCTAATGTCACAGACTGTTTGATTTATGGCACATCTCAGAAACAACAGAGGGAAGGCAAAAAGAAGAGAAGTACTGCTTTGCCATAAAGAAACCAGACAAACACTTCCTAGTCACTCACACCTTTATTAAGTATTCCTCATCAGCCAACATGTTGGAATATTTCCTAAAAATGAGGAAGACTGCCTTGCATTAGACCAAATCACTTGAACTGTGGTTCAATCTTGACATATTGTTGGGATGAGAATACTAATGTCAGATTTTTGTCCTATTAAATTATTACATTTTCATTACTTCACCCTATAAAAAGGTAGTTTTGAGATTAAAATGATGGCCGAAAAGCAAAACACCAAAGGCAGAACATGAACTATAAAACAAAAAGATCTCAGTCTTATGACGGTACAATCAAAGCCTGTTTAAGGTCCTACCCTTTGTCATGGGCTGGATTTTAATATATAATATTATATATACTGCTGTTAGTTTCACTACATCAGGGAATCATATCAATATTGAGACACACCTTCATATTTTGTCTATTAATACTTCAACATGGTTCTTGTGTTAAAATTCAGACTTTAGTAGCTGCAACTGGTGGCTTACAGGCGGGTAATCAGATTCCACACTTTAGGAAAAACTAATGAATAATTAAACACCCAATAAAGCTCACATTTTCTTACACCTGTACAAGATAAAAAGCCTGGATATGAACTAAGGTCACTGTACTGACAAGAATGTGGACACATTGATTAATTTATAATGAGCTTACATGTTTGTTTATGGATGCAAGAGTTTGTGTCCATGCATACAGGTGACATTAGGGGTCACTGCACAGGATCTGATACACACAGGCTGTTACAAAATGACACCAGTAATTTAATGGATGCACATGCGCAAGCAGGACACAGTGTTCACACGCTGCTGGCTTCAAAATTAACCATCAGCACAGACAGGAAGACAAAACTTGGATCTAAAAGGACGTTTTAAAACACAACTTCAGAGAAAAAAAATAAACAGTCCTCGTAAAAAGCAAAATAAAGAAGGAAACAGCAATTCATAATAATCACCAATGCAAAGAAGTCACCAAATTAAGGCATATTTAAATATTTTACCAGAGTAGTAGAAAAGAAAGATCTGTACTTTGACTTTAAACTGCATCAGATAGCAGTCGTGTTTCAATCCATACATCCTGCAGCTTACACAATTTACATACAATAACTCATCAGTATATTCATGTCCTTTGCTCTTCCTGTTTTCATGAATTGAATGGATTATTAAATATAATGAAAGTTTTTGCAAGCATTTACTCAATATTTGTGTTCAACATATGATCCCAAATTCCATCAAAGTTAGGCTTCATGAGAAAGCCTCACTCAACTCTGCTGCTCAGACACGAGCCAACTCCAGTCACTCCAGTCTCACCTTTCTCAGAAAAAATCCCATCAATACCTGCAGCACAAACACTCCATGTTCACAATTATCAATGCAGTGCACACCACCTCTGCAACAGCACACAAGATATGCATAAACTCAGCATATCAGGTCTGTAGTACCTCCAAGAGAGAAACAGCAGCAGCTTTTAAAGTATGCTCATAGAAAATACACAGCCTGGATGTGATATGCAGAGTTCTAGTTTATATCATTTTTGGGATGTATAGCTTACAAAATTAAGGCTCTAGATATTTGAAAGCATAAGAAAATGTGACTAGAAACTTAAGAAGTAAATCTAAATTCTGACTGCTGAAAGGTAAATGAGAGAAAAGCTGCTTTTTTCATCCAAAATGACCAGAAATGTATGAAGGAGTTGCAAAAACACAACTAAGTGGGAAGCTATTGAAGCTGGTCTGAAGCACAGGAAACCCAGTTAGAAGCAGATTATGGAGAAAAAAAGTTACTCACTCAATAGAAGATAAGATGGTTGCAGCACAAGCAGGGAAAATCATACAGTCCATAAAGACGCTGGCTGTGAAAACAAACCAGGAATCAGGCAGGAAAACCATAAGAACCAGGAAGAGGGTCTGGGATCTGGCACAGGAGGGACGAACCAGGCAACAGGTGTTTTAATCACAGGAAGGGAAACAGCTACACAAATTAAAACAGGAAGTGATCAGTGAATTCTTGCTGCAATGTCTCATAGTCATAATTGGTGCAAGTTAAGTTAGACGTTATGAGCAGCAGCATGGTTACTTTGCAGCATTCACAAAAATGAGTGCCAAATGATATTTTTTCTTTAATCCGATGTGATGAAAATGGTCAAAAACACGACTAAGACGACCAGATATATTAATACTAATCCCAAACAATCTTTTCCTTCACCATACATATTTATTTCAATAGGCTCCATAGCAGAGATGTTCAAAGTGTGACCTTGAATTAATTTTCTGTTCCCTGCAGCCAGTTCAGGAATAGCACTGCTGGGCCAGACTCACTGGGCCAGATTTTCATTGATGCGAAGCCTTTTAAAAAAAGATGCTGAATATTAGAATTAGAAAAACACAAAATATTTCTCTTGTCAAACCTTTCTAGCTTAGTTTTAATTGGCAAACTTGGCTAACTGTAGAAAGCGTTCCTAAGGATAGAGTGACATGTATCTTGGAATTCAAAAGAAATTCTGGACCAAAAAGTTAACATTAGAACTTCTTCAGTAAGGTTTACACATACAGTTTTTTTGATTTACAGTGATTCCTCTGATGATGTTTTATCAAACATTTTTTATTAGAAAGTGTTTTTTTTTTCGTTTTTTTTTCTACTTACTAATTTTTTCTGTAAAGGTTTGGGCACCAACTGTATCGGAGCAACGGCTTCCTGACGTTGCCTGTCAGACTCAAAGATCACTGGTTCTAGAAGATGGGGCTGCTTGGATTTATAAATTGTAATTTTGATAGAATTGAAGAAAGAATTTAGTCAAAATAGATAAAAAGCAACACTTTATATATTTGCATGATTCATTTCTTAAGATTCTTTATTTTCTTGAAGATGCCATTGTTTGGGGGAATGTAAACGAAGGGGTCTGCCTGTCCAGGATTGTAACCGTGTATCCATGACAGTGATCCAGCTGATGGAGCTGATGAAGACTTTGACTTTACACAGTTCAACCACAGCAGAATAATCTGTCCATCTTTGATGTATGTGTGTGTTTGTGTGTGTCCGCAGCGCCAACCTTGAGGTGAAGAATGTCTCCGATCGCTGCTTTGCTCTCCACCCATCTAGCCGGCAGCATTAGTTATTAGGCTTTTGCGCACATGAGAGCAATATTTCACAAATTCACATTTGTAATTACACACACACACACACCCACACACCCCCACGCACACACACACACACACACACACACCCTTTTTTGGCATCCTTTCCCTCAGTAGCTATCCATTATTTGTAGAGGCAGGCCACACACACTGAGCCCTATTTTGCTTGAACTCTGCACATGTAATTTCAATTCACATTGACTTAGACCCACTCAGTCACCAATTCACAGTGATAATATATTTTTATGGTTCTGATCTCATCTGTTCTGCCATTCACTATGCCCACTTGACCCTCTTGTGTTCAGAGTGTTTGTGTGAAAATCAGCTCTGCTGCAGCATAAAGTCTGATTTCCCACTGAATGACTTCATTTATTTGGAAAAATGTCACTTAAAAAAACAAATTCCTTCAGACACATCCCTTACAGTGAGAACTCAGTGCAACACTGCTAAGAACATTGGAAACAGTGAAATGGATGAACATAGTTGTGATCATGTGCTGAAGTCAGGATGTTGGAAAGAGACCAATTTCACAGTGTCAAGTTGGAAAGTCAAATGTCCAATAAATTTTGTTTGATATAAACAACTGAAGGTAATTTTTGCTTGACTGTGCTATAAAATTGTAATATATGTTTGGAAAATACATAATACTTCCCCTTTAACATAATGCTTTTGAAATTAAATCCCTACACAGAAACAATGCTTTGCCTGTATCACTGTTGTCACAACAAAGGTCAGATTTGAAGCCCTTTGCCACCAACTAGGACCTAAAGTTATGATAAATTATGCCAAATAAAGATCATTTTTATTAGAAATGCATGGATTTAACCTTGATGTATTATAATAAAAGAACCAATCTCTGACACAAGACAGATGACCATGCAAACATACACTCCCAATAGTAATAGTGCTATCAAATGTGATCAGTTCATCAAAAAAACATGTTTTTGAGACATTTAGTCAAGAATAAGGTTTTTCTGTTTATTTTCACAAACTAATGGTTTTAAAACGCAAAAGAAAAGAAAAAAAGATGAGTGAAGCATTAAATTTAGATCAACTTATTTCAAATCAATTATCTGGAGGTACTGATGCAAGTGGAAGAGCAATCAGGATAACAACAACAGTAACTGGTGTCATTTTAAATGGACCATTGATTTGAAGAGCTTAACGAATGATCTAACGTTGTCAACATCCATTTGAGATAATTACTTCTTCAGTGTGCTCAAAAATGAGTGCTTTTAATGGCCAATTTTAACGATACTGAAATTAGCACAGACGGATGTAATAAAGCAAATTTAATCAGAAGATGCTTCTTTAAACTTTGTTCAAAGACTTTGCTCTTTCTTTTCAGTCACTGTTTCTCAGTCTTCCTCTCTTTTCCCATCTTTATTTCTTTTCTGAAACATTATTTTGCTAACCCAACAGTTTCCTTTCCCTCGGCTCATTCCTTTTTTGTCTTCCATCACTCCAGTCTGTTTTTCTCTCTGTCACTTCTTCGCTTTCTCTCCCAGGATGTCTTGCAGGCTTGTCATAAATCTGTCTGTCGATCCGTCAGCCAGTCACACTTCTGTGTGACAACGAATCATCCAGTCGTACTGTTGTATGACAGCTACCAGGCCTCTTCTGAATCTTAGCAAAAACTGTCTACAGAATGTACATGTGTGTGTTTATGTCTGGGACAGTAAGAGCAACAAAGAGAAAAGAATTAAGGTAAAAATGTGTTTTCACTGTTTGTTCATAAAAGAGTTGAAAGGACAGAAGTTGTACACATACTGTTGTGTTTATGTCACTTCCGTGACAGATGTGAATATGGGAATTTTTCTCCGTCCACAGAAGGCATGTGTAAGGAAGTGGGTTACAGGGTGAGGTTTATATCAAGTATTTTCTCCTATGACCAGCAGCTGGCATGTTTTAATGAGCCCTGCTCCTGAGAGAGTCCAAATCTGGAAGCTGGACTGGAAACCTTTAAAGCGATTATCTCCCAGAATCCTTTTTTGTCCATTTCTTTTAAGGAGGCAGGGTGTGTGTTCTTGCCTTGTGCTGTTAAGTGCTCATTACAGGTTTGGCCTGCTGTCATTGGTCTACCTTTACCAGGAATCATCTGCCAGTCAAAAAGTGCAGGAAGTCTCAGGTTGTGACTTTGTACTTCTGCCAGTGTTTCTTTTTTGTCCGAGTCAGGGATGTTCCTGTAAGAATAATCATTTTGTTACTAAATGACCTGTTAATCAAATCACAGAACAGACGTATTAGAAACTCACCCAAACAAATGATTAAACCCCCACCAGGTCACAGATCTCAGACTGGGATAAATGAACCACACAAGATGAGAAAAAGAGCAAAAACTGCACCTCCGTGGAAATATTCCAAACCATTTATAAATTTAATTACAGATTTCAGTTTTTAAACCTCGTTTAACATCCATTTGTTCTGCACCACTGGCCATTCTTCACACCACTAGCAGATTATCATTAAGATGAATTCATATATGTTTTTTCATTTCAGAAATTCTGTTTGCATAATGAGTTTAATGTCTTTATAATTTGAGGTAGTTCACCTATTCAGCCAGGAAAATATGGTATTTCTTTTAAGATTTTGCATTGTTTAAAATTTTCCTGTGAGATAGAAATACAAATCATGTCAGAGTACAAATTAAATGGTTGCTTTTTGGGTTTGTAGTTTTGTTTGTCTTTTTCCTTAGTTATTCTTTGGTCTGGGTAGATCAGCCTAATTTCTGTTTCAGTGTAGTTCAGTTAATTCTCAGTACTTTAATTAGATCTTCTTTAATATTTATGTTTTGTTCCACAGCTCCCCGACTCTCCCTCAGCCTGCCTTCTGCTCTCCCCTCACAGCTGCATCCTGTCTGGAATCTGATCCACTGCTCCAACATTCACTGTCCCAGTATTTAACCTCCTCCTTTCATTCATCCTGCCCCTGTTGTTCCTGCTCTCACTTCCTGTGTCCCCCTTGTTATTTGTAAGTTTTTGTCTTATCAGTTTTTCATTAAACTTGCTGCCCATCCCTGTTCTGCATTTTGGAACCACACATCATCACACTCACATTTGCTCTGTATTACCTCTACTTAACACAAGGTATCACTATCGCTGTGCTCTCAACTCCAATTAGCTACTGGAAATGCCAGTAACTTTTACAATACTGGGATTTGTGCATTTCCATAGTATTACTGTGGAAATACAATGTTTCCACAGCAATAGAAAACGGCGTAATCTTTAACAAAGAGACATAGTTATTGGGAGGATGTGAAATGATGCGACTCCATGTTTGTGGAGGGGAAAAAAAACTTCAGACAGTTCTTTACTTTTTCTTTATTTTATGTTTTGTTTTGTTTTTTAATAATGTAAAATTGTTTCCAACAAATTTTTGTTTGCAAAAAACATGAGTAAACAGCTGAGTGCTTAGCAATAATATAACATGAAAAATATGTTTCAATTCTGCCACTGAAATCTGTTTGCATAAACAGATTGCATAAACAAACCCAAACCTGTATTCAGGTTTGGGTTTGTTTCCCAATTTAGTCCAATTCTAGTTTATTAAATAGAAATCAAACATTGTTTTTCCAATACAGCAGTCAAAAAAGTGAAGTCTAGAGTTATTGAATTACATTCAGTCCTTCAACATCATATATCATTTTGTTTTCAGATGTTCCTTTGGGAAACAGAATCAAAACATTAGGTTGATTTATTCATACACTATCATTGTGCTAAGAGTGGAAATCTATACATATAATATGACACATCTGGTAGTAATTCATGCAGTGAAAATAGGTTCTCTGGTTTCAAACAAAAGCTGTTGTAAGATGAACGGATAAGTCACTCAGCATGTTAACCATGTGGAAGGTGTCTGCTGACTTCAACAGAATTGTTGAATTAGTTCCTAAAATGCTTGACGCAATCGTTTGTGATGAACACACATCAAGTATGCCTCAGCAAGCGGTTCATTGGGTTTAGGAAGGAATATGGTCCTGTTAATTAGACATGCTTTATTAGCACAGAGGTCTGAAATATCAGTTATATTTTTTTCATAAATGGTAAACATTTAAGAGTTTCAGTTCTTAAATGTTAAAGTTCAAGAAAAAACACTTAGAAATAAGTCTTGAAAAGTACAGTTTGTAGGACAGGATTTTTCTCTCAGTGCAACGCTGGATGTCACAGACGGACAGCGAGGGAGGTTCAGTCAAAGTTCAGTCAAAACAATACAAACAACACCGGACCAGAATAACCCAAAACAGTTTGTAGCTACTGAGTTAAGTAAAAAAATTATTCTAGAATCAATGTGACCAGAAACACAACAGAGAATCTATGACACAGAAAAGAGTCAAGGCATTTCTCCATACACTAATGGATCACTGAGTTCTTTCTATTTTACCTCAGCAATACCTCAAGAAGACAAGCGATTATCTGATCCAAAACTTAACCAAAACTTATACAATTCTGATGGTGAAGCATCTTTTCCTTTGAGTGGACAATGAAACCAGAAGAGCTCAATAAAAAAGGAATCTATTTACTTATTCCAGAGCTCCAGGCTGTTTTGTAACCACTCCTGCAAGAGGCAGCTAAAATCAACATGAAAGATGTTCCTTTACTGACCCAAAAGTTACATAAAGTTAGAAACAGATTTCAGTTTGTTACTAGAACCTGGTCAGAGCAAAGCTTTTGTCAAAGGAAGGACAATAGCTGCATTAGGAGCAAGAGGAGCTCTTGCATTTTGAGCCGTCAGCCTCTAACTGTTACTGAACATTCGGCTTTTAAAGATGTTGGCAGTAAATCTCCTGGCAGCCAAGGTAGGCTACCCTGAAATAGCCTAACCATGAAATAAACGGAGCATGTCATACAGTAATTAAGCAAATGAAGTTGTCATATTATTTTAGTTTTAATGGGGTCTTTGAACCATCATAGATACAAAACTTTAAAAAAGATTTTGCATGGTTTCCTGTATTTATCCAAGCTGAATAAATTACTAAAACCAAATTTAAATGCACGAAAGTTTGAGTTTGAGTAAAAATCTGTAGTGTTTCTACCTGACTAGACAATGAAAGAGAATTCAAAATCAAATACCTAACATTTTAAATTGTACAATCAACTTGATTTGTCTGTAATATTTATTGTTCATAATTGAAGATAAAATTCTCCATTTGCACCAATTACCTGTTCTGGCAGGTCCAAGTCAGGCCCAAAGTCCAACTGATAACAGTCTGTATCTTGGAATAAAAACCTTAATTCTAACAGTTTTAATCTCTCTGATTGCATCCAGAGGTTGCAATCTACAGTTCTATTTATTTTGGCATAAACATTGTTTTCCTTTTTGCACTTCAGTGACACGTCTGTGTTTTTCTCCCAGCAATTCATTTGTCTGTCACACTCCTGTTGTAGTTCATTATTGGTCTGAAAACACTGTGGGATTAGTGCTGTGCTCGTACTTCATTTAACTCGGGTGGCCGCTTTGACATCCGTCTGGTTTCCCTCTAGAACAACAACCATCATTGATCACTTCCTGATGACGTGGCAGTGAATAAAAATAAAGTAGAACAGGGAATAGGACCCTGACAGAGACTTTTATTCACAACGGGGAAAGACAAACGTGTAAAGGGAACAGTGGAGGACATAGAGGACACTGGTAGAACAATAGAAATCCCAAAATAACAAAACTTTTGGACAAAGAAATATTGTGGCGAGAAAGTGGAAAGCAGAGCAGAATTGAAGGTCTAGACGACTTCAAATGTGAGATGTCAGAATGAAAAAGGAACATCTAAAATGGATTGGAATAACACAAACTAATGTGAATAAAATACACCTGAAAATACAAAATGTGGACAAAAAGAGAGAAAAGAGGATGAAAGAGTTAAAGTAAGTAGCTGATTGGCAAACAAAGGGGGATGTGACAGAAAACCAAAGTTTTGAAGGGCTGGTTCCTTCTTCTGTTCTCCCTCCATGCTGGAAACATGGCTGGATGTCTCCGTAAGCAGCATTAGGAAGCAGATAACTTTCTGCAATCTGTCACAACACTCATTAATGTCTACCTCCTGCTCCCTGAGACAGAGCGGGACACAGGAGAACGAGAAAGGAGGAGGAAAACAGAATGAAAGAAAAGTAGAAGAAAATGAAGCTGAGAGGGAGGAACGTAAAAACATTTTATCGCCACATTGTTCGAATCTGTAGTTTCTTGTTCTTCACTAAACTCTTCTTTTTTCTGCTAACCACCATCCCATTGTTAGCTCCTCAATTTCCCACAATATTTTCTTTTTGTTAGTGTTTCAGCCCCTCATCCATCCATCCTTTCTTACTTCCACACTTTCCTCCTGGATCTAGCTGGCGTGTTCAGATGGTCCGGGACTGAGATGCAAGGATTCTCCTTTGAGTTTCGACTGCAGCAAACTCAATCAACTCTGTACTACCTGTCAATACTCAGCAGCTGCTGACAGTTCCAGCGCTGCATAACAACACTGCCCCCTATTGGTAACAGTATATCTACAAGCCATTTTCTTTATTAATAAAGAAAATGGAAAGCAGGAGAAGTACACTACAGAGAAAGTGGTAGTTATATCTGTAGGTGTTTCATGAGAAGATAAAACAAATCCAACTCTTTTTTTCCCCCTAAAACAAACTTTAAATCTGATGGATATTCCAGGTCAGGAAACGGTAGAGGCACTTTGTTCAAGATATCATCAACAACTGAGAGGGAATATCATAGAGTTTACATTATCTTTATTTTAAAATATAAAATGTATTTTAAATTGATTGTCTTTGCAATGTTGTGTAGATATTGTCCCTTGAAATGAAAAAATAAAAATAAACTAAATGTGTTTGGTTTGGCGATGAATAACTATAAATAATTGATGAGGGCAATTGTAAAAGAAAATCTAGTAATTTAGATGAAAATTAGTCAGGCCACCAGCCACCAGATTATCAGGAAATGACATCCAAATAATGTAAAACAAAATCTGAAGCTTTTCACATCTCATGGAGCAGAAGTCTATCAGTCATGATAGAGAGCATGATCCAGCTGCAAACCTACCCAGACCCGACCCTCCACATGATCTGACAGGATAGCAGAGCATCAGTCTGAGAGCAGCCATGATGGCCGAGGTAACTCTGGAACAGCTGCAGAGACCAACTGCTCAGGTGTGTCAGAATAAATACAAATCATGTAAAAATCTGACCTTTTTGAAAGAAGCCTGTGTTTGTGTGGTGTTTGTATTGGACCGGGTCCGGGCTTCAGTCAGACTTGACTGGATCAAAACTAACTGATCCACCGGGATTTTACTTTCAGGTATTATTTTTGCGCAACACGTGAAAGGAACGAGATTCTCTGTCTGAAATTCTGAAGCATGACATTAAAAACCAAACAAACAAACATATATATTGTATTGTCACTTCACAGTTAAGCACTACATTCTGTCACAGAACACAGATCACTTAAAATCCCAGCAAATACACTGAAGTTTGTAATCTGATAAAAAGTGAAAAAGTTTAAATGGTACATTCTATTCTTTTAAAAGACACTTTTAATGGCATAAAATCTTTTTCTTTAACCTTCTGACACAGTAGAAGTAATTAATTACAGTTTTAGATTCTTATGAATTGACTCAGACATATTTCCCTGAAATAGACTGTCCTTTATAATGAGAGGTGTTGGTCTGATTCATTCAACACTAGAGGAACTAGAATAAACTACGCATTAGAAACTAGTAAAAAAAAGAACATTACTCCTGAAAAAAGGAGATTCAGCACAACTATAAGTCCAATAATAATAGTTTTTTATCTCCTGAACAAACTTCATATATAAAACAGCAACAGCAAATAAGATACAAATCAACTCAAGATGTTTTTTTTGATTTCAGTTACAAAATAAAAGCCAGAATTGAAGATCAAAACATGAAGGAAAGATTGTCAGATTATTCTTTTGATTACTTTGGAGCTTCGTGACCTTCTCCTGCTCTGCTTGTTGAGAAATCTGCACAGTTCAGTTCCAACTGGGTCAGAAAGAAGGAGATGAGAGGGGCTGACTGTTGTTGCCTCTGTATCCCATCAGTTTGCTCATGTCAGCTGTCAGGACTAACATCTGACACAACAGCTCCGTGTATTGATCAGAGAATATAAACATAGCGCAAACAGAACTGATAAAAGCAAAGGATTTAGTGTGAGAATGAAAGGATTCTGGATGGGACTTCAGTCTGCCCCGTCTCTGTGTGTTTGTGCCTTTCAAGCATTTCTATTGTCAAATAGGAAATCAGAAATAGATGACATCTAACATCATCTGAGTACATCTGTTGTTTTTCTTTGTTAGAATCATGTCCATATAAATTGTGCAGTAGGAATAAGGAGGGTTCTTTCACCAGTGTCTGATACTGTAACCTTTCTGTTGAATTTACATTTCTGGTTAATTGATCATGGTCACAACCCACAACTCTTCATGATTAACAACAGACCACAAATACTCTAGAATCCCTGAAAAATGCTTATAACTACCTATTTTAAAGTTCAATCACCGATTATACCTTAGTGTGCGTTAATATGAACAGTGGAAACTGTCTTAGCAACACTGTGTAAGCCAGTCTTTTCAGGAAGTTGTGATTTTATTATAGCAGCTATCAATGCAAACTCACTTTACACTCAAAACTTTTGCCAATGGCATTTTGAGATTTGCTGTAGGATTTGCTTATACATCATTTACAGTTCATGTTAACTTGATTGACCGCATTGCAATTCTTCTTTTGCACTTTAAATAAAAACGCTTCATGGCATTATTTTGTTTGTAGTAATAGCGCAATTTCTAGTTGAACTTTAAATGTTAATTATGTTAAAATCCTGTCTTTTTTGGAAGGTTATGTGCAGCAACTTCATCTTTTTTTGTGAGACCAAATTATGGCAAAATTAAAACATACCAATCTGACCCAACAGTTTGAAAAAGTTGCTGCAATGTATTCAATATTTTCTTTTGACAATAAGTCAAAATGTTAAAAATAAAATAAAGGCAAAAAGAAATACCAATAATGATGAAGTCTTACCTACAACCAGTACATAGAGGACAGTTTGTATGAAGCACATGTCAAAATGTGACCATGATTACATTGTAAATACAAATTACAAGTCAACTTGTGGAAATAACACAAGTTGACTTGTGTTATTATGAAGGCATTCTGGACTGATTTTCCTCTGTGAATACATTTTTATTATCTTTGATTCTTCAGTTTTGTCAAATGTTCACGTAATTAAATATTTGACAAAAAATCAATTAGCTTTGCAAAATAACTGAAAAATTAATTAAAGCAAAAGAGAAGTTGCAATTTGGTTAAAAAACAAGCTCTCAAAATAAAATGATTTTACCAAATGATCCACCCACGGTTAATAACTGGTATAATGTACTGCAATAGTTAAAAAGAGGTGGTACAGCTGTGTCAACAGATAACAGTTAAATATTTCAAAGTCAAAAGAATCTAACTAATTAAGCAAAAATCACTGCTACTGTAAATACAGCAGAGAAGAAAGATTATTGGTTTCCTTTGAGCCACCAACACATGCTCTGAATTAATTTACCATCGACTCTGCAGTTGTTAAAATTTCTAAAGCTCATTGTACGAGCAAAGGATGTGGTTCAACACATGTAGAAAAAACAGAGTGGAGAAAAAAACAGGAAAAGAAGGGATTTAACTATAACCAGAGACAATGAGATTACATCAGATAAAGACAACGTCTTCAAGAAAAAAAGATCTCTTATGTGTTAGGGAGAAGACGAGAAAACTCAAAGAGAGGAAAGGTGCACCATTAAATATTAATGTTGTTGTTTAATATTTCATGGTGGAAATCAAAGATGCTTCACACACAGAGACCTAATGCATGTGCTCAGTTGGAGAGTTTCAAGGTTACAGACCTGATTCCTTCCAACAGCTGAATCAGTGTCTGTGTCGACATGGTGATGCCTAGAAAGCTCACAGGTTTACCTTTTGCCAATCAGCAGTGCACCAAAGAAATGGTTTCTACCGTAGGTCCCTTAAGGAATCATTTTATTGTCACACTTCAATGTTTCAGAGCATTAAACAGATATCGATTCTAAAGTAAATGACCTGAGGAGACATATATATATAAAAAAGTTTCAAGCAATCCAAAAAGTAATCCCCAACACGACTCTACCACCGTCCTTGGTAAATCATTAATCCTCTATGATTAAAGCAAAGTTAAAATTCAGCAGCTCTATCCAGGCCCAGTTACTGGATGGAGCCAGAATGAAATTACTTACAACCTATCCGACAACAGCAAGCATGCGAAAACGCAAAACGTTTCTATTGAACTAGAAGTCTGTCTGTCCAGGAGAAAGAAGGAATGTGGGAATGGCTTTTATTTGGGGTGTAATAAGAGCTCTGTACATTGAAACAGCACAACATTTCTCATTGAGTTGACAACTGTTCACAGACACACGCCAGATGCTGCCTTTAAGATTTCATTGATGGAGTTGGAATAGAAGAAATACTCTTAAATCATCCTTTTGAGAGCATTTCCCAGGAGCAACAATTAATAGCAACAGATTTAAAGATGAGACATGAACAACACGCCAACATGGAATTGTTTCTGAAAGAGGTAGAAAGCATGGCTGTACAAACGGTTCTGGACGTCTGGGCTGAAACTGGTGGTTGGAGAAGTAACAGGACTACCAAACACTCCCAGGCCTGGTTTCATCAGTGGCCATTTGAGGTCTGTGTGTTTGTAAGCGGTGTTGATCGACTGCCCAGGATGTTCAGAACACCTTTAGCCACACAGGCTCGTCGTGCAAAAATGCCATCTCCACCAGTGTGCCTGGAATTGGAGTCTAATCTCATCAGAAAGCTGATGGCAGGTGCCTATCGCAGAGCTGCAAGCACACATGAAGACCGAGAGATAAAACAGTCGACAGAGAGAGAAACGGGTCTGAAACTTAGTTAGAAATTACATCCAGCAGTAAATTTATATTCTACCTCATCATTCTATCATCCAAAATTATTAAGATTTGAGACTTTTTACTCTTATTTGAGTGACGCTACATCAAAGTCGAGCTACTCTACCTGAGTTTGATGTTTTTTCTGCTCTACCCATCTCTGATTAGGGCCACAATAAATGAAATAAAAAAAGCAACAATAAATCTGTTTGTTTATATGCAAAATGCAGAGGTGTCAAAAATAGAAAAGGATCGAGAAGCTTAAAATGATCAGGTAACGGAGAAACAAGAAATGACAAGAGAATAATAATCCAATAGGATTAGGCAAAACATTTAATAAAATAAGAAAAGGTTTCAGTTAGACAGAAGGAGAGAGAAAAAGAGAACGAAAGGAAAATCAAGGTTGGGAGGAATGAGAGGAAAGAAAGGAGAAATACGGAAATTGGGAGAGAATATACTGAACACAATGGATTTGGATGGGCGAGTTAGAGACCTCCAAATCCTCCGAAGAAAACAAAACACATGGAGGCAGAGAAAGACAGAGCCCTGCATGAGAGGAGATAGAGGTAAAACAAACTGGATTCTCTCTGGCAGCCAGAACCAGCCCATATTTCCGGCGCTCTTTCTGGCTCTGAAACCCATCACATAACTCAAAGTTGCTCCCAAAAGCGCACACCATGCAGCTGCTGTGCAATCCAAATTCCAAAGGCATGTAATTAGATGAGTTAAATTGGGAGCAGGAACTGTACGTTATGCAGCCACATACTTATTTAGAAAATGCCAAATCACCTCCAGTTGCCAACCAGATTTAAGAGTGCATATTTCCGTTACTGATTGTACAATTAAGTCCTGGAGGACAAACGTGTTAACCATGTTGCTGTTCAGGATTCTTGTACTATTTTCAGTTTATAGGATAAGTATGGTTTATTTCAATCTGCCATGTTTGCGATATATTTCTGTAAAACAAGCTTCCTAATGTTCCCCCCAAAACACAATTTTTAGAATAATCCTCTTTCTGAAAGAAAGAGCAACAAATATCAATGTATCTTATGCAACAGAAAGTCCAATTCAAAGCATGATACCTGGTTTTCAATTTTTACTTTACAAAGCAGTTAAAAGGCCCAGGTTTCCTCTGGAGGAGCTGCAGTCATATGCAGCTCATGTGGCCTAATCTGTCAACAAGGCAAATATTTACCATGTTATCCACAAATCTAGCCTTGTTTGAGTGACCCCTGCCTTCAGTGTTTCAGAGTTAATGTCTTCTGTTCTTTCAGCTCTAATATCAAGATGATTGAAACATGTTATGACAAAAGTTGCAGTCGTTTTAACACCACATACTTTGCAGGATTAAGTTCCTCTGGCTGGGTTTGTCTGCCTTATTCTGTCTAAAAACCATCTTATTGAAAAGGAGTGACGGTTGAAGAATCTTAATATTGTCTCAAATTTGGACAGCAGGTACAACTTAACCCAGAATTATTGTTCCATTTAACAGGAATATGAGCACCAAATGTGCAATTATTAAGCATTTTCATTTAATTGTCACTAATCTTGAGCTTCTAGCTGCAAGTATTGTTGTATTTTCAACAACAACTGTGTTTCTGTAAGGAGTTAACTGTCACACTTCAATTTAAGTTCTGTAGTAAGGCCAAAATAAATAAATAAACAATAAATCAGTTTGTTTCTTTTAGCCAAACTGAACACCATTAACTCGAAAGAAAATACAACTCAAGCAATGATCCATATATTTCATCAGGCCATAAAATCTGGTGTCCAAATGCATAATGCATCTCTTTCACAAGCAAAACAGAAGAGCAAATGTGAAGAGCAACAATTTAATGTCTAGCAAAAGTTAACTTTGCAAAAAGTAGCTGAATGTCTACATCTTTTTAAATTTAAATACATGCATAATAAATGAAGGAGTGGGACATTATATTTGTTTGTTTCTGTATTTGGGGAAATTCATTTCCTTTCAACAACAATAAACATTCTGTTTATAGATTTACATTTTAGGCACATCTAGATGCTGTAAGCTCTGCTAGCCTGCAGTATTCTTCATTATGCTGAGCAGAACCAGCAATGTGAGCTACTTTATGCTGTGCTAAAAATGTTAAAGTACAACAAATAAACGGTGAAAGTCTCAAAAGATATATTAGATTAAAACCACTGACAAAATAAACTTCATAAAATGAACATTAAATTCTTCCTACTTACATGTTGCCCCTCATGTTGCTGCTTTAGTTTAAACCACCAACATTAAATGAATCCAGGAATCAGTCCTCTTTTTATCCTTTACTATTCTGCACATAGCACTTTATATCTCTGGGAATGGAATAGTCAGTGGCTCCGTTTCCATTACACAAAATATCAATATTTTACTAATGTGGAAAAACTAAAATTTGCCAGTTGCGGTGTTTCCATTAAATAAGAAACTCAATTGAAATCACATGTGAATAAGTTTGTTTATATAACAAGTCATTAATAACATGCCATGATTCTCCAACTACTTCCTGTTGTTCTTCCTCATGGTTTCTGCCAGTAGTAGCATCTCGTTGTTCATCATGTGACTGGTGACATGCAAAAAAAGTGTTTGCATTGCATTTGCAATACAAAATTAATAATTTCATTATTTTTCAATCATAAAATTTCAATACAGCGGAAAAAAAACCCTTCATCCTGGCAGCAAAAGGTTTTATTCAAATATGAATGTTTTTGTTTTAATTGCCACGATGCATTTTGCAATTTCTTTTTTGAAATGTCAAATTTAAAAAAATTTCCCATATAATGAGCAATTATATGGTCAATAGAAACACAGCTAGTGTCATAGTATGTGGGTTTATCTGTGAGAACAAAGACTGCAATCTGCTAAAACTCTGAGAAAAGAGAGGGAGCGAACAAACCTGAGGAGAACCGAAACGTCACATCCAGTTTGTAACATCTTAGTAAGAAAATGTGAAACAAAGAGCTTTTACTAAAAATGCACCAAGAACAGCTTTGCTATATTTAAAATACATATTTTTTTCTTAACAGTAAACAATGTGGAGAAAGAATGTAATCGGTTTTATAGGGAAGTGTGAAACACCTCCCTCTATCTTGACAAAACCACAGAAACACACGGGGGTAGAAATGCACACAGACACAAATCTACAGAAAACATGAGAATCAGGCACAAATAAAAATATGCAATTCTCTTCCTGAGCCTTTGCCAACTACTGTAGAATGCAGATACTCACAAGCTTTGCTCTAGAATCATTTGCACCAAAGACTTGGCATCAGAAACCAGTAGCAGTAGCGTGCCAACACCCATCAGCATCCTCTTCCCGAGCCTTTGGCCTAGAAGGTGGTGGAAATGAGGATGGATGATGGAAGACAAACTGAAGGGTGGCAAAGTAAAAGGGGGAGAAGAAAAGTCACAAATGAGGAAAAACCGACATTGAAGGAAATATGCAGGAAGTAAAAAATTAAAAGTTGTGGAGAGCTGAAGCATAAGGAGCAAACTGATAGTCTGTCAGTGACAAAGACGTCTGTTATTAAATGAAAACAAAGTGAAATGGTTACCATTAGCTCTTTGGCCTACTACTTTTGGTGAAAAAATGTCATTATGTGATCCAAGACTGAGCCTTAACTATTAGTAAAAAAGGCAGCAGTAAAACATTCTGGCAGCAGGGTGGCTAACAATTGTGCCAGGATGATATTGTTAAAATCCTTTACTTCTTAACATGGGGTTAAACGTTACATTTTTCCACAACTTTCAGTTGGAGACTAAACTGAAATGAATGACTAAACTGACTGTTAAAGACACACACCTTATATTTTCCAGCATTAAAAAGTGATCAGATTTCACATTATATTGTGGAGTTTGTAAAAGATTGTGAAACTGAAATAGAAAACTGCAAGTTATTTTAAAAGACGAGGTTCCAATTGAGCCATCATGTCACTGGTATCCATCACAACAAACCGCACACAGGAAGCCTTTTGACACTCAGACAGAAAGTCATAATTCCTCCCAATTATTAGACACTTGGTTTGAGTTTTGAGCCATAGATAAATTATATCTTTCTCACAATATGACAGAAATTGGACATTTCTTCAGATCGAGAAATGCAATGTTACCCTTCAGCTATTCGACATGATGACAGGTAGCCAAGAATATGCATTTCTAAACTTGCCGTTTCAGTCAAGTGTCCAATTAAAACAATTTGAAACGAACAGAGTGAGTGGCGTGTAATGGGCTAAAATATCTGAGCTGATCAAGAATGAGATGAAAATGGAGTGAAGAGGCAAGTAAATTCAGAAAATGAGACAAGTCAAGCAAAGAGTAAAACAGCTAAGCCAATTAACAAATCATTCATTGAAAAACATCTGCATATTTTACTGACTGAGAATCATAATCATCAAGTTCTGGAATGAAAACTTGTAGGATTTGGTTTCTTTCTTTTGGATAAAGTATTAAGACAAGGTAAAAATCTCCACAGACTGATTATTCATTTCAGAGTGGATATGAAGCAAACTAAGACAACACTTGGGGCCCCAGACTACTTTTGGGTCCACTTATCTTTTTTAAATCTGTTATAAGGAGTGCAAGTTCTCCTGCCATCATTTCTCAAGGAAAAAGCATTTGAACCTAAAGAAAAGCTGAAGAAGCTCATGGAGAAGGTTGTTTCTGTTCTGGAGCCTCCAGAGGTAATTCTGGTTAGAATAGAAAGAAAATGGAAAAAAGAACAAAACAACTATACACATCAAAATGTCTTCAAAATGTAGAATTTTACAGGAGATCATTCCTGGTTGCAGGAACCGGTTCTTGTTGCAGAGAGCTGCGACTTGCACAAGTAGCTCTTTGGATAAAAATAACAAAAAAGAACGAAAAAACAACAGATTTTTCTTGTATTAATTGCATTGAATTTTCACACCAAAAGTCACAAAAAGCATAATTTTTCCTGTTACAGGTTGGAAAGTATAAGATTAATTTTTATTTTCTCACAAATATAGGCATCCCTTGACACAAAATGTGTCTTTTTTCAAAGGTTATATATTTTTCTTTCATTTCAAAACCTAGAAAAAATAAATAAAAGTGGTGTTTTAAAGCATCACAAATTTCATAAAGCAGATATTTATCAAAAATTGTACAAAAGTCCATGTAGTAAAATGTTATATTTCGTTGGCATGTTCAACAACATGACAACCTTTACACTTGCTCTGATGGGAAATTAAGATTAAAATTGGAAGATTAATAAAATTTTAATCTTAAAATAAAATCATATGTTTATGCTGACAGTCATGATTTAAACATTTTAATAATTTTTGTTGCTAGAACTGAATTGATAATTGTCAACTTGAAGCTCTTGCTTTTAAACTCAAACAGTTAAAGTTGTGGAAGTGATTTCTCACCAAGTAACAAATATCATTTTGTGTTTTTGTTATTTCTGAGGGATAATTAATCCAAGTGGGTCTCCTCACACTATTTCTTTACAAAAACAAACAATCATTCTTGTTGTTCTCCTCCCCCTCGTCTGGGCGTCTTTTCCACGGATGCCCCTCCGTCCCTGTCGGAGCCTGCAGTCTGGACAGCACACAGACTCCTGCTGGGAGTCCTTGCAAACCCTAGTGAGCACATAAAGACTGAGATTTTTTTTTTCTACACAGGCTTTGTGGCTGAGCTGATAGTAGAGCGCAATGGGAGGTATAAATCAGCTCTTAAAAGAGCTGAGCAGAAAAAATGTCTGCAAACAATGAACTGAAGGACTGTTGGCTGAATTTCTGCCACAGAAATTACCCAAATTTATCGCTGCTAAAGGTGCTTCTGTAAGATGCTGACCTGAAGGATGTACTTAGTTTTAGACACAGTTGTAAATATTTTTTGCCAGTTTTAGATGTTTTTAGATCTGAATCTTAGCAGTTATTTCATCTGGAGTGATAAAATGTATTGCCATCAACTAAACACCATGATAGTTAAAAAAAAACAATATTTAGAATTTATTGATTTGTGGGAAGAGAAATAAATGAACTCCTGAAAATCAACTTCATTTACTATAGGAATAAATAAAAATATCCAAAATATTAACAGGCTAATTAGCTGAGCTATCTGGAGCTAACACAAGCTAACAATAAGCTTATAATTGCACTGATGGTAATGACTGCCACAGGAGACACAAGGATTTATCAAACATGCAAGATATCAAAGCAACTCTCCAGGTATTGATGAGGGAATAATATTATAGCATGATATAAAGCACAAAAAGACACGTTTTCCACAGCACACCCCTTTAACAGTTTTATTATGAAAACTGTCAAGATTAATACAGAGGACTAAATTGTGCAAATTTTGTGATTAAAATTTGCACAGACTAGTTTCTTGAAAAGAGATTCTTTAGAAAGAATATAAGTAGTTAGCGTTATACCTGTAGTAGATAACTTTGTTAGCAAACTTAGCATCGAGAAAGTGAAAGACGCTTAAACAATCCCAGTTAGGTAAACACAAGTCAGAATCTAACCCACAATGGGTTCAACTCCAACTAAAGGTGTTTAATTTGCATAAATGCTATAAAATCAGCCTCTTAAACGCTTTTAGTTTCTCTTAGATGGTTGGTTACATAACACTTTATGGTTCTTTACAAAGAAGACACTAGTAACCAGTGACAATGCAGAAGGCAAATCTGTAAAAATGTGATGATTTTCAGTAAGACTGTTGCTCTAATCATAAAAGTTTACCTCACGCTGCTTATTATTCAAATGGAGTTCTTTTTCATGAACCTCTAATGCAATAATCTCAGCTGTACCAAAACACTACCTGCCTGGACAAAATATGTTCCATTACACAAGAACAAGTCTAATTAAAATAGTCATACAACTTGTTTTGTATATATATACAAAAAGTTTACCCAACTTAAACTTTTAACAGTGCATGCAGCCTTAAGCATATGTAATCCATATTCCTATGAATATTGTAAGATGCAGCAAACCAGAAGTCAGACTATGTGCCAGATGGTGAAAGACAGCAAGAATTCCTCTGTTTCCTGCTGTGTTTTTCATAAAGGTGAAAGGGTAAGACCTCTGACCATTCCTCTGCCTCTGTGCTTGTATGTGCCAAAGTATGTGCCAAACACACTCAACCTCAGTTATATTCATACACACGCACCGGCAAAGTAACTTTACGTTAGTCTCCAGAGTTCCTGAAAACATCGTAGGCGAAGGAAAGTTGTTCATTATTCATGCTCTGACCAAGCAGGTGCATCCTTAGATATGTGCAAGCATTGCCCAAGCACACATGTGTAATTCTTGTACCTGGTTTTATTCATCCAGGAAAGAGCAGATGTAGCCTGAAGCACGACATCTGAACCCCGTGTGTCTGTCAGATCGTCGCATGCCTCAGCCTTTAACACGCGACACAAACTCACATTTATAGGCGACCCGGTTCGTTATATAGTGATCCAGACAAGTTATGCATTTACTCAGAGACCAAACAGAAAACTGTAACCTGCAACACATGTAAGCTTAACAGCATTTGAGTCTTCTCCTTTCTATTTTGTATTTCTAGGTAAATTATTTTTAGCCAGTATGCTAAGGAAAATGTTCAGGTAGCATGATGGATCTCTGTGGAAACATCCTCCAGCTCATTACTGCAACAAGCAGAACCATTCATACACTACTCAGCTCCAAGACCTGGATTGTCTGTAGATGTTTGGGGTGAAAAAGGTGTAAATTACATCTAAAAGCAGCCCCACACAAAAATTCAAAAAATAATAAAAGACTTGCACATGCCATACAGTGCAAGCTTTAATCATAAAGTCAAACTGTGAGGCATAAGATTTAATATTTGCTGAACTGAATTATTTCTGGCCACCAGAAGATCACTATCTGCCAACATTTTAGAATGTCATCAAACTGAAAGACCCGATGTGACAAATCCAAGTTCAAGGCCAAAAGTCTAACAATGAAAGATTTATCCAGAGTGGATAAAAATCACCCACCAGGAACTAAAGTTAGAGATAAACTAGGTTTGGTTATAGATACTCCTAATCATGTTTCAAGCCTTTTGTCCCATTTCAGAGTCAAAACTAAAGTCTCTAACAACTGAAATGAACATTTTTACAATTAATCCACAACATCCAGAATCCCTCTAAATTCTGCAGGTTAGAATTCCAGAGTGGTACCGCTTACCTAAATGATCCAAAGTTATTCAATATAATATTAATTTTATGAGACTTTCACATGGTCATTATTATGATATTGTTAAATTTCATTAGCAGTCCATAATCCAGCAACGTCGCTGGCTAAAAAATAAAATGCATCCAAAATATGTCCAGCAACTGTAATCTGTAACTCACATATTAACTTCCTTTCACTTTGTATTACTTAAGATGAGACCCGTCACCAAGGCTCGAGTCTTAAACAAGTAGCTCCAACTCTAATTTCGATTTATAGGCTTTAGGACACAAGTCTAAAATCTAAAGTGTTATTTTTGCAACGTTAAAATAAGACTTTGTGTGGGAATTTCAAACTTCAGTCACCATTTCTATCAGGAGATGCAACGATTTCCAACAAGTCCTGTTTGTGTTATCCAGTCAGAAATCCTTTCTGTTGCTCTCCTCTTTCTTTTGTCCCATCAGAAACAACAGAACACAAAACCTTCATGTCCAGTTTCCCAAATAAAAACTCTTCTTTCATTGTTATAAACTAATCATTCCTAGAGTGCATGTTCTGTACTCCGTGGAGCTCAGTGAGATTATTAAACATTAAATAATTGATGAGAGTTTGTGAACGACCTGTGTAGATGGATGCGCATACGAGGCAGGTACTCTTCCAGAGCTGATGTGGGTAAACAAGAGAAGAATGACATGTAGTGTGTGTTTCAGTGTTTCGTGTGTCTGTCTGACTCTATCAGTCTGCGTTGGGGTCGGGGGTGTCGGCTGCAGAAGCAGGCCTACGGCGTGGTCATGGATCATTGTCATCAGGTCTATTACCTCTAGGATCCCTTCATCTGAGCTGCAACACATCACTCTGACCGCCGTCTCAACACACTCAGAGGGGAGTCTTTAAACATTCAGCCTGGAGAGATGGACTTTGTCCTAAGCTGCTCCATGTACAAAAGCAGAAAACACACCTATAATTTACTCACATACTTTCCAGTTCAATTCAATTCAGTTCCAGTCTTTCCTGAAATATATACCTTTCAAATCATTAAGAATCTCTTTAGTGTTTTAGACAGTAATAAAATGTGTTATTTTGCTTTTGTCAGTAAAAGTGCTCCAGGTGAAAACTTCAGAGGGTGATCAATAAATATGGATAAACTCATTGAGACACAGGAGCCCAGGCCATAAACTGTGGCAGTGAATGATTTCTACAGCAAATCACTTCAGTACCTGCATGTTGAATTTACATTCAGAAGAAATGTTTCCACGTCTTCCCCTGTGAGGATCCAGAGTCCCAAAAAAGATTTGTGTGAGGGAACATGAGCTGAGTGAGTCAATATTTGAGGATGCAGCTGCAAACTGTTTTTTATGCTATTTGCTGTAATTTGTTCTTCCTCCTGATTATGTTTTCCAGTTAACTCTGATTGCAGATTTTTCAGGACTCCCACAGCATCAGATGTTCAACAGCAGATTTCTTGCATTCAGCACACACACTCCTACAAAAGCAGAGAAAGGCTGAGGCTCACACACACACCCATCTACGCACGCAGGGCTGTCTGAGAGCTCATGGGGAGGTGACTTTGGTTAGACTCCTGTCTGGATCTCTAAGGACATTACTGAGACGCCCAATAAAGCCTAAACACACACACACACACACACACACACACGCACGCCCACACACACACCTTCACATATCTGTCTTTGCACTGCGCTAGTTGGCAGAACAGTCACCTCTCAATGACAGACACAATCTTTATTTGTCTCTGTCTCCAGTTGTGACTTACATCAGTCTAAGGTAAACAAAACAACTTTATTAGGGTAGAAAACTCTGCTGTGTTTTAATGGAGCTAAAATCTCATAATTGATTTTATCCATTTGTATTCTTTCAAAAGCTTTGAAAGATTCTATAAAAAACAACTGGTGAAGTCATTGTTACTGTGTACCTGTGCAGGTGTTGGAATAAACCTTCAGAACTATATTGCATCAGACACAAAAACACGAGGCTCACCGAGAAGAAAGAGTGATGTTAAAAGAGCTTTCAGCTGCAGAAATGAACAGACATTTGGATTAAATGTGACTGTAAAAAAGATTTGCCAAAATTTGGTCAGTAAAAAAGGCTGATCAGAAATTTTCCTTTCAGGTTTGTGCTGCAGGTGTTTTAGTTCTGTTAGATTTTTAAATTTGTGTCTTTCTTGTTCTGGAAGTTGTATGGCTTGGCATTACTTTACCGATTCAGTCCTTTAGTTGTGTTTTGTTTCTTTCAGCATTTTCTCTTTCTTAAAATGTTTGACAGATTTTCTCTTCCCTATAACTCTCTTCACACATCATACTTTGCTTTGAACTCCTGCTGCTAATCTTTGCAGTTGTGCGTCCATGTCAATCCTTTATCTGACATCAGCTCTTTCACCTGTTACTTGTTTCCATTAATTATCTTCTCTTATGTGTGATGTTTGTTTTCCATCTCCTGTTCTGTTATCTTTATTTCTGCCTTTCCTATCATTTCCTCTTATTTAGATGGTTCATCTATTTTTGCTGTCTTTTTTATTCTAGGGTTTATTTTTACTTAATGTTTTAGAATAAATGTGGCCCAAACAAACAAACAAACTCTACTTTTTCTCCCCTCTCTCTCTTAATCCTTTTATTGTCTATTTTCTTCCTCTCTGACCTCTCGTCAGTAAGTTGTCCTCAGCCAGCTGGCTTGTCAGCACCAATAAAAATCCTTTACACTTTATTAAGAAGCAACCCACTGTTTCTACTGTGTGCTTATGTGTGCATATTAAGTACAGAATACTTTTTTTTCTTTGTGCGACTGACATCTGTTGAACCGCTGGTTCAAGAACCAAGGTCTAACGTTTCAGCATTAAGGGGAATCCAATGGTAAAAATTGTATATAATATAACTGTTTGTTTTTTTTGTGTGTGTGTTCTAGCTTTTGTTACTTTATAGAAAGTGATGGAATAAGTGCATTGTATATTCAGTTTCTGGGAACACAGCAGCATCCTGAAGACACCAATAATGATTAAAGCTACCAAGTTGTAAAAAAATAAAAGACAATAGGGATTGGTTGTTTTCGGAAAGTCCCAAAGCAGCAGACAGATGTTGATGATCTGTAAACCTGACACCAGGGACCCTGGAGTACATGAGCTTTGTAAGTTAACCATAATAATAGTTTGAGATTTATAAATAATTGTAAAGAAAATTGTTTTTGTCCACAAGGACAACCAGTAAGAGTAAAATAAACTTCAAAAACATCTAAAAAATGAGTGTGGATGTTGCTGTTCACATGAAACATTAACTGAAACATATGAAACATCAAGTTAATTAAGAACATAATGAGCAAACCCACCAATAATAAAAAAATTCTTACTAAATAAAATGTAATGTTCATGCTAACTGTGCTGTCCTCATCCTGAATTTTAAAGTTTTCACTGCAAGATAACAAGGCTCCAAAAATCCAACCTTTCTTTCATTTTTGCTGAGAAATACACGCCATGCATTGACATTTGTCACTTAGCTGCCAGCTAACATAAACACATGTTTATAATTTCTTTTAAATGTACAATTTATCTTACAAGTTTGAATAATTATTTTTGACATAGTCTGTACTGACACAAATCTCATCCAGATTAACAATGCTTTAAGGCTGAGCTCAGCTTAATTTATGAACATTATGGCATTTTTCAGGGCAAACACCAAGATGGATGTAAATCTCTTCTGACTTCCTTTGTCTTTGTTCTTCCTCCTAGAAGTTTGTGCCCATAGTTTGAACAACAGTACAAAAAGCCAGTGCATACACTGGTTTTGGGGCAGTCGGATTTTCATGGTCTGTTTACACCAAGGCTGTAGCAGGGGGTTTTCAGAGTAGACACGGACAGCAAGACTGCCAAGTTTATTCCGACACTGATGAAATAATAGATTGCATGTATGACATTGTGTAATATTTTTTCTAGTATTGGCGTCACAGGCTGCCTCTCTGTCCATGAAAGCAAATTCTTGACAGAGAAAGGTAGAAGGTAGAAAAGGGATTAACAAGCGTCTCATGGAGGTGAGCGTCATAAACACTAGAGGGCGTAACAGTGTTTGAGTTCCATCACAAAAAGAGTCAAATAAAGGCTGCGGTTAACAGGTGATTCGTTTATAAACTCTTTCCCAAATGGATTCTTAAAAAAAATGTAAATGCTGTTTATTTTCCTCAAAAATGTATACCAAAAAATTGATCGGTAATTTCTCGCAACCTAGACGTAAACAAAAGTTAACGTAGTCTGATCCCACAAGTTTCCACCAGTTGGTTTAGAAAAGTTTTATTTTCTCAAGCAAAAACTGACCTTATGCTGTTTATCTGAGCCGAATCACTTGACTATTCCCTGACAGTGTGTTATATGATGCACTACTGAGTGTATATAGTCTGCTTTCAAGCTCGTTAACCAGATGTTACTGAAAAAAAAGACATTTAAATACTTCTTGCTAACAGATGCAATTTGTTTACCCTGTAGACTCTCAGTGAGGACTTCCATATCTGCCTAGCAATAAATCCACACACAATATCTCAGTTTTCACTGTTTTGCATCTTCAGTATTCATTGGCTGAGGTTAAATTTGTCTTGGTGTCTTTGGCCTAGTCTCTTGAATAGAAATTTGCCTCTCGGATTTTACAGGGTCAAATGTAGTAGTTTAATCATATGAAGATGAAACTTCAGCCATAACCGGTGAGGTGTAAAGAGAATGTTTTCTTCTCGTCATCCCTTAATGAATTTTTCTTTCCTAACTAAATGCATCCAAAGATCAATGACAAAAAATCCTGCAAGGTCTTGCTGAAGGCTTTTGGAGAAAAACAATAATACCTGCTTCTATTAAAGTCTTGCAAAAATTGCTTCTCAAAATTCCTAAATAGTTTTTGGGGTCAAAGTTTCTCAGCTCAGTCACAACAAAATAAAAGAAAGAAAAAAAGCCTTGTTAATATATTAACTACCCTTCAGGATGATGTCATGACATCTAGCAAGGACCTACAGCTCATTAGCCCAGAGTCAGACTATTTTTCAGCTCTTGGTGTTTAAACATGATGGTCCCTGGATCAATTTGTATCTCTGCTTTTGCTTTTAGGTTTTGGTGTCGGTTCAAATCAGACACTGAAAAGACTTTGGTACAAACACGGGCAGCGCTTCAAATATTGTGGCAGATGGGCATCACAGCAAACTGCTCAAGATGATACTTTGGACGCATGAGTGGACAGGATGAGGATGTCTGGAATCGGGACAGGCCCCAGGCTTCAGTGTTTGTGTTTGTTTGGCTGCCTGTAGATGTTCTGTGCCTGTCAGCCTGAGGGGCAGCAGACATTACGGAGGGCTAACACCGTCTCTTACTGCTGCATGTAGCCTTTTGGCACTTGAGAGGGAACACAAATCGGGGCTGTCTCTACTAATGCTGCCCACACATGCTTGCATGTAAATAAACACACATATACACAGATGTCTATTTTCTATTCAGCTGCTTATACAGCGGATATTGGTAGACATGTAGTGTATTATTGATGTAACACAAAAAGAAAAATAATTATGTTCATTTTTATCACTATGTACAGCCTTATTTAAGAATTTTAACATAATGTTTTGATTAATTTGAGATGAACATGCAAAGGTGTCTGCAACCAACCAGAAGTCTGGGAAGATGAAGTCATCCCTGACTGCTGATAATTATACAAACTATTGTAAAACACAGTTACAATATCAATCTTGTCAAGCACAAGCAGAGAAGCTTTCTGTGATTTCTCAATGTGTAATCTTTTCCCTCCGTCATTCATCCGTCAAAAGACTGATTTTAAATAAAAATCTGGCTCAGACTGCATAAAAAATAGTAAAAACTCCACCTGCGGCCTGGAGGATTCCTTTCAATTAGAACAGTCCATGTTTGCAGGGAAATGAACTCTGAAAACTAGGTTGTTCCTGTCAGAAACAAACAATATGTCGACTGATGATGTCTTGGCCCCTTATCCTTTCTAATTAACATTTTTCTCCAAAAATGTAACAAAATAACATTCTAGCTGTAGAATCTCACCTTTACCAACTGATTACAAATATATTTTACACTCCCAACAAACGTATTTAGAATTTTGTGGTTTTACATTAATTGTGTATATTTGCATAGAACAGACAGCAGAATGGATCAGATGGAAACACTATTGATGTGTGAATGAGCAGCCAGTAGGGTGGAAACTACAAACATGGTGCTTCACCATTAGAGTCAAAACATATATAAAGCTTCCCATCCCATTAGAGGTGAAAGATGAACAAGTCAGCAGAAGCACCTGGGTTTTTTTTTTTAAACCAAATCAGTTGTAGACCTAAATGAGGCCTGGTGCTAAAGCTGTTTCTTAACTACTTCTATAAAACCAGTTACTACGTCTCTGCTTGACTGGGGAAGCTTGAACTAAACTGACTATAAATCTGACTACATCGGACAACACTGAACTAATGGAATTAGTAGAAAGTGAAATGTGTTTTATTTTTGGCCACAATAAAACCCCTTTAGGACTCCAGCTAAGGCCTCATTTGGCCCCTTAAAAGAAAAAGAAATTTTTGCAAGCATCTTCTGGACCTTCATTTTCTTTAT
The DNA here is from genome assembly GCA_010277075.1 of Poeciliopsis retropinna. Taxonomy (NCBI): domain Eukaryota; kingdom Metazoa; phylum Chordata; class Actinopteri; order Cyprinodontiformes; family Poeciliidae; genus Poeciliopsis; species Poeciliopsis retropinna. The sequence continues at coordinate 570,347 of VMRM01000004.1, read as the reverse complement.
CTCTTCTTCTGGCAGAAATAAAATCTTATAAACCTAAATACACACAAGCACAAGCTCACAATTTATCCACCTACTCATTGCATTTTTTCCACCCTTCCAAGCTGTGTGAGGCGACATATTTGGTGTAGCATTAATCCTTTTGATGCACCTACGCTGCACTGTTTGGAGATTATTAAAGTATATTTGGTGTCAGTGCTCAGGACTGACAAGGCTTTGGAGAGGAACAAAACATCTGAAATACAGCACATGCAAACAATTTGACAGTAGGCAACAGTTCAGATCTGTCGGTGAAGAAACACGTATGCGTATCATTCAGTTGTGGTCGAATTAAAATGGAACCGCAAAGCATTTTGTCCCTATTGCAGCTCCACAGACAACTGGTTTGGTGTGTTCTTTTTAAATGCAACAGAAACTCTTCTCACCTCGACCTTCGCTCCAGGTCACAGAACGTTCCACTCCAACATTCAGCTATTTTTGTAGTTTGATAGCAGAGATAGGACGTCGCTGAAAGCAAGACAAAAACAGCAAAAAACTGTTTATATGATAAAACAATGTGAAACATGCAGTACAGTTATGTTCTCACAAAATTAACTGCTTTTTTGGCGTTTACAGCGTACCACGTTGCTGTGTCTGTCATTTCATAGACACGAGGAGCTGACCGCTCATTTAGACAAAGTTTTTCAGAAAATCCTGCTTGATTCTGACGGAGAACCTCTTCAATATGCCGTTTCTTGGGACGTTTCCAAGAAAACTAAAATTTTCTTGGAAACGTTCCCACATCACAGAGGGAAGATCTCTTTGTTTTAGTGACGCACTTCAAGAATGAATTCTTCAACAACTTGATGCGGTGTAATGAATTGTTTGGGCTAATACATGTAACACCTGAACATTTCGACTCATCCACTTCACGCTTCAGCATCCTTGAACTTAGACCTTTTCTTGAACTAATTCCAAGTTGACACAATTCTGCACAGCACCACTGAAAGCACCAAGACACTTAGCCTGTCCACTTTCTTGCAGTGGTTCACTTGATTGCTGCAAATCAAAACAATTACAGCAGCTTCTGCTTGAGGTTTAAAACTCCTACAAGATGGCAGCTTTACCAAAAAACAACCTTTGTGACCCTGATATGAAAAAGTTACAACAGATTTGGAAGGTGTCCAGTTTCTATAATAAAGAAAAGTTTAATTTTCTACAACTTAGAAGTTCTGTACCACTTAAGACAACAACAATACTTTTGTGTTATTGAGCATGTCATTGTGATCTAAAAACAATTTCAGCAAAATCAAAAAGGAAATTCTACCATATGAACACCACAACTCACACATCCCATAAAGTCCAAACATCTGCATTCCTCCTACAGAAGCAACTAAAACCACAAGAATGACCTAGTAATAACGTCACTTTATCTCGAGACTTCACCTACCTCATAATGCTAAAGGCTTGAACTTTAACGCCAGTTACTTTCTGATTAATCTGAATCTTTGATGCACTTAAAGAACATTAGAATTTCTTTTCCATGTGGCTAGTTAATACTTTGCTTATTACATAACTAGTTCGTGTTTACAAAAACAACAACTACAAATCCTTCAGATTTAGTTACCATATGTTTTTCTTCACACTGGATTAGATGGCAACATAATAAGCACCTTTTCTTCTTATTACATGACAATGGAGGGGAAAAAGGTTAAATTGGAGTTTCCTTCAAGTAGTTCCTTCAAGAGATCAATAAAAATCCATGGGATTTTTAAATTAAACGCAAGTGTTAAAGAAAGTTATGTGACTAGATCAACAACGTTAACAAAAACAAAAGGAAGCATGGGAAGCATTTCATGTCTGGTTCACATGGCAAGATTTCCTCCTTCTGACCATCTTAAAAACGCCCCGATTATCAGGATGGTTATCTTTAAAGATATCCCTGCCATGTGTAGAGTCTCATGAGTGATCTGGTCTGCTCAGGACACAGGGACCGCTCCAATCTCCAATCGGAGATATTCAACATGTTGGATTGTCTTGACCTGGTATCGTAGCTTGTGTGGTGGTCACACCGGCAACAAACGAGACTGCAGCCTGTTGAGAGGAACGTTCAGCCAATCGAAAAGGCAAGGTAATGGAAACATGAAGGGGACATCAAAACACATTCGAGATAAGACAACTGCCATGATGGACCTGAAAGTCTGGTGGACATTGGAAGAGAAAGTGTTTTTTCTCTGTTCACACAGCCCAGAATTTATCGCAATTACTTTGTCTTTGTTTACTCTGAACTCACGCATGAGATTTTGTAAAATTTTCCATCTGACGTTTACATGTTAGCATGTTAAAATCTGTTAGTGTGTGTTGTGTGGCAATACACCACTCACTGAACCTCTTAGACCTAACATTATTTTATTGACATGTGTGGGGTCTGGCTGATAATTTTAAATATTGTCACGTCAACTGTGCCTTGTTGGCTGACATTATAAAATAAGATCACTCATAAAACTCAGGAATATCTTTTAAGGCTCTCTTAAGAACCACCCCAATAATTGGGGGCGTCCTTAACATAGTCAGAAGGGTGAAATTTGGGAAGATGACGAGAAAGATATCTGGTAACACTGAATAAAAGGTATCAAATTCATTCAGTCTGGAAAAATGGCTGAAGATGTCAGAGATTCTATATGTTGACTTAAAACTGCTTTGAACAAAGTGTTTGTTAAATTCTCCTTTCATTTACGCAGCTTCCCCATTTGAAAATGACAGATGAATCTTGGCAGTTTTTCACAACAGATTCCACTCAAAAGACCAAGCAGTTATTTTCATTTATCTCCCATTTATTTAGCAGTTTGTCAGGAAATGTTATTTTACAGCTGGTCAGGAAGGAGGTAAGAACCTTCAAACAATTCCACAAAAGAAAAATAAATAAATATCACTAATCTACCTGTATTACATTTTTTAATCATGCTAAAATGAAAATAACGCTAAGCGGCTCCAGTGTGAGTCTCAACCCACAAAAGTGCTTTCATAAAGTCAAATGAAGAAAATAACTTAAGTTATTTTACTTTAATTACATTTAAAATGTTTACTTATTGATACAACTTCCAAGTTATTACTTGATTCCAATTAATGTTTAATTTTTAAATTAATTTGGTGTTAATTTCACCAAATTCATCAGTTAAAAATCACAATGCAGAAATTAATCCAGCTATCAAACCCACATATTAATACGCTAAACATAGACAAGATTCATGACAGCAATATATTTAAATCATGGAGTTACCAACAACATCCGGGTCTTAATGAGCCACTCCAGGTGCCGTCCAGTAGCTAAGCTAACGCTAATATTGAAACTATAGAATATGGGAAATCCAGCAATACATTCTTATAATAATAAAGTCTCGGCTTTACCGGCTGCCTTTCTGCTTCTTTGTAAATGTATCCGACTCTCCACAGGCTCGGTACACGAGAAGATCGCTGTTTAAAAGTAACACCAACTGACAGTTTTTTGTTACCAACCGTTTCTGTCCGTCCCTCTTTACGGTCCGTGTAGCACAACTACCGTTCCGCCATTTTTCCTTCTGGTTGTAAATCTATTTATATTTTCTTTATTTTTTGTCTTTTTTCCCCTTCCTTTCAACTTATTTCTTTTATTTCTTCTTTTTTTCTTCCATTTTCTTCCTCTTCTTCTGATTCGGTCTCACAGTGTTGTCAACCATCATTAGTGTCTGTTCAAAATCTGCAAATTACTCTCCATTTCCCCTTGTTGGAGGAATTTGCTCCAACAAGCTATACACCAAAAGTTTTTGAGGATGTTGGGTTTTCCTAAACATGAAGGTCAGAATGCTACTTCATTCATCATGTCACATATTGTATAAGTTAACATAGGTCACATTTATCTGTAATGTTAAATACCTTAAAATGAAGCTGACACTGGATTATATTTGCTTTACATTGAATGGGATTGTTTCTTGTGTCAAGTTCATTTCTGTTATTCTTTAGATCTAGGTTTATAAACTGCAGCTACTCAAAGTCCAATTTTTTTAGACTTAAAACTCTCTTTTATTCATCAAACTGCCTCCTCAACAGACCCATAAATGCTGCATTTATATAGAAAACATTGAGGTATTATGTTCATAAATCAAAAGATAAAGATTCCTTTTGCTGTGTTATTTTTCCACCCATCCATTCACCTGTCACTTTTTCCATAAGTCCATCTCAGTCTTTAATGATGTGTGTGGAAAATGGTGACTATCCCTCATCATAACCCTGATGATGCTCATTAGAGTAAAACTTTCACCTCATGTCATGTTGGGTGAATCAATGATTTTCGGTCAGTCTTAATATTTTACTTCAGCTTCTACTTTGCCGCTCTGCTTCCATCTGTTTCTGTGTTCACACCTGCACCAGCTAGAACAGCTGCTCTTAAATGATCCTTATCCTCTATTGCAGCAGCCTTGTTTGGGGCGTTCAGTGTAGCTTTTTGGATAATGAATTAGGCAGGCCGAAGTCCCTGCACTGAATTATTGTGCAGGGACAATAATTCAGTGCCCTGGAGTCGGGTCACGCATTGACCCGACTCCTTCAAGAAATCTGGATGGAAATTCAAACTCTGGTCATCCAAGCACACAAATAAAAAAGAACTTGTAAACTTAATCCTGCATGAGACATTGGAACTTTTCCAAGACAAAGATACATACTAGTTTTTATAGATATTTAAATAAGTGAAAGTGCTGCTTGTACTTAGGGTAATTAGACTAATTTTGTTACTTGCCATTATGACAGACATAATGTTCTTATGGTACGAAATTTTATTTTACAAAGCAAAAACGTCATTCTCCATGTTTATTTCAACCAACTTGGCTGGACATGCTACTTGTGTTCCTGGCAGCTCAGTTCATCTCTGCCTTCTGCCAGCACAGACTGTTTAACAACAGACAAACAACAGAGCTGGGAATCAGTATGGACAGCAGGGAAAATAAAGAATGTCGACAGGAATGATTTCTGCTGTTACCAACACGATACAATTCATTTATCACTACATACTTTGTTTTTGTGAATGATTGCTTTTGTGTGCTCCTTTGAGGGATTCTTGCTGTGTCCCTCTTTGTTTCTTGTCTTTGATATTTTCTATTTCTGATTCCTAAGACTGTCTTTATTTTTTGTGGATTACGATGTTTGAGGGTTTGAGACAGTTATGAAACAAGATCTTATGAACGATTGATAAGGAATCACACAATGTTGGCTTTAGAAACGTCCAAGACATGAAAAAGCAAACTGAATGTACATTCAGAGAAGGGATTTACATGATGGGGAATTAATTTTTTTACTCAAGGTATCAACTCAGCATCACTGCGACATCGTCAGCATGGTAACACCTCACCGATACTAACACTAACCAATCAGATTACTTGATGGATACAACACAAGAAAGAAGTTCTGTCCAGAATGTGTCACTAATAAGCTGCAGAACCTTCCAAGTTTTGTTGTTGTTGCCTTGGAGAGAACGTCAGCTTCTCTGCTCTTGGGTTTAGCACGAATAAGTTAGCTTAAAATAATTTAGGTTTCAAATACAAAGTGGACTAGTGATAATGAAAACGTATAAAAGTGAAAACAGTAGCGCGTGGGATAAAATTGAAAAAGGTAAATACAAAAAGGTGAATTTAAAACCTTTAACTGTAGATTACTGTCTTTTTAAAATAAGTTAGACCTTGATTTATAGGAACTGCTCTCTCACAAGGTTATGTGGGACACTGAGATGCAGTCATCGTTGTGCAGAGAGAAGGAGAGCACAGAGCGGATGCAGCCCCAGAGGGTGGTGGTGCTGATGATTCTTGAGCCGGTTAAGATGCTCCCCAGCCTCACCTGCCGAGGTTACATTTGGCTCAATGCATTGTCAGTTTTTCTTAAACTTAGACATCATATTTTGAATGTCGAAACTTGCTTTTTCTGCAAAAGACACATGTAACATGGTATGATTCAGTAAACTGAAAAGAAAAATTGGACTTTTTACATTCTTCAACTGCACCTTTGAGTTGGTCTGAAGTTTCCAGTCAACACTTCCATGTTGCTGGACAGCTTCTCATCTCCTGCTGTCTTTTTTGACTATAGGAAGAAATGACATCTCTGTGTGAGCAGCACATCAGTTCCACGGCAGCATTTTATTGCACAGCATAAAGGAATCATCTCTTGTTCACCAACACAACATACAAATTGTGCAGCATTTAGAAGAAATGCACATTTTTTCTTCTAAGAGTTCTTGACGATTTATGAATGTAAAAAAAGGAAAGACAGCAGGAGGAGAAAAAAAATAGAGAATAGTCTTCCATGGTATTTTTCTTTTTCCAGCACACACAGAAGAGAAATGAGAAAAGAAAGAGAAACAAATCATTCTTCCTGTGGTGCAGGGAACAGTGAGAGGTTTTACTGTACGAAACCACAGAGAGACAAATGAAAAGGAGAAAAGAAAGAAAATCTCTCCTGGACCGCAGAGGTCACAGTATGTTTCCATAAGCAGATTATTAAGGTGTTTTGGTATCTGAGTTGACTTGATGTAAGTACATCAGTGATTTAATGACAAGTCTGCATATTTCTTCTGTTTTTCTGTTGGTACCAACGGGTGTGACAGGTCTTTGCCTTTTTAACTGTGTTGCAAATGTGTAAAGTGAGTCAGACTTCAGAGGATTTTTTTCTGGTTCTACTTCCAGATGTTTGGGATTACTGTATATTGTAATTGTCCTCAGACTTCCTTATGCCTGTTCAGGCAAACAGGCAGTTACAGTTTTTAAAAAGTGTAAATACCTGAACACAAACATCGTCCATGGAGTTTAGATGTTTTGATGAAGACTTGCTGGTTTAGGATCTATGACCTCTGGTTCTTCAATAAAACTGTTGTAAACTGATTCTTTGCATGAGGTTGAGTGTCTGTATCTGTGAAGACCTGCTGGTGTAATTATACCATGAGCACGTCTCCATGTTTCTGTTATGTTTTGTGCTTACGCTGTAGCCTGTGTGTGTATCTTCGAGTTAATGAGGTGTGAAGGTGGATGTTGCTGACTTTGAAACACTTCTATGATGATGATGATGATAACAGTTATTCCTCTCTGTCCTTCACAGTTAGGTATACAATGTATTGGTGAATAGCAGTTTGCATGTTGGGACTAGAGAAGGAAAACTTCCATCATAATCATGTATTTCACGTACATTTCATGAACTTCAGACGTTCTGATCGGATCTGGTGTCGTCTTTGTGCCTCAGTAGTTCTGGTGGCCTTATTAAATCTAAAATCTTAAATCATTACACCACACTGAAAATATAATGCAAGCAAACTTTGCAGTTTGTCTGATTGCATCATTAAATGTATAATAGGGAGGGCATTAAGGTGAATTGCAGAATTGAATTTAATATTTTGTTATTTAAACATAATGTCTGGCACCTTAAATCCTCATAATATAATAAAAATAGTTTACTATTGAGACAACGGACAAATGTTTCCAGTATAACTGTTGCACATAGACATGCTGAGGCAATCTTTTCTTTTTAAGTCTCTTCTTCTTGCCTCACAGTCTAAGTGATTTTCTCCTCTCTTTGTTCATTTCAGTCTTCAGTCAACTGCATACTTTCCTCTTTCTCCACATATCCTCTCCGCCTGCATGAGGCATCGCAAAGAAGATCTGCTTATTTTTCAGAAGACCTTTGGAGTTTTGATACATCAGATCAAAGGAAGCGACCCTTTGTCAGAGTGTGTGTGTGAGAGATTATTCTGATACGAGTGTATTCCTGGGCTAGACAGGAGATCAGTTTTATTCTCACACTGGGCAGCTCTTCAGTAAAAGGACTTTCATATCCAGACACTAATGCTCGTGCTGTATCCGGGGATCAATGGCCAGAACTGCTCTGTGCTCTCTGAAGTGAAAGAAAATCTAACTGAATGATAGAAGAAGCGTTGGTTGACTTGTGGAAAAATGCTGCCTTTTTGGTTGGGGAGAGGAAAAAAATCCTTTCACCAAAGTCAACTCCTAAATGAGGAGGATTAATAAATAAAGAAAACAGTGTTTGCTTTCTTTGACTTTCATCTGTTTCCTGCACGTTCTCACTGAAAATCTGTAGAAAACATTTTGGAGAAATAAATTTGATTCAGCTGTTTGCTCTCAGACTTCGGGTCTTGTAAGCTCACAATTTATAATATTTCATGTAAATTGATTTCAACATCAAACTAAAAGTTTGCCAGGGACAAGAAAAGAGAAAATTGAACTTCGAAAGACTTTTCACAACAAATCCTACAAAACTTCTGTTGTTTTAGGTCTGTTAAAATTTAGAAAATTATTTGTGTTTGCAAAATGCCAAGATAATCAGAGCGAGAATATGTCAGAGATGTATTTATTAACGTCTTCAAAGTAAGATATTAATAAATATTAATGTCTTATCAATATACTAATATTACAATCATATTATAATTACTGTCATCCAGAATGATTTCTGTCTCTTTAAACAAGGACAGAAAGCCCAGATTAGGATGTGTTTTTGGAAACCTCTGATTGGTCACCTGACTCATTTCCAGATGCTTGAAGGCGTCACTTTCATCTGTTCAAACAATTTTAGACATGATGGGAATCATCAGCCATCATATAACTCAGGGAGGTGACAGATTCTGTATCCCAGAAATGAACGAGTTCTGCTCCAAAGTGTGCAGATTGACCCCAGAACAAAAGCCAAAAAACCTTTTGAAGATGTTGACTAAAGCTGAAGTCAAAAGTATCCTGTACTGACATGGGCTGAAAGGCCACTCAGTGAGGAGGAAGTCATTATTCCAAAAGAAATATTAAAAAGCCAGAATGCAGTTTGCAAAGGCACACAGGGTCTGGAGACATGACCCATGGTCTGATGGAACTGTCCTGGAACCGTTTGGACAAAATGTCCAGCAGTACATTAGGAGGTAAAAGGAGGTAAAGGATGTTTCTGCCTTCATAACTGTGAAGTACGGTGGTGGCAGCATAATGTTGCTTGGCAGCCGGAGTGACTGGTGCATATTGAAGCAACATCTAAAGACATTAGCCAGGAAGTAAAAGCTTGGGCACATTGTCACAACCAAAGTGGCTACAAAGAGGCTGAAGGATAACAAAGTCAGTGTTTTGGTTTGGCTATCACAAAGTCTTGATCTGAAAGAATTTCTAGGCAGATGTGAAAGGATGTGTGTGATTGAGGCGGTGTAGAAATCTGACCCCGTTCCACCAGTTGGGTCAGGAGGACAAACAGGTTAAAGCTGTCCCTGACTGAAAGGCCTCACAATAAACAATGCATTACGATGGCTGGAGCCTTTTCCAAAAAAACAGAAACAGAGAAGTCTTTGGTCCAAGCTTGACTTGGTCTCATAATTCCTCAGATCTCCTGTCCAATCAAGAATCTAGTGGCTTATCTTCGTAAAAAATTCTGTTTAACAAATTCTCCACCTCAAAAGGTACAGTACTTACATCTTGGTTTCTGATACCACAGAAAACCTTTACAGGTACAAAGGAGTTCAGGCCTCGACTGATCGGGGCCATTTGGCAGCAAAGTGAGTCTGACTCACTGTGAGGTTTCTATTTTTATGGCTGGTTGGTTGTATATTACAGCTGACATGTTGGGGTAATTTATGAAGAAAGTAAGCAATTAAATGAAAATCCAGTTAAAGTTGCAGCTTGTAACTTTCATAATAAAGTGGTTTTTTTTACATATGTATTAGAATTATCATTGTTAAGACAATATAATATAGGACAGTTAATCTGTGGAAAGAATGGAGTTGAACTTGTGAAGAAGCCTCACTACCAACCCGAAGGGAATAACTTAAAACTACCAATCAGAAAACATTATCAACATAAAGCAACATTTAGACTGTGAGCTTCCCAACCCGACACCACTGCAGCTGATGATCGCCTCAGTAAATAACAGACAGGATGAAAAGGACCTGGCAGAGTCCGGCTCTCCTTTAAACATCTTTAACATGAGAGTCGAACCAGAAACAACGGGTTGATTTAATGGTACTATACAGCCCTCTAGTGGTGAGTTATTAACTTTCACCCTAAACCTGACAGAACAAATTATTTAAACTACTCAGGATAGCAATCATAAGAGAGTAGGAGCATTCATGGTTAATGATTTAACTGATTTGACCTCTCATTAAAATAAAGTAAAATGAACATGTAACATAATATTTGTTGATTTGTTTCCCTTTATTATTATCTGACACAAGATCATATAAGATCCATTCAGTGCATGTATAGAAATCAACTAGTGTCATTTATTTTATTGTAGACATTTTCAAAAGTACAAATAGTTTTTTAATATGTATTTTGCTCACAAAAAACAAAGTAAGTGATGTATATATTTTTTCTTTATTTTGATGTAGTTGACCTTTTGACCTTTTGACTTTCAGGCTCCTGCTGTTTAAAAGTAAAAAAAAAAAAAAGTTCAAATTAAATCATTTTGACTTGACATACATTTGTTGCTGATGAACGTTCTGATGTACTCAAAACATTTCTTACTTTTCTGAAAACAGTTGAAAAAAATACATTTTCTCTTTAGTTTGAGCTCTTCTGAGCAAAAACACATTAAAATACAATCATGTACAGATGACTCATCTGTAGCGTTTTCCTGATATGGTTTTCAAACAAAGAAACTGAGTTTCTGTAACTGCCACACGAATGTTACATTCAATATCTCACTATTATCTAATAAAAATTATTAATAATTGCTGTGTTTTTGAATTGATGGTCAAATTCAACGTGTAAAGTTTTAAAAACATTTGGCTTTTTTTTTTATAGCAGATTTGACATTTCCTCTCCTGCCATATGAACTTTAAAGCTCCTTAACAAAAAAAGATGAAAATTTATTTTAAAATGAAGTAGTCAAAAGTAAATTTAAAAAATTGTTATTAGCATTACATAAATTACATATTTTTCCTACATTTCATGCCACCCTGAATCACAGATATATTGCATCTATCTGAACAGAATTTAGAAAATATTACAGGGCGACAATTGTTTATTTTAAGCAAAATAAAATATGTGGACTGTTTGTGTTTTGTAGTAATAACTTAGAAAACATGGGCTGCATTTCTAGGTGAAGGCTTGGCATTTTAATCTACAAAGTCATGTAAAGTTGTGATACTTGATCAATAGTGATTTTTTTGTGTGTTTAGCACTCAAATCTCTTTTAAAAATCCATAATAATTTATTGAACAGATAAAAAGCTGATGCCGACGTTGGTGAAATTATGATGACAAATATGTGGAAAATTAAAGGTAAGCAAGCAAACAATTTCTGAATGCTGGTTCTGCTTGGATGTAACATTTATGAATAGTCAGTATGTTGATTGCAGCAGGTATAATTCATCCAGAGTCGTCTCACTTTTCATCAGGGGTCCAACCAAAACCTCAGTGTCTAAAACAGATTTTTAACTTTGGCACAGCTCTATGTCTACTGGAGTAGCAGTTAGCTTAACTCCCTGATGAAATCTGCTGCCTGATCCCCCAAACCAACACCACTATAAATGCTGGTCTCTGCATGAAGATACAAGCTATTAAAACATTTCATCTCATTAGCCAGTCGTGCAGTTAGGAGATAAAGAGCTGAGGAATGATGATGCTTCAACTGATGATATTTTTTTGTCTTTGCATATTAAGAGAGCATGGTCTCTTGTTTATTGTTATGTTTTAGCCTTTTCTTTATTATTTCCTGTGAAATACTTTGGCAAACGTTTTTCTACTGATGATGCGAGCTCATAAAATGATTTCTGACACATGATAAATTATGATTAATCTGAACTCAGGACCTTTAGTTCCTAAACATCATTCATCAATCAAAGTAATAGTTCTGGATGAAGATTGCATTGAGGCCTCTGTAGACAGGGGAGAAGTTATAAATCAGAGCTCTGTCTTCTTCAGCAGGATTGGAGAAGCGGTGCTGGCTCTTCAAGGCTGAAGAAAGACGTAGAGAGAAGAAAATAAAAAATAAAAACCTAAAAATGTTTGAACAAGGTTGCCGGTTTTATGTGTTACCTTCAGAGACAAAGAAGCTTCCAGTGTAGAAGCTGATTCTGACAGCAGAGACGGTGTGAACCATGCCTGGCTTATCGATCCACTCAAACGGACTCTTTTCAGGATGCCACTGCACAGCGTAGAACGGGTAGCGATAAGCTAATCAAGACCAGAAACACTGTTAGCATACTCTATGGGCAATGCTGTTTAATTTAATCTGATTAATACGCTCAATACGTTCGTATGGGTTTTCTTATTGTGTGGTATTATGAGAAAAATAGTCTCATAATACAATGATTTTACTCTCATATAAGCATATTCTTGTAATATTATATATATTTTTTACTTGTAATTTTATTTTTTTGCATTTGTTATTTTCTCTCAATCTGGCTCTAATATTCAGGAAAACTTTCTGCACAAGTTGTCCACATTATTGTGGGATGTTGGTGCCATCTAGTGGACATCAAGTGTTTTTTGAACGGTGAATATACATTGTGTACTTTGAATTCAGTCCCGGTGTTGAAACACATTGGAGTAACGAAAAAGAATGAAAAGTTATCAAGTCGGATGTGCCTCATAAAAGCAGCTTAGAAATATAAAGAACTCTACCTTCCATGGTGGAGATGAATTCTTTCTCTCCATCGCTGTTGGTGGACAACACTCTGTAGAACCTCTTCAGTTTGGCATTGCGGGTGTAGTTCTGTAGATTCGGGCACAAATTAAACAATGACTTAGTTGTGTTGGTTGTTCCATGTGACAAATGGACAGCAAAAATCTAAGTGTCAGGAGAACCACGCTTTCCAATTCCCACTGAACACCTCACAATGAGAAACACGTATCTCAAGTAATAAAATGCATGCAGTCTGTTCATAAATATTTACCACACTTAGTGCATTTTGAGGTTATTATTATCATAAGAAAGATGCCTCAAAAGGAGTGAAAGTTAATTAATGGTGGAATTAAGAGACTGAAAACAAAAATGTCATGAAATTTCATCTGAATAAAACACTGGTGTGGGGAGGCGTTGGTGGTGCAAACCAGACAGTTTAAGCCCCACCCAGGCCTTTAATGCTCATGTCAGTCAGATTTACCTCGATGGATGTGTGATAAAACATTTTACAGATGAAGTTTTGATCTGTGTGAGATGTTTCAGTTTTAGCCTCACAGGCTGTGGATTAAACACTCGATTGTTTTTGCAAACAGCTGGCATAACTAAAGATCTCCAGCTGTCGCAGGAGGGAGAAGAAAAATCTAAAAAAAAGCAGTAAGTACTTGTATGGAAAGACTCCAGCTGTGGAAGTTGGAGGTGATGTTCTCATTAGCCAGAGACTGCAGCGCATCCCTGGGGAAATTCCTGAATATGCGACTGGACTGGGCCGCTGCAGGACAGAGACAGAGGAAATGTTCATTCATCTGTATAAATAAAGGTGAAATTAAAACAACAGAGGAATAAAGCTAGCCTAAAGGTTTAGCTGAGCTAAAGATGCTCCTTTGATAGAGCAAAGTCTGCCAGTCTGTCTAGACAGACTGGCAAGAGCAAAGTCTGCCAGTCTGTCTAGACAGACTGGCAGACTTTGCTCTATCAAAGGAGCAAAGTCTCCTGCAGAGACTGTCTGTCTCTGCAGGAGACAGACTGGCAGACTTCTGGGCTGGATTCTGGTCTGAGGAAATTTTGCATTAAACCAACATATTTAGAAAACTGCATTGACTTATAATGCGGTGTAAAAATATGAATAACCTTTTCACATTTTATCAAGTTACAACTGCAAACATCAGTGCATTAAAACATAATTTAAATGACAGATTATTACAAAGTAATTTGCATTGATGGGTCCGACAACACCGATACGCGGCGCATGCGTCGAGACAAAACTCCGTGTCGGTGCGCATATTGCTTTCAGCAAGTCATGTGACCGATACAGGAACTGTTTCAAAATGACACTAGTGCAAAATTGTGTTTATAAGGAAGTGAATCTGTCAACGGACTGCATTTGCCAAAAGGACTTTTGATCTTTTATGGTACAGCGTCAATATGGAGCCTCAAGGCAAACGAAAGGTTTGGTAGTTTGGGACCATTTTGATCCACATTGGTTATCACTTGGTTGTTGTTTCATCCGGTTCTTTTCGGTTTCTACTTGATCTATCTGAATCCAAATTCAGCTGAAATTGACTCTTAGTTTACTATTATGTTAAGTGCTGCATTTGTTTAACATAACTCTTATTTAAATAAATCCACCTCCTCAATGCTGAGGCGTCACAGGGCATCAGAACGAATCCCAGACACACCGAGGATAAACTCAGCCATTCTACAAATTACTCAGTTGCTTTTTATAAATTATGTCATATAAATGTAATAATTTACTTCATTTTTTTCTACAGCAGGAGAAGTTGTGTCAAAAAAGCGTAACAGACTAAATTTGAAAATTTTGGAAAAACTTATTTTGATTGAAAATTTGTGACAAAAAATCCCAGTCCACAAGCATCCTCATTCCAAACATGTTCACTTAAATGTTCACTTTATGGCACATGTTCACATTATTTATTGACTGTATTGAAGAATATCAAATATATGTTGAATTTAACTGAAGATATGACATAATACAATATATAATATACAATAAAATACAATGACTTAAATCTTTTTGTATAGACTAGGTCATCAAATCAGTCTGTCAACTACGTTGCCTGTAGGGATTTTTAATATCCAGCAGGTGTCGGTATTCAGTGACACAGTATCAACGCTGTATCAATACAGTTTTGCTATTGGTCGAAACGCTTCATGACTCCTCATTTACCCATAACTAGTAGTTTGTAAATGTAGTGGAGGTTATTTTTAAAAGAAAAGCTGGTAATTAAGCCAATAATCTTAGCCCACTCAGGGCAGTGGTTCTTAACTCCTCAGTAGCCACTCTCTTGTATGCTTTAAGGGTTTCCTTCTTGTCACACACCAGAGTATAAGTGAATGTGTGATCAAGAGGCTGCTGCAGCTCTTGATGGCATGCTGAGCAGGTAAAGCAATCAGCTGAATCAGGTTTGCTGGAGCAGAGACACAAGCAGAACCTGAGCACCAGGACTGAGGACACTCAGCCTACATACAGAGCAGCAGCCTGTCATTTTGACTGCAAGGCATCACAAAAACGATTAAAAAATCCTGGAGGGACTGAAATAAAGAGACAAGAATTATACCAGGTGTGAGAATGAGTGGCAGAGCCACAGCCTTGGTTTTGGTGAGAGTGAGCAGGTTTTTTCTGGCGGTGAGGACGGAGAGTTGCTGGAAGCCCTGGCATGTTCCCCAGATGGGGAAGTAATCCCCTGCATCATTGGCCTAAAGAAGGTCAGAAAGTAAAGAATTACTAGATAACATTTATGGATAACGTGTAAAGATTTTTATTCTGCTTCTATCCTGCAGCTCAGCGGGGATCACATTTCAGAGAATATCTTGGTGAGTTACTGGAGCTCAACAGTATCGGCTGTAAGTCAGACTTTATACCTTCAAAGCCAAGTTGTAAAAGATCCTAGCAGCTCGACTGAACTGGGATGTCTGAATGTCAACGTCTCCCCCTGGCAGCAGCAACCTGAAGTAACAGAAATATGATAAATGCGGCCAAAACACTGAGAATTGACAGAAAAAAATAAAAATTATAGAAATTGAAGATGAATATTTATGTCTTTCAGTGCATTTAGTCTCTATGGTTTTACAGTAACGATGTGCATTAAACAGTCCTTTTTCTCAATATTTCATTCAACCTGAACAGGAAGATTTTTGCTACCTCTAGTGGTAGTGTTGGGAACTGCAAGAACACAACAGTTAACGCACCAAATCAATGAATCTGCAAACTCTTTAAATATAATGAGTCTTATTTAGATCCAGAACGCATTCTCCTAACTACACTGTCTGAAGAAAGGTCTTCGTTGACTCCAAGGTTTACTGGTCTTTGATCAGTAAACCTGCTGAATATATTTCACTCCACTGGATCTTCAGTGATTCTCACTCGTCTGCAGCTGAGCTACAGCATGGAGGAAGAGAGGAAAACGTTCCAGTTGGTTTTATGCTCATTTATGAGCCTAACTTCACCTTCATTTCCATATGAAGTAGTTCTCATGAAAAAACTAAAAATATCCTTTATATGTAGAAGAGTAAGGGCATATAGAAGAATACTCACCCATTTATTGAGTTGAATATCTTGATATATTCTTCTTCTGTGCGATTGATCCTGCAGAACACAAAATACATATAAAGACAATGGAAATCATTAAAGAGTTTGTTTTTTATTTATTTAGTACAATGAGCGAAAAGCAAACTAAACTCCTATAAAAGGAGTCCTTTAAAACTACTTGTGAATAATAATTTGCAAACTTTTAAAGCTAAATCTGGAGCACTATGTTCTGTGACAAAGCAGTAATATCTTGTTATGTTTGATTTTGAAGTGATGGAGCACAGCAGTTGCCTTCCTGACATTGACTCAGAGTGAAGGAGTCACAGTCCTGCATCAGAAAACTTTAAAAAGCAACCATTCATTGCTTCTGCATATAGTCTGATTCATCAGCAAATAGCTGACAGCAGCATTTCTTCAAAATAGTCCATGCTCTTACGGTTACCATGGTAACCATGATTGGTGGTAAGTCAACCAGTATGTACAGGTGAGTGCAGTTTTTTTAACAGAGCAAGATGGGGTCAGTGCATGTAATAAAGTCTGCAGTAACAGTAGTTGATGAAGACTCGGCAGCAACAAGGTAAATACAGAGAAATGTGATATTTGACCTGATTGGTGCGACCCTGGCTCCAGCACTCTCCAGGAATTTGATGTAGGAGGCAGCAATGTAAGAAGACCCTCGAGCAAACTGGTCATCAGACAGATTCTCTTGTGCTAACACACCTAAAGCCAGAAGATGACACAGAATTACTGATCTGTCACGAGTCAAAAAACCGTTTATATCTATTATATCCTGATTACATTAGAGAAACACAACACAAGAGATGCAGAGATGAGTTACTGGAACACATAGGTGTTTAAACATTCCTGAATATTGTGCCTTTATAAAAATCTACAGTTTGCTGTTCAACTAAAACCCAAACTATAAAAAGCAACTGACTTAAAATATCTGCAAAAAAATTTTTTTTCCCCTTTTATATTTCATATTGAGTGAGAAAATGTAGGGATTTAATGGGACTTCGGTCTAATCTAGTTTGTCTTCATTTCAGTTCTATTTCAACACTTCAATTTTGTGAAAGTACATCTTTTTTCACTCATTATATATTTAAAACTAAGCTCTAAGAACAAAATTATTATCCACAACTCTGTGTATTTTCATTCAGCAGTTGATTTGGAGGGTGGTGTTATGTAACATACCAATAGCAAAGCATGCAGTGTCCCAACCCCTTCAGCTATTCAACGTGACGTAATGAGATTCGTCAGGAGCTACAGATGACTGGAGAGGATTGGTACCAACAACAGCTCTTAACTGAATATTCGGCATACAGTGAATGGTAAACCTTAGGAGGATGAGTCTCACAGCCAGTGATTCATATTTATTGGATCTTTTGTCTTTTCTCTTCCCTCTTACACACTGACATGTTCAGCTGCAGAAGTGGAAAAGTGAAAAAGGACACACTGACTGAAACATTATTTAATAAGACTACTTTGAAGGAGGACAAGCAAGTCTAACTAACTCATCTTCTTATTTTCCTTTCAGCTTTTCCCTTTAGAGGTCTCTGCAGTGAGTCATCTGCCTCCATCCAGCCTTATTGTTCACGTCTTCACACCAGCTACCTTCATGTCCTCTCTCACTCCATCCATAAATCTCCTCTTTGGTTTTCCTCTAAGTCTCTGACCTGGCAGTTCCTTCCTCAAAATCCTTTTACCAATGGACTCACTATCCGTCCTTTAACATGTCCAAACCATCTTAGTCTGGCTTCTCTGACTTTATCTCCAACACATCTGACATGAGCTGTTCCTCTGATGCATTCATACTGGATCTCATACCTGCTTGTTGCTCTTAAAGAAAACCTCAACATCTTCCTCTGTGCTACCTCCAGCTCTGCTGACTCCTCATCATTACCACTGTCTCTAAACCAGACAGCATCACTGCTCTCAGCAATGTTTTGTACACATTTGCTTTGATTCTGGTTGATATGCTTTGGTCACAATTGACACTTTTCTCTTCTGTCGCTCCTACAGCACACCTTACCACAGTCTTACATCTCTCATACATGTCCTGCTTCACTCTCACATACTTCTGTGCTACTCCAGACGTCCTCAGACGCACAGTACCATAAACTTTCTCTAGATCTATAAAAACATGACATTCTCTGTATTTCTCTATTAACATTCTCAATGCAACAACTGCATATGGCATGAAACCAACCTGCTGTTCACTTCTGATGTCAGTCTACCTAGTCTAATAAGTCTACCTAGTCTAGTCATTCTAACAGGTATGCAAAAACACCTAAAGTGGTCTTCAGCATGACTTGCAGAAATATAACACTTCTTCTGGCCATCATAGTTTGTCATGATGGCCACAAACCTCTAATCACAATGACTGGATGTTTTACTCAACTCTGCTAAGTCTTTCTGCAGAAGACTTTGCATTAAGGAAGACACCAAAGATGTTTTCCTTAATGCTGAATCTTTGTGATAAATCTAAAATAAGTCATATTTTCAATCAGAAAAACGGACAAACTCCAAAGGTTGTTATTTGAGCTTATAAGAGCTTCTGCAAAAAAAGAGACTTTCTAAAGTTGCAGTTTCAATATTTACCTTACATTTGAAGATTTTGTCTAAAATCAAACACATTACTTTTTGAATGTGTTTGTTGCTAATTAAACTTGATTTAGTTCGATCAGGAAGTATTACTGATAAAATGCAGAATTATTGTACTATCAGGTTTTGTTTGTTTTTTAAAGCTCAACAGTACTTCAGCCACAGGGACCTGCAGTCTCCATTGCTCCCCCACACTCAGACACCTTTTCTCGAACATTCCCGAAATATTACATAAGAGCTATGATAATCCGATGAGCACCCTGCAGGCGCTTTCTGGAGGAAGATAAATGACAGCTCATGTTTTACCGATGATGGGTCGGTGGTTGGGCTGCTGGCTGCTGGCCGCGGCGCAGAGAAGCGGCCCGCAGAGCAGGCAGGCGGTCAGCACCGACAACCCCGCTGCAGCTGGTCCACGCATGGCTCCAAAGTCTGCACAAAACGCCGGATTTGAAGGATGGAGGCTGAGCTCACAGACTGACGGTGGCAGGAATAATCACAGTACGTGGGAATGCCTAAGCCCGGATGAAATGCAGAGATGCTTCGTCCTGTGATGATGCTGATGCTGACTGACCGAGAGCTGAATCTGGCTGCTGCCGCTGTCTGCACCTCTCTGTCTGCCAGCGTCACCGCATCACGTGTGAGAGGCGCTGAGCAGCGTCCTGTCTGCACAGGTAGACTCAACGTCGCAACTTTACATATGTGGGCGTGACCTAAACGTATGGCATGAAGAGCAGAAGATGTGTTCATACAGAAACACATAGCAGCCTGTCAGCAGAGAACTGGAGTTAGAAACCGCCCATCTCTGAGGCAACTTCCTCTGAAAGAAGAAGGTAAAAGTTGTCTTGAGCAATGCTGCAGTGGTTGTTTGTGTGAAACTGGATCTTGCTCATTAAATAATGATCACACGTTCCGCTTTGATCATTGCACAAATCTTGCACACTGCTGTGAGAAAGTATAGCTCCACTTTCTCCTGATTGCACTATTTTCTGCCAACTCAAGACATCAAACCTGTTTTGTGTCAGAAAAAAATGTGGGAAAAGGTTTGTTTAATTTTGTTTTTTCTTTCCATTTGCTAAATCTCGAACTGGATCCACATAACCTGCCTCTTTTGGTTCAGTTTTACAACCCACATCCAGACCTGATGATTGCCAGAATCAATAAACCCCTCAAACAGAACCGGTCCAGCTAGTAGAGTGAATCATCTCAAAAAAACAATTCATCATCTGCTTGGATTTGAAATAAATTCAGCAGCAAATGAGAAACAATGGAAGAGAAAGAGAAATCACAGAACAGTGAGGAACAATTTAAGGAGTTGGTGCCTGGTCAAAATCACCCCAAGAAAATATAAAGAATAAATGAAAGAATACATCACCCCTTTGGAAGATAATTATCAAAGTGTTTTATTACCCTCCACTTCACCCAAGTGTCCAAGAGGATCTTTAAAAACATTTTAAAAACTTTTCCAATAATTTGCAAAAATATTTACAAGCGCCTCAAACAAGTGCATCGTTAATTCCTGCAGCTGTGAGCAGAAATCTACCCAACTATTTGTTGGCCAACTTCTTGGTGCATTTCATTACTCTTCAAGCATCCTTCTGCGTTTTCATTTTTGTTGCTTCAAAATACACAAACAGTGAAGCATAAATAAATAAAAATAATTTTATTAAGAGGTATGATGCGCTATCAGTAAACAATGTTACAAGAAAACCGAGTATGAAACTGCTTTCCTGTATGTTATGAGGAAGTTGCAGTAGCCTAAACCGTCCACAAGAGGTCAAACTTCTCCACTAAACCTTCCGTATATGTTCATTTTCATGCACGCGTTTCTCGGCTTAACACCTGGTAGCACTCAGAGGCGGGAACGAACCGTCGGCTGGGCCTGGAGAACCGCAGCGGGGACAGAACAGAACCGTTTGCTTGGGTCGAGCCTAATTAGTACTCATATCAACCTCTCCTCTGATTGGCTGCACAGAGAACGGCCTGCTGGTGTTATACGGTGAAACACATGCCGTCCGAGAATTGCATGCCTTGTCGTGGGAGCGTGCATCGCGGGAGCGCGCTTCGCTCTAAACTCTCGCATATTGATGAGAAAACAGACTGAAATCTGACAGAAGAGGAAACTTTTAAAGATATTCTTAACATTATCATGTTTCTTTACCATGTAAGCCCTAAAACGGAGGGTTTTATTTCACAGATTAACTGACATAAATACGGTTTTTACACCTTTATTGAGACATACGAGTCCAAGGTTTTTCAGTGTCTGATGAAAATGTTCTCTGCAGCTGGTTGGAAATTCCCTGATTTTTCTTTTAACACCATAATAGCTTAAAGCTACAAAACAGAGGCCCATTATGTAGAACATTTATATCACACTGGTCTAGTCTAGTCTATTAATGTAGAGGGGATGCATTTTAATTTCTGAGCCTGCTAATATTTGCATCCCCTGTCTATTGTCCTGTTGATATGAAACTTATAGAGGTAACTCAGAGAACAAGTGTCATTACGGAAACAAGGTGAAATCCCTCTCAACTCTTTATTTCTTCAAGTTAGCTAGGTAGGTAGATGAGAAATAAAACCCTCCGTTTTAGGGCTTTCATGGTAAAGAAATTTGATAATGTTACGAATATCTTTAAAAGTTTCCTCTTCGGTCAGATTTCAATGCGTTTTCTCATCAATATGCGAGAGTTTAGAACGATGCACGCTCCCGCGATGCGCGCTCCCGCGACGGGGCATGCAATCGGCAGCCATGCGTTTCTCGGCATAACACCTGTCAGTGTGTGAATGTGTTGTATTCCTCTGCATGGTACAAATTATTTGAAATATTAAGATTGCAAATGAACGCGAAGAGAAAATTCTTTTAGATAAAATCAGATAGAATCTATTTTTTTTTTATGAAAGTTGCTATTTCCCTCTGTGTATTTTAAACATAAATTCCTCCCACATTAAGTGGAAGCCTAGTGAGACTCTTTCCCAATGACACATCATTTATGTATGAACTACATTTACATATAAATTGTACTTCTCTTCCTTCCTTTTTAAAAGCAAAACATCTCACAATCACAAAGTCGGGCTTTTTTAGGCAATCAGAGTGATCAAATTAATCAAGTGGATAAAATATCTATGACTTTTATTAAGTCATTTCTTCATCTTGACAGCAAAATATGAGCAAATAGAGTAATACAAACATTCAAGCAATGTTTTACTGCAGGTCCAGGTGCATGCACCAGGTTTGTATGCACCTGTGACATGCATGTCATTTGCAGTACACCTGCAATGGACATCATTTCTTTCCAATTGTCCTTTGGAATAAACCTGCAGCTCAGTCTGATTAGATGGAAAGGGCCTGCGGATAATACTTTTTAAGCCTTGCCACAACCGCAGAATCTGGCCATTGACTTAGCCATTCTCATGTATGAATACAGATTGATGTAAGCCATTCTTTTTCAGTTATGGCTGTAATTTTTAGATAATTGTCCTGCTGGAAGGTTAATCTCCTCCACAGGCCCCTAAAAGTTACATTCCAGTGTTAAGTCAAACACTTTCTATAGATAGACTGCAGACACACTGATGTTTCCAAGCCTTTCAGATCATGTCCCTGAACAGTAATCAGTGACGTGTTCAAAGTTTTGAATGTGGTTACAAAACTGAGCCTTCCTTTGAACTGTAGCTGCCAGGCAGATCTTTGTAACTTTTGGCTGGAAAGTCAGAGCTCAAGAAAAGGTGTCTGGATACAAAAGCCTGAAAACGATTCGGAAAACAGCTGGCAAACCTTGTAACATTTTATGTCATCTCCAAAAATGTATTAATAACATACTTTTCAGTAAAATACATCCAGGTTTTTTACAATGATGTGACAAAATGTGAACAAATATCAAACACAGTGAAACTCCATAACTAACTGTTTTGTGAGCCATGATTGACAGTTGCATGAGCATATCACAGATTTTTTCATTTTTAATCCTGTGCATATAGATATTAAGTATAACAATGAACATTCAGAAGTTTAAACTAGATTATATGTAGTGGATTTGACTACATAATTTCAGACATCAGATGAGTTTATAAACATAAATTCACAAATCTTCAGTCATGAATCTGTATATTGTAGACATCCTTCAGGCTATCTCTAACTCTAATTTCATCTTCTGAAGAACAGAGTTCGTTTCATGTACATCAGAATTACTTAGACTGCAGATGATGCATACGTAACGACTGGCAACAATAAACTGGGGATGTGGAGGCTGAAATTGAGGCAATAGGCAATGAGCATAGTAAACAGAAGAAATAAAAGACAAGAAGCAAACAGCAGCAAGTAGTGCAAATCCAAGAAAACTGGACAGTGTCTGTCTCTTTAAGAAGCTCCTGTTCTGCCTTCAGAACGTCATATCTTTATAGGAGCATTTCACTGAGAAGTAGTTCATATGACTAGTGCAGCAGACTTGCAGTTCCACTAGGTGTTGTTAATTGATGTTGCCACTAGTCTGAAGGAACCTTGGTGCTGTGTGGGAGAAGAAACTCAGCTTGGAGAGCGCAACCCGAGGAGCAGCTTTACGCAAACTGCCAGCCAGACGGCGCCCTGAATGGCTGCCACAGGAGATTCTCCGAGTATATTTTTGATGAGGGAATAACTAATAACATGATATAAAGCTAAAAAGAAGTCAGTTTTTCATACCTCCTCTTTAAATAAAACCTTGGCGGTAGTTAATAATTGGTTATAGATCCCACTTCAACTTGGAACAGGAAAACTGAAAAGTTGTCAAATTATTATTATTATTAATTACTCTTCACTGCAGCTGCCTTTAGTTTTTAAAGCATCTTTTACCTGATGCTGTGTCTGAAGTGCTTTGATTGTTAGTTTTTGTGCAGTTTTAGTGAATTTCGTATGCCTTACTGCAGAAGTTTTCTTGACACAAGGGACATCATCAGAACTTCAAGCACTGAAGGAGAGTTAAACTGAGATGGAAAGAAAAAAAAAACCCAGCAACTTATGACAGACTCACTAGTGAGATTGGCTAGAAGAAAAAGTGGAATGGGGGGAAGGGACATGGATGGACGGGGAGAGGGAGGAAATTTAAAAGGGAGACAAAGCGGCTTTATAAAAGAGTGAGAGGCAGAATACGGAGAGACGAAAAGAGTGAATTAAAGAAAAAAAGCGGCTGGTCTCAGAGTGAGAGGGAGTAACTGAGGTAGAGGGAGCTTTGTGCCGCAGCGGGACCGACTGTCACACAAACTGTCAGCGAGGTCTTACTGGAGAGAGCAGCAGCTTCTCCCCGTTAACACCAACAAACCGAGGAAAAGACAAAAGGGAAGAAGAAGAAGAAGAAGGAATATTCAGGTTAAATGAACTGAGTTTGCGTTTTGCTTCCCGCCACAATCTCCTCTGGACAGGATCTACCCCCCTCATCATCACCATCACTCCTCTTCATCACCTCCAGGTTTTAATCCCCTTCATCTTCAGCAGCTCGACCTCTCCTGCTCCTGAGCAGCATGCCGGGTTGGCGGCGGAACCTCACTTTTTGCCTGCAACGGATGCACGAGGAAGGTAGGAAAGCAAAACTAATGAATGCGCGCTTGTGTTTGCGTCAGCGTGTTTGGCTGCGCGCGCGTGTTGCAGTGCGCGTTTGCGCGCGGATAACGAGGGGTTTTAAGATCTGCGCTGAGATGTGAACAGCTTGTTTCTGGAGTCACTTTGAATCTTTGCGCGTTCTGCTTCATGTGTCCAGACTTTTCTGCATCACTGGAAGGAAGTGTGCGTGCGCGCGCGCGCTCAGGGTTTGCGCGCGCAGTCTGTGCTTCTGACTGAAAAGCACCTGCAGCTTTGGGACCGTGCGTGTGTTAGTGTGTGAGGCAAAACGATTGTCTGTGAGTTTTGTGACTTCTGTTTGAGCGCGTGCGCTGTTGTAGCCGCGCGCGGCGCGCACACGTGTCAGCCCGGGTTTGTTCCGCCGTTTCAGCAGAGATGGCGCGTGGCTACAGATGCTGGCAGGTCATGGTGACTGCGCGTGCGTGTGCCAGTGTGTATGCTTGTGTAAAAGACACGGTTTGAGTTACGGTTTGAGCCACCCTAGAGCACGCACGCGCGCCCGCACACGCGCACAGTCTGCTTGTTGGCCCTGCAGCGTGAACACAGGGAGAGGCGGACAGAATGGATGTTGGTCAGCCACAGTGTGCACGTGAGCGTGATGGTGCTAATTTGTGAGTGTGCAAATGAGAAAACAGCTTGGTGTCACACGTGGCGAAAACTGATTGATATTGACGTTGGCATGGGAAAGAGTTTTCCTCCGATAGCTCATCCAGGTCACTGTGAGTTCCCAAACAGCTGGGATTGAGTTGAGAATGTCCTGAAAGTTAGACTTCTTTAATTCAGACAGTTTGATTCAATTGGTAAAAACTCTGCTAGTCATCAATGTAACTAAACATTCAGATCTATGAACATATTTTAACAAACATTTTCAAGGAAACTTAGAATCACACCTACCTCATTTTTTGTGTTTAAAAGTTGCTAGACTAATTAAGTGTTTGCATCACTCCTCTTTTCTGTGTTGCATTCAATGTTTTAAAGAATCTCAGTTTGGCGTAAAACAAACCAGTTGAGCTACATGTTTCAACATTTTCTTGATTTCCAACTAGAGATGATAAAATAAATTACAAATTCCAGAACTCTTACTTGGCTAAGCTTAGAAAATATTACATCTTCTCTTTCTTTGCTAATATAACTATTACTGGTCAATCCAATCACAAGCTGAGCAGCAAGATGCTGTTTATTATAAGCAGTCTTTATTTATTACGCTTATCAGTTTACTTCAAAATAATAGTCTCAAAGTTATCCTGAGTTTAACAGTCACATTATTAACATGAGATAACTGACCTCCACACAATAAATAAGAATATGGCTGGAGAAAATTGTTCAACACTCATGCAGTGTGAAGACAGTTGTAACGCTGATATCCTCTGAAGGTAAATGTGGAATATGGAATGTACAGAATGTACACCTTCATCATTTTCTATGAAAACAACAAATTGTTGTTGTGTGTGTTTGGCAGCTGGTCTGCAGCAGAGCGCAGCCAACCATCCTTACCAAATAGGTCGTTACCTGCAGTTATTCTCATCCTGCACACTTGGAGTTCAGGCCATTATTGTCTTCCAGGGATGTGATGCACAGCCGCCCGAATCATTTATCACCAAATCACCCTGGATGTTCTGTGAATAATTAAATCCCTCTTAATCTTCTTCCACCTGTCACATGGCACACATTGGAGATCTCACGGCATTTTTGATACCGTAACATAGAAGACCTCCCCAAAACTAGAAAAAAAACATCACATGCTGACTGATACCTTTATGCTGTGAGAGAGAGCGCAGTTTCTCCAGGCAGTTGATAAGCAGTTTTGGAGTCTCACATGATTTTGCACACTTTATTCATCTCCTTAACGAATTCAGTCCATGCTTTGAATCTCCTGCATTCTACTTCCTCACTATGGATTGTCTCTGCTTAGCCTTCACTTTGGCTTCTTTTGGGTGTGGTAGACTTTACTAAGGCTGAGTCTTTGTTCTCGGTCAGCCATTATCCACAGATGAAACAAACAGTTTACATCCATCCATTCTGGCCACCAGTTGAAGGAATGAAGACTTAAGCCAATGTGCTATATAGATCATCACAGAGTTTCATCTTCAACAGATCTTCAGGTAAATGAATCCTGTGAAGCTGAACTCATTTAAAAGACTTCTCTGTTTAGGATGGGTCGGAAATCAAAATATAACTTTCCCCCAAAGATAGTGGAGATGAAAGGATGTTCAGTCCATTGGGACTTCCTTAGTTGAGTTATGGGTATCCAACTGGATGTGTAAAGACAGATAACAAAAACATTAATGAACAGTGGTCAGAACTGCATAAAAAATAAGATGAGGTGAAACAGAAAATGAGTTTGTAAAATAAATACATCAGTGGCATAATTGGCAAATACAGAAGAATGTAACTTTCAAAGAGGGAGCACGATTCAGTCAGTTCCTGAAAAGAACATCTATGTCCACATTCAACATTTTGGAGATAACTTGTAGAAGCTGAATATTCTATGTTCAATGACAGATGAGCTAGAAGAGCAACAGTCCCTCATATGGAGACGTGTGGTCGGTGGTACGGTGGCTCTGTTGGTAGCTCTGCTGCCTTCCTGCATGGATGCAGATAATATTAGCTAAATGATGACTAGATAATCCATGCCGGTATATCAAACTGAGCTTGATTAACTGATTAATAAAAATAGGTAACATTCTTTCTGTCTACATTCACTGGTTACATTTACTGGGATTATTTTTACTGGATTTACTTTGACTTTTATGAACTATTGTTACTCTTTTGCATTTTAAGACTTCAGATACTGGAAACATTAGATTGTTGGATTTCTGAAATGTATGTTTATGTTAATGTTTATGTGAATCTGGGCATAACTAGCATTTTCTAAACATGGTTATTTTATTTGAAAAGCTACATAAATGTCTGTTTGTATTAAAAAGGCCTGTTTAACATTAACCGGGCCATGTCTGCCTCCAGATACTCCAACCTGCTCCCACAGTCTGAAAACATTGTCTTCAAATTGCCCTTAGAGTGTCACATTCATGGATGTTTGCCCTCTATGTCTCTGGGTTGACCTGTGACAGTCTGGTGACCTGCCCAGGGTGTAGCCCACCTCTCGCCCAAAGACAGCTGGAGTTCGTTCCCTGTGACCCTGAAAGGATAAGCAGTTAATATGGAGACATGTGGTGTAGATTAGTTCTCCTGCACATCCCAGGACTCAGGCTTTTATTTTCCATCTATTGACATGCTCCACAGTTTTACATGTCAAACTATATTCCTTAAATGCTTGAATGAGAGAGATTACAGAAGTTTGCATAGGCTTTGAAATAATTTGGTGGGATGACAATAATTCAATTGGCAATCCTTTTTTTAGCCTACGCTACTAGTTTGAGAGTCAGAAAGATATAGGGGGTGTTTAAGTTTTAGCAGACGAGCAAAATCTGTGCCAGAGTGTGTGCTTGTGAGTGTTAGAGAAAGGTGCAAATAAAACGTAGCTGTGCAAGACGCTGACACTGACAACCAACTTATGGATCAATGCCTGATGTTGTCCAGTCTTTCATTTTTATGGGGACATTTATAGCAACAGAACTGCCTCTGCTTTTTCAAGAAATCCATGGCAGATATGCAGAAGATCTTCACTTGGCAAGCATTAAGGATGAGCAAAATATTATTAGGAGTGTCATTCTGTAAAATGAACTGGCATTAATACACAGCATCAAGTCTGTCATGCTGGATAAACAATGAGAAGATGTCAGGTAAGGGGCTGCACACATTGATTCTTCTTCCTCTATCCAACAAGAAAGACAACTTCTAACCTTGATCTTTGGATTTAATGAAATTCAGAGCAAGTTTTCACCAGAAGACATTTTTTATAGATGTTTGATCTGAACATCTCATTGAAGGAGAGATAAAGGCTAAGAAATCCAGCATGAATGATTGTATGTTCGTTTGTACCAAGGAGAGGAGAGACAGTGAATAGAGGGATAAATCTAAGGGTGCAAATAATAACAATGTCTGTGATCAGCATTAAGATGAGGTGAAACTAAAGCAGTAAGAAAAGATAACTATGAAAATGCAAATGAAAAGAGGCAGAAAGAGAGTCATAAAAAAGATGAAGCAGAGAGCAGTTTGAAGGGGAAAGATAGAAAGGTTGGTTTCTTGTGCTTATCAACTGAGAGAGGAAATCCCATTAATCAGGAGACTAGAAGATCAAATAATGTGCTTGTTAAGAGACCAAGACGACGGAAGCTGTTAGAAGCTTTAATATGTGGCTTAGCTCCAGCATTAAAACACTTTAATATGTGTAGTACTTCCATCAAAAGCGGATCAGAAGTGTATTGTGGTGTTAGGAAAGACATGATACCAGAAGGAGGCAGGAAGTAAAAGCAGAAGGTTGATAAGAGTCACAAAGAAAACTTTGCCTGCGGTGCTGCTGGCAACATCAGCAGGACATCTAACGGGAAATCAGCTTGCTTAAAAAAGCCTGAGAAAACAACCCAACAGTACAACTTTTAGATTTATCTCGACACTTTAAAACTTATTGCCACTATTTTGCACATCATAAGGTGAAAAAAGGAAATATCTATTACTAAAACATAATGAAAACACAACTTTACATTTAAGTAAGATCTTGTCTCTGACAATGATATATTTTAAAAATGTATCTATTTGTTGCTTTTAAAATGTTCCTTGTAAATGTGCCATAACTCATTCAGTTTTCAGATTCCAATGATTGTTATTATTTTTACTGACTCCAAATTTTGGGGAATCAAATCAAATTCCTTTCATCTGGGCCAAACGAACTGCAGCTCAGAGCAGAAGGAGCCGTTTTAACAATCCCAACATCAAAGCAACGACCTTACACTTTTTGCTGTGTGAACTAAAGCTTTGTGGATTTGGACTGGAGCTATAAGAACAGCCTTTGACTTGCACGATTTAAGTAAAGTCATCTGTACTTTCTGTCATATTTTTAATGTTTGTAATGTTTTACATGACACCTTGCATTGGTGTTATGGTTTATGGGTTGCTCCTTGTTTTACTAGTATTTCTTTCTTACCATTTTGTATTTATATTATTAGCTTTTTATCAACAAGCACATTATGTTGTGTTATGTGAATATCTCCCTATATCTGTGTGTTCCTCTGGTTCTACTAAAGTTGTCAGAATCCCTTTCTTCCTTGCCTTCCTCACATTGGGGCAAATACAGCAATAACAATAGAGAGGAATCATAAATTTTATGTCAAAGTACAAATCCGGTGCTCCTGTATCCCCAACCTCAGAACTGCAGCCTTATTAGCTTTGAGCCACAGCTGAAGCAGCAACACAGGCCCAATTGATTTCAACAGCAGTTTCGCTGGTGGTGGCGCGCGCTGGCCAGTGCAAACAGTCAGCCAAATACAGACGGGATATCTCTGTGTGTGCATAGCAAATAACAATGTCTTGTAAACCCTGCAGCAACATGGTGACATCATAAAAATAGTCCTTACAGTCGTGGCCATTCCCTCTTCGGCTGCTGCAACGATAATAATACATTTTATTTGTTATGCTGTTCAAAATCTCTCGAAGTGCTGAACAGTCATAAAAACAAGAATAAAACGAGTTACAATTATAAAAAGCTTGAAAATGACGTTTGAGAAGCTGGTCTGTGGTTTTCTCTTGTACAATTATTAGTCTCTGATATGTGACATTTATCTCACATTGTTACTTTGAGAAAAATATTTTCGATGTATTAGAAATATTTTAGAGAAATGATTGTTGTGAAGTTAATTGTTCAGATTTAACAATCTTTTAGTGTGACTGCTTTTTTGTTCTTCTTGAAGTACTGACAATAATGAAACGATTCAAATGATTTCAACTGCAAACAGAAACATTTCATTTTCTCCACATTACTAAATTAACCTTTTTATTCTATGCTATGCATGTTCTGTATAACAAATATAAGTAGCTGCATCTTCTGATTCAGTCATATCTTGGTACTTTTGAATAAATGTTTTTTAATTAGGAAGACTCTTGGAATGAATTGTAATGATTTATTTAGTTTTGGAAACTGATTGACTAAAAGAATCTGGTTAGAACAATCTGTGTTTAGATTTTCCTCTGCACCACTTTTAGTGTTAACGATGAAGGAAGATATGCAACTTTAAGGAAAGTACTGCAATATTGGTATGGACT
Source organism: Poeciliopsis retropinna (assembly GCA_010277075.1). Lineage (NCBI taxonomy): Eukaryota > Metazoa > Chordata > Actinopteri > Cyprinodontiformes > Poeciliidae > Poeciliopsis > Poeciliopsis retropinna. The sequence goes on along the minus strand of VMRM01000004.1, from coordinate 539,857 downwards.
TATGAAACAGATTCTGTGAAAATAGTAGAGATAAAACTGGAGAATATTAAATAAATGCTTTAAACCTCATTGATTATACAGTGCTAATGTGATCCTACATCCACACTCAATATCTGCTTTTAATTGGAAATTAATTGTGCACCTTAGAGGACAACCTAATTTTGAAAACCATTCATCACAGAGGGTTAGTGGCATCATCATTCAATATAACTAATTGTATTGTACTGTGGTGCTTTGGCTGGTTTAAGATCTGTAATCAACCTACAGACAGCTGTATAACACACAGGAAAAGAAGGCAATAGGACTTAAACTATCTGTCTGAAATAAAAGTAAAGGTTGTGATGCAACAGTCAGTGAGAGGGTTTCTAAACATGGTGAAGATGTTTGTGCTTGTCAGAGATTCATGGATGTATTTCATCATTTATTAGCACAGTTTGAAACAACAGATACTGTTTACTCCTGCAGGAGAGTGCAGACTACTGGAGAAATCTTGACAGCAATGCCTCCAGGCAGCTGCTTTTCATGGTTTAATTTTTCTTTTTCTTTCCTTTTTTTTACCGGATGAGATAGAACTTACAAATCATCTATGATTTCTAGGTGCAAAATACAATATTAGTTGATATATAGTAAACAGGCTGTTGAACAAAAGGTGAATTCTTCCCCAAACCAGCTGAAAGTGCAGCTCACAGCATCTGCCATTTGGCAGTAGCCTGAGGCGCAGGGTTTCATCATGTTTGTCCCACTGCACCCTATTTTAGAGTGGCAGAATTTGGAAGGTGGCTTTCATCCATGAATTTCCTGGATATGGAGGCAAAGGGATATTTTAAAATAGTGATTATCCATCAGACTGTGGAGAAACAGGCAATTTGATTTAATGGGTGAGTAAAAAGGAGCAAAAGATATGAAAATAAGCTGAAATAGGTTGAATTTGTAGACGACTGAAGTCTTGTTATTTTACAGTCATAAGCTTCATACATCAATACGTTTTCAATATTTCACAACAAAATGTTTTTATAGCTAACCCAGTTGACACCAACTTGACAACTAAGACCGGTGCCAGTCCCATTTCTGGCAGCTCAGGTCAAACACATTTTCTGCTAATTAAAAGTCAGTCCCATCACAGGCAATGTTCACATTGTCGGCAAATCTGACTTTTTAGTCGATATACGATCAATATCTGACTTTTTCATCGGACTGGCCTGATTCTGATTGTTTCGATGCCCAAACAATAATCCTGTTTATGTCACTTCCATATGTGCCACTAAACTGGACACGTGTCCAATGAGACATGCAGGCCGTGTGGGGTAATAAACTGTTCACACTGAAGTCTGATTGCAGCCACATTTAATCAATAGTATAAAGAAAAACACACAAAACAATCAGAATTGAGCATTAAGACCTGCTGTGTGAACATTGCCTTTTTATGAACTATTTGACCCAATGCATTTCTTAGCATATAAAGAGTTTTCATCTCAATTAGATTGATTTTATCACCACATTTACTTTCTTTATCAAGCTTTTAATTTGCTTATGCTTAACTTAAATATGTGATTCCTAAGTGTCATAATCCAGAGACACAAATAATGAGTTATTGTGCATTTCAAACATGCATAGAATGTTTTGATGATCATTTTTTTTCTAGCTTCAGCATTCCCATTTCATCTGATTGCTTACTGTTTAATTTCACACGGCTCCAGTAGTGTGAGAGTTCACTTTGTAGGTAAACGAAGGGTAAACATGCATGAGTGGGACCATGCATTAAGAGCTTACTGAATCTAGTCTGATTGGTTGTATGTGTATCTATATTGTAATCTTGTCGCTGTACTTTCACAGACCCTTTGCAGTGTCCTCATGAAACTAGATGTGGCAGTCTGTGTGTGTTTGCTATGCATGTAGAAGGCATGTAGCCGTAGGTTAGCAGTGGGCGAGGGCAGTAACGCTGCTTCAGTCATAATAGGATCTGATGATGACTCATGCACAGCAAGAAAAAAAAAAAACAGAAAAAATACAACTAACCCTCTCCTCTTCCCTCCTCATCTTCATCCTAACCACCTCAGCCTCCCTCTCTCATCCTACTTTGTCACAGTATCCTTTGGTTTGATGCTTTTCTTTTTCTGTGTTTCTTTTATCATCTAACCACCTCTTCTTCTCCTTTCAAGTCTTATCATGTTTTGTTCCCTCTTACATCTGATCTGTTTGCCTGTAGTTATTTTGTTTTGTCTTAATGTCTACATTTATACAGCGTTCCTCTCCTGTGGCAGCTTATTTTGCCTTACTCATATTTCATATTTGCATCATTTGAAATACTTTTCTTTTGATTTCCATGTTAACTTATCCATTTTTGTTGCCGTTTTTGTTTTTTGCATCCTTATTTAATATAAGGCTTCTTTCCTCAGGTTCATTTGTTCATTTTCAGGCCACATCATTAGACAAGATTCTTTTTCACACAAAGGTACATTTGAATCAGTTCTTTCTTCAGGTCATTCCAAACGTAGAAATATTCCAAACATATTGAGTTATTTTAAAACAGTTTGACTATATATATCTTTGATGAACACATTTGAAAGTGAGTAACTCTTTATGTCTTTTAGCCTTTCTTGAAAGCGTTCCATGTAATTCCCATCACAAACAGCCGGAGGAGTTTAATTAAATTTAATGGCCATTTCTATTACATAGATGGATCCCAAATCTGCCCCTTAGTTTTCACTGGTCTCCTCCTAACAGCCAACAATGAGCTAAAATATTTGAATTGATAAAGGAAATAATAATAAATAAACATGTTGTCATTAGAAGAGAAGTCTTACGGTGCAACCAGTGTCATCCTTTTATTACACACTTAAGTCTGCCTCCTGTTAAAACATGGAAGCTTGCAGCGACTCTTCACAGCCAGACAAGCAAAATCAGATGCAATGACATTTTCCTCCTTCGACACTTTGTTAAAGTTCGTCTGAATACTAATGTAGTAATTAACAAGCTGCAGAGACTGAGGAGTGCTTACCCACATCTTTCATTGTGACTGTGAGCATAGATTGTTTTGGGCACCAGCCTGTTTCTCACCATACGTTTCAATATTTAAAAGAGTTGTAAACATTGTCTGCTATGCAGATAATTCAGCTCAGTACCTCTAATCTCCAGTCTCTCAGATGACACTGGATCTTTTTCCTATTTATCAATTATAGCTATAATTGCAATCTCAAATTATTAAAAAAGCATGATCCAATACTAATAAAGTCAAAGTTGGATCCATCCATCCATCCATCCATCCATCCATCCATCCATCCATCCATCCATCCATCCATCCATCCATCCATCCATCCATCCATCCATCCATCCATCCATCCATCCATCCATCCATCCATCCTAAAACAAATTTTGCACTGCAGAACATTTGAAGGTGATTTAGCTTGAAAATGAAAGCCCACCTTCTACCTTGAACATTCAATTTAAGTCAACAAGAAAATTAGTTTGGTTTTAACTCAGAAATTAAAGTTCATGAAGTTAATTTAACAATAAGAGACAAGCTGGCTAAATATTGTTTTTAAGTTAATTAATCTAGAAGTTTAACTTGATGCTGCAATTTAAACCAAATAATATTTCACAATATGCAAGAAAAAAACTATCCTCACCTAGTTAAAGAGCACACGTTTCTCTAATATTGAGTTCAAATAATTACTTATTTTACTTTATAATCATTTAAATTCTTGTTTCAAATCGCATGAACAGAATTTCTGATCTGATAATAAATTTTATTAATCATCATAATGAATTCTGCTCAAAAACATTTAGTGTCAACAGGACATTATCCTCAAGCTTTAAAATAAACATTTGCCTTAATGACACAAGAATCAGATCAATGTGACACATTTCCATCTCAAGATACAAAAACATGCACAGCACACTCCTGTGTTTTTCCTCTTTCAGTTTTTTTAGTGCTAACCTAAAAACTATAGTTTATTTGTGTCTTTTAAGTTAACACTGCTATAAGTTCTTTCACAAACTCACATTTCGGTTCAGAATCTAAAACTCGCTAAATTTATTTGACTTAAAGAGTTAGAAGACAGCAGACACAACGACATGTGGCTCAAATGTTTTACAGTGTGAGTCTGTCCAATGTGGAGCTTCCAGGAGTTATTCAAATCAAATCCCCAATCTATGCCTTTTTTATGGAGGAGTGATGCGCTCCTTCCCTGCTCTATCTCTAAGGCTGAGAAAGTAGCAACATCTGCATTATTACATAAAAGACCTGATTCATCTCCCAGTCCAGCCTGATATCCGTCATGACTTAGTCACCAAGACACTCAGACTTCTCCATTTAAGGCATACTCACCTCAGGACAAGAGAATTCATTCTACCGGTTGAGGAAAACCGAGTTGTGAACCGTTTCATCACACGCCAAAGGTCACAGCTTCAAGAGGCTTACCAAAAAAAGCACATTTTAGATCCTGGATTCAAAAAACAGATCCCTCTGCTCCATGAATCCTGTCCATGAACACAGAAACAGGATTAGTGATAAGGTAAGGAGTTAATATCTTGCCAGAAGGACAGTTGACTTTGTATCAAAATGTGGACGGAAGTGAGTTTATCAGTGCCCTTGGCAAAGTTAATTTGCACTTTTACTTCCCTGCCATGCCGACTTTTCTAATTTAGGGTTTTGCTTGCCCAGAAGATACAAGAGGGAAACTGACCCTTTGCCTCATTCTTGATTAAAATCTGCTGTGCTTGTCCTGAGTTGATTGCTCACTGAAGCAGTGTTGTGTGTGATTGAGCTGTCTGATTTGTTTCATGATCTTTCAGCCCCTTAAAGCTATTACCTTCTTATTGTTGGTTCTCACAAGCCAGTTGACGTTAGTAAGTTTTCTCTTTTCCCTTTCTGAAAACAAAGTCATTCTTGCTGAACAATGTTGTTTTCTCTGCCAAAACAGAATTAATCTACCGATGGACAAGAGATGTATGAATCGCAGAATGAATGTTGTGTAAAAACACGAGCCAAGCAGCAAACGTCCAGCCTGTTGTAAAACAGAGTCGCAGAACAAACATTTTGTCATGAAGGAACTTTGCTGTGTTATTGTTCTCCGTTTTCTTTATTGCCGAGTCACTTGCTGGTGCAGGATGGAGGTTACTGAAGCGTTCTCCTTTCCATATCACTAAGGCCATCAACTTATCAGTCTCACAACCTCATCATTCTTTTCCTGCCTGCAATGTGACAGCTAACAATAGGGCCGACTTGTGACAAAGGATCACAACCAAATTAAAACGCAGGACTTCAGGGTGACTGCCACATGGCTGCAAGGTGACTTACTTCTCATTCTCCCTCATGTTTTATTTTTCTTTGGTGCTTTAACAAAAATATATCTATTTTTCTGTATTTATACTTTATATGCAGCGCACAAAATTCCTTTTTCTTTTTCTTCCATTTTATCCATGTACACAGATTCAATCTGGTCTCCAACATTATCTAGATATCTGTATGCTACTTTGTCAATCTGCATCTCTGCTGTCTTTATTCGCTTGTAGAAACAATCACTGGTCCTGAGCGGGATGCTTTATCTGCTCCTCTCTTCATTCATCCTCACTGCATCCCAAATTTAAATTACCTCATGCCCTGCTGCACCACGCAGCGCTCCCTGATATACTTAACTATGTTAAACAGGCTTTTGTTCTGCAACATCCACAATGCATCACTATGTCCTTCTTTCACCTCATGCTTCCACAGCCTTTAACTATCTGAAAAACATTAGTCCATCTTAAAGTGGTTTGTTTTCTGCCTGCATCCCTCTCTCTCAATTTCTCTTCTGTTCGGTGTTGAATTGTAATAAACCCACATATAAAGTGCTCTCAAAAAATGAGGAGCCTGGTGCAGCATCGTAATTAAATGGTAGCATAATAATGACAAGTTACCAACTGGTAATTGATGGCTTTTTTCTTGCTTAAATAAACGATAATGAATGTGTGAAGCAAATGAAGGATGTGTGAAGGTCAAGGGTTTGGAAAAAAACATGTAATAAATATGCATATCTGAAAAATACAGTTAATTTTCTCTATAAAAAGGCCCCCAGATTTGATTATGTAGGAGTTGTTTGTTTCCCTCGTTGTCCTAAGATACTGAACTAACATTGTATGTCTCTTAAAAAGCATAGTTTTGATTTTTATGCTTTGAGGGTTTCAGCATTCATTTATCTACGTGCAATAACCATCAGTCTGCACAATCTCAGTGTGGAGACGCAGAGCGGTTCTCACCAGAGTAAAGCTAACAGGAAGTCACAGAGGAGCCTCCTTTAATGTGTCCCATAAGAACCGTGACCTCAAAATGTTCACAACAGTTTATGAAAATGTTTGATGAACGTTGAAATGGTGCCACTTTGGTATCCAACCCTTCGTCATACTGAACATCACACTGGGCCACATTGCTTTCTTAAAACTAACTAGGCATTACCCTGATGTTTGCAGTAAAACAATCTGTTCCTACAATACGAGGTCATTGAGATTTCATCCATTGCAGGTAAGATACAACAGATAACTTGACAAAGCCCAAATCTGATAATTCAAACCATTTTTTAATTAAATCTTTTTTTTTTTACTAAAATTGCAAACTCTTCTCCTATTGCACTCCATAGTGTTTGATCAATCTGTCGGGATTTCAAATAGTTCTGCTTTTGCGTTGGTATAGGGTTATAATTTTTATTTACTTTGTAAGTTTTTAAACATTAATCATGAATAAATTGACAGTAAAAATGGATGGATATTAGCAAAGAAACTACCAAAATGTAAAAAATAAAGAAATTCCTTAGTGTTATGTATTTCTGATACGCACCTGCAAACGCGGGAGAACACTCGATGTTAATTTTTACTTCGATCTGATCGGATCTTTGGGGAATGCTGGAGAAGAATTTATGTCCAAGTTGTGCAAAAAGGAGTCGATTTTTCACCAAAAGTATTCAAGCCTAAATGCCTTTTCAGTGCAAAACAGCACTGAAAAGCATTTTGCAATAAAATGCTAAATTCCTCCAAAGCATCTGCAGCGTCTGAAGCCCACATTTCAAAAATATTTTTAAAGAAGTTACATGAATGATCAGACGTTCCTGAAATACTTGAGAGCTGAACTGATTAAATTTATTCAACCACCGTATTTGCATCAATACGGTGGTTGAATAAGTTAAGTAACAGATTAAAAACAAGTATCTGTTCCTGAGCTCATGAGTTTGTTTATTCAACAATTTAGCAGAAAAAAGGGGTTTTGAATTAAAAATGTTGGTTATTTTCTCAACATACAATTTGCAACTGATTAACTGTGCTTAATTATAAACCCTGAAATTAACTATTTAATCAAATCCCAGCAATGCTTATTAAAACATGATATTCTTGCCTCAAGTTGCATATAAATAAACTATTTCTTTCTGGGTTAGAACTCTAGAAAAGATTTTTGTCTGTTTCATCTTAGAGTGATTGCCTGTAGGAAGAACTTGAATAAATTCTCAACTATTGATATTCTTATAAAGTATTTTTTGTACTGCATCTCAATAAAAGATTTAACGTTAAAGTTTAAATGAAAATATACTTTTTCAACTGTGCATATTTAATCTGCAGGAGGAAATTTTAGGAACTTAATGATTTGAAAACAAATCAGAAGACTATAATTTGACTGAATATAAATTGGTACAAGATGAACATCATAACATGGTTATAAGAGGATTTCCGGAACATACAGAAATAATAAAGGTAAACAGTTTGCAGTGCCACTGTGGATGGATTGATGGCACGTATCTCAAGCAGTCTTTGGGTTTCTCCCATGAAGGTGTTGCCAGTCCATCACTGGGCTTTACATTCACCTGCAATAAAATGGGACATTAAGCAGCGACAGGAAGAGCAGAAACTAAATAAAATTCCTCACTGTGTTCTCAAATGGCTGCTGCTCTGCTACAGAATAGTGTGGTGGTAGTCTATTCAACATGTCACAAGTTTTATGAGGAATTGCAAAAAGGTCCAGCTGTTGATGAAATTCCTCTCAGTGTGTTCAGTGTCTGCCTTTTACCTCTGACACAAATACAACCCACTGGAATGAGCCGTAAACAGCATCATGAGGGTCAACACAGCAGGTCCAGGTGCCTGTTTAGGTTAAAAACACCAATTCATAAATATATTATCCTTTTGATCTGAAATTATGCAGAAGGTTCTTATATTAAAGTAATATAAACTGAATTTATTTTATGGAATATGAGGGAAATTATCATTTGTAATGTTTGTGATGGGCTGAAGAGCATATTAGAAATGAGAACTCAGTTTTAGGCAGAAACAGTCATAAAGAACAAAGAATGAACTGAATGTTAACATGCTCTTTCATTGATGTCCTTGATGCAATTGCTTTCTGAAGTCACAAAATGATCCATTAGGAAAAGCAAAACACGTAAAAAAAAAAAATGAAGTTCACCAAGGAAATGATGGGAGAAGTTTATAGATGCAGTGCTCATAAAACCAAATCTCCCCAGCAGCTTTTAATGTCATAAAAAAGTCTTATTTTAAGGGGCAGGTTTCTGCTGTTAGGCATCAACAGACAAACTTAATATGTTTGTGGGTTCAGAAATGTTCTTGAACCCACGCAATCGTTAACTTGTGAATTGTTAATTTTTTTTATTTGAATACAACTTTTACTTTCTTCCTGTGGATTTTTTTGTTAGGTGAAACAGAAAATTCTCATGATGTATATTTTGAAGGTGTTCCAGACCTCAGACCTGTAAAAACCATCAGAAAAACACAGATCCGTCTGGATGAACCCAGACTGACAGAAGCGTTGCAGTTTTGCTCCAGTCCTTTAGTTTTCTGAGTAATCAGACCAGCCAGCGGGGCGGGTGGAGCGTCTTACTCAAGGACACAAAGTCATTGTTATTGTGTAATATCTCTAAAAAAATGCAAGAATCCAAAGTTATATTTGAGATGGTTTTTAAGTCGCTACAAACAAAAATCATTTCAATAAAACTTGTCTGTAACATCATCAGTACCACATGTTCTACAGAATAAATGTAACTAAAGCATTTTTTGTTTTGAGTTAAACTTTAAAAAGTTGATTCAGATATCCAAAAACTTTTTATCTGTGTTTGACTTCCTGTTTTCAGGGTGCTAATTTGAGGTGAATTATAGGCCAGGCCAAGGACCCTGGTTTATCTTGCCACCATGCACAGAGGGCGGGATGATGAGGGAAGAGAATAATCTCCAAAGCTCTCTGTAAAAGAACAGTAAAGAGTATCTGCTTTGGGTCAGCTGCTGAACAAGAGTCCAAGAGGCTTTTACTGTCCGTACAACAGCAGGGCATTTTAAATTGAAATCTGTTTGAAATCTGGACATCATTGACTTTTTTGAGCTGAAGATAAGAGCATATGTAAGGGCTATGTAAATAGGAATGACCAAATATCTTTCCTCCTTGATGCTCAAACCCTGTAAAAACATTTAATGTCCTGAAAGACGATTCATGTGGCTTATAAGAAATCAGAATTGCGCTGTAAGGTAAGTGGAGTGTTAGTCAGACTACTACAATTTAAAAGACTGGAGCAACACTAAATTGCTTCTGATTGTAACCTTTGCAATCTATGAAAAAGCAAAACGAAAGCAGGAGGAGGTACAGAAAATATAACTGAGCCTTAAATAATGATCTGGCATTAAGTAAAGAAACGCAGAAAAATGTTTACGGAAGGAAATAATGATCAATAAACAATAGTTGAATATTAATCTGCAACACAGCCACCAAAAGAAACACACTATGTAAACAGTAAAGAGAACTAAAGTAAGAGAGAAAATTAGGCAAAATGTAAGAGGAATAAATCAGGAATTACCTCAGAAAACCTTGGAGATATTAACAGAACGTGACAGCAATCCAAACCTAAATACTACAAGGTCGACAGAGCACGCCGTCCAGAACTAAATGCAAAGGCCACAAAAATCTGACTGTTATTCAAAATGCCACATGTCTAAAGCTGAAGTTGATCTCCACCTTTTGTTCTAAAACTCTGCATATACTGAGAAAGTTTTCCATAGAAGAGCAGATTTCCTGAAGCAAATTACATCTGCTTCTTTTTCTGTTACTGTAATTAAGGAAGGATAGACAAACATAACGCAGGACAAAGAGAGTGCAGACAGATGAAAAACAGAAAGTATTGTTTTCAATTACAGTGTCAAGAGAACTTGTTAGATTTAAAAATGAAATATGACCAAGATGAGGATGCATATAAACCATTTTCCTGACACATGCATCAAAAAGATAAATGAGGAGGCTCTGAGGAAGCAGAAAAGATGGATTGGTATTCAAATAATATTTGTTATCATTTATACTAACTTATGAGCAGAAAGCACATTCACAAGTTATCAAGACACCTTTGAATATCTTAAGCATTAATGTTCATATGAAACAGACTTCAAGTGATGGAGAAACACCGTCAGTGGGACGAGGCGTTCAACAGACACACTGCTGTAAGAACGTATTTGCCCCCTTCCAGATTCCCTCCGTTTGCTTTTTTTAACGTTTGAATCTGTCAAATTATCAAGTTATTTTAATATTCGGAGAAAATGCAAAATGCTGTTCTCAGTGATTTCATTTACTAAGCAATCCAACCAACCTGGTGGGAAAAAGTAATGAGTCAGACAACAACAGCCAACCAGCACAGTGATTCTTCGTAGTTTTATTTTAGTAACATTGGGGTTTTTCATTGTTTTCCTTATCCGCCTTGTGTGATTGAGCTAAAGGTCAAATTTGGGATGGACTTTCTCCGTCAGGCTTTTAAGGCTGAGTGCAGAATGTCTGATTTCAAGAATGACAGTAAGTCGTTGAGGTTCTGATTTTTGTTTTGTCCCTGAAGGTTCAAAATCAGGCCTGAATGTGGCTCAACAACTGAACCCAGCCAGCCAAAATGCTGGTGATAACAGCTAATTGTTTTGTTATCCTTTAAAAAATCTTAATTTTTTAACTGTGCTTTTATTTCTCTAACTAATTTAATCACCTTAAATATTTAAAACAAAAAAGCAAAAAGAGACATTTTAAAGCAATGAAAATGTTTTTACAACAGTTACATTTTACTATGAGGCATAATTCATTTTAATAAGGGTGTTAATTTGTTTTATTTGTCTTTTAAACCTTCATTGTATATTTTCTATATGTCACTGCACAGAAGTTTGCACAGTTTCTATTCCTTAATGTAGATTATTTTCAGTCTGCTGTAAACTGTGTGCATTAGATGTTTTTGTCCTGAAGTAGCCTTTTACTGCGTTGAAAATCTCTGTTACTATAATTAAAACATCTAATTTGTGTGTGTGTGTGTGTGTGTGTCTCCATGCGACTGCTGCTTTCTTTGGATGAGGAATCTGTGTTGATTTCTGATGTTGTGTGTATGTTTCTGTGCTCTTAATGTGTGGCCCCTTCTGCTCTGCGGTTACGGCTCGCTGACCTCCAGACGGCCACAGCAACACACCAGAGACTTCTCTGCCTTTTAGCCTTTTTTGCTGCACTGCGTGTCTGACTGAATGTGTATGTGAGCCTAGATTCATCCGTGACATGGTAGATCTGTTGCTGATATCAGACACATGTTTTCTCATGGATGTCTTTCTTATTGTTTTTTAAATGTTTATGTCTTGTGTTTATAGTAGAATTGTCAAAATTATCAATATCTTCATTTAATCAATACTAGAAAAAAAATGTTTTTCAAAGACCCTAATTTGCACATAAATGGATATAAATGGCCCCATTCATGTTTGTCACAACTGTTTCATTTTCACTCAGCTTCTTGATGCAGTCTAGATATATTAAAGAAAATATCAACTTACTATACTGTGAAACACATTTCTCTAGATAACCAAACGCTGTCATACAGTGATATTCTACCATATTGTGATTTGAAGGAAGGAAGTTGTGTTGAATCCTATGGAAAGCAGCGGCCATGTTTTCACCACAGAATTGTTGCTGGCAGTGGTTCTAAAGAAGCCGCCGCTGGCAGATATCTGTTGCCAACTTGGTGCACATTTCTGCTGCATTCAGTTGGCAAGGGTGCCTTCAAATGTGATGTAGGCACATTCCCTCTTTAATCTGGACCCAGTTGGTATTGTTACAGATTTAAAGCATCAGTTTTGTCAGAACCCCCTTTTGTTTAGAACTCCATTTTTCTTTAAGCTTCATTTTTCTACTGTTTGTTCCTCCACACACATGCAACACACAAGTGGTGTGTATCACATACATACCAATACCATCTTGATTTTAGAAGCTTATATTTTAAATGTACATTTTTGAAACAAAGTTGTGCAAGAGGAAGCATCCATTGAGGATTAAATATCTCCATTAGTCTCTGAGGAAGGACTTTTTAAGGATTGTCTCATTTGCACAATCATATGATAAGTCAATTAAGGCCTACATTGATTAATGGTTATGAATAGAAACATAAACTAAAGTGCATGGACATATTCACTAAATATTTTCCATTTTGTTAAATTTGATCGTTATTTGTTCTTATAGCTGATTGTTGAAAAAATGCTGTTTGTGGTGCAGCTGGACGAAATGCTGGCTGTTAAAAAGGCACCTTGAGAAACGTCTGAACACAGGTTTTTGGTTTTCCACTGTTTTTATTGTTTGTCACACAAGAAAACAGAGAAAAACATTCTCTGAATTTTGGCTAAATGCTGCTTCAATGATTTGCTTTAAATGAAGAGCTCAGGCTTTTCCCTCTTTTAAACTTTTCTGTCTGTGTGTTTTTAGCTTCCAGGTCTGTCATGTTATCACCCTGTCAACTCTTTGCTACAAAGGTCACATCTTTGTATGAATGATAATTTCTCTGTCATGCACATCCTTCGGGTCTTGTACAAGGACAGAATAACTAAAATCTTAACTGAACCACGGAAACCTTTAGAAACGATGTTTCCTTCGTGATTTTATCAAACCACTGTGGAATGAAAAAAGAAAATCTCATCTGTAAATGCACAAATATTTGGAATATAATGATTTTATTTATCTAAGCTGTGTGAATATAGCAAAACTACCAGAATACAGTCATGTCAGTCAGAGTATAAAAATCAGATTGATTCTTCTTGTCCTCTAAGCTCAGTGACTCACTAGGTACTTATTGCTTTCTGGGTCAGTGTAGCATAACCATATGGGAATATCAAAATTGTTAATAAGCATGACCTCAGAGTAATTTTGCAAATTTTCTCTTCATTACCCTCCTGGTGTCAGTCGGCTCTGTGTCCTGTGGCGCTTCATTTTGGTTCTTCAGCTAACAAGCAGACATTTAATAAACGATTTGTTAGCACAACACATCGAGAGTCTACAATTACACAAGTAGAGTAGTTTTGCTCTCCAGGGCTGTAAGAGCGCCAGAAATCACTTTAAATTCAAGCTAGGCTTGTTTCTGTAATTCAACAACATAATTAAAAATCCCCACATTTCTGCTGGCAGTTACAGAAGGGGCAATTCAATTTTTTGTGTGTGGGATTATGTAAGCTTTAGGTTTGTCAAAACAATCAATATTTTGAGATAATTGATACAAAAAATGTATTATTTAAAGACACTTAGTTGCGTCAAAATCGAAAATGCTCACATTTTCCCAAATTGCTGCAGTTGCAAATCTTTGACTGCATTCTGATGATAACAATGTCATTCACACAGAAACTAGCATAGCATATTTTATAATTAACAAAAAATGTGCATAAACACAACAGGATGTGTTGTGTTCTACACCACAGAAAATGGTGTAGATGATATGCCGGGCCAATTGGTGGCGCTGTAACTCTCTGAACGACACCAAAAATCATCGAACTGCAGTGTTGCCAGATTGGGCAGGTTTTCACACAATTGGGCACAATTTACCAGCGTTAGTTAGAGTCATCTTCCATTTACACTATAAGGAGGATGACCTACTAATTTGAGGTGGTTTGGAGTGAAGGATGTGGATCCTGACCAGCGAGTGAAGATGGTCTGATGAAGATTCCTGTTCAGAGGTGACAGTGCTGAAGACTGAGTCGTTGAGTCTTAAGTCTAGGACTTGAGTGAACAGACAGTTGTGGAGCAGATGAAGACTAAACATGATGGATCTGCAACAGACGGCTGTGACTGGAACGTTATTATGAAATGAAGTTCTGTCTTTTTAGAGCGAGTCCAGAGTAATACCTGCTGTTTTCTTCTTACTGCTCATAAGATATTTGTCCAAAGGTTGCTTTTAGAATCAGATTGTAGAGCAGTTAGCAATATTAATTGTGTGTTTCTTGTCTGGATGAGTCAGTATCTGCCTTCGGGTGTCAAAAGATCAAACAATGCTTCAGATAAGAGCTGCAACTTTCACATCTTTTGACGTCCAAGCACCTGTGCTTGATAACAAACATTATGCAGCTGCAAGGCAACACTGTAAGGTATCAAGGAAATAAGCAGAAAGGAGAAAGTAGTTTGGTCCTATTGAAGAGATGTTGTTTGTAGGTCTGCAGACTTCTTTCTGTTGAAGAACAATGCAGCAATGGCTACAGAAGCAATCCCAAAACACACGTTAAGTGTGTTTAGAAACCCCACAGGAGTAATTGATTCTCTAAATTAGAAATGTGTTTAATTTCCATAAATACCTTTAAAAGATAGCTGTAAGACACAGACCAGCATCAAAATCAATTATGTCAGCTGTCAGTCATTTGCAGCTCTTTGTGAGAAGGACAAAAGGCAGAGGTTTCACACAGAAGGATCCCAAAATATGAGACTATTTTCTTTCTGTTTGTTTTGTTTGAGCCGGTTTTCAATTTTGCCGTAATCAAAAAGCTAGAAAAGAGAAAAAATAACCTCATCAATAGCATAAATATTCGTTTCAAACACTGATTAGCAATCGAAACACAAATTTGAAAAGCATTTTGTTTTAAATAGCTAATAGATGAAAAATACAAACTGATTTCATGTCTCATGTTTGCTGTGTTTCTTAGCATTTTCTGTGAACTTTATTCATTGTAAAAATAAATGTACGTAGTTACTCGTTTTATTGAATCCAACATGTTATTGTTCACCCTATCATTACTTTCATCTTTCAAGTTTCAATTTATTTTCTACTTTCTTTTTTCAAGGTGTTTAATCCCTATAAATGATGGTGGAGTTTTTATCCTTTGTGCTTCTTGCTTTGTGAAACTACGCAGAAAAAAAATTGCAAATAGAAAATAAAAATCACTATTATTTCTCCAACTGTACACATTTTTGTGCTTATGCATTTGGAAATTCTGAGTTGGAAGTAGGACTCTCCCGGTTTTACAGCAGAAATCAATACCTCCTGCAGCTGCTGATGCTGTTCATCACTGGAGAACAAGCAGGCTTTTCTTTATCTGTCTGCGTCAAAAGACAACTTATCTGAATAAGGAACAATAAAACGAGAAAAGGTCAAACATGTTTTATAGTCTTGTCTCTATCTACAGATGGAATCATTAGTCTTTTAAAGAACATCAACAAAGCGTAAAACGAGATCTGATCTCTATATTTCTTTGATCCATAAAAGAAAATTGAAACTTGTACAAATTTATTTTCTTGTGGATATTCATGAGATTTGACTTCATAACATATGTAAACTGTTTTAATTAATGCTTCAAATACAATAAAAGAGATTTAGTCAGCGGCGATTATTTGTCGCATCCTGGTGAAATCGTTGCAGTTGCGGGCAGTGCAGCAATGGGACGTGATGCACGGAGCACCGACATCCCCGTAACTTCCAGGATTCACTGTTTGCTCTAAGGTTTGACATGAGACCACTCTGACTCATGTCAAAGTAAATGAATATGCTGCCACCACACTCCATACCAGGACCTCAATTAGCACCAACAACTTCTCACTCAAAGATTATATGCATGTCCAAACACTTCGGCAGGTCTCAAATATTGTTAGGTTCTCTTCTTTAAGAAGTTTAAGATGTAGCACCATCTTAAACTTGAATCAAAATGGTGGAGAGAAACAAAATTTGGTGCGTATAACTTATCCAAAATATGCTTCTACCTTAATGCTTTTCTATTTCACAGTTTCATAAAATTTCAACACCTTTTTCATGATTTCTTCCTCTGTTTCACACGCTATTCTCTTTTATTATTTTAGCAGCAGCTAGCACTGTGACCGGAGGACGGGATTGAATAAATGCCCTCCCACACCAAGCATATCACACTTCTACAGTTTTCTAATTAATCTGCAAAAATATGGAGATTGAACATAACAGAGTCCCAGAAAGCAATTCTCCTCCACAGAGCTGCAGTAAAGATCTGCTATATTTGATTTATGTTGTATAGAAGAACACAGATCAGGATGTCACTAACTTATTTTCAGAGTGCATTTTTTAGTTAATGGTGCTGGTACTGATGACAGAACATTCCACTGCTGCTGCAGAAAAGCTTTGCTGAGCTAATGGAAATCCATGAGGAGTGAGCATGCTGTTATTACCCCGAACTACTGCTGCACACACACAGTTTCATTTACAGCTGTATAGCATACATTTGACTCATTGCATTTCATTTTCAGTGGTCTACTATCACACTATATTGTCACAAGGCATTTATTTTTCTCTGTCATGTTGCATCATCTGCATCACTGGCGGGGTGAACAAGTCAAGTGGACTGCAGTTGCTGTGTTAGCGTCTTGTTTTACTTCGTTACCTCTGTAGGTCAAAGCCACAGCTTTTCTCTACAAAAACAGCAATATTTTATCAATGGATGGCTGCTCCTCCCTGGGCATTTACACGATCCAGGGAACCAGAGGGAAGTGGAGAGTCAAACTTTGAATTTAAGCACAAAAGCACTGTGCTATAAATAACAATGAAAAACACAGAAGAATTACATTTCAGATTGTTATCTTACGTTCTTATTTAAAAAAAACTTCTGGAGGATAAAAAAATTATAAAATATAACTATGATCTTTAAGAGCACAGTTAAGGTTTTTAAAAAATGTGGATTATTTTGAGTAGCACGGGAAGTCAGTATGTCTCTCGCACCAGACAATCTGAGCAACGTTTTCATTTGGAGAATCAGGGTGAAATTTTTCTGTAAAAATTAAACTGATTGCATGAAAAGAGATTTTCCTATCAAACTCCTATCTTTCAAGATGAAAACCTCATTTCCACTTTTAAGGAAGAAAGAAAGTTTGTGTCGTGCAAACTCTTTGTCGCTGTGCTATCGTCTTGTACTTAAGCTGCAGCCTTGATGTAACACAGAGCTGCTTGATAACTTGAAAACTTGTAAGTGTGATTTCTGAGTACTTTAATGATGATATTGATTTTAAATAACCAGTTTTTTCAAGACTAGTTTTCTATTACTCTGAATTTCTTAAACATGCTCTGCAAGCTTTATGTTTTTAAGCACAACAAATATGCATTTAGCCTGAGAGTCAAGAGCATTTAGGATTTAAAAACATATAATATCCAACCAAGAAGTGAGTCAAAGCAAATATCTGCATTTATATTTCTCTACTCAAAGACTGTAATCCTTGTGAACATTAGCCATAGTTTTTGCTTTGCAGCTGCACAGATATTATTTAAGCTAGAATTGATGTTATATTTGTACATCGCCTTAATTGAACCTAATTATTTCCCTTGTAAGTCCAGGAAAATTTTGCCAGACCTGAAACTTTCATTTGTTGTTTCATGTTTTACTTTGGCTGCTGTCGACTCCACATAAGATAAATGTTAACAAACATAGCAAGAAAAGCACCAACTATCCTTTTTTGCTCATATAATTTTAGACCGATTAGAAGTCTTTTCTAATCGGTCTAAAATATTTTTTTGGATTATGGAATATGAACCTGACTTTAATAAAGAATGACTGCAGCTGGATGTGAATTGGAATCGATTTTTATACCTTAAGTTTACATGTTATTCATAAGACTTGCTGTTTTATATTGAATGTGAACGCGATGCTCCACCATGTTAAAACCAAGGCAACTTTGGTTGCAGCACTTTCTAACAAACGAGCACAATATCAAACCCAGCTCCTGAATGGAGAGATAAGGGATTTATGTGACAGTCTAGATATATGCTGGAGACGGCTTACTGGCCTGTGAGCGTGTGCGTGACTGTTTATGCGTCAGTCCTGAACAGCAGTGGGCAGCAGCCTTCAGTGGCAGCAGCAGGCAGATTCCAGTGGTGGCCATGCATGAGTACACATCAGCTCCAGGGCCCTCAGAGACACACAAAGGCAAATTTACTCCTAAACACAAACATCTATGCAGATTCAGCCATGACATGACTTCAGTGTCTTAACCAAGAACAGTCAAGATTAATGCACAAAAAGCCAACAGTCAGCCACATAGATGTGGCTGGTTCTCTGTTTTAATCTGTGACATTAACAAACAGCGATGTGACAGAGACTTTGCAGGCAAAGGGAACAGCGGAACAAAGGATGAAGGCAAAAGGAGACCACAACAATCTGCAGAGATTTACTCGTATCATGGAAATGCTACTAATGAAAACAAATATAGAAGGAATGAAAGTTGGAAAGTTTTTCCTTGTTTTAGTGAACAAGAAGAAGCAACACAAACAATGGTGGGAGAGTAATATGCAAGTGTTAGGTAAATAAAAACGGGATTAAGCAGAAATCTATTTTAATTTGTCTTACAGGATGTTATTTACACTTAAAGTGCAGCTCAAGTAAATGCACTTCTAAAGTAAAAAGTAACAATATGATGCAACTGCAGCATAAGAAGATTTGAGACAAAATGTAACTCGTTGACTTCGAACAGAGCAGAACTTTAAGAGCAAAGTCTGATGTACACCCTGAACTTCCTCCAGAGCAGGAAATAAACCAAGTGTGTTAAAGAGGCAGTTCTGTGCTTTGAAATGGCTCTCATTGTATTTCAGCGTGAATTCCTCTCAGGGAAATCATGTAGAAAAGGTTTTTGAGGCTCGCCCTCGGATTTTCAGGCCCATTGAGCAAGCACATTAGACGCCTTCTTATGGAAAATCTTATCATACGAGCATTTCCTGCTCGCTCCAGATGCATGACCAAACTAATTTTTCAAATGCAGATATAAACAAACAGTCATTTTCTGATATTTGTCTAACGACCACTAAAAAAGATCAATACTATACAATATTATAAAAGAATTGTCTCATCTCTCAGATAGACTCTGTACATGTCACTATTAGAAAGTGTTTATTTAATTTATGCACACATATATTACATTACACAGCGGGACCTAAAGGTGTTTGTGTGTTTAGGTTCAAGAAAAACATCATTTTTCTACCTTAGTCAGGTTTGTCAAAAGCTGCATTTCCATTACTAATGTGTGCAAAACTTTGTCAATATTCTGTTCACATTGAAATGATAATTTTTCACACTTGTGGTGTTTACATTAAATAAGAAACACAAGTTTGTTCACACAACATGCTGCGCCGTCATCCTCCTACTACTTCCTGTTTTCTTCTTCATGGTTTGCTCCAGTAGCATCATCTTGTTGATCATGTGACTCATGTGATGTAAAAATAGTGTTTTTATTGCATTTTTGCTCAAAAAACCAATACAGGCAAAAAACATCCTTTTTTTTTTCAAAGTATGAAATTGTGCAGTTCTGTGGTCAATGGAAACACAGCTGGTGTTTTTAACAAAGAAGATTGAGTTCCTATTGTTTTTATAATTAAACAACAAGACTGTTTTTGATGGAAGATAAAATGTACCTTTTGTTAATAACATTTGGAAATGACACTAATTCTTATCAGATTGATGGAGAAAAATGTTTTTGTGATTTAATATTTTTCACATTTATTTCATATTTGTGTGAAAAGGCTGAAAGTGATGTTTATGTTTGTGCAAGTGCATGGAGTCATTTTTATATTTCAACATTTCTGATCAGTAAAAAAGACGGAGAGAATATCATGAACTGTTGGTAGAGATGTTTTACTACATTGTGAACGTTCTCACATGATGTATAAAGTAAAACATAATCACTTCCTTTTATCTGCTTGTGTTGTTCTTTGATCTGGGTAAAGCACTTTGTGACAAAACTATTTGATAAAAGCCCTTTTAAGATAAATTGCTCTTGGCTCACAGAAGAGAAAAAGAGTGAATAAAGGAGGAGGACAGGAAGAGGAGAGATAAAACAATGATGGAGATCAGATGAGCATAAGAGCAGTGACAAGGAAAGAGACAGGAGGAGAGGAGACTTTAAAAGGTTCAGCAGCTGAAGACATTTGAACGCTCTGGTTTTGCTTCTGTAAAGGCAAAAATATTTATATCGCTCAGATAACTTTTACACACTCCTCAGATTTGAAAGGTGGGTGGCCATGATGAAGGACCTACAGAAAGATTATCCCATAAGTAAGCAGAGCTCTGCGTCAACACATTAAGCTGGCCTCCTTCTTGCTGTATAAAAAAATTTAAGGATGAAAATAAGAAGGAAATGTTTTTAAAAATCCTTTGAGTTTTACTTTGATGTCAGAAAATAATTTTGTCAGAATCTCTGCTTCAGTTTTAAGCTGCTGGATCTTTCAGTTGGGAGGGAAAGCCATAGAAAACACACAAGAGAAATGATGCAGCTGTGTGTGTGTGTGTGTGTGTGTTCGTCCCCACCGCCGCTGAAGACATGGAGTTCTGGGTCTGTTGTGGTGAGGAAAAGAAGAGAGGTGTTAATATAAAAGAGTGACATAAATGACCCCAGATGAACATTAAGACCTGGACAGAATCAACCTTCACGCTTTGTAACTTTTACTGTCCCTTTTATTTCTATTACACACACACACCCACACACACACACACACCATTTCACTTTGTCATTTTTATTAATACATTGCATTGACTTCTGTTCGATGTAGACTGTCTATTTAAACCATGAATATTATTTACAGCAACTAAATCATTTTCATTGCATAAATCTTGACCCTTCCAATAACACATTTCCACTCAAGAACGTTTCTGTTGTTGAATAACACAGAAATTAGGTAATTAGGTTTCAGTTTTTGTTCCCTATCTTTATTTAGTTTTTATTCTGTTTGGCTACAGCAAAAAAATGTAAAAACAGTTTTACAGTTAGTGAGAAAACTGAATGAATATCCACATAATTCAGCAATAGTCTACAAAATATGCAAAAGCAGACTGGATTAGTGACATTTGATCAATAAAGATCTGGACTAACCATTAGAGCATCTAGTTGTGGTGGACAAACTTCTGCTAATTTATTTTTCTAACTTTGATCCTGTTCATTTAGGTTCTCCTAAACCCATTTTTCCTTAACAATTCTAAAGGACTGCAATGCTGCACAGTTTTATGAACTTTCAGTTGGATAAAGTTCAACATCTGTTTGACGTTTTGATTATCAACGGATTTCTTCAAGTAATTATATTCATACTCTTATTTTGAAGAGTCTGAGGACTGTTTTGTTTCCTCTCCTCCTTCTGTCTCTGTTCTTTCTGTCATAACTTTATGTCAAACAAGAAACGTACGAGAACAAAACAAAAGACGGATACCAGAAAACGAGATCAACATCAATACAATAGCTAAGGGCATCATTGAACATGTAAATTAATGATGTCAAAATGAAATTGGTTCTGGAGGGTTTTAGTTTCTCAAGGCCAGATATAATTTGAAGTGAAGTTGGTGCTTTGGCATTAGCTTTTGCTGAATTCCCTGTTGGTGTGGTGCTGGCCTGGTGAAACTCTTGGTTTACGCTTTGCTTCATGCAGAGGGTCTAAACCCTCGGCTACTGAGAAAGGATTGCATGCAGGAGGCTTGGCCAAATTACAGCTATTGCAGACTGCAATTCTGAAATAAACTAAACCGACGTCATCCTTCACAACTACTTTTGTTTGTTGTGCTGAAGGGAAATGAGAATCAAGCAGAACTGTGTAGAAGGCTAGTTTAGTGTTTTATCGTTAGCAGAATGAATGTTCATGTTAGCACCACTGTGGAACCTGTGGATTTTACGTAAAGAATATTACGGACAATCCTGACCATCCTCTTCATGAGGATGGTGTCTTAGAGGCTTCTTCAAAAATGCTGCAATACAGACAGATTCCTAACTTTGAGTTAATATGAGGTAAAACAACATATAATTTCCCTTTGGGATTAATAAAGTATGTTTGAATTTAATTACATTTTTATCAGCATCTAGCATATTTTAGTCCAAACCAGAACTTTAAGCCAAAACTTCCTCATTAAGACCAGGTTTTGACTCTGGTGCTTCAGATAATGTTTATGGTTCCAGTGGTAATGCAAAAAAAACAAACACACACATACACACTTTCTCATATATCTAATTAAGAAGCAATCCTCAGCCTGTTTTGTTCCTGCTAATGCACATTTTTATTGCCATCCTCTTCCAAATCGCCTGGCCAGGCAATTCATTAGCACCTTAACCTGAGCAGCAGAGCCAGTGTGTTGTGATTAAAATGGTTGGGAAATAAAGCACGACCAGTGATGACACTAATGAATTGAGAGGCACAGCTTGTGCCAGCATCATTTTTCTTTCATCAAAGGTAAAATATATAAATATATCTTTATCAAATGATGTTAATATATAATAGATTTACTAATTTGGCCGGGCATTACTTTAAAGTTTTAATTAACACTAACAAGATCAGAATTTTTCATAAACTGCTTTGTGTCAGAGGGGGCAAATGGGTCAATATAAAATGTGGGCAGTTTATCATCATCTGTCAGAAGTGTCATCAGTTAGCAGCCAGTTCGGTTGTCCTTCCAGGGCAGCTGTGTGTCGTGTTGTCATCTTTAAAATGTAAGGTCAGCGACTGTCAGACTTCTGCTGCAAAGCTCTTCTTTTCTTTCTGCATAATCCTGTGCATTTGAAAGCTGTCTGCTCTAAATAAAGCACCAGAGGAGGGAACCTCATCACTAAAACTGCTTTATTAAATGAAACCGTCTTGCGTCTCAAATAGAAAAACAGGGAAAAGAAGGAGACTCAAGGGATGCAGAGCAGATGTTAATTCAAGATGACAGCATGCAAATTCACGTCATAACAGTTTTCCTCTTAAATGTGTTTCTATGTATACAAATTATTTTTGCATCAAACAACTTGTGTATATGATGTCTTCAGGTTTAGTTTCAATATCTTTCTCTGCCTAGAAAATGGTGTTTTAAGAGTCTTTGTGTTATAGAAAATCATTTTTACACATCGATGTGTTGACCTGTCATGATTTCCCTCAGGTTATATTAACAGGCATGAATAATCTGAAGGACTGGGCTGTAATCTGTTTTTATTTGTATGGGCATATTAGATAGACTGTTCCTTCTGGGCTTCTGCCATAGGCCCATGTTTATGTTAATGCATTTATCAGACATTTTTATACAAAGCAATTTTCAAATGATGACACAAAGTGCAGTTAACATGAAAGCTAACAGTAATTTACTCTGAAGGAAAACGATTTGACAGAAGTGACGTAAAAATAGCTCAGATTGGATAGACAGTGTCTCTAACAGCAATTTCATCAGTTAGCTGTAGGCCTGGTTTTAACTATTGTAATGATATGTTTTGATCCAGAGCTACCATCCAGTTGTCACTGTGGATTTCTTCGGTACGTTCTCCTCCTGGACGAAGAACCTCAAGACTTTCTCTTCCTCTAACGGGTTTTCTTCCAGCAGTGTGTTTAGCTCAGTCTGCTTTTCCCTTAACTCTGGCTGGTTTCCACGTTCCACAAGCTGCCATCATCATGTTTCTCTGTTGGACTGGTGTGTTTAGAGATATGTGCAGTATTGGTTTTTAGCATTGGACTAACCGATCTTCTGTTGACAGACTTTTTGAGCTGAGATGTGGATCTGTGTGTAGAACCACCAGGTGCCTTATGGCTGTTTCTCTAATAAACGTTCTTGCTACATCACACCTGTCAGATTAAGTTGATGGCCATGTTTGTTGAGTTCACAGTTGTGCATACTCTTTTTTTTTTTTTTTTAGCTGGATGAAATCAGTTCTAATTGTTGCAGCTGGGTGATGAAAATGGTGTTATTTTGTTCTCAGCCTCATGTCGTCCGTCACTTCTGGTCACAACATATTGTGTGTTGTGTTCATGGGTGTTTATGCAGGAAACGGCGCTACTGAACTTCCAGAGGCCGCAGTTCTGACCATCTGAGCAAGGTAGGCGGGTAGTCAGGTCAGGTAGCACAGATGGTCAGATCAGCGGTTGTTCAGTCAGAGAGCAGATTTAAAGGAGCCATTGTTTGAGGTCATAAGGAACGACTCACTGATGCTTTCTGTAAAAAAAAGCCTACATGTCCTCTTTCATGGGTGTCTAGTCACATTACTTTTGTATTTAGAGCGTTTTGAGTTGTGGTTATTTTGTAATTTGTCACTTTTTGTGCTCCGTATTTAGTTTACTCTTGTGTTGAGAGTTTATGTTCTTTCTTAACTTTGTTCTTTGTTTGTTTACTACTAATTTTTGGTGTTTGATGCAGTATATCCTTTTTTATTTTGCTTAGGTCCATTTGTATTCATTTCTGTTTGCCATTTCCCTCAGCACCTCAGTTCAGTTCCCCACTCAATTCTATTGATTAGTCTCACCTTGTTTCCATTTCACCAATCACCTTCCCAGCAGTTATAAACAATTTAAAATCCTTAGTTTCTTGAGTTTTTTTGTTGTTGCCAGTTTTCATGTCTTTCTGTGAGTCTCCTGTCTATGCTTGTGTCCTACGTCTCTGTAATTTGAAGTGGTGGGATGTGACATTTCTTTAAAATAAATAAATAAATAAATAACTTTTAGACTTAAGTGGTAACACTTGCAAAACCCCCAGCCCTCAAACTACATCATTCTATTATTGTGTTAACATTAATTCAGCAATAAGCTTGGTAGCATTAATTTTCTGCATGAGTAAGTTTAGTCATGCAGTAGATAAATGTCAAAGTCAGCAGAACTTGTACTGTTTATAATCAACGTCAATATAAATGTTCAAATTAAAGGCAAAAACTATTTTAGCCATGTATAGTTATTATATTTAAGTGTGTAGCTTGCTCTGTTTTCTTTATACTTAAAGAAGAAATACTTTCTTTAAGTACAAAGTATAAAGTATAAAGTCTGCCTTTTGCAATGATGTCTTAAAAAATATTTTTTATGTAATTTCAGGTTTCTGAGTTGCCATGTGCAAAAATGTGTTTAGAAGAAGAAAATTGCTTGAAATTGTCAATATATTTGAGAGAAACTTTTAAAACAAAAGTTTAGCTTTCTTTCTTTTCAAAGCCCCATCTCTAGGATTTCATTTTATATTTTTTTTTACACTTGGTCTACTAAAGGAGAGGCTAAATGTCACACATGTATGTTCAATTCAATCTCAGACATGGGTGTGGTGCAGGAATGCTGAGGAAAACGAAGTCAGGGAGGGAAAAAATGTTTTGTGGAAAACAGGAAATGTGCCCTATTCTGTCACGACGTAGTCAAGAACCATCAAAGTGGGCAAAATACCAGTCTGCCTTTTTTCTGAATTTAGTTTGGAAGATAGTATTTCAATGATGACAAAACATTTCAACCCATTAGGAGAAACTGACAAACTGCAGACGACTTCGATATTTGTGAAGGGTGCAGTTCTTAAACTTAAATCCATCTTCTGTGTCTATTTTTATTCTTTTGACTGGCACTTGCTGCTGCATTGCTGACAACCATTGCCATTTTATTTGCATAAAGCACCAGAGCTAAACACCTTTCCCCCACGCTGCTCAGCAGGACGATGATTGGCAGCGGCTCCTGCGCCGCCAGACACTGAAATGTGACTGCTATAACCAATTTCAAAGGAGATGCTGACTCCTGCACCTCTGAGGGCTACGAAGCTCCACTCAATTTCACCTTTTGCTTAGATCCAATTTTTTTGACTGACATTTTTGAATTTTGTCCATATCTCATGTCAGTGTGCATCAATTAGGTATCCTATGCATGCGGCTCACCACTGACAAAGGACACAACAGCTGATTATGAAAACACAAGAACATTAAAGGGCTGGAAATGTTAAACTTGTCTTGAATTATGGCCTTTTGGTAAAGCTGCATTGCATTAAGACCTGTAGTGAAACAGTCTGATTAATAAAATAAACACCATGCTGCAGTCTTTGTGAGGTTCAGCCAGAAAATTACATTTGAATTGACACAATGTGTGCAAAGAATCAAGTAATCAATAATTTAAAGTGATAAATATCAAGTCAAATTTAATTTGGTTCTCGGAGTCTTTTTCTGTTGCAATATAAGAGATTCCACCATGGCTGAGTCAAACAAACCCACAGAAATTCATTCCTGGCCAAAACATGTTGAAAACAATTCAGTTTAGTTTAATTAGTCTAATTAGTCTAATTAGTTTAATTAGTTTTCTATTTGTACAAATCTTGCGACACTTTATTTTATGTTTAAATATGTGCAACCTTTTGATTTACTGAAAAAAAAAAACTGAAAAAATAAAATGCACATCATGTATGCTTCATAATTCTGCTGTTTCTCGCTGACTAGCACCAAACTGCAGAACTCTGACAGAACAGTGAACTGTTTTTGCTTCTCCATTATGTGTCCGTTCTTCACCGGCGTGTTGTTCACAGAGATGCTAAATCACCGTCATTCCAGTCGATGGCATGAGTTCCTGGTGCTGCTCATAATTACGCTCCTCTGATGCCATGTCTGCCGCTCTGCTGCCGCGGTTGAGATGTTGTTGCGTTTGATCGTGCAGTGACGTAAATTACAGACCAATCAAGGAATGCACCCTGCTGTCAATCATATTGATTGCATGTGATATCTGGCTTGGCACGGCTTGTAAAGCTTCTTAGGTGTTGACAAAAAATAGGGAAAACCACACAGAATCTGCTAATGGAGGCTAATTTGGGGGAGGGAGAATGGGGCAAACTGGTAAACAGTTTGAATAAATAAGAGAAGCCTAGCTGCCTTCTATTTAAGCATTTTGGCTTGTTGTGCCCTGGACAATTTACACCATTAGAAGAACCATTATCATGGGAAAAAGTGCTGTATAAGTTTTTTTTTTTTCCCCAGATGTAACTTTTTTAAACCATACAATTTTGAAATAAGAAAATAATTTTAATTTCACCAAACTTGTAGGGGGCATTGCTCTTTTGGCTCGGCATGAGGTATGTATGCCTGAGTTACTGTATTTCTTTTCAGAAGCAGCCCCTCCACATCTCTGCTGCTCATCTACATGTACTTTTTATGTTTCAATTACATGCTGGCTGTTTTACTCAGCAGGCATATTGAAATTAGGAGCAGCTGGTACATCACTGACCAAAAGAGTGGACATCTGCTGCTGGAGAGTCGAGGCTGCTGGAGCTCAACATATTAAGCGGAATTGCAACCACAACTCTGTCTGTCACCAGTGAAATCCACGTTCAGTTGCTAAAAGAAATAATTTGCTTTTCAGCAAAAAATATGAAATTACAATACCTTGCAGTTACATCATTAAGAAAAATGCCAAACATTTGGGGGGTGAGGATAGAAATGTTTGTAGCTACAATAAGACAAAGTTTCCTGTCTGGAATGAGCCTTCTGGCTTCCACTCCCTGCTGTCTCAGTAATAACCGAAACGAAAACAATAATCAAAAAATGTAATGAATTACCAACTAATGCCTGGGAAATTAACAGGAAAAAGTGTCGAAAAGTACTTTTATATTTATTTCTTTGTGTTACATCACTTCTCAGAGGCCCACAGGCAGCTTGATTAGCATAATAATTAAGCTGGAGCTGTAATGCACCGTTTGTTCCAGCCCTGCCGAACCCTGCAGTTAGTTTTGATGTTCCTCTCTCCCAACACAAAGCCCCCCCGACTCCCACCACCAATCTAAGAAATTAGCATGCATTTAGACAATGGAAATGAATTAACAGAGAGCTAATTTCTTCCAAATATGAGTGACTGGTTATCAGTAGAGGAGGAGTACACCTCTGAGACCTACTTTTGGATCGTGTATGTATGCTGTAGCTCTCCTCACTTCTCATTACATGCGGCGATTGACTCGGCCACAAAGCGGATGGCGGGAGGTGGAGGAGAAGACAGATGGAGGAAGAGGGAGTGGAGATTGGGAAAACTTTCATCAGGAAATTGAGAGTAAGGATTCAATCAGACATAATTTAAAAGCTAACTTTGCTCCTCTTTCTTTCTTCACCTACCTCATCGGTTCCACCGCCGATCAAGGTTGTTTGCATAGATTGACATGATTTGTAGAGAAATGCAATGAGGAGCATAATGATGTTGAGAGTAATGAATTGATTAGCATTTTAATAGAACCGAGAGATGCAGTGCACTGGAGACATGGAACTGTCAGAGGGTTAAGGTTCAGAATGTTTTTAAAATGGCAATCCGGCCAGTGGAGGAAAGTCATTTTACATTTCCGGAAACTATGAATGTTAATGTTTCTCATATTTCCAATTTCTTCAAGCCACTGACATGTGAAATATCAGAATTTGTCAAAAACATAAATATTTATCGGAGTTGTTATACACATGTATAACACAGACATGTGTATAACATGTGTATAACACATGTATATGTGTTATGCACATATACATGTGTATATGTATATGTGTATAACACATATACACATATACATAAGAACATTTCAGAAATATGTCCTGATATTTTTCATTTTCAGTTTTTATGGTAAAAGTTTGTCATCAACTCTTCCTTCAATGATGCGACTCAACTGTGACTTGTGACTTTACTGAAATCTTCATCTCAATAAGATGGAAATGCTCATTTTTCAGTATGTATCATGTATTTTCCAGGCACATACTGCCAGCCTACAACACAAGTAACTGTTACCTGCAGTTGTTTTAAAAATGCTACATATATCAAATTTGACTTACAAGAATTTGACTTCCTAATCTAACACCTTGAAATTGGGTCTCTGTCTCTTTAAAAACTCCAGCGTTTTCTGAAACTCCATTTCAGGAAGTCATCACAACATCTGTTAACCCTTTGACCTTTTGAAAAACTCATATAATGATGAGCTCAGCCGGTGCACCGCTCCACCAGCTGTCGGCTGATTGCTGCTGGCTAGTCTGAAGGTGCTGAGTGGGGTAATCGTGGGGTAATCGTGGGGGGAATGTTTCTCTTTGAGGCAGAAGCTCAGGAGTTTGGAAACTGCAGCTGTGAGTGGGGCTGTCCCAGAAAGGCGGGTCTCGGTCCACCCAGGCAACTGGATGGTTGCTATGGCGATGAAAGGATGCAGAGATTGTGACCATAGATGATGATGGGAACGGAGAACGTCAGGTAAATCGAAAGCTTTGCATTTTGTCTCAGCTCTCTTGAGCTGCCTGTCAAACTTCTGCTCCATTCACTCCTCGTTTATGAAAAAAGCCCTGAGATCCCTAAACTTCACTAGTTGAAGGACTCAGAAGAGACACCTCTTTCCGTCTCAAGCCCATGGTTTTGGACTCAGAGGTGCTGATTTGTGGTGACCGCTGTCAGCTATCTGCATGCTGTATTTTGTTGTTTATAAAGTCTTGAGCATTCTTTTGTGAAAATATAATCTGAAATACTAGAAGCAAACTTCTGGGCTGAATCCTGACTGATGGTGACTCATGTTTTCTAACTAGTGTTTGGGTTGAGTGCTACACTGTTACCACAAGTTCAAAATTTGAATTATTTATTCTTTAAATAATTTTGTTTTTGCTTCTGCTCTTTCTGGCTGGAAAATATGCAGATCATCACTAAATCACTACTAGGTTTTGGTTATGGAAACTTCTGGTCTTAATCTGTATTAATGGTCCCTTGAAGAAAAGTAGCCCCACAAATGATGCAGGACTTCTTCTTTTTAGATGTTTCTTCTCAAAGTTATTTTAAAGTGTTTGTTGATGTGTATGCAGATGAACTCAACTCTTCCTGCTGCAAATGCTGATCAAGCTCTGCACCTGCAGCCACATGGGCATGTCAGTGTATCCATTAATAACTCTGGGAACCAACAATGATGAAAATGGATGATAAAATTCTAATCTCTTAATAGACAATTATAAAGAGAAGAGTCATTTTTATTTTATGAAATGTTGGTTTTTGGGAATAATGTGCAGTAAGCGTTTTTTAAAGATTGTTTAAATCTATTCTGCTGAAACACATTTTATCTGGAATAGTTTTCATCGGTTTGGGACTCTTGTTATCTCATATTTAATTGCATTTCAACAATCCAGTCTCAACTTTCCAGACTTTTTACAGTCAAGCTGAGTTTTCAGCCGTTGTGTGGAGAGTAAATGTGTGTAACACCAGGGTGTTGAAAAAGCAAAGCAGTTAATTCCATTTTTTTCCTCTACCAATTGGTGATGCTGTGCAGTGCATTTAGTCTGGTGCTGAGCCTCAGGAGCTAAAGTGGAAATTGGCAGGAAGTGGAACCCAGAGACGAAAAATGACTCACTTGAAAATAACTTTAGGATTGATTTGTACTGCGAGCGCTGGTGGACTTGTTTTCTGTGTGGTGATTGGCAATCTGATCAGCTGATCAGTGCTGCTGCACTGGCCTTGAGGTTTATTGCTTCTTTTGATTGGGCTCCATCTCATCCATACACATATCAGCAGATGTTACATGGCTTCCCTCTGAATCCAAAACTGAAGAGCATCATAGGTTTATATGAAAATCGAATGTCCTCTCCTGGAATAAACAAAACAAGTCATTTGCTGGTGCATAATAAAAAGACTAGTCAAAGTTTTTTAGTCTAACATATTATAAATTTCGTATCTTAACTACAGATGTCATGTTTATAACTCCTGGTTTGTATTTGCGGCAACATTTCCCTGTCGGCTTAGGATGTTTCTTGGAACAGCCTCAAACAAAAGCTGAGCAGCTGTTTTCCACCTCTCTATTTCTGAGGATTAAGATGCTAAATCAGAACAGACACACTGAATCCATAAATAAGGCCTGAACTAACGCCGAAAAAATTCAATGAAGGGTCATGAATATGTTCATTAAAAATAATGTCTGGACTTTTGCTTTGTGAAAGTTAATTTCCTGCAGAGCATTTACAGTTTAAAATGAAAACAACATATTTAAGGTTGTATTTAATAACTTGTTTGATGTACAAACAAATAATGTAAAGGTAAGTTATCCGATGAAGGGATGAATGTGCAGTTAAGTGGGATCAGGACCACAAAATAATATTCCTTGCAATTTATATCTAGGTAACAAAATAGGGTTTGCAAAAGTGTCTTAAAGTGGAGATTTTCTGCATCTTGACTGGATTTTGAAATGAATTTCTAATCAAACTGCCACCAGATGTTTGATTTAATTTGTTAAATATCTGAGATATAACCTTAAATCCAACCAATACTTTAATTACTTTGACAGATTTTTTGAATTAGACAAAAACTGTTTGCAAAACTGTAATATGTTTATGAGCAGCATCACAGACCTAGAACGGTTCCATGTTGTTTTTCCTGACTTTGTGCCTGCATGTGAACAAATCTGAATCACTGAGTGCTTTTGAATATGTGTCTGCATGCTCCCACAAAGCAGCTCAAAGACAGCTCAGCTAGAAAATCTCCTCTAATAGCTGTAATTTCATCCCAGCTTTTCTGCACATCAATGGACATTGCGCTATTATTTTGAAAAACTCACACAGCACAGGACAAAATGACAAGAAAAGACCTGGAGAGTAGATAATGAACAACAGCAATTTCAAGACAAAATGGTCCATATTTTTGTGGACTCAACTGATCCTCCTTTGTTGACTTTGTCAATACAGCCGTGATGTCATGATATCATGACTTCTAATCTTTCATCAGCCCTGACAAACAACCTAAAACATCTCCATGTCCTACCTTAGTGTTACTGGTTAACTTGCCTTAACGAGTAACATGAATGCTATAAAACTAGTGTTAGAATTGTTGAAATAAAGGTTGGTAAATTCTTTGTAAATTCTGAAACGTTGGTTGATCCAATTTGTGTTTTTCTATTTCCCAAGATTTAGTAATTTCAGTTAGAAATAGACCAGTTTAGTAATTTCAGTTAGAAATAGACCAGTTTAGTAATTTCAGTTAGAAATAGACCAGTTTAGTAATTTCAGTTAGAAATAGATTAGTTAATCAGCGAATCTTTCAAAGTGCCTTTGGTCTGCAGGACAAATTCGCCTGTTCATAAAAAGAACCAATACATACATTCTGATACATTCTGATTAAATGCTATTAACAGACCTTTAAAAATTTAAATCAAGTCTCAGCACTGATTAGAAAATATAAAGTTACTAAGTTCTTCCCTAAATTTAACCCAGAATTCACTGTTGGTCTGCGGTTAAACTCGGTGAACCATCATGTTGGGTGAAGTTATAAATGTTCACATTTGTTTTGATTCAACATGGTGAACTGACTTGAAGTAACAGCTGGGTCGGGTCGAGCCAGGAGTGCATCAGACGTCAAGAACAGGAGAAAGACAGATGTTTCCTGAAACTCCAGATGTTCCACGCGGCTGAACGTCAGCGGCTGATAAAAGCTTGTTGTTTGTGAGATCGTCCCCCTGCCTGGCCTCTAAAACAGAAGAACCTGAGAAAATGCACACACATATGTTGTTGTACATGTTTGAAACCTTAACATTAGTTTAGTTCAATGCAATTCAAGTCTTTAAGTAGCACAACAACAAATATCTTTTTAAAATGAATTTATACACAAAAATATAGAATAAAAAACAGTTTGATCTCAGTTATAATAAAGAAAAGTCAAATTCAGTTGTAAAATGTTTTCTATCTAGAGAAGACAAGTGGGTCACAGACGTCCCAGCAGTGAAAACGGATCAGCCCCCATCTAACAGTGTCAAAGTGTGAGGCCATCTGCCAGGACTGGGGCAAGAGAATAAATGGACTCAACTTATATGGCGAGTTTCTCCCTATGCTAACCACTCATTCTCCTGGCTGGAATCACAGTTCAAAAGACTTGTTTTGGCACTTTATTGAACAAGGAATAGACAGGAAATGGGATGGAGAGAGACCAGGAACACATGCTCCCAGACCAGCAATGGTTAAGTGGTTCAGTGCCTTGCTCATGGACACATTGTCATGTGGCAGAGGGAAGCTGCATTGAACCAACAAGACAACTCTGTACTTGAGACTACAATGCCCACTGAAGCACATTTATTAAACCCAAATGGAAATAAGATGCTTCCAGGGTTTTTAAGGAGTCATAGGTGATGACGGCTATGGGAAAGATTTAACTTCAGTCTACGAAGACACACTTTTGTTTTATCACCATCTTGACAAGATGATGCTCTGTGTTGCCCGTCTCTCTGTGTTCAATCATCTCTAGATGTTATTTGCACTCACCAGAACAGAACTATGTTTTATCAGCTTATTAAGTATCCGGTTCAGATGCTGCTGCCTCATCGGAGGACACTTGAAGATATTGCATTGTCTACAAAAGACATTTCAAACATCTTCAACATCTTAGTGAAAACTATGCAAACTATGGTTACCAGAGAAATGCAGTCTGCTAATTCCCTTCCCATAGACCACTCAGTATTTTGATCAAACCTCATTTTTTTGTCCAATTGAATACAGAAGTATTTATACCCACCACCACGTCTGAGGCACTGAAGCAGGACAGAAAATCCTCCACAGCACTGGGATCTTTCCCCAGGCCAGACTGAGGTCCAACCAGACTGAGGTCCAACACAGGAGTCTTCAACTATCAGATCGATATGATTCAGGTGTGTTTAACCAGGGATCTAAAAGCTGCTGAACATCAGGCCTTGATGTGTTGAGTAAAAAACGGACGCAGCAGAGTCAGAGGAGATCCAGGAAAGCTCAACTTGTTGCAAGGTAAACCTTTCTAACATCCTTTATTGTGGACATACAACTCCTGAGAAACTTATTGTCTTTTGAAGGATCATCAAGGATCATGATATAATACAGATATAAAACAATTTGAAGCATTTAGGCCAGTTGTTTCAGGTGTACTATAGAACCTCATATGATATTCCTTTTAGTTGTTGGACATTCATAGAAGCTTTTGTGTTTTGTTCTTTCTGAAGCCTTTGAGGTTCTTAAGACGTTAACACAAAGGGAGTAAAATAATTACTGTTTTCTTTTCTCCCCCAGCCCCCATTCTGTTTTAATGGTAGCTACCCTTTCAATAGTGTTTTAGAGTTAACCACATGACCAGCTACATTCATCTGATAACAATTAACTTGGTTTCAATAAGTCAGCAAAGAGATTTTTCGGGGTTCTCTGTCACCGGAGCTTTTTTCTTGCTGATGTGAGCACTCTGCTGTGCATAAGAGAGTAAAAGCTGAAGGGATGGCCTGTGAACCAGTGTATTTTTGCACATCTGTGAGTGCCAATCTACAACTTCTGAGTGTGGGCGTGTGTGTGTGTGTGTGTGTGCGCGCGATAGCCAGGCAGCTGAGGGAGATGATGGCAGCCTGTCTGTCTCTGTTAGTATCTTTACCCTGCCAAGGATTCTGTGGCTCTGAGCCTGCAGCTCCGGTTCTCACAAACACACGTACCCACAGACACTGCATGTTGACATACATCACTTCCCTCCTGTACACATAAAGAGACATCAGCACAGACGAGCTGAACCGCACATTGACTGGAACACACATCAGTGCTCACAAGCAATTACAAACTCTGACATAAACTTGCATGCACATGCATTATGCTGACACACACAAAGACATTGTCAGCAACATGCCACTAAAAGAAAACTCTATTATTTTTAAATGAGTTTTAGATGTTCTGATCATCTGCCAGCCTCCAAAACTTTGTGTCTGTGGTTCAGGCATCAGTTCGTTTTGCATTCCTGTCCTGGGAACAAATGTCTTTGGACAAATTCACAAATCCTCTCCTCCTGAGGCACATCCTCCTGTTTATCTAAGGACACATGCGCTTTCAGTGCAGAGAAAAGGTGATTGTTATGTCCTTCACACAACATTGGATGTCTCATTTAATTGCTAAAGGCAAAAGCAAGTCATCTTTCTGAAGAATTTCTTTTTGGGTTATCCACTGTCCAAGTCAGTGAAAACAGTTCCTTTATAGAGGTGACAGTTTGAATAATAATAAAAAAACACATGTTGAAAATGACTTTTCCAAGAAATGGATTCATGGGTCAGGAATTGGACTCTAAGCCCACGTTCTATTCTCATCCAACTAGAACCTGTGGAGAAATGCTGCTGGAGTGGGTTGTAATGGGATCCACACTGAGCACAAAAAGCACAAAAATACTCCCAAACACAATTTACTGTTGTTTATTTATTTATTTGGTGTTTGTGCTTGAGGCACTAGTGGCCTTTATTGTCAGTATGTAGAACAGAAAATGGGCAAGAGAAGAGAGGAAGTTATTCATCAAAGGTCCCTGATCAGGAGTGAAGTTGTCAGCTAGACAACTACACAAGAGGTGTGTGCGTGTGTGTGTGTGTATATATGCATATATGTCTGAGTGTGTAGGGACAACTGTTTCCAGTTTTTTGTCAGTAGTTGTTCCCCAGCTGAAATAGCAGGATCACCTTCAGATAATCATAATGTTTGCCTCCTCCACTTCACCTAGTGCTGCAGTGATCCTGCTGGCCGCTGTGTGCAATCACGTGTTTTTGTCTTGCAACCAAACCTGGCTCCGGCACAGGGGTACTGCGGTAGAGAGATCTATATGTGTGTTCGAAAGAAGGGAAGGCTCAGAGGGACGCAAAGCAAATTTAGCATGGAAAGAAAAGCGAAAGTAATGCGGTGAAAGTGAAAGAGATGAATTGGAGGGAAATACGAGGCTTCACTTTGTGTGCTTGTTTTTGTATGTGGGTTAGTGTGTGTGTGTGCGAGAGAGAGAGAGAAAGAGAGGGAGAGGTAAAGAGAAAGAGAGTATAGAATAAGGAAGCAGTTGAGTTTAGGTTTGTGGAAAAGGGACCTCAGTTTTAACAACAAACGGAGGGTGATGATGGAGAGGAAGAAAAATTGAGTGTTTCTTTGTGTGTGTGTGTGTGGGTGTGTGTGTGTGTGTGTGTGTGTGTTTGTGTGTGTGTGTGTGTAGGCTTTGCAGTAGAGGGATAACCTCCTCTGGTACATCCCTGTTTGGGATTCAGTCAAGCAGGGTTTATCAGACGCATGCACACCATGATGACACAGAAGAAAATACACTTTTCACACAAACCCTTCCCGTCTTTAATTGAATCGCTCTGTTCTCCTGTCATTCCCTCACTGCCTGAATGTCAGAGCGCCTCTCTGCAGCTTGGAACAAAACCCCGTCGATTTCCAAGGTGCCTGATGTAGGTTAGCCACAGACAATCAGTCAAAGTTAAGAGTGCATGTGCCAGTATCCTTTTCAAAAAATGTGAATATCTGCATAGATTACACACTTATTAAATGGCCCATCCGCTGCCCCCCCCCCCTCCACCCACTCTCCATGCACACACCCACACATGCAGAGTATGCAGCAATAAAGAGAAGTTTGCTTTAAGGATTAGTTCTGGTAATATCTCCAACAAAGCCTTTGGAAATGGGAAGCTCCTCTAGGGGAAACGTAGCATGAACACTTTCCCCACCAGAGAAATTGCTCTTTTCTAAGTGGATGAAAAGACAGACTGAAGGATGCAGGCAGAAATAAAATCTTGGTTCCTACATTTATAACGTTTACATCAAGTTGACCTATTGATTGGATGAAGAAACATCCAGTGAAGGAAAACCGTACAATTCATGAAGCCAGTAACTCAAATGCTGCAAATGCTGGAAGACTTTAGATTTGTGTGTATTAATTCTAGAGGCTCAAACCTAAAAATATCAGACAATAATCAAGTGTTTTTCTCCTGCTATATGTTTGAAATATCTAAGATACTCTGCAGATTCAGAGGATTCTTTTTATTTTATTACTTTCATTGTGTTTTATTTTATTTTATTTAAACAGAACTGAAGTAAAGGCATAAGAGCTTTGCTCCACTACAGTTATGCCTATAATGTTAATGGAAGTTTTGTCGCTTTGCATAAACTTTCTTTCACTTGTGCATCAATATGTGCTTAGGCTGAGCGCAAATAAAAATGACAAATAGGGTAAAAAATCTTTACTTGCAAAAGGAAGACAAATATAAAAGAAGGAAGAAAATAAAAGCTGAAGTCTAATTGAAATGCAGACCACAAAACACGCTGTAACCTCAATAAGGTTGCAGAATTTAATGCCGCCTTGAGAGAAAAAACGAGTGGAGAGGAAATGTAAGAGAGAATAAAGTTTTCCTTTAGAGCATATCCCTCATCACCACATACTGTATAGAAAAGAGAGACACAGAGGACTGAGTTTCACTCAGTACTTACAGTAACACCAGGAAAGCTCCAGAAACTTTTCTCAAAAATGTATGAAATTAATAACAAATCAACAGAAGACGATTAATTCTAAGTTTATCTTACCTAAATGCAAACCAAACATGAAAAATCAGCGTCAACTTTTACATCCGTAATTCAATTAGTCAAGAGAAATGAGATAAATAATAGGAATAAGTTATTACTAGTCAGAAACAGAAATAATTACTACAACAATAAAATTGAGAGTGATGTCAGAATATTTACCTGAACCTGTTTCAAATCTGAAAAACTCAACCTGAGCAATGAAACTACACTGAAAACACTCAAATCAAATCAACAGTGGAGTCGACAACCTGAACGATTTATCTCCTCTTGTCCTGAATATGTCTATTAAAATACCTGCAGCCTCTGACCAGAACAAAGTGCAACAAAGAGTTTAGAGCTTTAAGAGATCAGAGATACACAGAAACCTGCACCGAATCATGAATCATATATTATTTTGGCAGCTGGAGTAAAGAGACTAAACCTGGAGAACTCTAATATGTTGTCAACACCAGCGGTGGCCAAGTCCATCCTGCAGCTTTCAGGGGCATCCCTTCCCCCGTGTATCTGAATTAACATTCTGTCAGCTCTGTGGAGCTGACTGACTGCTGATGAGGAAATTCAGTTATTTGACTGAATGACTTTTATTGTTGGGCACATTTCAAATGTAACATAAAATATGTTGAACCAAATAGTCAAGAGATACTGGAGATGCTCAACCGCTTCAGTCACAAAAAATCCTCAGATCCAAAACTCTGTCTCTCAGAGTTCAGAGTACAAAGAATAGAGATGAGTTGTGCACATAACCAAACTCAAATACATGATGCTAACATTTTTGTTTTGTTGAGCCATTTGATGATATAAAGACAACGTAAAGTACCAGATAAAAATCAAATCTGGTCAAAATGTAAATTAAAAGTGGTAAGAAATTAGGAAAGAGAATATCTGGCGACTGGAGGGAAAAACTGTTACTATTCGATGCGACCACAAAATAGAAACAATTTGTTTAAGCAATCAGAGATTTTTCCATAATCAATCACTGACAAAATAAATCAGCAGCAGAATGAAAAAATGTCCAGTAATCACAGTTTGAGTAATGCAAAAACTTGAACGTTTTGCAGATTCATTGACATTATAATTTAAAACGATGTTGTTGCTTTGCCTAAATGTGTTTCCATGCACACACACTTTCTGCAAAGCTTCTAGAATTATGTTCAGACTGAGCTGAGTTGGTCTCTTGCTTATATGCACTAAAATGTAAATGGGACATGAATTCAATAAATTCTGCACAGACAGCACATGATATAACAATTAAAAATGTAATGACTAGCCAACAATATATTGCAGTTATACTGATTTCTATCTATAAAACAGATGCAGTGTGAACCAATCAGCCTCTCAAATATGTTAACTGGAACTTCACTGCCTGGCTTTTTATTATCTCTCTGCTGCACTTTAGAAGGTGTGTCGGGTTGTTTTGATTAATGAATTAATAAATACTTTGAGAAATTCATTCTATCTTTCTGTTGCATTATGATGTGAGTTTACCACCTGTCTTATTGATTGAGCCGTTGGATGTAAAACATCCAGATTGTTTTGTTAATTATGGATGCAGTGATCGATGAGTTTAGCGCTCTGTCACCTCTGTGATGCTCATGTTTCAAAGAGTCACGCTTTGTGTTGGATCTCAGTCACTTCATTGATGCAGAGGCCATAAATATTTAATCACATATGTTAATGTTTTCCCAGTTGTGGATCATTGTAGTTTGTTCAGAAGCTGAACCGGTATGCCTGGTCTAGATTTATCTAATGTATATCAAATGTTCGTTTGCCTGCAATAGAACTGAGATTATTGTTGCAAATCAGATCTCAGGACTGAACATGATCCATTCATCAATCCAGCCCAAAGGCCTGCATACACACTATTAGCAGCGTTAATAGCAATTGTGTCAAATCTCAAACATTTGAGTACACTAGGGTTTTTAAATTAACACTTAAAAACTAAAAGAAAAATGTGTGAGTGGAAACTATTTCCCACTCACATGTTGGGCTTGGTTTATTTGGTTCCTAATGGCATGGATTTGTGTCAAGACACAGACCAAAGTAAGGACATTTCAGAGTTGCTTGTACATGTCTCTTTTTTGTAGATTAAAAATGCTTTATTAAGTCACAGGACAGGAAATGGCTGGAGAGAGAAACAGCAAAGATGTCAGGGTGGCGAATGGAGCCAAAGACGGCTGCATTGAGGACCTCAGCCTGTGTAGGCGACACTCACTCCAGCCCCACACCACAAAGCACCCTGGATTTCACCCATATGTCCCCCCACATTAAAGATATGATATAAATTGTGCAAACTTATTTCTAAATAGACCACATTTAACCTTATCTTGGTAGGTTTGAAGTCTAGGCGCCGAGACTCAAGCACCAACAGAATGAGAATCTTGGGATGTGTTTTATAAACCTGCAATGTTTTAGAATTCTCAACCCAGTTTATCTCTGATCTGTCTGGATTATTTACAAAATAATGCAAAGTTGACACTTTTAATGGACTTTCAATGCAACTTTTAGATCAACTTTGCATCAAAAGAGTCATTATTTATAGAATTATTTATAGTATTATGACAGTGCATAATACTGTCATGTCAGTATTATGCACACCCCGTCAAATAAAGTGTTACTGACCAATTGAAACAAAATTGGAAGGAATAAGAAATGAAAAAGGTGGGAAG
Source organism: Poeciliopsis retropinna (assembly GCA_010277075.1). Taxonomy (NCBI): domain Eukaryota; kingdom Metazoa; phylum Chordata; class Actinopteri; order Cyprinodontiformes; family Poeciliidae; genus Poeciliopsis; species Poeciliopsis retropinna. The sequence goes on along the minus strand of VMRM01000004.1, from coordinate 499,972 downwards.
AATCTGAAATCAGATTAAGCTTTTCATGTTTCATGTATGTTAGCTAAATCTTCAGTGCAACACTTTTCACTTTAAAACCTTTTAATTCTTGACAATAAAAAGTCAAGCAAAAATCATGTTAGCCCAACCTAAACCAAAAATCCTCTTTGGTTGTTTTTACTCCATGAATATGTTTAATCCAGTTATCTAAACGTAAATTAATTATTTTGTTTGACAGATATTTTCCTCCAGTTTTGGTCACATATAATAATAAATATTACTTTGCAAATATTAGTAGGCTTCTTTTTTTTTTTGCAGACAAAATGGCTAACATGAAAAAAATCAGGCACAATTATGCAAGTCAAAGAGCTGAAAATAGAAAGTTCAAAGAAGGCTGAGGTTAAATTTAGCTTACCGTTGTCATTGATGCTGTGAATACTGTGACAAAGAAAGAACAGGGGCAGTAAGAGCTGAGTGTGACAGAAAGTAAGCAACATGAAAGGACAGTGATTGGAAAAGCAGAATGTAAAGAGGAGAACAGGGAGGAAATAACCATTTCAAGCAGGGCCAAAAGGTGCAAAGATGATTACAAAGAATAAATGAAGGGGTGTAGGTGAAGGACAGAAAGGAAAAAGGTAAAGGGGGTGAAATGAAAAAATCTCTTAGCATATTTATTCAAGAAGAGAAGGTTGACAAAGCCAAAAGGCTGGAAGAAGGTAGGGATGGATTTAATTAGAAGTGTTGGCTGTATTTTTTCATAAACAATTGAAAAAGAGATTTAAAAGAACAAAAAAAAACAACAATAAAATAGCTAAAGGCTCAATGCTCTGTTCTCGTCTAAACCACTTTAATAAAGCTTTGTCTGCATATGGCAGAGACTCCGGGGCGTCGCGTATATCACAGTGAGAGAAGAAACAGAGGAAAAACAACCAGGTTGGCAGTCGAATCGTTCATTTTCTCACTGTTTTACTCTTATTTGATTGTCTTCTGGGAATGTTTTAGTTCTCTTATTTCTTCCTGTCTACGTACTTGGAAACAAATCAAACAATCAATATTCTGATCAAATCAAACAAACAATATTCTGATCAAATCAAACAAACAATATTCTGATCAAATCAAACAAACAATATTCTGATCAAATCAAACAAACAATATTCTGATCAAATCAAACAATCAATATTCTGATCAAATCAAACAATCAATATTCTGATCAAATCAAACAAACAATATTCTGATCAAATCAAACAAACAATATTCTAATAGCTCATGTTGAATTTATTCACATCATATCTGCAACAAAAATATGTTTATCTCATATTTCAGACTGAATGAAGTATAGAAATTGCCCATTTTCATTTTGTCACACCATGAGAGGATGGAAATTTTTTTTTTTATGCCAAACTACACAGGAGAACTTTCTAGGAAATTTGGGAAAACAGTCAGGTCAAAGGTCAAATGACGTTAAGCTTGAAACATAAGTCTAATGTAGGATTTCCAGATGCGTAAGCAGACAATCTGGCACCAGGAAAGCAAAATAAGATGTGAATGTGAAATATAATCTTGTGGTCATGTGTTTACTTTGGGGAACATGTGTTGGTCAGAGCCCTATAGTGTTCATATAAGGGACAGTGGATTTCACTACAATTAGGCCATGATTTCCTTGCAATTCAGTCAAGCTGACTTAGGCTGCAGTATTGTAATAAAACTTCACCATTCAGCCAAAGTCTGTAGCATACAGAGTCTTTTTCCTTCACCACACAGCATCAAGAGAAGACGGACAGCAGGCACCACAATGCCGAGCTGAAGGCTCTCAAAGTTGGATTTCCCATATTTCAGTTTAACAATATGATGATGCGATGAAAGATTTCAGCAGTCTTAATTAGAAATTGGAGAAACATTTTTTGAACAGCAAACGTTTCATCATTATAGCAGGAACGTCAACCAATTAATAAACTGTTGAAATATTCATAGTTCGATTAATACATCTTAAAATTAAATAATAGTCAGCATCTTTTCACATTGATGTAATTTGGCAGTATACAGATAAAATGGCTCTGATTTGATGGATAAAATATTATGTAAGTACACAAGTGTTATCTTGAAGGTTCTGTTTATCTGTCCTTTCAGAGTCAAGATGGGCCAAATAAAAACTTATGACGGGCAGAATTTGGCCCTCAGGCCTTGAGTTTGACACATGTGATTTTGAATATACCGAGAGGAAAGTTTCTCTATTTCAGTCTCTGGAGCAGACTGACCTTGATTGTTTAGATTGTTTAGATTTAGATTGTTTAAATTAACTACGTTCAGTTTGTCATCAAGACCTACAGCAACCTATTTATCAACAACCATTTCAATCCAGATGTGTTCAACCAAAAAACAAAACAAAACAACAACATTTAAACATTCAGGATTTAGTACCCAGATATGTAAAAAACTGGCAGAGTTTATTTTAGCAGCACAAGAACACAGCATGCAGCGGAGGCTCGCAGAGTGAGGTTAAAAAAAGCTTTTCATCACCTTAAACATCCCACCACACCGAAAGGCTACTCCGGTTATTTCAAGTCACTCCTCAGAAAGATAACTAGGTTAAAAATTCTGCAGGAGGCTGAAATATGTGACATTTTCTAGATACTAAAAGCAAATTTTCTACTCTCTCTTTTGTCTTTTGCTTGGGTGTTTGTCCTCCATTTGCACACAGCAACAACTCAAGTGTCATAAGTACGGGTCTCTGGTGCTGTGTACTGCTGGTGGTTTTCGTAAATGGCTCAGCTTGTTCACAAGGCTCAATTTAATTATAATTTTCCTGAGCGTGTGTGTGCCCCATGCTGGAACAGTGATTAAGACTTTGACTGAAAAAGGAGCCTCCTGTTTGAACAGATTTTTATGCCTCCTTTCTTCCGCCACCCTGCCTAATCGTGTTCCTTTAAGCTCTCTGCCTGCCTTCCTTTAACATTTTGCTCTTTTACCTCCTCACATCCTCTTCTGTTCTTCCTGAACACTTTATTTTTGCCTTGCTGCCATCTTTAATTTTATATTGTTTTGCTGGAACCATTATCAAGTAATTGTGTTTTTCTTGATTGTTTTTAAAAAGTAAAAATAATTAAATATACTATTTAGTAACTGAAATTTGAGGGACATCCCAGACTAATTTTAGCGTAACTTGAACTCCAGACATTGAAACATAGAGAAATGTACTGAATGAAAGGAGAGACAGAACCTGGGTGTAAAATGAGAATTATTGGTTTGGTAACCAGAAAGTGGCTGCATCTTTCATTTGGAGGAAAATGTGAATTTTCTTGCTGGGTTTGTTTAGCCACAAATGACATGCTAAGTTATCCAAAGAACAGCAAACATCAGAGAAATTGTATGATCTAATATTTACTTTTCTGCTTAGCTTGCTGTTTGAACAGAGTAATTGACATTGGCCTCTGACAGAACAGAGCCTGTGAACTGATCATTTTAAGTATTTCATCACTTTGATTTGTGTTGTTGAAATGGTGAATCTGATCCAGACTGTGCTTCCAATTTCATTTACTAAAAATATTTTAAAAATGTGATTCCTAATTTTCTTCTCTTGTATTCTGAAATGTCTTTGATTCCTGTGAATTGATGTGATCTGGGATCATTTACCGCATGTCATCCCCTTCTCTCGCTTTCTCTCTCTCTCTCTGTCAAGCTGCTGATGGAAAAGGCCTTATCACTTTTAAAAAGTAAATTGTGTTTCTCCGATTTTGGCCCCAGTTAAATCCTGGATATGATTTAAAGGAGAGGGGGAATTATGTATTTTCCAGGCGCATGATGCTGTTTTATAGCACAATTCAGTAACTATATAACTTTCAGTTGTTCTAGGAAATGCTGTATATATCAAACATAATTTAAAAGCAATTTGATTTTTGTAATTGTCTCTTTAAGAAATTCACAACAAACTCAGTGATATCAGTTTGTAGAGTTTTGTGTTTTAAGTTTTCTTAAAGGGGCATCCCCACTTTATGTGGGTTACATTTTCATTTTCTGACTTGTTTTATCTAAACTTATAACACCAAACACATTTGATCAAAGTGCAAAATATATAAGTAATTTATGACTTCCTATGACTAAGTGAAGTAACTGAAAGGTAACTGTTATAAACTGTGCGTAATGTAAAAATGCACCAGTTGAAAGGCTTTGGGAGACGAATACCTCGGAAGCAACATTATTATTCTGCATGATGTTTTATGACATGATGACCTTCCAATGTTTCTATTCCATTTTTCTCTGCTCAAACCTTGAACTGTTTTCTTAAAATGTAGTCATGAATCTTCACAACAGAAATTATATATACACAATACCAGTATCCTCATTGGAATTGCGCTTTAATGAAATATATTTTTCTTCTTTCTATCAGCGACTTTAAATCCCAGGAGAAAACTGTTTACATCAATCCACAGCAGCACTTATTTCCCAGAGCTGTAAAATATGGTTCGGTAAACACGAGGCTGAAAACAATTTTGTCTGAGAGTACAGCGACATGACTGCACACCTCCAGTCAGCTCACGAATGTTACTCGTTCTTTGGATGAAAGGAATAGATTTAAATTCTCAGGAGTTTTGCTGTGGGGTTTGGGATTGAAATAAATTGAACAGGGGAGCTTTTAATTACTTTATTCAAATTTTGGTAAACCTGTTGAGAAAAGATCTCTGTAAGAGTTGTGACTTCATCTTAAAGAAAACATGGGAGTAAAAGAATAATAAAGAGTTTTAAATTGATAAAGGAGAATTTTTATAATGTCATGTAACATAAAACGTTTAAGATGTTTCAGCTTTTGAGAAATGCCTTTGTTTAAATTATTTAGATGCATAATAATTTGGGGATAAAACAAAGTTGGCAAACTTAAATGCATTATTATCATTTATTAATAAAGAGTTATTTTCATCTAATAAATGACAGATGAAGAGCCACAATTGTGAAAAAATGGAGTGAGAGGCAAAAATAGCTAATAAGTGTTATTGTGCAGGAAGAGGTGAAGTTAGTTTCCTCATCCACTCGGCTATATTTCATGTTTTAGGATTGGGATGACAGCCCTCTGGTGGTAGTGTGAGTTATGACTGTAGAGAAGAGATGAAATGTGTTGGTATGACCAAAAACAGACATTAAATACATTAAATAGCTGAGAAAAAGAGTTTTTATGACTGGGAAGCTACAAAACATTTTAATTATTACATTTTTTATCAAGACACAAATGTTCTTTTATCCTCTGTGGATAATCAGCCAGAGAAAATTAAAAAGTCCTGTCCTCTTGTCCCTTTGATATTTGTCTATATCTTCCCACAAGTTTGAGGAAAAACACAATACAGGCATAATACTGCAGCCAAATATAAAATAAATAATAAAGCATGAAGTTGCTCACAGCACAAAGCATTGAGTGAGACTGAATAGATCTACCCTGGAATCTATCTGGAAATGTTTTCAATATCGGGATTGATGCAGATATTGATATCCAATTGGTGAATCCCAAACTCTACTCGATCACCTGTCCAGGAGCAACAAGACCTGGGTGCAGAAAGAAACTCGGTTAAGTAGTTACATTTTACTGTGCCATACTTTTTTGAATAAATTACAAACTTTTTCCCTCAGCAAAATGTGATGTAGCGATCTTAACAGAAAACTGTCAAATGACGTCACAATCATTGAAAGTTCATTGTGTAAAAAGCAGCATAGTTCAGCACAGAGTGAGAACTGTTCATCCAGTTTGCCCTGACGTTTCTGAAAGTCTTGACAAAGTTTATATGTAGATACATATTTTCACACTTTATTACTTTGGCCTGCGCAGATTTTGGAGGAACTGATGCAATGCATTGTTTTGATGTTATCATTTGGCTTTTAAAAGCTACTTTTATATGGCAGATGTGAATGTCTAACTGTACATCAGACGACTCTCTGAGCAACCAGCTGCTTTATCTGGTCGTACTATTGCAAGCTTATTCATAATGTTGTTCTTGCAGGAGCAGATTACAGGATATGTTATCCTTGTTCAGTTTGCTTTTTTATAACCATGCTAAATATATCCATAACAATCCTCAGTTCTCCAACTAAAGATTTTTTTCCAAATATCCGTGTTTAATCAGAGGATGTATGAGGAGACATGCTGTGAGTAATGGGAGATTTGTGAGATTTATGAGATAATCCCCTTGATGTTTCACACTAGCAGACAGACTTTTCACTGCTGTTCCTGTTCATATTTTCCAACGTTCGCACCTGTTCCAGCTATCAGGTGGAAAGCATATACATATTCCGTTTTATAGTCAAAGTACCTGTAATAATGACTCTGGGTAATGGAGTGGAAACTTTCCTGTGTACTAAAAGCCTCTCTGCAGGCTAATGAGATGTGTGTGAGTATGTGTGAGAGAGGCAGAAGAGGCTAAACTCCATCCTCAGGGTATAACAGGAATAAATTAGCATAAAAACAGACATTTGTTTTAGTATGATGCATTATTTTACAATTGGGTTAAAATGACACAGGAAGGGGTTTGTAGAGAAGAGTGACCTTAAAACAGGACAGGTGGATATTTAAATGACCTCTGATGGTCATCTGATATGAATCCTGAAGGAACATTAATCTGTTGATTGGTGTGATGAAATAATATTTCTAGGACTGTATGTAATTACCAGCTGTCCTCTTTTACGATCAGGAGGATTTTTACTTGCTTAATATGTTGTTGACATTTCTATTATCATCATTAGCATGAAAAGTCTTCTCCAACATTCTGCTACAGAAACATTCATGGCATTGGAAGGATTTTTAAACATTCTGTACGTGGTCTAAATGCCTGTTTACACCAATTAAACTACTTCTATATTGCAAAAAATGAGTTTAAATGTAGACCTGTAAATTACAGCCTGAATGTCAGAATTTCACTGTTGAAGATGAATGTGTAGTCATAAATAACAGAAAGTCCTGACTATTAAACTCTCAGCTGAAAGAAAAGGTCAGATAATAAGATAACAAGCACACAGAATAAGGTCAATCTGAGGTGAGCTGTAAATAGTTGGGCCTCTTTATAACCAGTCTCATGTTTTACTTCGGCTCTCATCAGAAATCACAACTTTTTATAATATTTTGCAGAAAATACTACCATGGCAACAGTTTGTGGTGTGTCCATTAAAATGAAAAGGACAAGAAAAAACTGTACCAGAGATAAAAAGTTTGATAAAGAAAATTGAAAAGCTGCTGTAAGTCCTATTTATAAAAATATGACGGTTGATTTTCCCCGTTCCACCAAAGCTGAATCTCCTGCCACAGCAGCAGTGCTCCCCAAGGGACTCCACCAATATCAGTTAGGATTCTAGCTACCAGTTTTGTTGTGTAAAATGGATGGTAGTCGTCATGAAATTTGACAAAAACAGGAATATCATACGAGTCATCTGGTGACAAATTTTCCTATTTGTGAAAAAATGCGAATTAGTTGGAACTGTGTCTGAATTGGCTTGTTTTTGTTTCATCTATTTACTGAAATGTGAAAGCAGCATTGATTAGTTTCCAATTTTTATCATTTGTCTGTTATCACAACGGCTTTGTTTTAGACTCTGTCGTCAGTGGAAGCTGCAGGAAGCAGCTGTGGATATTGGTCTCTGCAGAGCGAGGAAAGGCTGCAAGCCTCTCTGTCTGAGTCTGCTTGCTTTATATTGCCTCATTCTCTTTGTCTATCAGTAAAATAATAATAAAAAATCATAAACACATTACCTTCATTATTTGTATTTTTTATTTGGGTTAGGCTTTCACTACTACAAATAATTTGGATGATTTGACCTAATCAAATCTCTCTAGATGTCTAAATCCAGAGAGTTTCTTTTTATTTTAGAGGGAGATTTTTTGTAAATCTATTGAAATGAAAACAATTCAGTCCAGTTACTCTCCATTTAAGGTAAGTTAGCAGCTTGTGACTGGTGACCATGTCATTGTAACAGGACATGTTTGTTTGTGCTAAGTCTATGCTCCATTATTTGGTTGGTTTACTTAAATGTATAAGAATTTCAGCAAAATGCCAAACCAGCATTACTATTGTCGTAAATGTTTTAAAAACCACACCAGTTTTGGTGTAGGAGTATATTTACATCACCACAAGAGGGCAATGCCATCACATAGCATGCAACTGAGCAACAGAGAAATGAGGAAAGTGAACCAAAGTGATGCAGAGGGAAGGCGGAGAGGAGCATCAAGGACCAAAAGAGCAAAATTGTGTTCAACAGACATGAAAAATGACAGTTTTTGAGTCAAATCGAAGATGATTCATTATAAGAATGAAAAATGTTGGAGAGGAGTTTTGGACAAAAGAAAAAAATATGTAAAAGACGCAGAAGAATGTGTCTTTATTTTTGAATCTATTTCTGCTTTGTTAAATATTACTCACATATTCTAAATGTTCTACCTCTATCATATAATCAAGGCTTTGTAAAAGAGGGTGATGTGGAATCTGTCTGATCAAAATTAGTGCTTGTTGACTTGCCTCTAATTAACATTAATTGATTTGTAGCAGCTAAGATGCGGGTAAGTCTGCCTGCAAACTCCAATGTTGTCAAATGTAAATGAACAAATGACTTAAATCCAGGCTGAAAGACAAGAGTTTGTTCACTGAGCTGCAGGTTTACTGCTGAAATTTAACACAAAAACCTGTTGTAACTAAAATAAGTTAAAAAAAATAAAAAATAAATTGTGTGGCATAATCTAAGTAAAACTAGGACTCAAGTAAGGACAATATCTAAAAAAAAAAAAGTTTTAAAATATGACGAACAACAAATGTGTAAATACTCAAGAGGACAGGTGTGTTAATAGGAAACTAGAGTCGCGTGTGCAGCTTAAGCAAAAAGCAAAACAGAAACTGCAGAGGCAACAAAAATCCCTGTTAATGAGATTCACATAATGCACTAAATTAAGGCTTCAAGTAAAGTGGATTTTGCCAGTAGTAACTTCCAGCTGTTGATCATGTGCCTCATGTGATGAGAAAAAACGTTTTCCATCGCAAAACCTCATCCAAGCACAAAAACGTTTTATCGGTAAACATGAATTGTTTTAGAAATTGGCATGTTTATTTTCTTATATGGTTAACGGAAACGCAGCTCATGACTTGAGCTGCCAACTCCCCTTATTGACACCAAACCCGGTTTGTGTGTTTAGTGACTGTTCAGGATGTTGCTTACTTTGCAGACAGGACACACGGACACTCTGACAATTGCTTTTATAAGCTCGTGTTTGCTTACCCACCACTTTTGACAATTCTCTGCCTCTTCTAGCAAGAGTTTAGCTCTTATTATTTTCTGCACTGTTTCACATTGTAGACAGAATGTGTTACTCGGTTTTTTTCAGCATCAGCACAAAAGGAACAATTTTCTGTTCACCAGTCAGTTTTCACTGGTGGAACCTCAGTGGCTGGCAGTTTGACACACATCAGCACACTTTACCTTGTAATGCTTGAAATGCTTGTGTTGGTTAGCCGTATGCCGTAAGATTGCTGTAGTACAACTTTTAACTTGTGCATGTACTGCAGCCTTAAACTATACAGTACATCTTACAGTCTTATTCAAAACTGTAATAAATTAATCATTTTAACAAAATATTTTGCACAAATACCCCATCACGCAATCTTCTGTGTGTTTTGCTAATTTATTATAAATATAAAATCAAGATGGGTGTTTGAGGGGCTGGGAGAATGTGCATATACATGAGCATGTTTGACAGCACTAAGACCCTCCTCCTGGCTCCGATAGGTGTGTTCCTGCAGATGCCTGTAGGACCGCAGTGAGAAGGCAAAGGAGTTTGAGTTTGTTCACAGATTATCTGTTTCATATTACAATGTCAGAACATATTTTTATAAATGTTGCCACTGCAGAAAAAGGAAAATAACTGCTGAAAATTGGGCTTCCCTCCATCCATCCATCCATCCATCCATCCATCCATCCATCCATCCATCCATCCATCCATCCATCCATCTAGATGTGGTTCATGTATGACCTAACTTACAATTTTCCTGTCTCCTTTGCTGTTTGTGCAATAATTCCCTCCACTGTATTTCAGTTAGATGGCCTACTGGCCTGGCCGGTGTTTCCCCCGCCTCTCGGCCTGTGACCGCAGGAGACCAACCTCCCTGGAGACCCTCCAAGGACAAGCATATTCACTTCACTTAATGCATCTTATCCAAAAACTTAAAGCAAGCTCAATCAGTAAAGGGGGGACTGGCAGGCAGTGGTGAATGTGAGCAGAATCTTGTATTATCCATATTTGTGCATGAGTGTGTGTGATGGGACTCCCCAGGGAAGAGAGTTGAGCCAAGTACCCGACGTGTGTGATCATCATCTCCACGGGACGGGAAAAGAAGTGCACATCTTATTAAGGGCATCGCCACATGGGGCCGAGTTGATCAGAGTCAGCTGGAGGTTCCTCACAGCTGATAGGAGAATCAAGATGAATGAGGGAGAGGAGGAGAAATGAGAGCCAGAGCTGCTCAGTGCTGGCAAAAAGAAAAAAAACAGTTCACACTACAGGATGTGGAAAACAGGTGGATAGTGAGTGGTGGTTTAGGACAATTAGTATTGTTATTCTCACACTTCATGTAATCAGTCAGAGTGATTACTTGGATTCTCAAGAAACTACAGGCCCATTTCAAATCACCTGTTTAGAATCACCGTTTCTCCAGAAACTGAAGAAATTCCCCATAAATTGCTCCTTATTCACCATAATTATCGATCTGTAGGAAATAAAGGTCTGGATAAAGAATAACTTCCATCTGCCAAGCGGCTGCAGGACTGAAGCCATCCTAACTAGATCCTCTTACTACCCAAATGTCCCTCATTACCAGCATTACCTTCTCTGAACATAACATTTCTCTTTCCTCATCAGGTTTCTCCAGACTTGACTGCTTTAATGTCTTCTTCATTGGGAAGCCGACCAAAAATCTCCAAGTACTGCAGAATGTCCAGAATTCGGTACAGAAACACAAATATGTGTAACGTTTTCTTTATCCCCATCACTGCGAGAACTGAATTCAGGATCTCCCTTCTAACCCGTCAACATGTTTCCTCTGTTCCACACAATCAACCCGACCTTTAACTCAACATCATGCTTCATATACCATATATCTTTAATTGGAGTTGAAAACATATTCATCTGTTTCTTTTCTGTTTTGGTTTTCTGACATTTCCTTTGAAAATGTAAACAGTTTTTTTCTGCTTTGGTTCTCAGGAACAGTTGCTGACAAGTCTCAGTGCTAAAGGCAATAAAAGATATGCATTTAAGCACTTGCTTTTCTTTGGATCCAATTTATTGATCTGGCACTTTCATTGTACTTTATCTATTATTTGCACTTTTAAATGACTAGCTTTTTACCCAAATGCCCTTTAATATGCCCCAAACACAGGCAGTAAACCCTCTAATGTGTAGAAAACAGGAGCGCTTTAAGTCCGTAGGTCATTGTGTTAATTAGCTAATGCAACAACCCAGCATGGAGTTAATTAGAAAGCCTGTCACCTCCTGTAAGCCTAGCAGATATCCCCATTTCCTCAGGCAGCATTCAGCTGCTATCATACAGACACACATTCTGACCTGTGACACGGCCACAGGGAACGATGTGGGAACATCTTTGCTTGTTGTTCAGTGTGGGTTCCAGCTCTGCCGCTGAACCGCAATTTGGCACCTTGAAATCAAGTCAAATTTCCTTAGTTTTAGCTTTGCATGTTAAATGGATATTAGCTATTGTGACATTTTTGGTAATCTCAAAAATGCAGGCAAACATTTTGTTAAAATGCCTTGTGCTACTACGACTTTGCGCCAATTTCAGAATTGACATTTAAAACAGAAGACTGCTGTTAGCTTCCAAATTCCTTTTCTAAGTCAATAACAGGTTTATATAAGTGTTGCCTAAAAAGCTGTGGTAAAAAAAAATGTTGAGACAGCATAGACAAATTCTTGTAGACATTTTAAAAGATCAAGAATCCTTTTGGCAAATGCAGTCCGTTGACAGATTCGCTTCCTTATAAACACAGTTTGGCACCAGTGTCGTTTTGAAACAGTTATTGTATCGGTCACATGACTTGATGAAAGCAATACGCACACCGACACGGAGTTTTGTCTCGACGCATGCGCCGCGTATCGATGTTGCCGGACCCATCACTAATCATGGAATAAATCTAAAAATATTTAAATATCACATTAAACTGAGTTTTGTAGGTTAAATATTAAAAATGTTTTATTTGCATTGTTATGGCACTTGACTTAATGTAGTTTTTGATTGATTCTATGTTGCATGACTTTGTGTTTCTGTGTTTATTATGTAAAACACTTTGAAATGCTGTTGAAATGTGCTATACAAATAAAATTTGATTGATAAATAAACCCAAATAAACCACTTTTTCACAGGTTTTGTTGTAAACAAATCGGCACACAACAAAATAAGATGGGTCCTCTATGTCATAGTTTTTAAAAAATCTAGTACACACATAGAAACCTCAAAATTTTGTAAACACTTTCAATTTTTGTCACCAAAAACCTACAAAAACGTGTTTTGCAGAGTATCTCAGGGTAATCTTTTGGTGGGCAACCGAAAGGAAGCCTGAATGCAAATGTTTCTGAAACTGATACGATGCCACTGTCCAATCCAGAGTTAATGATTCTGGCAGGGAAACGATGAAGCTGGCGAGGAATAGGGATTGTTGTCCAGCTTATCAAAATGATCTCCCCTCATATTTTACTGTATTATCATCAATCCACACACATATGCTATGTGCAGATAAAAATACCATGAGATCCACAAATGTGTTGAGATAATCATCATCCCATGACTTTTAAATTTATTTTGGAGCTGACCGTTGATTCTAACATGCCAGAGATTTTACTGTGCTGAAGTGGAATGGATTTGCTGACCGGTGTGATACATGTTTGTCTGCCAGGCTGAGGAGAACAGTACTAAAGTTTACTCTATAACCAACTTCAAAGTGACTGGATAAGCAGTTTTTTTTTTATGTCTTGCTGTGGACTGGCTTCAACCAATCAGATCAATTGTATTCCAACAGATAAAATCAGTTTTAGCCAAATGAAAACAAAATTCAAATATATATATTTTTTTTTTGTAGTTTTTGGCACTTTATTGAAAAGAGCCTTTTCAATCCGATGAATTCAAGTACTATAATGTTTAAGTCCTGCAGATCTTCCAGTGTGTGAAGCTGAGCAGTTTGAAACAAATGCACTGTTTGCTGTTTGGGTGCATAAAATCTCCCGTATGAGATTTTCATTCATCCACATTATAAAGCTGACATTCTGCTACATTCTGAGTATTTTTTATTTATTTTTTTGTTGGAATACAACCTATTTATCAATGGAAAAAAAAAGTCCAATCTGGACAATGGAAAATGGTAAAGTAATATTTTTTTTACAACTGGAACAATGGCTGTCAAGCTTGTTTAATATGAATGTGGAGTTTGCAGTCAGTATCACAGTAGAAAATTCTGTTTAATTGAAAAATAATTTTAAAGCAATTATTTTAAATACTTTATTCCTATAACAAGTACATAAAGGGCAATTATATTTTGTACAGGTGTGTTTCATGCAATTATAGTTTCAAATGGATTGTGGGAGACTTAAAGCATTAAACTTCCAAATCATGCAGACGTTTGGGGTTTTTTGCTACCTAGAGGTGGTGAGAAAAAGAAGAGAAAGACATCGCTGCTTGCTTTGTTCATCGACTATATCCAAATTTACCGCGTCCGACTTTCTGGTGCAGAATTATGATGCATGACTCATGTCGGTGAGGTAAAGGTTGGATAAAATGCAGCATGACGTTAATATTGCTGACACTTTAAAACTATCAGATACCTATGATAGGGTCATTTAGACTGGTGTAAAAAAGTCAGATATGAGTTGCATATAAAGCCTTTGTTTTGGGTCAAATTTACCTGCTGTGTGAACGTAGCCCAATAATGTTTCTAATGCCGTCATTCATGTGTGTGTGGATCAATTTAAGAAACATGCTTAAATTGCACATTGTTAAAATATGGGTGGAGTCGGCACAAACGGTAAAGGAAGATGGGTTGAGTGTCTTAGTTGGCTGATTCAACTGCTGATTCAAAATAAGCTTTTAAAAATAGTGGCATACATGTTGGTTGTTGGGCCAAACATGCTTTTTTCCACTTGCACTCAAACATGCTACACTATTTTCATGTATACTCGTGTGCAATGTTTCTTTTCTCATTTTGCATTTAGGCGGTGAAACTTTGAGGACTCTGTGCGTTTGTGTTCATGCATGTGTGAGAGTTGAGTGTCGCAGTGTGTGACAGACAGCTCAACATTATCTCTGCTGCACACACCACTCTCCTCCTCTCGTGACCCATTTAACTTCTCCAGGAAGCAAGAACACACGTGAATCCAAAACGTCACTCAGGGAGTTTGTGTGTGAGGCTGTAGTAAAGTTATAGTAGGTAATTTTCCTGGAGATGTGCTGACAGAGTGCATTCTTGCATGTTACCATGCGAGTGTTAGAGCTGCAGTGCAAAGTCAACAAAATATTCATATATGCAAGTAAGAGATTGTGCTCTGATGCATTTTAACTAAACATTTAAAAAATTACATTTTGTAGGTGCAATGCTGAGTTTTCAAAAGAATACCCAAAACCTAACAAACGTGACACTGGGTTGATGGAAACATGATGTTGTAAGAATGATGTTCTCAAAGTTTGACCTCTTTTCTGTCTTTTTTTCCAACACACACGGTTAGACTGACTATTTCTCAAGAGCTGTGGACTCTAACAGATTCACCTCAGTCTCAAATTGAATTCTCCATCAAGATCAGAGCATCCAGGTGAATCCGCTCGGAGACAAAAAAAGAAATCACAGAATAGCTATATATTTCTTCAACATATTCTTCCCCTTATATTTATGTGCTTCTTATATTTACCAGAAAATCACTGAATGTTGCCAAAATATTCCAAAACCTCACTATTAATCAGTATTTCTAATGCAGATTATGAGAGTTTTAGAGTATGTGGAGGAGAAAAATGATTTTCTACAATAAAAGATTTGTCCTTTTTGACCACACAGGTCAGTAGATGGTTTCACGTCTATTTTAGGTGAAATTGCCTAAAATACTTAGTATCCCCTTAACAAGATCCAACCCAAAACTTAACAGTGGTACCAAAATCACAAAATGCTCTGCTCTGAATTGAGCGAAGAATAAATAAATTCAAGATGAGAGAAAGCAACAAAAAGTAAAATAATTATTTGTAACAATCACTACTGTTTTACACTGAAGGTTAAGATTTTTATTCCTTGGAACGCTGAACAGTTAATTAAATTTAGTCCTACTTTTTCTACAGCAAGTCGAGAAACAAAAACTTCAAAGTAAAAATGTGTTTTATATGAAAACTTGAGACTTCCACATGGAGACAACAGAGTGAGACTGCAGAGAGTAAATCCTACAGGATGGTGACAGTGGAGATTTTAACATTCAGATAAATGTGTGCAGCTCTGCAGTCTGCAGAGTGAGTGATGGTCCACACTTTAGACTAAATATGAGGAAACATTCATTTAAGCAGCAGCTTTTTATTCCACCAAATGAAAGTTTAGTTTGCTTTTGGTTCAGTGTTGCTCTTATTGTTCAGTTCATTTCTAATTATTGCAGGAAAAATAAAAGCAAAACTAGAAAGAAATAGATGATGTGCTACAGTAATTTCTTGCAGCCTTGCAGGTGGAACAATAACTCACGCACTTACTGGTCTCAATAAACGCTAAACAGCAATCTCTGTGATTTACTGATTTATTTTTATTATCTGATAAACATTACACATTTTCTACAACAGGCACTTTCCTCCACTCTGCTGTGTATAATCACTACTTTCAGCTGTTTGGGTTCAGTCATTTTGTAAATTTAATATTGTTATAAATTATCTTTGTCATTTAAGACTGTTTACACAGTGTTGGAGTAAATCAAGCTGAAGTGTTGTGAATGGGAGCGTTATCCTGATCTTTTTACTTCATTTTATTTTCACTCTGTGCTTCTCTGCTCTATGAAAATCACAGACTCTCAGTACAAGTTTCAAAGCTTGACTGACCACAGACTGGATTTTTGAACATGGCTGGAACTCTAAATGTGTGCATATGTGCCGACATCTTCAGTCTGAGGCAGAAGTTGTTTAAAAAAAATGACTGATGCATATTTACATAAGTTATTACAGTGGAAAGAAAATTATTCTTTAAATCAAATGTATAATTTCCCAACGCATCTTTAATCCTTTGTTCAATACATAAAAAAGAAAGAACAGAGCTTGATGCTTTTGTTGAGAACTGCCTTTGTCCTGCAGTACCGACCTCAGCGCTGGCACCGTTTTATCAGGGCTCCTGTCCAGGACTTTGACTGTCCTCGTCATCCATCAGTTCCTCATCCTATCCTCTCCTGTCCTGGCTGTTGTGAAGACATGAGATTAACTGCCTGAGCTACATCTTGACTTTGTAGTTGCCTTTCAACCTCCATTGTGATTTTATGGCCTCAACAAAACTCTAGATTTTTCTAGAACCATTTCTTTATATGGTCTTAGGTGCAATATTCTCAGAAAACGTACAATTTTTAATGCACTTCCCTATGAGGCAATCGTTTAATTTGTGTCCTCAAAGAAAGAGAGAAGAGAGAATGAAATTACTTCCCAATGCAATCAGAGTCTTTGTTCTTAAGAAACAGATATCAAAAGAGGACAACAGCAACTGGTTGTCATTATGTGTTGCCTTCTCTTAACCAGTGAAGCCATAAAACCAGAGATGCCTTTTGTTTGTTTTTATCTCTGATTTTGTCGAGTCCTAATCTGGCCTCATCTGATATTGTTTATTACTGAGGAGGTCGGGTTTTAGTTTGCTCCAGTTGCAGAGGATTCTGGGTCTTCAGTGTGTTTCAATACAAGTGACTTGGCATGAATAGTGATTGTGACCCAACTGGAATTTAACTCAGAGGTTTTACACACCAGTTCTAAAGTTCTGTGTCCTTTAGTTCTGTCCCTGTTCGGTACACTGGAATCAAATTCCTGAACTGCCTCCTCAGCACACATTAATGTTCTGCTAATGAGTATCTGATTCAGGAATGTTGAGTAGGAAATGTTTTAAAGCTGCAGGACTTGAGACCTTTCCTTTTGCTCACTAAGGCATAAGACTTAATTCAGTCGACGGCGCCAGCAGCCACTGCATCCTTTGTGAAAGCAGCACAGTCACATTCATGTCAAGATGTTCACCAAAAGAATTCAGCTGTCATCAGTTAACTCCACGGATGATATCACCCGTAGAAATGGCCTTCAGAAAATAAAATGCTTATTTAACCTGTTAATAATCACATAGGCAGGCTACCTTGTCAATTTAATCAACTATGGAAAACAATATAGGTGAGAACTTTGACGCCAACACATCCGTAGACTTCAATCATGCTGCAACATGAAGGCGGAAGAACAAAATACAGTAAAGAGAATGATGGACACGAGAGGGAGGAAACAAGATTTAGATACAATACAGCCACAAGGCTTTGTTGGTCCTTATGTAACTTTGTCATTTTACAAGTTAAAAAAAGATAGAAGTAGTTTGGATCACAAGGACGGAAGTGGAACGCGCTGACATACGGAGCCATTTGAAGGTTATTCATCCATTTGGGTTAATCAGTCTACAAACCAATCTGTTGTTTAAATAGAGCTGAAATTTGCAACTGCAAAGCTTTTTCATTTACACTGATTTGTATATTTAAAAAGTGCTTTCACTATAGATTGTTGGATACAAAACTTGACAAATGGTTAGACGTCTGTCTGTCAGGGTAAGAGCTCCGACTCTGAGGAAAGCTCGACTTCTGGCTCCGTTTTAGAAACCAGAGTTAGTCTGTGATCTCAGTTAGACTGTGGATAGTTTTATAAGATTGTGTTAACATTACACACCAGAGCAATACCACCATTAACGCAGACAAAGCGCTTGTTATGGATGCATCATCCATAACACCAGGACTTTTGAACCTAGATTATACTGACCTTGTTTTTTAATTGGCTGTGCTACATTCAGTTGCCAGCCTGTTAACTTGCAGCTCTGGGCAGTAAAGAGGAGTTTATATTTTCCTTAACTGGTATTAAAAAGCCCTTTTTACTTTCTGATGAGTGGCTTAAACATTATTTAAGCCCTAGGATTTCAAAAATGTAACAGTCAGCATATGATCTTCACTTTATTCCCTTTACCTCTCTAGTTGGTTTTACAACTTCAAAATCTGCTGGCTGTTTAATGCCCTAATTTATCTCTTACAGCCACAACTGCTTTAACAGGGGATAAAACTACTTTCATGCTGCCTTTCTGTATTTACAGTAATATGTGTAATGTTACAAGCCAACACAGATAATGGGGATTGTCTAAGCAGGCAAAAAACCAGCCTCTGTTTAATCATTCAGATTGTCAATCCACAGCGTTGACTGAATATGAGGAAACATTCATTTAAGCAGCAGCTTTTTGACTGAATTCACTGCAGAGGGAACCAAAATATGGGTCAAGAGTTTTTCTGTGTTGACAAGTCGACTTCCCTGGGTGTGCTGAGCACCAAAAGCAAAGTGAATATGCAATCAAACCAGGAAATGTTCAGATTCAAAGTTAATCAGAAGATGCCCATAGTCCCTCCTAAATAATTTGAGTCTTTTAACTCCCAGATGCTTTCCAAGCGTATGGTCCAGACAGATAGTGTAATCAATCCCAGTGTTTGATTAATTTGTTTATGCAGTGCCAATTCACAACAAATATTATCTCAAGCCGTAGCTGCAGGACGTCGATGCTGATTTTGCAACAATATCTTGACTGTGGATGCAGTTTGTGGAAACGTGTCGTTTCATGTTGGATCTTAGAGCTCTTCTTGTCATCAGCCTGATAATTACCACATATATTCACAGACTTTGACTATGTATTTTTGCTATAAAGGGCATGAAAATATGAAAACTGTGTGCTGTGGCTGTCAGAACTGTTTTGTAATTATTGCTGACAGTACACTCATAACATATAAACAGCCGTTTCTTTTCTGCGGCGGATCAAACTCCGAAACACGACGGTCGTCAGGAGAAACTGGAATCTGCTGACAAAGCCACAAGCTGAACTGAATCTATTTCTGTCTTACTGAAGGAAATCTTAACTGTTTTCACTGCTTGTCTGAAGCTGACCTCCTTTTCACACACAGTTTGAGTTCAGTTTTGCTCTAATTCTTAAGCATTTATAAAATTTAGTTTATGTATAAAAAACTTCTAGGCAATGATAGTTTTTACTGTCATGCTAATCCCACATGCAAGTACTGACTTACTGTTAGAAGAAGTAACTTTCACACAAATGTTTTATAAGAACACATTTAGGTTACTGAAACATCAACATAACAGAAATATTCCAAACTGAGGACTTGGAAAGCAGCTGGCAGAAGAAATCGACAGATTGTATGGAGGGAATTGTGTCCAAAGAAAGATCAGATGTGCTGAAAAAGCTAAATGTATTAAACACAAAGCGTGAAAAACTTAATGCTAAAATGTCACCTAAAGCAACGTACCTAGAACTTCATACAAAATACAATGGAAAACTAAATAACTCCTCCAAATTAAAAGACTATTTATATCCAGCATTTTTTGATGCTGCATGTTTCTTTGTGCATAAACTGTGAACCTGTTGGCTTTCTGTATTTCCATCGCTTGCTCTCCACTGATCCCCAGCAACCTTTCTTCCACTTTCATTCTGATTAAAAACAGCAGGTGGGCTTTCAAGCTCCTGCAAATCACAATTATCAACTATTCTTGTATTACTTTGATGTAAGAACTCTTTCATGGTTCTTACCAGAAAGCAAATGCATTAACTTATCAGCCTCTAAATGAAAGTAAATGACATTTAATTACATTATTCTGTGAAGAGATAATTGAACTAAAGTCTATAGCTAAAGAAACCATCATCATAATCGTATGTTTTACTTTTGTCTTGGGTTTGTGTTCGGTTTACTTTAAGGAGCTTTTACTTGTTGTTAATGACTGAGGTGTTTTTTCTGCTTGCATGCACCTGAATGTGAACCATTACGGCATCCTGCTCTTGTGTGAATGATGTGGGTGTCACATTTTCAACCAGCACAGCACTAAGGAGAGCATAGAACATACTTTCATTATTTTATAACCTTTAATATCACTATTGGGGGAAAACGATTCAGAGTCTACCCCCTTGATGCTACATAAAATGCTGAGGAACAGATACAAAAAAAAAAAAAACAAACCTAGCAGCTTTTTTGTAGAAAACAAACCTGCTGATATGAGAATCTCATAATCTCATTAAATCATGAGATTTAATGAGAAAAATCACATCCTGTTTTTTCTTTTGGTAAATGAGACTTTTTGTTAGCCTCTCTGTTGCAAAGTCTTTCTGCAAAGGAAATGTTCAGTTTGTTCCCTTATTTCATTCCTTGAATAGGTTTTGTTTTCAATATGTGCACTAAGCTCTATTTACATCAAAGTGAATGTGGTTTCTGTTAATGAAGCAATCTGCTGGTTAATTACATCCTCAAAGGTTTTCCAGAGGCAGCTGACTCGTGGCACACAGAGTACTTAATGACTACCATGGAGTGGCTTTTAACATCCCACACTTAGGAATCCATGTTTTGTGGTCTCACACCTTCCAGTCACTAAAAACTTTACCAAGGATCAAAGTCCACCTACAGCTCTTTTCAGGCTGCTGATTAAAAGGCATATCTTAAATCTCTAGGGTGACTTCTATTGATGCTTCCCGTGTTCATATCCTCAGTTTCAAACTGTGTTTGCATGTGGCTGCAAAAGGTCGAGTCGGCAAAATACAAGGTGCTCTCTGTGTGAGAACGTGCAATTTTGTATGCAAGACGGCTAAGCTGATATGTTCACTTTAGCATCCCTACCTGCTAAAACATTACACAGTGCTGTGTGCTCATGCTGCTTCCTGCAGAGATAATGGTGAGCTTATTATGGAGGGACACGAACCAGAGATTAAACAGGCGAAGAGAACGGGCAGGAGACGGAGAAAACCAAAGGACAAAATGAGAGAAAACAGGGGAGCAATGAGATGGAGCTACGAGGAGACGAGAAAACAACCTGGTCCTAAAAATGTCCAATTGATCACATTTTGAAACAAATTATCTTTCTCAACCAAAAACTTTCAGCCATTAGGTAGAGTTTCTGTCTGAGTTCAAGAGCTTTCCAATTTCAAAATGTTGCAAAAAGGCTCCATCTATCAGGCTCCCAAAATAAATTCAGCATGCAGAATGGTTCTTTACTCTAAGATACTTTCCTATCTTTCCAGGTATTCTGCTGTATTTTTAACCATGTTTTGGTCTGAATGTGAGAAAACTCGATGCATGTCTTTAAAGTTTGTCACCCTTGATGTTTTTCACACATGCATATTGAGATCAACTGTTTGGGATTCATAGTATTCGGCCGTGAGGACAGAATACATTACCTCTGTTCTGATGTCATTGTCTCATTGTATTTCTGAATATTAAAGGTGCTTTTCTTTAATTTCCCTGTGGGATTAATAAAGTATTTTTGAATTGAATTTGAGTCATTTCTAACTCATTTCTGGACATTCCTGTCCTTCTGCCTCTCAGCAAACTGTGAAATGTTACACAAAGTTAAACCTTTATAAACTATGATGGTTTATAATTACATTGAGCCAAAATGTGTTTAGTTAAAATTAATTTTATTTTTTCATTTGGACAGCGCACTGAGATCATTTTTGTTTTGAAACTGGCATAATAAAAATAACTATACTGTTTGCTCTACTAAAGACCTTTAGATAAGTCTTAATCTATAATATTAAGCAATTTCTTATGATCATGTTTCCTTTTTTTTTACTTTGTAAAATAGGTTTAAAGATGAACATTTTTGCAGCTCTGTTTTGGCTCCAGAACTACAGAATTGCAACTACAATCTAGGATTTTTCTTCCCAAAGGTTGAGGTGTCATTACCATTTCAAAGTGAAAGTCGTCAGCAGCCGTTGAGGAGAATCTGTTGCTGCAGAAAAGATGAAAAATAGTGTCAGAGAATCCTGCTCATTTCACTGGATTTTGTGGATTGTTTGTCCAGGACTGCATGGATCCACGAACAGCAAGGAACAACGAGGGAACTAAAAACAGTTCTGGTAAATTAAAGGCAACAACAAAACAGCATCCAGAAAAACATGTTGGATAGATTCAAGATGTTTTTGTGGCAATTATGTATGACCAAAATGACAGTAGAGATGTGTTTATCTCTGTGTGAGATGGATAATATTTCACGGAAAAAAAGCTATATATATTTACACACACACACACACACACACACCTTTGGGAAAGACTGAACAAAGCTCAGCTCTGCCAGGGCGTTTTGGTAGCTGGATGTGGTTCTGATGCAGAGGGGAGGTGTACTGTTGTGCAGGGAGAGCAAGGGAAAGGGAAGGAGGTGCGTGAGTGTGAATGTGCAGTCTCTTCCTCTCTGTCTTTTCATTCGTTTCTCTCATCATTTCGATCATCAGATTTTCTGTAAGCAGAGAGAAGAAAAGGTAAACAAAGATCAAGACTGAAGATGTCGAGATGAGAGGGATGTAAAATCGGGCACTGTAGTGGAACAAGAGGTAAAACTTAAAACGCTGGACTGTGGAGAGAAAGAAGAACCAGGAAAAAGGTAGAGAAGAAATTTAGGTAATGCATAAGAGGAACGAAGAGAAGAAACTAGTGAAGACAAGACATTATTATAGCTAACAGAAGGGACAATAGGACAAGAGAGAGAGACACAAACAAGAAGAGGAAGAGAAGAGGATCTACAGACATCTGGAGGTACTTGGGGAAACTTAGTTGTCCAGGATGGATAAAGTGGAACGTGTAATGAAGATGGTGAAGAGGATGTCACCCAGAAAGAAGAGGAGAGAAGGAGGAAGAGGAGGACCGGGGGAGCTGGAGAGTCCGGACACGCTGTGTGATGAACTGTGTCGATTCAACCTCTGCATCTCTGGTGAGTCTGCAGCTCCACATGTGCCACGGTGAAGTTGATCTCTCTGGGCTTGCAGCTAGTAGATTACTTGTCAGTCTTGTATCTTCAAAAGTTCTGATATTTGTTTCCTTTAGCTCATTTCCTGACTGAAAAATATAACAATAAGTTTAGAAAAGCAACATTTATGTACATAAATATGTAATTTCTGATATTTTGTTTTTGACACAGGAGTCATCATGTCTAGACTCTGCACTTATTTCTGTCTTTGCTGTTTTTCTGTCTCCTCTCTTATTGGGGTCAGAAATAAGTTAGGGGACAGAAACCCCCATCTTATTTCTTAAGATGTTTAAGGTGCTGAAAGCTGAAATCTTTCCTGTGGTGTCGCAGCAGTCTGTGAATATCTCTCTGCCCGTTATCTCTGGTAGCTTCAGCTACCAGCAAACATTATTAAACTAAGATTTAATAGATCATAGTTTATGATCTATTAAATTGTCTTAAAGTTCCACGTAAATATGGTGCATCCATTGTTACTCATTCATGGAGTCGACAGTGGAAGATTTGTTGTGGTTTGTAAAGGATGTGGTTTACTTCATTAGGACGTCTTTTAACCTGGAATTAACCTGTTTTTATATTTATGAACCAATGTTGCTGATCTCAAACATGTGATTAGTTTTAATCGTCAGATTAAAACTAATCTGATGTTTAGTTTTAATCTTTAACCAAAATGTTAATGTATTTGATTGCAAATAACCAAATACATTTGGTTATTAACATTTTTTGTACATTTTTGACTTGCAGTCTCGCGGAGCCCCTTCGGGGACATGGAGGATTTATTTTTTCTTTAGCGTTCCCTCACAAAACTTTTTCGTTCTCTTGCAATAATGTACTGATCAGTTCATGCCCCATAACTGAATACTGTAAGCCTTTCTTATGGCGGCCCTCACACTTTCTGCTATAATATGAGGTTTTTCCATGTATGTTAATATCTCGTTGTAAAATATCTGAAGTTTTATATCTTTGTCTTTAGGATAGAAATAAACAGAAACTTTCCATAAATAGGAAACAGACATAAACATGCAGTGAATAAATTGATTTTGAATCAATTTTTGGCACCAAAGAGTCAAGAATAAACATGTTTTCACTGAGGCTACTTGTATGTGTATATATTTGAAATTTTAAATTGACATTTGTTACTGTATACAAAATAGACCATCGAATATTGCGGTAAGCATATTGCATATTGGAAAACAAAACTTACTGTGGTTGAACACAGAAGGACATTTTCCCCCTGACCCCTGACCCCCTGTACAATCTAACACCAGGATTGATTAGTCAGTGAAGATTTTCTGCCAAAACATTTCATGAATGACTTCTTTGATGCTTTTAAATGACTGATTATTATGAAATATTGTTGAATTTTTAACAGAATAGGGTTTTCCACACTGCTATTCTTATATTGTACTTTTTTAAGTGATTCTCTAAAGTAGGTTGGAGTCTCCATGTATCAACATGTAGAAATCAACATCAGTCTCTCCTCTCATTGCTGACTGATTTTGACAGATGTTCATTGACATGCATTGCCCTTAAGGCCGACTCTTGGATATCACACTATAAAAGAGGTTTGTGTGAATAGAAGCACATTTTTTGTAAAATTTGTGTGGCAAGAAAAGACGAGGATTTGTTTACCTTTAGTTATATGTGTTTAGTTAAATTATATTCAGTTTGTCTCTTTTTGGGTTTGTCAACCTTTAACTTTGTGTAAGTTACCTTTTATTATCAAGTACATTTATTTTTGCTTCACTTCTGCCTCCCTTCACCTGCTTTAGGTCCTTAACTAACATATTTATGACACTTGTCTGGTGTTTGGAACCCAGGCTGATATTACAGTATAAAAGCTTTTTGCCTTATTATTTTTTGTATCTTTTCACTGCCTGGTACTGATACGGCTGGAGATGCAATCATGAAAAGAGTCTTGCTTGAATTACTGGAAAGAGAGGCAGTGCTGTTTCCACTCGTATGTTTTCTGTTGTTGTGTGGTACACCGTCCACAACATGATGGATATTTTCATATTCCAGAACCTTTAATAAACCAAAAGTAGCTCCTATATCTGGTCTGGGAATCTGACAGAAAATTTTAGTTTTTTTGTTAAGCTAAAAGAAGCATACTTACTCTGAAAGTATCTTTAGCCTAAACTACAACTAAAATTAAGAATAAATAACTATCTGCAATCGATTAAAATTTAACATATTTTCACATTGTTGCAATTTGGTGATATATCGATACAAATTGCTTTGATTCGTATCGATATACTGTATCTGTATTGCATCTGTATTTGACTGATAAAACATATCTAAGCTGTAATCTTGGAAGTCCAGTTAATGCAGACTCCTGGTGGGCCTGCTTTGGCCCCCGGACCTTAGGTTTGTGCTCCCTCACAGTGAACTCTGGTTGTAGACTTAACTTTTACCATCTAAACTCCATAACTATACTGAAACCTAAAGCCTTATGAAGAAATCTGTGAGATTTTTGCATATATTGAAAAGTTTCTCCTCTCTTTTCAAATAAATATTTTCAATATTCAAATTTTATATACATATTAATTTATTGGGGCTACATAATTACCTCTGGGCTGATTTACATGTTGCTGGTTACCTCATGTTCTTCAAAGACTTCCTTTTTTGACCGGGTTCTGCTTTTTTTTTTTTGTTTATTTTTCTACTTGCTTTGATCATGCAAAAACAGCTGTGCTAAAAAAAATTATGTGAATCTGGGACAAAATTCATAGATGTAGTGTTATGGGTGAGAGAGGAATGTACCAACTTTCTTACTTTCAATCTCCCGTTTATTTCCTCTTTCACCAAGAAATCTTTCTGATCACTTGTCGGTTCTCTAGCAGCCGGACGTCAAAGAGCTTCACACAACAGGAATTATAACGTGCACAAGGAAAGGCCACTTTGGAAACAGGATGGTTCAGGAAAAACACCCAAAATGACATTCCAATCAGTACAAAGAGCTTCTTCCATCTTGTATCAAACCTAGTCATGTAAAAACTGGCTGTCAAAATTTCATTGTTTGAGAAAGAGGGGAAAAAAACAAAGGGAAGATTTTCTGGAAGTTACAATTTCAAAAGACATATTTTACAAAAAGTCATTTTAGTTTAGTCACACATACATTCCAATTGATTCTAGTCATTAAACATTAAATTAAGCTCAGTTATTCAAAATAGTATTAAAAGTTTTCTGTCGAAGGAAACCCAGCAGACTGCATCCGGTCAGCTGCTGGGTAGATTCAAAGGTTAAAAACGAGACAACAAAGCTCCTTGGAGAGAGTTTTTGTTAAAGACATTTCCTTTTTGCGTGTGTCTATGTTGGGCTTCGACAGATTCAACTGGCTGTAAAATGTTTACATCTCATAAAATGTATCTCAGAAGGTGGAAAGGTTGTCAGATGAGGTCAGACAGTTTTCTCTTTGACTGTGATGTCTGCAGATGAAATGGAAATCTGACGTGAGAATAAAGACAACCTGGAAAGATGCTGGTATGTTTTAATAGGAATCGTTTATAATTTCATTTGGTAACTTGATAATTTGAATAAGTTGTTCTCTTGCTTCTTAAACTTAAAGCTGAGTAAAGTTTTAAGCAGGAACTTTTCCAATTTGAACACAAACATAAATAGTAAAATCTATTGGACTGAAAGGAAACGGCCAGACTGATTGCATCAACAAAAAATCTGCACAGCCTCTCAGAAAGTAATTTTTACAATCCGAGTTGTTAAACAGGCAGGAGTTTTTAAAGATTCGGTGAACAAACTGTAGCCAAGCATCTGCTGGAGTTAAAGCAGAGCGTAAATTAGCACCAGGTATTGAGACTTGGGTTTAGTCAAGGATCCCAAATACTGCGAATTTAAAATATCTTCATTTGAATCAGCATGGATTCAGCATCTCTGAATGAAAATAATAAAATTTGGTGAATACAGATAATTGAATTCCGTGAGGAAAGAATCTTAAACCTCCCAGTAAATGTATATTTTTCATTTTTCACTGGTCTGAATGCCACTTTCATGTAGTAATGTCCAGCAGGACATTCAGGCTTCTATTTATTAGTTGATAACAATTTAGCTGCACTACAACAGAGGTATTTTTCTGGCTAAAAGAGAAAACGTTGCAGCCCAACCAGGAGAAGGAGGTGTCAAGAGGCCTATTTTGAGTTTATTATAGTAAAATATAGTTGCACTTCTGGGAAGTGGAAACAAGAATACCTTTTCAACTGACTCTCTTCTGAAAAGTGTTAAGGGGCAATGAGGTGCCCATGAAAGCAATTGCTTATATCCTGAGAAAACCGAAACCAATCTCCAGCCGTCTTGTACACATTCACTTGAGAGCACTTTACTCTGGTTACACCCTCTTTGCCTTTTGTTTGATTGTTCTTTTGTTTTTCTTCTTTTGAACAGTTTACAGAATGTATAGTGACAGACCAAGACTTCTTAATTGGTCTGTGGCCCCTCTGGACGTTTAGGGCCCGTTGAGGCTTTTTTGTTTGAGGCTTTTCCACCCTGACAAACACAAATATATCAAAGGGGTCAACTTCAAATACAGTAGGGAAAAAAACCCACTTTGCTTCACAAAGCCGTGCTGACCCTGTAGAGTAGAAAATGTATTCGACTTTTGAAGTCCAAAGAAATCCAAAACGTTTTTGTCTGAGTAAGTCAGTGTTCCTCGTTAACTGCAGCTCGTCAGACGCTCTCCTACCCGACTAAATGCACCAGCTGTCACATGCTGACAGCCACCTTGTACTGTAATATCAGTGTAGAAAAACCCTGAACTCCATGCATTACCTTTAAACACTTACGGCATGTATGACTCTCACTGTTAGGCATTAAATGTATCAGGTGCCAAACAACTAAGTGAATGAAAATACCAGAGAATCCTAGAAGCACATGGCATCACCTGGTTTGAGACAAGTCGGCTCTCAAAACATGATGCTCCCTGCTGAAAGTTAACGTCAAAAGTGCCGAACATTTTAATTCTGAATAAGAATAATGGTTGCGTGCCCTGAAGCAAACTCTCAAATTAACCTCAGGCAAACTGCTTGAAAGCAAAGCAAGAGACAGCAGTGACTCAGAAGAAGCTCTTCATGCTGGAGGAGGAAACTTATTCAATAAGCCTCTCTATATGCTGACGCCTACAACAAATGGACTGGGCTTTAATGCAGAAACCTGGGAATGAGATGCGCTGCTTTTAGTCCTTTAAACTCCACAGACACTTGCTGTTTAAACCTTATAAAAAATGTTGATGAGTTTTTACACGTTTTTTTACTGTAAATAATTTTACAGCTTGAAAAGTCAGTTCCTTTACAAGTTACAATCCTTGTGAAATGGTTTTCTTAAATATTAAAATAATAATAATAATAATAATCGGCATCTTTGGCATTCTGAATCTTTTTGAAAACACGATTTTAAGTATTCTATCAGAAATTCCCAACTGATCTATTGATCATTGTCTTTTAAAAAAAGACAGGGACATGGGTCGTGTTGAGATTTTGGATTGTCTCTAATATCCTTTCAATAAGCTTAGCGCTAGTGGATTTTATCATTTATATCATCTATATTCATGGATCCTAAGGACATGGTGAGAGATATCATTTTAATAGCATGAGCAGAGATAAAAACTAGCTGTCAGGGTCAAACTGCAATATTTTCATAATAAAACAGGCAAAATAGAAAGCAGTATGAATCTTTGCTTTGAACAGATTTGAGTTTATTTCCTGATTGTGGCTATTTTTACTGCTGAAGTGACCTAGTTTTTGCCTTGGCATCAACACAGCTCTTCATATCTTGGTACTGATCTTTTTGCTACATCACCACCAGGACTGAGTCGGTTGAAACATCGACTTTAAACAAACTGGGAAGCTGCTGCCACATGTTGTTGACATTTCCACGATGCCTGAGTGTGTTTTCTATCCTGTTATAAGTGTCTCATTAGTTTGAGGTTTGGAAATCATAAGGATAGTTAGTTTTAGATATCATGATTCAGGTTCAGAGTCTTTATGTTCCCTCATGAGATCCACTAAAGGCTAAATTTAGTTGGTAAACTCTCACATTCTCCACCCCCACTCCTCTTATGGGTTCTTCGGTTGGTTTCCCCGCTCTCTGCTTCTCCTTGTGCTCATTTTGTCGCCCTGTTGTTCTCTTTCTCTCATGAACTTTGACCTCAATCACTGCAGACATGTGTGGGTGGATGGATCCCACTCTTCCTGAGGCACCAGACCCGTTTAAACCTCAGCAGCCAACTTTGTCCATAATCTTTCTATCTACTGATGCCTTTTTATGAATGTGTTGTACATTTGTAATACAAAGACAGAATATCAAAAAGAATTAACCTTTATGAATTTATGGCACAAATTGAGATTATTGGATTAATCAAAATATTCTTTATTTTTGGCAAATCTAAAACCATTGTCTTAAAAGGTTAGAATCTGATATTTTATTTATTTTTATTGATTAATTGTATAATCAAAGACCTTGTTCTACAGTCTGATATTTAGCTTTTTTCTCCCTTGTTGTCTCTTGAGATTTTTAAACTTTAGTTTTTAAACCCAAATTTAGTTTTTTTTTATGAAGGTTGCTTGTAAAAATAGTTCTTTTAGGATTTATGAGTTCTGATTTTAAGCTACACAATCACTGTATCGCATCTACAGCAGCTCCTGCAGCTGCTGCAGCTCCTGCAGCCATTTTGAATGTTTTTGTATTTTGGTCAGTAAAATGTGATTCTGAATTTGGTCAAATGGTGATTAGCGCTCTGGTTTTGGACAAAAGAATCGTTAACGATGTACAGCGAGGTGAAAACAGACACAAATAAACATCACAGTGGCTTCATGTCATCAACAACAAACAGAAGAATTTATACGGATATTTATGTATTTTTGATTAGTGTGTTTCATATCATCAATACAAGATGTAACTTTTCCCTTTAAGCAAATTCAGATGATTAACACTGGAAGCAAACCAGTGCAGAAGGACCCACAGATCAGATTCATCCACACTAATATTTGTCCCATTTATTTGAAATGTTCTAATTCAAAGTCTGTATTTGGCATAAGGAGAATGTTTGAAGTGTGAGGTGCTTGACTGATGACCACTTGATGTTTTATTTTTAGTGAATGTATCTGAGGTGTCTGTGTGTAAGATCCTGGATCATTCTGAATGGTGAAGCCATGCATCCTCTCCCCATCCCTGTGCGGGTTCTTATTCCTCCCACAGTCCATAAACGTGACAGTTAGGTTCATTCGTATCTCCAAATTGACCTAAGTGTGCATGGTTGTTTGTCTTGTGTCTTTGTATTGATCTGTGTACCATGATAATCACACAATAATCAGGTACTGGTTTCCCCCAACCCTGCATGGATAAGTATCTATATCACAGGTGTCAAACTCCAGTGCTGGAGGGCCTCTGCCCTGCAACTTTTAGATGTGCCTCTGCTGGACCACCTGCCCTAATTAAGTCATTAAGGCTCTGGAAAACTGATCTACACAAGAAGGAGGTAATGAAGCCGTTTCTTTCAGTGTTTTGTACCTGTGGCACATCTAAAACCTGCAGGACACCCTGAGGACTGGAGTTTGACACCACTGGCTCTGTACTGCAGACGATGGATGGATGGCTGTTCGGTTACAGTTTTGACTTCAACTGCATTGAACCTCTGCAGGAACATATAAACTCATTCTTCTTTTGTATGACACCTCTTAAAAGATGAGCCTGATGCCTAGAATACAGATATCTGATATAAAGTGCAGCTTAAAGAGAGAGAATACTTCTTGAACTGAATCTGCCCGGCAGTTGGAGTTTGTTATATAACATTACTTGTCACTTTTTTTTTTCTCTCTCTCTCTGCTGGACGTGTTTTGGATGGATTTGTCATTTAATTAAACACTCACCACAAACTCTTAGATGGAAAGGCCAATTGCCTGAATGGGTGCTTGACAGGACTGATGCACATTGTGGAGCCTCAACAGTGAGGCTATTTTTCAGTTCACAGAAAAATAACGATATAAAAATATAACTGACCCGGGTGACTCACCAGTCTCTGACACCAAAAATGTCAATTTGCTTCCATTCAAACTGTCTGGGTCAAACTGTAGATGGACTGGAGGAGACCTATAACAACCATCCCAAACCAGCTTGAAACCATCAAAAAGGTCAAATTTGAAACAAAACATAAAATATTGCCACATTATATAATCAAAACAAGTAAAAGAGCTGATATTGATAAATCAGCTAAATGCATTTTCAACACATTCTGGGAGAGCACAAGTATTTTAGCTAAATTGAAGGCCTGCCATCTGCTGACCATAATACAGTATTTCCCCTCATTTGATTTGCCAGATAAATTGGCAATTTGCTTCTCCTTTGAAAGCCATCCCATCAGATTGCTTGGCTCATTTAACCTCCTGTGCAGAGACGGATGGAGTCGAGCCCAACTGATTTCACTGTGGAGGTTGAGGGGAGCAGCTGGAAGATCTGGAAAGCTCTCAGCGATGTCTTATTTTGATACCTCTGCTATAATAGCATCTGTGTCGCATCATTGGAGGTTGATTGCAAATGTAATTCATCCTTTGCATTTTAAGACGGTCTCAGAGCGCAGAGCTGATAGATACATAAACACCAAGGTCATTTAAAAAGGAATCAGTTGCAGGTAATAATGTCACAAAATCATATTATAGAATATCTTAATAGTTGATAATTACATTTACCATTTAACATTTTTTTATGTTTACCACTAAGAAAATCCAATTAAATTGCAGTTCGTGACTTTAATTCATAGCAAGTTCTTTTTAATGTTTGTTATATATCAGCAAGGAATGACTAAAAGCTAAGCTAACATACATATGTTCATGAAAGTTTGTTGCTGGGCAGGAAAATCAAAAAGACTGATCATATACAACATTTCCAAAATAAGATGATCTGCCTTGTAGATTTTATCCAAGTCACTTTATTTATTTTTTTGTTTCCTGCTGTGCAACAACTGTAGGAATCATGCTGAAGTTTCCATTGTATTGTTGTTCCAAGGTTTCAGGGATTTTACAAAAGCCAACGCTGCCTAAGTAAAGGGTCTGGCGATACACGCTTTGTCCAAAGCTGTAGACTAAAGAGTGTGGTAAAACATTTGTTCTTTTTAACATAATCCTCTACGGTTCCTGTTGTACGTCTGGCATTGTGTGAAAGCAGCTTAGTTCCACAAAACTATAAATGTTTGAACAAAGTAAAGCTAACCTCTACTACACAAAACATTAATTTCTGTATTGTGGCTCTTTGCACCTTGAACTGAGCTGTGATCCTTCCAGCTTTGCCTTTCTGGCTTTGTCAGTTTGTTTTTTCTCTCTCTGTAGTCTGTCAGTTATTTTAACAGCCTGTCCACCATATTTCTGGGCTCTTAGCAGCTAAAGATCAGACATTTGAAGGATGTGCTCTCTAACTTGACGCTGTCAGGGACTCATGCACATAGGCTTCATATTGATGAAATAAAGTGCAGGACATGAATGTGCGTTTCGGTCTCTGCTGTCATGTTAAACAGTTTTTGTTGTGCTTTACTGACCATAAAACCCACAATGAAGCCAAAATGTGACTTCCAAGATTGAAAACTAATTTCTGCACAGTGCAATAACGAACATTGACAAATAAAGTAAGATCTATATTTCACAGAAAACTTTGATTAGAAAACTGGACAATAAAGGTGTAAAAGAAATGTCTTGATATTAATTTTAACCCCTTGTGTGATTTAGACAAATACCCTTTAGAATCAGAAACACAGGTTTTAGTTTCAAACTCTAAATACATTGACTAAATTTATCTGTTTCTGATATTAATTCAGAAATGTTGACCTCTCCAGATTCTCTGGCAATTTTCATACCAAAACATTTTGCACATATAAAAACAGCAGCATAACAATGAGAAAGGAGGGAAACTAAATTCAAGAACATCGTTTAGCTCCAAGCTTATTCCCTCAGTGAAAACAAAAGCTTTTCCTCTTCAGGTGAAGAAAGCTAAAGAAAATCCTCTACTTTCCTCCTTGATGCTTTTCTTTCACGCCTTCGTCACTGGATCAAACATTTCCTTTCAAATTGACCTCAAGTTGTATTTTCTTTAATATTCTTTTGTATTACTGACCTTTTTGTGAAAGTTACAATGTCACACTTTTTGAGTCACAGGTATGTATTTATAACCTTATGCTAATATTTCTCACTACACTGGCATAAAACTGCAGGCTGTAATGTATAACATGTTGATATAACTGGTTCTTATCAAACATTCATATTAAAGGTCAATGAGTTTTAGAGTTTTTCTTTCTAACATCAACAATGCATGTAGCTTCCAAAGGCAGTGGATTGATGTACTGTAATTGTATCATGGACATGCACGTGAAAATACTTAGATTGTATTAAATCTTCTGTATTTACATTGTTTCTTTCTGCTTCCTTTCATCAAACAAGCGATGCTGTAGCCACTGCTTTCATAAAGCCAGTATTTTTGTCAGTGTGTTTGATGCAACTTTTTGAAAAGTTATATTTTTTTTGTTTGATTCTTGATGTGTGAAACAAGGAAGATGTTTTTTGGATGAGTTTTGACACTTTTGAGGACAATGCTTATAAGTTATTCATTGCACTATGACACATTCTTCAGAAACTGGAAAAAATCGACTAAAAATTTCTGCGAGCACACAGCTTTTTATTTTATCCCATAAATAATCGTCTTACTGTAAGATGATAAGCCCTAACTGCCAGTTAGTGATCAAAGAGAGTCATGAATGTGGGATGAAGTATGAATCTAAAAAGAGGAGCTCCCTGGCATTTCAAGAACCACACTTAATAATTTACAAATAGGTGGGAAGTAGAATGGTTGTTTTGTGGTTTAAAACATTCTTTTATCTGTCATTGTGTCTATTCGTTAGCGCTGTGTTTCCAGCTCATGCTATAAATGAAAAGCCAACCTCGACAGAAGCTCTTCATGATGTGAGATGTAGACAGAATCATCTGGATAAAACCTTTGCCCTAGTTTTCACAGGTTTCCTGTTTTCCAGTTGTACCCCAGCCTTAGAACGGTTCCCATGTTGTGCCTTGATGTCAATGTTCTGGTGTCTGAACCTCTGACCGTTTTTCTCTTTCCTGGCATTGAAAGCAGAAGGTAAAATGATGGTTGCTGTTGCATTCAAGGATAGAAACAGCAGTGGGTGCTGTTGTGTTTGGTTGCACAGCTGCTTAAACACCAACACAAGTTTAGAGAAGAAATGAAACCGACTGAAGTAGGTGAGAACAGGGGGATGGTTATAGAAATAAATATAGGGAGGAATAAACATTACTTATGAATATTTGAAAACGGTGAAAGATGTATAACATTATGTTTGTAACATTTTAGCTAAGTAAGTGATATTAAGGATTTGTAAAGGGGTGGAAAGTAAAAAATGAAAAAAAATGTCAAAGTAAGGAAACTATTATAAGATTATAATGACAAAGGACTGAAAAGGATTCATGTAATGAAAAAAGATATGATACTGTCAGAAATTTAAAATATAAAGTTAGCTATTATTGTCTATTATTCATGTTTTATCTCAGCCTGGTAATAGATATTTATCCACCAGATTGATCTATAAACGATTGTGCAGATTTCATTATTTATCTGCCTTTTTAATCCAGTGTGATTCTGTCATGCAACTAATTTGGTTTTGTTGTGATGGATGCAGAGGATGAGCAATTAGTTTAGAACTAGTTTATTTATTGGGGACAGATTTCTTCTGGTCTAACAAGTAAAGGTCAGGTCTAGGTGTCCCGATCCAGCTGGTGGTTCTGGTCAAAGCCAGAGAATCCACAACAAACTGGTTAGTCTGAGATCTAACCAGAGGTAGATGGAGAAGGCAGCTGGAGGAGGTGAGTCAGTCTTACTGAAGTACATAAATGTCCCTGAGGAATTACGGCACAGGGCCCACAACAGCCTGACGCCATGCAGGAGGCAGATCCATCCTACCCCCGATTTACACAACATCCAGTTCAACTGTGTTTGCTGTAGTCAGAGCAACAAAATGAACTTTCAGAATTAAATAATTATTTTTTTTCTATGCATAGCCATAATGATGCATGATGACATGCATAAATATACCCAGATTTCATAAATAAAGCTAGTATTTTGATGTAATGTGGTCTGTCTTGGTGAATTATTTTGAAAGTACAAATCCTGCGCTTTTGCATTTGTGGACTTGTGGAATATATGAAGATTGACTCCACACAAAATTAGGATGATTCTAATTTTGGCTGCTGGTTCTGCAGAAGGGCAGCGGACTGATGCAGCATGAAATAGGGCTGCTGTGGATCAAGGTGATGGCGGTCAGGTGTGATGGTCAGAGCTCAGCAGCAGGTGTGACGATGTCAGGTAAAGTCCATCTGACACCTCTGGGCAACACAGAAACATTTATATGTCATAGTTCCACAATAAGAACCGATTATGGATAGATGATGGGCTCTTTGGGCTTTCAGAGTGTTTTTATACTGTGAATCAAAGGGGCGTGGCTTTACCTGAACTATGAGTCAGGGGGGAATCCCCAGGAGAAAATTGCCAAAGGGTAAATATTGATGCCTTGATCTTATTGCAGACATTTCAAATCCACTCAGTGCTTTAAAAACAAGCAAAGTTTTTGTGCACCATCCTCAACGTGTTACTGTATCTGCATCAACTCCAGCTGAGGAACGTTTTCCAGATCAGACAGGTTCTTAATACCATCAGGTGCCTCCACTGACTCCTGCTGCTTCTGCAGCTGGCTCCGCTTTGTATCGTAGCATCATGTCTCGTTTGCTCTGTAGACGCACGTTACCTCTTACACTACATAGTTGTATGACTTTGGCTGCATTCACACTGCAGCCTGAAGTAACCCAATTCCGATTTTTTTGACATTATGCGACCTGTATCCGATTTTTTTTTCGTGACAGTCTGAACAGTAGAGGTCGGATTCTTGTTGAATGCGATCCATATCCGATACGTATCCGACTCAAATGCGACCTAAAGTTCAGGTCGCATTCACCCGAGTTGAACGTCACTGAAATCAACAAATCTCATTATTCTACGTCTTGATACAAACGGGAAGAAAAACAACAACCATGACTGAACATATGAGGATTAGTTGTTAATATGCAGCACCGGTCAAACAACAAATGTGGAAAGCCCAGTTCACATGACACGATTTTAACATTCAGCCTTTGTGACTACCTCCAAAGTAGATCATGAACATGAAAGCTGCCATTCATAATTAATAATGCAGTCTACATAGCTGCAAATCAGAAAAAAGTTGACCAAATTGCTCAGCTTTTTTTTTTTTTTTTTTTTTTACTGATACCGGGGAAAACTAAACCACACTTTAAAAGAATATACTTCTTGGAGTCGGTGTAGGTCATGTTACCAGGTAGATCCTGGTCATCTCTCTGACCAGGATAAGCAAAAGATGGATGGATGGATGAATGGATCATGAAACTGATTCCAGAAAAGTTTCAGTTTGTTCTCTGTTTTTTCACATGTTATGTTCTGATCAGCCAGTAAATGTGAACCGTGTTTGTGCTGCCTCTAACTTCTGAAATTCTTTGATAAATCAAATATGCAACAATGACAGTGTAACAACCTGAGAATATGAGCAACCTGCAATACACACACACATTAAAGAATGCAGGTAAAATTTAAATGTTGACATTGAAATGTGTCAGATTTGTAGCATACAAAAGACACTGCAACCTTCAGCCATGCAGACTGCACAAGGATGCAAAGAGACAAAAAACAGGGAGTTCATGAACACACTCTTGACACAAAATAGTACAGTTTTCAGGGCATTCACCTCTGTAAGAGACTGTAAACAGTCAGTCAGCATCCCAAGGCTTTCAGGATTTATTTTTACCATCATACCCTCTCAGAGATTAGCACTACAAAATCTGAACAAAAAGAACAGTGGGTGGGGGATGGAGAGGCTTAGTGGGATGGGGGGTAGATGATGGGTTTTTTTTAACAGATGTATTTTTAGGTAAAGGAAAGAAAAAGAGCATAAAGAGAATGGGGGAGAGTTTTGGGAGCTGTGGTGTCGATAGTATTAAAATTAAATTCAATCATCAACATGCTGAACAATAAGACATGCAAAATTCAGAAGTGTGGGGGTGTGTGTGCGTGTGTGTGTGTTTAGGTGTGTTTGTCAGAGGGAAAGAAACATGCTGGGTGATGTTGAACAGGAAGGTACAGCTAATTGTCAAACCTCAGATTTAGGAGGAGAGGTGAGTTTTTTATCACTGCGGTGGAACAGTGGGACATATTTTCACTCACAAAATCGCTGACAGGGTCGTAGGAAGTTGTCCTATATAAACCTCACACATTTACTCTTTCATGTGCAATTGTTTCATTAAAGTGTTAAGGAGGCCCACAACTTTAATTAATATCCACAACAGATTGTAAAAGGAAGTTGTTTTGTTTTCCCTAGACATGACAATCAGCCTATTAAAAAATAACAATACTGCTTTCCATACATCACTTTCATTTATACCTAATATTGCAATGGATAGTACATCTGAGCCTACTCGGTCCTTCCATCAGTAACATATTACCTTTTATATACCTGCTTCCAAACAGTAGATGTCGCTACAGAGCATATATCTGTATTCAACAATAAGTAGCAGAAGAAGAATCGACAGGAAGTACAATTCTCATACGCCTTCTACTCTAACTACACAGCATGACCTTATAAGGTTATTTATATATATATATATATATATTCCTTTGTTTACCTGTGTTTACCTTTTAAATAGCAGTAATAATTATTTTTAGTAATAAAAACCATGTTTCATCTGTGTAACGTTTATGAACAAGCTCTTGTTTGGTAAGTAAAGCTCTTGCTGTTCACTGGTAAATAATGCATCTCAGAAACTGGCTGAATTTGGTTGTTGAGGAGAGGACATTTCTAACGACTAAAAATCAATACCTTTACTCTACTAGTGTTGCATAAACCATGCAGAGGACTGCAGCTCACAGCAGCAGATGTCTGATTTTATTTTATTTTTTCTGAGAGAGCCAGTATGTCTGATCTAAGTCACTGTTGCAAAATACTCAATGCTGGTGTTTTTAGCCTAGCACATAGTAGTAAAATAGAACTGGAAACAAAACATGCAAAAGCAGCTTTAATTTGTGAGAACATATAGGATTTATTCAGTCTATTAAATACTTTTGGTAATCTTGATGGTAATGTGCAGACCTGTTTTCAAACTGAACTGAATTACTGCATGTGTTGAATTGAACAACCATATTGGCTTTGTACAATACTCTGCAGACTCTGCTCTTGTGATGATTTATTAAACAAGCTCTGGACCATCGGTTCCTGCTCTGCTCATCTGCATTGTTCACTGTGTTCCAGCACAGATTTCAGGTTTTATCTGTCAACACTCCTCCTGTCACCCACATTAGGCTGAATTGGGATTTGATGGCCAATCTACTGGGATAAGTAATGACATGAGAAAAACAGTCAAAATTATTCAGTTTTATATTTTTCTGCTGTTTCAATAGTTTATGGATAATATTTTATATTAGTTCAGTAAATATATCTATATTTCTTTTTTGTCTTTGGAGGCTAAATAATTAAACAAACTGAGAGCAGCGTTAGCATGGTTCTTTGAACACCTGCAGTCAGTCTTTTGTGAAAAGGTGGTAAAGGTTCCTTTGTCACACAGCAGCTCTTTGATTAATAATTCTGTCAAACATTTACACCAGAGAACCCCAGGAAACCAGAAAATGATGTGGTTGCATTCTTCAAAGTGTATCTTACTTTAAT
This sequence comes from Poeciliopsis retropinna, assembly GCA_010277075.1. Lineage (NCBI taxonomy): Eukaryota > Metazoa > Chordata > Actinopteri > Cyprinodontiformes > Poeciliidae > Poeciliopsis > Poeciliopsis retropinna. Next base: position 461,203 of record VMRM01000004.1, on the reverse strand, counting down.
CTTCCTTCTTAACTTCTGGAAGAAAATCCTTTTTTTTTCTTCTTTTTAGTTAAATGTCTATGTTTTTTGAAAACAAACAAATATGGCATAGCCTGATACTTTCATGGGGGTAGAGTATCACTTTAGAGAGAATTTACACCTTTTTTATTGAGGACAAAAGTTTTGATTTATTGATTTAGTTATTTAGGAATAACTAAATTAATCTTAACAGCTACAAAAAAAATAATGGGAAAAATGTGTTAAGGTTATGGTGAAGAGAAAGAGCCAATAATCAGTTCTATATAGAATAATATCAGGATACATCAGTTATGAGCATGGGGTGCTTTGGTTTTCATTTGTGGTAATTTTTGTATTTTAATCACTTCCAAGTTTTATATTATTGTTAATAAGGTCTTGCCATATTAATAGTAATATGGCAAGACCTTATTGTTAGTAATAATAACAATAATATTATTGTTAATGTTTCTGTTAACCAGGTTATCATTGCCATCTGTATTTTAGTTCGTTCTCTCCAAATGTACACAAATCTGTCTATTTTCTTTTAATGTAAAAAAAAACAAACACAATTTTGCAATTACAGTGTTGCATTAAATGAGAAAGGAAATTAAAATCTAATAAGAATTATCTTGTTCATGCGATGAGTCAAAAAATTATGTAACAGTTACATGAGATATATTCATAATTCAGCCAATCAGAGGAGAAATCGGCATTTTATCCAGGCTACAAGCCCTACCTGTTTGGGAACAGTTACATCTTATTGTCATCCGCCATTTTACAGAGAAGTTTCGACAAACTGGACTCGCGTAACTTTTTATGAACTGTGATGCTGTGGAGCCAGCTGCTTATTGTCAAACAAACCATCATCCTCCTGCTACTTCCCGTTGTCTTCTTCAGCTTTTCCGTCTGTAGTAACAGCCGGACTTTCATGCAAAAAAGTGTTTCCATTGTAGTTTTGATAGAACCTCATCCTCGTGCAAAACCTTTTTATCAAAATACATGTTTTTCTTTTGTTTTTGGTTTTTTCAAAACCGTTAAGCAAATTTATTTTCATAATTTCAATTTGTACACTTCTATGTTTAAACGAATCACATCTCCTGATTTCTCCAGTCTTTGGCCTTTTGTCAGCTCGGCTGCCACACTTGTAATTTTGCATAGATGAATATTTTTACTTTACTTGGACTTGTTAAATCCTGGAACTGAAAAAATGACTTTCTCTACACTATGGCTGAATAAATTTTGAAGAAAAGCTTTTTCCTTAAGTTTTTAAATTCTCTCCTTCTCATTGTCATTTCTTCAACTCTTTGCCTCTACGTTCCCTTTCAGCCTCCTCGGTATCACATTTTGTGAGTCCTGATCTCATGTAGGCAGATGTGTGGGTGTATTTTTTGCCAGCAATTTTCTGAGGATGTGCATGCAGCTGATAAACAATGTTAGATTTTTTTCTGAGATAAAAACGCTGCCATAAACTTGCTGCTTTGCATTTCAATGCATTTGGTCTCTATGTGAATTCTAGCATACGGTTAATGGAAACACACACGTCGAAACAGTTTTGTCAGTATGCAACTGTTTGCCATGGAATTAGATAAAATCTTAAGCAAAGTGTTGATGGATTGATCACGCTGCTCTGAGCCTTAAAAGTTTTGAGTTTATTTAGTTTAACTTAATGTTCATACAAATTGTTTTCACTATAAATAATAAGGAAGTAGAGATCTTTTTTGCACCCAACTTAGGAGTCAGTTTTGCATTACATATCAGAAATATTACATCATAACAATTTCCACTTACTTTACATCTATTGTTCCAACAGAACAGAACCTGATAGTTTCTTGTCATATTTCAGCAAAGATGTAAAAATGTCATTCCCACTCAAAAGAAAAATGAATACTGTACCTAAAATAGTCTTTTTTCTATGTGGGTGTAGGCTGACTGGATCCCCGTAAGACTAATCTGACTCCTTCACAGCTGAGTCTTCCCCAAGACTCTGCCAAAACCAGGACGTTTTCAAATGATTTTCAACTGATTTATTCAATTCTAGACGACATTTGTTCTCTGTGTCCACTGGTTGTTTGTCATCATGTCGTTTCCCTCCATCTCTCTCTGGACCACCTCTCCCCTGTTCCTCCCATCTTCCTCTCCTCTGTAATATTCATTCCCAAAGAGGTGATTCTTTACCACATCTGCTCCATGTTTGCCACTGCTTTATTCGCCTTTTTATTGTCCCTGCAACTCTTTAGTTGACCCTCTTGTTCCTTTTTAACAATCAAAAGTCCTGCAATATTTTTCTCCTTGTTTTGCTTCTCATTCCTGCCATCTACTTTTTACCTACACTTTCCATATTACCCCCCAAGCTTCCTTCACTCTCCTCGACTTTCTGCTCCTCTTTCAAATATCCCATCCTCCTCCTTCACCTCCTAATTTTTCTGTTCTTTTCTTCCTTCACTGAGCTCAGGCATTTGCAGCTTTGATCTCTCTGTCATTTAAAAAAAAATCCACTCCATCCTCTGAACTCGGCTACCATGACAGTTTGAGAGAGGGAAACCTTTACGGATAAGGAGGAGGAAGGTGAGAGGGTTTGAGTGGTGGATCATAAGATTTGAAGCGATGAATTGGAGTAAGACGGGTTAAACTGAGAGGAAAGGAGTCCTTAATGAGGTTTGCCTTGGGGTTGAGACAATTATGGAGTGAAGAGAAAAAGACAGAAACACACTGCTGAATTCCTGCTGTGCAGATGATATTAAATCCAATTAAATCATTGAAAGCCTGCACTGGATAACTCTTTATTCACAAAAAGTCAAATTTGATACACACAAAAAAAGCAGTGAAATTATTTTAACCTTTTACCCAAACAGTTTCTATCTCCAAGACTGAAATTTCATGCAGATGAACATTTTAAGTTGTGGTTTGTCCACATTGCAGATCATCAGTGGTGTCTTTTTCCAGCCCATTTCAACTGATCAATCAGCTGATTCTTTTCTACTCATTAAAATGCAAAATCTCAGCTTGCTGAGTAACTTCAGTTTGCTTAGCTTTGCTTCTCCCTGCTTTCAGTCCAACCTTCAACCAGCTCCTTCTTTCCAGACTGATTGACTGTCTGCTCCACATGCTTTCTGTACATGTGACATGCTATGTTAGCACATAAATCTTACTCAAAAATAAGCTTATTTGAATGCATTCATGAGAGGCACACTTCTGAAAAATGCACAGCAAAAGGACAGAATGAAAGGAAATAAAAAATGATACATGCTGCTGAATCTACTCTGTTGGCCTTGTTCATATATTTCATATCCTTGACCATCAGCAAGATGTTTTGCTGGCTGACTTTAGTTTCTTGCACACTGACTTGCAGAAGGACCGCAAGATATGAGAAAAACATTTGTGATAATCTTTCTCAGAGATGTGTGGAGGCAACAAGCAAACGCCATGAATAATGGGATTTGAACCCAGGACCTTCTTGCTCGAAGACAATGGCGTTATAACTACGGAGTTTCAGTTAGGGTTGTAGCGATTCACCGAATGATTGATCCATTATTCTAATTATTTGAGGCAAATTAACTGTTCAGAAGTTTCAATTAATTATGTTTTACTTTTTAGTGGCTTTTGTTCAGATAATTATTTATGGTGCACAACGCTCTCCCTTCTGCTAATTAATGCTAAATACTATTAGCATAGCATAGCACAGCGTGACCAAACTTCCTCTCTTCCCCAAACATGTCTGCTTTTCACTTCATACCTGACTAAGGCTATTTTTGGGTCGCCATTTTGTCATTCACTGAAGACTAAGTTATGTGGCCCAGACTTTAAGTCATCAGTCTTTGACCTGTCAGCCTTGGGCTTGCTGTATTTCTTTCACAATTTTTATTTATTTCTTATGAAATAGATATTTGACAGGGGTTATAAAGAGAAATGAAAAAAAGATAAGTAAAACCAAGAGAGAGAGGGGAGATGATCGAGTTAGAGGATGATGGAAGCAGATGACGGGCAGCTAAGTTTGACTTCTTCCCACACAGAGAGAGTGAACGACACCAGAAAGAGGTGAAAGATGGAGGAGTGGGGAGGAGGCTCCCTTGTTAGAAAGAAAGACTCGCTTTCTCTTTCTCTCCTTCTTCTCTTTGCCATGTGACCGGCCAGAGCTCCAATACCGCTCTCTTTCACTCTCTGCCTCTACTTCTATCCTTCGCTCGGCTCACACTATGTCAAACTGAGGAGGAAGAGAAGGAGGAGGAAGAACAGGGGGAATAAAGAGAAAGAAGCAGGAAGAGGAGAAAGAGTAACGAAGAGAGAGAGGATGTTTTCTGTGTCGCTAAAGTGCCGGATGGGGGTCATCAGACGCCGAATCAAGGGTACAGAGTCCGTTTGTGCTTGTCAGATTGCTTCTAACTATGAAAGCAGTATATCTGTCAGCTGGTTGCTTTTCTTAGTGTGTGTGTGTGTGTGCATGCGTGCGTGTGTGTGTTTTAGGTGGTTGTTGGCATATGTTGGATCAGAATGGTATGGTATGCATCTTTGACAGCAAACTGAATGGTATATGTATGCAGCTATTTTGGAAAAAGTCTCTAGTTGTGTTTCTGAGTTTGTTTCCTGGAGTCACAGCATTTCGACATGTTTGTGCTTGGAAACCAAATAACTGCTCATCTAAACTATCTTTGTATCTGCGGCTACATTATAATGTAAATGCCTCCTCCATGATGTTGAGTTCAGGTAATTTTCCCACGTTTCCTGCTGACAGCTTCTTTTTTTACTTCCCCTGTGAAATTGTTTTCTTGCTAGCTTTGCTTCAGTGCTGATTGTCCACAGGAATCCAATGGAAGAACTGGATGTGCTTTGAGTGAAATGAAAAGATGTCATTGTCTCTCTGTAAGTCAGCATGACACAAGCAGGTAAAGTGACTCAGCTGGTGTTCAGAAACAAGTTACTCCTGACTTTGTTTGGCTTTGTCATTTCAGCATCTCTGTAAGTTGCTTTTCTGAGTTTTTATTGCTTTCATGACTTGAGATATTGTTGTCTTACTTAAGTGTAGTTAATGTGGTGATATTACTGAAGTTACTATTCTGAGCAGGTGAAATGATTCCTTATCTTGACCCCAAATATCTTTTTCTGTGTTTGATTTATTATGAGTGAACATCAAAAGTGCTTCTTTGAGGGAAAATAGACGATGAATGTTTGTTATTTTCCTTTAATATATTATACTAACACTTACTGTGAAGTGTGTATTGAAAAGCACATAAGAATGTGACATAGGAAAGGTAAAGTCGGCATGGTGTGTCAGATCCAGGCAACACGCTGCATCCATACGAAGTACAAGTTGAAAAATGATGGGAAGGCTAATATTTTATGCATGTAAATTCTGACAAGACACAATTTTGTGGCAAGCCCTCCTGTCCCCAGAGAACTGCTGTTGGAGAAGACAACATAGGTTTTCCATTTGCAACCTTTCCTGCCAGAAATGCTGAACCAGAATCAGCGTTTCTGGTCAAGTTTGTGCACTGAAGCAGAGAAATGGTCCTCATTTTCATGGGCTTTGAGTACATACATTTAAATATAAACATGTAAACCATCATCTTCATTATTTCCTCACAGCCAGGTTCACAATATGTGACCAGTCCAGCTTCCTCCTCCCAGAAAATGTACTTAGCGGTCGGTGAAAGTGTCTGAACTGCTTCAGTGTTTCACATTTTCTCATGTTATTACCCAAAATGTGTTTTTTTAATTTGACAAACACAACATTGTACATAATTGTGAATCTGAAGAAATATGATGAATACTAAAATATGTTGGGGTTTTTTTGTTCTTGTTTTTACGAATAAACCATACAAAGTTTTTTGTAAAATGCCTTAAATGAAATCATGGAAGTCCACCTCAAATCAAACACACCAACATGCAAGAGCTTCTTTGTAGCTTTTAACAAGTTGCAGAGGTTGCAAAAAGTCCTTTATTTACCGTTTCTTTCAAGAATAAAACTGTGGTTAAACGAAAACCAGATGTCGTTCAGTTTACACCTGGCAGGTGTAAACTGAAAGAAGCTGGTCAGAGCCACTGGAGGCTGAAACAGGCCGGTACTGGGAATAATATCAGAGGCTGCAAAAAACTGCAGGTTCAACTTCCAGCAGATAACGGCCCAAACATCCAGCCAGAACTACAACAGCCTGCGGTTCTGACTGCTGCCTGGATCAAAACCCCCACAGTTTAGATCAAGGCTTTTTCATGCATGACCCATTCAAGGCTGAGTCCTGATTTGAATTGAGAATCTGTGGCAAGTTTTGAAAACTGATGTTTACAAACACTCCCCAGTCAAGCTTGAGCTATTTTTCAAAGAAAAATAGGCCAGAATTTTAGTCTCTAGATGTGCAAAGCTGGCAGAGACTGAAGCTTCAAGTACCACAAAGGAGTCGTTTCCACAAAATACTGACACAGTTCAGATAAATAAGAATGCACATTCCTTCCTGAGGACTCCAATCCTCAATGGCCCTGTCACTTTGAGACGTGTCTTTACTTCAACACAACTGACACAAATAACCAGGTCATTAGCGAGACTCTGGAGAACGTTTTTGCTTTCTAATAACATAAATCATCCATTTGATTCAGATGTGTTGGACTGGAGACACATCTATAAACCTTTGTATTCTGGATATTGTTGTAAGCTGGTTCCGTGTTTTTCAGTGATGGAGGACTGATAGACGATGACCGACCAGATCTGATGATTGACGTGTTGACTTGGTTCAAACTGTAGCAAACACATCTTAGTGAGTTTGTTCTGGTTCAAAAGTCCATATTTCCTGTTGTGGACCAGCCAGGAAATGGCAATAAAAGTGGCAAACAGCCGGTGGAACAGTGAGTCTGCTGAGCTTATCGTCCTCAGATGAGTTTAGTAAGAATAGTGAACGGCATGATGGATGAGCATTGGTGTGTTGATGTCCTGATGGTGGAGTGCCGGAAAGAGTAAGAGCTTCTTAAAGAGACAGAAGCCCAAATTCAAAGCATCAAATTATGAAGTCAAGTTTCGTTCATATCATATTCTGTATTTTCATAACAACTGATGGTAACATAATTACTTGATTGTGCTATAAAATGGCACTATATGCCTGTACAAACACATACTACTCCCTCTTTAACTTACTCCAGTTATGCTTGTATTTACTATGAAAAATGTTGCATGTTGTGTTGCCAGGTTGGTTTCAGGTGGAATTGTTTCCCAGATCTCACCTCCAGGTCTGGTGTTTTTTTTCCAGAGCTCAATAAAACTTTTGTTTTCTTGTCAAACAGACAATTCCTTAAAGGCTTATCCCTACATTCTTAAATGTTTTATAGCTCTTTGTGTGCTGTCAGGTTCGTAATGGAATACAATACTGCTGCAAATGTTTGCACCACCATTAGCGCTGTAATGTGGTGGGGGTTTTTTCAGATAAAGGGTTCAGTGACAACCACAGAAGGCTTCTTAAGACTACCCATAAGTAATTATACTTTATCATTCTTCATGCGCTGGGTTTCCATTTAGAGAAAATAACTCAATTATAAAACAGATGCTGAAGAAGATGTTTTACATGAGCAGAATTATGTTTGTTTTAGCATATTAATACATGCAAATGGATTGTTATAACACCCACATAAGAGGGCAAACTTTGAAAATGCATATAAATATGAATTCTTCATTTTGACAATGAGATTTTATGCACAGCTGAATTTAACTGAATGTAATTTATGTACTGACCTGTTTGTCTTGACTTGTAGGAAATGTATCTTATATGAATAAACTAAAGTTCATAGATTATGTAACTTTTAGTTTGCATCGTCGATGAATTTTCTTATTCTGGTCTCTGGACTTGCAGAGTATCACAAATATCTGTTTCTCTGGGTTTTGGTCTTTATGGGGATTGTGTCTGATACTTCAAGTCTGACATGTTTGGGACTGAATAGTTACAGGATCTGCTTGTGTGTGAGACTCAGAGTTGTTTTCATGTGGTGCTTGGGGCCACTTTGTTGCGTGTGTGTGTGTGTGTGTATTGTATATTTTAAAGGACTGATCTCAGAAGATCTGAGAGCGGTTTGGATCACTACACTCTCTTCTTCTCTGTGTACTTGCTGAGATTCAATATAAAAGGGGCCACGGTTCACACTATGAGGTGTTTGCAAATGTGTTAGGATGGCGTGTTTACATGGCGAAGTGATGTCAGTGGTATTTGGGAATACTGCCTTGTTTCTGTGTGCAGGAATGTTTTTGCAGTGAGTGGAGGAAATAGAAACTCACATCAAAGTTGTGCATTTTTATTTAGTGGGGATATGAGACGTTATGAGAAACTCACCTGTCTGGAGATCAATTCAGAATATACTTTCCAGTTCTGTGATCTGCAGCTGTTCCTTTCTTCTCAAATTCAAACGGACTCTAAAGGTTCGGCAGGAGGGAATAAAAGTGAGACATCAGCTGCAGCAAATGTAGAGAAAACAGAAACACCAGTTAAAACTTTTCTGTCTGGTGTGAGAAATAGTTGATCAGCAGAATATAATACACATAAGTAACTGAAAATTACCACAGTGATTGAGAGTTGAATGCTTGGACAGCCTCAGTGTGGATCTCAACTCACAATAAACTATGAAGAAAATTCACCCAAATCTGGATAATACTGAAGTGAACTCTGGGAGCCACTGGAGCATTTAGTCTGTTATTTTGACTGTTTAAAAACTGCTTTCTGCTACAAATAAGATACTGATGGCACATTTGCACTCCACAGACCCAGCTTCAACAAAAAAGAGTAAAATGCAAGATCAGTGACCAGTGAATTAAACTAGAATAACATTTGATAAATGTGTAATATGAAATGCCCTTCCTTGTTTTCTAACGGTTCAGTTGTTTGAACATGTGGACAGTTGGTGTGAATTTGAAACAAGTTGCTGACAGAAATGGACGTTTGTCCAGCAAACCTTTCCTGACTGATGTTCATCTTTAACACTTTGGAAAACTGTGTGATAAATCCCAGAGTGCAGCTTCTTCCATGAAGCAGTGTGGGCCTACATGAGGGGATCGGAGGCGTTTTGGCTAATCAGACTCCGGACATGTAGAACATTTTGACTTCGATGCCTAAACTTTGTAAAACAAAGAGCATTCTCACCTCTGACATCAGGAAACTTTTTGTCATAGAAACTCTTTTCCTTTGATCAACGAGTCATTAAACTATAATTTTAAACATCTCCAGTGAATTCCTGTTATCCTGCAGCATCTGCTCTGGTGCACTTTCTTCTCTCTGAAATGAAATAAATAGTTTTGAACTGATTTCCCCTGGAGAGTTTCTGCCTGGGATTCAGAAATACCAACAAAGTTCGCAGACTGTAGATCCTGCTGACAAATCAGCCAGAGGTTGGCATCCCTGAGGTTGTTTGTGGCAAAAGACTGCAACAATAAACAGAATGAGGCAGTGTAATTGTTACATCATTGCTGATTTTGACTCTAACCCCAGTGAGCCACTTCTTTCGCTTTGTGACCTATTTAACTAAAAAAAACAGTTAAATAGGTCAAGAATCTGATAAAAATGACTAAATGTAGAATAAAGCAAAATGTTCTCGTCTAGAAATATAAATATGTAAAAAAAAAATCAAAAATAAATCTTTGAAACAGGATCTGAACATGCTCAGTAACAAAAAGTAACAACACAACCTAAATGTAATTTTATTTCTGAGAACGGTTCAGATGTTTTCTAAAACATCAGAAACGTCTTCTTGTACTGGTGGGTGTTAGCCTCAGTTGCACAGAGTCTTTTAAAAATACATGAATGAGATATTCATGTATTTTTAAGCAGAAATATGTAATTGATGTAAATCTAAAATATAAAGTGGTTTATGGGAATAGTTTTGGATGGTACATTGGGGTCAATACTCCGGACTAAAAACTTTAATATGTGATGACAAAGGCATGACTGTGAGATTTGTTGTTGATGTATGTTAACATTTTCTGCCAGTCTGCCTTGTTCAGCTCCTCTGAGCTCAGACTTCACCTGAAACACGACAACAACAACAACAACAACAACAGCAAGCATGTTCGCTGGGAAAGAAATTTCCTTCTCCGACTCCGATTCCGACTGAATCTTAAAAGTGAGGGACTGTCCTTGGTGCTGATCTCTGTCCTTCACAAGCTACCACGGACCCTGAACTTATCATTCAGCATACACACTTTGTATAACCTGCTCTGTGGGGCATAAAACCATAAGCTCAAATTATTTAGCATGTCTGACAGATTTATCCTTGCTGCAACTCTGACTAAACCAGCAGGAAATAACATGATTCAATTTTAATCTGACCTTGAGTCGAAGTGGTGGTCCTCTCCACACTTCTTGCTAAAAAACATAGTATTTAAAGAACAAATGTACTTTTCTTGGTAGAAACTACTGTCTGAATCTCTGTCTGAATAAAGACGACAGCAGATTGATTAGAGATCTGACCTAATCAACCATTTTGAGGCCGGCGCGATGAAAAGGTCAGAATTAGATCTTCCTGAGTGTTTTCTGTCTAGAAGCTGTAAACTTGATCTTTCTGCTGAATTAGAATGACTTTTTGCCCTTCACAAAGCACAGTTGCTAGGTAACTTACAATTTGTGCTAATTTAGTTCTTTTTTTATATATAGTTTTCCCATGTTTATATTAAGAAAAAGCTGAAAAGTACCTGGTTTATTATTTAAAAAATATAACATTCTCCCTTATTCCTCACACCAGCTTTATCAGTTCAAACAAGTTGAAGTTGCATGTCATAATTATAGATATTAACGACTCCTTTTCTGACCTCAACGTGAATCACCTTTTACTCCTCCATCAGTGGATGCACTCTGGCATAGGGCAAAATCTCTGCTACTACGAGGGGAGATATTTTCCACCAAATTATACAATGTGGACTTCCTTAATAATGAAGCAGTATTAAATTGGTGTGTTTTCAACAAAACATTAATGGTTTTATGTGACACTGTGTGAGTAAACAAATGGGGCAACAGATTGGCCCCTCAGCTAAACGGACATAAACAACAGCTGACAAAATGTCCTGAGGACAAAAATCCTCCCACTAAAGCTGCTTTAAAAAACTACAGGCACACGAAGCAGTGTACTAAAAGGACTAAATGACTTTAGTTTCATTCAATTTACAACCACAGAAGCTAAATCTCACTTGTAATGACTGAATCAGTTCCAGTGAAAATGAGCTACTTGAGCAGATTTGACCATGTTTGGAGATTAGATTAAGTTAATGAGTTAATCCAGTGGGAGAAAAAAGTATTTGCAATTTTTACTCTTCTATTCTGCAAAGTAAGTCTGCTAAAATATATTTATTAAAGGCAGGAAATATGGTAAGAAAACAAAAAATAATAGTATCAAGGTACCTCTGGTTCTAAAATAAAGCTGAAAACAAGGTGAATTTTGTTGAATTTAAATAAAATCTTGGTAAGCAGAGATGGAAACGAATACAACAAAGTTAAATAAAAAACATATTTTAGACATTCATTCATCCATTTTCTGTACACCTTTGTCCATAGTGGGGTGGGGTGCTGGTGCCCGTCTCCAGCTGGAGGCGGGGTCACCTGGACGGGGAGGCGGGGTCACCTGGACAGAGGGGCGGGGTCACCTGGACAGAGGGACAGACAGGACGAACAACCATTCACTCACACCAAGGGAGATTTAGAGACCGATTAACCTGACAGTCATGGTTTTGGACTGTGGGAAGAAGCCGGAGAGAACCCACCAGGCACAGGGACAAGATGCAAACAGAAAGACCTCAGGCTGGGAATTGAACCCACAACCTTTTTGCTGCAAAGCAACAGTGCTACCAACTGCGCCACTGAGCAGCCCATTTTCCACATTCCTTTTTAGAAAAACACTGGAAAGTATATTTTCAGGTCTCATAACCCACCTGTAACTTGACGTATTTCAGGATGCTCTGTTCTCTGGTGTATTTAGAAAGATAAAGGCTGTCATGACCAGTGTGACATTATTGATAAGGACTCAAAGTGTATTCCAGGCTGTAGTGCACATCACCCACTTCTCAGAGTTTGTCATCCATTAGAGTAAGCTTTCCATCCCTCAGCAGGGCCCTGAAGCTCCACACTGAGCTGCTTAATGCAGAGGAGGCTTTACACCAACAAGCTTCCAACAACCAGACAGACGCTCTGGTTCTCCACCGTCCCCCAGGATGCATCAGCTCACAGGTTATACGAGGAGAGAGGGAGACTCTTCTGCCAAGAAGCATTGAAAATTCACAAGGGCACTTGTATTTGCTCCCACTTTCAGACCATGCCTTCTCAGCTAACTAAACATGTAATTTAAAAATAACTGAGCAGAGATTAAAGTTAGAAACATTCTGACACATGTATGCCTCTTTCTCTGCACCTAAAGTAAGCTAGATTTTGGCTAAATTGTATAAACTTTATTGACTTTAAGGCTCTTTAGAACTAAAGATGAGACGTGTCTATCTCCAGGTGAGCAAGTTGGAAAAAAAACTTTTTCAGTAAATATGCAAGGTGTAGTGACAGACTTTTGATTATTTGGCTTGGAATGGCTGCAAAATACTACAAAACGCTTCGGTTGGCTGGTTTCTCCTGGGCTAACGTTATTCAGTAACATGCATAATGTAATCTGTAAAAAACTGAATGAATGCATAGATGCAACAGTTTATATCTCAAATAATAAATAAAAAAGGTTAACCTGGTTGTATTTCTTATTTTCTAATATAATTTGGTCAAAGTGTCATCATTGAGAAACATACAGTTAATTAAAATAAAATTGTGTTGAGAGGAAATGAGATCTTGACTATGAATTTTACATGCACTAAGTTAATTTTTAAAAAGTAATGATACAAAAGGATTTTTGTCAGAACATTCTTGTTCTGTTTCACCTGGTTGGTCGATTGACCCTTTTCACTGCTGGTCCTTTATATTACACCCCTAAAGCAGCACAGCAGTCAGTCATTTTTCTGCGATGAAATCCCAGAGAGCTTTCTGCATCCATGCTCAGTTGGATTAGAATTATGAGTCTAATAAAGCAGCTCCAGCTTCGGTTTCTTCCTCGGCTTGCTCTTCGATTCCAGAGGATTTCAGTAAGCTGCAACTGATCTTTGCATCTTTGCATATGATTGCATTGCACTGTGCTGGGATTTCAGAGTGTGCTCCACTTTTAAGACTCCTTGATGAAGTAATGTTGTCGTGTTAAATGCACCACTGGCTTTATCTTTACAAACACAGTCATATTTCTCATTGGGTTTTGGAAACATGGCCCTCAGAGGAACAAATTCAAAAAGGTTTAGAAAAATTTTTTCTGTTTTTTCTTTTGATCAAACTTTTTCTGTTTCATGTTTTCTTATTTTTGAATTTCCTTGTCAAACTCTCTTAACACAGAGGTAGTAAGAGGTTCAACCATACAATTGCATCCTCCTTATACATTTTTTCTGAGCTGAATGAGTTCAAGTATTCATTAAAAACCATTTGGAAATATTTTAAAACTGAGAACTGAATTAACTCCATTTAGTTTTCTGTATTGATCTAAAACCAACAATCACAATCTCTCTACAGCTGTCAGAAATTCAGATATTTTGTGTTTTTAAGAACATCCTGGATTACATCTACTGCTTTTATTGTGTTTGATTTGTAAGTGTGTTTTTAGCAGAAGACATAAATCTCTCCCTCCAGGCTTGCTGTTATGGTCCCATCTGTTTTTCTACCATCTGATCTGTTAAAGTTGCTTGTTTTTTCCCCTCAGACTAAACTGAATTTGTTGTGGATTATCTGTCACCAGTTAGTCTGTTACTGGATGAGTAATTGGATGAGTAATCTAAGAGTTAACATCTATTTTGCTAATTGTCTTGACATCATTGGTTTTCAAGGTTATGTGTTTAATTTTATCAGCGTATGTGTCTGCTGTGAAAGCCTTTATTTTCTTCTGAAGGCTTTTTACCTTCCACAGCTGTGGAGGCTGTTTCTATATCTGAGATTATGTTGAAGAAAAATTTGATTATGGATATTCAAATCTAATATGAAGCAGCTTTATTGTCACTTCTGGTAAATGTGTTGAACTTAAAGTAGAGATTGTTGACGTCACGTCTCTTTAAGGCCCTCAGTGTCATAGCAACCAGGTATCCAGGATGAGGCCTGTGGGGGAATTAAGCTCTACCGCTTTACCAAACGAACACAGACGATGCTTTTTATGCTATTCTAAGTAGAATTGTATGTTGATTTAGTTTTTCACAGAGTTGCTCCTTTCTGATTGAACTGCTGGCTACTTGCTCATATTACACCAATGTCCTTAGCCACAAGACAAATACCAAAACATTTCAGCAGGTTGTTACTATAATACTGGTCGTTCTAAATGGTAACGAGTTTTAGCAACTGAGTGAACACAGAAAAGCTTCCTGATTTTTTTCTCCTTCAATTCTACTTTTAGTTTTCTGCATTTAAAACATAAACTCTCTGAGCACTTTGAAGAAATCAAAGTAAAACAGGAAGTGTGCTAAATTCCAGTTTTTAATAATTATGCTGATTTCTTGTGCTTTATCAGGTCTACATAAACATTTAGTGTGTTCATTCATTTCTAATTCTGTCCTGAAACAAAACTTTATTTCTTTTTTCTTTATCTTTGCAGTTTTCCATTTCTAGGAGTTAAAATCAGAGCATCACTGTTTAGTTTTGTTTCTCAGAGAGATTTTAATGATTCAGACGAGGTTTGGTCTCCGCAACCGAGAACAAATAAACTGGCCTGCAGCGGTTCGCTCATCCATCATACATCTTGTGCTTTTCTCTCATACATTAACACATCTGAGACCAAGAGAAGCTGCTTAAACTAAATACTGCTGACACCTTCATAACCTCTGATATTACAGTCAGCACAAAAGAAAGGAGGAGGCAGATTTCAATTTCACCGCAACTCACCAGAGGGGCCAAACTCAACGTAATAGCTGTTGTTGGAGCTGTTTCCACACGCAGCTCTTCAGAACACACTGTGTGATATTTTTCAGGCCCACGATGAGATTTTGACAAAACTTTAATGCCTTTTCACGCCATGTCATCAGCTTTCACTGCTGTGTCTTCGGGGATTTTAAGGAGACAACATCTTTGGAATGAGGCTTCAGTATTGAGGGGGGAAATATTTCCACTTACACTTTAAAGCTGCTGCTGAGTACAGATTAACCACTAGTCTTGAGTGGCGTGTAAAAAACTGACCTTCATGCAACACATGTGAGATTTACCCCACTAAATCACAGGCAACTAACTAAAGCATGTTAAGTCAACCTGATGTTTGTCATGCTAAGCATTACAAATGTGAAAACCATTTTAAAAACTCATTAATCAACAAAATGGTCAAAATGTCTGATTTTAACTGCTCTGAGTTTAAGGTTTTTATGTCCAGTTTACATCACAAAATCTATTTCTATACATAAAATGATCCAGGCATATTATTCTGCCCAAAGATGTAATTTAAGCACTTTAATAATTCTGTTAATAATGGCTGTGTTTCTCTAGAGCTCTCCACACTAAAAAGTTTCTGATTTGGGTCCACACGCTTTTCCCTTACAGGCAAAACAAAAGGACCTGCCAAGTCCCGTCTGCGCCCACGGGACGGTAGTAAGAGTAAACCTCTTACTATGATCTCGTGGGCACAGACCGGATTTGGCATGTGGTTTTGCTTTGCTGTTTCGTTTTTTTTTGTTTTTTCAGTTAAAACCACAGCATCACTGAATAACTGTATCAAACCGTAACTGTAAAATTCTTCTTGCAAAAATGTTTTGGGTGGTAAAATGTATTTTCCAGCCACATGGTAAATCTGTTGATTCAGCTTCTAGAAAACTTTGAAAATTGACGTCTTGAAATGAACCTCTGTCTCTTTAAGAAGCTCCACCTTTAGCAGATTATCATAGCAACGCTCATCCGTTATGCCATTTACAATTGTTCATAGAAGCATTGGACCGACAAGTAGTTTGCACAAAAAATGTATGAACTTACTATAAAACGTTATGGCAAATGGTTCCTTTTGATATTTAAAACTCTCAGAGTCTGTATTAAAGTTGTTCTAGGAATCAACTTTAGCTGCTCACCGTGTTTCAGCTGGTGGGATAAAGGATTCCCATTTGACAGATGGACTTGGGAAACTGATGAGATTGAAACAAAACACAAACATTTAAGTTGTTTGTCAGAATACAAATGGTATCCACACAAAGTTTACCACTCCTATTTATATACTCCTCTTAAAGAGCTACTTCTGAAAAATCAGGAGATTATAACGAACAAAGAAAGTGAGAAGCCATCAGGAAAACCATGAAGTCATTTAGTCGTTTCTTACTGAGAGGGAGTGGGAGCCTCAGGGTGTGTTTTCCAATGCATCTTTAAGACCCGACACCGCTTTTGTGTTTTCAAATGGAGAGCGAAGCCCACACAATGTCAGCAGAGCTTAGCCTTTTCAAACAGCACTAAGACGCCACATTCTGCTGAGGCTCACTGACTGAAACCCAACATGACAAATACAATCATACACAGAGAGGTTTGCAACATGTATTATTTATGATGTCCCTGCAGTTTAAACTCACATCATATATTATTAATATCATCAGGATGCTGGCTGTTGTAATGAGAATTGTGTATCTCGTCATTGAAGAATGTATCTATGCAGGCCTAATTGGAACCAAAGATTCAATTAACCATTGGAAAGCCTCATGTACCAGGAGTTAATTACAGACTGATTAAAAACACTGAAGCAGAAAAGAACCTAAAAAACATTCAGAGGAAAAAGTGATGGAACCGCAATTTGTTCTTATTTCCATGTGGTGAGACGATATATAAAACTGATCCTAAGAACAGCTGTAAACGGCATCATGAGATGGTACGGAGACACATTGGGAAGAGGTGCTGAAGGGTTCTTAAAGAGACAGAGGCCAATTTCAAAGTGTCAGACACTGCTATGATGTGTCGTCCCATTTATTTTAAGTTGTCTTAAAAGAAATGCAGCATTTTTATAACTTAGTAACTTAGTTACTTGACTGAGGTATAAAATGGCTCTTTGTGCCTGAAAAATATAAAACACTCCCCCTTTAAGTACTGGATGATATAGAACTGACTCTTCCAATGAATGAAAAGCTTTTGGAGGTATGAATGTTGGTCTCCTCTAAGGTTACACAAACAGTTATTTGGGTTTGAAGGGAAACTTATGAGCAGGAAATTATTTTGTGGCAATAGATAGTTGAAATTTAAAATAAAAAATCTAGAATCCAGGTGAAATTCTCAAGGTGAATTCAATCTAACACTGAAGGAGAAATTCCACCTGGTTGCTGCAGCAAACTGTTAATGGCCCCCATTAAAACATGGCGCCGCTAATTAGTGGAGTCCAGATTCCACCACAGTTGCTCTGGGTGTCTTCACTCCAGATGAAGAACAATGGGATGAATCAAGACTCCAGAGGTCTTTGCAGGCTTTCGCTAAAGTTCATTGGGGTGTAGTCAGAGCACAATGGGCTCAATGTTACGTGTGATTTAGTGTTGGGAACGCTGAGGGTTTAACTGCTGTAATTAGGTTGTGGTGGATTTTACTCAAGGTGACAACGTGCAGTGAAGCCCAAGATTACTCATTACTGCCCTTAATAGGTTCAGATGTTGGGGCAACAGTTTCTCAGGATTTAGTAGCAAGACAATGTGTACATGAATGGGTGAATGGATGAATATAGTAGAGCTTATTGGACAACAACACACCAATGATAATGGGTCAGATTTTGTGTCAATAATCAATTAAATAATGTTTCTTTTTTTTGTGCTATTTTCACTTATGTTTGGCCTGATATGTGTTCATCTTGAACTTGCAACAGATTCATTCACATGGTGAGGTGGTAAAATGCTAATGCTAGCATTATGTCACAACTCTCAAGGTAAAAAGACAAAACACTGAACATGGGATCTCGTTTAGGAAATCTAAGACTTAGCCAGTTTACAGTGTCAGCTGGTAAAGACATAATAACCATAAAGACATTTTTAGAAAACCTGTGGCCTTGAATTTCTTCCATAATTTAATTCGGAATCTGTAGAAGTGAAGGAACTTTTATTTTTCCACGTCGTTTGGATCAGCTCGTAGTGACATTCAGCTAATGGATAACACAAATTCGATGGGAAGCAAACAGGGGTTAGAAATGATATGATCCACTCTAAAGGGATCCTAAAGCTTGATAAATGATTTTCCAACACTGACTTAGTTACAGGGGTCAATCCCACCTCATGTTTTGTGCCATAATTTTAAATCTTTCAGTTAAATTATTATTAATTATGTTCAGTTGCTTGAGAGAAAAAAATATGTCAAAGCTTGAGGCTGTCAGGGATGATGCAACTTGATTTGCAGCTTGTATCCAAAAGTAGCATTACAAAGAAGACAAACTCAAATCCGTGACCTAACATACTACGACTGAGACTATGAACTGCTTTCTAATCCTTCCTTAACACTCGGAGATTAGAGTCTCACTGCTGAGCTGAGCCAGCAACTCATCCCATAGGCAGAGATCCAGCAGTGATTAGAAGAAATACAAATCCTAGCTATGGGTACTTCCAAAATGCAATTATGCATCCTGGGCTGCAGACTCGCTGAAGATGAGAAATAATGTCTGGAGGAATTGTGACTGATCAGTGTTGGCAGGCTGCGTTCCCCAGCTCCAGCTGAGGGTGTTGATTGTGAAGAAGACGTTATGTAAAGATCCAGCAGTCTGCTCATTTTCAGTGGACACCTGAAGAGGTCATTTTATGCAGGCTTGGCATTCAGTAGAAACTGAATGCCAAGCCTGCAGCCTGCAGCAGCAGTTCTCTGCTGCTGCAGATGTAAAAGCAGAACGCAGTGACTTTGGTTAAAAGTAACTGCTTCTTTTGTGTTATCCAATCCACACAAGTAGACCAGCTTTGTGCGTCACAAAGTAGATGAAAAATTTTCCATTCATGCTGTGTTGACATTTTATTTAAAACTTGTGGAGCTGTAAATAAAATTTAGTGAGAATCAAAGTTATATGGGATTACATTCCACATAAACAGGATCAATTTATAGCGTCATTAAAGGCACTATTGATATATTTGATCAGAACCGATGCTACACCATATTCTGTAAGATGCCAGACTGTGTGACTTGTTGCTGGAGCAGAATCAGGTCACCAAGATGTGACTGGGGTATCTGTCCAGCAACGAGTGAAAAGTAAAGGCTGGGCTCTAAATATTTCAGCTGATATGTAGAAAGAGAAGAGAAGGAGAGAAACACTGTGAAACGCTGACAGGTGGGCATATGAGGACAATGGAATAAAAATTCCAAACTCTGTTTGCTTTCTGACATTTACAACCGCAAGTTTCTACATAATTAATTAGGATAATCTAAGAAAGACCAACACAAGGCAGCACATAACCCAGGAAATGGAAGAAAAATGATATTCAAATAAGAATTTAAAACTAGTTATTTTCCCTAGGATAGCTCTTTCTCAAATACGTTAAGCACAATGCAGCTAATCGCCCTCAGAAGTTTCCTAATGGACTAAATAAATCCATCAGTCATTTAATTTCAGCATTACCTTCATAGTGGTGTGTGAAGGCATCAGAGGATTGTTACAGAACATTAGTGAGCAAACATCACAATGAAGACAACTGTTAGTTTTAAAGGGAATTAAATGCAGGTTTAGTTCATGAAATTATATCCTCAGCTTTAAATATAACATGGAGTCCAGATTAATTCATCTTAAAAATATTAAGACTCACATGAATGAAAAAGTAACAAGGAAAAATTAATTGTTTAAAGAAAATAATAAGAGCTGAAGGAGACAGAGACACAGAAAAACTTAGTAAAACGTATTAAAGTCAGATGAGAACAAATACACATTTGCTAACCTACTAGCAAATTGTTGAGTGGAGGGAACCTGACCGTCCTTGTCGTTGTGTGGAGGGAACCTGACCGTCCTCGTTGTGTGGAGGGAACCTGACCGTCCTCGTTGTTGTGTGGAGGGAACCTGACTGTCCTTGTCGTTGTGTGGAGGGAACCTGACCGTCCTCGTTGTGTGGAGGGAACGTGACCGTCCTCGTTGTGTGGAGGGAACGTGACCGTCCTCGTCGTTGTGTGGAGGGAACCTGACCGTCCTCGTCGTTGTGTGGAGGGAACCTGACCGTCCTCATTGTTGTGTGGAGGGAACGTGACCGTCCTCGTCGTTGTGTGGAGGGAACCTGACCGTCCTTGTCGTTGTGTGGAGGGAACCTGACCGTCCTCGTTGTGTGGAGGGAACGTGACCGTCCTCGTCGTTGTGTGGAGGGAACCTGACCGTCCTCGTCGTTGTGTGGAGGGAACCTGACCGTCCTTGTCGTTGTGTGGAGGGAACCTGACCGTCCTCGTTGTTGTGTGGAGGGAACCTGACCGTCCTGGTTGTTGTGTGGAGGGAACGTGACCGTCCTGGTTGTTGTGTGGAGGGAACCTGACCGTCCTTGTCGTTGTGTGGAGGGAACCTGACCGTCCTCGTCATTGTGTGGAGGGAACCTGACTGTCCTTGTTGTTGTGTGGAGGGAACCTGACTGTCCTTGTTGTTGTGTGGAGGGAACCTGACCGTCCTGGTTGTTGTGTGGAGGGAACCTGACCGTCCTTGTTGTTGTGTGGAGGGAACCTGACCGTCCTCGTTGTTGTGTAGAGGGAACGTGACCGTCCTGGTCGTTGTGTGGAGGGAACCTGACCGTCCTTGTTGTTGTGTGGAGGGAACCTGACCGTCCTCGTTGTTGTGTGGAGGGAACCTGACCGTCCTTGTCGTTGTGTGGAGGGAACCTGACCGTCCTCGTTGTTGTGTGGAGGGAACCTGACCGTCCTTGTTGTTGTGTGGAGGGAACCTGACCGTCCTTGTTGTTGTGTGGAGGGAACGTGACCGTCCTGGTCGTTGTGTGGAGGGAACCTGACCGTCCTCGTTGTTGTGTGGAGGGAACCTGACCGTCCTTGTCGTTGTGTGGAGGGAACCTGACCGTCCTCGTTGTTGTGTGGAGGGAACCTGACCGTCCTTGTTGTTGTGTGGAGGGAACCTGACTGTCCTTGTCGTTGTGTGGAGGGAACCTGACTGTCCTTGTCGTTGTGTGGAGGGAACCTGACCGTCCTCGTCGTTGTGTGGAGGGAACCTGACCGTCCTGTCGTTGTGTGGAGGGAACTGACCGTCCTCGTCGTTGTGTGGAGGGAACCTGACTGTCCTTGTCGTTGTGTGGAGGGAACCTGACCGTCCTGGTCGTTGTGTGGAGGGAACCTGACCGTCCTTGTTGTTGTGTGGAGGGAACCTGACCGTCCTTGTCGTTGTGTGGAGGGAACCTGACCGTCCTTGTCGTTGTGTGGAGGGAACCTGACCGTCCTCGTCGTTGTGTGGAGGGAACCTGACCGTCCTCGTCGTTGTGTGGAGGGAACCTGACTGTCCTTGTCGTTGTGTGGAGGGAACCTGACTGTCCTTGTCGTTGTGTGGAGGGAACCTGACCGTCCTCGTCGTTGTGTGGAGGGAACCTGACCGTCCTCGTCGTTGTGTGGAGGGAACTTGACCGTCCTCGTCGTTGTGTGGAGGGAACCTGACTGTCCTTGTCGTTGTGTGGAGGGAACCTGACCGTCCTGGTCGTTGTGTGGAGGGAACCTGACCGTCCTTGTTGTTGTGTGGAGGGAACTTGACCGTCCTCGTCGTTGTGTGGAGGGAACCTGACCGTCCTTGTCGTTGTGTGGAGGGAACCTGACCGTCCTCGTTGTTGTGTGGAGGGAACTTGACCGTCCTCGTCGTTGTGTGGAGGGAACCTGACTGTCCTTGTCGTTGTGTGGAGGGAACCTGACCGTCCTGGTCGTTGTGTGGAGGGAACCTGACCGTCCTTGTTGTTGTGTGGAGGGAACTTGACCGTCCTCGTCGTTGTGTGGAGGGAACCTGACCGTCCTTGTCGTTGTGTGGAGGGAACCTCAGCATCCTGAGAGCTCATTCCCTATGACTGAACACCTTCAGTCTCCAGATGAACTAAGCTGTAATTCACCAAAGACATGCACAAAATGAGAATAGTACAAAGTATTGTCTTAGATGGGCTGAATATAAATGCACACCACACTTTTCAGATTTTCACCTGTATAAAAACCTGCGTACCACATATTTTTCTTCCCTACTACACACCACTTTGTTTCTATGCCACATGAAATCATTCGTCAGTCAGGGAAAAGTGAAATGGACTTGAATTCTTTAATAAGGGACTGTATTACATGTAAAGTGCACCAGCAGTCACACTGCAGAGTTTTCCAAGTAAATTTCTAACCGATTATTATATTTGTCAGAGGTCATTGATGGTGAGAGCGCTGACTCCCATCAGCGAGTCTGTCAGGCTGATTGGCCACAGGAAGCTGATTCAAGCTCTCAATTCTTTCACAATGAACAATTGTGTCAGTGGAGGTGAACATTTAGCACACAATGTAGCATTAGCATCAGAGCTTGAAGGGGAGCATGTGTGAGAGCTGCAGCTCCTCCTTGTGGTGACCAAGAGGCATGTCAACATAACTAAAACAATACAACAAAACACACCAGACTTCACATTAATTTGAAAGGGAAAAAAATATTATCTGTAACAATGTTTTGGGGATGATGAGAAATAAAGATAAAACAATGGCCTTGTTGAAATGTGACTGCTGACCTACTGGCTCTACATTTATACATTATTTGCTGAGAATAGTTTCAAACTGAAACACATTAACTGTGATCTCCACATTAAAAACAAAGAAAATGCCTTCGCTTGTGCTGCTGGTTCCCTGTATGTTTGTGCTCATCTTATTTTTTGAGCACTTAAATGTAAATTTACACAGGAATACTTGCAAAATGTCTCCAAAATTAGATCAAACTAGATCTTTGAAGAGGAAAATGAGATATTTCTTGGAACTTATTCCAACTGAACAAATTCAGCATCCCTTCTTCATAATTTAAAAAAAATAAAAGCCAAGATATGCAGTCTTAAAAAAAACATTCAGCAAATTAGAGATTGCTATTCCTGTCTGAAAGATGAAGAGTCTTGATAGAATCATTTCAGTAGTAACATGACATATATTTTCAAACAGGTTTATCCAGTCATTCAAGGAGCAGGATGAAAACGTAGAAACAGTTTTTTTTAGTTGTGATCAGATCATCTAACTTTCCTTAGAAACCTCAGAGCGGAGTGGAAGCAGAGCCCGCTGTGTGTCTGTGTGTTTGTGATGAATGTTTGATTGTGTCAGGGGAGATTTATGACATATCTGGAGCAGAAACAGACACTTTGCTCATTAGAGGAAAAGGAAGGTGAGGGATGGATGAATGATGAAAAGGCGAGGGGGAGGACAGACAGATGGATTAGGGACAGACGAAAATACGGAAGGAAATAATAACAATCAGGAAAAGAATGAATAAAAGATTTGCAATGTGAACATTGACAGAGAAGCAAACATTACGAAAAAAACTAAGAAGTGGAGGAAAAACACGTGAGAGAAAAAGAAACCATGAATCATCTCTCCACCTGTCTAATGTCTGTACCTGCTCATCCATGTAGGGTCACATTGTTACTGCAAAACCACCACCAACTGTGTCACCATGCAGCCCACCTCCTAATGATTTCACTGAATATTTATTTGATCACTTGGGGACAATTGAAGAGTTTGCGAAAACTAAACATGAAAACAAAATCGCAGTGAAATAATTGCAAAATTCCAGGCCTGAAGATATTTACATCCTTTATCCCAACAAACATAAATTATATAAAAAGTGGATCATAAAAACCAACATCAGTAGAGTGTCAGGACTTTTTAGTTTTCAGAAAATGTGCTTAATTTTTCATGCCCAGTCGCACAAAAATATATTTGTAGATACAGCAAGCACAGTGGGAAAAGAAACGGTGTGAGAGGAGCTTAAAAACAATAATTTTATACTTACAGTGATTGAACTTTAAGGTTGTTATGCTAATTTGGCAATTATGCTGCAGGAGCTTTGAAAGGATTCAGGTAAACACAGCGGGGAGAAACATCAGAGCAGCAGGAAGTTCCAAAAGATTTCCCAAAGTGTTTCATATGTTTCCTCCTTGAAGTCTGAAACATTTTATATTTTTGGATTGGCATCTGTGAGTCACAAAACATTCATGTGAAAACGCTCTGAACAAAGTGGTTCATGAACAGAGCAGAATCAACAGTAAGTCTGAAGATCACTGAAGCCTCACTGTGACATCAGGACTTCAAACACTTCAGTGGATCCAGTTTTCCTGTGGAGACTCATATTTACTCTCCACTAAGATGCTTTGAATGATTTCTTTTAAAATTCCAGGATTTCTAATTTCTTGTAAATTTAGCTTTGGAGTATTACTAACAACAAACCCTTTTCCAATGTGACCCAGAACTCAAATAACAGGCCTATGTGGAAGGAGATCAGTAGAAACAGGATTATTTTTGTTTTTACCTGCTCTGCAATCATGACATTGCTAATTTGGTAGCATTGCTTTTGGGCCCGGTTTGGTGGCACCGTTTCTTGACTCAGTTAAAGCAGGTTGTTGGTTCAAATCCTGGCCTGGGGTATTTCTGCACATAGTTTGCATGTATGAGTTTCCTCTGACTAAATGCCATTGTCTAAAACCATGACAGGATCTCAGACTGCAAATAAAGAAATAAAACAGTTTTTCTCTTTGTCATTCTTATGTTTTTCTATTCTGACACCATTTGGAACAACATAATTACCTGCAAGCTGCACTGAGAACATAGTTTGGTTCTGGTATTATGTAATTAAAATGTCACATAAAAGTGATAATGTCTGCTTTTGTAAGATAAAAAATACATAAAATTTGACAAAAAGGAGGCTCATCATAGAAACACAAAATGCTAAATGTTTCTGAACGCACAAAACATTCATATTTACCAAAATACGAGACTGCAGACGGTCTGAACTGTGTGGCTTCTTGGATTTATATTATATTCTACAAATTTACAAAACTCTAAAACTTTTGCAAACACACAATAATTTCCAGACTTTAATGAGATGTACCTGTAATTTTGTCACAGAGAAATCCGGTTTAGTTTTGATGATGAGTCATTATAAAACAAAAAAATGTAAAACTGGTAAATCAGCTTTAATAAATAAATGAGATGACAGTTGATTCACACCTGAACATCTTGTAAGAAGATGCACAAAGAGATCAGAAATTGAGGTAGAAATCCCTTTGCAGTGAGAACGATCTAACAGAAAGTCTATTTTAAAACTGTCTGAGATCAAAGCGATAGAGAGAGAACCGAAATGAAGAAAGTAAATTAAAAAGGAAGGAAATGAAACGTCCCTAATTCATATCTGCCACGTTAGAGTTAACTGCTTACATCAAACCTTAAAGAGAGTGTCATGTTAATCCACAGCTTCAACTCAATATGTAGTTTAATTAAACCAAAAACAAACTTTTGACTCTGGTTTCTATTACTGGTTTTAAGCAGAGGAAAGCTGATGGTGTCGCTGCTCTGTAACAGAGAAGATCTGCCCTGATTATTAAAGTTTTCTCCACACTTCAGAAAACCCCCAAACCATAGCCAGAGCGCTAAACGGGAAATAATTGTCTGAACAAAAAAGAAAGACTTCCAATTAAAAGAATAAATCAGTAGGATAATTATTTAAACCTATTAGACCTTCACTGATGCAGCATGTTAGTCAGACAAACAGCAGAAGAATCCTGGTTTCTTACTAAAACTTCAGTTTGTCATGAAGCTTACATGACCAACACACGGTGCATTCAAGATCCAGAGGTTGCTTCCAAAACACAGACTAAAAATGTTTACATGTTTACATGATAAAGCATTTATGTTTTTGTCAAGATAAATTCCACAAATTTCAGAGAAAATCCTGAAGTTTCACAGGATCTTTAAGTTGCACAATCTCAGCTTTCTTTGACCAGAATCGGGGAAAAGTGTCCGTCTCTCCGGGTCGTGCTAGAACCGTTTCAGATGTGAAGCATCTAGGAAGCAAAAAACAAACAAAAAACCAAAACAGGTTTAACTATGTAATGTCAGCTAAACTGTGAACATTTTGGAAAACCTTCCCACATGTGAGCAGGACTTCTGCCATGGACGTGTCTGTATGATAGGAATATAACCTGATAAAAGATCTTTGCAGAGAAAGAAATGAACACAATGAAATTATTTACTGTGTTTGTACAACATTGGTATTTGAATGCTGATTTAATAACATCTAAAAGATTGTAGTCAGCAAATTGTGTAAGATTAAACGGCAGACAGTCTGATAAACCTCCTTTAAAAAGATGTATTTCTGTGTCTTGCAGAGACATTTGAGTTTAATTTGAATTGCTTGTTTTGTACACCAGTCCTTCCTTCATTTATGTCCCAAACTAAAAGATATTGATTCCTCGTTTTACGCAGTGAAGAATTTAGTTTGATTTATGTTTCAGTGATTTTTTAATTTATGCTGAATATTTTTTTTATGTGTTTTAAATCATTTAAATTTAAAATCTATGTTCCACTTGTTTGTTCATGAAGTGACCAGTTGCACTGGTTCTTCTATCTTTAGGTTTCAGCCAGAACTGGACTGAGCTGATGCTTTGAATCCAGTTGATCCCCTCTGAGTTGATCCTGCAGCCCATTGCTTAGTGACTGTTGCATGATGGGATAATTAGGTTTCAGTCCGTTTTGAGCCTATAGATTTAAGAAATAATGAATAAATCTGTCAGTTCTGTGATGAGCTGACAGTCTGGTTCTGAAGCTCAGCTTTAAAAGGTCCTAATGAACTGTTCACCAAACACCTAAAGTAAAATCTCATGAGTATCATAGGAGCTCAGTTTTTACTTCACACACAAACATTGAGGCAGACTTGCAACATAAAACACAACTGATCAACACAAAGAGGGAAAAACTAGGGCAATAAAAGTCCCCAAGGCTTTAAATACAATTTTCAATTTTTTGCATAATCAGGAGTGAAACTATGAAAGAGAGAGAGAGAGAGAGAGAGCAGGGAAAGATGTTCTAATTAAATTAGCACACAAAGAAAACGAGGAGGAGACCATTAGAAAACACGGATCAGCCCGACAGAACCGAACCAGCTGACTGAGTGAAAGACTGATTACAGTCAATTACAGTCATAGCGTTTACTCCCGTTTTCATCTGAGAGGGGAAACACACACACACACACACACACACCCACACACCACAGTTCAGCTGGTGTCAACAGGGGGTGTCAGGGGTTCGTCCCTTTGACAGAGAGAAAGAGAGAGAGAGAGAAAGAGAGAGAGAGAGGAGAGAGGGAGAGAGGGAGAGAGAGAGGATCCGGATCGGGAGGGAAGCGGGAGGAAGAGAACAGAAGTTCTTCCTCTTCTGCTCTTCCACGAGGACAGATTTACTCATCCAGCCCGGACTCAGTGTGGGGGAAATAATGCTTTTCCTTCAGGCTATTTTAAAGAAGAGGCTTCTGCAGAAAGGTGAGGAGAAAACAGGAAGGTCTCGTTCATTTCTCCTCACTCAGCTGTTTTCCTGTCAGCTGAAGTTCCGTCAGTTGTTTTATCGGACTTGTTCAGACTCTTTTCTTCTTGTTGCTTTTCTCTCAGGGTTTCTTTGACATTTCAGGTTTTGTAGGTTTTCTGCTCCAGGTCCTGCAGTGGTTCTGATTCCAGCTGTTTAAGGAAATGATGGTTGTTTTATTTCACGCTTCTCTTAAATTTAAGACACTTTTTTCTATCTTTTGTGGAGAACTTTGTATGAAAGTAGACGCTAAAAGGTTCGGATCAGAGGGAACCGATCCACTTCTGGACTCATTAACAGAAAGCTGTTCTTTCATGAGGTGAAGTTTCATGTTGCAGCTGTTGTTGAATCATTTTAGGGATTTCTGTTAATCAGTGAAGTTAATTATCCCTGCTTCATTCTGGTTGATTGTTTGGTGAAATGATCCGGTTCTAACTGGATGAAACTCGTATGCGACCCTGCGCCAGGCTGTGTTTTTGTTGGAGAGACGCGCAGCTCTTTTCCCAGTCAGGCTGATTTATTTATGAGTTTGGAGATGTGTTGCTTTGAAGTGAAGTCCGCAGACGCGCTGGAGAGGCCAGCAAATGGGGACAAAACGCCGCCTATCGGCCTGTCAGGAGCCCCGCCGCCCACCCCGGGCTGCAGGCTGGGATCACTACAGTCTGACTGTCCCTGCGGAAATGTGAGTTAAAGTTGCCCCTGTTGCAGCGCAGTGCGGAGGATGAATCACTGTCACATCTTCCTGCTGTTAATAATACTGCAGAGATTTCTCTGTCACACTTCCATCGCATCAAAGCCTCCATGGCTCTGACTGGAAACCAGAGCATTGTGTTACTTCTGACAGCTGAAGCAGATTTTAGTGGGTCACAGGGAAAGACTGGCTTCCACAATAAGTTTATTGCGGTTACAGGGATGGTAAAACTGCAGTGTGGAATTATGGAGTCATTGTCTTTAATGGGAGATTATGGAGGAATGATTCCAGGGATCTGCTAACGTTGGACGTTATGCTGCAAGTAGCCAGTGACTTACAAAAACAATCAAAATTCATTTTACAATCTCTGCAAAAGATCAGAAGTAAAATCGTGAAAGTTATCATCACATAGTAACACTGATCAACTATTTCTAACACATATGGTTAACCAAATTAACCATATTTTATTCAACATTTGGTTAGCCAAATGTTGAATAAAATATGTCCAAATGCGCCAGAATACTTTGTTTTTGTTGGTTAGCAAATGTAGTTTGATCTTCATCTTGGATTTGCAAATTGAAAAAAAACTGCAAACGCAAATAATTCTAGTTTAAAAGCTTCATCAATTTTATTGAATTTTTCTGTCTGGACAGGAGTTGCTGTCCTTGGTGCTGAAATTCTGCTTCAATCTTGTATTTTGCGTCACAATTCAAAGTGTCAGAATTGATTTTTCTGCTGAGCAGCTCCTTGTGTCGATGCTTAATGAATTACTGGACGTTATTGTGTGTTGATGGAAAAAGTGGAACATGTGAAAACCATCTGAACACCCAGTTGTGGAACTTTTCTTGTTTTCTACCTGATATTTACACCAATAAATGGAAGCAATGCTTGAAGGATTCAACTGTGCATCAGAAACAAATCAAACAAAATAAAATGATCTCATATCTTTGAGCCTTTATATTAGCTACAACTCTGACTTTTTTTCAAGGTTTACCGACTTGAATTCCCACAGGAAGCTGGTTATATAAAGGGCTTCCCACAGCTCTTAGAAAAACCTTAAACCTCACTGCTTTTGTTTTTACAGGAAAATCAGTTTAAAGTTATTTCTCTAAAGCTGTGAGAAAATACATGCATCCTTCTAAATTTAAACTATAATAATCGAGAACAGTCTTTGTCTTGAGATCTGTTGTTCGTCGTTCGCTACACAAACTATATTTATTTTCACTCTCTCCTCAATCTCTGTTCTGCTGAAATCAGCATTTCTTTCTGAAGACCAGTCAAGACCACAACTGCAACGTTCTTATTCTGCTGAAAGTTGCATTCAAATTCATGCTTTTTACTTTGAACATTTCAACACTGCCGCCTCTGCTCTTATGTGTCACGGATGAGAACTTGAGGATGGGAGAGAAACAAGATGGAAAAATGTTTTCCCTTGCAAAGCATATGGATGTTTTTTTATTTTTAGTTCCAGAGAATGAAAAAAAGTGAGTCAAGTCCTCTTAGTCCACCTGTTGGCGTCACTTCTTTCACCTGCAGCTAACGCTAAGGCAGCTAACGCTAAGGCAGCTAACTTTTTTGCCACTGAGATTAATTGAAAGTTACTACTCAAGGCATCATCTATTGTTTATATTCAGATTAACAATTATTTTTACTCAGTTTATTGATATCTTCCATTTTAGTAGGTCCTACTTTAAAGCAAAGCTGATATCCATCATGCTTTTCAGCAGCTCAGTCAGGAAGCAAACAGAGTTTATATCTTGGACTAAAATGTGGCCCAGTAGGTTTACAGTTCAGTCGGTATCATTTTGAAGTGTTAAATTCAAACTTGGATGAAAAACAAACCTTTACCATTTACATCAAACCAAAACTGATAAAAATAACTTGCTATTTGAGGATGTTTTAAGTTTAAAATTATTTTTAAAACTAAAAAAAGAAAATCATAAGCCTTGAAAACTTTCCCACCCAAGTTTGTTTCACTCGGTTCTTATCGGATCTAATGCTTTGATTTAGCTCTTATCTGAATCTTATTTTCCTTATTCCTCATGCTTTCCCTTTCCTGCCCTTTTCTCTTCCTTCAACACTTCTCTCAGCATTGCAGATGTGTTTTCTTTGATTTTGTCACCAGAGATTAATTAGTGCTTTATTATGTGCCCCATTTATACCTCCAGCAGAAGGAGAAACACTAGAGAGAGAAGAAGGGGCTGAAGGGGGAGGAAAGGAAGAAAACTTGGAGTGAGAGACTCAGGAAGAGATGGAGACAGGAAAAAGCAAAAGTGTTTGGATGGAGCGAAAGATAGAGACAGAAATGGGCTAACAGTGAAACAGAAGGAGCAAAGACAAGTGTTTAAAAAGACAAGTGGCATTGAAGGCAAAAATAAAGTATGAAAGTAATGAAGGCATTTAAACTACAGCAGTATCAACATACAGTAATGTTTATTTATGAAACTTTTTGATACAAGAAAACCCATAAAATACATTTAATGTAGCAGTGATGCAGCTTTGCATTTTTCCACAGTCTGTGAATAGGTAATAAATTTGATAGGTGAGGAGTCAGTGAAAGATCAAGAGGAGAGTCTGAGGGAATGAGAAGGATGCAAAATTGAATGTAAGGGTTGATGTTAGATGAGAAAACTTGATTTAAATCGAACCAGTAAGATGGAGGTCAGAGTCAGAGCAGCGTCGTCTTACATCTCAACATGTCACACGTTTGGTATTAAAGGCTGCAGAATCCTGACGGAGCTTCGTTTGTTTCAGTGAAACTGTAAAAGGATTTGTTTAAACCCAAACTGAAATATTTAAAAAAAGGTGAAGTACCTGCTTCCATAACTAACCAATTAATTGGTGAAACAAAAGCAGATCCAAAACTATATTCAGTTATTAAAATGAAAAATAATGGTGAAACAGACACTCCATCTAAGTGTTTTATTATTGTTATCAGATTAGTTACCAGTTTTTACCAGATCAAAATGTTACCAATGCTTCTTGAAACGCATAGTTTAAGAATCTCTGGCACTGAATATATTAAAAAAATGTAATGTTTCAGATTAGTTTCCATTCGTGTAAAATTCTTGTTCTCATTATTGCATTTAATACTTAATTAAATGCAATAATGAGAGTGAGGTCTTCTACAATCAGATCTGTCCTGAATTCAGATGGATTTTTTTCTTCAAACTTTGACTTCTGCTTGTTGGAAAATGAAACCTGAACAGAACAGAAACTTCAGCTGCACCACCAGGTCAAAACCTGTCAATTAAACCACAAGATGAGGCTTCGCTGTTGCTTCAGTCGGTCACCTCAGTGGTCAACAAGCTTATGCCAAATAAGTTAGAGGTTTATTATGTATTGTTTGTATCTAATGATAAAATGTTACCAAATTGAATTTTGAAAACCCTAAAATCTTGATTTACATCAATCAGAAATATTTTGGAAATGTTTCGTGGAATTTATCTCACTAGAATGGATGAAATTAAATCTGCTAGAAAACATGACAAAAGTCTGGGGCTGTTTGCAAATAAATAAAATTAGAAGAAAATGTTAAAGATTCATTTTTGTTCTTGAAGTTGAAAATATATTTAAAATGATGCAGTGATTAGAAACAAAACATGACAATGTTCAGCAACTCTTCAGTGCGTTAAGAGTTTCAAGGCCGTTTCTGAATTACTTGAAGTCCATCATTGTTCAGAGAGGAAGACAAGCCAATAGAAAACACTCTGAGTTACTGCCTGTCTTCTCCATAGTGGTTCCACAGAAATGTCAGTCTAAGGTCAGAGGGTCCGGTGCTCAGAAAAATGACAAACAGATTTCCTTGTCAGACTCTGGAGGGCTCAGCTCTGATGCTGGATGCTGAGTTCTTGAAATGATAGTTAGAAAAATATCCAACCAGTGCGGCTTGTTTAGAGGAGTTGCCAGGGCAAACGCTCTGCTCTCTTAAAAGAATACAGCTGATTGTTCCAGACGTCTTGTTGTGCGTTCAGATGCAGCCCAGTAGATGTAACTCAGTGTCTTTTGGCACCTCAGAGTCATAGAAGAAATGCTTGGTTGTTATCTTGCATTATGTTTACAGAAAACCAAACACAACATATGGGCACAAACACCAGCAGTCAAGCATGGCTGATTATTTCTGCTTCTTTAGAAACTAACTGACCTGAGCATCTTTTGTTCATCAACTTATTTTTGTTCCATTAGTATTTCAGAACAACATGAGGCTGCCTGTCGGACGGCTGAAACTTTTTTCCAATCTGGGTAAAAAAACAGAACAACGATCAGAAGAGCAGAAAAAGAAAAGAAGGTTTGGCAACAGCGCAGTCAAAGGTCATAGATCAACCTTAATAAAATGTTTGCAAACTCAAAGAACTAAAGCTTTGCTGAAAAGAACAATAGCTAAAAACATTAATATCAAAGTTTAGCATTTATAATGTTCAACAAGCTGCCAAATCATTTACTCACCGTTTACTCACTTTTTCTCCGATAGCTTTATTTGCTTTGTCCCAGTGAAATTAATAGTAACACTTTAATTTTAATATAAATAGTACCAGAGGACTGGGCTGTTTTCATAGTTGATATGTAAAACTTAGAAATGAAAGAACATGTCTGAAGTTTGTCTAGAAAATGAAGTCATTTTTTTTTTCCAACCAGCAGTAAACTGCACTTAATGGACAACTTAAATTATTTTATTAAGCATCATTCTGACCAGAGTAATATAATATGCATTAATGTCCTGTATAGCCATCATCTCTGTGTTTAAAGTTTCTGTTTCTGTTCTGTAACAACTGGATTGATAAGAACTTGAGTTTTGTTGAATGTTTTGCTCACAGCAGCCTGAGCGCTAAAATGACCTCCATTACGTGCTTGAGACTGAGTTAAAATAGCTGCAGCAGTCGTCACATCAGACTGCCATGCATGCAGCTGAGAACGAGAAACACTTTGTGTTTTTAGCATAATACTTTAATCCATTTGAGCTTTAAGTACATGATTTCAGTCAACAGGAAACAACCAGCCGACTTCATTCAGAACTAATGAGACACAAAAAAGGCAAACCAAACATTTCACACAAACTGAACCTGCAAAACTGATGTTGACAGACTGTAAGTCAAACTTTCAGAATAAAACACAACGCAGGAGAAAATTATAAAACAGAATAGATGATGTGAAGAAAACCGTCTGAAACTCCAGTGGAACAGGCAGAGGCTTAAAAAAAGTCACAGCGATATTATGGGAAGCAAAACAAGCGAGGGTGAGACGAGAAGCAACATAAGATAGAAATCACTGAGGAGAGCAAAGAAGCAGTGACAGGCTGCATTGCGCGTTGGGTGAAAGAATGAATGCGGTGACACGTGGCTGCGTTGCTCAGAGAATAACACGGATAAGGGCCAGAGCTGACGTCTTCAAGAAGAGCTTAAAGAAACCTTTTGGAAAGCAGATTTGGCCTTCCTGCGTTTCCTTCGTCTGCTGTCACTGATCACAATAAATCCAAATAAATCCAGACAACAAATGGAACCATAAAAACACTGAAGGGACTGTGAGGGAGAGGGACAAAGACACAGATAAAGGTCTCACACTTTTGCTAGTTTGGCCTCATTATGTCAAGGCCTCGTTGGAAGAGATCAAGAGGGTGGAGGGAAAGAGCAAAGACAAAGGCAACCTTTACAGAGAGGATAAAAAAGCTGCTGAAAGAGGGAGCATGACAGGACTCAAAGCTTGAATGAATGAGGAAAATTATACCTTTGAATTTGGTGGACAAAATGTCAAGTTTGCTTTCAGGCAAGATGATGGATGGACCGAGTCCTGAGCTAAATGTTTGCTTAAGACCTTCACAAGGCCAAATAGTCATGGATAATCTTTAGAATACCAACAGTTTGGCTGAATCTGATTAATCCACCAGAAATGCCAACAGGGGATGTGTTTGTTATTCGTGGAGCAGAACACCGGGTTATTTTAGACGCTCTACAGTGTAGCCGTTATTATATAGTAAAAAAATCCTGGGACTGAATCACATCAAACACTACATCTGTAGTGTTTACGTGTTCCCCGGTGAGTGTGTGGGTTCTCTCTGCACACTTTGGGTTCCTCTCACTGTCTGACTCTGCATGTTAGGTAAACCAGCCACTTAAATTGCCCTCAGGCTTAAGTGTTATGTGTGAATGTTTTTGTGTCATGATGACTGATGCAGAGTTTAACCTGAATATCACCCACAAACTGCTGCAACGGTTAAACATTTATAGAAAATGCATTCTGTTCTGATCTGGAGTTTGTCATTGGAAACATAGTTTTTGTGAAGGCTGAATGTGTGATGGCCAGATAAATAAATAGAATAAACTTACAAATGAACTAACATTTCTCAAATCTCTCTTGACATTATTGTATTATTCAGAGTAAAATATAAATATAACAACTTGATCCAACATCCATCATGATACCAGATGATGAAAGCATGCATTTAAAAGAAAATTCTAAGAAAGATGCATCCTAAGTGTTCATACAATTCCTAATCAATGTTATATAATACCAGTGCATATATATCAGTATGCACTGGTTTGTAGTTAATGTCACAAATTTCAAGATTTCCTCTTTATCACAATACAGAAGGTAAGAGAAAGTGAGGGTGTCACCAGCATTAGTGGAGAGTCAGGAAAAATACTCCAGGTGCCAAAAAAGCTCAGCTTTATCTATTTCTACTCTCCTGGTGGAACATCCACTATGACATAAAAAAAAAAAACATAAAAACTAGTGTCTGGCTGGAAGAAAAGAAGAGTAGCATCATTTAACAGAGGAGAAGCAAAGACAGGAATGGGAGTGAATTATAACAGGAGTGACAGGTAGGTTAGCTGGCGCTGCAGAAAGCTGTGATTCCACAGAGGAAAAGTGGAAAACAGATTTAGGATTCATTTGCATTTCAAACTTGGCCGACTTCCTAGTTGCAGTGACAGAAGGTTTGCACTTTGCTCTTCATCTATCATCTCTGCGTCAGCTCTGCATGTCTGTTATTCCTTCCCATTTATGTTTTGATCTATTTGAAACTACACTAGACACTGCATGCTGTTAATTAGACAAAAAAAAGAAAACATTTAGTGTGTGAATATAATGGAACCCTTTGAACATTGTCATTTAATCAATTGTCTCTCAGTATTTTCCTCAACCTGTAGCTTGTCTTCTAGGTTTTGTCAAAACTCATTAACAGTTTCTCTGAGTCGGAGGCCATTGGTTTGCAGCTCCCACCAAGTGAGTACTTCATATATCTTGGCATGTTTTAGAGAAGTGATAGAAAGACAGACAGACGGAGTGATAATGGAGCAGGAACTGTTCTGGAGTTGGTGGCAGGGAACCCAGCAGGAAGTAGTCTGGAGGGCATCCTGCTGTCATCCAGCCTTATGATTGGTACACAGGAACCAGACAGGTGAGCCCTTCTGGACCCATTGGAGAACTCGGATAAAGCAACACAATGTGATGTTTTACATAATGATGGTTGAAAGTGAGGCAGCAGCAGTTTGAGGAGGAGGAGGAGGTGAGTGGAGGAACGCAGAGGGCAGCAACATCTGCAAAATGACAGGAGGAGCAGAAACAGGTGAAAGCGTACAGTCCACTGTGACGGTTAAATGTCTCCACAAAACCAAGGAAGAGCCGCGGCGTCAATGTGCACCTTGGTCCACTCCTCAGATGTTTATGTTTGTCACTGGTGAAGGTTGCTGATGGAGTAACTAGCTAGATTTGTTTGATTTGTTGAGGACTAAAAGAAAAGCGAGAGAAATATACGGAGAATGAAGAAAACACAGGAAACAGAAAAAAGCTACAGCAGAATCCAGGAGAGAATAACTGATCATAGAAGTCCGTAAATTGAAATTGTGAAACTAAATTGGCTAAATGGAAACACAGTAATTTAGAAAAATTTTCAAAAATAAAATAAAACGTGCACATTTTTGCGTTAGAACGATGTTTTTTTTTTTTTTTTTATGAAAATAGATTTATTTCACAAAACTGAAATGGAAACACTTTTTTCGCATCGTATGAGTCACATGATCAACAGCCAGATGTTACCACTGGTGAAAACCATGAAGAAGACGACAGGAAGCAGAAGGACAGTGGTTTGTCCAGAGCTCTCACAGCATCGCAGTCGTGTCGTTCCACGGTGTTGAATCCATAACTCTTCTGTAAAATCTCAGACAACAGTTTCCCCAAAATGGCATCAATGTAGCTGCTGCCACGTATGCAGAGCTTGTCGCTCCAACACCTGAAAAAGATGCCAACATCCCTGCATTTATTTTTAATGGCTTATAGCGTGCACAATTTTATTCACGTATGATTTTCATTTAATTTATGTAATGCAAACAACAGAGTTGTGAAATTGTGCTTTTTGACATTAGCAGATTATTGACAGAGATTTATACACAATTGTGTTTGAAATTTCAGAAGCAAACCTGGAAGTGAAAACTCTGAATTTCCTGGTTATTTACGGCCGTGAGACTGTCAGAATGAGACTAATGGACTAATTGTGAATTAAACAGATGGTCAGTGCTTTCAAAATTGCATATATTTAAAAGTGATTCACCACTATCAGTCTTTACAGTCAGCAAAAACTAAACCTTTTACTTTTTAGAACATTACTTTTAAATAAAAATGAACAGGAAGTTCAGCTGCCATTGTAATCTCACTGCTCAGTGAAACCTGGACTGGTGGCTCGTTTTAACGCTTCTTTTATGGCTGTATGAGCTGTGTTTGTTTTTTTTTTTTTTTTTTCTTGGACAGTCAACAGACTGGAAATCACTGCATGAATCCATGTTAAACGTTCTTCCATGTCAACAGTGATAACTTCAGAGTAATGAAATGCTTTTGAATGGTGATTCATTAACCCACTGTACGTCTGCACCCAGTGAAGTTAATTTGAACTGTCATACGGCCTCTGAGCAGAGGAACAAGCCAGACTGAACTCACATCAGTTATTAAATTGAGTCAAGAGAGTCAAGTCAGCAATGGGATTCACAATTACCACCTCGAACATATTTAAATATAATTATAGGAATTAAAATTTAGCACATTCAGTTTGTTTCCATTTTTCTGCCCTTCATCTTTTGCATTTTTTTTTTCTTTTTCTTCCTTTTCACCCATCCTTTTGGTGTTGCTGTTTTTTAGTCCCCATCTGTCCTCATTTGTGTCCCGCAGTGTAAGAAGCCATTATAGTGATCGAATGAAGATGCTCAGCAGGGGGAGATATAGACTCAGAGAGACAGAAGCTGGGGAGTTTCAGGGAGTGAGGTTGAGGCAGAGCTGCAACAAAAATCTGTTAAAACAAAACAACTGGAGGCCAGAAAAACCCTGCATACTGCAATACAATGAAAGAAGGAATATCTTATAAAGAAATTTTATAATCACTTGCAAAAATACATTTTTATTCTGTAAAAGTTGGGGTATTCAGTGCACTTGCAGACAAAAAGGAGCATAGCAGTGCGGTGTGTAAGTTTTACAGGCAGACATTTCTGCTTCCAATGAAAGCAATGCGGCATTTTGGCTTGCTGTTAGTTTGCATCACATTTGACCTAAGGGAACTATTTTTTCAGAGAGGTTAGATGTAGAACCAAGGAGCATCAACAAATCTGTAATTTCCTCTACTCAAATATATATATAGATTTTCCTACAAAGTTATGACGTTTCTGTGTGTGGATGTGAAAGATGGGCCACACTAAGCAGAAGTACTTGACTGTTTTCTCAAGTATGTGGGTGCAGATTTTCGGGTGCATGTGTGTTTCTCTGCACCGAGCTGCAAGAGGCCATCATTTGCCACTTCAAAGTCCTTACTCATAATGCTTGGAGTGATGCTTGGATTCATTTGCACTTGAAACCCACAGACTGGCGAGACGCGCCAACAAGACGAGAGAAAGTTTGACCATGTGCAGCATAAATTGTGCACTCGAGTGTCTGGAGACTCTGTGTGTGTGTCTGTGTGTGTCTGGAGGAGCAAACTGACATGATAATTTTTTTGACTGCTTATTTTGCTGCCTTCTAACTCTGCTTTTTCTCCTCTCATGTATGTTTCAGAGCTGCTTAAAGAAATCTCTCACTGTAATCCTGATCTGATTTCAAACCCAACTCGCTGATTAGCATTTTCTCTTCCAGATTAGTGAACATATCATATTTGAGGTAATTTTTTATGTGAAGATGACCTCTAACAAACAATCAAATGAGGCTAAATTAAAAAATGAAAACACTAGGAATATTAATGAGTGACCACCCATCCTAATAGAAGGACATAAGGTTCTGGAGAATCTTAAGGTTCTGATTATTTTGAATTGCTCCTGTTCATTCAGGGTGCATTCATTAGTATGCTTCAGTCAAACTTTATTTTATTTGTCTGGCAAGTCCAGTCGTGTTGGTTTAGGTGTGAATGTTTAAATCAAACTGATTCAGACAGTAAACAGTTCAGCCGTAAACTGTTGAACAGTTGAACAGTTCTTCAGATGCACCCTGCTGTTGAACTTGAGTTTTGAAGGTCAATCCCTACAGACTCTTACGTTCCACACTGGTAACAAAATAGAAAATACAAATAAGTAATGAACTTTAGAAATGAAAACTGGATTTGTTTGTGTACAAATAAAATGGGTCACTTAATATCTCTGAGTTTTATTTTTATATTTTTTAGAATGAGTGAATGATCAAATAAGTACAAATGCAAACAGTAAGAAATGTTTTCAGTAGCATTTCAAGATATGAAATTAGGCCTCTAAGACTAAACTCAACAATCAGATGCAGAACCGGAGATCTGAGTGTGTTCTGTGCTGCCTGGCATTAATTTAGGTCAGACTGCGCAGAGAAGACAACATTCACAGGAAGCTGGCCACCAGGGAGAAAGAAATGCAGTTATTACTCTGCTCACCCAGAAAACACACACATTAGGCTCAGGATGTGTGTAGCAAGGCACTTTTACACATGCTAGAGCAATCATGTCTTATAATTCATGTGTGTGTTTTTGTGTTTCGGATTTCAAATGGAGTCAAATAATTTACTGAGAGTAGAAGAGTTGGATAAACTAAAGGAACCTACCATCAATATCTATTCCATCCACATGTTAAAAACTGAAGGTGGTTAATAAACCACTGTTTAATCTAATGTATCAGTCAATAACAGCTGACCAAACTCACTCAGTATTTTAATGACATTCAGTGCATCATAAAATAAACTTAAACTGCTTAGGAACTTATTCAAATGTCAGTGTTTGTGAATTAAGTATAAAAACTTCTTTTAGTTTGCCCCACAAAGTAGTTCACCATGTTTGTTGTTTTTATGTGAGACTGATTAAAAAGCTACAAACATATATTATTGTAAAAAAAAAATCAATGTAAAAGTTTTGCTTTTCTTGATCCGTTTCGAGGTTAAACCAAATTTCCACATTTAATATCCAGGGACATTTCTAACCGCAGTTCTTAGACAGCAGTGTTTTCACAGTAAAACAAAAAACAAAAAAACATTAAATTTGTTGTGAAAGCTTGACATCTCTCTTTGTCGACATTTTTGGTGCTTCGTAATGTTTTAGTAAATTGTTCTTGTTTGTTTTGTACAAAGCCACTGGGGAAAAACATCTTAGCTTAATGTAATATGAATACCAAACTCATTCCTCTGCTCTTACACATTAACGCCTCTGTGTTGTGACATTTCTCTGTTTTGAACCCACAGTTATTACTCTTCACCCAGAACATTTCTTTAATGCATTTTAATTTCTTTCATCTGACTTTAAACAAGGTGATATTAATAAAACAAAGATGCAAGCTCAGACATTAACTTTAAACTCTTATTTTTCTTCCTACAGCTGCTAATTGTGCTACACAGCAAAAATCAGCAGCATTTATTTAGTCATTGTCTAAAAAAAAGAAATCTTACTATTTTTCTCTTGTCTTTTGAATTAAGTTGTATCTATCAGCCTCAGTAGGGTTCCAGTTTCCAGACTGGAAATGAGTGTTATACTTGTTTTAGTTAAAAAATATGCTTTGATTATTAATTTGTATAAATAGTTTGTTTTAAGCCATGTAAAACTGTGATAATGTGTTTCCTTTGATTTCCTTACAGTACATGATTTTCCAAACAGCATGTTTGCTACAGAGACTTTACCTGAATCTCTCAAAGGGACTTTAAATTTCAACCAATAATTTATTGATATTTCTGCTGCCAACCTCATATTTATCTTGAACAAAGACATTTTAACCTGACCAAGTATGCTAGTGCCTGCTACATAATGCTACATCCACTTCCTGTCCAACATGGTGCTGTAAAACTCCAGCTTCTGTCAATCCACAACCTTTTTTCTTTTTTCCATTTTAAATACTCCAAATGCTCCCGCTGTTTAATTAAGAGTTTTTTCTTAAATACCAGGAATAGGTCTGTTGAGTAGTGATTTTTAAAATGAACAGTAAAGAACTAAATCAGAGTAATAACATCTGTGAATACTGGTCTTAAAAATAACCACGGATGATTGGACAAAAATAACTGAACATCTCTCATCCGTTTGTCTTATTTTCTAAAAATAAACAGTTTATCCCTGCCTGCTTAATCCTTCTTATTTCATCTCTTTGTTGCTGACTCACCCACATATTCTTAGCTTCTGTTTTTCTTTTTTTATTTGCATATTTCTGAACACTTTCTCTCTAGGCTTAACCTAGCCTGTCTCATCCGTTGGTGTGTGCCTCCCTCCCTCTCTCTCCTCTCTTGAGGGTTGAGTGGTTGTAGCGTAAGCGCCAGTCATCTCTTATCATCGCCACTGTATTCCCTGAGTGCTCAGCCGTCCACATCTCTCCCTCTGTCTCCTCCTTTCTCCATCCTCCTCTAATCTGTCAGTGTTTGTCTCTCTTTACTCTGCCGTGGATGTTACTCTGAGGAGGAAAAGTCAATGTCTGCGGTCATGTTTTGCGGTCTGAAAAGAGACATTGGGGCAAATAGTGTGGGTGAGTTTGTTTTTGTATTCTGATGCAAAAATACTCTTGTAGAAGTATTCTGTCATTAAAAATGACATAAGTGATGTTTGGCATGTTGTAGATCGGATGTTATTGCAGTGTATCCAAGACTCTGTGGGTGGTGCTGTTTTCTTTTTTCATGTACGATGTCCATAATCTATTTCACTGCTGTGCATCTGACACAGGTTTTGATGAAAAGCTTAGGTTTTAATGCCTTGGATAAAAGTATGACTTTGCTCTATGAATGTGTGAAGGAAACAACTGATCTGACACGTAGAACTAAAATTTATTTATTACCAGTAACTGTATCAATACAATCTACCTTTTTCTCATTGCACATAGTTTTTCACTGTATTCTAAAGTTTACAGTGTTTAATGTTTCCGAGGAGATTTATTTCTTATTTTTCTTGGGAAAAGACAAATTAAGCCCGCTTCATAAACAATCAAAACTCAACCAGTATATTCATATTGTTTCAAAAATGTTTGGGTTTCCAAAGTATTTATAATGTTTCATATAGGAAAGCCTTCAGCTTCGAATAGAGACTACAATGTGCACAGTTATTATTTTATTATTATGACTTTATACGATGGAGAGTTTCTCAATCTTATGACTATTTAATATCAGTCTTAGCCCTACTGGAAATTAGAAAAAGTATAAATAAATACAATGAAATGTGGAATAAAATGTAATTTTGGTTGAGTTATAAATCAGGACCATTTTTACCATCTAAAAATGCTAAAATTTCACAGGGTAAGTTATGACAGGTTCACATAATTACAGCAGTAATACTTTGTATTTTGAAGGAGGCGTCGTGAGGTCACATGGTCTGAGGCCTTCTGCAAATAGACAGTTGGTTATGAGTCTGGTAAGATGTTTAAATGTTACCCATCTGATCTTTCCAGCCAGTTCACCACAACAGCAAATCCCAAAATGCTAAAAAAAATCTCCAAAAACCCTAAAATGACATCATGGGACACAAACGATGTGCATGAATGATTCCTTTAGTTTGAAGAATTAAGCGCTGTGGATCTTTGTGGGAACGTCTACCTACTGCTGTCCACTCAGCTTGTTGAATCAGTTTTGGAAACATTTTTCAGATATTTGGATTGACTAAACCTTTTTAAATTATTGATAACGTATACACTTCATTTTTCTCTGTAGCTCTGAAGCTAAACTTAGACCAAAAACTAAAATGTATGAATTTTTTTTTTTAAATTATTCTAACCATTGGTAGTTTGGGTATAAATTTCACCACTTTCTGCATTTTATCATCTATTTTCTTCTCAAGAATCTGTAGAATTAGTTACTTCAGGTTTGACCAGTCTGTATCTGGCACTTGTCTTTTTCTCCAGCTTTGCAGCAAAGGATCCTTTTTTCAGTGCAGAATAACCCAGTTGAAGCTTGATGAGTTGAGGTATTATAGATTTTTACCAATGCAGTTTGTGTTTGTAGCATTATATTATGCATGACTGAAGGGGCATCCAGCCTTTGTTGACTGAGTATTTTTCTCTGTTATGATTGCCCCTGGACAGAGATCCAGGTAAAGATTCTTATTGTTTAAATCAAAAGCTGCTACAGATCCTCCCATAGCAGCATGTAAGTAATATAATCAATATATGATTGTGCTTATTTGATGCTGTAAACACTCAAACACTCCCGTTGCTGAGCTTGTCTGGCCACCTATTCCGGTCTGCAACCTTTTCTATTCAAAGAGCCATTTTTCACTGCCAGTGTTAATTAAAAATCCATTTAGCTCAATCACTTTAACCCGAGCTGTTGAAAAAAAGACAGCTTATAATTTCCACAATGCATTGTCCCTATAATATGCAGCAAAGGAAATTTGTAGTTATTTTTAAAGAAATCCATTTTATTTCTAGTTTTAGGTTTTAAAAAATAAACATTTATTTACAGGAATTAAAAAGCATCCAAGTGTGATCTGCATGCACACAGCGTGTCTGCTCTGCCCCAACCTGAAGCACGACTCCAGCGGTTCTTGTCTAACCACCTCTTTTTTCAGAAGCAGTGTGTTGACCCATCTCTTTAATCCCTGCAGATCAAAGCACAGTGGAGTGTGTTAAGGTAAAGGCAGAAACCTGTGGAGGATTTCAGAAAACCCAAAACACATTTAAATCAATCAGTACATCCAGTTTCATGTAGGATACTGAAGCTTTTGTAATGCAGCTGCTTTCAGGTGAGGAAATTAGCAGTCAGATTCCTTGATGAATAATCTCTTAGTGCTCTTGTGTAACTGGTTAGTTTCTTGTTTAAAACCGTATCTCCTTTGAATTACAGGAGAAATGTTGAAATTTAAACCTAAACACTTTTTTACTTCTGTCTAGCTTTCTTTGGATAGCAGCAGCACAGCAGTGGAGACTTGTTGAACGTAAAATGTTGCAGCATGAGTTGCAGCCTTTACCTCTGAAGCTCTGGTTCATGAAGCTCTTCAGCATTTTAGCTGTTCTGATGCTGTAGCATGCACTCTACCAGGAAAGGATAGTCATTTTAGCCAGTCCTACCATCTGCATATGTACTGCTGTGCTTCAGATGCCATGAAAGCAACAGAATGTGATACAGCACTGATTTAGCTTTTACCATATGCAGCGGGGTGTATTAATAAGGTGAGCCCCGTCCTATTTCATGGCCTGATGGAGCCGGTCGGCGCTATTGCCTCAGAGACTAACTAAGCTGATAACAGTGATGGAACGTTTGAAGCTTATAAAGCTGGTTTCATTTTTCAGCTTTATGTGGAAAGCTGATCTTTAGAGGTTTCATATTTCACTGCACGCTTTGTTAAACATCTGCAGCAGCTGAATCTTATTATCATAAAGGGATTCAAAGAAAAGTCCAGAGATCAATTGAATATTATTAAGAGCAACAAAATGTTTTTTTTTCTTACACTGGTATTCTTATAGTGATCCTAAATTCCCAGTAAGGATTTATCAGCGTCTTGGTATACAGATGACTTGATCCACATAATTTCCTGAGTATTATTGGTCTGACAGCAAAGAGAATTTAGAGACTGTGAGACAAGGAGTGTGTAGGATGCTATCATAATTTGTGGATGCCGCCTGCAGTTCTCTCTGCTGTTTCCTGCAAACTTCATTTTCTTTATCTTCTGGAGACCATCATTTTCCAGCATGGTGTCTGTTGGATCATTACGAGCCTGACGATGATGCAGGAAGGATGTGAACCATTACGCAACTGTTAAAAACCTGTAAATAAATATATTTCTAACAAAAATGTTCATCCTGCTGTGATAAGTATGAGATTTAGTCATAGATGAAGATTTTTACACGTTTCTGTCGCTGTCTTCATCAGATGAAGCTCTCCTCCCATCATCATTTACATTTTTAGTCATTTAGATTATGTTCTTACCTTAAGCAGCTTACAAGCATTGCAGGTAAATCATGGCAGAGTGCAGGGGATCAAACCATGTGACTCATTAAAAAAAGCCTCTGTCTTTTCCCTGATAAATCCCTCTTAACTCTCATTTAAAATGTTCCCCTCTGTCTGTGGTTGCCGACCCTGTGATGAACGCTGTCACCGGTTAACAGGATATCGTGTTGGATCAGTGACTCAGACATGTTGGCAGAAAGAGGCTAAACTGTAACTTCAAAGCTGTTTTGATGCTTTGTTTTTTTCCTGTTCAGCACCTGCCAGGCTGTTT
The DNA here is from genome assembly GCA_010277075.1 of Poeciliopsis retropinna. NCBI lineage: Eukaryota > Metazoa > Chordata > Actinopteri > Cyprinodontiformes > Poeciliidae > Poeciliopsis > Poeciliopsis retropinna. Next base: position 416,475 of record VMRM01000004.1, on the reverse strand, counting down.
TTCCTTCTGTACTCATAGATGCTCCATTGTTTGATTTTCATCGCCCAAAATATGGTTTTCTGTCAGGTTTTCTGGCTTCCTCAAGGAGAATTTCTGTTCAAACATCACATTCAAAATTCCTTCATCTGGACTGTCCCTTCTTTGCTTCTTCTTTTTCTGATCAATAAAAACTATTTCTTTCAAAGTGAACAAAAATTAAACTTGATTAATTTGTCTTGGTAAAACTACATAAACTATTACCAATATCTATATTGGTGATAGCAGTCGTTTGTGTAAAATAACTTTAGTCACATTGCTATCACAGTCGCTGCAGATTTCCTATCTTCACTTCTAACCTGTTTCCATCAACGTTTCTTCAAGAGCATTTTGAAGTTTTCTGACTCAGCAAACACCTCATATAACTGATCGTCTGTTAGAATCCTTAGAACTGGATTTATTTCTCTTTCTGACTGATGTACAACCAAAGTCAACATGACAGAATAATTACAACTTGGCTCACATTCCTGAAAACCTGCATCTGATTGGCTCAGATTTTTGGTCCATGCTAGTTTTTGACCTCTACTTCCCATTTATTACAGCAGCGCGCAACATCGACGTCTGATAAAATGACCTTTAACCTGGCTGACTCGCTCCAAACCAACAGATGGAAAAGTTGCGTTTTCTTTTGCCATATGTTTTAATTCATAACGTGTAATAGTAATAATATGCAATATCTACTAACATCTTCAGAATATCTATAGAATGCACTTGTATAAAAATATGTATTCTTGGTTCATCTCACATCAGGTTGTATCTGACGTAAGATGACAAGCAGTTCTCATCATGACATCTTTTCTACTTCAGGATGTTTTTTGTCATGTTAAGTTGTTCCATCCTGCTTACTTGTGTAGTTTCACATAATAAAAATCATTTGATGATTGAATGTTTGATTAATATAAATCATCTGTGAAACTCATCACTGGCTCTCAAGCCAATCTGCCAAAGAAAAACATATAGAAATTAATTATGTAATGAGCTTTTTGAAACCAAGATATTAAAGTCATTTAATATCCTAAATCAAATGAAGAGAATGTGCTTGAAAGAATGGCCACAACTTTCAGAAAGCAAATCCCAGAAGCTGGTCAGAATTATGCACAAAACTCCTGTTATTATCATAATGGAAGCTCTTTTTTAGAGCTACTTGTCTACTTCAGCACTCACCCCTCTGGTATATTGAATGCTTTTTGTGTTCAGTTTTCAAAGTTTTGCAAAAAGTCTAGACTACAAAGAGAAAAGTATGAGATCATTAGAAGTGAGGTGGTGATCAGACCCGTCTTCCATCCCCCACCCTCCTCCTTTTTCCACCCTCAATACCAGATCTATACAGGCTGCAATTAACCACAACAGACAAGCCATTAAGCTCTCTAATTACTGCTTGTTCCTTCCATAGATGTTCAGAATGTGTGGGCTGGAGACCCGCGTGTAAGGTTTGAGGATGACCGGGTTTGCAGAAATTTGTGAACTGAACATGTATTATTCTCAACATCCAAGCTTTTGTTTGCGCTTCATGTTTCAAATTTTTCTGTACTGTTTATTTAGTGAATGGGGTCTCCAGTGTGTGTGTGTGTGTGTTAAAGAGTGAAAGTGGGGGCTGAGATAACCACATTCGAACTGTTTGTCAGCACCATCCCAGACAATGGTTAATTACTCTTCTTCAGTAGCTGCAGAATCATAATCGCTGCAATCATATGCCGTGGTATTCAGTAACTCAGAAAGCGTGTTCACACACAGGAAACACTCTGACACCTAAACATGTGGAAGAAAGAAAGTAAGTTCTTTAACTAGCAGGTGTTAACAATCTTATTTTGTTAATCTGACAAAATCATCAATACTGTAAACAAAAAAAGAATCAAAATCATGATTTCATTTAAGATATTCATAATAACGAGGCCAGGACCCCACCTACCCACCCGTACACCCACCCACACACACACACACCCACCCATACACCCACCCACACACACACACACACACCCACCCATACACCCATACACCCACCCACCCACACACACACACACCCACCCATACACCCACACACACACACCCACACACCCACCCATACACCCATACACCCACCCACCCACACACACACACACCCACCCATACACCCACCCACACACACACACACCCACCCATACACCCACCCACACACACACACACCCACCCATACACCCACCCACACACACACACACCCACCCATACACCCATACACCCACCCACACACACACCCACCCATACGCACACACACCCACCCATACACCCATACACCCACCCCCCACCCACACACACCACAACCCCAACACCACCCCCATACACCCACACACCCACCCACACCCACACACACCCAACACCCACCCCCACCCACACCCCCACACACACACACCTACCCATACACCCACCCACACACACACACACACCCACCCACACGCACACACACCTACCCATACACCCACCCCACACACACACCACCACACCCATACACCCACCCACCCACACCACCACCCATACACCCACCCACACACACACACACCCACCCATACACCCACACCCACCCACCACCACCCAACACCCATACACCCACCCCACACACACACCCACCACCCACCCAACACACCACCCACCACACACACACACCCACCCATACACCCATACACCCACCCCACACACACACCACCCACCCATACACCCACCCACACACACACACACCCACCCATACACCCACACCCACCACCACATACACCCATACACCCCACACACACCCACCACACCACACCCACCCTACACACACACCCCCCACACCACACCACACCCACCCACCAACACCCATACACCCACCCACCCACACACACACCACCCATACCACCCACCCACACACACACACCACCACACCCATACACCCACCCACACACCACACCACACACCACCCATACACCCATCACCACCCACACCACCACCACACACACACACCCTACCCCACCCCACACACCACACACCCACCCATAACACCCACACCCACCCACACACCACACACCCACCCATACACCCATACACCCACCCACCCACACACACACACACCCACCCACATGCACACACACCTACCCATACACCCACCCACACACACACACACACACACACACACACACACCCGTCACTCTAAAGCCATTTAGCGCAGCAGAGTCCTGGGGTAAATAAAGTGTGTACTTTTCAGTAATATCCACAGGAAAAAAACAAATAAACACTTTATGTTCAACAAAATTATGTGACATCATAATTGTCTGTCAGAATAAGATCGTACATAACTGCCCTTTGTGTTTTATCCATATAAAACAGTTTTTGTATATGAGCGAATTGTTGTCGACTGCCTCCAGCTCTCTGTTGGTGCGCTCCATTGTCTGCTTAATGGGTTTTTGGTATCCTTGAGCTAGAATGTAAAATAAGTTCATAAATATGCATGGCATGGTAAGGGAGCATGAGGAAACCCTTTTCTTTGGTAATTGTACTCTGGACCTTGAGGGAATCAGAAAGGATTACGCCTCCTGTGGGAAATCTGCTTGTCACACTGCAGGTTTGTACATCAGTCAGATGTTGGTCAGGTTATCTAAAGACTGCATCAATGTATTGCCAGTAGTCACAGATAATTATGTTTTTCTCCCCCAAACTGCTGTTGGGGGTCAGATTCATCAAAAAGTAACAACATATTCTGAGCTGGTCTCACTTTTCTGTTTGAGGGATTTTAGGTTACAAATTCATTTTCTTAATGTTTGACTTTCCTTCCTGGACCTTTCAGTCCAGAAACACAAGATAATGCAGATGAACAGAATTACGCAAGACATATCTTTTGGCGAATTGCATATGCTTTCCAATTACTTGTTGAACTAGTCCTTCAGAAACTTTAAAATACTTTTAGATTTCTGAATGGATTACTTTGTGACCTTAATAATAAAAAAAGGAATCAAGCAACATTTAAAGGGCATCCCAGGAAGTTCTTTTGCTAAAGCAGGACAGATTGTCGACTTGAATAAACAAAATGAGGCATTAAGCGACACTTCTGTGAGACAAGCCTAATGCTGTCGCACAATTAACCGTCAGCAGACAAGAAGTTGGAGGGAAACACATGTTCCCTTCAGAGGCCTTTGTTACCAGTAAAGACTCGTTCCCACAAGCCACTCTGTCACCTGAAGCTGTACCTCTCAGGTTTTTGGAAAGGCTTTTGGGACACAGCAGAGTGCTGTTGTGTCATGTATGTATTCATTTCAGACACGGAGACAAATTCATCCACACAAATCAACACAATTCCTGCAGGTGTTTTGGTGCAAAGCACCATGTTTTTAACTGACAGGAGGTTCGTTTTTGCTTCTCTTCATCCGTTCAGCATGGAGAACGGATGCATCTTTTTGTGTTTTTACTGTTTTATTAGCTTATTTTGGTTTACTTTTTTTGTCCAGATAGTATTCTAGAGATTTCAAATTAAATATCAGAGAAACAAAGCATGCATGGATAAACTTTGATGTTAATACTTCTTTTTCTTAATTAGAAAAGCACAACACATTTAAGATGTGAGTGAAGTACTGATGCAAAGGGGGAAGGCCATGTTTTCTACTCCTGTTGTATGAATTATTTATTAAAGCTTGGAAAACACATAAAAAACTCCAGTTTCTTGCACTACATTCGTTGAAGAAGAACAGTTTCTCCACAATGGATTTTGTTTAAGAGGCTCAGAAATCCTGACCCTTTGCTGCAGGAGTTCAGACTTTAATGATTCTGCCTCATTGTGTTCCCGTATTTATGTTTTTTATGGTTTTTTGTTGATTTTACTCTTTTGTTGGCTTTGGTTAAATGCTTTTTAGTAGAAGCTGTAAAAATGGCTCCTGTTTTGTAAATGTTGTAGGAGGTGCAGTAACTTGCTGCTTCTAGGATGTTCACTGTTCATGATGGAAGAATTTCTTTATTACATATTGGAATTTGTAATTCATAAAGAAGGGAATCATAATCTGTGTTATTTATGTTATCTATCTTATCAGTCTTCTTTCTAAATTATATATTTGATCTTTTCAGTCTGAACTCTGTCAATAACAAACCTGAAAGAAATAAATTATATTTCTTATTCATTTATATAAATGAGCTCAGCAAATATTAGAAACTTAATGTTTTTCAAAGTTCCAAACTGACTTTTCAACATAAATTCAATAATTTAACATAATTTAACATGAGAACTTGCTTGTAATCATGCTATATTTTTAAGGATTAACTTAATGAACAATCAGACAGAATTTTGATTTGATTGGGAACCAAGAATTAACATTTAGGGTATAATTAGCTTCTTATATGTCTGACTTCATCAAAAGCAAATTGTTTCTCCTAATAAAAAATCAAACATCTGTGCATAATTTATATTTCCAAATCTTTGTTTCAATTAGGAAAGGTTTGGAGAAGTTAAATAATGAAGTCAGAACTAGTCACCCTGATAGATCAGGATCAGTTTCATTCAGATGGTGAAATATGTTTCACACATTTCTGACTGAGAAGTTATTGCTTCATTTAAATCAAAGTTAGCTGTGTTTTTTACTGGTTAGCCTTATGTTGTCCCCTTGTTCCAGCATTTTCTTTGATTTGTGAAATAAAAACCTATTAAACATATTTTTATTGATCCATCCAGCAGAAACTGTCAGTGTGATCCTAGTACATTCACACCAAGAGAAAAGCTGTATGAAATATTTTTGCTGTTAAGCATAATTATGTAACCTAATATATATTTTATAGGGTCACTCAAGAACAGCACAGTGAAATGACCCCAACATCGTGAAAAATTAAGCATAACATTGTTTAATTTTCTTATGGAAAGTGTCGTTTGCTCTGTCGCACAGGCGAAAGTCATTACTGTCTCTGCTTGAAAAGAAACTGGAGCTACAAGCACTGTGCCTGCTGGAGGAGGTAAATCTGGCCTGACGCTTCATCTGCAACTCAACCTGTTCAGCTACCTGACAGTGCCAGCAGTCATTAGTCTAATCACATTCAAATTATTCATTGCGAGACGTTAATTTATCAGGCTGGGTTGGAGGGAGGAGGGGGGGAGACCAAACGAGTCTCAGGATTATTTTGAGAAAGATAAAAGATAAACGGTGTTGAAAGACCATGTGCAAAGCCATGAATAACCTTAAAGTGGTGAATAATACCTGAGTGGTAGAAACAGAGAGGACATGTCTGCTGTTTCCAAAGAATGAGAGCTGAGAGTTGGTGGGGAAAAGGTCTGACTAAAACAGGAAGTCAGCAAGGCAGACGCCCCAAACCCAGAAATTATCCCCGATATCTGTTTAGATGTAAAATATGCGCCTTTGGAAATCCTGTTTTCATACACAAGATGGTCCCACAGCCAAATATTAGCCAGCCAGACAACTTATGAATGTGGTTCCAAACTAAAAAGAAACCACACAACATATTTATTTTATTTATTGCGCCTCTGAGACAATAACAATATGATCCTTTTGTCTTCTGCAGATGAAAAGATGTTCTAAACGGAGCTATGCATGTTGGCAAAATGAATGTCGTATATCGAATTACGATGGTTGAAAACCTTAAACATATGTGATTTAAAAGTCAGATTATTATTTTAGAGTCACTAATTTAAACTTTACATTTCATTAAACTATGCTACTGAATGTCTTACAAAAATTGTCAAACCTGATTTATCTGAAGAGATTACTACCAATCTGAACTGAAGCTATTAGACACCAACATCACATCATCACAATCCCACAAACATGTAACTTTCTTCATGTGTGTTAAACTCGTCTAACATTTGGTTTAATTCAGTTTATCTGTGTTGTGCTAATTCACAACAGGACTCACATCAAGTGGCTTTACAAAAACATAAATTCATGTTTTTATTCAGTCAAACATTCATGTCTAACTTAGAAAACTAAAGAGATTTAACAAATGTTTCTCTCATGCGTGTTGCTTAGTGGCAGCTTCAGGATAAACAACCTTTCTCAGCCAACAAACGCTTGAAAATATGTTGCAGAGTCCTTCCAAACTCTGTCAGAGTCCATTAGTGTCTCGGTGCCAGAGCCAGATTTAAAATGCAATCTTATCTGCTAAATAGTATAAAAAATGCATACGCATTTTTGCAGGTTTATAAATATGTTTATGTGTTAGTGGTGCTGTAAGTGTCCCTGATTATGATGCAGCTTAAAGTTTAATAGATGAGAAATGGCTTATGAATTTTAAAACTCATTGAAAGTTTCTGATGAAGCTGAGGTTCAGAAGTAGGACAAATCTTTTGCCTTCAGCAGCAGCCGCCGCAGCAGCAGCCGCCGCAGCAGCCGCCGCAGCAGCAGCCGCCGCAGCAGCAGCCGCCGCAGCAGCCGCCGCAGCAGCAGCCGCCGCAGCAGCAGCAGCCTCCGTTCCAGCCTCAGCTGTCAAACTGAGCTGAAGACTGTGGAATGGCAAACACTTAGCAATCCTTTATACATGAAAAATTAATTTAACACAGAAACTTTGACCAAATCATACTTGACAATAAATCCCAGTTAGGCCTTAATTAGCCACTAATTAGAAGAAACTGCAAAACAAACGCTGAAAATAGTACGATCAGATTTGATTTGCAGATTATGGAAGTAATCTCTTTCTACATAAATGAAAGTTATTTAAGAACCAGTGAACCAGATCAGGGCCTCCAGCAGGTGGGCCATTCCACAGTTGGGTTCATATTTCATCATTGTTCTTCATAAGTAATGTCCTCCTGTTGGAGTCATTGAGAGGAACTTCCAGCAGGTCCTGGAACAGCATGTACCTGTAATGAAGCTGTTAAGATGAACTCTGCTGCCATGCGCAGCGTTTCCCACTGACTGAGAAAACATTTTAGCTAAATCAAATCAAGAAGCTCAAGCATCTCAATGCTGAGCAAAGGGATGGTTATAGGTAGATTTGGATGGAATCTGCAGAGAAACATCAAACTGTTCTGTACTGATTTAAAAAGACTTTTATAAACTAACTTATATTTGAGCTGTGTGAGTTGTGTATTTCAGTGTGACTTGTTGTTTTTAACATAGTTGAAAGATGTTATACTAATTTTGGTTTAACTTGGCTCAATATAAAAGCAATTGTGTGAGTATTTCATGTCATAAAAGCTTCCAAGCATTTTGCAGCTAATCAAAGGCAGTTTTTTTAATTATCTTTATATAAAATATATTAAAGTGATATAACTGAGAAACAGTTATATCATAGGTCATAGGGTTTCCCCTATGACCAGCGCCCAGTTTCTCTGACATAACTATGCACAATAACAAGACTAAGACAACTACAACTGAGATTTGAGTGCAGTGCAGATTTAACCTTATAGTAAAAAAAGGAAGGAAAAATGCTAAAGTTAAAAAATTTACCAATTTAATAAATCGTACTGGTCAGTAAAAATACAGGATGTAGCGCACCTATTAATAAGGTATTAATCACAGCAAGTGCTATAACTAAATCTCAAAACCCCAATATATCAGTAAAACAGGATTTAGCAGGCTCAGTGCAATGTCACGGTCACATAACTGCTCAAAAACCTTTTAAACAGAACAATATATACATAAACAGGACTGGCTAACCGAATGTATCAGCCACAGTTTTCATTCTCTTGTAGGTGTAAAACAGTCCGTTAGCTTTATAAAGTTGCGGGCCTGAAGGGACTCAGTTAGCATCCGCATAATAGCAGTCCCAAAGATGGCGGCTCCCAGAGCAATCACCACTCCACCGTGGGTTACCAGTTTTTGAAGAAACGGCAATAAACTGCTCCAGCTCCGGCCCAACAGTCCGTCCCGGGTCACGAGTGTGATTCGGGTCTGCAGCTCCAAAAACCAAGCAAAACGTCCAGGAAAGTTTGTAGCTTCCGCTGGTTAGCAAGAAATAAGAATTCACAATGGCCCAGTCCCATCCTAGTCCATGAAGGGCCACTGGCCGCCTGCCAGTACGTAACAGCTGGCACGTAAACGTCCAGTCCATCACAGCCAATCAAATTGCTTAAACCTGATTTTGCCCTTGACTGACCAGTAAGGTAGAAACGAGCAAATTCGATGCATTTACTGGCGGTGGTAAATAACAGTTATTAACAAAAACGCTTCATTTACTGCGTGTTTTAGCCCAAAAGAAAATCCATTCATCCATCCACTTTCTTACACCCTTGTCCCTGGTGGGGTCGGGAGGTGCTGGTGCCTCTCCAGCTCGGTTCCGGGCGAGAGGTGGGGTCACCCTGGACAGGTCGCCGGTCTGTCCCAGCCAACAGAAAGTACTTGTGTATATTTTAATGTTTAGGACTTTTACAGCTTGTAAAGCCTCCAATGTGTGAGTGTAAAACATTAACCAGATTAAGTTATTATGTGTTTATTGTGAATGTTTCTTCCTTTTGCTTAATTTTCTTCATCGTTGAGCATTTTTCAAAGTGTATTGTTTTTGTTTTATATGTGAAAACTGGTAGATTTACTTTCTGTTTCACCCTTCAGCCTCTGCATTTTAGCTGTATGTGTCTGAAAGGATCTTTTTATTACGACGACAATTGAAAAAGCAAATATAAGACACGAAAACCAAAAAAATAATGCAAAGTATTGTTATGAAGCTCAACCCACTGCTTTATCTGTTCTTTCTAGATGAGGGGCCGTATGGAAAAACAAAGGATATTTCTGGACCAGAACATACCATGACTCTGAGAAGGCACAGTATACCAGGTACATGACACCTGTCACTAAAAACCTCTCCAGCATAATCTGTGACTGTAGCAACTCTCCATGAACACAAATAATGGGTGTTGAATTTGCAAAAATATATCAGAAACTGAATGACTTCAGGTTAGGGTGCTGCAGTGTTTTATAGCACATTTCTAACCATCATTTAATAATGGTGCATTAAGGCTAACTCCATACAGTGATAGCTCCACAGTCATGTCATGAGCAGGTGTCCATTAATGAAGCGTTTATTCATCATCTAGACAGGCTAAATACTAAGAGTTTGTTTCTGTTAGTTACCCATTACATTAGACCCCTGGTATTTACAGAGTTTAGAGAATAGCTAAAATAAATCAATTAAGAAATCATCTAATGACACTTCTGTGTTTATTTTAATAGTTCAAACAGAAAATACATTAATATGCCTTAATAATAGACAACTTTCCGCAAATAATTTGGAATCATGTTTCTAAGAAAAATCTGCTAATATGTGAATCTGCAAATACTGAACTATGAAAAGCAGGAGTCCACTTTATGTATACAACTTAGAATTTTTTTAGCAGAGCTGTTATTTTTCCAACTAGTTTTGGGATGCTGTGGAAGGTTTATTGGGGAATGTGGTTCAGGTCTGACTTTGAATTAAAATGTCCATGCTGACATATTTAATAATAATACCTCAGTGATTCTTGAGAAGAGGGACAAAACAGGTCCTACGGATAAAGCACAAAATTTGAATAAAATATACACAAAATATAATTTTTAAAATATCTGACTAAACTAACCTGGGCACAACAATGTATGTTTTCCTGGTGTTTGCTGAATATTTTTTATTTTAAACTTTGTAGTAGGTGGATGATCTCTTTAAAATCCTTGTCCTGACCTTTAATGTGAAACTTTGATTTCATACATCAACACTGAAATTCAACATTTACAGGCTAATTTGGATAATTTGTACCAACAAATTGTGAGCTGAGTTTCCATATGATAAAATAATTATAGTTACAAAGGAGAGCAATGCAGCCGAGTAGTAATTATATATCTGTCCTACCTTATAAAAAGAAAATATTTGTTCATAATCCTATCTTTAAAGTCTTGGAAATGTAATTTTCTTGACCTCTCTTGAGAAACATTTTGTCCTCTGTAGTATTTTTGCCAGCATGATTAATCAAACTTTTAACCTCAGGAAATCTTGACTGAACCCAGAAATAAGTGTCTCTTTGGAGATAACAATTGTTGTAGAACAGGTTATATGTAGTTCCTCTGAATATTGTGATGTCCCTGTTTGCACAGCAGTCTAATTAAGTGTGCAGGGAATTTTGCATTGAACAATAGTTGGCTCGTTCTCTGTTGGAAGAGTGGGACGCTGCGCCAGTCCTTGATCCTTGTTTCCACAGAAGAATGATCAGAGAGGTTCAGTGAAAAGTTTTCCATATAATCCTAACTTCAAACATCCTGCTAGTAGTGTGTGTCAACATGGTAGTTAGTATGCATATATTGTCCCATAAAGGTAATTAAAAGTTTCTCATATAAATGTACTGTCTTACTTTCTTCTTTTCAGGTGTTTATTGAGTGTTATACATTAAATACATTATTAATGAATGTCTACATACTCTGCAGTCTAAATTGCATTGCAGCTGTTAAATATGAAACTGAAATGTCTTAATAAATATTGCTCACTTGGGGTGGGTGTAAAGCAAAAGTTTAATCTATAGTTTACACTTAGTATAATTGCAAAGCAAGTTTATATAAAAGCAAAGCAACAACACATCGAGTAAAAAAAATGTTTTATTTTTCCAGTTTTTCAACTTTTCATTTTTTCAACAATGAAGGTAGCATCCAATAACAAGTTTTTTTCTGTTGTGTATTTGATTGTTCTGTGTACACTCTGTCTTTGTCTTTTTCTTGGCCGGATTGTCCTGATACGTGTCCTTGTGGGTGCATGCCTTTATGTTTTTGGTTAGAAGCTCTACGGGGGGTGACCATGGTGGAACTGGTGAAAAAAGAAGGCAGCACACTTGGACTAACCATCTCAGGAGGAACGGACAAGGATGGGAAACCACGGGTATCAAACCTACGGCCAGGTGGGCTGGCAGCCAGGTGGGTAACAACGTCATTTTTGGAAAAATATTTCAAAGCTTAAGCAAACATACAGCTACATCAAGCTACCCACTGAGTAACACTCTTTTTCATCAAGCATCATACTGTCCTTTTCTACCAGAGGACTCTGAAGGAAAAGCAGTTTGAAAGTGCAAAGTGACGCTTTAACACAGTTTCAGTGAAAACCTTATAAATACACATCAAAGGCCTGGAGATAAATACTATTTTGGAGTTTTACTGATTAATTTTAATTGGGCATTTTACAAAGTGGAATAATTAAACAGCAGACAACAGTTAGCTGCACAGCTGACTTATGCATGTGTATTGTGACTGTTGAGTCTATGTAAACACTGTAACATGTTGTGTGGTTTGATGCATTTATTCATACAGGAGTGACCAGCTTAATGTCGGGGATTACATCAAATCTGTGAACGGCATCAATCTGACCAAACTGAGGCATGAAGAAATTATTAGTTTGTTAAAGAACGTTGGAGAGAGAGTCCTGTTAGAGGTGGAGTATGAGCTGCCCCCTACAGGTACAAATCACACTGACACTTTGAGAAGGTTGCAATCAGTTTGTCAATATGCAATAATATGATAATAAGTTTTGTTCACTTAGAAAAATTCAGCTCTGATTTTTTTTTATTTCAAAAAGCATTTTAAGCACATGTTTTCTGAAGCTCATGAACATGAGGCAGCTCTGTTCTGAAATCCTGAAGAGAAAAAATTCAAGTGTTTGTATCTTAACAAGGACCTGCTTTCTTTTCTGCTATAATTAAACACAAAATTATGAATCCGCTTGGCAGATTTAAATTTAAAGTACTCTTTTAACTTGAACAACATTTTCATTGTGACTTTGAAGAATAGAGATGTGTGTCAAATATTATCCCACAATGTTTAAGATTTCAGAAAAAAATGTACTAAAGCAATCTTCTCATGTTTTACTTACATTTGATGTAAAAGAGGGTGTATGATTTATTCATAACATTTGCAAATTGTGAAAGTCTGTTGAAGCATTCAAGGTTCTACACATTTCTAAATGGCCCATGCTGTTCTAAGGCTCCCTGCTTACCTTGATAAATCGGGAACAGCTGTTTCTATCGAGTCCACAGGTGAAAAACTGCAGCGCTCCACAGTTTGCATGTCAGGACTAAAACAAAAGAGCTAACTCAGGAGTTCTCTAGTGGCAACAAGATCTAAATGTCTTAAAGGTCAAATGCCCACAGTACAAAGTATTAAACACTAGGGACAATCGTTGAATATCCATCCATACGTTCAACCACAGTGATGGGAAAAATGGTTTGGACAGGTTGTTTATCCACATCAATAATTTAAGGCAAAGCATTTGGTTTTTGCAAACACTAAATGTTTCAGTGGTGAGAAAAAGGTAAACCAACAAAAATATGAACACTGTGCATTGAAAATGAGAATATTTTCATTTACATGAAGACACCTATTGTGTTTAAATAAAGATCTATCACATCTAAATATGCCAGAGGTATCAATAACTTTGGGTTTGTCTGCATGTATGTTATGCATTATGTCTGCAGGACTGTGACTCGCTTTTGAATATAAATTATAACATACTGAATCATTCAATATGAATAAATTTCCATAAAAATATGCCACCCCAGTAATATTTAACTTGTACGACATTTAGCTCAGGTTTTGATGCATATTTTTAGAATGCAGCAAAACTCACAGATGATAGGAAGTTCATTTATTTTCTTGGTTTTTCTGGACATTTTTAAGACTAAACAATCATCACTATAATATTCATGCCTATCTGAACTAATCTTAAACTTTTACATTTTTAAAACAAAAAGTTTAATTCTAAACTGTTTATTTTCCTTGAAGGAATCATTAGTTTGTTTTTCTCCTCCCTCTTAAAGCACCAGACAGCACCTCAGGGGTAATATCGAAGACAATCGACATCTGTCTGCACAAAGAGGGAAGCAGCTTTGGTTTTGTCATGAGAGGTAAATGTCACCAAAAATGTCAACTTTAACAAAACTAATAACCTAATTCGTAATCCCAGGTTCCAGTTGTCAAACCTTGGATTCAGAAGAACTTACTTATAGAAATACTAAAGGAATCATGGGAGTTTCAATGTCTGGACAGACATTAAAGTCTCCATGTAGCTGTTTTAGTAATACTGTACAGATACATATCAAAAACGTTACAATATCCTCAACAGGTTCAAAATGTTTTGTCACAAATGACTGAATATCCTGCAGTTTGTTGAAAATGTCCAATTTCCACTCATTTGAGTCAGATTTTTCTTTCCTGCTCCTGATTGCAGGTGGAACCCATGAAGACTGGCACAAGTCCCGGCCCTTAGTGGTCACCTACGTCAGACCTGGAGGTCCTGCAGACAGGTACAGCTCAACGCTTCAGTAAACCTTCTGATAGTCAAACACATTTCTATGCATACACAAACATATGGATACATGAAGAAGCTTTAACCATGAAACCTTTACAACTGCAGCCAGAGATACATCAGTATAATGTTTCCTTTTTGGTTTTAGAAGTAAAAAGGGGGAAAGATATGTCTAATAAATCAGAGCACTCCCAAAATGCAAAGGTAAAAAGTCAACGAGGTCTTATTTGGAGCCACAGAGAATTATTTGTGCCCTCCGACCAATAACAGCCCAGAAATAACATTGTCCTCTCCTGTGACCATCACTGGAACGTCGACAGCTATGTGTTGCTCGTAGCTGTTGCAGCATGATTCATCTCTGTTCCTTTAATGCTGTCATCATGCATCTGTCCCAGGCTTCATGTTTAAGTAATACTGCATGACATTTCCATATAAATGTCAGTTTTGTAGCAGCAATACAGAAATGATTCAACTGTGTGCAAATCCTGTGTATTAATTTGTTACAATTTGCAAACAATAAAGTCCTGAAACCAAATTATGCATTAAACATAAAGTAATAATATGCAACTCTGGAAAAAATGATGGGGTCACTGCACCGAACCCCATTAAAAAGCTCCAGGTTAATACTCCAAATATGGATTATTGAACGCTTCCTGAGTTAAAACATTACCATTGTTTTATCTAAATGAACACTAACTTGTTTTCTTTGCATTATTTGAGATTTGAAAGCACTGCATCTTTTTTGTTATTTTGACCATTTCTCATTTTCTGCAAATAATAACAAAATATTTGTTTCAAATTTTGGAGACATGTTGTCAGTAGTTAATAGAATACAAGAGCTATGTTCATTTCACTCAAACATATAACTATAAAGAGTTAAGTCAGAGAAACTTATCATTTTAACTGCTATCTTAATTTTGTCCACAGCTGTATATTAGAAGAATATAAATGTATAGTATGTAAGTGTGGTTTCAATAATCTCAGGGATGATTTTCTTGGAGTCAGGTCTGCAGGACACAAAAAGCAAAGAAAGTTCCCTCAGTGTTTCACCGCATGCAGGGAAAACTTTACAGTTTGAGAATATTGCAAGATGAGTGCAAACAAGAACAGAAAGCTGAGTGTGTTGAGCATCATAATCTTTCTTTTGGCAACATGAATCCACTTCTCAGTCAGTTCCTCAGAATTAAAGATCATCACATGCAGAACACTAAAGCCTTTGGTGAAGTAACACATTTAAATTTTAATTTCATTAATTAGTCCCCATCTATTGCAGCATTACCCACAGTGATGAAATGCTCTCAGTTTTTTTAAGTGAGCTTTTCATAGTCAAGCTACAAAAAGACTGGAGAAGAGAAATGTGACTTTTTTCTGATCACTCAGCAGCATAAGCTAGAATTTAAATATCCAACATGCTATTTTTACTCCTCTGGCTCTTATTTGTACTAGAAGCATTCAGCAGTAAATTAGGGCAGATGCAGAATAATCACATGAAAGTAATTACTGTATCGTTTTCCAACTGCTGAGATCATTTCATGCTTATTTCGGAACATTAGAAACTGGTGAAAGGAGTTTTTAAAAATTAATCTTATTGAAGATCTTTTAGAAATGACTTTTAATTTTCCATGACTTGTTACAAACTAAAAATGTCTTAACCTATTGTAGAAAGCTTCTTTATAATTGGATACTCCAGCCACAGGGTCTGAATTGAGATACCAGGACAAAGATTAAAGATTTAAATTCTTTCTATTGAGTTATTTTGCCCAGAAGCTCATCTAGCATCCACAGAATGTGGGTCACTCCAGGGGAAATAAATGAGATATTCATGCTGCTTTATATGCCATTTATATGCCAATCGGAGAAAAGTTAATCCTCAGCACCATACGGTCCCAGAAGTACCTACATATTTAGCATTACCCAGTGGGAATTAAAGCACCAACTCTAAAAGAGCCAGAGAGCCACAGGGCTTTTATTCTGAGTCACAAAGATACCATTTTCACAGCATCCTCAGAAAGAGACGAAGCCTAAAGGTCTGAAAGCAGGCTAAATGTCACAGCTGTTCTTAAACTGTGGGCTTTAGCCAGTCATTTATTAAAATGATCCTCAAAGAGAAAAATCCATACTTATGCACAGCTTGAAACCAAATGATGCATGACTATGACTTAGTATGTTGTTCTTTGCTGTTGTGTCATAAAACAGTTGTAATGTTGCCAAAACTTTATAAAAGTGAAAACTACTTTTGCGTGAAGAGACATGACAGAAGACAGAAAATAAGCATTACTCCACTCTTAAGCCTAATTCCCTGTGAATTAAAGTTCTTATCTTACATCATGTGATTTTCAAAACCTCGACATTCTGTATGACTCTAATCAACTTATAAAACCTCTCCATCATTCCTGTGATGCTGCTAGGCAATAATGAGAATTTAAAAGACTACATGAAAAAAAATATTCTCATGACAGAAAATCTGAAAAAGTTCAACAAAACAAATTTGCATTTTTTTAAAGTAAAATGCTTCAAGGGGCAGATCGAACAAGTTAAATAAGAACTAAACTATTTTCAAAGTTTTTAAGGATGTCATGCAGCTGTTATACTTTATTTTTGTGGAATGGTACTGAGGTGGTATTAGACAACCATATAACATTCTGTAAATCTGTATTTGGACAGTTTAAATAGTTTGTTTTGATGGTTTTGTGCTCAGAGAAGGAACGCTGCGTCCGGGTGATCGCCTCTTAAGTGTGGACGGCGTTCCTTTACACAACGCCAGCCACAACGACGCCCACAGCGTGTTGGCTCAGTGCGGCCAAGAAGCCCTGTTCCAGATAGAGTACGACGTCACAATAATGGGTGAGACATCAAACACAAACCGGGCTTTCTAGATGGATGGAGAGCCTTTCAAATGTTTTGTTCACTGTAGAGATTTATTATATTTTTATAATGAGTTCCAAGGCAGAGAGGGGGAAAAAACAGATTATCTGTTTAGCCTTCCTGTTATCTGTTAGAAGTTTTGCTCTCTACTTCTCTCTGTCAGCTCAGATCAACTCCAGATATGTCTTGACATGTCATAGAAAATTATTTTATTTTTTTTCGGTGCCAAATTGATGATGACAGTTGCTATGTCTGAGTCCAGTTCTGAGATCCCCAGACACTTTCTCGTTCCAGCTATAATTTAAAAATAGATATGTAGGTTGATACTTGACCTATATGATTTTATAATAGTAATTAAATCAACAAGCAAATATGATGCATTCTAATTTCATTTGTGCATTGATAATGTGAAAATAATTTGTGTTGGTAGTTGATGACGTCCCTTTTGTGCAGTCCCCTTGTTGTGTTTTATGAATTAAAGCCAAAGAGAAAAAGCTTCAGACATGAACTTCATTTGAGATGCATCTGTGTTTGAAATGCCATATTGGACAAGATGAAGCCAATTTCCTCTCAAATACTGTAAGGAGTTTTATGTGTATGAATGAACCAAGATTAAACTGTGAGGCAAACAGTTTGCTAGTGGAATAATAAAAAAAAAAACATAGAAATATAATGTTGATATCAACAATATTTGAAGGTGGATATGATTTTCTCTCGCTCTTTCAGACACAGTGGCAAATGCTTCTGGTCCGCTATTGGTGGAGATTGCAAAGTTGCCAGGGGCAACGCTGGGCATCACTTTGACGTCGGCCAATCATCGGAACAAGCAGGTCATCGTTATTGACCGGGTTAAACCTGGCAGCGTGGTGGACAGGTATGCACGCATTATTCCACGCAAAAAGTTTGTTTCTAAATGCAGCGGAAACAAAAATATTTAATTCATTCATACATCGTGACACCTGTCGCTCTTTAAACTTTGTCACATTTTGTCACACTGCAATAAAAAAGCATGTTGTTTTGTATCACTATCAGTTAAATAGCAACATGAAGACAAACAGCATGGATGAAGTTGTGGAGGGACTTAAAGCAGAATTAGGTGATAAAGCAACTGATCCTTTTTACATAGTTGACTTTCTGAAGTTATTGCCTTAAGAAACCTTTTACTGGACAGGAAAGCTGGTCAGAGATGTTGGGATAATAATTTAAGCTAAATGCAACTTTGAAAGGAAACCTGTTAGAGGCATCAGCAGACCTGAGACTGAAGTGGAGATTCACCTCCCAGAGTTACCGTAAGCTTTTATTTTGCAATTTGCAAAGAAGAATGGGCAAAATGTCTCAAGATGTGCAAATAAATCAAAGTCAGCTTCACTGGCCAAGACTGCATGAAAAAACCAGAAGACCTGCAGCTTTAATGGCAAGTTTGATCACAAATAATGGCCATCCTTTTCAAAATTTTATTAGCAAAACAATGTAAACCGTGTATCATTCTCCTTCTAGGTTTGTGCAACTTTGTGGAATGTTGAAAAGAGAATTAATACTTTTCAGAGGCACTCTATGTATTTTGCTACACCAAATGTCCTGAAATAGTTTAAATGTCAGGGAATGCTGAAAATGTCTTTCAAATAGAGCCAGCTCTTTGCAAAAAGACAGAAATCAATACCCCGCCCACTCCTGTGAAGCCATTCTTTTACCGCAGGATTACAGATTTATCGTGTTTTCTCTTATGTTAGGAAGTCCTTTCACATATAGAAAGTCAATACAGAGTGTATGTACAGCCCTAAAACTAACACAGACTGTAGAAGAAAGGATACTGCCCCAAGAAGAGCCTCAATCTGCTCTTTAAATATAAATGAAGAGCTTGAAATTGGTTTTGAAAACAGCAGTAAAATCTCCTCAGTGAACAGAACAGGCTGGCTATGGATGCTAATATTCATCCCTCTACAATGGCTGTTAACGTTTATAATCTTTGTTGTTTTCTCATTCCCTAAAGTTGTGATGCTGTTGTGTCTTTTTTCTCTGTGACGGATTAAGCAGATGTGGAGCGCTGCATCCAGGGGATCACCTCCTGTCCATAGACGGGACGTCAACAGAACACTGTACAGTGTTGGAGGCAACGCAGTTGTTAGCAAGCACAACAGAACTGGTCAAGTTAGAAATCCTTCCTTCACATCAAACCAGGCTGGCAGGGAAGCAGCATGACACAGGTGGGTTTAACTGGACACATTCTGCAGATGATCAAACAATTTTCAAAAGTCTGAATAAAATAATAACTAGACGGTTTGGAAAAGTAGAAAGTAGGAACTAGTTTCCCTCTTAATCTCTTTATCTGTTTATCTCACCATGAAATCTTTCTTCCATAGGATGAGCAGATTTTGATTTTGTGGTACAGCATTGAGTCTCGGTAGAAACGTCCACCTGGGTTCAGATTGCACAGAAATTATACTGTTTTGTTTTTAGGTTCTCAGTACAAAATACTTTAATTTTGTTATATAATCTCTACATTTAAATGTAACACATTGGAGTGTCAGTACAAATCAGATTTGTATTTCAACCTGCTGTTCTCTTCCTGTTGGACTGAATGAAAAGTTATTGGTCCTCAGTGGTTTCTGTAGTATCTGAATGAGAGTTTTTCCCTGTTCCAAACTGGTTGTTTTACACCCAGTTACAGAATTTGCGCTGGGCCACATTGTTTACTGTAACAACTGAGGTTAACACAAATCCCAATGTTGGTTAAATAGAGCTGCACAACATTGAATCTGAATCATCATTGCAAGATCAGTGTGTGCAATACCACAGTTGAAATAAGCTCATTGGATTTAGTATTTGAAGGAATTCATATTTTAAGTGACAAATAAACAAGACAATAATATTTTTGACTTGTTGGTTTGTTGGTGTGTCATTAGCTGCACATTTGATGTGTAACTTTAGAGGCCAAGATTCACAGACTCATTAAAAGTGATGATGAGGATGCTTTGATAAAGGAAAAGAAAACTATGATGATCATCATAGGTATCACAATATTCAGCATTACTATTCATATATTTTATGAATCTTTACAGAACTAATTGTTGTGCTTACTTTGTGTTATTTCTGTTGTGATTATTAGTTTATTTTACTTTAAAGCCAGGATGGACCAGGATGGTCATTTTCTTTTCTGTCTTGGTTGTTTTTATTTTTTAATTGTGTTTACAGAAATTTCTTCAGTCCTTTGAGTCATTTTCTGTCTTCTCCTGCTCATTGTCATTTCTTTGTGCTTATCTTGAAGTGGTAAAAAACTGCTTTAGGATCAAGATGTCAATAATTAGCACTTTCAAAAACTTTCCATCCATTCCACCCAGAAATGTTATTAATTTGCCCCTAATAGCAAAATGCAGTCATTGATTTTTTTCTTGTAATTGACGTTGTGTGACTGCAGTGTGTGCATGAGAAATGAACACAGCTCATTAGGAAACTCGTAGCCTTCCAGCAGACCTAGCAGTCGGCCTGCCGCTGCTTTATTAATAGACAGTCTGATTAAAAGATTGAAGATGTGTATGCGTTTGTCTTCGGTTTCACTGTGTTACTGTTGCAGAGATTGAGCCTCAGTGAGTCTGTGTGCACATAATTCTCTTCACCTTTTGGGAATCTGTTGTGTGTAAATCACATGTGAGCGATTTTGATCCAAAGTGACTTTTTCTGCGTGTCCTGTCTGCGCTGATCTACGATCTGTGCCGTGCCTCTATCATTTCCTGTCAGTGCATCCGTCTCTCCAGCGTGTTTTACTGGACCTAATGACTAGCTCAAGGAGGGTTAGATGTGAGTGTGTTTCCACACTTCTCAGAGTGTTACCCCCAGGGCTGCCAAACACATATTCAGTATCAAATCTTCACAAAGATACGGCCATTTGGATAAGGCGACTCCCACGACTCTGCGATTGTAGAGGCATGCTGCAGGTTTGCATCAACTTCAACATTTTTAGAGGAGCTTGTAGTGAAATATTACACAGAAGGTTGGGTATTTTGCCACACTGCAGCTCTGATTGTACACTGATGACCTCAGAGTGAGGCTCTGCAGAAAAGTATTTTTCCAGCTGCTGAACAGTTCCTGCTTTGATATGAACTGAAAATGTAACATGCAATATTAGCGATTTAAAAGAAATGATAACCTGGTTTAAAGTTACTCTGGGCTTTCTCCATTGATCCGAGGATCAAAAATATGTGTAGATCATGCTGAGGGTCTGCATGGATTTTTTATAATCCCCCCATGGTGTCACACAGCACTACTTGTTCTGAAGCAGGTGTTGAAGTGATCTTTGTTTAAGTGCAGCAGTGAGAAAACCCAAACTTCTTTCTGGGTTAAAAAGTTTAACTAAACGTCTGGTTTTGGTAATCTTTATTTTGGACTATCTCTTCTCTAATTTGTCTTTCATTTAGCTGGATTAGCCTTTTATCCCATTCAATAACAAATCGACTTGTTTGTTTCAGTGAAGGTCCAGAAATCAGATCATCCCCACACCTGGGACCCGTGTTTAAACTACTGTCATCCTCAAAACTCGACACTCAGCAACACAAGTTCCACCCTCAACAAGTCCTGGGCCGCGTCCAACAACAACACAATCAACAGCCTGGACTACTGCAAGTGTAAGATCTGAATCCTCTAAGGATGTAAGATGGGTAAAATCTTTCAAAGTAACACTCTGTTTTGCTTTTCCTATTTTTCCTACATTTTGTGATTTTCTATAGAGCTGCTGAACAGAAAAATGAAACGTATACTTTTTATTTCTTGCAGCTCTTGTGTGTGCCAGTTTCTCCACCAGCTCTACCACCACATCAGGTCCCAGCAGCCAGAGCTCAAACACGCTGCCCAGGCCTGCGGTTCCCATGAGTCCTCGCAACTCGCTGCTCAAACGACGGCAGAGGAAGAAAGAGCACAAAAGTTCCTGTGGGTTCCACCTGCCGGATAGATGATCACATTCTACAAACAGTCCATCTAAAACATGTGAATGTGTTTGATTAGTGTCCCTGGCATCAAGTTCGGTTGGTCCTGGCGGTCAGGTGGTCCACGTAGAGACCAGTGAGGTCGTCTTAACAGGTGATCCTCTCAACGGCTTTGGAGTGCAGCTGCAGGGAGGAATATTTGCAACTGAAACTCTCTCTGCACCTCCACTCATTCGATTCATCGAGCCGGACAGCTCAGCCGAGAGGTGAGCACACACACCTATTGACATGTTTGGACTTTGATCTTTACAGGTGTAGCTTTGTCACTGCAGCTTAAAATATCTGAGAAAGATTCAATATTTGTTTACTTTTCTTTTGGTAAATTGTTTTTTGTTTTTTTTGCTGACTTTCCAAAAAATATGTTGGTTTGTGTGATTCTAAAATAAATCCATCAGATCCATCAGATTCTGCCTCAGTGGAAAGCCAAGGCTAGTGCTGTATAAGTCACTTATCCATAGTGATAAATTCATAATAAAAAGCAAAATACATTATTAAAAGAGCTACATGGCTTCTTTTTTAGTAAGTTTCACTTCAGAGTCATAGCTGTTTTCTTTGAATGAAGAAAAATATATAATATTAATACTGAAAAAGTCATTATTTGATTAAGACATTCTTCCATCTCTGCTTCTACTGTTTTAGATGGAAAACAATCTAGTTCTCAACAAAAACTGTATCAAAAAGTTTACAGATGAAAATACAGAAACAAGGCAACTACAATTAATGTAAAAAGTTCAAAATAACCAAAGTCTTAATAAACACTGTGTGAAAGTGCTGACTCTCATATGAAGCTGAATAGATTGATAATTCTATTTTGTAGAAGTCAAAGTAAAGATTGACTGCAAGCGGCAGCCTGGTTAAAGAGCTCTAACAGAATTGTAGAGTAATGTGTTTTCCTGCTGCTCTGCCTCTCACTGAGGCTGGCTGTGCATATGTATTGATTTTAATGCTGCATTAGCAGTGCTACTCGCTGTGGCTCTGAGATATTGGTGTTTCAGTGGGAGGATGTGTGAGAATGATGTCCAGTGTTAGCAGCTCCACCTGACTGTGCTTCAGTGTAGGCGTGTGAGCATGTGCTTAAGTTTCATGGAGCTTTTCCAAATATCGATGTATGTGTAATTTTGTGCATGTTTTGTTTGTGTGTTGGAGCTTCCTGTTGCTCAGTTCTACACAACTTTGTTTAATTTAGGTGGTTAAAACCTAGTTATTCATTGTGTCTTTGTTGTGTGGTTGTTTACTGGCCAATATTTCCATCCTATGAATTGCTTCTTTGAGTGCTGGGTGTGTTTCCACACCCTGGGGCCACATTCCCTATTCCATTAGTGCCCACGCTAAAAACACTAATTAGTTTGCTTCCTCTTGCTTCTGCCTGAGGAATCGATAAGTATATTTATTTTAATTCCACATCACAGCTGCCTGCCTCAAAGGACTCTTAAACTGGGGACAAACTTCACACTTTTCACAGTCTTGACAGATTTTGAAAAGGCTTGAAGTTCAAACTAGCAGGCTGGTTTCAGTAGATTTTAGTTTCACAGGCTTCAGGGATCACAGATTGCATGATTTATCAAACCAACTAAAGCCAACTGAACACATCAGATTCACCAGGGCGACAGTCTGAAAGGTAAACAAACTTACCAGTAGGTGGCAGTAAAAAAAAAAAAAGAAATTCTCAGAAATTCAGAAAGGGTATGTTTGTGCTCCTCTCCCATAAAATATATAAAAAAGATGCATATTAATATTTTTGTATTACCAGGCAATAATATAATGTTTGGTCTGGATGGCGCCAATAAACATTTAGATAAATGTATTCTATGTATAAGGACATTTTATTCAGACAAATCCTTATGTTTGGTATCCGAGTTGTTCAGTTGCAAAGCAGATCCTCAGCATGATGCTGCCACTACCATGCTTGGCAGTCAGAGTAACTTTTGTTCTTAGTTTTGAAAGCTTCAACTTGACTTCTCCAAACGTCGTTACCTGTAATTCTGTCATCCAAATTGGCCACTGTATCATAAAAACAATTACCTTCTTAGTTTACTTAACATACAAGATTTCCTAAAACGTAAATAGTAAATGATTTTGTCCTACTGGTGTAAAGAAAGTTTGACTTCTAAGGTAAATGGAGCACACCAATTAAGAAGCAACTAATTTACTGCAGTAAGATCAATAAATCAACGATCATGGCAATCTTAATCTTAAAGATCTTAAAGAGAATCTGGAATCAAGAAGGTTTCATCACACAGCCCTGTGTGGTTAACCTGCATGGAACATGTTTACGAAGCGTTTTGGTTTCTGTGTCTCTGTAGTGATGCTATGCAGACCAAGGAACAATGAGATGATGTGAACATTTCAGACCTCACAGAGCTTTAAGTGGAACATACATTCTCACTGACTAACTTTAAATATGTTTCTATGTGTTCATGTATCCTGACACCACCTTGATAACTGTTGTAGGTGTGGCCTGCTGCAGGTTGGAGACCGTCTTTTGTCAATCAACGGAATCCCCACAGAAGACGGAACCCTCGAGGAAGCCAATCAACTTCTCCGAGACGCTGCGTTGACCAATAAGGTCGCGCTGGAAATCGAGTTTGATGTAGCAGGTTGGTGGAGCGAACAAGCTATCACCAACTTCCTGCGTCTCTTTTAACTCCAACACATTAGAGTCTTCATTTAGAGAAGTGTCTCACCTCATTTGGTTTCTGTGTGGAAGAAAAGTTTACATCAGATTGCATCTGAAAAATATTAAAGTTTAATCAGTTTCTGTTTTTGAATTGATGAAATTTTGATGTGGAATGTTTATGAAAAGAAGCAGCTGAGTGTGATGAACTTTTAAGAGTGTTCATCTTTAGATAATGGATGGATTATTGCCTTATACTTAATGTGACTGCTCTTCATCAGTACTGAGTGTTGTGTACTTCTGAGATTTGTGAACTGACTCATAAGATCCAGTCTGGCCACCACCTTCCTGCACAATTCCTCCCAATTCTCATCTCCCTCCTTCGGGGGTTTCTCCCACTGATCTGGATTTCTTTGGTTGAATCAGTGAACGGATGAGGGAATTAACATTAAAAGACATCTTGTCCATCTCTGCGCTTTTTTCTTCACAATGAGGGTTGGTTGTTTACATCACATTCAATTTCCTGCAAGCTTCACAGCATTGAATATTAAATACTTGAAATGTTAGCAATTGTGTAAAACTTAAGGATATATTCACACTTGAACCTTTCGGTCCGCTATAACCAAACCAGAGTTTGTTCCCGATCTTTTATGTCGTTCTGAATTCACTCAGTAAAACGCTGGTGTGTACCAACCAACTGGACCCAGATCACCTTTTAAGGCGGTCTCGGTTCGCTTCCAAACAAACTCTGGTTCAGTTTACTTCTGGTGTGACTACAGACCAGCCTTAATCCAAACCAGCTTTAGGTTTATGGACTTCATGAGCCTCCATTGCTGGGCATCATGGTCAAAATGAGACCTTCAGTGTATAAAATGACTTTATAGTTGCAATAACAACAGAAATGCTTCCAAAGCTTGTTTCTTCTGGGTTTGTGCACAAATCACTTATTTATTTGTTTGTGAAGAGGGATGCTATTTACCCTCATTTCAGCTTCACTGAAGGATGAAAGTTTTAAGTGTTTTAGGATATTTAAATGAGGAGTTGATCTCAGAACGTAGGGTTATGTGTCTGTACAGTTTAACTTGTGAATTAATGTTATCGAAGTCGATAATTGCCTGCAGAAGAGCAGTTCAGTGAAGGAAAGAGCAGATTAACCAAATGTAATTACAAATGTTAAGCTGGATAAATGTACTTATCTGTTGCTTTTTTATTATTTTGTATGTCTGCGGGTTCTGAACACTGTGTGTTTCGTTACAGAGTCAGTGGTGCCCAGCAGTGGTACTTTCCATGTCAAGTTACCAAAGAAAAGAGGAGTGGAGCTGGGGCTCACCATCAGTGGTAGGAAAACACAAATCCTTCCCAATATGATCTGGTTTTTGTTTCGCAGCACCGCTGGCAGGATGTTTGAATCTCACTGGACGGCCCGTCCAAACATACGACCCAAAATACACAGTATGTTCTGCCTGGTCCTCCCAGAACCAACCAGCTGATCATGAAAACATGAACAGCATAGAAACCTTTTAACAACAGCATTCAACAGCAGCATGTTTCTGTTGTGTTAGACTCATACATCACGGAGTTTATGTTGTTTATTGTCCACTGCACCTGTACATATCCTACTTTTATCAGTATATGAACTCAATTTTAGCTGAAGACATGACATTAGTCCCTGCTGCCAACTCTCAACCTTCTCTGACACTGGAGGCTGTCATAGCACATGTTTAATGCAGGTCTTGACATGTTAATGATAACACTCTTTAAAGTTAAGTCGCAGTGCAGTCAGCCTACACTGAATGTTTATTCTTGCTTTGAGTTAATGTCTAGTTGAAGCTTTATTATAACTCACAGCTTTAGTTCACTCACAGTTCACCAAAAATCACTTCACACTTTGAGAAGAAAAGACCATCATCCTCATCAAAAGAATTAACGAACAGCGAGTCAGAACTGGCTGAAGTTATTTATTATTATTTTTTTTTCTCTGTCATTAAGAATCAGTGGAAAAATCTCTTTCTAATGGGAAATGCCTTCATCTGATGCACACTTTTCAAAGCTGTTTACTGATAAAAAGGAAGACTTCTTGTTCTTTCCAGCGGGCATTTTCTGTTGATAAGATGTCTAAACAATATCCTAACAGTTCATACACATCTCGGCTTAACTTGGCAGATAATTGGTTTAAAAGTAATGAATGTAAATATGAATATTTTCCTCACGTCAATATTATTTAACAACTGACAAAAGTTTTGGATCAGTTTATGTTACTAAATCAAAAGTCCAAGCCTAAACCACTTTGAGACCAGGCAGTTATGCTTTTGCTCTAAATTTAGATTAAATATATATGTCTAAACAACAGCTATGAATAGACATATCAGGGGCTGGTGTCTAAATGAGATCTATGTATGGCTGTAACACAGAATCAGGTCACTGGGCCGTCTGCAAATTCAGCCTGCAATGTTGTCAACTGCTTAAGTTAAAAGACTGAGAGAACAAAAGGTTTATTTTCTCCAACATGGTTAAGAAACACAAAAGCTAATGGAGCTGATTTATTTAGAATAAAACAGTTCTGTTCACACTGTGCACATGTCCTGATATCGTTCTGCGCATAAATGTTTATAACCTGTAAACATTTCCACATATTTCAATTCCAAACCTTAAAGTGCTGCATTGAACCTTCTTGACCAGAATCACAGTTTTAATAAATACATTTATGTCATTTTACAAGAAGCACTCTCCGATATCTCATGATGCTTTTAGACATAGTGCAGACAAATAACTTTGATGCCTTAGATTAAATCATGTTAGTGTTTAAATCATAGTATAATCATTTAGACCAGTAGATGAATACATGTAGAGGATGGTACTAATATCCGATACAGATTGGATATCAGTACCATACCAGTAAATGTTGCCTGCTTCGCTCTGTGTGTTTTTGTATCAAAAAGGTAATAAATGGTTAATAACTGATGTTATATAACATTTATTTAAAGCTTTATTCCATTAGCCTCAGACAGAACGCAGGGTAATGGTGCCATCGTCTGAGCCTGACTCTCCTCAGGTCATTGTCATTGTAACCAAAAATGTTTTTTTTAAGAATAACAGCATACTTACTTTCCATAAAATATAATGTATTAATTTCTGCCATTCATTCAATTATAACATGTATTTTATTCAGTGCTGATTTTTATGCCGCACTCTGATTAACAAATAATCACCAGCATGTCTGGGTGTTTATATAGTTTGTGACTTTACTGTTCACTGTTTCTGATCTTTAATGTGATCTGGTCTCCTTTCAAAGCCAGCAAGAAGCCTGGAGAGCCGCTCATCATTTCTGACATCAAGAAAGGCAGCATGGCTCACAGGTATTCCATGTAATTTATTCAAAGGACTCGCCCTCACAACACATTTTTTATTATGCCAGCCTTGTGATAGAGCGCTGCACAGCTATATCGCAAGCCTGGCCTGTTGTTGTTTTCCTCTTCCTCACATCACTTTCTGCTCCCTGTCACCTGTCATCCTCGCTCTTATTCAGAACTGGGACTCTGGAGCCTGGCGACAAGCTTTTGGCGATTGACAACACCAGGCTGGAGAATTGCTCCAAGGAAGACGCAGAGCATATTCTCCAACAGTGTGAGGAGCTGGTCAAATTAAAGATACGCAAAGATGAGGACAACTCAGGTAACTCTGTAATTGCAAGGCTTGAGAGTGAGAGTTATACTGAAAAAATGTTTAATGGTTCAAACTTTTTATTTATCTATTCATTCGTTTTATTAGTATTATTATTACAATTGGTTTTAGATTCCTTAAAAGATTTTTTTTACAGAGCTGCAAAACATTGTTTCACCACATGGTGGTGCTGTCCTCTGCGATTTAAAAGTTGCAACAGTGAAACGCTTTTTGCCTGCCATACAAGAACAATAATAAATGGAAACATTCATTTCATAAAAAACAGAAAAAAATGTAACATTGTGGCAGTAACCAGCTGGAATCACCTGATTTCATGAAGCCTTCAGAGTCAATATCAGTAAACTGGTCACTCTTTTAGAAAAGATTTGACTAAAATCACCTTGTTTTAGCAGAAATGAGGTAAACATAACCTCAGCTAAAAACACGTTTTAATAAAACCAAAATGCTTAAACATTGTGTGATTCAGTGTACTTTGCTGCTCCACTGTAGCTAATAAGTTTAAAGGCAGCATACAAAAATAAAAAAAGGAAAGGAAAATGTTTTTGTCTTGTTTCCTCAGGATGTTAAAGTCACTGAGCTGAGCTTGAACTCTCCAACATACCAACATATTCAAGAGTCTAATATATAAATGGAGCTAAAGGGCCTGAAAAAACTGAAGAGAAACAATTATTTCAGCCTCAATAAAATAAAACCATTTTGTTAACTTTATCTTTCCTTAACAATTTAATATTCTGTATTCCTGTTGAAATCTTTGGAAAAGAAATATTGGTTTTTACTCTATTTTCTAATATTACAGTCTTATTACTTATAATATGTTTGTAAGTTTAGATATGTCGAATCATATTTTGATATGAAATCATTGTGTAGTCAAAATCATCATGCAGTGAAACAAACATTGCTTTAACAAAGGGAGGCAGCGGTGTGCATTCTTCTCTCCAAACGCAACAACTGAGGCGTCATGGAGGCTGCTCTCGTGTGTGCACACATGCAGGGATAAACTCGCACAACTGATGGGTTCTTTCGATTGGATGAAACACAAAATTTTCTCTAGTTCCCATGGAAACTGTATCTTCCTCACCAGTGCAGTCTTGAGAAGAGTTTTGACCTACTTCTGTAACGACGTCTATGTCTCTGTTTGTGTTTCAAAGTGAGCTGGGAACGTGACACTGTATCCACTGGTGCACCAGAGCTCTTTTGTTGGTGTGTTTGCATATCAGATGAGCATCCCACACCAGACGGTATTTTCTTCTCCTTAGACCTGAAACGTTAGAGTGTGTCTGTTTGTTGCAGATGAGCAGGAGACGTCAGGCAGCATCATCTACACTGTGGAGCTGAAGCGCTATGGAGGCCCTCTGGGTATAACCATCTCAGGCACAGAGGAGCCTTTTGACCCCATCACTATATCCGGCCTGACCAAGCGAGGCCTTGCAGAGAGGTACCACATGCACTGCAGCACTTTGATCAGAAATCTAGGCTGCTGCTTTGTATTTAAAACTTTTGCATCCATTTTATGCATATGTTTCAAATTATATATATCTATGTGGAATAGAAAAAGAAAAACTTCCAGCCCAATGGTAAACCATTGCTTTCTAAACACAAATTTGTGTTCGATGAGCAGTTTAAAGTTAATTCCTTATTCAGAGACACTTTGAGCTTCCATTGCTCACCGGTCGGTCACTCCCAGCTCATGGTCCGGGAATCTCAGCTGAGTCATCATATGGGTGTACTCTGCATCATCTTCCCAGAGTCAGGCTGACCACGCCTGCATGGCAGAGCACTGAGAACATCAACCTGCATGTGAACAAATGAAAAAACTCTCTGGCTCAGTGTTCAAAGATCCTCAGAAACAAATTTTTACTCACATCAAGATTGATGACAGATGATGTTTGGAGCTACAAACTGTTTCCTCACCACCAGCGCAGTGTCATATGACACATGGAGATGACAGATGAGAAATATGAGCCAGGTTAGCAGCCAGTGTCCATAGCAACCAGCCTGAGCAGATGATGACATAAGCTTTTATTGAGTCCTAAACATGTATTGGTGAATGTATGCAGGTCACCAGGCAACAGCAGTTTCATATTTCACATTAAGATGGCAGATCACGTGTAACTCCACTGGAAGACACACTGCTTATTTCACACACACACACGCACGCACACGCACACACACACACAACACACACACACACACACACACAACCTCACTGTGACCCATTTCTTAGAGATTGTGATGTAATTGTTCTGCATCCTGGACTGTTGTGCTAAAAGCTCCCTCTAATTAAACTTAGTTCAGCCTGACAGAGAAGAAAATGCAGGAGAGAAACTGAGATCAGTATCTGTGGCATGTGCAAAGAAATCCACATTCACTCTTATTGGTTTCCATTTATGTGCATTTATGTAGTTCAACAAGCACATGGAGATAATTCATTACTATCTGCTGCCTACGTAATTTACGTAAACTACACACTGCATGTAGTTTATTGACTCTAATATAAGTGTGCTATACCTGCTATTTACAACAGATGAATGTTATCTGTCAAAGTAGGTCAAAAGATAGTGTTTTCATTTAATCTGTTATTATATATGGATGATGGCAGTAGATAGCACTGGACTGACTCAGGCTGTAGTTCTGTGCAGGTTTCTTTAAACATTAATTTCTTAAATAAATATTTATCTTTTCTGGTCCTGATTGAAGTTTGGAATATGGACAACAACTTGGCAACATGTTCACAGTAAAATTAAAGATGGCCGTCGTTCATTTTTACCTAATTTTGAGCTGAAGAAGTTAATTCAGAATGTTTAAAATATTTATTTTTCCTGAACTTACTGTAAAACCTGATCGCTGTGAGAATGAAGAAGTGTGTGTGTGTGTGTGTGTGTGTGTGTGTGTGTGTGTCCAGGACGGGCGCTATTCATGTGGGTGATCGGATATTGGCCATCAACAGCGTCAGTCTGAAAGGGAAGCCGCTGAGCGAAGCCATCCATCTGCTTCAGATGGCCGGAGAGACGGTGACCCTCAAAATTAAAAAACAGCTGGACAGTGAGTATCCAAAGCATCCAGTCTGTCAGCGCTCCTTACTTCATGAAAATAAACCACTGAGCAAAGTGTCTTCATATTTTTATGGAATTTATGTGAAGAAAATGAAGACGTCTTTACATTGTGAGCACTTTCTCATGAAATGAAAATGTATTGAACAGTTCAGTTCAGTCCAGCTATACAATGCAATCAGACTCAGTGGATCATGCAATGTCAGTTCCAAGGAAGCCAACAGCATGTCGTTGTTGACTTTGCAATAATCTATCATCCTTACCAAGCCAGTGTGAAGGATGCACTTCAGACCAACACAATGCATGAGTCACCTGAAGAAAAGACACAAGTAGGGGAGCTGTTAGGGTCAAAATTAAGAGTGGTGGAAGAAAACTGCTCAAAAGAGAAAGAGATTCAGGGATGTCAAAACACACACAACACGTAACACACGTCCGACACAGCAGACATCTGCAGACCATTTTGACACCATGTAGCTTTAGAAAACCATGGTTGCAGATGCCAGTCTGTTTTTTTCATCAACTTCTCAGTAAGACTTTTCATATCCACATAAAATGTTTGTTTTTATGTGAAAGATTTAGAGGAGAGGAAAGCAGCAGACGCTGAGGATGCGACAGAGAATGAGGTCAGTGACCCAGAGGAGGATGATTTGACAGACAGCCAACAGACCAATAAGCTGTCAGAACTTTACTCCACAACTATACCGAGTGTGGACTCGGCCATGGAGTCCTGGGACGGTTCTGGACTGGACGCAGGATACGGCAGCCAAGGTAAGCTAGCCAAGATATGCTCATGCAGTTTGTTCTTTTAAAGTAGTGCTGCGTAACAAGGAATATTTCCTTTCTGTCAAAAGGGCTTCTTGAATCGTTTTCTCCCACAGGTACATACGCACAACAAGGAGCGGGCATCGCCCTCCATCCACATGAGTGGCGTAGCTCCAAACAGCAACGAAGCACAACGCCACCTCCTGGAAGAAGGAAGAACTACCCGTTTAGTGACGGAGGCTTCAGTGAGGATGAGTGGGACAAACCACCAGGGTACGACTGAACTGAACCGACTAAACAATAATCGCATCATCCAATAGCAAGATTATTCCTCAGGACATCTCCAGAAGTTTTTTTATTGCTTCCCAAATTAAAAACATGATCAAAAACTTTGATTTCCCAAAGTTTTCTGCTGTTGTTTCATTGTCACTATTTCAGCTGAGTTTTCCTTCCTTCTGCTTTGCCAATAGAGGATTTTATTACAGCTGTTGTCTTCATGAGAAAAAAGAGATTTCAAAATGTTTTCCACCAAATCAGATCCAATGCTAGACCAGAACTAGTGATTAATATCTGTAATAAGAAGCTTTTATTCATCAGCTAAGTTTTGTTTTATTCAGGTTGTTCTTCATAAACCAATGAGTTTCTCTAATGATCCTTGTAAAAGGTTGTTCCAATATTACCAGTTTGATTTATAAACACTGTTTTATGTTGTAATCTTAATGTCAAGCAGAAAACAAAATGTAACTCTGGTGATATTTCAGGGACTTTTTAATTAAAGATACTGTCAGTGTTCAGTTTCAAACATCAATTCTGATCACAACGATCAGCAATATTTTCACAAAAATCCACTGAAAATGAGAAACATGTAGCTTGTCTTAGTCCAGTTCAAGCCCAGTTTTTTCATTAATGTTCTTTTTTTCAGATTAGGTAAATCAAAGCTTAAACTTTCATTTAATTAAACATATTTATTTTCTGTTGATGTTGCTTCAGGTCCTAGTGAAAGCATTTTTCCCAAAGGTTTAGACAGAACTTGTTTTCTGATGGTAGAAAACAAACTGAACTGGTGCTAAGTAATCTCTAGAACTGGATGAGTAACAGAACCAGTTTGGCTCAGAGGGAGACAATGTAGCACTTCATAGGTCAAATGGCCTTGCCTTCAAAAATAATGTCATTTCAACTGCAGTGAAAAAACCTTTTGATTTATGAGTCTGTGTCTGTCGCATGTAAAGAGGCTGACAATGATAAGAAAACCCCTGAAAATGAAACAAAGGGATAACAGTAGACAGCAGAAACAATGATAAGTCAGAAATGATGGAGTAGATTTACATATACTTAGAAATGATCACATTTTTGATCATTAACTGCACTGCTTTTCTGGCCACGCTGCTGTCAGCTCTGGTAGTTAGTGAAGCACATGTTCCTGTATGGCGACTGAATAACAGAGTGAGAGAATCCGTGTATCTGCAGCATCTGTGTGTTTGTATCTCTGCGCGGAGCGATGAGTCAGGAGGTTAAGCTTTGTGAGGGCCGTCGTATCTACGGGAGTTACATAACTCAACTCAGAGTGGAGAGAAAAAAGAATCAAAACTGAATTCATGTCTGAAATTCAGTTACATTACATACATTTTTATAATGGGAATAAAAAGCCTCGTCCAGTACTGGGCAGGATTTCCTCCTTGTTGGAATTCCCAAATCTACTGTTCTTCCCTCATATGTAGGTAAAATCAATGTTATAATATAAATATTCTCATATTTTGGTTCAGTTGTTGTTTATAAATCTTCAAGTCAAAGCTTTCAGCAATATTTAGTGAACTGTGAGGAAGCGGTATGCTTATGTCAGCTATTTTATAAAACATCATTTCATGCACAGATAGCATTACCTTCTGCAGGCTTTTGATGTTTTATTGTTGCGTGTAATGCAGACCATTTGACTGGAAACTTTCTAGATCAAAGATGCAACACACAGCTGCTGCTTTTTCAAACATAAGCATCACAGAATAAAATGGTCCAAGCAATAAATAAGTAAACAAGGTTTCAAACAAAGACAATTCATAACAGTGAAATTGCAGAGGCAGCACAAAACCTCTAAAAGGTTTTGATAAAAATCCGTTTCATCAGATCATCAGAGGGTGAAGCGAGACACAAACCTGCAAACCTGTTTGTTTTTTGGACAGTAATGTTATGCTTCATTTAGTGAGCTTCACTTCTTCTGTTGTTATCAATAATTATTTAGTTTTTATGATAGAAGAATTTAACTTCACCCATTATTTTTTTGCTCTATGTACAAATGCAATCGCTGTTAACCCTCTCTTGTCTTCTTGAACAGGATTCAAGGTGCAATTTATTAATTTATGAATCTGAAAAGGTTCCATCCAGGCATCATAGGGAAATTAATTCTGCTTTCTGTTGTATTTTTGTAAATCCAGATGTGCTGCAGGAAGTTATTTCTTCTATTTTTTTTCCCCGTGTCAAATTTCTCATTAGCTGCCAGGCACAAGAAACAGATCACACGGCCTGGATGTCGCAAACAGCGCTGGACTTTGAGAAACTAATACTTTTGACTCTGGATTTAATTTACATTAGTTTGTATCTATGCAGATTTTCCTATAAAATTCATCCATTTTGATTTATTTACATGAGGGAAAACTGCATCGTTCTACAAGATCTTCATTTGTCTGCAGTATGAAAAGACTTTAACTGCTCAAACTTTACACACATTTGTCACATTTAATTTGAATTTCAAAACAATGGCTTGTAATTGCAGTGAACTATGGAATGAATTCATTCTTGATTTTCTGTGTCAGATTTATTGGCCAACCACCAGATGGTATTCTGCTGGATCCGGATGACAGTTTTTGGTGTCAGGCTCTAGAAGACCTGGAGACTTGTGGTCAGTCTGAACTGCTCAGAGAGATCGAGGTTTGTTGGCATCCTTGGATATATTTCACAACTTAGTGAACAACTACAGAGAATTTATAAAATCCTGAAAAATCCACTATCATTTAATTTGATTTTAACTCATCAATAAGTAACTTAGATGCACAAAATTAAGCAGGTGAGAAAGTTTTGAATTTTTAGGAGCTGACAGGATGATGGCTTGTTTTTTAATGAAAGATATCAAACGTATTAATAAAATATTAATTTGTGTGTATGAATTCGTACATTTGGTTGTGCAGGCTTCCATCATGACAGGTACAGCTATCAGTCTGGGAGTAGAAGGTGCCAACAAACCTCCAGCTGAGCCCATCCTGAGCCACAGGATGAGTCCACTGCGAAGAAACTCTCTCCTCCTTCAAGCAAGCCTGCTTCACCAGAATGCACACCTGCACCAGGGGGTCCATTTACACGAGGACGTCCATCTGCATGATGAGGCCCACATCCACCAAGGTGGGGCAAGACTAAGAACCCGCCTGTTCTTAGTCTGTAACTTATTGAAAACCTTTTTTTCTCTAAACCATCTTTTCTTATTTCATTCAGACTCCCGCTTGCATGACGAGGCCCATTTTAACCACGAGGCCCACCTGCACCATGGAGCCCACATCCACCAAGAGAATCAGTCCCCCCTCCTGCACCACGATCCGAAGCTCAAGGCTTCATTAAGAGTCTCAGAGAGAACGTGGGAGTCTCGTCGGATCAAAGAGGAAATGCAGGGAATTTTGTCCCCAACGCCTCTGGAGCTGCACAAAGTGAGCTCATTTCTCTAAACTTCAAACCAGTTTCTGCATTTTTGAAAGTAATGGAGCTTAACTGATAGCAGTCTTAGTCAATAAAGATATCATAAGTAAATGAAAAAAAGTAATATTCTCTGACATGGAAATATGACAGTAAGTAGCAGTGGAGTCTGAGCTCAGGTCTCACAGGCGTCCACATTTCATGCAGACAAATAAGACAAATAAAAAATATCTCACAGGCTTGTGTTGTCCGTGACCAGGTAACGGTGATAAAGGACCCAGAGAGCGATGACTTTGGGTTTAGCGTGTCTGACGGCTTCCTGGAGAAAGGCGTTTATGTCAACATGATCAGGCCCGATGGGCCGGCCGACAGAGCTGGACTGAAACCCTTCGACAGGATCCTGCAGGTATGAAAAAAGAAAAATACTTTAATACAAGTGCAGGAGAATATAGGATTTACAAACAGTTAGCGTCCAGTTTGTGACATCAGTTTCATTATGTGCAATGCAACATGGGTGTAACATTTCAGTTTTTAGTTTATAAAAGTATCAAGCTATTTTAGAGGAATTTTAATTTTGGTTAATGTTTGTAGCACAATTCTTTCACATTGCTAAGAGTCTGGAAGAAATAAGACTGCCATATTAAAATGAGACTGCAGCTTACAGGGGGAACCACGGCCTCTGTGTTTGCATCCAGGTCAACCATGTCAGAACGAGAGACTTTGATTGCTGCTTAGCGGTGCCGCTCATCACAGAGGCTGGAGACAGACTGGAGCTGGTCATCAGCAGAAACCCTCTGGCCGGCGACACTCCAGAAGACAACAACAACACGTTAGACCATCCCTTAAGTCTGTAACCAACAATGCAAACAAACACACAATCTCTTTTTAATTGCGCATTAACACTACAAGTCATAAATTGTGAACATATTTGCTGTGACTGGCCTGGGAATAAACACAGGCTGGCAATAATTCTAAATACACAGAGATGAAAACACTGAAATACAAACAGAAACACCCTGCATGCACACATTCCATTTACAGAGTTATACTGCTGTTATACAGTATATTCTTTATACAAAAATATTTAAAAATAAAATAAAAATGTGACTACAATATAAAAACATCACCACAACACCAACATTTCATTAAAAAGTGTAAATTTCAGAAATTCTGATTCTTTTTATTTTGTTGTTTTCAAGTGAATGAAAATCAACTAAATGGGTCAGGTGGTGTTTTTCTCCTGTTTTTACAAAAATGCATGGGTCATGTTCTAGATTTATATAATTTGGAGAAGGAAAACGAAAAGTGGTCATTTAAGGAGCATTTTAAGACTGAACATAGAAGACAATAGATATTATCTACCTTTAGCAAATGGCTCATCCAGATGTCATCATGTGAGACGTTTATAATGTGTTTAAACACAGTTTCCCTCCTTTGGCTGAGGAACAGTCAATAGAAGCTTAATGTTATTGCATTGCATAAAATGAATCACTAAGCAAATCCGTAAAAATCTGAAATACTTCAAATTAGAACAATAATGAAATTACAACTCCCATTTTTGTCATAACTCTTAAAAACCACAAAGTATTGAATCTGCTCTTTAATAAGTTATTTTAAATGAAAGTTATTTTCTCAGTGCTGCAAATGGATAAGTGTCAAAGAAAAGAACTGGTCAGTATCAACAAATGAGCATTTAAGAACATTTTTATAATATTGTGGCCCTCTGTCCATTTTCATGCCTAACGCTGAGAAATTGGCCATTTTAGTGGCCAAAAACCATCAAACTCTGAAGTCAACCTTTTCTTAACCAAAAGAAATTTTTGAGTTCAAGTCAGAAAAAAACACATATTTTCTCTTAAACATTTTAAAATGTCATCTCAAAATGTCATTGTGTTTTATGTTACTCCAGCTGGACTCTGTTGGATGTGATGCCATTAGCAGCTCTGGGTCATGACCTCTGCAGAGAAACATTGGCCACTAGGAATGCTTTTTACACAAAACTCATGTTACGTTTTTAGGTTTTTCATTATAAAAACAGCATTAATTTAATTGATTTTTTTAAATTAATCATTTATAACCCTATAAACAATGACTGGACAAATCTTTAGTGATATTCCACAAAGCAAACTCTTTTTCTAAATGCTGAGCTGCTTTTTGCTAGTCTAACCTTGATTATTTGTCAAGCTGAGATGTGCAAAAATGATTTTGTCAGCTTCCTGCCACAACTAGATTTACAGTGAGGTGCATGAATGTGAGAAATGGAAAAATAATTTGTACATATTAGAAGATATAGATATGAAGAAACAGGTGCTCACATCTTGTAAAATGAGGATTCTTTTAAAACTTAGGCAAAAACGCTGCTTAAACCAGATTCAAAGACAAAAGACGAAGTAAGAAAACCTCATTCTTAGCTGTAGTTTCCATTAGATGGATATTTGTGTTCACTGTTCAAATGCAAGTTAACGCTGAAATATGATTGAAAATTCCCTGTTTTTAGTTGATGTTGGCTGTCTGTGAAATCTTCCATGACTAATCTGCTGTTTTGAAAAGCTGTGCATGCAGCTGCAGTGCTGGGAAAGATTATTTAATGCCTGTCAGATTGCAATATCCAAGAAAA
Organism: Poeciliopsis retropinna; assembly: GCA_010277075.1. NCBI lineage: Eukaryota > Metazoa > Chordata > Actinopteri > Cyprinodontiformes > Poeciliidae > Poeciliopsis > Poeciliopsis retropinna. The sequence continues at coordinate 378,024 of VMRM01000004.1, read as the reverse complement.
AAAACTGTTTTCAAATGATGATTTTATTTATTATGGGAAAAAAAACTATCCAAATCAACTTGGCTCTTTGTGATTCCACTGCAAACCTGATGACTGTTTTTGCCAACATTGGCAGCAACAGCTGTCATTAATTGTTTGGGACAAATAGCAAAGAGTCTTTTAAATTTATATTAATCCATTTTTTTTTTACCCACTCTTCTTTGCATAATTGTTTTAACTCAACCACATAAGAGGCATTTCCAGCATGAACAGCCTGGTGCTTAACCCCACTGAGCGTCAGTCTAAGGTCACAAACTGAGAGCCAGACAATCCAGGTTACCATCTTTCCCCTCCAGGATTTCAGAGAACATTAATGGTTGTCATTCACAGTTCCAGTAATGACACGTTCTCCTGCTACTGAAGAAGCACAGAAGCCCCATGAATCACAGAACAGCGGCCATGTCTGACTGACTTTTTCTGAAGTGTTGTTAGTTTTACACCCGACGTAATGAGACTCACAGCTTGGATATCTGACCTTTACGGAAGCACATGAGGCCTGCAGGACTTTAGATGTTCATCTGGGTTCTTCACTTTAATTACAGCTAATTTATTCTTTAGTAAAGAAGGAGATAAGTTTTTCATAACCCTAGGTTTGCATTGATAGTTTTTCCCCTTAATACATGCAATAATTATTTGAAACCTTCTTTTTGTAAATTCTCTGGCTATTTTTGGCTGATTCTAAAAAAACAAGCAATCTGTACAGGGATGAATATTTTATCACTGTACAACTCAGCAGTAAGTGACATCAGGTCGTGAGAAAGACACAACATCTGAAACATGAAAGATGAATATGAGAACATTTGGATGTGTGAGAGAACAGAATAGACTTTGTCCAGCGAAGAACTGGAAATGTTTGACAGGAACAATTACATCCTCTGTTCCTTTTCGCCGTCTGTCTCACTCTTTCCTCATGCTGTTATGTAACACAGAACGGCTCCAGCTGCTCCCCTTCAGTAAAACCACGTGTGTAAGAAAGGTGGGGTGTATGAGAGTAAATGTAGAGATGTGGTGTGTTTCCAGTTTTTATCATTTTTCTTCTTTACAGAGTGGACGTCACAGAAATAGGTGTTTCTGTGATCTCACTGTTCAGCTGTGATGCTTTTCAGGACTCAGAAATTCTCTTTCTCCTCTGAAACTCAACACACATAAGAAAAATCTCTGCCAACTCTCCTCAATTAAAAGCACACTGTTGAATTTCATACTCTGTATTTTTATGGACAACTGAACAAACATGTCTGAGTGGATTTTATACTGTGAAGTGGCCAAAAAAAGATCTTTAAAAGGTGGAAATAAAAAAAATGTAAATCAAGGTGAAATATGAGAATGCAAGTAAAGCCTCCCAAAAGGGTTTGGTAGTTCTTTAAATATATATAAATATACATATACAAGTATGTATGTCAGTAGTGTATGTGTGTGTGATCATTCATGCTCCATTTGCGTTTCCGGGTTAGTTTAAAGCCCAATCCAGAACCGTGGGTTTCATGTCAAAAATCAACATGTCATCATGTTTATTTCCACTTTTAGAGTTGATTCCTGAGTATTAAAGTACAAAAATAAAGTTGTTAGTTTATAATAATTAGCATAAATTTACTGTGTCTTTGTGGGATTCATATAGTTTTAACTCCTTGTGACAATAAAAAGAATCTGTGTTTTTCTGCACCGGTTTCCTTCTGAACCCAGTGGACAAGTTCTTATATAACCCGACATTTATGATGTCATAAGCTGCACCAGGGTGTTCATCTCAGTTTTCCTGTGCCTTTCTAATGCAGTATTTTATATTTTTATGGCTTATCTCAGCATGAAATCTAAAATGGATGTGGCCTGATGAGAGCCAGGTCATGGCTATCAGATATTTTTCAGTTGTTTCCTCCTGCTTTTTTTTTATTATTTTTAGATTTATTGGTTTTTTATCAGCGCCTCCTTTCATTTTGCTAGAAATTTCCCCTGAAGTTTTGTGTCTGTTGCTCACATGACTTTTTGTCAAGTGCGTAACAACCTGCTTGTCTGGTGATATTGAGTGTTTTCCACATTAACACTGTGAGGTTGTTCAAAGTTCAGTAAATCTGAACAAAACAGATAGATACGGAGTGTTAATTATTAAACTTTATTACTGGATGTGTGAAAATGCTAATCCTTGTTTTGTTTTGCTAACAAATGCTCATATTGGGGGTTTAAAATTTCTTCTGCTTGAGAAGATATGGAAAATTGAGCTCTTTGAAAAGTGAAAAAAGAAATCAGTTTTTTGCCACTAGAATAAACTTTTTCAAAAATTGGAATCGCTGAGCTCTGTGATGGTATCTCTTGGAAAGCATTTGCTCTTGTTAGCTGCTATTCCTGTAGCAAAGCTTCAATTGTCCTTCGTTTTGAGGTCATCTAGTAGCTGTTCATTGCCAAGAATCTAAAAATAATTTTGGTATCATAACCCAGTCACCTGTTCTGTGGCTGTTTTTTCAGCTCAACTAAAAGATCGTCATATTGACTGGATGGAAATATATTTTAGAAACCAGCAAAATATTCATACGTCCAGTCTGTACAATAAAAACATAAAAATCTGGAATTAAATGTGGATTATATTATTGTTTACAATCTAGGTTACCATCTCTCCCCATGTTGACGTTCTTAATCGCTACCTTCTTTTTTAAATTGAATCCTAAAATAAAAGAAAATTGCAATTGTTTTCTGCTTGTAATATTCTGACATGTTTACCTGAGAATCCTTAATACGATTCTGGATTGGGCCGTTAATGGTACTATAGATATTGTGTTATTTTGTTTGTTTTTAATTATGTAAAGTTCTATGTAAAATACTATTTTTCTATAATACTATTAATCTTCAAAAACATGAAAAGAAAATTCTGAAGAAAAAAAAAAACAAGATGAAAAACAAAATGTATAACTTTGTTTTTGGTCATTTTTATTTTTTCATTTTGCTCATTTTCTATGAAACCAAGCGTGTACTGCTATACTTCTTTTTGAGAAGAAAAACAATTAAAAGCAAGAAAAATAAAATGTCTTCTTTTATGAATGTGTGTGTGTGTGTGTGTGTGTGTGTGTGTGTGTGTGTGTGTAGTACTGCACATTCTGCCTCAGTTGACTCAGTTATCCCAGGGGCAAACAGTTACATAACCAGCAAGACATACACACAACAAACACATCAAACACATGCAATTATAGAAACAGCCAGTGGTACACGGAGGTGCTTCAGAACCGAGGTCACATGCCTGCATATGGATGAGTGAATGTACATTTAGGACAAAATGAATATGCAATACTTTTTCTTTAACTTCCAAATAAACAAACTATGGCACTGCCTTCAAAACTGAAGCAGTTTCCCTACCAATCACAGGACAGAGAGAAAAGTTGATATGGTCACTTCTCTTCAGAACAATTTAACTTTAGAAAAATCCTTTAACCCACAGATGAGAGAACACAAAGCTGGAAGTATTTTACATGGTTTTCAAGCTGAAAAATGTTTAAAATCTACTTAAAGAGTTTGGAATCCACAGAAGAGATTTTGGAGAAATACAAGCAATTTAAGACCCTGATTTTAATAGTTGTCTGGAAGCCCAACACTGTCATTAATTCTGATCAGAAAAACTGAAAACTATTTTACCATAAATGACATCCCACTGTGTCTTCATCTAACCTGTAAATGATGGGAATCTACTGACAAATGAAGCTTCTCCATCAAAGCTGCAGCAGCTGTTTTATATGCAGTACTGTCCAGAACTTTATGAGCCCACTTCAGATCATATTAAATTTGCTTCACTTTTAAAAGCTGCTAAATTCTGGGATAAAACTCTTCTACCGTAGATCTCCATGTTGGCTGCCTTCCTTCAGCAATCTGAGACCGTGTTATCCATCCATTGCTATTCTCCATGGTAACACTATTGTTTTCATAAATCAGCAGCAGAGAGCTATTACAAGGAAGGAAAGGCTTACTGCTACAAATTAAAATGCTTGATCAAATTGACAAACCAATAATAACCAGATTTCATATTTTAATATAAAAAAGGACCCTGAAAATAAACAGAAAACTTCTTCAGAAGAGTGGCAATAAAATGGAAACTGGCTTTTTGTTTCTCCTCAATAAAATAGATTCACACACACACACACACACACACACACACACCCACACACGCACGCACACACACACCCCCACACCCACACACACGCACACACACACACACACTACAAGCTGCATTTGATTTTCTGCACATTATCACATTACTTCCTGCATCTTTCTATTTTTGACCATCATGAAAGAGACTGAAATAACTCAAAACTCCAGAAATAAAAAAAACACGACAGAAACTTGACTTTGCTTTGTGTGTTTGCCAACAAACTCTTTTGAAGTAGAATAAAAACAGAGAGTAATTCTCAGGAGATAAATCTATTCCTGAATCTGGCAGCCAATGAAAGGCGCATTAAGATGCACTTTCACAGGGAGATCAACAACAACGAGCCGTTGTTGGTCGGGGAGTCAAATAGATTGGAGGTAAAATAGATTTGTTGGTGAAAAAAAAAAGATTTTTACATTTTTAATAATTGCTTAAACACCTTCATTGAAATCCTCAGCTGATTGTCATAAATAAAATTCTCATACAAAGCAAAAACACAAAATCTTAAGTGTTTTTTGGTCTAGTTTCTAGAGCAAACATCTTAGCAAGATATTTAATCATTTGATAAGAATTATATTAAGTACTTGTTCCATTGGCAGATAACATGGGAAAAATGTCTTATTATAAATAAAATAATCTGCCAACGGAAGAAGGACTTTTTCATTACTAGTAAGAACAAACTGACTTAAAACAAGCTCCTATATCTTGCTGAAAAGTTATCTGTAAGTTAGTTTTATCCCACTTCACGTATGCTAAGATATTTGCACTACAAACTAAACAGAGACACTTGGTAATATTTTATATTTTTGCAGTAGCTACTGAGGGAAAATTACAGTGTGGGAAAATTAGTCATGTGAAGTGTCCATCCTCTGTTGTTTTCAGGCCCGTCTCATCGTCCTCCCCCTGCTGGGAACCGATGTTTGGGTCAAAATATTCCATCAACCAGAATCCATGTTGTTTCTGAACATGTCAGAGCCGAGGATGGCTTGTTTTTCCTGTTGACATTTGCTCTGCTTTAGCATTAACTGGAATATTTTTGGTTTAAGCTTGTTGCCCCATCACAGGCTGGGTTTATTAGGTTTTAAAGGTTGCCAGTCTAAAGCTGACAGGAAGCCTGTAATTAAGTCAAGATTTATAAGGTGAGAAGGAAATTACTTCCTTAGCCAACTTCTCAAAACATTTCCCATGACATTATTTACTGTAAAAACCTTGGATGTAACAACAAAGGCTTAGCTGTTAAAGAAATAAAAGGCTTAGAACGTTTCTGCAAGAGAAATGGACCTTACTTCACTATCTTCATTTAATGTGTAATAAACTTTCCTCAAATACCTTTAAGCCTTTAGTAATATCCCAGAAAAAAGACGTCAAACGTTAGTTATCAGGATTTTATCTGAGGCAGATAACTCTTATTTTTGACCCAAACAGTTAAGGTCAGGTAACATGAGGCTTACGTTTAGTATGCTGCTGTGAATTGTCCTCCAACAGTTCAAAACTGTTCAAACCAAGATGGCGACTGAAAACGGGAAGCAACAAAGAAGCTACAAACTCTACTGTGCTTCTGGGAAAATATTCATATCTGTTGCAGTTCTTCACATTACAACCTCAGATCAACACATTTATGGGGGTTATATGATAGACCAACACAAAGTGCAGCATTTGAAGTGAAAGGAAAGAAGCATCTTGGTTTTTTTTGCAGGTCAAGCCCTCTGATTTAATAAACCACAGCCGACTGCGAGCATTCTGCAGAAATCCAATGTCAAGCTCAGTCAGACTGAAAGAAAAGCGTCTATGAACATCATCATAAAGTCTTGTTTGGATTCAGTCATTTAATCATGCGTTGATCCAAATCGTGTTTTGGGTTGAGCAGACATGCTAAGGAGGCTGGGATCTTTTGGAAGACAGGGGGCGCTCTTCCAGACCTTTCCAGACAGAATCAGCCATCTTTGTGGTATTCTTCTATTGGAACAGCATCTTATCTTCAGCCGATAGGAAGTGGTGAGATAACTCAAGAGAGATTAGCTCTGTGCTAGTTTGCCGCCCTGACCCGGTCCAGGTGGCAGGAAACGGAAGGACTCCAGCCAACAGAACATGACCGTTGGACATTGGGTCCAACGGTCATGTCCGTCATGTTGGACTGTGTTCACCGTCCCACCCATTAAAACTGCTGCTGAACAGCAGAGGTGATTCAGTGATAGGTGCACAAAGAAGATCCTTCCCCCTCTGATGCAAGAGACGATATTTCATCTCCACAGCAGTTATAGAGTAGAAATATATTCTATAAGTTTTAGGCCAACTCTGAGCCTAAAGCTTGTGTTCACTATAAAGTGAAGGGTTGTTTTTTTGCATCATGGTTAATAAAGCTACAATTTCATCTCTGCCTAGATCGCCTGCTTCCACACGTTTGCTGTCCCAAAAACAGACCTGCAGTTTCCACATGATTTACATTTTAAGAGTTGGTGGAGCAGCTTTGGTTAACGCTTTGTTTCGTTAAACAACTGCCATTAAACCTGCTCGTCTGTCCGAGATCTCCATGGAACTGGCTCAAAATGTTTCAATTTGTTAAATTTAACAAATTTAAAAATGTGGAAAACTGTAACCTGGAAGTGATTATCAGTGTGTGGAAGTGGAAGAAAGAGACACATGACAACTTCACCTTCATTTTCTGAAGACAAATTTTTTATTAAGAAATAAAAAAAAAAAAAAAAGTTTTACAGTTCTGTAAAACCTGCTCAAACACATTTTTAACTTACAGGTTGGCGATAGAAACAAAAAATAAAACCATTCAAATTCTTTAAAAAAATGTTTTCTTTTCTTTACCAAGAATAAAAAAAAAAACATTTTCAATTGTACATTCTCACAGAGGAAGGGCTGATGTGGGAAAGACCAGGGATTTATAAATGAGACCGTGATCAGTCGGTCTGTTGACAGGAATGAGTTTCAGAGTCAGAAAAGGTTTTTCTATTTCAGTCATTGGGCTCCATCTCAGATGTTGCCAGGAAACAGTTTATTAGCTGATTGATCCCTGCAGAACCCAAACATTGCATGTTGGTCAAATGTTGCCTCTTAATGACAGAGTTCATGTTCTTAATTCTGAGGATATGTTGGACTCGCGTACAAAATGTGAAATTGTTCTCTTCAAAAAAGCACAAGAGCTTCCCAGAGAGATTTTGAATTTAAAAATGTTTTAATTAGTTTAACAGAATTTGTAGATGAACTTTTAAGAAAAAAAAGAGCACCCACTTTTGATATGATATATTTTTTGGATGGATTTAAATCTGTTACATGTTGGCAGCCTTTAAAAAGCACCACAAGTTATTCCACCACAGTAACCTCAGCTGACTGCTAAACAGTTTGATGTTGCAGATATCGTTGATGTTTGTCAAAAATAAAAAAAACAACAAAAAAACTTTGTTTGTGGCATTTTGGTGAACTGCCAATTTATTTTACTACTATATGAATAACAGTGGGATTTGTGGCAGTGTTGCTGTCTCAAAAACAATAAAATTACAAAATCTGTTACAGCATTTTCAGTGTATTCCAAACAAATGTTAGATTTTTTAAAACAGTGATTTTAATGGTTTCGTTTCCACATTCTAATTTGAACTGACCCTGAAATTTTCAGTTTAGTTTTTATGAGAAGTTAAAAGCAAAAATAAACATTAACACTTTTGACAAAGTATTGCACGTAATGAATGTGAGCCGAGTTTGGATCAATAGTTTGTGCAATGTCGCTCCAGTTTCAGGTTTTGAGTATTTTTGGAGCACAAAAGGCAAAAGTGACATCACAAATGAATCAAGAGAAACTGATGGAATCAAAGAAGGATCGGCAAAAGAATACATTTAAACAAAGATTCTTTTTTATGCTAAAAAATAAATCTTCAGAAAATTTTAATTCACCTGCAGGTGACTTTCACATTTTAACATTCGGCGGTAAAAACAAGTGCATCACTAATGCTTTAGTTCTGTTCCAAACTCATTATTTCTGAGAGAAAAAAATAATCAGTAAGCTGAGCTCAACGGAAAGTTTACTCTGGTTAATTGACAGCAGGAGTGAAAAAGGCTGATGGGCTGGTACAAACTGTGAATATACACCGAGAGGCAGAATAAACCTATAAATGACTGCATTAGTTAATAATCTGGTCAATAAATCCCTGACAAAAGAAGGACATTAGCACCTGGAAAAAGCTTTAAAGTTGAAGTCGTTACTGATGACTTTTTGTTTTTCCAATTAAGCAGCTGCGGCTGCCTCTAAATATATGTAAAAAATAAAAGAAAAGGAAAGAAAAGAAATTACACACATTAAAAAAGTTGAATCGTTTCCATGTGCATTGTGGTTTTTAAATCTAAAAGAAGTTATTCAGTGGACAAATTGAAGATTTTAAGATAATCTGTAAATGAGTAAAGTTTTTTTTTGTTTTTCATTGTTGTGCAATGATCCTTCAGAGGAACAAAGAACCAGATCTGTACAAACGTTAATGAATACACTGAAGCTTTGTATGTGCATTTAAATGGAAGCTGAGCTGTAGAAAGACGTTACATAGGAAAGGCTGTATGAAAATAGATGTCACCTGTGGATTTGGTTCAGCAAATCCCTTTAATGATACAAACTACGATAAAAAGAAGAGGAAAAACGCCAGGCTCTGGCTGCTATGCCAGCTCTACTGGGAGGTTTTTGGTCAAATACAGGCAATTCCTGGGTACTGCACAACTTCCCGCCTCAATGGTTTTCAGTACCTGAAGTACCCTGAAGAATTGAGCATTTTATTTTTGGCCTCATCATTTCAAGTGCAAAAAACATCTCTCACATCATTTCAGTGTATCTTTACCTTTGATTGTGTATAAAATAGGCAGTTAAGAAGTTACTTTTGATTCTCTATGTGCCAATCTGAGCGAATGTCTTTTAAAGCACAATAGAAAGACAAGTTTTGATTGCTACGACTGCAGCTCTTTGTTCCCAACTGATAGTAAAATGTTTTTGAAGCAAATTAAAGCAGACAAGCGCTTTAAAGGGTAAGTCCTGAGCAGATGGTCGCTGGTGAGACACACGGAAACCCCTTTGTCACATATTAAATCCAACAACTACCTCAAACCTAGTCTGTTGTTAACAGCTCACGTTATAAGCATTATGGCCCCATGTTACTATTAAAAGAAATCACAACTGTTAAAAATCAGCCAGAATTGAGGTCTTGTTTTCGTATCGCAGGGCACCCTTTTAAAATAATTTCAACAAATTGATGCTAAATCCATAAATTTTACAAAGTCTTCAAATGAGAAAAACTTGATGTTCGCAAATCACATTTTAAGCCTCAACAACTGGATCCTCCTGATGTTCCTGATGGTTAAACATGTTTAGGAACTCAGATCAAGTTAACTTTTAATTTGAGCACTTAAAAAACTCGAGCAAGGCTCCAAACGTTAACGCAGAAAACGAGGCTTGAATGTCCTTTTTTAGAAACTAGTTATTTTCCCAAAACAAAAGTTTTACAAATATCAAATTTGGAACATAGATGAGATTCTAACTTTGACTGGTTTCCAGAAAATTAAGAGCGAATTCTTCCTTTTTTATTTTTTATTTTATAATGCATTATGGGTTTCTTCGGTGCCAATTTCCCTACACAAAGTTCTGCCGACTGCAAATGGAAAGCTCTCGCAGCATTATTCTCTGTTGTGTCACAGGACTTTGTTACACTTTGTGCTAATAAACACAACTGACTGGGTCACCTGGTCTGAACTGGAGATGAGTCTTAGCTTTTGTCCTGCCCCAATAAATGTGTCCAGATGTCCCTGAACCTTACAGAGGAAGAAAAGCTGCCCAGCCCTGAGCCACAGGACGAGTCGCTGCCAAATTTCCATTTTTGTCTGAACATCCAAGTGGTCATGAAGCAACTGGCCCATAACAAGAAACATTTGGGAGAAAGATCAATAAGTTGAAATGTGTTTGTGTCACACCAAAACAACTGGAAGAAGGTGACCCAAGATATACATGATGACAACTGAACTATAAAGGCTGCCACTGTAAATATGTGATCTGTATAACAGCTTAGTATTTTCACCAATTGAAAGAAGTGTTCCCCCTTCTATGTAAAACTACAGCAATTCAATAGTGAATACCCATAATAATAATAATATTAATAATAATAAAAGAATCTAAACACTGACAGAGGAAAAAACTAACAACAATAATAATAATGTAACTTCCTCTGCAGAGAAAAAAAAAATCAATCCAAAACTTTAAGCCAAGAGTGCCTACTGCAGTAACGTACATATTGTAAACTGGTCTAGGACACATAAAGATAAAGAGATAGATATAGATAGACTGATATCTACTACTGTACAGTACGCCACAGACAACACACTCAAGGGTTTGAACTCCACACTTCAAATCCAGTTGGATGCTTCTGACTCTGCAGGAAGAAATTATCCTGAAGCCGAAGCCAAAAAACAGGATTTCTGTGTCCCACTGTTTATGTCTTTGTTTGCTGTGATGTACATTATTATCATCTTGCACCATAATTTATGGATATTTTAGCATCAGCAGTGAATTGAATGTGTTTCCTTTAATGGCTGCACAAATAACTTTGTTCTTTTTTGGGAACAACGGCTGATTATCTGTGAACATCAGTGATGAAACGAGCTTATAATCAGCGGTCAGTGCTGATGTACCGCTCCGCGAGTCACATGGGAACTATTAAAGGAAAAACGAAGCACTTCAGAATCAGTTTGGAATCGTAATAATCATTTTTCCTCAACTGCAAACAGCTTTTGAAGCATTCCTAAAAGATTTGAAATGTGAACTTCTTTTCTTTTTTTCCTTAAACCCCTCATCAGTCCACCAGAAAGACACAGACAGACGGAGAGCTAGCTAGCTTTAGAAGCGTTTCAGAGGACAGGAGAGGAGAAGAGAGCGTTCTCATGGAGAGCCTCCTCCTCACCCCTTTACATCATGGTTTCTACGATGGTGTGGGTGGGGGCCTTCATCATCAGGCCCCTGTTTCCATTGGGGTCCAGTGGGCAGGTGAGCTCGTTGGGGACGCGGTGGTCCACGGGGCGGGAGCTGGCCCCTCCACGCGCCGGGGCCGCCACGGCCTTGATCCTCTGCAGGCCAGAGGGGACGACACAAAGAATGAACAGGTGTCATAGAAAGGGAAAAAGGCAAATAGAGCAAGAATGAAAAGATAAAATACAAAATCAGTTGGAAAGCAAAAAGTTGTAAAGAGATGGGAGAGTGAAAAAAACTATAAGAAAAGAGCTTTAAAGTACATTTGGAAGGAATTTGGTGATTTATTTGACTTTCCTGATATCGCGCCTTGTTTTTATGAACTGATTTTCTGTTCAGTCATTATGACCAGCTGACAACAATCAGTGATATTAGTTTGCAGAATCAGGAATAAATTGTCATTGTAGAATTGAGCTGAAAGCTCCTCAGAGTTTAAAACCCATTTCACAGAAAACTTAAATCAAATTAAACAAAAACATAGCAGTTTATCCACATGCCAGGCCAGGGACCTAAACACTTTATGAGTTTTGAATGAGATTCCTCTAGACTGAAGTCTCTTACTGCCATTTCCTTCTCATCCTAACAATGTTCCAAACTTTGAGCCTGGTTGCCTCTAAAACGCCTCCCTGTTCAATGCAGCTGTCAGCTCTCTGCAGCTAAACTCCTCACATAGTATCACAATGGTTATTTTTCCCTCCCTGTCATTTGGTCTGTAAAGCTGCTGCTTTTGGATCAGTTTGGTTAAATAAGACACAGAAAATTACAAGATCAGAATGATTATGCAAAGCAACACACACTGTTCAAATAGATAAAAAATATCAACAAATCTGTGTAAAACAGATGTATAAATATAAATAAAATAACTTTGGCTCAAATTACTAAGAAATTCAAGTTATTTTAGGACATAGAAATTGATTCTTGAAGCAAATTTAGCTGTGAACAGTTTGATTTTCCCGTAAGAATTTATTCCTGATCCTCCAAACCGAGAGCACTGACTATTCTTCAAGGCCGACGTTTATTCAGGGAAATCTGAATAAATCTACTGAGTATCTGATGTTGACTGCGTGTTTCACCCACCTCGATGAGGGGCCCATCAGACCGAATGATCTTGATGACGACCACCATGGGGATGCAGATCATGGAGGTCAAGGCCAGAGTCCAGCCTATTCCAATGGCCCAGTCAGGATACTGGTACACCTTGTTGTACGTCAATGGCTTATATTTGACCAAAGAGAAGATAAAGCAGCCCTGGCATGGAAAAGGAACGCATTTAAATCAACATTTTTATGGTTTTATTTTCAGATATTTGTTCAGAATAACCATCATGAACGTATTTGATCATGGGAAGCCCTTACCATGCACAGTAAAGGAGTGACAACAGTCCAGCTCCATTTCATCCAAGGATTTGGTCTGTAGCCAATCATGTCCTCAATTGCATCATAAAAATTATCAGCGCCTGCAAAAACAACAGAATAAGGATCCGTCTGCTGTGGTTCACAGCAGTAAAACACAAAGCAGCTTTATTTTTCTTTTTATGCCTGTAAATTAATATTTCAACTCAGGGAACTGAATAATGAGCTTCAGGATTGCTGGGATTAATTAAACTCACCATAAACCCAGGCAACAGCTATACATTCAAAGAATGCCACCCACAGAAGGCACACACCGCTCGCTGCATAGTAGTCAAACAGCTGGAAAACATACATGCCACCCTGCAGAGAGACATCGTTTTACTTTCATTTTTAATATCTGAAAGCACAAAAAAAAAACAACACATGATCTGTACTGGCTCCAGCTGCACACAAATATTTTTGGAGGAAGTCGTTCCATGTTAAACATTAGAGAGGAAGTTTAACATGTAAACAACAAGAAGGCAGCTTAAATCTGAGCAGATGACGTGTTTGATTGTACAAGACCCCGGTGTCTTCCTGCCTGACTGCAATATTAAAAACGGTCCCCAATCCTGGGAATCCTAAAGCTGAATCAGGCCATGGCCGCCATAAAAATAAGTTGTCATGGGAACAACAAAAGGAGAAACAGAGTGAATGAGTCGGTAAGGTGAAAGTCTGCGTGAGAAGAGGGGAAGGATGGGAGGTTTTATTGGTCTGAAATGGAGCCGACATGAATGAAGAATAGATGAATGAAGGTGGAGAGGATCTTCAACAACCCCCCAAAAAAACATATGTAACGTCAAAGTATCTGTTTCTGTACTAATACGCCTCAAACTGAGCTAGAAAATAGAAAAATAGACACCAGTGGTGACCTGTCACCATGGCAACATCCACAGGTCAAAAATAAAGGCATATAATAAAACCTCTCTGCAAACGTTTCAGTAAGATCAGATTAATCAAGTAGTTCAAACCAGTGATTGATTTTGATTAAAAATAAGTGATTAAACAAAAATGTTTAATCTGCAAACATTGATCTGGTGAAGAGCAAAACTGTGACCAGAAAGCATAAAGCAGATCAAATGAGTCTTATTGCTTCAGATCAGCAGGAAACCCAACCAAACGGTTCTGATGGAAAAGCCTGGCGACAAGATGAGTAAAATTAAACATGCTGGAATGATTTCCACAGTTTTGATTAAACATTCTGATACTCAAAAATCTGCATCTAAATTGTATTCTTGTGCATATTCTGTCAATATGGATAAAGATTTAGAATGCGTATTCATAGTTCATACAGAAAGTCAGGGAGACGGTTGAATATTAAAAAAAGAAAACTAGAGCATGCAAACAGGAAGAAACAATCATGACAAAAGTACTGGGTTTGAAAAAAAGTACAGAATGACTAAAAGAGTCCAGGGCATTAATGAGGAAACAGGAGATATAAAGAGAAAGAGGAGGAAGCGAGGGGATTTGGAAAATCTAAATTGGGTCTGTAACTATTAATACCACCGGATGGAAAGGAAGTTCTCATGACTTGACACTAAAAGTCATGAGAATTCCCCCTCCCTCCGCCATCTTCTCTCACGGGGTTCACACTAATAGCATCCAAACGCTCTGGTTCAACTACATGAACCCTGAAGAGGTTAAAAGCTGCTGTGTTTATCTCAAACAAAACAACCATTTTTAATGCTTAACGTTTGGTCGAGGTGCCTTTATCATTCAGCACCTTTTTCAACCTCCTCATGTTGTTGTTGTTGTTACCTTGGTCACCATGGTAAGTCCAAACAGGTAGCTGATGCAGCAGATGATAGCGATGAAGACCTCTCTGCAGTAACCCTTCCTTAGGAAGGACGGATACAGATCCACCAGTGATGTGATCTGCCCTTCCACCTCCACAAACTGCAAGACAAAACAACGGCTGGAAAATCAGATTTACTGCAGCGCATCCAATGACCTCAACCTCCAGGGTCTTAGACCAAGTTCACTTTTCTTTCCTGAGTTGAGTTACATTAGTAAGTTGGATTTGAAGATGCACACTTTATTGGTATGCTTTGGTTTTGATGCATGCAATTTGTAGTTTTATATAGAAGACGCTGCAAAGTAAAACAAATGACTACAATTCACTTTACTGAAAGGTTGTTTTTGAAAGATTTACCTGAGGTACTGCTGTCATCTCAAGAAACGCTCCCCAGCAAAAACAACCAGTCAAAGCCAGGCGGAGGGGCTTTGTGCTGTCAATCATGCTTATGTATCCTCTGCTCAATGTGTCTAATCAACATTTCAGAAAATCCATTACATATTGTGGTTAACGAGTTGTTGTGTATCAGAGAGCAAGATGGATGGGTTGAGTACAAGAGTGATTGACAGCACTAAGACCCTCCTCCTGTCTCTGATTGGTTGTTTCTGACGGAGTGGTGCATTTCTGCAGTTAGTACTGGGAACACTGGGAGAAGACTGAGGTCTTATCTGTCTTTTATTATACTGTCACAACATGATAAATTTGAGCTTTAAAAGGCTAAAACTGAAAAATAAAGAGACTTCTTAGAGAACATTATATTCTTGGTAACTCTGGAGGAGCTGCAGGCGCCAAGAGCTCAGGTTGGATAATTTAATTACAGGACAAGTAGTAGCAGAACGGCAAAAAGAAAAGCTAAAAGCCACATTCACAGTTTGCTACAAACTCATGTTGGGAATCCAGCAAAGAAGGTAGCAAAACATATTCTGGTTAGATCAGCTACATCTGCTGCAAATAAATTACACACACACGGATTTCATCTTCTATTGTGTGAAACATTTTCGCACGTAAAGCTTTTTAGAAAAAATAAAATCCTGCTGACCTGACTGTCGAGGCCAAGCAGCAGCAGCATAATGAAGAAGAGGATTGCCCAGAGTGTAGGAAAAGGCATCATGGTAACAGCCTTGGGGTAGGCAATGAATGCCAGGCCTGGACCTGCAGAAGAGCAGGAAGAGGAGACAGAAGGGGGTGGGGAGGAGCGACATTAGAATCATATGATAATCTCATCTGATCTGCATCACTGTGGGGGGAGAAAAATGCCCCCAGACAACCAACGCAGAGCAGGAAGTGAAGAGTTAATCAATGCCTGACTACAGCACGCAGATCAAATTTACATGTAAAGTATATTTGGATAAAGATTCACTAAAAAAATAATTATCTAAAGCACATCTTTACTTACCTCTCGCTTGCAGAGCGTTAAGACACACTAACTGTACACACTCAACACATGACACAATTTCATTTCACTTACAAGCACATAATTAAAGGCACCTTATATTACAACAGAACACACAAGTATAGTTAAAAGCAAATAAATCACATGTATATACATTTGTGTTTTTAACAGTATCTCTGTGGAAGTAAGTCAGTTAGAAGAGAGATGTTACAGATGCATGTAAAATATGTTACCATAATTTAAAAAGGAAGGACCACTGTAAACACTGCTTTGACTGAAAAAACCCCAAATGCTTCAAAAAAGCAAATCAAGCACATGAAGGTGTGTCCAATACATTCTGTTTATCCATGCACACGTTCCTCAAGCCATTTTGAATCCCCAACTGAAATACGGTTGACCATTTCAATGGGGAATGCAAAAGGACTATTGCAAAACAGCAGCAGATGTAAAACTTGTGGTCAGATAAAAAGCCAGTGTTTTTTTTTTAAATGATTTATTTTTATGAGGTCGAATTTTAAATGACGCTACATTGGGAACTGTAAAACAAAAGTCAAGGAACAAGGAAGCAGCCATAACAGCAAACAGCATTGCAGCTGATAGTAGAGTGTATCAATAGGTTCCATTTTTGTAGCAAATTATGACAAGGCATCCAACCAAACACCACGTTGACTCAAAAAGGTTAAAACAACTCCCAGCCCCAGAGGGAAAACAAACCTTCAGAAAATTGACCAAATCAAAAGTAACTGAGTTCATGTTAATTACACTGATATCATGAGTTGACTGTGCAGAATATTAAGAAGCCTTTATTTTATTTTTATCCCATTGTTAAGTCATTTGAAGCTGTGGCGTGTGCCAAGCCGTTGCACAGTCAAAGTCACACTAAGGAGCAAGAGCATTCCTTCTCTTTTTTATCTTTAAGTGTGTGTTCAGCCCAAACTGCTGCAGTTAAGGCAAATTTACAGATTTTTTTTCTGAAAACTTTCCTTTACTTTCCTTTCCAAACATAAAATTCTGTGAAGATGTATTTAGTTGTCTATTTTATCTTGCTCCTTATAAGAATCCTGACAAATTCTCAGTTTAACACAGAGCGTCATGTTAGCTTGCAGCGCTTTGCTTCTCTGGCCAACACCTCACAGACTATCAGCCCACTCGCCAAATAACACAGATATTGGACAATTCTGCAAACCCCGCTATCAGGTGGACTTTACAGAATTGTGCAACGTTTGCATCGACTGGGCTGCCAGCATATACTGTTAACATAGAAAGCAATACTAAGCTAAATTGACTTATGAAATTTGCTGATTATGGGGCTTTAGATAAGATGTGGTTCACAAAACCTGTTGATGAAGAAAATGGCTTTCTCTAAAATAATAAACCTTTACATCATCAATCAATTGACTTCAAACAGCATGCCACCAAGTCTTATTCAAATAACTGGAGCGAAAAGCAATTCAGCGAAAAGAGCAGAACCAGTCTTTGCAAAACAGTCTTCCATCTCCATTGGCGTTTTAACCACTTTGATGTTGGGAGTGTTTACAGGATAAGTCATTAATCATCATGGCTCTGCTCTTGTTTCTAAAAGTAGGGATAAATGAAATCCTTGTGTGATTCTGTCAGAAAGTGAAACCAAACATCCACAGTAACCTGGGCTCCTTTAATGGTCAGGCTTAGTGTTAGGTCGCGTATGGTGAAAAACCGTGACAGAAATCCGTGGAAATCTCATTGGTACTTAAGGTTGTAGCAAACTGATAAAGCAGGCCACCCTAAAGCAGCTCAAGTCATAGATGTAACCTCTAACAACAAATGCCTCTCAGTATAATAAAAGCCAAAGCTAAGGCACCATCAGGTTGGTGGCTGTAAATAAGGAACATCTCAGAACCAAAACTCAAATCTTTAAGCCGTCACACTGACATAAGATGATGTACCGTAAAGTGTCGCACAGGAGCTTTTCCTTAACTCTCCCCTAAAAAACTTCTTCCTTAAAAACATAAAGCACAACTCCCTCTGCCTTGCGCCAGCTTGTCGTACTAAATTGAGCGCGTACAAACCGACCAAACAGGATCCTATCTCCTAAAATCTGCTTTTGTCAAGAAGTGTTTGATTGCGGAAGCTTCCATTTTCCGATGCCGTCATTTGTGTTTTAATCAGGGAATCCATGATGTTTCTAAATTGTCACTCAAGTTCGAAAATGAACGTAGAGGCTAATTCTCTTTTGGGTTTCGTTGCTGTTTTTCTTTTGAAATTACTGTTATTTAATTTATTAACCAGGAAGCAGCGCCCACCATCACTGCTGCCTTTACAGAACCCTCGTACCTGACTCTGCCACCTCAGCAATGTCCACCCCTTGCTCTTGTGCCATGAAGCCCAGGACGGAAAATATTGCGAAGCCAGACACAAAACTGGTACCACTGTTGAGGGCTCCCAGCAGCAAACAGTCCCTATGTCACACATATGTCATGAGGAGGATTTGTTAATGAACACAAGGATCCCTTCAACCCCCCACCCACTCTCTCCCCTACCACACCACACCTCGCCCGCCCCCTGAAAACTGACGCCTCACCTGTAGCAGTTGTATTTGTACTTGTTGTAGCTCCCCAAGGACGTCATGGCGCCCAAACAGATGGCATAGGAGAAGAAGATCTGAGTGCCGGCATCAATCCACACCTGCCAAGTAGGGAGAGAGCAACAGAGAGGCTGAGGCCTGCTGACGACGTCTGGGTTATGGAAAGCTAAACGTTTAGCATGGTTTGAAGCCTTTGCTAGTGTTCTGTGCTTAGCTTTTCTCTGCCAACATTATCAATTCCCTTTATAACATAAGAGTAAAATGGAAAAAAACCTGGAACCATTGTGCTGCGCAACTGATGTCATTACGACTGCAATATTCATATCATGAGGAAGCGCGTCACCTGCAATAAATTCTGGGTAATTATGTAACTATCATACATCCAGGATGTGTCTGATCATCATCTATTTGGCAACCCTGGTTGTTCAACGCAACAGCAAGGTTCAAGTTCTAGAGAAGGCAAAGAAGTGGTAAGGTGGTGAAGTCATAAACTTTATTTATTTATCACAAGCTATATTGTTGTTGCCACATTTAGCAACAGGTTTTTGTGGAAATTCATGTAAAATCAACAGATCTCTGCATTTTTTCACTGTAATGCATAACAGGGAGTTTAATGTTTGTTTGTTTTTTACCTGCACCAATAACACTTGTATGTATTTGAATTTATAGTCATGCTTATAGTCTCACAGTGCTTTTTCTGTGTTTTCTGGCAGCCAAGAAACGTTTTGTTGCCAAACTCACTGTCATATCGTTGTGCAAAGACAATAAAGTCAGTTCAAGTCTATTGTAAATTTTCCACAAAAATGGTCAAAAACATCTGACCGGCTGACTCCAGGACTATTAACAGCAGGACTGCATTATGATACACCAATTATAGAATCTTTAACAGTTAGAAACTGAAAGTTTTCAGTGAGGTTTTTTTTTTTTTAGACTTTTATTGAACTTCTTTGCTTGATTTAGAGAAAAATGTCCTGGTGTCTAAATTTCTTTCCATAGATTTCAAAAACCTCATATAACATAAGAGGTTTTTGACCTCAAAGTTCATATCCAAACAAATCCTTTCACTGGAAGAAGGAAATATTTCTGCAACAGGCGCTCAGTGAAGAGGAGGGAACCTACCTCTGGGTCTTTGAGGCGTTCGAGGTCAGGATACAGGTAGAACTTGATGCCTTCAGAAGCACCTGGCAGAGTCACGCCGCGGATCAACAGGACGATAAGCATGACAAACGGGAACGTGGCCGTGATGTAGACCACCTGAGGTAGAACACACACACACGCACGCACACACACACACGCACACACACACGCACGCACACACACACACGCACACGCACACACAACATGAATACTGCATTCATATCTGAGCTCCAGTTTCAAAACGGTCAGGATTTTGACTTTTCCCTAAATTGTCTGTTCATATTCTTAATGAAGCCATCACACAGTTACTGAAATAAAAACAACTACTGTATTTTTTCTGAAAGAGACTTTTGACTGTCATTTTAAAAATGTACTTTCTGAATTCCTCCTGAATAAAAAGTTAAAGTTTTATAATGTTTCTTAAATTCAAACATATTCATAATCTGGAGATTTTGAAACATTTGTATCCACTTGTTTCACAGTCCTACACAGTTCCTTCTCTGATAAATAGTTCACAGTGCCATCTGGGGAAATTACTGAAAGTTTCCAACAAACTTAAAGTTCCTTAAATTCTTGGTGGCCTGTTGTCTTGGTGAAAGTTACTGATTTGTTTTTTTGCATATTTTCCGTTTTGTTTTTATCCCTTGCAAAAGGGACTTTTGGATGTTTGATAAGGAAAAACAAAGAATCAAAAACAGTTGTATTTATACTTGTTGTACAAAGCTGTTCTTTATATATATGACTTTTTTTTCATATTCTTCATTTCATTTGAAAAAGGGTTTTGTAAATGAGAGAACTTAGTAATTTCCCTTTGTTGTAAATAGAAACTTAAGTGTCATTTTCTGCCTTGTGGAAAGTTTTGACCCAGCTTTGTTTTATAAGCATTGTTTGTCACAAACTTAAACAACTAGAAAAATATATTGGACCAATCAATCAAGAGTGCTGAAGCCATAAAGTGGAGTTCTTCATTTATCGCCTCTCCTGTTGTCTTGTAAAAACTTATGTTTATGGCAGGAATATGATGCTTTCTAAGAAACTGCATCATGAATTGCTGTGCGCGTTTATTGACGGCTTCAGTAAATATGGGAAAGTTATTGTGGTTTAAGTTACCAAGTCCTGGCTTCAGTTTGCAAAGAGAATCAGACCCAATCTGTTCCCTAAAGTTCCCTAATGTTCCCTAATGTCAGACCAGGAAGAAAAATAAATAGCATTTTCACACCACATCTTTGTTTTAGGATCAACATTTTGAGAAATAGAATCTCAGTTACATTTAAATAAATGAATACTATCATTTATTTCACACTGATTTACCTTTCCAGTGGATTTCACACCCTTCCAGATACAAAAGAAGCAGATGACCCAGACAAGGAGTAAACACAGGGCCAAGTCCCATTTAACGGGGCCGATCTCATCGATGCCGCTGCTGATACCCAGCACGTTGTGTCTGCAAAACAAAATAATAATCCATACTTATCCGTACTTCTAAAGCTTCGCTAGAGATCACACCAATAATGAGCGATTTGCATGAGGAACACAACAGACATGAAAGCTGTGTGTGGGTATAGAAGTGAGCAGGTGTGAGGGATTTTATGTAACTTACTCCCAAAACTCTGTGACGGGGGAGGTAAAGTTGGAGGCGTTGGCGGCAACCCAGATGGTTTTGTTCTTGCGGTAGGTGTCCTCAATGCATTGATCTGTATTCCAGGGCTGATTGCACTTGGCCCAGGGCAACTCTGGCTGGAAACACTGAAAGGTAATTTAAAAAAACAGAAGGTCTGTTAGAGCCTGTGTTTAGACAGATTAGATTCCTGTGCAACTTTTAAAATAAAAAGGGAATTTAACAGTTTTATATTCCCACCTGGAACAAGTAGTAGAGACCCCAGGCCAGGATGACGATGTAATAGATATTCAGGAGGGATACAATCACAATGGAAGCGTAGCCAATACCTGCAAAAGACAAAGGATTCAAATTTAAAAGCAAAACAATAGTGAAGAATATGTTGGAGGCAACTGGATGAGTCCATTTTGATTTGAACAACTAACTTTGAAGGTCATAAAATCATATCACAGGATGAAGCCTGGATCCTGTCAGTTAAGGTAATATTTTATGCTACATTTTGTGCAACAACAAGACGGTTACTATTGGACTGTAGCTAGAAACCAAGTTGTGAGTAGTTAAACTAAAAATTGAAAAAAACCTCCTTGTCCACAGGAACATTCAAAAAGTAAATTTACTGCCTCTCCAATAAACATTTAAATTCAGGAGAACGTCTGGTTCATGTACGTTTTTAACAATAAATCTGGTTTCTTTCAGCTTATAGGCAAATGTTTAATGGATGCCAGAACTCCCACTCTGACAATGCACATTCAGTTCTGAATCCATGGCAATCCTTTTTTAATATTGAAAAGTGTTTGTCCAACTCATCTGCACAAGATAATCCTGTACTCTATTCAGAGAACATACTGTGACCAAGCAGAAATATCCAATCCCAATCCCTGTCTTTGGTCTGTTTCTACAGTTTGACCCACTGATAACAGACTAATAGGTGATTTTGGAGGGCAGCTGCTGTGAAGGCCTGACCCCCTTCCGGTCTAATCACATCCAAAGGTCAGAGAAGCCCTGACAAACACGAGGGCTGATAAACCAAATGATCTATTAAAATAATTTGCGAGTGGAGAATAAAGGAAAGCGATCCAGACAGTGTATTAGGTTAAATCATGTCGAGCAACTCCTCCAGTGTCTGACTGGGAGATGAAATTCCAGCTTCATAATTATCTGCAGAAAACGCTTACTTTAAAAGATAATGTGCAACTCAGATTGCAAACTTGGCAGGTAAACAAGATTTGCAGTTTTGATTAAAAAAAAGTTTTTTAAATGAAGGTATGAACTTTGAACAGGGGACCAGAACCTGGCCCAATATCATTTTAGCTGATTCAAGGTCCAACCAGTATCATTATTGTTTTTAACCTTTCGTGACATAAAAGCTATATTTCCAAGAACAGTCAGATAGGTGTAAACACATGATCTTGGCAAGTGTTTTGTTTTGAAGTATTCTCTTTGATAACTTAAGGAGGAAACGTAATCTTCGTGGACAGAGCAGGTGCAGGAACTCTGATCACAATGGATTAGAATTTGGAGTAGAGTTCACACAATGACCGCAGTCACAGTAAGTCCTCATAAGGACATTAAAACAAGCTTTGTATTCACTCAGGCACAGCCGACAGCAGCCACTCATCCAAATTAATGTCCTTCAACGTCACCGGCCATCTGTGAGCGCAAGTGTGTGAATGTGTGTGTGTGTGTGTGTGTGAGAGAGAGAGAGAGAGAGAGAGAATAGAGAAGCTTGAATTATGAAACAACATTCTCACCCTTGTCTGCCTTTATGTGTATATGAATGCAAGAACTACTTTGCCAACAGATCATGTCCTTTTCATCACTTGGCCAATTAATAGTTGTAACATCCTCACATCTCCAAACACACACACACGTGCGCACACACACACTTATATATTCAGATCACATGGGACAGTGCTGATCAAACAAACAAGATGTGTCCTCCTCCATGATGTCATTTCTTCAGCTATTTGGAGGAATGACCTTGCCTGACCTCACTCAGTTTATCTACATATGGAGCCGACTCATTTTTTTAACTGCTAAAGGTTTTGCTGAGTAAATAATCTGAAGATTTGTCACAACAGGCAAAGAAGCTAAAGATGTGATCATTATTAGCATGCTTCCTGTCAGTAGCTGCATGTTGGAGGATGTGGGGAGAAGGAGGAACTTACAACATAATGTGATGAGGAGTTTTGCATTTGAGCAGCTGCTGAGAATCCGATGGCCTCATTTCTCATCAGCTTTCTGGTCAAATTTTTATTTTTGTCCCCGTTTCATCTGACGTTTTAGAATGAAATGTGATCAGAGGACCAGCTGTTTGTTTTGTACAAAATGTTTTAGTTTTTGCAAGAGTTTAATAATTAACTAAAGGCGATGCTGGCTCCCATCTAGAGTCTCGCTGGATTTTTGAGCATTTACATCCAGAGTTTTTATATTCTTTCCTCTTCATCAGTGGTTCTGCAGGTTCTTTGGGTTTGTATAGTTTTAGCTCATTTTCAGACAATTTTCCTGTTTGATGAGTCAGTTCACTTTGACCTCTGAATGTTTTGAGGCATCAAAAGGCTCTTTGTTTCCATCTCCAAAACACAATTTGTTTTCATCTGGATGTGTGTTAAGTTTTTACTTATGGCAGCAGATATATTTGTCCTGGTGTGTTTCTCTTCCCTCCTCCCCATAAATGTCTCAGACATACTGCCCCCCACCCTCGTCTGGCTCTGCTGGTGTTATCTTCCAATAAAAGGGACTTCTTATTCTGCCACTGCTCCAGAAATGCATGCAGGGCAGGAGATTGACTTGAGGAGAATGTTTTCTTGTGATACAACCTGGATTTTCTAGGTTAAATTATTAACTATGCCTACTCACGACTGAGAAACTAGAACTGTTTTTTAACCAGGTTTGCTTTAAATCATGTGTTTTTATGATAAATTACCCTGACATGACTTATGTTTTAACCTGTTTTGTTACCCTTACCTATAAAATTTTAACAAATTTATACTTCCACAAACTGTTGATTTTTATTATTTTAATTCATTTTGACCATTCTGCACACGTTTTATTTTCTTGACTTTTAATTGTTTTTTCTGAATGTGATTCATTTCGTTTTGCTCCGTCTGGCTGCCTTTGTGTCGCTCCTTCTCCCGTCTTTATCAGTCCATCTGTCGGCGGCTCAGATCCCACCACCACCCTGCTCTTTTCTTCCGAGCCCTCTCTGATGTGTTGCTGTGCTGTTACCATAGAGATGTGTAATTCAGGACACTGTGCATGCCGTCTTGTGTGTTAGAGACAACCACACGATAATGTGTTAGAATGTGAAGATAAAATGGCAATTGCATATGTGAGAGTGAAGTAAAATACGTTAATCTTATTTGGCTGGTAGTGAGAAGAGCCGGCCGGGAAAGCAAGGGCCAAGAAGGAAGAAAATGCTATTGAACATGGGGACTGAAAATGGAGGAGAGGAGGATAAAGGCAGAGAAAAGAAATGCTTAAAGTCGACTTGATCAAATAGTATCACAAGATAGCCATTAGATGAGCTTTCTGGGAAGTTGAAAAAGAAAGACAAGGTGAGATGAGGAGAAGGTTAAAGCGCTGAACAGGCCCAGTGTGTAGGTGTATCAGCGCAGCCCTGGTTGTTGCCTGGTGACGGCTGCTGGGCAAAGTCTCAGCGCTCTGATTGGAGGAGAATCTGGTGTGACTCAGCCATTCCTCTGTCAAAAACGGCAGAGGTGTGGAAAAAAACCTGAATCTTAAGTAAGAGATACAGATCTGGTCTCACTGCTTGGTGGTGGGGAATTGCTTCAAGAAAAATCAGATAATAAAAGGGCGGGGCAGGTGGAGCAGTGGACAAATGTCGACTTCTCCACCCGCGAGCAAAACAAAAGAAATTACTAAAATTAAAAAACAAATCAAAGAATCTAAACTGCATTTATTAATTAAACATAAAAAGGGAACTGCTTTTCATCCTTTGTGATGCAGTGATCATCAGATTCCTGAGTCACCGCTGCTGAGGATAAAAACGTTGGTTCACATGTCTGGTAGCTTTTGGATTGAAGATGTTAAACCGAGTAAACATGAGAATCAGTTACCTGTCGCAAAGCTAAAGTCCAAAACTCTACATCCTTATGTCAAATGCAGTAACATAAACAAGTTATAAAATATACAGCAGTGTTTAAATGTCGACCTCATACCATAACTGTTCTATAATAAAATAGATTTCGGTTTTTACTGCACACACTGCCCTGCTTTCCATGGTAATATAAAGTGACTATTAGAGGGACACGTAAAATTTCAATCTGACATCAGTGGGGGAAATTATAAGAAGTTCTCATTTGTCAAAATAAAAAAATGCCTTTGGAGGCGTTCAAAGGTCCTGGTGTACAAGTTTTGTTTTTATTCAAATTTACCGTCTTAGCAACTGAATTTTAAAAATCAGCTACATACCAGTAAAAATGGGACAAAGTTTCTCCCAGCAGGTGATGCCGCCCTCGGAGGTGAACTGACCAAGGGCAACCTCCAGGAAGAAGACTGGCAGACCTCCGCCAAACAGGAAAATGAAGTAGGGGATGAGAAACGCACCTGGAGACGAAACAAGACCCGAACAGGTAAAGTAAAAGAAAAGGAGTTAACAAAATGATTTCTCAAACCATTTGATGCTTACCTCCACCATTCTTATAGCAGAGGTAAGGGAAACGCCAAACATTCCCTAAACCTACAAATCCGCCGGCCACAGACAGGACAAAGTCCAACTTGCTGGCCCACTTCTCCCTCTGGGGGTGCTTGCCCTCCGCCTCGTCTTCAGGCCGAGTCCCAGGGCTCTTACCAGGAGACGGCTTCAAAGTGTCCTTATGGAAGTCTTTCAGACACTGAAGTTTCTCTTTTTGTGCCATTCTGTGGATAGAAAATGCAAAAATGTAAGCATGACTTCATATTAAAATAATTTAAAAAGTGGTGGAGAAAACATTATACAGGAAATATTGCTTAAATATTTATCCAAGTAACATTGCATAAGACTCTGGATGCCCAGATGCCACAAACTGCAACGGACTGCAAAAATAATCCACATAACTTGATAAGTTACCAGCAGAAAAACTCAAATCTAAGAGTTACGCTGCTGTTAAGCTGCTGTTACGCTGCTGTTACGCTACTGTTACGCTGCTGTAACGCTGCTGTTACGCTACTGTTACGCTGCTGTTACGCTGCTGTTACACACTGCTGTAACGCTGCTGTAACGCTGCTGTTACGCTGCTGTTACGCTACTGTTACGCTGCTGTAACGCTGCTGTTACGCTACTGTTACGCTTCTGTAACGCTGCTGTTACGCTACTGTTACACACTGCTGTAACGCTGCTGTTACGCTGCTGTAACGCTGCTGTTACGCTACTGTTACGCTGCTGTAACGCTGCTGTTACGCTACTGTTACGCTACTGTTACGCTGCTGTTATGCTGCTGTAACGCTGCTGTTACGCTGCTGTTACTCTGCTGTTACACACTGCTGTTAAGCTGCTGTAACGCTGCTCGTCTTCATCGTCTGTTTTGGAAACATGCAACATGTGAAGCAGGTGCAGACCAACTTGTAACAGTATCATTAGCTAACCACAAATCCACAATCTATCACTGATACCGTTCTTAATGCAAATTTAGTAAGACTTCATTTGTATCATTTGTGTTTGTTTGAATATGCCAGAAGTGATCTTTTGCTGGTTATACTTTAGTGTAAGGCTAAAAGTTAAAACAGTTACCAGAGAGATAATTTTACCAATGAGAAAAAACCTAAACTTTAATGAACCACTTTACTTCATCCTTCTGTACTTCCTCATTTGCTCTGACAAAAATGTAGAAACAGAAGAACAACAACATAATCATGATCAGCAACGACAGCTGTAAATTTCCATCCAACAGCAACAGCGAAAGAGAAAAAGAAAATCAGGGAAGAGACACATACTTAACAGTCAGCACATGTCTTCAACTGTGGAAAATGTCACATCCTTATCTTTATTCATCGGCCCAACTGCTGCTGCACTCTCACCTTTACTATCCATTTCTCTCATTCATGTTCTGGCTCTGACTTAATCATAAGAGAAAACACCAACAGCTTTTTACTGTTCGCATATTAAAATGCTCATTTGTACATGATGTATAAAACTGGTGAATATTTTGAATAGATTAAACCCTACACACTCTTTTCTTATTCTCTCCCACAGCAAACTTGTTTTGTCACAGTTGCATGCTGCCCTCGATCGGACCACGTGGCACAAGAACGTGTTCAACACTTCCTGCTGTATGAAATGCTACCGCCGTTATGTCTGAGGTAAAATACTGGTAAAATACAAACCAATTTATGCAATTAAAAAGCCCAACACAAGCTTTTGGACAAAGCAAATTCTGTAATATTTAACACATGAAAACATCACATTTCCATTAAAAAACAACTGATTCCTGTTGTAACTTAAAGTATCTAAGCTTGTCAAACCAGAACAAAACTATTTCACACTTTTACAGAGTATTTATGAACTGACTTATGAATGGGTAAATCTTCCATTTGTTTTAGTGTTTTTGGAGTATTTTTAATCTTAGAACAATGAAGACAGCATCTTCATCTATATTACCTCGAAGCAAAAGGGGCATTTCACATCATTTTAAAGGATTCTGACATTCTGTAGTTTAATGTCTAACAAATTAAAACTAAACTGAACGATTATTTGGTTAACAGTGGTTAATCGGTTAATATTTCATAATTAATTAAAGCCCAGTTAGCAACTATTTGCCAATTTAGCAGCTTTTCAGACAAAGTCAGACCAGATTTTTACGGCTCATTCTGTAAAATGACGGTTCTGTTTCCTGTGCTGAAGATTCAAGCAGCTCTTATTGGACTGTTCTTTATCATGGCGCTCATGTGAGCTCAGGTCATTCACCAGGACCAGGATATTAATTGCCCTCTGCTCTGTGTTTGGGGTTTTTTCTAAGATCAAACTGGACCAAGAGTCTGGATTTGATTAGGACCGTTTCAGAACCCGGCCACAAACACTTATTTCTCAGCCAGATGACTTTCATAACTCACTCTCCTATTTTAAGAGCATGTACCTTTTCAGTGAACTGGCCACCGATTGCGTCCGCTCATCCATCACCAGCTCCCCTCCCCCACCCTGCTCCACACTGAATGCATTCATCTGCCCGTGTTGCTTCTCTTCCCTTTTCTCATGTTGTTGTTTTCATGACATGTCACTTTTGTGCATTTCATTTGTTGCAAATGGACCATTTAGGATTTTTAACTAATTGGGCCTACAGGCTGCTATTTGAGCCACTCAATTCCAGCCTTCAGTGAGACAGATGTCCAAATTTGGAGCCAACGGGAAAAAAAAAAAAAGTCACATTTTGGAGAAAATGAGCCGAACTAATTCACCAGATGTACACAAAAATTTCAAGGATTCTTCCACTGGGTCGCTCTGAAATCAGCTCACTTTGCATCCCCATTTTCTGCAGCTTCAGTCTGCAGTCTGAAGCATCCACAAACTTAGCCTTGTTTCATAAAATATTCATTTTACAGCAACTGAAAGTGTAACAGGGAAAAAAAGGAGATTACAGAGATAATCTTGTGAATCAGACAGAAGGAGGTAATAGTGAAGGAATGCAAGAATGTATTGGGGAGGGGCATTTCTGCTTCAGCTTCTCGGAAGCACAAACGGTGACATGTTGAATGGAGAATAACAAAATGACATTAATCTGACTGAAAAATGACAGCAGCCTTTTGTCAAATGTACGTTGAATGCATCATGCTGTAAATGATTAAGCAAGTATTTAAAAAACACTAACAGAAAGTAATTCCATAACATCACTGACTTTAAGTCAGCTCACATCATGGTAGTCTGGGATAGGTGGCATGGAAACACGGCACATCGTTTGAAGATTGCAAGCTGATGCGCTTTGCATAAGTCATGCAAAGGAACTTTAAACAGAGGGAAATTATCTGGTCTGCATGCAGGTGAAGACTGACTGGGTGCAGTAATCTTCAGAGTTTTATATATATTCTGTTCATATGAGCTATGAACAGAAAACTCTGACATAATGTTAAATTCTAAAATCAAACTTTTTATCTACAATATTTGAATTTGGTTTGTTAAAACTGAATCACTCTCATCCTGTTTTTCTTTAACTACACCACTGACCCGTGCAAAACGTGGAGATGTTCTAAGGTTCTGCTCCCTGTGAACATGTTCCACTCCTACATATAATGGAAAAAGATTAAAAATAGTTTAGAAACATGTCTTAGCAGATCAAATCATAAAAATGTGTCTTGGAAACTAATTTTAAGGCTGATACAAAGTTATTCATCAGTTAAAAAATGTTTTTCCGGCAAGGATGAAATATTTTTGCTCGTTAGCTGCTAAGTCTTGTGGTGAACGTTGAAGTGCTAAATGCATCCAATAGCCAAGCAGAGGTCAAAGTGGTATTATTGAAAGTACAATGATGCAATATAAGATCATAGATAATAATAACTAGATAGTCTGTCATTTCATTTTCGAATAATGCGCTAGAAAGAAGACTACACAGGACGGTCGTGGTGCATCTTGTTTTTGCTGTGATGTTTTTCGACAGAGTGTCAAATTCAGCACAACGCTTACCAAATGAAAGCATCCTGTGTCTGATTCTGGCATTGTAGTTTTGTTTTGGAGGAGGGGAATTAAAAGTGGATACTCGGTTCAAATAGGAACCAAGTACAAATATAGAATAATCAAAAGACAAAATCATGTGCTGTGATAATTTGCCAAAAGATACATTCCAAATATTTGGAATTTAGTTGTGTTGCTGTTTTTGTTATGGCAATAAGACAAAAGATTCCCTAGATGAATCTGTCATAAGACACTTTGAACCTTATGTAGCGGGATGATAATAATAATAATAATAATAACAAAAATTATTCACATAAAAATAAAACATTCAATTCTGTTTCTGTTTCACTCATAAATTTAAATGCAATTAAGATGGTCTAATCAAAGCCCAAACCAGGAGGTATATGGTGGTGGTGAGCTGTATTGCAAAATATTTATTCAAACTACATTTTCCTTATGAGAATAAATTACAATCAACTAATTTACCCATTAAAGACAAAAAGTGAATACATGCAAGTATCAACCACAAGGGGGAGCTGGTTTGTCAGACTCACCATGTCACCATTGTTTGCTAAACTGTTTGCCCTCCATCATGCTCAGGTATGACAACATGAACGTAACCGGTATTACTTCTAATAACATTATGCTGAGTGTTAATCGACATCTTTACTACCAAGTAAAACATCGTCTTTCAAAGCCCAACACACGCAGATACAATCATACAAGATTAATGGGGCAGCTCTAATTTGAGAGCCGGAGTGGGTCAGTGGTTCATGTCAGTTAACATGTACAGCAGCAGTCAAGAGGGAGCCGAATGTGAAGCGAAGGACGCTGGGGGATAAAAGGTTCAAGAACAGATGATGCAAATTAACTCTGTGGCGTTTCTCTTCATGAGGTCAGTCGTCCTCAGCTGTCATTTAAAGAGACAAGAACAGAGTCACATTTATAGCTTAAGGTTTCACTAACACACCCACTTTCCACAAACCTCAGGTTACACACTTAATGAATCATTTAACAGCAAACAAGTCCTTCGTTAATACAGAAGCTTTCAGCTCCGGTTTTGGCAAACAGGAAAACTCAGAGGCTACAAAACCTCAATATGTCTCCTCATGGTCAATGGAGCCCAGACTCATTAGATTTCAATCTTTAAACTATTTTGTTCTTGAAAGAATCAACAATGACCAAAACCCAAAGGATCCTAGGATTCCTGTAGTGTCTTGAATCATGAGACATTAAGGAGCATCAGAGGGTTGTTTGTATCTGAGGATTGGAACATATTCATGATTCGTGACGTCCTTCAGATGAGATTCAGGGTTAAAGCAGGAGATTAAAAGTTAAATGAAAAAATGAAAACATTAATCAGTGTGATGCTCAGAGCAATCTCAACCTGAATGTCGCATAGAAGTGTGACAAATAATCCAAATTCAATGAATAAATTATAACCCTCCCATTGCCTGTGAGTCGATTATAACAAATTTAATACCATTTTATCAACCAAGTTCTGAAACAAGATGTCGTCAAAAGACTGGAGATTAACAAACCAACTTCAACAATCTGTCTGTCTGTCTGTCGTTTCCCATCAGCTGCTGATGTAGCGGCTTTCTGTCATTCTGGGAAACAGAACTCAAGGGAAAAAAGTCCTTCGCAGTTTTGAAATACCAGAAGCTGACAAACATTATTTAGCAGTTTGCATCAGTTTAACTTTGAAGCACTCAAAATGTCCAAACTGATCCTAAAATGGAAACTTCATGGGTTCTGAAGCCAACACATAGTCAGAGCCTGTCAGTGAGGTGCTTCTGTTTCCCCTCCATCACGTTCAAGACTCAGGAAACAAACTGAAAATCAACCCGAATGCACTTTTTAAAGGCGTTTTCAACATGGGAGGCAGTCGAGTCAAATACACAGTTTAATATGAGGAATAAACGAGACGCTGTGCTCAGAGAATGGAGTCTGTCAAAGAAAAATTATGTGACAAAAAGAGGAAATTAAAGAAGGCAGGAAGCCAGACAAAAGGTGGAGAAGGAGGAGGTAAGGAGGTGAGGAGGGAGGAGGAAGGTGAGGAGGGAGGCAGCGCTCGGTGCTCCGAGCGGCGGAGCAGCATCTCCGCCTCCTGCGCGCACTGAGCGCCTCACTTCCCTTTTTACAACGGAACTGAAGAACCGAGCAGTTCTGTTACGATCTGGGTTCGGATGTAAAGCGAGTCAAGATTAGAAAAACGCTTTTTATGAAATTGTGAAGAGTGAAATGTGGCGGCTGATCATTAACTTTATCTTTCCCAACAGAACAATATAGGCACATTTTCAAAACAAAAGTGTAAAATCAAAGTTCGCAGCGTTGGATGCAAACATGAGGAGAAATGAAAACCCACCGGTTAAACCTTCCTCAGCGCATGAAGCTTTACCAGAGACAGAGACAGACTCTGTCCACGCTGACAAAGAAACATCCCCGCATCCACGCAGCTCCCGCACAAACACAACTAAACTGTGAAACGCCAGCTGAGTTTATCTGCTACTGCTGTAGATAAACTTTTCCTGTTTTTCATCTTCTTCGTTTGCAAAGAAACAATTTTTCATTCATACACAAAGGAGTTGGAAATGCGTTTAAATTTAACACCCAACAAAATAAAAAAATCCCTGAAAAACGCAGAAAAGCATCACGTACATCCATCTCAGTTTAATTTGAAATTACATGGATGAAGGTTTTTTTTCCTTTACCTGCTACGATGATGTGATGTTTTCTGTTATTTTGTCCTTTTAATGTCCTTTGCGCTCGGTCCCTGGTCCGGTTCGTCTTGTCCGTGTCCTCCCGTGTCCGTGACAGCGACTGAAGCGTGGACGCGTCGGAGGCTTATATTTTAGCCTATTTATAAGCTTCTCTTTCTGACCTTTGTCTCTTAAAACCGGGGGACCAGAGACATCAGCGGCAGTGGAAAATCACCGGCCTGCCTCCTCTGAGCAACAGGAAAGCGGTGATAGTGATGCGTTCACGGACAGCGTCAGTCTCGGACATTTCCTAAAGTGCGCACTAACCAGAATTAGGAAGCCACAATTAACTGCGCTGAATTTCAACGTGTAATATTTCTTTTAAAAAGTCATGGCTGACTCAACACAAACAAAACTTTTAAATCAAATGAAACATTGTTTTATGAGAAATGTGCAACATATTCCAGCCTTGTCCTGGTTTAAAATGAAACCTGTTGCTCCTCTTCTCTCCATCATGTAACGTCAAACCGTGGTCTGTTTGTTGTGGTTAATCGTGTAATAAAACTTTGTCAGACGGTTTTAAATAAATCTTCATCCGCAAATTTTGAATCCACATTGCTAATAATGTATTTTACGAGCGGTACCTCAACGCAACATTAAAGATGTTTAAAGGAATAGTCCCCCAACAACAAATACAAGGTATAAAAACAATTTATTTATTTAAAATTGATTTCACAATTAAGCTGTTTGATGAAACGCATAGAATATTAACATCATTTTGTGTGTTTGTTTATTATCAGCAAAATAAAAATAAAACCCAACTTAAATCACCATTCAGACAGAGTGCTGTGTTTTAATTCAAGATTTCATCCATCCATTCAGTATCTACAAGATATCAGTGAGTCTTTTGTTTCTTTCTTAATGATCTTTTTTGGCAGCTAATAGAGTCAGTGGGTTGGCCCATTTTCATGCTCCAGAAGTGCAAAGTGTCAAAAATGTTATTATACTGGGCAGGGTATGAAAAATATGAAAAGATAGATTGGAAAAAACAAAAATGGTTTGAGAATCTGAAACTGGGGAGACACTGACCCTACAGACAATGGGATTGAAGAGTTTGGACTAAATTACTGGCTTGAGTAACTTTGAGAAAGCGATCCATTGTCAGATTTAGAAAAATGCAAAATTTGCTTCAGGAGGAAAAAACTTGGATTTTTAACTAATGTGTTGTTACACTTACTCAAGAGTTTGGCACAATTTCCCTACCAAGTCAAAGTTGGATGGTAAGGACAAAGATTGAGGTTTCTGTTTTAAAGATATTTGGAATTACATTCAATTCTACAGTTTTGCAGTTCAAATTAATCAGCCAGGTAGTTGATTAAGCTACTTGTTTCAGGCGAAGAAGTTTTTTCTTCTGAATCATTTCTCCAAACAGTAGTGGGAAGTTTCACTTTCCAACATCAATTCCCAGTTTGTACAAAAATAACTGAAAGGTCTGGCAGTGTAGGAGTTTTGTCCACATACCAACGGGGGGTTTGAATAACAAACGTGTGTATACCCATGCCTTGAGTTTTTATCATTAAAGGGACAGGAAGTGCATTGCAGAGAGCGTTAACCTCTATCCTTAAAACTCCTCGAACACCGTGTTTATCTCCAGCCCTTGACTGGAACGTCACTGTCACTTTATTCAACCCCTATCTTACAACTTTGTTTATTCTGGCTGCACAGTCTAACTTTCTGGATATGTCTGGTGTTTTCGAGAGCTGCTAAAAGAGAAGGTCATGCAAACAACAGATTTTTAAAAATCTATGCTTATTCTGAGGACCAGTCTGAAGTGTTCAAGAGATGAAAGACACGGTTTATTTTTATTTTTTGACAAACTAGTGCATTATGTTGGAGCAGCAGCTTGTATACAGCTGAGAGGAATCAGTTGAATAAGCTTCTGTCCTCAGATGCTCCCTAAAACAGACCCAGGCCAGGTGGTGGGACACAGAAGGAGTCTTCTACCCCATGCATGATGCTGCTGCTGAATTGAAAAGTTCCCTCAGTGACAGACTGCTGTATCTTGCGTGCACAAAGGAGCACTGTCACATGTCCCTCCTCCCAGCAGCTGCCAGACTCTAACCATCACTGCTCCCAACAGACTCAAGTTTTTTACATCCCTGCTGTTATTTGCAATTTTTTTTTTCGTAGTCTGATACTTTTCAGAAACACATATACTTGCATTTCTTTTACATTTTTAAATGACCTAACTTAGTTAGTCTGTTTTTCTCTCCTGTTCCTTTCAGGTTTGCACCTCTCTCACACAGTTGGCACCTCTCATTACATTTCTATCCCTGTTTTTAATCACCCTGCCCTGTGGTACAACACATGCAGTTTTCATCCTACAGATCACTATGCTGGGTAGCTACACTTACCTACTACTAATGTCCTTCAGATTACAACTTTTACATAAGATGTAGTCCACCTGTGTGCTTCTACCTCCACTCTCACAAGTCACTGTGTGTTCACACTTGTGCTGGGAGAAAGTATTTACAACAGCCATTTCTATCCTTTTTGTAAAGTCTGCCACCATCTGTCCGTCTTCATTCCTATCCTGGATACGAAACCTTCACACTTCGTCTCTGTTCCTTTCACCAACACATCCGCTACAATCTGCAGCAGTCACCGTCCTCTGAACTCTGGGAATACTGACGTCTAACTCTCATCTTACCTATCTTACAACCACAAACTGCATTGATCATCATACCTTCAGTTTATTTTGAGCTCGATACTCGTCAGATCAATCTCTTCGACAACAATCTATTTCCTTTTATTTAGCGCCATTATTTGTAATGTAAACATCTGAACGTGCAACTTTAGGCACAGCATGTGCTTTATTTGCTTTTATTGCCATCTTTCTACCAGACCATGACTTGGCATGTTCTGTGCACACCAAAGAGTCTTATCAGTGAAGAGCAAACATTCGGTGCCCATGTGCTGGCGGAGTTAAGCAGGAGTTTCACCGTTTCACTGGCGAGTCAAAGCTGGATGAACAAGATAGAGATTTAGGTTTTAGTTTCAAAAGCTCTGAGAAATCAAAGACATTTTACCAAAAATTAAAGAAATAAAAAAAGAAAAGAAAATGCAAGTATTTCTATAATAAAGTGTCAATAAGTGTTGCTTATTCCAGTTGATGTTTTTGGACCCTTCCGTCAAACAGGAATTCACCCAGATTTAATTTGATGTGGAACAATGAACTCAATGACCCCAAACACACACAAACACACACATTTCTACAATGAAACATCAGAGAAGTTCAACTAATTCTAAATAATTCATACCTCACAAACTGTTGAGGTAGATCAAAACATTAAGAGTCATTTTTTCCAGTTTGAAGTCACATTTTCTGAGCTTTTGGTGAATCTGTCTAACCTAGCTCTGCACTCTTACTTATGGCTGAGTATTTACCTCAGCAGAACTCATTTAGATATATTTTTATGTCTTCGTCACATTTTGTTTTTAAATATCTGGTTTTAAATAAATGAAACTGATGTTTTGATGCCACAGTATTCGAGAAGACAAGTTGTTCTCACTTGGAGTTGTTTTTGGAGACTGTAAATCCTTTAAGTTTTCTTCTTATTTGTGGATTTCTGCCTGTGCTTGAACACCAGACGCTCACTGGGTTTCTGATTGACATTCAGGAACCACCAGAACCTCCAGAGTTCTGTTCTCTGCCCACTCCTCTTCTCTCTGTACACAGACGACAGAGTGTAAGCAGGACCGGTCCAAACTACGGCAAACAATTTAGGTCAACAGAGAGGATCTTCAGGGCTGACCTTCCCTCCATCCTGGACTGGGTGAGGCGCTAATGTTTCTGCAGACCCCCCACATCCTGGGCACACACTGTTTAGGCTTCCCCCAGACTGTCCCTCTGACCGGGTCCAGATCCGCACCATGAATATTTGCATAAATTCAGCCTTGTCTTCCTCTTCTATATGTATACATCATTTAAAAAATTGCACGCACAAATATATATTTGTATTTAAAATGTGTTTATTTATTTATGTTTGCTAATTATTCACCTTGCCATCGGTTCTCTGTGGTCCCGCAGCTCCCACAACCTCAGCAGTAATTTTGCTGTATTTCACAGTAAGAACAGTGTACTTTTATGGTGAAACTTCACCAGATTTTTTAAATCACGGTTGGGTCCCTAAGTCGCTCCAAATATCTATTCCAGATGTTTTGAGGCTTGTCTCTGTGTTGTTTGGTGTACTGGAAGCTGGCTGGTTTGTGGTTTTGGCACAGTAAGCTCTATTTTTTTGGTGACTTGACCATACAGCCAGTTTTTCTTTAAGTGCCTTGTTTTGTGAATTCTGAAACAGCCACACTGTTTTTTTCCAGAAACCTGAACATCAGCTGAAGTCATTTGTAGGGTTTTCTTTGGAAGCCAAACAATTTTCTTCTTTTTTTATGTATTTTTTTGTTTTTGGGAGGGGTGGGGGGTAGTGACGGTCTACCTGACTGTGTCTTGGTTTCAATGCAGTTTCTCCTTTTAATCTCCTAATTATGGTTTGGACACTGCTTTTTGGTATTCTTGCCTTTGATGGCTTTTTATATGCTTTTCCATTTTAAAAATGTTCAATTACTTTCTACCACAAATTATTCAATAATCATTTTGCCTTCCAAATGTTTCTGAATCCAGTCATGTCAGTGCAGAACTGGGTAAAACATAAAGAGGTCTTTCAGGAGACCAGAAACTCACTGACATTTTATACACACACGCACACACACACACACGCATGCACACACACACCTCCACCCACACACACACGCATGCACAAGCAATAATAAACAGACTGAAGGTGAGGATGGATGTTTTGTAGTGATTTAAAACCTTTGGTTTTATGTAATCAACAAAAATATCTTGATTTTTTTGTAAAGTTTTGATTTGTGTTATTTTCTGCTGTCACTGTGATTTATAAAGGTAATAAATGACTCAACCTAAGAAATAACAATGAGTAAAGAGAAAGTTTCATTTTATCATTCAAACTTTCTGGAAAATGAGCAAAAGCTCCATAACGCTCCCAGGCTTTGTACAAGTTGTTTGCTAATGATCCCAAATTGGAAGAAGGAAGTGACAAAGTATCAATGTGTGGGTATGAACTGACTTATCCATTTTACATTATTGTGTTGCTGGAAGTTGTTCATCTGTGTTGCTCCGATCCTGATTCCTGGTTTCAGGTTTGCATAACTAATGACATTCGTTAAAAGAAACTTCGTTGCTGTGGGTTTGGAGGATATTCATGTGTTTGTAATCATGTCATATTTTCAGTGGTGAGCAGAACCTGTTCTGAAACTGCTTGCATCTGATCTTAACTGCATTTTGTGAGAACATATCAGCCTTAGCGATAAGAAACAACTGAAGGCATCACTTCCAAACCTGCTGTTTGTGTCTGTGATGTTTACATTAGTCAGGTGCTGTGATGCAAATTGTGGCTTCTCGCTGTACCATCACTAATCTGGATGCAAACCTTCCTGCTGCTGTGGAGGCTCAGTCTTTCACTTCCTCTGGTTTAAGGCAAATCAGAATGAAATGAGGTTGGAAAATTGGAGAAACTTGAAACAACCATGCGACTTTGGTCAACTTCCGCTGGTCTGCAAAGCCAATCTACCACATACATATTTATCTTAAAACTTACAATTGGGACATATTTTAATGGAACTCAGAAGAAAAATATTTTTTAGTTGAAGTTTGTACATTTTCTCAATGGACAGTTGTGTTTGTTTTATGCTTATAACTCTAAACTGGATTTTTGCACATGCCATTCATCAGTCATGTCAAACATTTAAACTTTCCCACAACAAATGACAGTAGATACATATAATGACAATATGTTATATTTAAGTAAGAAAAAACATTTGCTTGGATTTTTTGAAGAACTGGACAGTTTAGGTCAGATTTAGTTTGGGTTTGAAAGAAAAAGTATAAACACCACCAAAACCCAAACGGCAGATATGACACGTGAAATGCAAACGATGAGCAGTTTATCGTTAAACTGCTTCTTAAAAGGAGACAAGAAACAAAAACAAAAAGCCTGAGTCAAATCTCAAATGTTGTCTTAAGTGATAAAATATGTGACCTTACACAACTGACCTGTTGATATCGTGAATTTAGCTCTGCTGGCAGCCCAGTACGTGACACAGCTGGATTTGCAGGTAAAGTGAATATGTATAAATTGATAAGCCGTTACATCAGAACAAAGCACATGACATCTGGACAGATGCCTGTGAAGAGGTTTGTCATGACGCTCTGTTGTTCGGGAAAACCTGAACGCAGCACAAACACCTGATACAAAGTTACAGGAGCTGATTTGGACTTGAATGTCCTGGAAACGTTGTGCTTTGCTGCATCAAGCATCTGAACAGCAACACATTCTCAAATGAGACATTTCATGTCATATTATGTTCTGAGTTATTTGGAAAAACATGATCACACAACACAGAACCAAATTTGTCTAGAAATACGACCAGAACCTGGATATGGCTATGAAGAAAATAAATTAGCTCAAATTCTTGGTGCCAATACTCAGTATATCCTTAATAAAGTTCTAATAATCCCAGAACCTTATGACATTACAGCTCTTAATATAATTTTAGATTTAATTAGACATTTGAACCAACTTCAAAATACCACATAACATTGACAGTATGTGAATGAAACTCAGAGTTTTGGGGTTAGATTGCCACTAAATGCCTTTTTCTAGCTGCTCATTTTTCCTGCTGGGAAACCAGAAGGTCTATCGCAAACAAAAGATCGGTTCTGCCACAACTGTAACGTGAAACATGATTTGAGAAACACTTTCTGGTCACAATTACACATTCTAGAAACTAAAAGATACTAAAGAATAAAAGCCAAACAAAAATGCATGTGACTCCAGTATTTGTGTTAAAATGTGCATCACTGAAAAGAAAAAAGGATTCTGTTGTGTTAAATAATTCTCACCTTTGTTTCGCCATTCTGTTTGTTCAGCAAACACACACCTGCAGCCAAGGTAAAGATCATAGTCCAGACTATTACACTATGAAGGATGTTTGCAATGTGTTTCTCTAGCAGCTGTTGGTGTTATTAGAGGTCAGATGAGAAGAAAGAGGTGTGAGGTAGGATTACTGACAAAAGTCAAAAGAAGTGGAAAATTAAGGCGGGACCCACATTGAACCCGTCGATCCTTTATTCCACCTGAAAGCTGAGTTTTTGGCAAGTGAAATTATGACTTTTATCTTTTTGTGTGTTTGTTATATTCACATTAATAATGGTGTAACAGCCTGTTTTATACAGGTTCTGTAGTTCTTTGTGTTGAAGAAGAAGAATTTACCTACTTTTACATTTTACTGATGTAAAGAAAATAATCTGATGTCTGCAGGCCTCAACCAAAGTTTGCACCCTGATTCTGTAATTTTGAGCAGCTTCTGTCAAAACATCATTCAGAGTGACAAAGCAAAATGCAAAATCAAAGAAAACATTAAAACAAAAACATTTGAAAACACTTTGAAAAGTCTGTCCTGTTACAAACAGACATGATCCATTTTCATGGTTCTGCTCAGGACGCTACAGGCACATGGATGAGCAGCACCATTACAATACTCTACCCTAATGAGAGCAAAAGCATGAACCTCTTCACATGTGATGGGAGTGTAAATGGTGTAAACCAGGACAGGCTGAACGATGGTGGCTCAGGTTTATGGCATGTAATGGATGAATGAAGCAAAGTAACAAAAAAAGGAAAATCTCCATGAGACCTTTTCGTTTTCTTGAGTTTACTCTTCGTTCTTCAAAGCCGCTCCAAGGTTTTTTATCAATCAGGAAAAGGAAAGAAAAATTAACTGTCCACTTTTTGTTCTCTCTTTATAAAACTGTAAAGCCTTTTATTTGGAAAGTTTACAAGAATGAGACATTCTATACCTGGTAATGATATCATGTGGACAGTGGACAAAAAGTGGGCAAATGTGTTTCTTGTTTTTAGTCTAGCAGGGCTAAGACAGAAACACACGGGACTAAGTGCAATGCTTGCATGGCATCCTGCTTCAGGGTGAATTAAAATGTCAAGTTAACCTAACAGGCATTTTCTTGGACAGCGGCAAGAAAGATTACTCAAATAAAACCTGGATAAAGAACATAAAACCCCCATAATGAAGTAACACTTCTGGCATTTGGACCACGAACCTGTTGTGAATTAACCTCAGGCAGCCCATGCACAGAAAACAGCGAAACTTTTCATGGTTTCTATTGGAAGATTATCCAATAAAAACAGAAACAGAGAGAAAGTGGCCATTATTTAGTGTGGTAGAAAACAGAAACCCTTTATGTCTTTGTCATTTGCAAAAGAAATTTGATTTTAGATCAAAATCTTCAAGTCAAATTGAATGCAGCGGTGTACAGTTCATGCTGAGGTGTTTTCAGACCAAAATGCAGACTGCATGGATGTTGGTGGTGAGACGTTTAAAGAACAAAACTTATACAAAATGACAAACCACAGCAGGAAAACAAGAGATGACAGTAATAATGATTTTAGGAAATATACCAAAGAGAAGGGAACTAGAAGAGCTGATTACAGGTGAGTGGGTGCAGCTGGGGATGAATGAGAAAATGATTAACAGCTGCAGAGGGAAGCAGAATGAAAGTGTGAGGTGAAAAACAAACAAAGCAAGAAGAATGAAAAGGGAAAAGAAAACAGAGCCTAATAAAACAGTAAACGGAACCAAGGAACATGAAACAGAAATAAAGAATAACTAGACACAAAATAAACTAACAGTGAAACATAACCAAAGGAATCACTGGATCCATGGTTTAAAATTATTTTTCAAAATGGATACAATGAATGTCGAACTTTTAGCAAAAGACCCAAACAAAAACAAGTTCAACTGAAAATAAAATGAGTAAAGAAAGCATTGTCATTTATTTTTTGAAGCATCATCATTTCCATACAGCTGACATGTTGGCCTGTGAAACCTGATATGTGATGGGAGAGCTCAGTTTTAATCTCATGTTTCTAAGCAGTCAGAGAGGCAGGGAGCCTGGAGATTAGCGCCTGTCATCTGACCACAATGCCGGCCAGGGAAAGGGATTAAACGGAAATAAATGCAGCACTTCTCTGTAAACAGCAGAATTACAGATAAGGTGGGCTGTTTCTCACCTAACTGATGCTCAGCACTATTTCCTTCAATGACACTTTTTCAGATTCCTTTATTTTAAAAACTCAACACAAACAATTAAATAAGACAACATGGTTTAAAATCTACTCATAGAGTCTTACTATTCATTTAAAGGCTCAACGTCACATGTATGTTTATAGATTCTGAAATAACAGATACTAAAACAGGCTGTAATTATACTTTAATTGAAACATAACTGTACTTGGTAATGCTTTTTTGACATTTTTTAAAGATTACAGATTTTATCTGTTGTGCAGCTGAAGCTGATCTTTTTCCCAATCCCATTCCAGATTGGTCCTCCATTTCCCCTCTTGTCCTCTGGAGCTGGGAGAATCAGACAGGTGCCTCTGGTCATACCATCAGGATTATTTAAAGAACAACAGCCAAGTATTACATTGTCTTTACACCAGTCTATTCCTCCATCTATTGTCTACGCCCACAGATCCGTGGAGATGGGTGCCCATGTCCAGCGGTCATTGGGTGGAAGGCAGGGTACACTCTGGATGGGTCACCAGTACATCACAGGTCTTTACACGTTTTCTTAATCAGCACAGTGTCATCGTGTGAAATGTTCCAGAAACTCTGCACTTGATCTTGTAAAATATAAGAAAGGAGAGCTCTGCCATTTTCTCAGTTTAGATAATGTGCTGCTCAGGGACAAAAAACTGCTCCTAAATAACAGTTTATTCTTTTTTTCTAAGGAGACAACACATAAACAGACGAGGAGCATTATTACCCCTTGGAGGCTTTAGCAGCTGTGTTTCCATGGTTAATGTGCACAAATCTTTGTGTATATTTTGCTTAAATACACAAATTCATAACTGTGGTGTTAAGAAATGAAATTAAAATCACACATGAATAAGTTTTCTTCATGCAATAAATAATTAAAAATCCTGGCAAAGACCAATGTAAAGTTACATGATATATAGTTTGGCTAAGAAGCTAACGCTCATCCTCTACCTGCCAATCAGAG
Organism: Poeciliopsis retropinna; assembly: GCA_010277075.1. Taxonomy (NCBI): domain Eukaryota; kingdom Metazoa; phylum Chordata; class Actinopteri; order Cyprinodontiformes; family Poeciliidae; genus Poeciliopsis; species Poeciliopsis retropinna. The sequence goes on along the minus strand of VMRM01000004.1, from coordinate 335,508 downwards.
GAGACGTCAGCATCTTATTCACCCATTGGAGAAACAAGCCCCGCCCACCTGGCGGCGGCTACGTAAGCAGCACTTTGGGAAAATTGCAGTGTGTGATTTTACATCAGTGCTATGGATTCAACATGTTGGAATGACAGAAAGGTTTTTATGAGCCGTGAAGCTGTGAGAGCTCTGGTGGAGCCAGATGAACACTGTCTGAAAAAAAACACTAAACTTCCTCCTCCTGCTGCTTCCTGTCGTCTTCTTCATGGTTTTAGCCAGTAGTAACATCCCCATGTTGGTCATGTGACTCATGTGATGGAAAAAAAGTGTTTCAATTTAAGTTTTTAAAAAATAAATCTATTTTAATACAACTGAAAACCCACCTCGTCCTATCAAAAACATTTAATCATTTTTTTTAACTTGGTGTGCTTCCGTTGAGCAATTTTATTTTCGTAATTTCAATTTCCACAATTTTATGATTAATCTAGACACAACTAGTAAAAACCATGTACATCTGGAGGGTAGGACTGGGTGTACCTGGTTGTCATGACGCTGCAGTTGGAATCTGAAACAGAGAAGAAAAAGATATTCTTATTAAAACAGAAATCAGTCCCTGACTGTGTGCAGTTGAAATATGTCTTACTTAACAATCAGTCAGTTGGCTGAAGGATTCAGAATATTGCTCATAAGTTTCTGTTACACTCTTGAGAGAAAGCCTTTTATACTTTCATTCCTCTTATTAAACCACATTTATTACATAAAGAAAATCTTTATCATATGACGAATTAAAGCAACAGCTAAACTTGTCCTTACAAAGATGTGACATAAAACCGAATCATGAGGAAAAGTTAAAATATTACTTTTGAATTTGCTGTTCTGGCACAAAAATCTGCTGCTGTAGTGGTTTCCTGCAAAACAGATTATTATTGGTCTTCAATAAAACTCTTTAAATGCCATTTTATAATGAATAAATAAAATCAGAAGGAAGGAAAGAACACAACCTGTGAGGGCAGTGCTCTGCTTGGAAACGTTGGCTTCTGCCATTCATGTGGACGATACTTTGACATGTTTCCCCCAACTCAACATTTCTAACTTTGTATGTATTCTATTTCATGAAAACCATATTCCCTGATGACTCTGGCCTCTTTAAGAAAGACAATGCGCCTACCACAAAATAAAGAAAGTTCATGAAATGTTTGAGGAGCACAGCATCAAGTCTAAGGCGATTACTTGGCCAGATCTTAGTCCAGTGTGGTATATGTGGGGTTCTGGAGACTAAGGGCTCACCTTGGAGCTCTGGAGCCCTGAAAGGATTTACTGCCAGCATGTTGGGGCCAGATACCACAGCACTCCTTCAGAGGTTTGGTGGAGTCTCCGTCTTGGCAGGTCTGGCTGCTTTGACATTGAAGGGGAGTCAGCAAACTGTTCAGAAGGCTGCGATAAAGTAACGTCCTTGTGGTGTATTCTACTAAAAGCACACTACTTCCTGAACATATTTAAAATAAAGCTAAACTAGAACTTTACCTCTGTTCCAGCACAACATGCAAAAACAACAAACAGAAGGCATGACCGTCCACACTGGGATGTCTGTGATTGTTGCCATGCAACTTTTGACAATGCTACCATGGCAACTTTCATTGCAGAAAGTTGGTCTGCATGTCAACATGAAATTTGTTTTGGGAAAAAAATTTAAAATGAAATGTTTTCCCTTTTTTTCCATGTGAAAATACATCATCACAACCCAGCAAGGTGTTTGTGTTTCCTCGTCTCTCTGCCATGGAGTTTAGAAAATGTAATATTCACAATTTTGTTATGTAGCAGACGTTTTCTTCTGGGCTTTTGTGCCTATAATTACCAGTCATTACTAAACAAAAGTCTTTATTGTTATTGTGTGGCTGGTGGAGGATTTAATGGCAGGCCAATCGGCGTCTCCTTAACCGAGCATTATCCAGTCGGCTGAGCTCCTACTCTGCTATTCACTCATTAAATGTTTTAAATCACTCATGTTTTTCTCCTTAAGAACAGCCATTAGGTTTCTCCTTTTCCGGGTTTAAGGGATAAACACATTCTCCTTCCCTGTCATTCTCTCACTTGTTCAAAGCTTTAAATCTTAGTTTCTCATGTTTTGTTCTTTTTAATTTTGTTCTTTATTAAATAGAAATTCTAAATGCAGAACAAAATACACACACATTGGGTTTTTCCCCATTTTTTACATCACAAACACAAACTTAAATATATTTTTATGGAACTTATATCACTGAAGTAAGTACAGTTAAGTGGAGGGGAAGTAATTAAAATAAATGAAAATATTCTGAAAAGTTTGGCATCTATATGCATTCAATATTTTGCCACTGCTCTGCTAAAAAGAATGCCTCAACAGCTTTTCATATGTAAAGACTGAACAGTTTTATTCATTTAAAACTAATTCAACCGCAGTCCTACTTAGTGGAAGATATTTGTAAATATAAATGTTTGCACAATAACCAGAGATCAGCACTTTAACCTCATAAGGAGAATCAACTACAGACAATAGATGGATGTTTGTCTCAGCTGGATTGATTTTGATATTTTAAAGTTTTATTTGATTTGTTTTAGAAGTAGGAGCTCAGATCTGGGAATAAAGTCAGACTAAAGTCGAGTGTGTTCTTGCTGAAAGTCGGAAAACCAACTTGTTAATTCTGGTGGTGCTAACCGGTTGGTTTTCAGATGAGTGGAGATAAAATGCAGTGCAGTTAAACACAGAGCCCAGTGTGCAGGAGGCTGCAGGACGCCACATGCCTGAAACAATATAAATCTGGTTCAGGACATAACTCATACTTTATTATCTGCACCCCTTCTGGTCTATTGCCTCCCTGGGCATCTGCCCAGATGGCCCATATAAAACACTGTCACTGAGTCTCACTGCAATTAGCAAAACATTCACAAAACTGCTACTAGTACCAAGTGATACAAACCATATAAAATGCAAATAAAATTTTAACACTGTGTTAAAGCCACTGTTAAGGCTTTACTGACTCTTTTTCTTCTTCTTTTTTGTTTGAAATGCATGAACTGCATAAAAAGCGGCATCACTAAGTGATGCAGCACTTTATCTTATGACTTAAGGGATAAGATCTGAAGTGATTTTATCTGAGGCTGTTTGTTCAATCTTATTGTGGTGTATCTATAGCTTTATACTTTTGCAATTTTGCAGCTGAAGAATTAGACTGTGCTCAAAATATTCAGGGTTTTATTGGATCTGTATTGTGTTATTGCGTTATTGTGTTTTTATCTCTTCTTTGCTCTTCTTTTTAGTTGTTTTTTCTGTTTTCTGAAGGTTGCTGTGCATGTTTTCCCCCAGTGTTCCTGGTTATTTTTCTCTATTAGTTGAAAATGAATTATATTTTGACAGCAGTAAACTGTCCTACAGTTTTTGGTTGGGTTGTTTTTGTGCATTATGTGAATCACCCTCACTGGACTGACTTTAGGTCTGTAGCAACATTTCGCTCTGTTTTATATGTGCTGCAGATATACTGAATATGAAACCTGAGTTTGATCAATAGCCTCCAATTTTCCCTATTCAGAATTCAACTTGACAATTTCATGATAACCATAAATTGCAGCTATGGATATTTATTTTTTTGAGCTGCTGACAGACAGTTGAGTCATAACTTTATCACTGACCTGCTTCCTGTTATTGTTGGTCTTCATAATGCTGTTTGTTCTCTCATAAAACATCGGATTTATGTGAAAATATGTTCAGACTGAATTACCCTCTGGAGGCTTCTCTGTGCTAATGAGCCGACTTCTGAAGGCAAACGACTTGAGATTGGTTTTTAATTTGACGTATCGGAGTAAAGAACGCAAATGCATTTGACAATCTTTTATTTATATTAATAAAAAACTGTAAAAGCCATGTACCCTTTTACAACAAATCTTATGCGATAAGTTTAATAAAGTGAAGTAAATCATTATGTGTATGCTATGTAGCAACTAGATGTCTGTTGTTTCACAATCCAATGAAGCAAATTTTATTTCAAGGACTTTTGTTCCTGTACAAACAGGCCACTTGTTCTATTATTGTACTTATTATATTAGATGTTTCCATCTGATGATAGTAAAGTCAAAATTTTAAAATTGATTAAGTATTATTTTAAAGAATAAATGACAGAATGGATCAAATTAGAATATTAAAATTTATTGTTTTCTCACTTAATTGTCTACATTTATGCAATAAAATGTCAGAATAGCTTTAATAAATGATTTATGCTTTATTATTCATTTCTAATCAAAAGCAGCAATTTACAAGTAAATAAAACATATTTTTTGAATTTTTCTGCAGTTTCTTTACTCAGCAAAAAACTAGAATGAAAGGAAAACCGTGTACAGGTTTTTTATTTTGTCTGTTTTGATCATGTGAAACAGAACCAATGTGAAATAAGTTAAACAGAAATCCTCTCTACATCCTCTTGGTTGTTGCTGTGGATTTGGACAGAGCTGAGCAGCACATGGCCTCCAGTAAGGCAGACTGACCTTTCATTTCTGTTGTCTTTACAACATCACAATTTAACTCAGCAAGCACAGTGGAGAGATACAAAGCAAGAGGTGAACATAACATAATCCAAAAAACGCAGAGTGCACAAAGCTGATAGAGGAAAGGAAAAACAGGGTGAGGGATAAACACAAATGAAGGACAGTGTGTGCAGCGGCAGATAAACAGGAAAAGTGGAGCACTCTTCTTCTTGTTGCAGTATTGAACTGGAGTCTGGTTCCGATGGGTATCGATGGACAGTATACTGGTAATGTCCAGTGTTTTACACAGCATTAATATAACTGAAGGCTTTTAAACAGAGTGCACTCGGTAGGTGAACAAAAGGAGGTTGATGATGCACGGAAGTAAACAAAAGTACAGCAGCTTGAATTGTTGTTGTTTAAGGTGGATTCTGCACAATCATTACTAAAATATAAGGTTCTTGTTGTCATTTTATTACATCCATGCAAGCTTAATGAAACTCTAGGATTGGCTGCACAGTACTGCAGTCGTCACTGTAACCTCGCAGTGAGAAAGCCTGATAGGTTCCCGTCTCAGAGTCTTTCTGCATGGAATCTGTATGTGTGGATTTTTTCTCTCTTCTCCACAGAAACATGATTATGAACTAACTGCAGCCTACCTGAGTATTGTTGCTCCTTTTAAAACCACTGAATTTTATCCAACACAGACAAGTTGCATGTTATTGTTTACATCCAGAAAGTTTGCACAATGCTGGAGGTCAAAAACACGATTCAGCAGCAGAACAGTTCTGCTATGAAACCTGGAGATGAAGGCATTCATTTAGTGCAGTGCGCCACAGCAAAGGGAAACGTAACGCAAAAAAGCACAACTTAAAACCACTCGTTTTTAGCTCTCTGTGTCGGCTATGCTTCACTCAGACTTATTTCCATAGCAACTGATTGACAGCAACTAATATAACAGGATTCAATACCAAAGAACACATAAACATTTCCCACCTGTAACAGAACATTCAGTCTGATACAGCTTTATGTTTTCAGGCTCAGCATTATTAGCTCTGACCATCTGTGTTGAGTTTTTGAAAACTTTGCATTTTATTTGGCAAATATGGGGATTAAACCCTTTTCAAGCCATTTTTAATTTTGAAGTGTTGTTTGTATTTCAGAGCCATTTTTATTTTGAAGGATTAATTTTATTTTTGAGCCATTTTTATTTTGAGGTTTTTATTTTATTTTCCATTGTTGTTTTATTTTGAAGTGTTGATTGTGTGAAACACTTTAGATTTCAGTTTGTTAGAATGAGGGTTGAACTCACGACCTGGGAGTTATTAGCGCCATGCTCTGACCAGCTGAGCGAAACTAAGCTGGTCAGAGCATGAAGAGTTTTCATGCATTAAAAAATATATTTTTTAAAATTTCCAAAGCAAGTGTTGATTTTATTTTAGACAGTGCTAATTCTGATTTGTTTTTTATGCCTTACTTAAAAAGTAACTGAGCAGGAAACACAGGAAGAGAAACATTATCAACCAAAGTAACAGCAGCAGTTATGTTTTGTGAATAAATGTAAATCCAACTCATTCTCACTCTACTTGTCACAAGATGGATTATATTAATTTTGAGCTTTTAATTATTTATTTACACTTTGGCCAACATGGAATTGCAGTTATTATGATGGACTTTCTCTAATCCACATGGGATTATTGCAGGATAAAATATGTGCATAAAATTACTGTAATCTTTGGTTAAAAAGTCTCTTTAAGATGCACCTTGACCATGAAATCTTTGCAAACATCAGCCAACCTGTGGCAGTTCAGGCTGAATATTTAACCACTATCTTCAGAGAATCAGTTTGACTTCATTTGAATGGAGAGATTTCCTGGCCCTGTTCCAGGTGTTAGGCACATCCCACAAATATTTAACAGGGCTGAGTTCAGAGTTTAGTGAAATCTATTTCAGAAGTCCAATGCAAGCCTGCTTTATCCAGTCCAGAACCAGTTTGACCTTTGTTCTGCTTTAACACCCAGTTATGACTAGCTGTGACCTGTTCCGGTCAGATTATCTCTCATTATTTTTCCATTGCTTTGTGCAGCATACATACAAACAGTCTCACAGCATGACGACTTCACCACCGTGCTTAACAGCTGAGTGCTCTTAAGTTCAAAAGCTTCAACTCACCAAACAGCTCTGTCTTTATTTTATCTTCAGAACATATTCAGCTTGTTCATGTGAGCAGCTGGACATTTCAGGTGATGCTTTTGGAGAGATCAAACTTGCAACCTTCCACTATGCTTCCTACTGCCCAGCGGGATCAGTCCAAAAGTAACTTTTAATAAGTGGAACACCACCGAAGCAGGAGTTGCAGCTCTGTACACGACCAGCAGGCTGTCAGACATGTTTGGACTCCAGGGATGGAAACACAAAGATTCACTTTGGATGGAGGAAAATTCAAATGTGACTTTTCTACAAAAAGGTGATGAAGAAGATCTGGTGGGAGGTTTTCTCAACTCGGTGAAGACAGAAAAGACTCACTGACTGCACAGGCACACAGCATGTAATGGATGTCTGCAACATTAAATTAAAATGTGTCATGCTTCAATCTTTATGCTGCATGACATAAAGGAGAAACACAAACCATTTTCAAGATTTATTGGTCGACTAAACGTTTTATTTACTTTATTCTTTGTGGTTCAAAATGAAAATAAGATGCTGATGAGTGAGACACAACACCTGCACCCGACACAGTGTGTCTGGAAAAGAAGAGCTTGTCCATGAAGGCAGTATTTACATAAAAAAATAAATAAATAAAGCAGCAAGAAAAGCTGGGCCTGTTTAGCGGAACAACATGAAGCCTTCTATTCATTTCTCTCAGAGGGAAATCATGAAGAAAAATGTATGATTTTTCAGATGGTTTCTGTCTGAAACATTTCAGAAACACACTAAGTTTCATCAGCTGAGAGGATCTTTGGTGATCCATGAAGTAAACCTGATCACCTGATCACAGCTGCTGCAACCTGAAAACCACCATGACAGATTATTGATGACATGTTTCAGCTGAAACCAGGCGTTTACATTTATACTGAACAAAACTTTTACTTTTTCACAGCATCATCTTTTAAATTACTTTTTCATTTGATGTTATGTTTATTTCTTAAATGCTTAATTTAACATATATAAATTAATTATATATATACAAGATATATTTAACATATATCTCTTTACTGTTTGGTAAATTTTATTTTTAATTTTTAATGACTTGGGTTCATTTTTGTCTTATGTGAACGTGGGAGAGTAGTCAGCGTGATTTTAGACTCTTCCTCCTGAGTCAGCGGCTGGAAATGCATCAGGTCTGCAGGCGGTCTGCAGGCGGTCTGCAGGCGGTCTGCAGGCGGTCTGCAGGCGGTCGTGACACACTTTCATCTCCACCTGAAAGTTTTCCACATGACTGAGGTCAGGTCTTCACGACAGCCTCTTCAAATCGTTGGCTTTCTATCCTTAAATTAGCTGATAACTGATGTGACTGTGTGATTAGAGTCCATTTGGTTTCAACTATATGTATTTGTTGTATGAGTTTAATAAACAACAAATATTCATCTTAAGTTTTCAAATCCAAGAAAGCTGATTCTTTTAATAAACTCTTCATCAAAGTGATGAAAAGTGCAGATTAATATCCAGCCTGTCTGAGGATAAGAACAGTTCAAACCGAAGCCACTGATATGAAGTAATGCTCCGTGCATGTGACCGCCAGCATGTCTCTCCATAGCAGCTGCTGCAGCAGCAGTTCACATATGGCTCGCTGGAATGTGCGAATGGAAAGTAAAGGAGCTGCACCAAAGACACAATGGCATTCTCAGCCAGATTTGTCTCCAGGATGATGCAGGAAACACGTAAAGCAAATGGAACATTGTGACACACGGGGAGCAGAAACATAACCGGAGTCCAACCTTTGCCCTTGATTCTCCTCTACTCGGCTCGTCTTAACGCCTTCCAAGAGCAGACATCTCAGGCATACCTCTGATTGTACTCTGATGATCATAACAGTTATATCCAAGAATAGCAGGACAGAGTGAGATAACAAAGGAGTGTATATCACTGCCAATCTTTTTTGATGTCCTAAAATCCGTCCAATCTGTTGTCCTTGACTTGACCAAGGTCAGGTTGTGGTGTAAACACGTCCGTTTCCCCAGAGACATCGGCCTGTTCTCTGGGATCCCAGGGCATTCCCACCCTGGAGGAACACAACCTGTTCAGCTCACTGACTAAACATAGAATAATCCTGCTTTACATTCATTTCTATTTGCTAAATTCAACATTTATGCTATATTTTTGTTTGGTTTGTTATACCGTTCAGCAAATTCAATTTTACATCATTTAAGATCATCTGGGAAAGACAAAATGATGTAACTCTGTAAACTGATTATAGGTTTATTAATATTTAAGTTGTTAAATATACTGCTTCATTGTGTGACATGGCAGAAAAGCCTAAAAAAAAACCAGATAAGATGCCCAAACAAAATCTACATATTTGTTTCTATGCATGTGGAAAGAAAGAAACCTTAATGGGTAAAATGTTGTGCATGAGTTTACAGATCACAACAGCTTCAGTCTGCTGTCCGTTGTCATAACGACCTTCACACTGACAAAGTTAGAAATGTAAAAAATAATTTTGTTCAAATAAACATAAATCACATCGTTGAGTGCTGGAATATTACAAACGTTACATCAGCTCAATCAGAAGATGACGTGTTTCTGTAAACCTCTTACAGCTGCCGTAATCTGACGTAATCTGGCAGTTTGAAACACTCAAACTGTTTTCGAAAAAGAAAACGTGAACTTCCTGGCTAAATTACGCCATCCTGCTGCCAGAAAGTAAGGTAAAATAAAAATAACGCTTTATAGCTTTACAAGAGGTGCTATATTGTGTTATCAGCCTGATTATCAGCTTTATTGCATCAGATCCACATCAGACATTTGCATGAGTGGGTCTGTGCTGGTTTGTTTTACAATGTCGTATTGCACAGCCTGTGGTGCAACCAGGACATTTTCAGGAAATTACCATTTGTTGCAAAATCAATGTTATATAAAAACAACAATCAAAGTGACATTAAACTCATTTAAAACATATTAATATTTCAAATTTTACCAGATTTAGAATAAAAAGCTTCAACAATCTCGTGTGTCAAAGACTAATCAACGAATTTGCTGTGTTGGCAGTAAAAATATGGTCATTATTTACTGTCTTGCTAGTTTATGTATTACGCTTAATAATTCAAATTTAACGTGTACAAATTATTCACACCCCTGACAGATTTAGATTTGAAATTATTTTCTTTCCACCACAAAATGTATACTAGGTAGGAACAGGCAGCGTCTTGTTGTGGGGTTTAAAAGTTGACTCAGATTCAGAAACTGATGGTGGTGCAGATGAGCAGAGCCTTTTATAACCAGAAACAGAGAACTTGTGGGGTTAATGGATTTTACTCGGCAGTAGGAGTCAGGATGAAGGACACAGAGAGAAGGGGAAACAGCCAGCAAACGGCCCGGAGACAACGACGTTAAGAACTGCAGCCACTGAGCCATGTGGCGCCTGGACTTTAACACGAGGAGAGGCGGACATCGAAACCGGAGGAGGAAGACAAGGAGCTTAAATACTGAGGCGGAGAATGACAGAGTGAATCAGAGGGAATGCTGAACAGCTGAGGCAGTGGCAGGATGGGGAATTCACTAAACATTATGAAGTCAAATTTCTATTAAGTTGATTTATGTAGCATTTTTATTGAAGGTAACATAGTTACTTGATTCTGCTATAAAATGGCTCTATGTGCCTGGAAAATACACCTACAGTTCATGTCTACATCCAATTAAGTCAAATGTTGTGAATAAGAAAATTGCTTTCAAAAGTTATTTTATAGTAAGTTTATATGAATCAATGTGAATTTACATTTTCTATAAGGTTTTCTGTCCCATTATTAAAATATACAACAAAAATATATATGTTGGTAACCCTGAACATAAACGTATTTTAGACATCTCTGATATTTAACACACTGCCAGTTTAATATTTCATGCTGCTGGTTTTTCTTATGAATCTATAGATAATAAGACAGGTTACTGTCACACACCCACACGTAAACAGAGACGGTCATTTTAAGGTTCTCCACTTGTAAGCAGCTGCTGTTCTGCGAGTCCCTTATCTCAATGACTGAGCCTCTATTAAAGGGACACGGAGACACAGAGCAGAGCTGAGATCACTTACAGTTACAGTCAGACACTCTGGTCAAGCTGACAGCCGGCCAGAGGAAGTTCATCCCACACAGACTGGAAACGGAGACGTGGACTGGTCTCACACCCAGCAGCAGTTTAAACATTATTAGTGACTGGCTTCATTTTCACAAAACCAAAACTGAAATGTTGAGTCAAATAAACAGAAACATTCAGGCTTTTAACACAGCATCCCAAAATTTATCGACCACCTGCTGTTTATTTATCGACCATTCAAAAACAGTTAACCAATCTAAAATCATGGCTGCTGCTCTAAAAGCACATATTAGGTTTTAGTTTAACTACAGACAGTGAAGAAAAATAATCTTTATATGCTTTTAATACACTGCCCAGAAAAGGTATTTACACCCACTGAGTTCATTAATTTGCTACAACCACAAACTTAAATGTGTATATTGTAATTTTATATTACAAACCAAAACAAAATAGCATCAAATATTAGATGGAAGGAAAATGATGCCTAGTTTTACAAGTAAAACATTTTTGACTTTTGTCTTGACAAGTTTTGCATATGTGAGACAGAACATTAATGTTGTAATCATGCTACAGACCATCAGCGTTAGGACTTTGACTGGGCCAATTCAGCACATTAATGTGCTGTGAAACGGTCCGTTCTATTGCAGGAGCTGCTGTGAATGTCCACAGTTCAATAAATCAGAATTTCACTGAAAACTTCCTTTATTTCATTAACTCAAATCACACATTATAAAGATTAATTACGCACTGACTGATGTTTAAAAGCATTTATTTCTGTTAATTATGATGACTTTCTGCTTACAGTCAATAAAAATACAACATTAAACAAAAACATAAAAATATAGAAATATGACCTTAATGACAAATATGTTTAATACTTGCTCAAAAAACTAATTTTAGTCTGATTAATAAACCTGATCAGGTTGTTTTTAATTTTACATTTAATCCATATTTAGCTGTTTCCACCCTCCCATCCCTCATGACCAGTTTCTCTTAGTTTTCCTCCATATTTAGATTTTCTTATTTCCAGTCAATGTGTTTTATTCCTATTGAGACTGGAGGAGCACAAAAGGCTCATGGGTGCGTTTCCATGGCAACACATCACCAGGTGATCTCAAAACAAGATGCTAAAGTTAATCAACAAATCAAAAGGTCTTCATTTCTTTAGCATAACTGAAAAGAAATAAATTCATTAATGAAATTAACCACCTGTTAGTGAGGCAGTGAAACACCTGACTTAGTTTCTTGGTCTTTACAATTTAGTTTTTTGACCGAACACACTAAAAATCACACAGAGCCACCAAATAAAATGAAATAAAAAATGGACTGAGTTACCTTTCGAGGCACGAGGATGTTTCCTGTATCGTAAATCTCACTCGCTTCACGCCTGCGAAGACAGGTGCAGAAGGTGAAAGTCGGAGTGTGAAGGTTACAGTAATTTAACCTTCACAAAAGGTTGTATCGGCAAACACATTCCACAGACACACACACTGATCTGATACTCAGTGGGAGACAGAAACATCAGGGTGATGTGGGAGAAGCCGTGTTTCCACAACACATGCAATTTCTGTCTTCAAGGAAAACACATTTAACATGAAAGGTCCGTTAACGGCATCTGTAGCATTTTGTCGTGAATTATAATGTGAAATAACACGCTATGATTTAGATTTAAGTATTAGACTTGATTTGGTAAAACAAAAAAATGACTGGAAAAAAATATTTAACATGACAATACTTTATCACATTACAGATTACAAACTTTAGCATTTGGGTTTTTGGAAGTAGGAACATTGAAATGTTTTAGATCTCACTTGTTTTACCCACTGGGAAATACAAAATTATCTATATTACATATATATTCCTGTCAAATTAAAATATGCATATATATCTGGAGACTCAAATATCATGTTAATTTTTTCAAGAGGCAATCTGAAAGAGTCTCTTATGTACTTATGTTCATAAAAGCCAGTTTTTTAGTTTGTTTGCTTAAACAAATGACTCATTATTTGTTAAATATATATTTAAAACTTGTTATAAAAACACATTTGAAAAGCAAACATTGAGTTCAAATGAAGTTTATAGTTTTCTGGGCTAAACACATTAACAGCAATTACATTTTTTAATACCAATGTGCATTTAAAAGCATTTACTGGAGCACTGTGACATTTTCCTGAGATTAACTGGAATTATTAAGGTCAGCTGCAGTTTATTGACAGGATTTTATGCCAGTAACATCACAAAAAAGTGTTTTCACACAAGACAACCCGGCTTCACCGAAAATAGAGAACAAAAACAAGCAGCATAGAAAAAAAGCAGAAGTTAAAAACGGAAATCAAAGTGATCTGCTGATCAGAGGTGTGAACGAGTCGAGTCATGTGAGGAACAGGAGACGGAGAAGCTGATTGTATTTTGAAGATTTTAAGAGCAGGAGCAGCCAATCAGACAGCGGGCCATGTAGCTGTGAATCATGGGTTTTCCTCGAGTGCTGAGTCGAAAATGGAAGATAAGAACATATACAAGCAAAATAAAAAACATAAACTAGTGAGATAAGATTCTTTCTTTTTTACTACAGCAGCAGTCACTCAGTTTATTTACCGTCAAAATGACAAAGAACTTATTTACTTCAGCTCATTTAACCGCAGACGTCACGAACAGCAAACTTCAAATGACTCTTTCTATTTTCAGAGAGCTTGCAGCTATTATGCACCATCACTACCTATCAGAGCAGCAACGCTCTTAGCAGTTCAAAAGAGGACAGATATATTTAGGAAACTAAGCTGCTTCATTTGTTGCAAACAGCAGGTCTGTCCTTTGTTTGGAAACATTTTTAAAGCTCTAATCACATCTTGTCCTGCCAACAGTTGCTATACATCGCCTGATGATCAGTTGAGTCAAACAGCAGGATATAAAGAAAAGTTCAGGTGAAAGAAATTGGAAATCAAAAATGCTTCTGCATAAATAAACTTGTCATAAAATGTAACTACGCGCTCAAAACACAAAGATTCAAACAATTTGTTTTCCTGAGGAACAGAAACTTAAATCACAAACGTGGGAGAAGGAGCTGCGGATGCATCTGTTCGTTTATAATAAATTAAAATATGCTTCCCGTTGTTTGATCAAATATTTGAAAACCTTAAAGACACTTTTCATTAAGCCCCCATTTCTCTTTTTAAAACAGTGTTTTGTTCATCTGATGTATAATCTGCTTCACTCAGTGACAAGGTTAATAAAATAAATTAGATTTTCAACAATATCATTTATACCGGAAAGATTAAAATGATTTTAGTCTATTAATTCAATTTAGGCCGATCTTTAGAAAGACTGAGTCTTTTTTTGTCTGCTGTCAAGATAGAATTGTATTCCCTTGTCTAACCTGAAAAATAAAATAAATACACACACACACACACACACTCTAATTAAGCATCAAACTGCCACAAGTATCAAACTGCTTAGTCATCCTGAACACAAGTTCAAACTAACTCTGAGTCGGTAGAAATGAGCCTTTATCTATTTATAACAAAGGAAAGAAAGTATGCAGATACATTAATGCCTCTGACTGTTGACCTTGCAGCTGCTGTGCTGTTTAGTTCAGCTCACCAAACAGAAGTGTGTGTCTGCAGACACACCTCCCTTATCACTGGAGCACTAACCTTCAGTCTGGCTCTGACTGTGTTTAGTAAAAACACCAATTATGATGAATTAAAGGCATTATCAGGCGTATTAAAGGGCTTAGATATAATAAATTGGACATGTTCACCCTAAAATTGAATCCCTACCTGAACAGTTTGACAGCTCAGACACAGCAACCAACATCTGCACAATGAAATATCTTTCAGTCAAACATAATCAGGTTTTGTTTTTATCTCTTTAAATAAAAACAAAACATGATTTGTCTGCACTCAGCTGCACAGACAAGTATTTAAACCAAACTGATTTATCATAAACCTTTTAATGAGGATAGAAAATGATGACGGTTAGTAGATGTCAAATATTGCAGTATTGAGAAGGTACACGTTATCGCCATCACCATCATACATGTAGCCTAGCATGTACAAAAATCCCCATAAGCATCTTGACTTTTGTCCACTTTTATGTCTTCTCTGATGACAAGGAAAATGTTGTTGATGGTAGAAATCATGTGCCATGAATTCAGGCAAAGGCGGATATTTGTTCAAATTAAAAACACGTCAGGAGGAAGAAGGTGTGAGTCGGTTTATGAGTCCATTAGTATCAACTGGGAGTACTGGTTCCACAGGCAAATTAGCTCAAGTTGAACAAGTAGAAGCAATAATGACAAAAGCAACTTGGGGAAACAATCACAGTCCCTCCATTCAATACTACTAATACATTCAATACGATTAATACTGGTCAAGTGACATAACTGAAAGGGCCAATAGGGTAAGGATCCACTTATGAAAGTAAATCTATTAGGCTTCTTATTGACAGAAATCCTGATTACTACACTGCTGGACAGGACTTAATTAAAAAAAGCAATGAAATCTAAAGGTTTTGAAATAGTCCTCTCTATCGATGGGAAGGAGTAAACTGGCAGTTCTAATGTCTGAACTGAACAAGTCATGTTTGCATGTCTCACTGAGCTTTACTGGAGCCATGATTCTCCAATCACACATTCAAATGAGAGAAAAAATGAATTTAAATCCACCTGAGAGGGAAACGTAGAGGACACTTTGGAGCATGTGTCTCTGTCACAGGTTCCAGGAAGCTGCTGACGTCTTTGGGACTGGATGTGACTGATTGTATGTGTTCATGCATTTAAGCTGTCATCGCTGTACGGTAACACATTCCTGTCATTGTTCCTACAGACTGCGGACCTCAATGACCTTATAGGGTCCTGGACCTACTTACTAATCTACACAGCATGAGAAAGTTACGATGCTGGTAGACTGGCTAATCATGTAACCAAGTCTGAAAGGATCAGATATGAGTGATCAGGAGATCCAAACATCTACAGCAGCATTACACATTTAGGAACTTTTTAACTCAACCTTTTAGCTCAACATTCGCCGCGCAGATCCATCTGTCTCACGGCAGTTTCTAAACACAAAAACATTGTATAAAAATAGACCTGTTAAGAAAACATGTAGGCCCTCAGTTTGAATAATGTAAAAGCCATGTTTCTGATAAAAGTCAGTCAAAATCCATCAAACTGACCAAAAATATAATCAGCAGTTAGTTTTGTTTATTTCTTTACTGTTTATTTGCTGATATTTTGTCATTTTACTTTAGTTCATTTATTCTCATTGTTTGTGTTTTGGATTTATGTTTTTAATTGTTTCTGTTAGTTTCAGGTTCTCTCTCCTCTTCCTGCCAGCTTGTCCCTGTCCAGCTGTTTGTCATTCCTTCATTTCGCTCTGCCTTTTCTCTTCCCCAGCTGACTTCATGATTAACCCGTCAGGTTCCTTCTCACTCTCTCCTCTGTCAGTGTATTTAAGCTCCCTGGTTCACATTGTTCTCCCTCTGGCTTCTCCCATTGCACTTCGTCATTGTATTACGAACTTGCCTCCACAGTTTCTCTTTGTTGTGCTTCCCTGACATCCTTGTAAGTTTTTATTTGCTTCATTATTAAATAGCTTCTGCATTTTTCTTGCTGTCTCCTGTTGCCTGCGCTTGTGTCTGACTTTAAAAACCGTAACGACACCTTACCCTGCAAAATGCACAAATGTCACGTTCTGCTGACAGCATTATATTCCTGCAGTCTGCATGACGCAACAAGCTATTGCCTTTGAAAATGTGATGCTATTTAATCTGGCTGTAAATAAGCAAATATGCATCATATTTAGGTGGACATGATCCTGAATAGATGCATAACCTCATTTAAACACAGACACACTGCATCAAGACAAAAACATGCAATTATTTGATACAGGATATGAAAGAACAGATTTGTCTTTCACTGTGTTTAAAACCTGGAAACTTTGGTTTGTATTTCTGCAAACAACATCAGAAAAACCTAAAAAACTAATTCCACACTAAATGGTGATAAAACAGGACAGAATTCACTAAAAAGATCTACTAGTGTGGATCAAATAACGCTTCTCTGATGTGCTGTTGTGCCTGCATTTGTGTGTGTGTGTGTTGGTGCTTGCGTGTGCTTGTGTGTGTGTGATGATGTCATGTTTGGCTCAGTAGCAACTGATCCTGCTTCAGGTTTTTTTCCTGCCAGTTCAAACCAATTATTTTTACTTTTACTTTTTATAACAGACTCTCTCCCTGTCGGTATTGTAGGCTCTGCCATACAATCCCAGGCGACTCATACCAGCCTGCCTCATAATTTAACACCCCCTGAAACCAGATCATGGAGTGTTGCAAGTTGCCAAGATGGTACACCGCTGTGGCCCATTGTTCTCTATCATCCATCAAAGCATTTAGTGAAGACGAGCTCAGCTTTTCTACACGACTCTTATCTAAAGTTTATACAGGGTCATTTACACAATGTCCCCCTGGACAGGGAAGAATAAGATAACTTTACAACTTTTAGCCTCCAGTTGAGTAGAACTTACATAAGATTAAAATTCCTTTGTGTGATTTTTTAAAACATGGGTAAAATCCAATAAAAGGATTGTTAGAAGGTTGTGTAAAGACACCCTGACCCAAACTCTGCCTCCCAGCCTCTTTTACCCATCACAAGCTCCTGTCGCCAGTAATGCCCTCTTTAATGAATACCTGGAATTCCCTCTAAGTTGTTATGGTTTTTACTGTTTTACTGTTGCAATAGGAAATCAAGGGTCAACATCATCATAAAATGTGCTTATCTATGTGAAAAATGTAAAAACAAAGCTGTGCTGTAAAAAAAACTTATCACATTCACTCTTGCATACCTCAAAACAAGCGAGTCTAAACTTGGACTAAACATCAAGTGCTTTTGTGGATTTTTCACCTTTGGAAATGTGCAAAAATAGAAATTGAGATATTAAAGGGAATCACATGCTTCCCGACGGTGGCCAGTATTTTTCCAGTTTAAAGCCTTTCTAAAAGGGCCAGGCTCTTGTTGCTGAGGCAGAATAATTAGGGCAGAACCTTCTGAGGGAGACCATTAATCTTAATCTTTGTGACCAACAACAGAGTAGCCTTTCATCCAAAACCTGAACGGGTCAACTTAATGCCATCAGTCTCTCAGTGCTGCACCAGAGGAATTAAAAGCAGCTTATTTCTCTGTAGGAAGTTCCTGGTTCTTTTTTTAAAGTGGTTTCAAGTATCCAAACAGGTGAACTGAAAGAAATGCATGTTTATTTCTTTTTTTAGATTGTTTTTAAGTTTGTTTTACAGCTAATCTTGAGAGAAGGGTATCAGAGATTTTTGCCTACACCAAGTTTTGCAATTCAAGTGATTAATTATTAGAAAATTGCTAAGAATATAAAATATATTCTTATAAGGTTTGAACTTTGAGTTTAAACTAGAGGCCTGTAATTTTAGTAACGGCAGCAGTGGAAGTGAACAAAGCCGTTCAGTCTTTGAATTATCATTCAGTCGCCTCATTAGACTCGGCACGTCTGTCTTCACAGTGGAGGATCGTTATTTACAATGCAGACAATTTCTGGTGGTGACAAACTGGCGCATTACATGACCATGGAGCGTTGCATGACGTTTGGCTCGACTCATAACTAAATAACAGGCAATACAGACTTGAATAATGTTTCTCATCATGCACTTAATGTTGGACTATTTCACCAACATATTCACCATTAAATGATGGGGTAATATCTGAAAACACTTTTTTTGAGGTACTGTGTCTGTGACTGACATTAAATCATTTATTCTGATTGCAGGTGAATTGGCGCCTGTGGTGCCGTTAGCCAGACGTTTGTTAGACAACAACAGAAGCAACATTGTTTTCTTTTGCAGTGCTACGGCCAGATATCGAGTGCCATCTTGTGTGTGGTGTGATGGTGTGTTCTTGTTCATGTATGTGATCTGGAGAGGAATTCCCAAATGAGGAGGAAGCGTGAGTAACCAGTGGAGAGGGAGAATCTTTGGTCAGACGTGACAAATGTTTACCATCATTTCTTCTCTTTAGTGGAGATTGTGTAAAATGTAATGAGGAGGTTAAAAGTGACATGGCATTAAAAATGTTAAATGCTTTAGCTCAACGGTAAAACAATCCTGAGAATTTAGAGATCTTATTTTATTTTTTGATTATGGTTTGTGTGATCACATTATCACTGCATTCTTTAATAAGGACTATATTTGTTGTCTCTTTTTAAGACTTTTTTCTCTAACTCTCCATGACTTGCTTCCTTTTTTTCTGGCTTACATCAATGGACAGTTTGAGGACAAAACACCAGATCTAAATTAAATTTGAGATGATTTCCACTTATTTCTTGAGGCGAAGCTTCGCCTTTTACCCTCCAGTTTCCTAAAATAACCACTTATTAAATGTTACGTAAATGTTTCCTGTTTGATATATTTTTACTTGAAACTGTCCTTTTTTTACTAATTACTCTAACACCTGCAGCTGTTCTTGCAAACATCTGTGTTTTTCACACTTCCAGATAATGCTCTTGAAATTTCAGAATGGTGACGTACTGTTCATGATTAAAGGGTTTTCTGACCCCAGGATTAGCTGTTCAACACTGTTTATGTTGAGTTTACAGAACAATTATTGGCAAATTTTGAGCTGATTTTTCTTTGGTGTGATAATTTGGATTAAGCCTCATCCTGCCACTTCCTGTCTTCTTTGTGGTTTTTGCCAGTAGTAACGTCCTACTGTTGATCACGTGACTTGTGTAAAATGTTTCCATTGCAGCTACTCAAATCTTGTGAGTGTATTGCGCTGATGAAGCATCGGTTTCCATAAAGGCAAAGCTTGTCAATGAAGCGCTCTTGTTTCAGTTGAGCATTCTCTCGTTCTCAGGCGAGCATCTCCTAACTCTGGGATTTTTCTTTCCCTGTGAGGTTCTGGATCAAAGAGTCCGGCATGCTGTGAACACGCAGTGTGAGCAGTCAGGTTACATCCCAGCATCGGGTCAGACGTGGAGAACGTGACTTACGAGCTGTGAATGTTGAAAGCCTTCGATGTGGTTGAACAGTTGCGTTGTATTTAAATAAACTGAAAATATTGCATAATGCATTCCTAACTGCAGATGTTTCATTGCCCTCACACACACGGCTAAAATAAATGGGTGAGGTTACTGCAATCATTTGAGTCAGGTAAGCTGGAGCAGACGTCTAAATTATGTCCAATGGCTCGTGAGGACAAAACTGAAAACTAGTTATTTAATTCATCTAAACATCCATCAGTAAAAGAAAATAATCAGAAACTAAAAAAGTATTGTATAAGTCCCCTCAAAAGCAATAAGCTATTTAACAATGCAGCTGCTTTCACCTTTATTGCTGTTTGGATCCTTAAAGTAGTGAAACGTAGTGAGACTCAGTGAATGGCATAAAGCTACTAATAAGTGTGGGAATTACTGTGGACAAATGCTAAAGCGGTATTTACTGCTTGGATGTAATTACAGAGGAATGAACAGCAAACAGCTTAAGTAAACAGCTGTTTGTCTGGAGACTTTCATTGCAGTATAAAAGCCCTTCCAGCTGCCAAAGGAGAGCTTTAAAACGCCCGAGGACTCCAGAGGAGTTCATGGCTTCTGGTTTATACATGAGATAAAAGAAACTTTTCTAAAACAAACTACAACTCACAGCAAAGACTAGACGGAAAAGAAAAGACGTTCTGATCATATTTAACTGTAGTTCAAGGTTTTTTTACTGGAGATGTCTGCAGTTGTTGTGGATGAAATGTTACAGGAACCAAACTGTCCTAAAGGGAACTACAAGAGTTCAGAAGGGGTCTGTGGTGAACACCAAGAATTATTTGTGCTCTTACGCATCATGCCAACTGTCCAAGTGGACAATAAGGAAACAATAGTCAAAACATGCAATGACTCAACCAAGCTAACTTTGTAAAAAAAAAAAAAATCTACAGAAGGACAATTTATCGTAACAGTGCCACTCCAGCATGATTCCCCCTGGAGGGCGTAATTCTGGAAAAGGAGAGGTCAAAAACCTAAAAGCTGCAGTATAGTAGCTCTGGGGTTGGAGATTATGAAAGTTTGATGCACTCAGTTGGTTTTAATCTGTTCCCAGATGTATCCTGTCCTACATACTCCAGAACGGTGGGAGACTTTATGCACCTTAAGCTGCCACCACAAAGCAGCGACGTGAACAAATGAACAGGCCATGTCACTAAAGTTATCTGCTGTTCAAACAGCCAGTAGAAAATTATGCTTTGGTTAAATAAACACAACAACTGATGCAACAGTGACTGAAAAAATCTGCATCTAAATATTTAATTGTGTGTATTTGATAGGTACAGACACAGAAAACAGGTTAAGGGCCATATGCTGCCTGCACAATTGTTCGAGAAGGACCTTTAACAGTTGATTAGGTCATAGATCTGGGTTGTGGCTATTGGTTCACACATTTAGCAGTCAGGACGGCAAGCCTGGAGAAAAAAAGTAGTAACACCAGTTGTGTGAAAGATGGAGTGTTTTCTACAGAGGAACTGTAGATAGATTGGAGGGAAGATGAATTGCAGAATCTGAGAATCTGAGGGCAGATGTCATCATCTCAAAACATCACCAATAGATGACTTGATTAAAAACCAGAATGATTTGGGAAAAAATAAATTTTTGATGAACTTTGTACCAACAAAGATGCAAAAAGAAAAGACGGTGTTTGAAGTGCTTCAAGATGTTGACCATAATGTGTAAATAGCTACTAAATAGTAAAATTCTCCTTTTTGTACATTGGTCCAACAGTGACACCTAGTGGTTGAATTGTCCTTTTATTTTGAAGAACGGTAGATTTCTTCTTCTTCTATTTTGTGTTATGCACTTCCTGTTTTGCTAACCTTGATGAGTCAGCGTTAGAGCCTGAAAGAAACCAAAGAAAATCTGTAAAATAGCGCCCTTGGAAAGCAGAATGAGGTATGAATATGCGCAATTGTGATTTGGGATAAGACATGTTTATTTGAAAGCAGTAGAACGTCAGTGGTTTATTGTTTAGAAACGAAACTGTGTATGCTAACGAGTTAAGGACACAACGTATTTTTTTTTTGTATGTGTGAACATTTATATGTTTATAATATACAAGAGTTAAGCATGCCCAACAATTATGTATCCTTTTATTTCATGCTACAGTTTTCACGGTGTCTATGACAAGAAAAGTCAAGATTAAACTGCACCCGTTTGGAACTCCCTGCGTCTGTTTATTCCAAGGAGCCGCTACAGAGAAAACTCATCGCAAGAGACCAGATCTTTCCGCAGTGAAGCTGACACCATCCTGCCTGGAACCCAGCTGTCGTTGCTTGCATCAATGATCTCACACAGGCAAGACAAAGCATAAAATTAAAATGGACAATCACATGAACAAGCTCACAGCATAACTGAATGGGCGTGGTGTGTCAAAGGATAATTAAAAAGTCTTCGGTGAACCAAAGCAGTTGCAGAAAGCAAATAAGATGTCACTTCCAACAGAGAAAACAGTTAATCCTGTAGACATGCCACTCAGGTCTAGCTCCAGAGAAAGAAAACTAACAGAAAAAGGCCAAGAGATGCACGTCCAAGAGAACAAAAAACGTGAGAAAGCGTTCCACAAGGTTTATGATTCTTGGAAGTGGGTAGCAAAAGAAACTAGGAAAAAACTAAAGGCCCTCTGTACAT
The DNA here is from genome assembly GCA_010277075.1 of Poeciliopsis retropinna. Taxonomy (NCBI): domain Eukaryota; kingdom Metazoa; phylum Chordata; class Actinopteri; order Cyprinodontiformes; family Poeciliidae; genus Poeciliopsis; species Poeciliopsis retropinna. The sequence continues at coordinate 313,105 of VMRM01000004.1, read as the reverse complement.
TAGAAGACCTCAATAATTTACAAGAAAACATTCAAGCAAAATATGATGCTGTAAGACTGCAGTACGAACCCATTCTACGTAACAGTAACACCACAGCAGAGATTGTCAAAAGATGGAAGCTTGTGTTACGCTCACAAAGGAAATTTGTGACCTCATAAACAATCGTACAGAGACTATTGATAAAGATTATAATAGTCATCTTGAGAAAGAAAGGTAAGAGAAACATTAAACAAAGATGTTTAATATATGGCTCTATGTTTGGTCACACTCAAATTGAAACCGTAAGCTCATCAAAATCATCAGAGAGTTCAAGCAGCCATTCCAGCTCATCTGGTACTAACAACAGCAAGGCAGATGCACAAGCAGAACTTGCTGCTAAAGTGGAGCAATCAAAGGCCACCAAAGAAATTCAAGCACAGCTCCAAAAATTAGAAAACGAATGGAAGCTTAAAGAGTCAAAAATGCTGTCAGAAATGAAGCAAAAAGAAGTGGAAATGCAACAACAGCTGGATCAGGAAAGAGCAAAACTGCAGCGGTTAAAAGAAGAAAAGGAAATAGCTGTAGCAGCAGCTCGTGTGAGAGCATATGATGAATTTGAACGCTGTGAAAACAATGTTGAAGATATTAATTACAGAACTAACCCTATCTTCTCTAGAGATAAACCCTGCTTGAACCCAGAAGCTACATCGTTCCAGCCTTACCAATCAGCTCCTGAGGTGACAATAAATCCAGAGTCATCCAATCTAGCTGAAGCAATCGCCAGCTCATTAAGTATGAGTCGCTTACCAGTCCCTGAACCAACTGTATTCAGTGGGGATTCTTTAAGGTTTACTGATTGGAAGATGTCATTTATGACTCTTATTGACAGAAAGCCCCTCCCAGCTAGTGAGAAGATGTTTTATCTCAGAAATTATCTTGCTGGAGAAGCAAGAAAAGCTGTTGAAGGTTTCTTTTACCGAGACTCAGAAAGTGCATACATTGGAGCTTGGAAAGTCTTACAGGACAGATATGGGAACGCGTTTATTATACAGAAAGCTTTCCGTCACAAGCTTGCAAGATGGCCAAAGATTAATGCAAATGACTCACTTGCACTATGTGAATTTTCTGACTTCCTCCAAGGTTGCAAAGAAGCAATTCCACATGTCAAGGGATTAGTTATCCTCAGTGACTGTGAAGAAAACCATAAGTTGCTCAAAAAATTTCCTGAATGGATTGTTCGCAAGTGGAGTCGAATAGTTGTGGATGAACTTGATGAATCAGGTGATTATCCAGATTTTAAATGCTTCACAGAGTTTTTAAGCAAAGAGGCAAAAATAGCCTGTAATCCCATTGTCTCACCCCTGATAGGAAATTTCAAGTTTGCAGATGACAAAAGAGCCAAAACTTCCAACACAAATGCACAACAAAAGAGTTTCAGTCATGGGACACAAGATACAAATGACTATAAAGCAAAATCACTGTGCTATGTTTGTAAAAGTGAAGCCCATGGCATCACCAGATGTCCCGCTTTCGCCTCAAAGAGTGTTGAAGACAAAAGGACATTCATACATGAAAATCGGCTCTGCTTTGGATGCCTGAGAAAAGGTCACGTGACCAAAGATTGTAAGAGACGACACACATGCAATATATGCAGACGTCGTCATCCAACCTGCTTACATGAAGAGAGGAAGGAAAGACCTGTGGAGACAACAACAAATAACTCCACTTCCACAGAAGAACATGCAAGCCAAGAAACACACAGTCATGTCCCACACATTAACTCAGCATGTTTCTGCCACTACCAGTATTGTACCAGTACTTGTGTCTTCACTACAAGAGCCACACAGAGAAATACTAACATATGCAATGCTGGACACACAAAGTGACTCAACGTTTGTGTTAGAAGATGCAATTGACAGACTGAATGTGGATTACCATCCAACAAAGCTGAAACTGAGTACTATGACTGCTGTCGACAATCATTTCCAGCAAGAGTGTTCATGGTCTACAAGTTTGAGGACTTAACGCTGAGAGTCGCATCCAACTACATCAAGCTTATAGCAGATATTTTATCCCAGTGGACAAGTCTTATATCCCGACAAAAGAAACTGCATTAATGTGGCCTCATCTCAGAAACTTGGCAGATAAGTTACCACCCGTTCAGGACTGTGATGTGGGGCTTCTCATTGGATACGACTGTCCAGCTGCTCTAGCTCCACTTGAAGTTATAACAGGTGATAAAAACCAACCATTTGCACAGAGATCATAACTAGGATGGAGTATAATAGGCTCATCAAACCCCCACCTAGACAGACAAGGAAGTCAAAGTTTTGTGCATCGACTCACAGTAAAGGAGCTACCAATCCCGTCTTCGACTAACATTTTAAAGGTCTTGGAGTCAGATTTCATGGAGAGAAGTTACGAAGATAAATATGTGTCCCAAGATTATGTTAATTTTATACAGTTTCTCAGTAACAACATCACACAGAGGGATGATGGGCATTATGAAATGCCTCTCCCGTTCAAAGGCAATGGCCCACCTAACCTACCAAACAACAAAAGACTAGCCCAAGTTCGCCTGCAGTGTCTTAAGAAAAAATTAAAGACCAGCAAACAATACTATGAGCAATACAAAACATTCATGGAAGAAACCATAAGTAAGGGTGATGCAGAGCCTGCCCCTACAATATCTGAAGGAGAAACAGAGTGGTACCTTCCACATCATGGCATCTACCATCCCAGAAAACCAGATAAGCTGAGAGTTGTTTTTGACTGTTCAGCCAAATTCCATGGTGTTTCTCTTAACGACACATTGCTTACTGGGCCTGATTTAATCAATCCTTTGTTAGGAGTACTGTGTCGCTTCAGGAAAGAGACCATAGCAATAATTTGTGACATAGAAAGAATGTTTTACCAATTTTCTGTCACTCCTGAATCCAGAAATTATTTTAAATTCCTCTGGTGGAACGGTGGAGATTTGGAGAAAGAACCACAGGAGTACAGAATGGCAGTTCACCTCTTTGGAGCTGCTTCATCTCCAGGATGTGCCAATTTTGGGTTAAAGCATCTGGCACAGCAACACAAGACTAACTATCCTCAAGCAGCCACATTTATTGAGAAAAACTTTTATGTGGATGATGGCTTAGTCAGTGAGCCATCAGTTGAGGAAGAAACTGATCATTGAGTCACAAGAGTTGTGTAAGAAAGGAGGCTTAAGGCTTCATAAATTCAACTCAAATAAGGAAGCTGCTCTCGCCTGCTTGGATTCTTCTGAAGTAGCAGCAGCCATCGCTGCTACTTGGTTTGGATCCAAACCAATCTCATGGTTTGGATCCATCCTCATCGGAGCGTGCACTCGGCATTCAGTGGTTGATAAAAAATGACACCTTTGTTTTTAACATCGGCTTAAAGGATCAACCTTCAACCCGCAGCAGCTGCTTGTCAGTCATTGCTTCGCTTTATGATCCTCTCGGCTTCATTGCTCCATTCAGCCTTACTGGAAAACTTATTCTTCAAGAGCTTTGTCACAGAGGCATAGGATGGGATGACCCTCTCCCAGAAGATATAAAGCCACGGTGGGAGAAATGGATAAACGATCTACTGAAATTGAAAGAGATCTCGATTCCCAGATGTTATCACCCCCCTGACTTTCACAACCTTGTCAGTGTAGAGCTGCACCATTTTTCTGATGCTAGTTGTGTAGGATATGGTGCATGTTCTTACCTGAGATACATAAATGACAAGGATGAAGTCCACTGCAGTCTTGTGATAGCAAAGGCAAGGGTTGCTCCCTCAAAGATCACAAGTATCCCAAGATTAGAACTTGCAGCAGCAGTGATTTCTACAAAGGTCAGTGTTATGCTAAGATGTGAACTTGACCTGAAGATTGATCAAGAATTTTTCTGGACTGACTCACGAGTTATACTAGGGTACATCAATAATGATGCTCGTAGGTTCCACATATTTGTTGCCAACCGTGTTCAACTGATTAGAGATAACAGTGACCCTAATCAGTGGCATTATGTTGAAACTTCAGAAAACCCGGCAGATTATGCATCCAGAGGTCTTTGTGCTTCAGATATTCATTTGACAAACTGGCTGCAAGGACCAAGGACCATGAGTTACAACTGACACCCAGCACTCCATCAGAATTACTTGTCAGTGATCCTGAAGTAAAGACAATTCAGGTGCTTGCAACTGAAGTCAAAGGCAGTAATGATATCCTCAATCGCCTGAATCAATTTTGGGTTCAAAGCAACAACATAGCGAACATGTGACTGTTGACGAGTGTGAAAAGGCTGCTGAGACAGTGATTAAGATTGTACAACAACAAACCTTCCCAAATGAGGTAAAAATGCTAAAAGGTGTAAAGAACATTCCAAACACCAGCGCTCTTTTCAGTTGTGATCCCATCTGGTCTGAAGGGCTTCTTCGTGTCGGTGGAAGATTAAAGCAGTCATCTCTGTCTTAAAGTCAAACGCCCAGTGATACTACCCAACAACAGTCATATTACGAAGCTGATCGTGTCCCACTATCATGCCAAGACATGTCATCAGGGTCGAGGCCAGACACAAATGGAGCTTAGAACCAATGGCTTCTGGGTCATTGGTGGGAGTAAGTTGGTGGCCAAGATGATACGCGATTGTGTGTTTTGCAGAAAACGTAGGCGGCCAACGGAAAAGCAGAGAATGGCTGACCTTCCTAAAGAACGTGTCGAATCCGCTGCACCTTTCACATATAGTGGCATGGACTGTTTTGGCCCTTTCATTGTGAAGAAAGCCCTCAAAGAGCACAAAAGATATGGCTTAATTTTCACATGTCTCTATTCTAGAGCTGTCCATATCGAAATGCTCGAAGACCTGTCTACTGACTCTTTCATAAATGCACTGAGATGCTTTATCAGCATTAGAGGAGCTGTACGACAACTGCACTGTGATCAAGGCTCTAATTTTGTTGGTGCCAGGAACGAGTTCACGCAAGCACTGAAACAATGTGACACTAAGTTACTTGAAGTTTTCTTGACGGACAAACAGTGTGAATTTGTTTTCAATGCATGACTGCATGACCTGCATGACTGACTGCCAGTCATGCAGGTGGTATCTGGGAAAGACAGATCAGAACCATCAGAAACATGTTGAATGCTACTTTTGCACAGTGCTCAGGCCGACTCGATGACGCCTCCCTCAGGACATTGCTATATGAGGCCATGGCTATTGTCAACAGTCGCCCATTAACAATGGATGGAATCAATGATCCTCGAGCATTGGAGCCCATAACACCGAATCATCTCATTATGATGAAATCCAAGGTTTCTCTCCCTCCCCCTGGAGTGTTTGTCAAAGAGGACATATATGCCACAAGGAGGTGGAGGAGAGTGCAGTATCTCATTGAACAATTTTGGAGTCGCTGGAAAAGGGAATATTTGTTGAACATTTCCATGAGACAGAAATGGCACTCAGCTCAGCGCAACCTCAAGAAAGAGGACATTGTTATTATCAAAGACGATAACCTTCCAAGAAATCAGTGGCAACTAGTTCGAGTGGTTGAAACTGTTCAAGGCAATGATGGATTGGTCCGTCGAGTCAAAGTTCAAGTTGGAGAGCGAAAGCCAAATTCCTCTTCCAAACCCTCAGTTATTGAGAGACCAATCCAGAAATTGGTTCTTCTTTTGGAAAATTGTTGAAAACAGATTATTTACTACATGATTCTTTTATGCAAACATATTCATTTAGTAGAGTCAAGAAATCCTGTTCAATTAATTTACTCTTACATATGACTTTGTTCATTCATTGAGACAGGATTTGGTGGGAGTGTAAATAGCTACTAAATAGTAAAATTCTCCTTCTTGTACATTGGTCCAACAGTGACACCTAGTGGTTGAATTGTCCTTTTATTTTGAAGAACGGTAGATTTCTTCTTCTATTTTGTGTTATGCACTTCCTGTTTTGCTAACCTTGATGAGTCAGCGTTAGAGCCTGAAAGAAACCAAAGAAAATCTGTAAAATAGCGCCCTTGGAAAGCAGAATGAGGTATGAATATGCGCAATTGTGATTTGGGATAAGACATGTTTATTTGAAAGCAGTAGAACGTCAGTGGTTTATTGTTTAGAAACGAAACTGTGTATGCTAACGAGTTAAGGACACAACGTATTTTTTTGTGTGTGTGTGAACATTTATATGTTTATAATATACAAGAGTTAAGCATGCCCAACAATTATGTATCCTTTTATTTCAAGCTACAGTTTTCACGGTGTCTATGACAAGAAAAGTCAAGATTAAACTGCACCCGTTTGGAACTCCCTGCGTCTGTTTATTCCAAGAGGCCGTTACATAATGTTTGCTGTAGAGATTTCAGGTCTTTTTATTAGTCCTGTCCTTCCACCATTCATCAGGGCCGATGTTGAAACAAGTAACGTCGAGGATACAGGAGGCAACCTGGTGAGCTGCAGCTTTAAGCTCCTGTCATCTAAAACACAAAGAATGAGCCGCTCATTGATTTTTGGAACAGATGTGTACACAGGTGGAAGACTTAAACCAAAATCTAAAATACACTAAACCTGATGGCAGCATTAAAGTCAACATGCATAAAGTGTATTATCCCTCTCACGTAGTGATTACAGAATAACTCTTGGGAAAAAAAACTAACTGACATTGACAAGTTACTTATTCAAGTTCAGGGTCTTTACTGTCACTGCAAGGAGCCAGAACTGAATTAAAAAAGTAAATCGTGAACCAACAGGCTCTTCCCTCCCTGGAAACCTCCATGGATGAATGTGATCCTTTATTAAACTAACGGGTACGTGTTCCCACTTCATTCTTTCTCCAAACACAGCTGCATGTGAACTGATCAATATGACATCTTCAAAATGCAGTCAAGTTTATCAACGCTGTCCTTCGCCATCAGCCCATGCATTAAACTCTCACTATGTTCCTCATAACTGTCATGATTTGCATCCAAAGTGCAACAGGGTGGAAGCAGATTTTAGATGAGAAGAGTTTTAATAGTCCAACAAACCACCTGCATAAACCACAGGAGATCACTGGGAACAGAAGAAGACAGAGCAAGGAGACACAAGCACCCAGCAGGGTGAGAATACACACACACACACACACACACACACACACACACACTGGGGCAATCAAGATGATGAACAGCTGGAACCAATTACAGGGGAAAGATGACACAAGATGGCTGAACAATCAACATACAAAACAAGAAACCTGAAACAACCTAAAACCAGAGAAACAGCCCAATAACAGAGGAATTTCTCCTGCAGTGCAAAAATTCACCATTCAGATAAAACAGTACAAAAACGGCGCACATGTTGCGTAATATATGAAAACTTATCTGCCTTGTCAAGCCTTTACAAAAGACATAAAGATATTGAACTTCAATGAGCTACAAACACCTTAAGTTCAAGCAAAACCCAAAAATGTATCCTGTCAGTAGAAGAACAAGAAAAGTTATTGGCTTATTTAAATAAAAAATATGAGTTCAGCAACGTTTCATGTCTGTATTATTTTTTGCACACAGAAACACAAAATGAAAAGCAATGAGACTATAATCCAGTAATATGAAATCTTACCTAGAGAACGTGAAGCATTGCCTCAGTTGCAGGTTCCAGCTTTTCAGGCGCAGCAATGAGTGATGGGAACATGTCTAACAGTCTTCACCGTGGCAACGGTTTGGTTTACTGGAAGACAAGAAAATCTCATTTTATTTGTGACTTTGCACTAATATCCTCAACAAGCTCCTGGTTCCTAAGCTACTTTCAATATCAGACAAATGGGAAAATGGACTTGGAAACTTACCTGAAGAGTGTTTTGTCAATCAAACATGTAGAAGAAAGGATGGAAATGATCAGAGCTGCTCCACAGAACCGTGAAAGTGAACAGTACACTGATGTAGGTCACCTGTAATACAGCAAAGAGTTAAATTAGACATGAGTGTTGTGACCCACTAACCTGAGAGGACGGTTTCTGATCGGGGGTTTTGGTTACAGAAGACAGAGAATGAAAACAGTAACATGGTGAGAGGCCATGTTTTCCTGCCAAGACCAGCAGAGATTCCTGGAAATTCACTTGAGTGTCAAACAAAAGAGCTTTGATTTGTTCTGCTTACAAAAGACAAATATTCCTCTGGAATCACTCATCCCTGTTTGAACTAGACCAACTTCAAACCAGATTTACTAACCACTTCAAACGAGGGCTGTTTTTAGCTTTCAAATGATTTAGATTTTACTTTGAGGACCCAGAATTACTTTTTATTTGGGAAACAAAATAATAAAACATTTGTCAACAGCTATGCTGCTAATAAAATTGTAGTGGATAAATATTACAGGCATGAACTAAAAGGTTTTTATGTTTCACTAGTTTGAGGACCTATTGTGTGCGATTTAATTCTGATCTCATCACGGTGGATGTTTGAGCTGATATTTGGGAAATTGGTTGATTGTGAGAATATCTGGAAAAAATTCAAACACCCAAGAAAGCTGGAAAGCACAGGAACATAAAACTGCTGTAGAACTGAAGCAAAATCCAAAATGTTCTTTATGTCAGAGCAGAGAATGGCATCTAGAAACACACACATTGTCTGGCTGGAAATAAATGCATCAAACGTAACAGTCTGCTGTAAAACGGTACATATCCTCCAACACAGTCAAATTGTTTCATTCTGAGTTTAAGTAAATGACTAAAGTCATAAAGTCGTAGTGCAGCCATGCAGTTCTCTGTTGACTTGTTTAATTTACAACATAAAGTTTTAAATTAACATCTTCCTACTAAGAGTAAGGACACAATAATTCTGTTTAACAGATTATTGACTTATTTTAAAAAACATTTTCAGGTTCTCATTTGTCTAATATTTTTGATTTTCAGTCCAAAGAAAACACGACATTGGATGTTTACCTTCAGCGGGATTTCAAACTGACATTTACAGTATCATAAAATCTCTGCGGTTTTGTCTTCAGCTTTTTTATTATTATAGTGAATTACATGTCTGTCCCACCGCATATCTGAAACGATGTGTTTTTTTCTTCTCTTTGTCTAAGGGTTTTGGTTTTGCTACCTATAAAGTAGTAAAATAGACCAGTCTCGTGTGTAAAGCCAATTACAGACCCTGATGTAAACACTTAGTCAGTGTCATTACACTGGAACCAGACGACAAGACTTAAAAAATAAACCCCTGAAGGAAGCCAAGTCCGCCACTTGCGTGTGGAGCTGCTGTGGTGCTGCTCACATTTGGGACTGCTGAGGATGGATTAGAAAAGAAAAACAAACCCCAAAACAACCACAGTGAGACCAAAATCCACATTATCTTTTTAAATCAGCTGCTGCTTTCTCCAACTAAATTCCTTATCATCAACATCTAAGAACCAGCGTCCAGACAATCAGCAACCCAAAATTATCTACACAGCATTCCCAATTAAGTTTGACACTCTCTGCTGTCTGCTTCCATTTAGCATTTTTGATAAGACTGATCTTTGGAAAACTCGAGCAATGTTGTTTTCTCCACTTTATAACCCAGAATGTCAGTAAGTCTGTGGTTTGTCTGAGGGCTTGCAGACACATCGTTTGTGCACAAACATCAAGAGCCTCCAAACCCCCAGCAATAACATTTAAAGCTTCTTTCCAAAAACTGAGCTCAAGAATTATGAGATAACTGAAAAAGGTGATGGATTTTATGTTGAATCTGGATTTATATCAGGAGGAAAAATATTATTTTTATCGTGCACAAATCTAGATTTTCCATGAAAGCTGCTGTTTTGTGGCTGATGTCTTTATTGTTCAACACATTTTGTTTGTAAATGCAGGTTACAGAATTTCTTACTTTTATCTGTTATTATCTTCATGTTTAAATAACCAAAATGAACAACACAGAAAGGCATTTGTGAAATGCTTATGAACTGTTCATCCTTCCCTGAACTGTTCGCCGAAAGTGATTTTGACAAAAAAAAAAAAAAACACCTTTTTGTTTTTGCCTAAACATATTTTCAAATGATTTAAACTATTATTTTAGGAAGTTGACACTGTACAAATTGAACATCACATCAGAAAGACCAATGGTTTTTTTGGAGATGTTAAAAAGTCTTATTGCATGAGCAGCAAAGCATTTCCATTCAACAGAATCGACACAACTGCAACTGGAAAAACTGAACAGTGACCCAGGAAGTATGAAGTAATATCACACTATTACTCTCTGCTTCAGGCAGGGAGGAAGAGTCACTCAAATGCCAGCTGCTGGAAACTGAAAGTGAAACTAATAACAGCTGAAAGCAGCTGATTCTTTACTAAAACAAACAAAAAGAAACTAAATCTTAATTAAGGAGATGCATTCAGTATTCAGAATCTGATCCCTGTATTCCTGCATAAAAGGAGCAACTCAGTTGCTGCAGAGACCTGACAGGACTTTATTCTTACACAAAATCCTCCTGATTCTCTCAGGTTTAAACCCATTTAGCTCCTTATGAATACATAGAAAACAGAAAGAGCTTAAAGAACTCCATCTGCTGACCCAGAGGGTTTCAGTGAGCAGCCAGTCTATAACAGATTCCAACATTATTTTTAACTAATCGCTTGTGCTACAGATGCATATTCTCTGCACTCTTATTATTTTATGCTCCTCCTCCTTTGAGCCCTGCAGAGGTTCAGTTTGTTATTGAAGCTTTTCCCAGAATGCCTCTGGATTATCCAGACATCATTTCTGTATTTTTACAGAAATGATGTATTTTTTGTATTCTGCTTTGAATACTAAAGTCGTGTGAAAGGTTTCATTTGCAACATGAACTGCATGAACAGAGCAGAGTAGAGAAAACTTTTTGTTTTTGACAACTTTTTGGCTCCAGTTGCAATTTCAAATGAAAAATTGCCGAGGTTACAGAAAAGCGTATTAAGGAAAAAAATCATTTTTATTTCAGTTTGAGGCATTTTCATGTGTTCATGTTTGTTTTTTGCTGGAACTACTGGATGCACTCGATTTCCCTCTCAGTTTAATTCAGGAAATTCAAGGCTGAAAATTTTAAATGATCTTAATGATTCATACTACAAAACAGAACACATACAGGAACAAAGCGATGCATTGTAAAAATGACTTAGAAAAGCTCACACTCACCTAGAACATAAGGGATGAGGGAATAAAACAGTAGTTCCCTGAAAGAGGGAGCAGTTCTGCATCCCACACCACGGACTGGGCCTCCTGTGAATAGGTTATTCCTTCCCTGGGGGTAAATTAAATTAGAAGTTATTTGATCAGGATTTGTGCTTTCGAAGGCTTTTGGAAGGTTAATTCAGTTTAATTTAACTCTGAGTCTCAGCTTTTATCCTGGTAAACAGCAAAGATGCAACAGTGCTTCATTTCTATTGGCTGTGATGTTCTGGGTATCAAACATTCCCAGAACCGTTCAAAACAAACCCAAATGACAAAAAGCCACCTGAAGATCAGAGCAAGGAATATATAGGGATATTTATTGTTAGATATGAAGGGAATGACTTTTATTGTGCATATTTATTAATTCCTGTACCTTTAATGTGTTCAAATCAAGCAAAATTATCCAATTGAATATTAATCCAATAAAATGTAATCATACAGACAAATTTTCACACTAAAGTAAATGTATGGACTGATAATTGAACTGCTGCTGTCAGTAGAATCAGGGTTTTGTTTGTTATTTGCTTTATATTAAAAGTGTGATGCAAACGAGGGCATGAAACCCTTTGAAAACAGGACAGATCCACAGGCAAATCAGAAAGTTGCAAATTCTGACCACACTTTGCCCATGAGGGATCTGCTGCTGTGGTCCAGGATGCGACTTTGTGAAATGGGTCACTCCGCTGTGTCTGCTGGCGATTCGTCCATGTTGACGCTGCTGACCGTCTACCTGCAGGCAAACTTTTGCAGGGAATACTTTTGGTACTTACTAAAAAACTGATGCATCGTTTCTCTGTTTTTAATTCTTTTGGTTGTTCTGGTTTTTATCCTGATCAGTTTATGTTGCTTTGATTTAACTTTAGCACTACAGCATTACACCCTTTAGACTCTTTCCATTCACTCAACTGTTTTAAATATGCTCAACCTTTTTTCCTCATTGCTGTTTATTTCTCCCTAATCTGTGAGCTTCTCTTGAAGTGTTGGATGTTTGATTTCATTCTTTTCTATGAATTCTGCCATGCTGTAATAATTCACACAACAATTTTCTCATTGACTCAGTCATTAGTAATGCATTGAAAGTCTTGAAGAAGGATGAAAAGATCTGCACATACCTGAATAAATTTTGATTTTTAAGTCACATCCATAGTTGAAAGGATGCACTGAAAGGCAAGTTGAATGACAGAGATTAAGGAGGAAAATAAATGAATTTAGAAACCCATTTAACTCCTTCAATTCTCCTCTATGTACTTCCATCAGGATTCTGTCCTTCCTTGGTTTGGTTTGTGGTGAACCACATGGTGAACTGCAGGCCAAACCTAGTGCTTGCTGTCTTATAGACCTCACGGCAGCAGCACACAATGTCACGCTGGGCGGCCAACCGCTGCAGAACTCCAGTCAAAACAACTCCATCAAGCAGCTGCTGAAAAACCCTGAAAATCGCGTGACCGCCACAATCTGCGGAGGAAAACAAATCTTCCACTAACGAAAAGCCACAACATCTACATAGGTAATCCGATTCTAGAAGACATTAATGTTTTGAGCATTTTCAGGCATTTCAAGCGCAATTTCATAACTTGGGTATTTTCTACACCAGCACCAATCTCTGCCATAAAAACATGTTTTTTCCCCACTTATTTTTCCATTTTGGAATACCTCCTGCCCACTGGTCCCTGATAATTACAGCATACTTTTCATTAATAGTGATCTGTGTCCTGTAAAACGCTGACAGAACCTGAACTCAGTTCCATGAGGGAGCAGCAGTTTGAAGCTGATGCCATCAGACGTGAACAGCATTGCTGCTGTGGTGATAATAAGCTGAGAGTCGTTTATAAAAACGAGGCTGGACATGTTGACTACACCACATGCTGCTGCAGACGCCGTCTACAGCTGCTGGCAGCTCCACTTATGGTCACATTTGTTTTGCCAAAAGTAACTAGACTATTAAAAGATTTACAAACCAAAATATTCAGGGAAATTTGATTTTATCCTTCAAAACAACAATAAAACAAGAAAAAAGCAAACCAGTGTCTTAATTTGTAAATGTTCTCATATGCTTGCCAGGCTTTTGATTTCTTGAAACTCAGAAGAAGGAAAAAAGTAAAACCAGTTTGATTATTTCTCTGTTTGGTTGCAGACAAACTAATCACCCTGTATAATCCTCTTTTGCATGTCATGAAAATCTTGTGGCCAAACAAATATTTAAGCTTTCATTCTGCTGAGATTTCTGAAAACAAAGAGACAGAAAAAGAATCAGTTTTGCATTTTGAGCTCTTGGTATTTGTTTTTTTTGTTTTTTCATGCTGTGCTTTCAAACCAAAAGTAAAGACAAATGTGAAGTACATGTAAAAAGCTAATTCTTTCTTCTTTTTTGAGGATGCAGTGACCTGTACTGATGTTTATGAATGCCAGTAACATGTATTTGTATAAACCAATCAGTTGAGCAGAAGTGATTCTAAAAATCCAGTCCGGTTTTTACCGGGCTGTTTTAGGCTCAACTTTTATTTTTCAGCCAGTAACAGAATTTACTGCTTCAGATGTTCAAATCAAAATTATTTACTATAAATGAATTGCTTATTAAACTGCATGCGTCAAAGCTGCCAGTGTTTCTCAGGGACTGAGTCGAACGAGTCATCAGTCTGTCTGCTGCAGCTCTGGAGCTGCTGATGCTGGTATAGGAGGCGATTTGTTGAAATTGAAAACGTTATTAGCAGTTTAAATATGCAAACGAGGGAAATAACATTGCCTGGCTGCACAGAGCAGCATAATTAGTTGTAGTAGAACCACAGCTGCTGAATGGGTGCCAATGACTTTAGGCTTTTCTTGCCCTCCTAGGTCAAAGGTCATATTTGTTGTGGAGTAACATTAATGTGAGGTCTTCCTTGTTAATCTATTGTTTGCACCTGGGATGCAAACAGACTGAGAAGTCATATTTTCCAAATTGTGTCCTGATAACTGGTGGAGATTTACAGTCATTAAGCAAGAGCATGTTGTGAAGTAAACAACACATCAACAGTGGCAGGAGGATGTTTTTCTTCTGCAATCCAAACTATCATGAGTCAGTTATGAATTCAGTTGGCATCGCTCTTCAGAGATTATACTGAAACATTTTCCCGCTGGATTTGTTTTTTTCTCCAAACCGTTCCAAATCACTGAATGTAAAGAAACAACTGTAATTCCATGAAGTGTTGTAGTTTTAATTGTGTACTTATGGTTATGGAAATATTGACAAAGAATTAAAATAAGTACCATAATATTGTAAGAACCTTAAGTCAGTAAAATGTTATATTAAAAGTGCAATTTCTGCAGACATATCCACATATTGCAGTGTAAAAATATCAAATGCAGCTTTTAATATGGCCTTCACTGCAAAAACACAGTGAAAAAAGTATTTTTGGTCTCGTTAAGAGAGAAAATATTTTAGTTCATATTAATTAAGATAAAACTAACACAAAATGAACTTTCAGCAACATACAGGAGCTTATTTTAGATCAGGCTTTGTTCAACAGAGCTCATTTTACTGCAAATAAATAAAAATACTTGTGCAGGACAAAAAATGCTGTCGATCTTAAAACTGTTTTCCTAAATCACGGTGGTATTTGTTGTGTTTTCTTTAATATGAGGAATTGAAACAAATGAGAAGCAGCCTGAGGTTTCTGTGTCCACCTCGTGCCGCCGACTGCACCGGCAGGCAGTTCCAAAGGAATTTAAACTCATTAGCCTCAGAAGCCTTCATTACGGCACAATAACAAAAAAAAAAAGAGATAAACTGAGCCAGACACTTAAGAAAGACTGGTGTCTGGAAGAGAAAACATGCATACTGTAGAGCCGCTGCAGAAGTCTGTGGTCATCCTGGCAGCTCCCATGAAAGCGTCTGGAGTCACCACAAGCCTCACTTCAGAGTTTGGTGATTCTCATATGATCTTGTGAAATGAGCAAGACCTCAAGTTGCATGTTGTGGTTCTGAAATTGAAATGGGGATTTTGTTTCTCGTATGATTATATAAAAATGTGTATAATGTTGTTGTTCTTCATTCCTCTGTCATAGAAAAAATCATGTGACAAAACCTCAAATTGCACAGTGTTTCTATGTGTTTTCAAGCCAACTGTGTGGGTTTGGCTCTAGCAAAGCTGTTTTGGCAAACACAGTTTTGGTCAGTATAGTTAATTCCAGTAGCGTGCAACTGGAAATGAGAAAACTGTAGAAAACAGTTTGAAAAACACAAAATGAAAGAAGCATAGCCTTAAAAAAATCTGGCTTAGGCAAAAAGCACTTTTCCAGGAACAGAAGTTTATAATGTAATATTAGTGGCAGCGCTGATTTATAAACACATGCACAAACACAGTAAGGCTGCTCTGCCGGGGCAGATGCCAGATCTGCCCCGGCATCATAAAACGGTCGTGGCATCTTGGTATTTCCAGCCTGTCTGACCTGCTCTTATATAACGGATGCCTCTGGGTGTTTCAGCTCTGAGAACGGGTCACTCCAATGCAGACAAGCTATTATTCTATGCAAATTACTAAACATGCAAAACAGATGACATTTTACTTAAAGATCAAGGCAAGCCAAGTTTATTTATATAGCATTATTCATAACACAAGTAACTCGGAAAGAACGGCTCATGTGAGAATGAACAGGAGCAGCAGTACAGAAAATTACAATATTTAGTAACAATGTGAAACTACATGCAAAACCAATAAAATAAATAACTAATACACTGTAAATATCCTAGTACCCTTGAAAAGAGACAATAATTTAAAAGTACATTTTCAGTAAGATATACAAGCTTCATTTAAGTCGATAATTCTTGCATATTGATCAGCAGATTAGATTAATGGATTATTCCGCTGGCAGATTTTTTCACTTATAACCAGAAAAATGTCTTGAAATAACTAGTACATTCTTTAATCCATGTTTAAGATTTATATACCTTAAACAAGCGTATTTAGCCTCCTGGGACGTTATTTTTTAGTTAGTTTTGTCTTATTTTAAGTGCACTGAGATATTTGCCTTATAAACTGGACAGCGATTCTTGGTTCTGGTTTTCATTTAGTGTTTATGTCCCTTTTAATCCAGACAAGGTTATAAGATATTAAGAACACTCAGTAGAGAATATAAAAATCATATTTTAATAAAATGCTGTGACTGCAGAGTGATGCAGAAAGAGGTTCAATGTACATTGGAACTGAAAAACATTCTGTCAAATATTAGTATTTGATCAAATAACTGAATAATTACAAAACCCTAAAGATTATTTTTCTTTAATCTCATTCTACTACTATTTAAATGTATTAATCTAGACTGTGGCAGAAACATTCCACTGACCTTTAACTGTGAGATTTTTGTCTCTTGACAGAAAAAGGTGAAGAAATATTACAAGAATTACAAGAGACAATCTGCAGCATGCATGTCTCCTTTAACGACTTTTTGAAACATTTTGTGGATATAGAGTCCAACTCGGAATCTGTTCTTTCTACCAGTAATCAAAAGGCATCTTTTCAGTGCCTCTCTCAATGACACGTTGACATGTTGAGGCGGAGAAGCCATTAACAGTCACCATTAACTGTCTGGTTAGTGGATGATGCGTCAGTAAGCCAGAACCACAGATGGACATCTTCAAAAACGCCTTAAAAGCTGAACCATTACAGACCAAAGTCCTGGCTTAGTCAAAACCTTCACGTCAAATCTCACAAATGGAAAGTAGGATTTGTTCTCATGTGGAGAGAAAGTTCACAACTCATGGATGGAAAATCCTACGATGAGATGGGAATTACAAAAATTAATTAAATAAATTCACTTAAGTGTTTTTTTTTTCTTTCAGCCGGTTATGGGCTGATGTGGCTGGACAGCAACATGCAAAGACATACAATCTTTAATTGTAAGAAATGAAATAATGAATTGAAAACACCCTGTGTTTTTGTCTTTCACAGGGATGTTCTTCTTCCAAATAAAATCTATTAATGCACATGTTGGTCCCACAAACAAACAGTTATGTTCAGGTGCTGTGGGAATATTACTTAAAGTGAACCACAGACAGCAATAACAGTGTATATTTATCAGCAGTTAGTCAATAGTGACTTAGACGTGGTGCTTTAAAACCAAAGTATGCTTCAGGGCAGTTTCATTGTGTTCCTGAGTTTGTATGTATAAAAAACCCTAATACGTTATTTCGGCTGCTTGTAATAAGTGAAACCAAACTGCATGCAAACTTTCTGCCTACAGAATGCAGTCAGAAAGAGGATTTGTGAGACTTAGCAGTGAGATCACATGTTTCCTGCTGCTGCAGCATCATGTTAGGTAACACATGCAAGAGAGACATGACTCACATAAAAGTCCAACGATCCGAGGCAAATACTGACTCAGAGGGAAACACGGTCTCCTCCCTCACTTTGATTTGAACAATAAAATATGGACAGGAAGAATTTTCATTTTTACCATCCATTGATCAAAATCACCAAACTCTTCATGCTGAACCTGCAGCGTCATCATGCTATGTGTAATGACTGCTGTAGGAAAATCAAATCCTCCACTATTTTACATGTATTTGTTTGTGATGCTCAAACTAAAAGGGAAAATCACTTTAGAATGATGCCTGAAATATGGCAAACATATAACATATTTAGGGTTTAAGGAGCAGAAAACTGGGATCTGAACATTAAAATGTGTGCAGATGAAACTCTGCTCAGTGTTGGAAACAGAAATAGCTTGTAGCCAGTTGGAGAGCAGTGATATTTCTGTCACCTCCACGTGAGGAGAAGCAGTGTGTGACTGTTTTTTATTATTATTTCCATCCAGGTCCTACAGAACTCTGTAAGGCTTGACGTGATTCTGAAAAACAAATGATAAAAACCTATTCATGTTCCTGTTTTTGTCTAAATGAAGCTTCATCACAGATCTCTGTGTGCATGCTCTTCACAGCGATGTCCACTGATGGGCTCCGTGTCTTTGTCTGCTGACATTTCTGCCTCCACACCTCAACATGTGACTAATTCTCAGTCTCGAAATGACTGCACCACCTCTTTTCTTTCTTGCCACATGCTAACTAAAAAAATCAGTTAGCATGTGATTTTTTTTAGATTTTTTTTTTTCTGAAATTCATGGACCACTGTAGTAAATTTCTCTTTGCTCTGATTATCAGTTTCTAGGAAGGTAAACATGAAGGTTAGTCATTGGATTGAGGAGCTTCATGCCTTCCTGACATCAGGACCTACTTTCACTATTTTAACTTATCACCATCATTTCAGTTTATCACAGACTAACAACTGTGTAAATTATTTTAGATGTATTAAACAGGAGTATGACAGCTATCCATTGTTCAGTTTATTTCCATCATCATCAGTCAGAGGGATGGCATCTTATCAATTAATGCAGCGAAAGCAGGGCTGCTTTTCAATGATAAGGCTGCGTGTTAATATCAGTTCTGTGTCCAGCAGGACGACCATCAACAGGTTCTGATGCGTCTTCATTTAGTCTCCTGAGTGGTCTAAACAAAACCCATCGGTTCTGTTTAAAATGTGGGGATATTAAGTTAGGTTTTGGTTCAGCACCAAGTGGGTAACGTGAAATGCAGTCAATATAATGACATGTGACACGATATAGGAATTTTTTTTTTTCCTATGTTAGTGGCTATAAAATCCCATAATTCATCAATGTGGTAAATCAGCATACAGCCAAAAGAATTCAGTCACACAGAATAATTCAGACTTCAGATTATTCATATCCAAACCATCTGTCATCATCATAGTGTTTCCACAGCAATCAGCTCGGATAGAAACAGCATTCCCATTCTTATCGTGAGACGCAGTGAAATTTTCCAGGAGGAATCTTGCAGCTACATGATCCCATAAAAGGTCACCTGTACGCTTTGACATTGGAGAAATGCTCACTTTGTTTCTACCAATCAGATTAGCGGATTAGTTCAGAGATTACCACTACAGTCACAGGAGTGTTTAGCTGTGAATGATTCCAGTGGAAACAGGTGCACGTCCCATGGTGCAACACGCTGTGAATCCAGAAAATCTCAGACACGTTCAGTCATGAAGTTTTTCTCAGACTCATGGTAACCAAAACACAGCGAGCATTTCAAATGATTTAACAAAGACACAATAAAGCAGATTGTTTCTTGAGTGGTTGTTTTGAAACGTGGTTTTGAAAAGCTGAATTTAAGACACGAATGGATTTCGATTCTCAAACCCCATTTGTAACATATTTCAGCTCTTTGCTCACAAGTTGCATGCTGATTGTAAACCTCAAGGCCAAACCTTGAACAGAAGCTGTGTATTTAGACACACTGCAGGAAAAACATGAAAAACCAAAAAAATGAAAAACTTCACTTCCCTCATTCATTATAAACCGAAACTGGGAGGTTTTCAGCTCCAAAGCCAAAGGGAAGGGGGAAGATTTAAATAACATCTCCTAGATTCTCAGCCTGAGTGTGGAAGCTGAGCAATGCAGCTTCATCACATCAGAGCCCGACTTATTAGCGCTGAAAAAGTCCCTGACTCAACCGTTAAGCTATGTGAAGCACGAAGTTATTCAGGATTTATTTACAAGTCTCTTCAAAAGCTTCAGTGGCACAAGGACAGTCGATCACTGAAACATCACCAACTATTGATGCCTTTAATGAATCATTGTCTTCTCCAGGAGTTACATTTTAACTTGTATTTATCACAGGAATAAGTTAGGAAGTAGAAAGAACACCTGAGTCAGATGAAAAATGGCATTAAAGTCAGATTTTCTCTGGAGGAAGTTAAGAGCTGAAAACACATCAGTTTTTTAGCTCTTAACTCAAATCTAATATAAGGTGTTCAGTAACACACTGCAGAAGCAACAGCCAGGAAAGACATTCTGCTCAATGTGTTAGAACCAGAAACTGCAACTAAAGTATTTTCAGTTTGCCTCCACGCTGTGCGATCGCTGCAGAAGCAGAGCTACAGTATAAACAGTGTTAATCTTCAGGTTTCGTGTGTGTGTGTGTGGGTGTTTGTAGGTGTGTGGCTGTGTGTGTGTGTGTGTGTGTGTGTGCTGGCTGCTGGTGGAGAAGCCAGGGGATCGCTTCTAAAAACAAGCGAATCAAGTCAAGCTACCTCTTTATAGCAATAAAACACTTTAACCACACAAAGGTGAGTGTTGAGATGAATGTGTGTTTAGAGGCCTAGTCAAAGCTCAACATGTCTTTCATTTTCATAACATTGAAATCTTAAACTTTTTGAAGATTAAAACAGAAATATTATGACTGAACTGTCACTTGCTTGGAGTGGCATCATTTTCATAAGCTAATATAGATTTTAAATAATTTTTATTAAGAGCAAAATAAAAAGTTAAACAAGTTAATTTGTCTGATTTACCAAATGAGCAGGATTATTTGTTTTCCATTTTTTGTGGCACAATCAAGTTATGTTAACTTCAGTTGTTTCAATTTTATACCATAAGGAACCGTGTTTTCCTCAGTTGCTATAAAAATGTGGTATCAAATATGACTTGAAAGAAAAGTGTCTTTGTAATTTGATGCTTTGAAATTGGCCTGTGTCTCTTTAAGATCTCCTGCTCTTAATGAAACTCTGCCTTCAGGAAGTTGTCCCAACATGGCTCCTCTATTGACAATGGACTTCAAACTAAGTACCAAAAACTATCCTGTAATAACTAAAATATATGATTAAGAACATTAGATATCCCATCAACACAGCAGCCTATTGATGTTAGCTTCCACTGAGCTGATTCCCATCAATACTGCATCATCATGTTTATTGAACACAAACTGATGCTGAAAAAATGATTTATCCATTTATAGCCAACTGTTTTCCAGTTCTTAATGTTTCACAATTCTTAGAATTTGACAATTTTTGTAAATGAATGAGCAATTAACACACAATTCCTAATGTCCATTAAATCAATCCAATCTGACAAACTATATCCTGATAGTTATTGAATTTGATCTATGCTGTTTGCCAAACACTTTCATTGGCAAATATCAACGACAATATATCCTCGTAGTTCATTATTCTGTCATTTTATTTTTGCTTTTAGACATTTTTATCCTAACATAGTTCGAACTCTACAGCCTTCTGTCAGCATAAACTGTGTAAAGACTATATAAAATAACTCAAATTCTTCAAAATGTTTTCCAAGTGGTTGGATCAATAACTGAATTTAGTAAGAACAATAAACCGATCGGGTAAATGATGCTCCTAAATACCTCAAGATGTTTGTCAGAAATATTTCTGTTGAAACAGGACCTCAGTTATATCTGTGTGTCAAGTTTAATCTCAAGAGATTATCCAGACTATTCCCAGAAAACAACGGGGTGGTTCACAGGAGGTATACTGCCATCTTGTGGTTAAAATGCACCAGCACAACAATTTCCCACGTTCACAGGTAAACATGTACGAGCTCACTTTCATCTGAGGAAAGAAAATACCAGAAAATACCTTTATGTTTCCAGCTCATCTGCTACTGTTATTGTAATTTGAATGTTCAGTACCAGCAATTAAAAACAACACTAATTGTTTTTCTTGTTTTAATTGTTCAACTGAAAAATGTTTAAAAATGGATATGATTTTCAACCTTTCAAACTTAATATTTGTGACATAATGAACTTCTGAGACGCATCTACAAAATAACTGGGATTTTAATGAATCACAATGAAAAAAAAACTTATACCTGCTAATATTTCAAAAATAAAACCTGAAATCACAATGACACATTTTGTGACACAAGTACAGAATGTAAAACTAACAATTTCATCAAATCTGAAAATATTTATATCCTGAGTAAAGTCAAATGAAGTATCCACGACAAGTTCAACAACTATACAAAATAAAACCAAAAAGGTTGTGATTCTTATCTTGCTCCATTTCTTCACTCAAAAATGTGTTTGCAGGCAACTTCAGAGTGGGAGAAGTTTTACTCGTGAAATTAGAAGTATAATCAAGGCAGAAACAAAGAAAGTGGGCAACACTTTACAGCAGACATGGAGACAACAAACCAGCCATCCATCAAGCGTCTGGTTTCAGCCCACCCTGAGGGGCGGAGCTACGAGAACCACACCGTCACCTCTGACAAACAGCATGGGGATGTTCCTCTTTGTAGACTGAAAAGCAGCATGAAAAAAAGTCATATGAAACTGTAATCTTTCATTTTTAACGTAAGTCTGCAAACGTAGTTATGAAACATATTTAACCAGGAGGTTGTGGCGTCTCCTGGAACCACGTTTAACACATTTCTGCAGATATACTCTGCTTTTTAGTACCGACACTAAAAGATTAAACTTTCTAAACTGTTATGTAATCTTATTCAAAACGTAATGGATCTCTGCAGATGGCAACTGGATCCCATTACATTTTAAACTCAAAACACGCAAAAATCTGACCTTCAGGGTGTCAGTTAAGATAGTTAAAGTCACTAAGGAAGTGATGTAGAGCTGTGAAATATATTGTATTGTTGTAAAAAATGTATATTTTTAGTATCTGTGATGCTAAACTTACAGAAAATGTTGACAAAGTGATGAGCCAAAGCAGTTTAAAACAGACTGAGTTTCTAACACTGTAGATGATAGAGAGGTGAACTAAAAAAGATTACATAAACCTGAATACAAGTGTAGAAAAAAAAACCCAACAAGATGAAAATAGGTACTTTACCTTGTAGAGTTCCTCATACGTCTCCTCATCGATCTCCACGGTCGTCACCGTCTCCTCCACATCCCCCAGGATCATGTTCAGGTGCTGATCATATGCCTGGGACAACATGAAACACGTTAGCGAGGTCAAAGATCTAAACTGACAGAAATGGATCACTTGATCCAGTGAGTGTAACTTACATGCAGACGGCCCCGGAGCTCCCGGTCGTTCCTCATCTTGACATAGATCCGCTCGTCCAAACTGAGCCGGATCAGGTCAAGAGGCTCCTCGACTGTGTTGGTAGTTGGTTGCTGCAGAACACAGACAGTTATTTCTGTTTTCAAACAGAACCTCTGTTCTGCCACTCAGAAACCAATGAGTAGCAGCTTAAAATTCTGACAAAATTACAGACTTACAGGAGTTTAGGGATCAAACCCGTACACTAGAGATTCATTATTATTTTGGTTGTGATGGACTTTATTGACAGTCAACAGACAAGAGAGCTCCGTCTTGAGGGCGATGCTGTCTGTTGATTGGATGCCTATGCTACCATTTCATATGCAATGCAATAGATTTGTTAATTTGAGGCTTACATGTATATACATTGTACATTGTATATTCTTATTTTGTCCTTTAAGTGAAACAAAAACAATGTGTTTTCCAACTGAGTAAAATAAGCTTTTATAATACCAAAGTAATGATATTTTCCCCCATAATGGTGCATTGGTCCAGAACAATGCAGTGATGCACTATTGCCTCTCACTGATGAGCCTGATTGGTTTATTAGCTGAATGTGCACAAGCGAAACTGATGGTCATGTTTTAAAAAGTAGCAATTTATTTGCCATCTTACCTAATATCTCACCTGATGATGGTCTGCAACAAGAATTAAGAATTATTTATGACCCAAAAATGCTATAAAAAATGCTATTAAACACCAAAGCAGAGCACAGCACTCTGGTTCAACATTTACGTTGGGTCGAAAAATAATTAGAAGCTTTCTGTTCTTAAAACGCAGCAATACAGGTTTTCAAACTATGTGCAGTAAAAGTTACATTAGCTGGCATTCATCACCCAGTTGCGAAGGGAAAGCGATAGGACGAGCTCGTGAAATTAATTACTTTTAACAGTTATGTACTTTATTTTGTAGACGGGTGACAAAAAACAACAGAACACGTTTCTAAGATATTCACGACAGCGTCCTATGCTACGAGTCAAGCTAATTCGGCTAGCTGGTTTCACAGGCCCGAACAGGCTCGTAATGGTATTTTTAAAACGAAAAGCCCACACTAAGCGTAGAAACACAAAAAGAAGTCTGTTTATAGCTCTAATATTTCACACAAAGACGATACACCAACGACATAACAATAATTTCGGCTTAATTCTACACAACTGCACAAACCTGCTCAACTTCGTCCGCCATGTTGCTTTGAAATTACGTAGAGCGGAGAGACTGATACGGAAGTTGCCAGGTCCGTAAAAAAACGCTATTTCAGGCAAAAGCAAAGAACACCTGCTCCGTTCGAAGAAAATGGCTTTTATTTTTTCCTTTCTTAATATGGACAGTTTATGCGGTGCTCCAAAAATCGATGAAGATAACCTTAAATTTATTTTCCTCTAACTTCAAAAATATATAACATATATTTTTTTTTGTTTGCAATTAAAATGTAATCCATATTTTATTTGTGTAACCCTTTACAATTATTAATATTTACATCTTTGCTGGAGATTTGCTTGGTTAGTCGTTTACTTCCAGCTCCCGAAGTGTTCACTCTACAAGCTCGATATAACGTGTGATGGTTCGTAAGAAAGACAAAAAGAGCAGATTTGGCAACACGTGTCAGGCGAATAAAGCGCGTCCTCTGTTCCTTCTTTCCAGGCCTTTCCATAATCCCCATCGCATCCCTGTGAGGTAAGAAAATCAACCGCCAAATTTGTTCGTTTTTACTATAAAAATCAGTTTTGTTCCATTACTACCATCTGTTTTCCGAGTTTGGCGTTTGTAAAACACCATGACCCATTCAATAATTAATAATATAGTGTATCAGTGTATATAATATTCGACTTCAGTGGAGTTCATTGTCAAATAAACCAGTTTAATGTATTCGATTTTGTAAATAAGACGTTGTTGCCTTTTTCTGTGCTTGATGCCAAGTACATTTTTTGTTTTATTTGTTCCTCATGACTGTTTCTCTGCCACTCTGTGTGCATACAGCAGTGCTTGTGGCAGTGTGAGCCTCCTGTCCTAAATACAGCCCAGTGCTCCATACTGGGTTTGTCTGCAGACTGAGGAGGCAGAGCAGAGCAGTGGCATTACCCATTCCATCCTTAGCTGCCAGGTTGCTCTGTGGTGGAAGAGATCCCTGCAACAAACATGTCAAACATGCATCCCAAGCCACTGTCAACTAAACCCCTAAGGGTTTTCTCCTTAAAGAAACCTGTGTGTGAAATCAGGTCATGCAACCTTCTCTTTGCTTGTTTCTGGATCCTGTACTGACAGAATGCTGGTTTGTACACTGACTTGTTATTGGTGACTGGTTGCTTAGTGATCACCAACCTGCATGCTGTTTTGTGTTTGCTCAACAGGAACATAACCAGCCACAGGGTGGTGCTGGAACAACGACCAAAGATGACATTCTCCTCAGGTTTTGGTTAGCGCTCATATTGGCACAAAAATAAACATTTCTGGACATCAGAAACAACAATCTGCTCTCCTAAGCAGGAGAATGTCATTTTCTGTGTTTTATTGTATGAAGATGATTCAAAGCAGACAGTTA
This sequence comes from Poeciliopsis retropinna, assembly GCA_010277075.1. Taxonomy (NCBI): domain Eukaryota; kingdom Metazoa; phylum Chordata; class Actinopteri; order Cyprinodontiformes; family Poeciliidae; genus Poeciliopsis; species Poeciliopsis retropinna. Next base: position 287,593 of record VMRM01000004.1, on the reverse strand, counting down.
GAAATTTGGAACAATTTTAACAGGTTTTATCACTATCTATAGTTTGTTTGATTTTGTCATCTTTCTAGGTTTTGATTTTTAAAAATTTCAGTTCTTTTAATACATTAGTCTCTTCCAGAGTTTGGTTTTGTTACCTTTCATCGCACACTTTTTAAAATAATGTTTGTACAAATGTCCCTTGACTCTAATCTTATCCCAAAGTTTAGTTATAGTCATAACATGCTGACATTGAGTTTTGTTTTTCCACTCAATCATATTACAAATTCGTATCGTTTCTGGGTTTTAAATGTCATGATGATTGTCTTTGTTGTTTTGGAAGTCCAACAGTTATGAGAAGTTTTTATGGTAATTTCCATGGAAATATAAAGTTTTATATGATTTCATCAGGGGAGTTGATAATTCTGACTATACTGTTGAGATTTGTTCTGTTTTTTTATGAATGTTTTTTGTTAAAAAATAAATTTCTTTTTGTAAGCTGAACTGAGTCCTCACCTTTACAGGTAACAACACTTTGGTTTTGCATTCATGGCTCCACCTTGACAAGCAATGGACAATTTAATGAACAAAATGAATTATGTAAAAATCAGTTAAAATGCAGCATTAGAATAAATAATAAATTATTTGATTTCATTCCGAATCAGATGTTTGATAAGAAATTATTTAACATAAAAGCAAATATATCAATAGGCACAAAAGGGATAACTTTTTAAAGATGATCATTATCAATAGAATAACCCAATAAAGATTTTATAGATAAGTACATAAAATTAAATATAAAATCAATCAAAACCTTATCCTGTCGTATGTCAGCATTTTTTATGGTAATCTTTTCAATCTGATGCGGCCGTTGTAGTTTATCTTATGGCCACATGAGGTCGCTGGCAAACCTAGTGTGGTTAATCTTTCCCTTCCTGACCGGTTTGACTGAGAAAAAAACGTAGAAAAAGTCATCCATCAAAGTATTTAAGGCATTGTCCTTTAACAGATCTGTGTGTTTCACAGCAATGTTGTCAATGAAAACTTGCATCTGCTTGAAAACTTAATCTGATTCAAAAGGAGCTAAATAATGATTTAATTTTTGTGTTTCCATCACTTTTTTTATTTGCTAACATACATTTTGCATTACATAAATGACCCTATTTTAAGTAAGCCATAGCTAGATCCATATATAAAATATGGGTCATTCATTCCAGCTGAGCATCACACGCCACGACACAAAGGAAATTATGAAGTGGTGCTTGATGATGAGGTCCAGCACACAGCTTAGATATTAGTTTGATGAATTTTTCTTTTTCACTGTCAGTGTTTGCTAATTATCATGTGTTAAAGTTAGAAAACCAAAGTGACTGCAGCTTCATTATCTCTAAAGCATGCACACCTAAATGCACACAGTGGAGTCACACCACGTCATCAGCGGCGCTCATCTGCATTGTTTTAGGAAATTACTCTCAGTGACGCATTTCACACTTACCACCTTCTCCATGTGATTGAGACAGATGCAGAAGAAGAAACCTGCTGCTTAGAGACTCACGGCTTTCCGAAGCGACTCATACATGAACTGCAGTGATCGACAACGGGCCCATTTCCCTTCTTGAAGCCCAGCTTATTTGAATATTCTGTTTTTCCTTTGTGACAATTTCTTTGGAATTAATATGCAAATTTTAACAAGGTGCCCTGCTTTGAGAATGATTGATGGGAAGCCATTAGATGTGACATTTCTTTAAGGACATCAGGTCGCATGCACCTGCACTCAGCAACTTCCCATTCTACTTGCTCCAGGGTGGATAAAGCGGACTGGAGTAGGTCATCTGAACAGAGTGAATGTGACGTCTGCTGCCAAATAAGAAAGATGAAAAGGGAAAGGAAAAATACTTCTGCAAGGCTCAGCCCGGTCAGTGATTTTGGGACAAAACATTTCCTGTTGGCGTATTATATGTAGGCTTTTTAGCTTTTAAAGAAAGGAATAATTGTTAGTGTTGATGAAAAAGCAGTTAGTCAGAGCTTTCAGCTAAAGAATAACTGAAGACAGTGACACATCACCAAAACCCAGTGGGAAAGTAATGCATTAATATTATGTGTCATTTCCAAAGAAGAACATTTAGTCTTTTTTTCAGTTTCTTCATTGTCGTGTGTGTCTGATACTTTTATCCATAGGAACAACTCCTGCTCTTAATGGACTGCATTCTGATCTGATTTTCTTTGGCACAACTTTATCTAGGTCATACTGGTGAAATAACATCATTGTGGAAATGAAGAACTCTTCTCTATATTTTAATATGCAGATGGTGGTAAATATTTTAGAGTCAAATAAAAATACGACTTTTGCAGAGTTGTGCAGACTGTCAGATCATTTAATGACCAGTTTATGAAGAAACCTTACATCTCCTAACCCCCCTTCTACTTTTAAAATCTGCTTTATGTCATTATGGATTACGCTAAAAAATATACTAATAGAAATTTGCCACGGTAGCTCAAAAATAAAGAAATATCTTATAATTTTAGACATTTTTTAGCATCGAAGTTGCAACATTGTGCTCTATGTCAGAAGGAGGGGTACAGCTTTATTTTCCCTCCTTCAAAGGATGGAAAATGATTTCAATTCAGACGAATTTCATAACAACATGTTGCGTTGTGGCTTCCAACTACAGCATCCTGTTGGAGGTTCTGCCATCCTGGAAATGCTCTGCAACAATCTGCCTGAGTGATGTAAGCTGAACGTTTGCCTGTGGAGCAGCGTCACTGTTTTACTTCAGTCTGTCCGTCTTCACAGCTGCAGTCAGTCTGCTCTCCTGCGTCATTCCTGGATTTAGGCCTCAAACTAACTGAGGCCAGGACAAATATGGGGACACATGAATTATGGTGCCATACAAAATATTTTCAACAATATTTTTAGAACAAAAGTGTATATATAGTTGAAATGTTTACATACAGCAACTTAAATGACACATACACCTTCTTTAACCACTGTCTGAAGCCCGAAGTTAATGAGATCAAATCTCTTATTTTAGGTCTGAATTACCTAAATTAATTCTATTTTCTAAATGCCACAACAATAAGAGAATGAATTTGCCAGAGATTTATTTATTAATGTCTTCAAACTCAGAGGTGTACATCCAGAATGATTGCTGTCTCCTAAACCAATGTTTGAAATCCCAGGTGATGATGTCACGGCTTTGGAAACGTCTGATAGGTTCACCGACAGTCTGAGGAACCTGTGGATAAGAAGTCATGGACGTAACCTTCACCTCAGAAGTAAGAGGAGCCCATTTTCCAGAGATTTATCTGGTGATTAATGGAAGTGACAGAATAACAAGGTGACATGAACATTTTAGTGAAATGAACACGCAGTTGTGCGAACTTACCAGAGATGAACCGGTTCTGGTCCAAAATGTCCAAATCAACCCTCAGAACAAAAGCCAAAGACGTGGTGAAGATGTTGGCTGAAGCTGGTAGGACTGAGTCATTATCCACAGTAATGAAGCAACGACTCTAAGGAAACGTAAAACAGTTAGAATAAAGTTTTTAAAATGGACACAGAGACTTTATAATGACCAGCTATAAGGAATGTGGAAGAATGCAACCAAGGAAATGTATATAAATGTCTAATTTTGAAGACATAATTAAATTATTCTCTCACATATTATTTCTCTCAGTGTTGTGACATTTAGCCAATAGAAATCATTTTTCTAACTGACCTAAAACAAGAGAAGTCAGTCAGTCTGATTAAACATCAGGCAATGAGTGAAAGAAATTAAACGTGTCCTTCAGTTTGGTGTATCTAAACTTTTGTTTTCAGCTCTACTTCTAAGTGGCCACTTACCTTCATCCTCATTAAGTTCTTAGAATCCCATCAAAACAAAGTTTGATTAATCTCCATTAAAAACCAGGATTTATTCAGTTTTCTCCCAACTGGAAGAGCAGCATCTTTTATCTGTATGTGACCAATCAGATGCAGAAGAGCAAATAGAGAATCCATAGATTGATGTTTTTTCCAACTTTGCAAAATAACAGTAAAAAACATTTCTTGACTAAACCTTTTATTCCACATAAGCATCTAAAAATAAAGAGAAAATATTAAGGGCAGAAAATATGTTAAAGGGTTGAGAGGAGGCATAACGATGAGTTTGAGTGATGAAAGTGTGTACCTGTCAGGTCCGAACCTCAGAATAGCTCTGCAGCCATTAAAGGGTTTTTGGCTCCACATTACAGCAGTGACTGGCAGCTTGATTTATACAAATTTAATTATGGATGAAGCCAAAGTCACAGGATCAGGCTTCAAGTCGGATGAATTTACACGTGCTCATACCAATATGTATGAGCTGGTATAAAGACTGAAACACAAAGTCATGCACACACACACACACACACACACACCTTCAGCAGGCTCTGTCAGAGCAGTTTGTCTCCTCAGTAGCTATTTCTACAGAAGCTATTTAAAACATGGGCCGAGGAGAAGCTGGGGACGATGGGGAACACAGAGGACACACTTGATTCATTATTCCTCATTATTCATTCCAAACTGGGAAAAAGCAATAAATAATGATGCCCTTTGATTCAGAGCATCTTCTCAGCTGCACCGGCTGATGCAGAAGCAGTTTGTGGAGAGGGATCCGGGGCGCTTTCCCTCCGTTTCTATTGCCTGCTAACTGCAGCTGCATTAGTAATCACTTCTATATCAGGCTCCATCTGCTACTGTTTGTTTTGTTTTAAAGGATTTACTTTATCATCACATTTAGACATACTGTAGATCCGCGCAGTAAATCTGACTAACAACATCCTTTCACATCTTCTCAGTCAAACAGTAGAAGAGTTATTATGGAGTTTTTTTATTGCAAAATACATCCATCCAGTTTTTATTCTGTCTTTATCCTTTTTGTTTTAGTATCTAGTTATTTTTAAGTGATGTTGATTCATGTAAATCTCATCACATTCATATTTAAATCAAAATACTCTGAAACTTCAGTTTTTACTTTTTACTATTCTTTTTTTAGCATTTTCAGGGATCAATATTGATCAAACTTCTTGATCAAAATTCAAACAGTTTATCAACAAACCATGAAAAGCTGAGAAGTTGGAAATGCGAAGGGATTTTAATGTGTCAAATTATTTGCTCCTTCACCTACATACATCCTGCAAGGGAAATAATTTGCACTGGAGGAATAAAGATGACACAGAGAAGAGTGATGCACCTTGCAGTTGGCCACACTGTGCATGATATTTTAATATTTCTTCATAGACAGTAACTCTTTGGGTTTGGGGGGAAAGCTGGCGACTTTGATTAAAGATATGTCGGTTTTTAATATTTTCTACTAAAAGAAGGAAAACTGTTTCCAGATTGAAAGTCATATATTTTACTTTATTACTTTTTGGTTCTATCTAACGTTCATTTGCTTTTAAACCCCCAAACCAAGCCTCAGCTGTGAAGATTAACTCTTATTTCATTTCCACTGCAAACATTTCAGCATCATAAACAAATCCCTACGATAAGGAAACATTGTTGCCGTGAAGTTTCTTTGTTGAAGTTTCCTGCATCGGATTGCTTTATGTGACAAAAACCTATTAACTTTCCAGATGCAATTCTATGCCAGCTATTTCAGAGCATGTGAGTTTGCAGAGGTTGGAATGATGGCAGTCGATCATGTGGCTGCGCTGGCGTCATTCTCTCTGCTAGCAAGGCTAAGAACAAAAAGGAAATCAAAGAAAGGCTAAAAAGAGCAGATCAAGATGGAAATGGCAAGAAAATGGGAAAAATGGCTGATATATTAGAAAAAATGTCTCAGTATGAATATAAATGGGAAAGGAGATTGCATGAGCAGAGTAATAGTAAGTTATTTATTGCCCCTGTTAATTCCATCCACACGTTTATCAGTCAAATGTTTTATGCACAGGAAGAAACAAAAACACAACATTTTATGGTGGAATCAGAAAGTCCAATACAAACTCATTCTTGGCCCTTAAACCTTTCCTCATTTTTAATACAACAGGAAACTCTTTGTTATTGGGTTTCTATGTGATAAGTCAACACAACTTAAATAATTCATACAATTTTGTGCAATTAAACAAAATTAAATACCTGAAAAGTATTAATTGGTGTTCAAACAACAAAACACTATGGAATCATCAAACCCTCTTTAGTTTTATGCCTCAAAATAAGATTAAGTTCAGCTAATGGTGAGCTGGAGGTCGGTACTTTTCAATAACTCGTCACTTTTTGCTGTAATGAGAGAGAAATGATGTTTTGGCTTCAGAGCCAATTGACACTAAGTGCTGCTGTAGAAGATTAGAATCAAATCTGTATTTTTAAATGTGTGTAAAGCAGTACTAGCAGATGATGTCATCATCAGCACCATCACATTATTAGCCCCATTACTTAGTGGCTTTGGATGCATCTGCACTGCTGCTCTTCCAGTAAGGAGCATTTATTTGATAAGTGCAACGGAAGGAGAGTAATGCCAAGAAGTAATAAATGCTGCCAGTTAATTTTGGTAAAATGTCTTCATTAGTTTCTGTTACGTGAAAAGCAATCAGATCCCCTTCATAACCAGACACAAGAATGGGCAAAAGAAATGTGCTGGCAGAAACAGAAACAAAGGTAATATTTCAGAAAATAAATGCACAACAAAAGTTTTTCTGTCCAAAATAAAACGACAGCAAAGATCCATCCAATCATTTTCTATGTCTTCCTAATCCCCTTTCAGGTTGTGCAGGGAGAGTGGAGCCTCCCCCAGTGGTCAGTGTGTGATTGTCAGGACCAACACGCACACACACCCACACATACACACACACACACACACACACACACGCACGCACACCCACACACCCACCCCCACACACACTCATGACTAAGGTCAATTGTGAGTCAGAGAAAGTCAATAATGGGTTTTGGGCCATGAATTCACAAGAAGTGAAAACATCAAAAAGAAAGAACAAAACTTCTACATTTTCTTCTACATTAATTATGTATTTAATGTGCACTTTTTAGTGTGTATAATTTGTTATTTTTGTGCAATAAGTAAAAGCCAATAATCCAGAAACTTACTGGAAAAAATTCTAATTTCACTTCACACTGCCTCTGAGATCCAAAACATGTCGGCTATCCAAGGTGTGTGTGTGTGTGTGGGTGTGCGGGGGTGGTGTGTGTGTGTGTGTGTGTGTGTGTGGGGTGTGTGTGTGTGTGTGTGTGTGTGTGTGTGTGTGTGTGTGCCATATTTCCTTGTAAATGTAAAATCTTGATACATCATCATTCATTATTTTGCATTTAACAATGAGGAGGATTGAAATGAAAATGGAAAAGAAAAAGGGCAAAATAAAACATGGCAAAATGTGTAATCTGTTGCAGTTTTATTACAACCTGGACGTTTTGTTGAGGCATTGCAGATTTATTTGCTCCATTGTGGACGTTCGCTTGTGTGAAGTGTGGATTGTAAAGAGAAGGGAAAGGCAAAAATTACCCAGGGAGGGAAAAACATGAACTATTTATTCATTTTCCAATGGCTGCTAAAAGCAAAATGTTGAAAGGACAAAAAAAATGGGAGGAAAATGAGATATGGAGTTTAACTATTATGTTAAAGGTACTTTGTCACTCAGTATTTTTCAAAAAAAGAAAAGTCACTTTGGTTTAGAAAATATGCAAAAATACATTCAATTGATCGTTGTGAGTCACTTTCCTCTCCTAATTACAGAAGCTACTTTTTGAGGTTTTGTGTAGAAGAAGCTGCAGCAGCAGATTTGGTAGCAAAGTTCTTAATTCTCACCTGTTTTTTACCTGCATAAAGTTTTTTGTTTATTTTTTCATAATCCCGGAAAGAAACTGACAGGACTGCTACACTAAAGCACCTGGCCAGTCTTAAGATTAACTGCCAGTTAAGTGATGCAACTTTTATCACATGAAGCATTGAATATGAAAACAGCTTGAATTTTATAAAATAAGAAAAGTAGCTTAATAAACATAGACACTTAGAAGTAACTAAGGAGTCACTTCTAAAGCTGTTTTATTTCAACCATTAGAAATTATAATCATCAAACGTTTGAACACTGAGTTTTTCTTTGTGATGATCCTCACAGGTCAATGGAAACTTTGTTTTTATTACATCTGAAAAAGAGAATTTGTTCTGCTCTGCTTTTACTCACCAGCTCCTGTAATAACATGCATCATCAGCACTCAGGTGACAAAACAGCCAAAAAGTAAAAGCAGTTGTTGTTTATTTAGTTTGGCCTGTTTGTGCAGAGGTATGCTTGATAAGCTGTGAATGTTGCAGCATTTAGACGTTAATCATTGTTATTTTTACCAGCTGGGGGAACAGCGAAGTGGGGCAGCGTCAGATCAGAGCATGAAGCTCCGTTCTGCAGGAGAGAGCCAGCCGCAGACAGAAATAAACCTGACAGTTCTGCATTCCTCGCTCTGTTCCCTTTCAACTGTGCATATGACACCGCTGAGTCACGCGGGGACATGTGTGTGTGTGTGTGTGTGTGTGTCACTCACAGAGAGCTTGTCTCCGCAAAGTTCATATGTTTTTATGCATAAGTGCAGCTCATTCACTGATGTATAGGTATGAACAGAGAAACATAATAGGATCAGTCATCTTCAGTCTTCTGTCACACACACACTCATTCACACACACACGCACACCCACACACACATCTCTGCTGTGAAGTGTCAGTGTGTACGTCTGTAACTCACCAGCTTGTCCTTAATTCCTGATTAAAGTGGTTTATTTTCGTATTATTGTCAGATTCTACACCTTCATGTGACTGAACAGACAAAACTGAGAATTTAAAAATGTGGATCACAAAACTGTCACAAAAATGTTTTTTTTCTTAATGACTCCTGAGTTTACAAAGATTTAAATGTTTATGAAACACATTAAAAATGATGCTACTCCTTCATGCCTTTCATTCCTCTTAAATGGAATAAATTCAGCATCTCTCCAGGGAACCCGGCCAATCGCAACCATTTATTGGCTTTGAAGTGATCACTTATCCTGAACAAGCACAGGGTCACCGTGGAGATAAAGTGAAAAAATAAAAAATAAACATTGACAGTGTTCTGGTTCTCTGCATGAACTATCACATGACAAAAACTCAGACGCCCAGCCGGGAGGAGTTTCTAATGGTTTACTGAAAATGTTACCCGTCTACTGACTTTGTCCAACTAATAGAGCTAATTTAAAATCAGGGCTCTGATAATGTGTTTATCACATTAAATCAAGAAAAGATCAGGATTTAGTTGTAATCTCCAGTGAAACAAAACCTTTTACACTTCAGACTCTATGTAGGCCTCTTTGTTTGAAATGTGGTCAGAGCAGGTCGGACGTCAGTCATAATTTCATTTAGGTGACAGGATGAGTGTCATCGTTTAGATGATCGGTACCAAAGTCTGACACCTTCCACAACACTGATACAAAAATATTTAAATGCATCTTTTATTGCATTTGCAGATGTTTTGTTTTTCTTTTTGTTTTTTTGCTGGGAAAAAAGTAAATTAATACCAAATGCTAAAATATTTCTATGTTCTAGAATTACAGCCAGATCTGTGACAAACAGGCTGAACCTTGTATCTTGCCACCATACCTGGTCATCAAGCTCACACAACTGCTAGTTTTAAACTATTTGTTCATATCTTTATCAGGGATTTTCATCTCACTGAGGAACAGTCAGTCAGTCAGTCAGTCAGTCAGTCGTCAGTCAGTCAGACAGTCAGTCAGTCAGTCAGTCTTAGTCAATCGTCTCAGTCAGCATCAGTTCAGTCAGTCAGTGTCATTCAGTCAGTCAGTCGCAGTCAGTCAGTCTCATGTCAGTCAGTCAGTCAGTCAATCAGTCAGTCAGTCATCAGTCAGTCAGTCAGTCAGTCAGTCAGTCAGTCAGTCAGTCAGTCAGTCAGTCAGTCAGTCAGTCAGTCAGTCAGTCAGTCAGTCAGTCAGTCAGTCGTCAGTCAGTCAGTCAGTCAGTCAGTCAGTCAGTCAGTCAGTCAGTCAGTCAGTCAGTCAGTCAGTCAGTCAGTCAGTCAGTCAGTCAGTCAGTCAGTCAGTCAGTCAGTCGTCAGTCAGTCAGTCAGTCAGTCAATCAGTCAGTCAGTCAGTCAGTCGTCAGTCAGTCGTCAGTCAGTCAGTCAGTCAGTCAGTCAGTCAGTCGTCAGTCAGTCAGTCAGTCAGTCAGTCAGTCAGTCAGTCAGTCAGTCTCAGTCAGTCAGTCAGTCAGTCAGTCAGTCAGTCAGTCAGTCAGTCAGTCAGTCAGTCAATCAGTCAGTCAGTCGTCAGTCGTCAGTCAGTCAGTCAGTCATTCAGTCAATCAGTCAGTCAGTCGTCAGTCAGTCAGTCAGTCAGTCAGTCAGTCAGTCAGTCGTCAGTCAGTCAGTCAGTCAGTCGTCAGTCAGTCAGTCAGTCAGTCAGTCAGTCAGTCAGTCAGTCAGTCAGTCAGTCAGTCGTCAGTCGTCAGTCAGTCAGTCAGTCAGTCAGTCAGTCATTCAGTCAATCAGTCGTCAGTCAGTCAGTCGTCAGTCAGTCAGTCAGTCGTCAGTCAGTCAATCAGTCAGTCAGTCGTCAGTCAGTCAGTCAGTCAGTCAGTCAGTCAGTCAGTCATTCAGTCAGTCAGTCGTCAGTCAGTCAGTCAGTCAGTCAGTCGTCAGTCAGTCAGTCAGTCAGTCAGTCAGTCGTCAGTCAGTCAGTCAGTCTCAGTCAGTCAGTCAGTCAGTCAGTCAGTCAGTCAGTCAGTCAGTCAGTCAGTCAGATGTCTGTTCCTCATCTCACAGCGTCCTGCACTTCTACAAAAACATTTGCAGTCTGGATATTTCATTTTGGACACAAAAACATTCAGTTGGTCATTAAAAATTGAGCAACTACTGAGGTGTTTGTCATAAACCTCAGTTTAGTGATTTTATCAACTTAAATGTTGTATCTAACTGGGACTCAGGACATTTCTCTTTTACTGTTAACCTGCCAGGCTTTGCAGATCAAAATATCTCTGCATGGCACATTTATGTAATGTAATAGGCCCATGTCAGCTAATGTGCATTTTTCTTTTCATCTTAATAAAGAAGAAGATTGTTTTCTCTTTCAGTGATAAACTGTTTAGACCAGAAAACTTTCTTCTGCAGGAGAAAATGGACCTTGTCCTCAGATACATTCAGGGACCCATTTATGTAAAAAAATGAAAAACCTAAGAGCTGAAGTGCAGAGCGAGCTGCATCAGAGGACATGAATAAACAAAAATTTATAACTAAATAAAGCTGCAGCTAAATACACAAGATTTCTAAAGAACGTCCCAAAGTACAAACATTTGTTCAGAATCCATTGCAAAACCAAAAGGAGCCGTTCAGCTAGACTTATTCTAAAATAGGAATCTGAGATGCATTTGAAACAATTACAAGAGATATTCACGAGCAAATAATTATTTTCAGATTAATTAATTTATTGAGCACTGAAGTCCTGAAATTAAACATACAGGATAAATACTCAGAGCTGAGATCGATTTGAAGAGACGTTTCAACCTTCAGTCATATTTTTTGACTGCAGGAGGAAACTGGAGTACCTGGAAAAAACCCACACATGCACCTGGAGAACATGCAAACTCCATGCAGGAACTCCCCTCAGCTGAGCCACTGAGCATTTATCATTTATAATCAACCAGTTTTCTTGGTGTGCCACAGGAGCGTCATCCTCACTGGACTGAAAGAAAACGGCGCTCTGAATGTTTGCTGGGGCTGCGACCAGGACCGCGGGAGAAGAGTGAGGGACGGATGCTCTTTTCAGGGGAGACGGATCAGAACACATTGTTCATCGCCACGGCTGTGCAGTGATGTCATCTTCATCACTGACTGCCAGAAAACATTCGTCTCACCACACTCACACTGACTCCAATCTGTCTTCTTGCTGCGAAACTTGGACAGGGTGTCCATGTTTGTTTGTGTGAGTGTTATGTATGTACAGTGTACGTCCTAAAAATCCCACTTTATCCCCTTTCTTAATGGGATTTGGATGTGAAGGAGTGGGCAACATCTCTGGGAAACTGGGTAAAGTTTTCTGAAAAGCCATTTTAGAGTTGAGTCTGGTAGCACAAAATGTGTGTAAGTGTGTCAGCAGCGTTGGCAGTGTGTGTCTCACTCTGCCAGGCCTGGCGCTCAGCTCATCCAGAAGAACCAACCAGTAATGAGTTCTCATTTCTGGCTGGACTTCCTGCAGCGATGGCGTCAGCAGATACTGAAAAAGACATCCTCCAATTAGACACTTATTAACCAATGAACGAGCAGCATGAAAACACTCTGATCCCAACGTCACTTGCACAAAATGTAAATACTGTTCAAGCTGCTAATTTTCCATTTTGGGGATAAATTAAGTTGATGGAGTGTTACATTCGTGCAGAGACAATGTATTTATTGTTATTTATTTTATTTCACTCAGATTCAGAAACATGGTTCGAGCAGAGAAGCAACAATGAATATTATTGTGCATAATATTTCTCAACACCAATAATCTCCACTAAAACTGTCTGAAAATGCAAAGTTATACAACTCTGAAAAAAATAATAGATTTGAGAGGCAATATTAAGTTGAAAGCTCTGGACTGGATCACAAAGGAGACAAAATTAAGTTTGTTTCACATCCTGCAGAGAAATTAGAAAAAACTGTGCAGGATTATTTTATATCCTGTTGCCCTTCTGTTATATATTTTTGGGATGTGATATATACCTATAATAAACATCATTTAATGTACTGCAATGTGGTCATAAAATATAAGCAGTCACAAGTTAACTTAAAGAAAATTTCACTTTCTGCAGGGAGAAGCTGAGAGATTAAGTGTGTGAGTCCGGCTCATAAATTTAGGCTTTGCTCTTAGCTTCAAATATATCTTTCTTTGAAAACTCCTTTTGAGTAATGATCCTTTGAAAGTACAATTTGCCTCTGCCATAATTTTTATGGAGTGTTTTCCCTTTCAGTAAACCAGCAGCTTATCATTATCAGTGTGACACACAGAGGCCTGGCAGTGTGAGATTAGCAGAACCACAGGTCATGAAAAACAATTGCAGTTTCCTTTTCTTTTCTTGTTCTTCGTTCATACAGTAGGGACAACAATATCCAGCTTTCCTTGATATGATCTTTAATAAAGCAGTCAATAACCATTTCTCTGGAGACCTGATTATGTCCCACTTGATCCTCTACACTGAGTTACACCAGACTAAGAGAAAGTTGTCTCAACTAAGTTCAAAGAAGGCAAAGATGTGTTAAAACTAATGTTATTTGTAGAAACATATTCAAGGAAAAGTTAAAATACAACAGGCTGGGACAAATTTAACTTATGTTTACATTCATTCTTCCAATTTTATTTTATGCTGTTTTAATGGCTTTGATTGTGGTTTTGTTTAGGCAAAAGATACTACGCAAACCTTATTGTGTAGTTATATTTAGTTAAGTTTTTACAGTGGATGTATTAGAGCAAGTTAAAATTAAGCCAGCAAAATTAACGTCTAGCATCTCTCGCCTCTGTTTCTTCCTTTGCTAAAAAACTTTATCAAAATAACACAAAGTTTTTTCATCAAAGTGTTTGGATTATTATTATTCAGTCAGACTCAACCTGCATACATAAAAATCTTCGTCTTTGATTAACTCAGACAGAAATACTCAAATCATTCGACGGTGTTCTCACACCTTTCTCTTTGCTTCCTAATGCCAGCCGTATCTATTCCTGTTGAAGCCTGCAGCAGCAGCAGTGTGCAGCAGCAGCCTGCAGCAGCAGCGTGAAAGCAGCAGCTGGTGTGAGGCTGGAAACCCAACGCCAGCATACAGTACAAACACACACCCACCCACACACACACACACACCCCCCCCCACACACACACACACACACACACACATGTCAGGGACCTGATATGACAACAACGTGGCCCCTCACTCGGGTATTTTTGTCTCTAGACTCTCAGAAGACAAATTCAGCTTCATATTTCATTGGAAAATGTTTCAGGGAAGTCAAATCTGAAGGAAGGAATAATTCTCAACATGCGCTGCTTGATTTCTATTTTCGTCTTATCAAATTACCGGGTTCAGAACGTGATTCTGCTAAGCGATAAGCAGTTAATGGTCTTTTTATGGACTGTAAATATCTATTAGCCTATTTGGTTATCTCATTTAACCTTATTAAATTGTTTTAAACTCTAATCTGTGGATGCACCATGTTCATCACTGAATAAAAAAGTCCACTTTTTACAGAGTATTACAATTTATTATTACAATCCCGGGTTGTTATTTTTTATCTTAATCATAAAAAGTTGCAGTAATGAGCCAAATGATAACAATGAAGCTCTATTAGAGTAAATTACTGTGGAAATGTTCTGAAAAATTTATGTTCATTACTTTGCATTGCAGAGTTTCCCTGTTTATGATCATATTTTATGATGTAAAACAAAGTTTCCCGACCTGCTGCTCACGTCACTCTGCCCTGCATGTGTTTAGATGTTTAACACACTTAATCCAAATAATTACAGATCAGTAAAAATCTGTTAATCAGTGATCAATTGATATTTTATGTGCTGCAGCAGGGAAACGGTGTGTCCTGGTGATCAGAGTTGAAAATCACTAACAGAAAATGTTCCAACTTCTAACCAGCAGAAATGTTTTTCAAAGTATAAAAGAAATTTATCAAATATTACCACAAAGTGCGTGACCTAAAATTTGTGCAAAATGATCAAATTCTGTTTACTGAGAGATTTAAGTCTTAATACAAGGAGGAAACTATTTTTTACTGGTCTATCCAACATTTGATACCCTTCTCCTTCTTTCTTTCCCTTCTTCTAGAAAAGTTAAACTTGATGCTTTCAGGATGCAACTGGTTTTTTAATACATACTGTATTTTAGCTTGTCTTCAAATTGACCGTTTACCTTTTGAGCAAACTTAATATTTGGAAAGTCCAGTCAGCAAACGATAAATCAGTAAAATCTTTACTTGTGCTAGACACTCAGTGCCACCATATGATTGGTTTAGTCCGTCTCCTGTCTATAGGCAGATTGTCATAACAATATGGCTGACTAATGATCACCTAAGGATGAATATACACACACAGACTGAAATAGCCTCTGCTGTACATGCACAGACATTCGTCCTGCTTTCTATGTATGTGACCAACATTTTAGGAATTCACCCAGCACATCTAGTTCAACTAAACGTGCATCATGTCTGGTTGAGATCACGTCCCTAAATAATCAGAGCAAAGCTGAACGCGGGTTATGTCATGCTGTTGTGTATAGCAGGTTAACTCACAGGACAGACCTGTTTGTGATTCATCCTATTGATGCATAAGGACAGAAATCAGGGAGTTACTAAAAACACTGGACACCTGTTCCCTGAACTCCAGAGGGAGAAATTCCACTCCTCAGTAACTGTGTGTGTGTGTGGGTGGGTGTGTGTGTGTGTGTGTGTCTGTCAGCAACAAGAATGTTGACACCGGACTTTTATGTCTCACATGGACGCTGCGCCGCATCACTTCCTTTACGACCGTTTCCTATTTAAAGGCGCTGGTGGTGCCAGGGGGGCTTCAGCAGGAGATCACAAGCAAAGCCTGAGCACCCTTCACCCGCTGACCCGCCGGAAGATCCGGAAGGCTCTGGATGTGTCTGTAGGGATCCATCGAGGCTTTTAAAGGCCGAGGAGCCGCAAGATCGTCAACAAAGTTTTGTTCAAACTTTGACATTGAAAACCTTTTTTTGAATTGTTCATTTTCAGCCTCGTGTTCTTGTCTAACAAGATTTTTCAGCAGGAGAAAACCTTTTGCAAACTTTTAGTTTAAAATTTTGATAGCACTTCAACCCCATCGTATTGTGCCAACATCTTGTAGGAAATTGTTTTCTGGAAGAAGCAGCAACAGCAATTACAAGACTTTATCAAAGCGAATTACTGATAACAGAAACAAATATTTGGAAATCATCGAGTCAGAATGATTAGAGGAGACACCGCCACCGTTTCACCACAGGAACCGCAGCCATTTAAACGGGCTGTACGCAAAATCAGATGTGCTGCAATGGTGGCGAACTTGGCCAAGAGTTGGCAAGGATGGGCCAGCGAACATGCAGGCAAACAGGATAACATCCCAACTGGCTGGATGCCTTCATCTGTAGAGGAAGAAAGCAAGAAAGACCAAAGCCATGTGGTAAAACTCAGCGTTACTCCAAGAGTAATCAAAGCAGATCCCGGCGATAGCAAAGAAAATAAGATCCGGACCCGCTCCGTGACCAAAACTGTCCAGCTAAAACGCAGCGAGTGCAGCAGCAACAACGTCATCAACGAAATCCGTGACAAAATGGAGTCGGGGCCCGAAGAGAGCAAGCCATTTCTGGGCAATGAGTCACCAACACGCCGCCGTCAGATGAGGGCGCTGCAGAGCGCGGAAGCAGCAGGGCAAGGTGGGATCATCCAGGATAAGAAGATGATGCTCCAGGAGAAGAAACTGAACTCCAGAAGCAGCAGCGCGGACACAGAGGACAGCGGACTCGGAGAGGACGGAGGACTCAGCGACAACAGCGACTCCAAGGCCGAACAAAGTGATGGCCTAGTTAAAACACGAGCCAACAGACCAAAGGTAAAGAGCTTAAACCACGGACCAAAGAAACTGCAAATGTTTTTAAGATAAACAAATAGAACATAAAAACCTCAAGGAATCAACAGATAATTTTCTTACATGTTCAGATTGTTTGAGCTTTTCAAGCCTCTTTCATCTCATTCAGCTTCTCAAAGACGTTTTTGTCTGAATCGTTAACTCAGTTTAAAAATCAGAAACTGATTTCTCCAGTGGATGAAACATGGCTAAGAATTATGAAAATATCAGCAAACTCAAGTTATTTGCTTATTTAATTGAATAGTTTATCGAAAGCCTGGAGGTTTTGTATGGATTACAGATTTATTACATGAACAAACTGTAACTGACATAAGAAATATAATGAATTAGATAATAATTAGAAAATATTCCACTGATTGCAGGTTCAATTCTGGATGTTTAACATGCATCATATTCCTGCATCATATTCCTGCATCAGGCTGTGATTGAGAAGCTTAAGGAAGTTTTATTTCATTAGATTCTTATTTAACGATAAACTTTTTTCCAGAAAAGGAATGGAAAGTTTCTCAAACAATAAATGTGTCTTATGTCTGAATCAGAAGGAGAAAAAAATAGAAACCTTATTATGACACGTGAACACAGGCTTTAAAGTGACCTGAAGAAATCCAACAGTTGCATAACTCTAGTACTAACATGTCTGCCATAAAAGGCTGAGGAACTCATGGGGCCCCTTGACATATCGAAGAAGTCACCAGTGAGAAGGTCCGGGTTGTCAGAAAACACACACACACACACACACACACTGCGTCTGCTGTGCAGTGGAATATATGTGAATAAATATAGTCACATTCTGCGACGTGTTTTCCAACCTGATGACCTTCAGGTGCAACAGCCAGAGGAAAACAGAGCGGAGGGATCATTGGAGGACAGGGGTGTAAAAAACCACACAGACACACACTGTGAAAATAATATGTGAGAAAGTCGCATTTTCTATTTGGTGGCACAAATGAAGCTGGTAAGATTTAATCTAAACTGGGAAAGGAAAGTAGGAAAATATAACTGACCAAGTTTCCTGCATGGATCCGACAGTTTCGATTGGTTGTCGGCGATAATAACTGATGGTGCAGAAACTCGGCAACAGTTACTTTCAAGGACAATAACAGCAAATTCAAATATTCACTGTGAATTAATGTAGTAAAGTTTTACAGAATCAATGTTATTTTTTAAACTCCTGTTTATTTGCAGGACCACAACCAAACTGACATTAAACGTTATTTCAAACTCTTTTCATTTTATATATAAAAATGAACATGCAATAAGACTGAACTCAATTTTAACATTCATAAATTAGTTCTAATAAAAAAGAACTGCATCTGCTGCAAGCCATATAATTTATAGAGACGTTTAATTGTGCTATTATAAAGTCCATATTGTTGGAGGGAAACCGTGTAGCAAAGCCACGGCTTTATTTTTCACAATGCAAAAGGATCTAATGGCAGCGATCAGAAGGCCCGCCGAGGGAAATACTGAAAGATCAGGAAGAAAAGGAGATGACTTCTCCGAATATTTTATTGAAAATACTTGTGGATGAGTGTATTCTCTACTTTTTATAATGCAGATTGTGTTTATTCTGTTGCAGAAATCAGCAGGATCACCTGCAGAACAATTTCACAGAACCAGAAATTTTCCAAAGATTGCAAACTGTTCTGAGCATTCTGGTTTCCTCAGGAAACATTTTCCAAACCTTCACAGTATGCAAGTGAACGGTCAAAGCAAATGTCAAGCTGGATATCTATTACAAGAAATGAACTGGAGTTTATTTCAAGACTAAAGGTCATTAATCTCAAATTAGAGCCATCACAAGTTGATGGAAAATGGTTGATGCCAAAGTTTTTCACACATTTATAGGAGTAAAAAATGATCCGTTTTTAGGTGAAAACCACAAGTGACCAGAGACAGAAGCTGCATTTTCACTTATGGTATAACAACTGAGCAAAACATTTCAAAAATCAATTTTCTTAATGGAAACACTTCAAACATTTCAAAAAAATATTTCATCACAATAAAATGTTTTGGTGCTAGAATGGGGTTTGTTATTTTGAATGTGTAGAAATTGTATCATTTGCAGTGGAACTGAAATGGAAGCAATTTTTCAGTCACATGACAGACAGACAGACGGACGTTACCACTGCAGAAAACCAGGAAGAAAATAACAGGAAGTAGTTGGAGGATTATGTTTTTAGTATTTTTTAATTTAGTGAACAAACTTATTCATGTGGGATTTCTTTTGTTTCTTATTTAACTAAAACATCACAATTATTTTTTTTTATATTAGTGGAATATGGACACAATTTTCTGCACCTTTGTAACAGAAACGCAGCGAGAGAAAAGCCTAATTTTGATTAATAAGCTTCATGACTGTCTTTATAAATATGCCTTACTTTGTAGTCTGTTTTATGTATTGTTAGTTTTAACTCTCCTTTTTAACTGTAGATTAAGATTGCCTCCATGGGTGACATCAAAAGCCGCTGGCAGCAGTGGTCCGAGCAGCACATGGAGGGCCAGAAGCTCAACCCGTTCAGCGAGGAGTTTGACTACGACTTTGCGATGTCCCAGCGTCTCCGCAAAGGGGATTCTGGCTACGGTCGGCCCAAAGACGGCTCCAAAACCGCTGAGAGAGGAGACCGGGCCCACAAACACATCCACAGAGAGATGGAGGAAATGGTCTGGATCATCAAGGACATGGGCTTCATGGACAAGGAGGGTCGGACTATCATCACCTTCGGCAGACTCTTCGACCGCTACGTGAAGATTTCAGACAAAGTGGTGGGGATTCTTCTGCGCTGCCGCAAACACAAGATGCTGGACTTTGAGGGGGAAATGCTGTGGAAAGGACAGGATGACGATGTTATTATCACACTGAGAGACTAAAGACAGAAAAGCTCATTATTCAGCTCTTTCATGAAACATAAATAATGCATTTATAGAGTTCAAACAGTAAACAGACGTAGTACAGAAATATAAGAATGAACAAAATACAGACGAGTTTCTTTAGCTGGAAACACACACACACACACACACACACATTTCCCTGTGCCTCATTAGTTCTCATATCAATGCTGAGATGAAGGGTAGCTATCTTTAGCATGCTAACTATGTGTGCCTTGCTAACCATGCTACATGTTAGACGACTTGAAAATCCAACAGTTACGCTGTGACTTTACTCTGATTGCAGCTGAAGAAGCAAAACTTCATGATCTGTAAAGAAAACATATCAAGTCAATGTTTTCACTTATTTATTTGATTTCAAACAGATTTTAAAAGCAAGAGAACAAGCAATCAGTGGGACAAAGAAAAACATGTGCATACAGAACCAAGAACAAAATGATTTGTTTACCACGACAAACGTTAAAGAAGGAGCAAGAAGTGAACATCTTTTTCTGATGTTTAAACACATTTTGTCTGAAACAAAACAAGAAACTGAATTTGTTATCAAACAGAAAATACAGTTTAAGAACTCATAGTAGAAATATATCAAAATAAATCCAAGAATATTTTGAATTTAGAGCTTCGTGTGCAAAAAAATTATAAAAAACACATTAAAAATGAGAACTCAGTGAATGTTTAGTATATTTTGAACAGGATTAGATGAACATTTCATATTTTGCGAATGTATTTAAGAAAAACAGATTCATGCAGATTGTAGAGGCTAACTTAAACTATTGTGTTAAAATTGTTTTATAAATAAATATTTGATGTTTTGTGTGTTTACAGCACTGAATCAACACAGCAAAGTTCTCTGAACTTGCATGCTGCGTTAAACGGCAACCAGATATTTGAAAACAGTAAAAGGAATCTTAAATACCGCATGATTTAAATTAAATTAAAATATTTTACTAAATATTTAGATTTAGTACATCCACTCTGAGAACGTTCTAAAGTTGAGTAAAACTTTAACAGCAGATGTGCTTAAATTGAAAGATTTTAAATGTGTGAACAATTTTCTTCTTTCAAAGTGAAAGTGTGGAAGTCTTCTTACAGAAGGAACTTTTAAAAAATGTACATTTATTGTGAAGGTCATTTGTCACATTTTGTGTTTGGTTCGATCAACGTAAATAAATTCTGAAACAGATTGACCTTTTGTTGATCAAGAAATGGCAACTTTCATTTTTTCCGTTCGGCTCTTCCTTTACCACTACAGACCAGTTCGTCCACATTACTGCAACCAACCAACATTATGAACATTATGTGATGTTAGACCTCCTTCACTGGAGCAAGACACCAATCCTCAGCCAGCAGCTTTAAATTCTTGCTGGTTTTATGACGAAAATCTTCAGTGGCTTATTGTGCAAAACAAAACAAATAAAAACATAAATATTTTACTGTACAACAGGCTACCTCCGTCTGGATAACGCAGAAAAAGAAGCTCTTCACAATGTGGAAAAAATATATATTTTGGTTCTGCCATGGGGTGAAAGATAATTAGTTATATTTATATTTGTTGCTGTAATTACACTTTGTCTACTTTGTCTTTTAAACCGTTTACAAAATCCAAACTTTTACTTTTACTTGAATTTGTTTTGAATAAAATTACTCAGTTACATTTGAAATCAAACTCATTAATGAGTGAAGATAAAACACAAGAAAACCAGAAAGAACGGCGTTGATCCTTCAGCTGCGTTTGTATTAAAACAGAGGAGGGAGGCAAACCCATCAAAAAGAAAACCGCTTGTTTAAGTAGCAACAGGTTTATAATATATTCTAAACTTGAATAATATTTTAATGACAAACGTAAATGTCAGTTTTATCAGGTACTTGTGATTATAATTTGTATTGACTAAACTGAAAACAGAAAGTCGGGTGATGAAATTTGGAGTCGGTTATTAAAAACAACGTGTTGCTTTTTATTTATGTGTCAAAAGTTAAGAAGCCGTTATTTTCTAGGTGTGCTGTGTTGTTTTAATTGAGCAAAAAAAAAAAAAAACACAACTAGAAAACCCCGTTATCATTTGGTAATGAGCAGATCAAACGTTAAACATGGTGGAGAACGATTAGCAGGTTGATGACGAAACTACGAGAGTCGGATAGAACCGGAGAGGCTCCAGCACACAGCGTCCAGAAACAATTCAAAATGAGGAAAAATATATATAAACAGATTAAGTCATGGTTTAGACTGCCTACTGCTACACTGTAAAAAATAAAACCACAATCTGTTCAGATGATGTAAAGAACTTTGCAGATCAATATCAATGAGAAGATTTATATCAAACCAAGTAACAAATGACTTGCCGTGTTTAAACGAATTCTGTCATAATTATTGAATAGTGAATAAACAATGCTACTGATTTGGAGCATTGTGTGTGGGGGTCAGAGGTCAGAGGTCAGTGCTTTTTGGAGGTTTTGGAAATGTCTGGGAATCTCTGCTTTATCTCACTGATCATTTTCAACAGGCTTCAGTTCCCACAACACTGACATGAATGAGATACGGGTGAATGCATTGATTTTACAAAAATATTATTATATTGCAGTTCAGTGGAAGAATATGTTGTTGCCTTTAAACTGTGTGATGTTCTTTAGGCAGTTTTCTAGAAGTTCTGCAGAACCTTTAAGTTCTGTTGATCCTGCAGATTCTGATGGACTCACTGCTTTATTACAAAGCTCTACTGAAAGTCAAATCAAAGACTTTATTTGACCTTTGCTGCTTTTTTATTTTATTTGCAATGAAAATTATTGTTACAAATACATCACAGCTGATTTATTTAGATTTATTTTTTCCAGAAAGAAACTTTATTTATCACTGGAGGAATTAAGTAGATCTGAATACTAGAAACCAAAGGTAAGTAGTCACTAGAGAAATACATCAAAACTTTCAAATTTCCCCTTGCTTTATGTTAAATAAAGCTTTTTTTTTTTTTTTTTTTATCCACAGCAGGCTGCAAGAAAAGCAGGCAGTGATGAAGCAGAGCGCCTCAGTGTGAGCACAGCTCCTGTATACGTGCAGACACATACTGGCTGTTTGAAGATGTCATTTCTCCTGTGGAGGAAATGATTTATGTTTCAATTTGCCTTTGCTCCATTAGAGGGCCTCCTGTTGCTGAGTCCAATTCTTCTGTGTGAATTTATCTTTCTGTCTTTTGTGCATGCAAGTCACGCTTGCACTTGAACTTACGGTGTGAGCGTGTCCTCTGTCAGGCTGCGCATGTTCAATCCACTCCTGTGTCTGCAACAGAGCAACCTGGCTTCCTGTCACGCTACTGCTTTGTGTGTGTGTGTGTGTGTGTGTGTGTGTGATAACAGAGAGACGTTAATACAAGCTGATCGGTTTGGCCACCAGGGAGTCCAAACATCTGCCGCAAAGGCAGACGGAGGGAGGGAGCCGCTCTGATGGAATGAGTGGAAAACATATCCACTGGCATCTTCAAGTTTTGACAGGTCAGAATTTAATTTCTGAAAATAGTTACTGTAAGAAAAAATAAGCTTCCTGATGGGTGATACACTGAGGTGGGCAGAGTACCCAAAGATTGTACTCAAGTTAGAACCACTTCAACATGTTTTTACTCAAGTAACAGTAAAAGTAGCTGCTCAAGAAATTATTCAAAAGTAAAAAAGAATTTCTAAAAACGTCTATTCAAGTTCTGACTAACAGATCGAATAATTATCAGACGAACAAAAATATAAAGTTAAGAGGAAAATTATTATAATTCATATAAGTAACAAGAACAAAATCAGGCCAAGAAATGTTTTCAAATCATTTTCTTTCAATAGTGTGTCTGTGTTGATGCATTTTTGTTTGCTTTTCATTCAGTGGGTAGAAAATCCTGAAATTTTACTCAAGTAAGAGTAGAAATACTTCATGATATAATTACTTAAGTAAAAGTAAAAAGTAAGTGTAGTAAAAATGTTCCTAAATGTACATTTTTTCTAAAAAGTTGCTGAATTAATCGTAACTAGTTGAAACTCTGATATTACATTAAATAATTGTCACAAATTCAACACAATATCCAGCAGACAGGAATGGAGTTCAACTATTTTATTGACAGCTGGAATAGATTACCAGTACACCAAATTGTGCATTTACTCAACAACAGAACAGTTTGTCAGATAATCTGCAAATATAGCCAGAATCTAAATGCAGTGAATAAAACTAAAGTTACATCATCGTTTTTCTGCCCTGATAACAAATCAGTCCTCCAGGTGCCAAAACATGAGCAATAAATAAAAGCAATGCACACATGCTTCTGCTGCTTAGAGCTGCACTAACACCTGGTTTATGCAAACATTTGTTGATGTTGATCAAGTGAAGCTAAAAAAGGAAACAGGATTTTCAAATGGAAACTGTATCCAGTGAAGATACTTAACATTAGAAACTACAGACAGTTGAAACCAGTGAAGGTGAGGCTTGAAACAGACACATACTTGGCAAACTATCCCTGGGTAAATGCTCTCTAGACGGAGGGAAACAGATTTATAATCAGCTTTGCTTTCACAGTTGCTCACACATGTTTCTAACAACAACAAAAAGGCCAGTAAAACTGTAAAACCCTCCCAAAAACCAAAACATCTCCGTCCAGTAGTATATATATGGTGTGGAAGGAAGAAATGTTTGGACATGTAAATAATTCTGACATGAAAATTTAAGGCTGTGAATGGAAATATTATGGCTTCGTATCGTAAGAGCAGTATCGAACATTTGGGTGTTTTTGAGGGACTGAATCACAAAGACGTTGGCAAAATGTGATGAAAATAGATGAAAGATGATTTCATCTTGGATTCTCAGTAGAGTCAGACAGCCTGAAAATGTTTTCGCTCCTGCTTATGTGGGACACATCAGATGGGAGGATGCTCCAGATGGCATGAGGGGGAACGTTTTTATGAGTATTGCTTAGAGAAGATGGAGGGTATAGTTTAATAACCGCTGCGTCTGCACAGCAGCAGAGCAGAGGAAATCTTCCACAGCCGCTGTTTGGTGTTGTACCAACCCTCTTATCCTCCCACTCCTTCACTGAAATGCTCTTTCAAAATGACACACTGCCACTCAAAAAGTGAAAAAACATACTCAAATTTCTTGTTGCTTGATGAGAAAGATATTTTCATGAGCAATGTTTGTTAAACTTTAAAGCCAGTTCACGTCTGAGGTGCATTTTCTGCAAAAAACAGACACATTCCCATGAACAATAAACAATTCAATCTGAATGATTTAAAACTATATGTTCCAATTTATACATTGTGGATTATTTATGTATATCACAACAATGTAATACATTATGCCAATACACCAAAGAAATAGTTGATTTAACCAATTATAGTGATTTATCATTATTAAATACATAACATTATAATTTATCAATAGTAACAGTTGCAATTCATTGAAATTCTGTAATAATTTGGACATAAATAATTTGCAACTAAAAATGCTAACATGAAAACGCATCACATGGGAAAGGCTGAGACCAGTTTCATGAGGTGAGTTAAAATATTTAACATGATTTATTTAGTGTCTCGTGTTTTTTAACTACTGTGTTTTGCAGAATTGCAAGAAGTTCAGAAAACAGCAGCAAACAGAAACGTTCTTATAGATGTGATAGTCCACTGTTTCTCAACAGGTGAGCAACACGGGTCTCAAAAATGTCTTAACAAACTAATAATAATAATAATAATAATAATAATAAAGTGCAGTTCATCTTGGCCAAAACCAACTGTGGTAAAGTATCAGTCTGGAACAACATGAAAATAATTACCTCCATAGTTTCTATTCTACTGGTGATGGACTGAAATGGTGAGACCATTTTCTTTTATTTTTTCTTGTTTTCTGTTGTTTCGATAGGATAATATGACAATTCTTTGTCCTTAGCCCTGACAAAATGTGTATCGTGTGTTAAGGCCTCTATTTACATTACAATTGATAAAGTTTACATTTTAACATTCAAGTGACAGAATCAAAGGGAAACCACAACGTTTTGCTGAGCTAACTGCAACATTTCATTTCATTTAGACCTCAGTGACAAATAAACCCAAAGCAGCTTTTAATGAACAATCATTTCTAACTGGCTTTGATTCTGTCAGTGATGATGATGTACATTTTCT
This sequence comes from Poeciliopsis retropinna, assembly GCA_010277075.1. NCBI lineage: Eukaryota > Metazoa > Chordata > Actinopteri > Cyprinodontiformes > Poeciliidae > Poeciliopsis > Poeciliopsis retropinna. The sequence continues at coordinate 261,973 of VMRM01000004.1, read as the reverse complement.
TTCCTTCAAATTATTAGCACATAAACATTTCTTATTGCAGACATGTCACACAATACAAACCGGCTATTAAGGTTTTACAATCAAGTGAATCTTACCGACGTTTCGCCTCATGCCCAATGAATGCATGTTAATAAATGATGTGGACAGGAAGAATCTTTACAAGTTTAACTCTCATTCGGCCTTATTCCAGCTAAATCTGCAGCTCTAGATTTAGCTGTTCTAGATCTACACTAGCAATAGCAACGGGGCATTTTCATCAGGTACAGGACCAGCTGTGAGCTAATAGGAACAGCATCTGACTTTATTTCTAAAGTTTATTTTTAAAGTCAGGAATGCAGAAGTTTGTTTCCTTTTACAGATGACGTGGGATATTAGTTCTCTATATCTCATAATTTTGGCACAAAGCATAAACAACCCAATAATCTCCAAAGACCATCGGCGTTGTGTTTTTCTACATTGCTGCAGGATTTTTATCCACTCTGAAATTTAAGGGGTTTATCAGAAAACAATCACTCGTGTTGCACATGCATCAACAGTTTTTGACAACGGTGAGCAAAGAGCAATTGCAAAGCAACGCGTAGCTTGACAAGGTGGTCAGAATTTAGTTTATATGAACTATTATATTAAATATCCATCAAACTTCCCCTGACTGAGCTGAAGAAGAGCAGATAGACGTGGATTCTCTGTTTTCTTTGGATGTTCGTCTTCATCTCCTTCTCTCCAGACAAATCAGTAATTATAGCTGACAACACAACACCTTTCACCTTTCACCTTCCACCTTTGAGGCATAGTGATTATCTTCAAAGCTAAATCTGTTTTTGTGTTTCCACAGAATGAGAGTAGAGGATTCGACCCGGTGAGCTTCCAGCCTGAAGTCAATCAGTTCCTTCAGAGCTGCTGCAACTTGGGCAGAAGTTGACCAATCAGAGCAATGATTTCTGGGCTAAAGGAAATCTCCTAAAATGTTTAAATACACAGTATTCTAGTGGCATTTCTGTTGGGAGTCTAAACATAATTAAATGTATAATTTTGTGTAGTTGTGGGGTTTTGCAAAGTGTTTTGTGTCAAAACATCCCACTGGAGAACATGAGTGGCTTTTCAAACAGTGGGATTGATAAATTGGTGATGGAAATCATAACTTGTGTATTTGTTATGCATGAATATCCATGGATGCTTTATTGCTTCACCGAGTGAAAGGAATCTGCTTGGAACGATGCTACTGGCAAAGCAGAGGCCACATTTACAAAGTCTAAAAAACTGAATTGAATTAGAGGAATTATGATGGCAACCAAACGGATTTTATTTCAAAATGTTGCTTCTAGCTAACAAAAAATCTAAAAAGTCTTGATGAGTTAGGTTTATTTTTTAACAGAAAGCAGCTGAAACTAAAACATCTTAAGAAAGAACAAATAAAAATGCTACATAGGAATGTTCCTCAGTTCAAACCGATGCTTGTGACCTCTGTGCAGCTCATAGCTCATGCTAAATCTTATCAAGTTTTGTGCTAATAGTAGAAATGTTTAAACTGTCATGCAGATGCTACCAGCTACTGCTACAGTCTCAGAAAAGAAAAAAAAAATCTACCAAAGATATCATCACCTCCTTCCACTTGTGTTTCAACATTTATCAACAAAGTTGTGACAGATTCACTTTGGTTCACACCAAAAGACACAAACAGTGGTAATATGTACACAGAAAGGAGACATTATGGATCTTAAAGTGCCCAAATAAATGGTTTTTGCTCCAATAAAATTTCTCTACAGTGTGCACATTGTGTTCCCTTTTCGTTCATCCCATTTCTCCGTTCTCTTTTGAAGTCTGTAACACCTGACGTCATTCCAGACAGATCCTTTGTTTGGATGGTGCAAAGCACATTTCATGCTCTCTTTCTCTCTCTCCTCTTCCTCCCTCCGGTTTTCAGTCGAAGCATGGCTAATCACCAGGTGGCTTGGCTTTCAGTGGATGAGGGCTTTAATTTAGAATGAAAGGGACGCTTCTCTGAATGCTGCTGTTAGGTGGTGCGAGTGGATTTTTCTGCTGTCCCCTCACAATGGCTCATGCCACAAGGTAACTGAGGAAGAGGAAGAAGACACGTGCTGGTAGAAATTGGCACAACAGAAACTGTTATTCACCAAAGCTTAAAAAAGACCAGAGGAATGTCAGAAATCTATCTAAAGAGCTGCTGCAGCCACCAGGGTTCACAGGTAGCTCTGCTCTGCACAGCAACCAAGATTGAACTTTTCTTGTTTTTTTACAGTGATAGCAGCCACTGCATTCAGTGTGATCTGCACGAGGAAGGTGAAAACGAACCAAAGCAGAGCAGAAATAATAAATAAAGAACAAACATTTGTCATTTTTGACCCAGAATACACCGAGCTGGGTACATTTTGTTCTCTGCAAGGCCTGGGTACATTTTGTTCTCTTCAAGGCCTCAGCAAAATTTAAATGTGCTAATGTCATGCATTTAACATTAGCCACTTTATATTAAAATCATAATCCTGTAGAATAGACTGCATTCATTAATTTAGGGGTTCTTAGCTGCAGTTTTCAGATTTTGCACCAGGACAGAATCTGGAGGACGTTTATAATTCACAATTTACAAAAAATAAATCTTTGAAACCGTAGTTAGAATAAACTGACTTTGTCACTTTTTTAGAATAAGCAAGCATGTATATTTCTCTTTATAGTCAACACTGAATAGACTGAAAAGCGCTTTAAATGTGATGTGAGTTAGTAACGGGAGAACATTAGCAGATTGTTTTGAGGATTGAGAACGATTGAGCCCTGTAACGTCGGTCCACAGGTGAGCCAGCTAAACGCTGTGATATGAGGCGAACAAACTGTGTGCACAGAAACCAGCAGCAGTCGTCATTCCTAACTTCAGGTTAAGATCCGGATGGTTCCAGAAACTACAACAGCTCTCAGCCATGTTGGGATCAGCCCACATGGAGTTGAACTTCATTCAACCGATGTGGAACGTACAGAAATAAACAAAAAAAACAGCTCATGGGGTTGGACCCAGTATTTCTTGGTATGTCGCAACAAATAACTTAGACCTCAGTGTTTTTAGTCCTGTTGCATACACATCTGACGGTAGGAAGTGGTTTCTCAAACATTACGGTGGACTGAGAGATTTTATCAGGACTCGTCCGTTCTCCAGTAGAAAGACAACAAGCAGCCCTGGGAATGAGAGTTGGATGAAGGCTGCAGAGGAGGCGGGCAGCTGAAGCAAACGGAGCCGCCGAGTCCCAATAGGATGTGATCAATGTCAGCAGCCGAGCTCTGCTTTGAAGTATCCTCATTAAGGAGGGTTTGGTTTTTCCTTCCATCAAAGAGATCTGAAGGGAGAGAAATCTCCCCTGGAGTCTGAGGGATGGTCGGTTACAAGAATAAAAGAAATGCGGTTCCCAGGAGTCACGGAAACAATCTGCTTCAAAACTATTGTATATTTCAAATGAATGCAGGATAACCGGCTGGTTAGCGCAGTAATTTATCAGTTCTGATCGTTCCCCAGAGCGGACAGACTTGTGAATCTTAACTTGTTCCTGGTGCAGGTGAAGTGGTGACCAGCTGAGCCAGGAGCAGAGCTACAGGATTTAAAAACGTGTCTTCAGACTCAGTTTAATGCAACAGGAAACAGTTTCCTTCCTGAGTCTTAGGCTCTCTCACAACATGGTCCAATGGTGCTCTCCAGAGACATCTGAGATGAGTGGCGGATGAGTGGCGCCATCGTCGGGTCCACCATGGAGGAGGTAGGGAACAACTTGTACCAGCCAATCACCATGGTGCTCAGGTCGAGCTCCTCCAATAGGATTCGAGCTACGCCCATAAAGCTTTTGCGGTCCATTCGTCCATAGTTTCCCCAAACAATGACCTGAAGGACAGGTGAGAAACAAATGGGGATAAAAAGGCTGAGTGTTGATTATTGGTTGATTATTTATGGTTCATGTGAAATAATACTAATACTCTGGTTTTACTTTACACTTTGAAACAAAACAAAAAGCTGCAGATCAATAAAAGCAACGCGTCACTTCATGCTGTGGAACCAAACTCACAACTTGGTGTCAAATTTAAATCCAAGCACAGCAGATAGATGTATGCAGGTGTGTAAGCCCAGTCCAGAGCATTTCTTTTTGTAATACAAGGCAGGCTGAGCGGTGTTTATTTGTGCACTAGGTGTCCTCTGTCCCCTGACATCCTGATAACATCGGGGCTCAACTCAGACAGCCGCAGTTCTTCTCAGGCGGTGGACAAAATAATCAATATCCATCAACGAATACGTCGCCTCATGTGGAGGTCCTGCGTCTCCCTGCATCACAGAATACCAAACGTCTGCGAATGATTTCCACCGAGACTCTGAGTCCAGACTGTAAGAAATGATTCTCTTGTTCCTAACCTGTGGTTTCTATTCTCTTATTTCAACCACAGCAGTTTTCTGCAGGAAAAAAATTAAAAAATTTTATCAATCAGTTTTGAAAAAAGGTAAACAAGTGTCTCGGTTCCTCCTGGAATTACTTTCAGTTAACAAATCTAAGGGAAAACATTTTAAACTTTCAAAAAGTGCTCACTAAATGTAAAAATTACAGCATGCTTATTTGTTACGCAATGTGTTTTATCCGCACTGACGAATAAAACTGCCACAGAGGCCATTAAAGCAGCTTTTTAAATGTGTTTTCCGTGTCGTCTTAAGCAGCTCTGCGATTTGCTAAATTGGGAAATGACAAATTGAAAAGTGCTGCTGATTTCAGCGATTTTCATTATCCAGTGTGAATGAGTTTGATGAAACTCGGAGGACAGCAGCACAGGCAGCAGATAATTAAGAGGGAGGCGTTTAGCGGCTAATTAGCCGGTGACAGGAGCAGAAGAGCAGCTGGAGGCAGAGCTGCAGGCCTCTCCACCAACACATCACTGGATCCCTCGGCTTCTTACTGAGCAAGCCTGACACAAACAATCGGGGTGAAACCGTGTTCACGTGGGGCAAGCGCTGAGCTGGCATGAAGACATTATGAAACATGAAACTGGAAAAAAAGAACATTACTAACACATCATGCCAAAGTCTGAAAAAAGGAATACTGCAGATAAAAAAAGAGCAGAGGAGGAAAAACTGAAGTGCAGAAATAATCGTTCTCTGTCTGAGTTGGTCGTTTGTGATTATATTGTTTTAATTGTTGAACAAATGAAAATAAAATGAGCTCACAGAGCCGGCGGCTCTTCAGGTCAGATTGTTTTAGAAAAGGTCAAGCTCGTGTTTTAAAGCGGCTCTCCTTTTGCCCAAACATGGTGACAAAAGTGTGATTCATGCATCTTAGATTTTTGCAAATAATGAAGAAAATAACATTCTAAGTTCAGCTGGAAACAAGATTTGGTCATTGTCAGAGTTTCCATGTTTTCATTTAAGATGTTTTACCTGCACCACTTTCCCCTGTGGGCTTTCAGAAAAGACCAGGACCTGATTGTAGAGAGGATCCAAAGACTTCCTCACTGCTTTGGTCTTCTTCTTGGCCACACAGACTCCGTTCTCCAGGAGGTAAACTTTGATGTACGCCGCTGCAATATGAGGAAAGAGACATTGAGCAACAAATTTGTCTTTATTTTTTTAGGAGATAATTCACAGAGAGACTTCTTGTTCGCCTTAAGGAAGTTCTGAAAAACATTTGGCAACTCAGAAAAGGGAGGAACAATCCCAGCTGTGTGTGGTTTGGGGGAAACTGTGGCATAAAATGAGTTACTCATAAATATCTTTTATTATTCTCCTGAATAATAAAGGGCATTTTTCAGCAGAAGAAAACAAATCAGGCTAATTCTGAGAAATTGTCAAAATGCTACAAAGATAAGTCTCTTACACACGAGAGATGCTACTAAAAATATCATGTTATGTTTCAAAGCTGATGAGGAATAAACTGTTGTAGCATCATAAAATCAGAATTATATTTGTTATTTAACAAGTGGAAAGTTTTATTTGTATTCACAGTAAAGTGTTTGCACAACTTAAAATAATTAAATTATATTGACAATAAACTATTCAAGGTTTAATGGATAGGAAAGTTGGAGAGATGATTTGTCAGTTGATTTAATAATCAATAATAAACATGATTACTAACGCTTATTCCATTTAAAAATGTTCAGCCACTAAATACAATCTGATTTTATACTTTTTGTCTTTTGAAAAAGGTTTAGTTCAACACAAATATTACAGCTTAAATGACGAGTAAACTAATGTTAAGCATGACTCAAAGTGATCAGCAGTTAAATCCTTCTGTTCCTGTTTTGTGCGTTTAGTTTTCTCTGCTCTGTGTGCAAACTCCCAAAACTATGAAAAATTGTTTCCCCTTTTAGCCTCCCCTGCAGGCTGCTCTGTGTGCAGCTGCTGCTGCGCGCTGCCTTTTGATTTATTTGTGCAGAATCGTCCTTGTCCTCAATACGGCAGAAATAAAAGTCAAGCATCTTGTTTATTAGAAACATCCTCAGTCCAGTGTGTGATGGTTCCCATGTAAATCCTGGGAAAAGCAGGTTTTATTTGTGTGACCCGGTGGGCCTGCTAACGTTACCTGGAGGTGCCTTTGAGCCGGGCTTCATGGTGAGTCCTCTCGCTTGAACAACTTCTACTTCCAGACCCCCGTTTCTCTCCGTCAGGCCGATTTCTACATCGCCTGCATGAATAACAACAGATGTTCATAATTCGGGTTCCAAGCGAAGGCGACGCTCAGCTTAAGATTTCATGACTCATCAAGGTAACGTAATGAAAGTGTTTTCTGGAACAAACCTCCAGAAAACACTCAGTTCTTTTACATCAAGACTAAAAACTTGTGCAGAGTTCCTTTTGAACCATAATAAATGAACATTAACCAACATACTTGATGTGTATGATTTTAGTGATGACACTCATCGAAATGTAATATTGGTTCAGTTGTGACTGTTTGGTGTTTTTTTTGTAAATGTGTGATTTTGTGTTTTATTATTAAAACACCTTGAAACGCCTTGCTGCTGAAATGTGCTTTACAAATAAACTGGACTGATCGGTTGATTGATTTACTGATTAATTATTAGGGCTTGGAACCTGCTTGCAATTCAAACATTTGATTTGAATTTTTGTCATGAAAGAAGAAAATAATTTAGCTGTTCTTCAGCCAGACAGCATTTTAACTTAATTGGATTCTGTTAATGAAAGTTTCTTTACTTCCAGTTCAACATTGCAGCTTTTTCTGATTTGTGATAAAATTATCATTCCATCCATAATGAATAATTGTGGCAAAACGGCTGAAAAGGACAAACATTTCTTTGTAAATGACTGAGCGCAGATGATCTCCCAGTTATTTTGAGTCCTCTTATATAATGCTGAACTGGACAGAAGGTTGGGAGTGGAACTGGTCCAGTGAGTGTAACTGTTGTTGGTCCAAGGACGCCGTCTGACTGCCAGCGAGGAAGCTGACCCACTTACAGTAAAACACTGCTGCTGAGGACAGTCTGCGTGAAATGCACCCCCTGCAGACCACCAGCAAATAAATAACTATACTGCAGCTCAGATTTATGAGAGAACTCTGAGCCACAGCGAAATGATTTTACCAATCACTAAATATGTTTTTATTACAAAGTAAGGCTTAGCTTTTTAATTTCCAGGAGAAAAAGCCGTTTACCTTCAATTCATCCTTCAATTCAAAAACATAAGGAAACTGAAGGCCTCTCAGCACACAGCATTATTTCTCACTTCATTATTTATTACTTGTAATTCATTCCAAACTTCAAGCTGAGAGATTAAAAGCAAACATAAAAAGTCTGCACACTCCCTGTTAAAATGCTGAGTCTTTGTGATTCAAATAAAAATAAAAGTCAGCATGCAAAACTATTTTTTTCATAGGTAGCTTTGTTACGGTAAATGAAGTCATGAAGAGTTTTAATGCAAAACCTTCAAGTTTCTGTTAGAAAACTGGAGGTGAAGAAGGATTTCAGTTTTCGATGCAGAATAATTTGACACAAATCATTTGAAATGGCCTGAAATGGACTGGAGAGATCTGTGACACCATGTGGAAGATGTGGAGAACATTGGGGAGGCAAAGTGAGAAAATACAATCCAACATTTTTATTTATGTTTCAGGTAGATCCACAAATATGCAGGATGTGTGACATCAAACAATCAAGTGTTTCATCAGTCTAATTCTTCTCTTGACACATTTCTTTCCGATGTGGAATAACATTTTTGAATCATGATTTGGAAAGTAACATTGAAGTTTTCTCACCCATGGATGTCATTGCAAGCGTCTGTCTCCCAACAAACTGGGCCGGTCCCATCCCATCCAGGAAGTCACTGAACTGGGCATCGGATGCAAGACACATCCCACTGTAGTTAAGACTGAGGGAGAGCAGAAAGGACGGGGATTAAAACTTCATTTGGTGATTGTGGTTGAACAGAGAAGTGAAATAAAATGCAAAAGATGGGAACCAGAATGTTGGCAAAGACGTGGAAGAAGAAAAAAGATGCAAAAAATAGAGAACAAAGGTGAAATGAAAGAGTAAAAAAAAGAAATAACCATTTATCTCACATGGTTCAACAGATAAAACGCCAAACAGAAACTCAGACATTTGGTAGTCACTACATGAGTAGTGATGAACTTATGTGACCCTATTTTATCTGAGTATTCAGAAGAATCAGATCAGAGTGCTTCAGTGGCAGACTGCCAGGAACTATAAACGTGTGTGTGTGTGTGTGTAGGTGTGTGTGTGTGTGTGTGTTCTGTGATCAGCAGACCACAGCTAATCTCTTACTCATCTTTTATGTGAAAACTACAGAGTGTAGAAGTAGAACAAAATAATAAACTGAAGCAAAACATCCAGCAGAAAATGTTGAGTCAAGGACAGAATCTGGATTTACTCTTCCTGTTTCTTAATCCATGAATGATGAAATGTAAAAAAAAAAAAAAGAATAAATAAAGGGCTTGCAGTGCAGTGATTGTAGTGTCGTCTCATTTCATAGACATTGTGTGTCATGGACGACAGCTTGGATCAGTTAATACAAAATAGCAGTCAGGTAAATGTTACAAAGTAAAGCTAAAAGTCAAAAACAAGTCATAAAATTTTAATTTCTCTTTCAGTTACTGCAGAGCCATTACATTACAGTTTACATAAAAAAACAATAAACAGTTACATAACTGAAGCCAGAGAAGAACAAGCAGAGGAAATGCTGAATAAAAAATGCTGCATTGGCTCCAGATTTTTATTGTTTACGGTACTAAAGGTTATTGTGTGCACATTCCTTAAGATATGGACTGAAACTCTGATAGCTGTAAGCTTTTTGAACATATGCATTGTGTTTCTGCAGCAGCTGAGCCAGAGCGGCTTGTTGTGGTCATTTTTTAAACTGGTTTGCATTTCAGCTAAACTCCTTCAATCTATATGAACTGGTGACACACGATCTCTGTGGAATATCATAAACCGACCCCATTTAGAGGCGCCATTAATCAGAACTATGTCCGAAGATGTGGATCAGTTTTGCCAAGTGGCCTTTTGACCAAATGCTCTCAGATGGAGAGAAATCAAACAGGAACAGACTTAATGTTGACCTCTGACCCTGTCCCGTCTCACCAATCTTATTTATGTGGAACTCTTGTCTTTGTTTCCCCTTTAAACCTTCCTTTTATACCATGTTTTCCTCTATAACTATCCCTAAAGCAAATCTTTTACATTGAGTACAAAACGGCAGCTAATAATCAGCCCAGAGGAATTATATCTGCACCCTTGAAACATCAAATCATTATGAATAGCTGTGATAGTCATGAATCCTCTCTTTAAAATTGTAAACAGTGTCAGTGGGTTGTTATACAACCTTAACAGAACTTAATAGATCCATCATGCAGTTTAAAACTTGACATGCGCAGATTTTAAAAAGCTGAAATATCCTTGCTGGAGCCCTGAAAATATGGTTTGGCATGTCAGGCAGCGCTGGTCGACTGGGAATTACAGGGTGATAAAATCCTGAGCTTCAGATTATTACGTGTGTGTGTGTGTGTGTGTGGGTGTGTGTGGGTGTGTGTGGGTGTGTGTGTGTGTGTGTGTGTGTGTGTGTGTGTGTGTGTGTGTGTGTGTGTGTGTGTGTGGGTGGGTGTGTGTGTGTGTGTGGAGCACATCTGGGGATTACGCTGCTGTTTCACACAATCTGATGTTCAATGCAAAGCTCCTGCTGTAAACAAACAGCTCACCCTGAAAACGGCCTTTCAGTGCAGCTGGTTGGTTCTTCAACAGACTCAAAATGGACGACATGAACGGGACTTTCTGCGTTCTGGTCAGTTCACTGCACTCTTTATTCTGATTTCCTTCATGTCAACCGACTTATTATTATTGTTCGTTTAGCTACAGCCACAAATAAAGACTTAAAAAACGTATTTAAAAAACTAAGAAAAACCTTAATTTTTCTCACATTCACAGTTATTATAACTCTTGCAGAAATATTTCTGTTTTGATTTTCTCAAATGTTTTTGGATAATTATTCTATTAAGAGATCATCTATTTAAATTCTTCTTGTCATGATTTTGTGGTGTTTGGGTTCCTTATTATTATCTAAAATGTCTTTCCATTCTTTGTTCATTATTATTACTCATAGTGTGTTGCCATACATGTTCAACACTCTTAGTTTATTTTGATTTCTGTTTGTTTCCCTCTTATTTGTCGTTTTCTCTTTTGGTTCTGATCATTTCAGTTTTTCACCTTTTCTCCCAGCTGCACTCTGTGTGTCATCAACCATCTGCATCTTGTCACTAATCACACTCCTCAATATTTTAAAGTCTGGATTTTTGCAACTCCATTTCCAATTTTATTGCTTTTCCACTATGTGAAAAAACACAATTTCACAATTGTGATGTTTCCATTAAATAAAACTGCAATTGCAATCCCATCTGAATAAGTTTATGAGACAAATCATTTAAAAACATGCTCCGCCTTCATCCTGTCGTCTTTTCTGTCAATAGTAGCATCTGGTTGTTGATCACATGTAAAAAATAAAGCATTTCCACTGCAGTTTTGTGAATTACACTAATTTTGAAATGACAGAATAAACACCTTATCCTCGAACAAAAACGTTTGTAGAAAAACTTGGACCAAATTTATTTTTGTAATCACATACGATGAATGGAAATGCAGCCAGCGTTTGGTCCTGGAATCTTATTTTAATCTGTTTCTGGACCTGCTTTCCTGTGGTTTTCCTCCCTATAAATTAACTTCTTTATTCTTTATTAAAACGATTCAGTTTTCCTTCAGTCTGTTCTGCATTGGGTTGTTTGTCAACCGAACCATTAGAGGTTTCCAGACTTTTATTTTAAAATATTCTGGTGTTTTAAAAAGTTCACCATGCCATATTCTCTAATGATGTTCCTTTTGTTAGAGAAACAGGCCATCAGCATCATAGACCCTCCACCTTACCTGATCATGAGCTGCTTTTGTTTTATAGGCCTCTGAGTTTTAGCTTCATCGCCGCCGTCAGCAGCACACACACTAAAATACCCCAATCATTAATCAATAAACCCATAAATGTGATTGGATGGTGTTAGCTGGCAAAGTGCTTATTCATTGCAGGATGTGTCCATGCACAGAGCTTTCCAATCAGCCCACTGAGCCAAACGTCTGGCGGAAATGAAGCGCGAGCGAAGCAGCGCCTTACTGCAGACGATTTAAATGATTCATCATCATAACGCTGGCAGCATGCTCAGATATGAATCACTTATTTTATACATAAAGTTCTTTTTTTTTTATTGCAGCTGGTTCATTTAACTTTATTTTAAAAAGTTTTTTTTCTATTGAAAAATGACAATGAGATCAAAATCTACAAGTTGATTTTGAAAAGATTTAAGCAACCTACTGGCATACTGTATGCAGACTGTTTCATGTAAAATTCATGAGCAGTAAATATTGTGCCAGTTATCAGTATTGCACCAAAGAAAGCAAGGCAGTTAAGCCTTTAAAGTTGTGACACTTTTGATAGAAAAGAAGAATTGTAGCAGCAGCAGCATGGGGCGGGGGGGGCAATTTAATTTTTTGTCATGGGCCCAAGATTTCTGGCAGCGGCCCTGGTCTGAAAGCCTCTCCAGAGAGCGCGCTGCCAGTCAGCAGACTGACGGAGGAGATGTTAAATACTCCTCACACTTTGCTGGGTCACATGTTCTGACCCGACTGCTGCAGGTACCACCATCATGACCTGCTGCATCACTAAGTTTGACCTGCCACTTTTCTGTGGGGTTAATTATAAAAATGGAAATAAATAAAAAGTGAAATGTGGCCATTCTAATTTCTTAAAGGGAAAATGAAAATATCACATATATTTTTTATAAATCTTTATTTTTATTCCTATCTCCATGTATAGATGAAACTACATTACAACACTTCTACAGTAACGTTCTGCTCCTTTGATGAAGCTCAGCGTCATTTAGGATATGATATGAATTGAGATTTCGCAAGATAACCATAAAAACTTGAATTTGTTTACACAGCTTGAGCCAAACAGGCGTAGATTAATTACTGAGATTTAGTTTTTCTCCTCTCGTCGCCTCGGCTGTCTCCTTGTTCTGCTTCAAATTGTTTGCATGATGTGAAATGACATTTTTCTAATTATGGTCAGTTTGATGTGGTATTTATACAAAACAATCATTTTGTTTTTCTCCACATCCAGACCTTTGATGAACAGAGGAACTTGGTGACAACACTCCAAAACAAACAAATTATTATTTTAATATCATTGTGCAGCACAAACTTTGCAATTTTATGCATCGCCTCTTCTGTAAATTTGTGTAAATGTGGATTCCGAGCGAGTTTCAGTCTCTCTGCTGATGCTTCCCAGCAGCCCATGTTTCTGTTGACGCTCCCATCAGCCAGCCTGTCTGCCTCGTTATGTAACTGTTGAAACTGGAGCTGGTGTCCAGGTTGGCAGAGCTCTGCATGTGTCCACGTGTTTGTATGTGTAGTAGTACTATGATGTTATTACTCATCTTCCTCAGATGCATGATAGGAGCCAACATACACAACACTTGGAAATCAGATCTAACCTTCAAAGAACAAAATAATTCTCTGGTTGTTTCTGTGAAGTTTGCGGTAACCTTGTGGTCAAGCTGCAGCTTTTTTTATTTATTTCAGGTGAACTCGAGAGATAAACTGGTTCCAAAATCATTTTATCAAAATTAGTCAACAATGAAAAGACTGTGAAATCTAATTATGAAATGAACACCTACAATAAAAAATTGTGACCTCTCTGCTCCTTTATAAGCAGGATGGATACGTTTAGTTTAATGAGCTAACAACATTCTGTGACATTGTTACAGCAATAAATTATAAAATCAGCACTCCAGTTATCTTCATTGAAAAGTAAAATAAAATGAGCATTTTGTTAAAATTAGCATTTTATTTTACTACCAATATTTAGATTAGTCTGTAATCACGTTCTCTTGCAGAATAAACTCTAATTCAGCTCCTCCTTTTGATTCAAATCTAGACTTTATCTTGTAGAAAGATTTTTTCCAGATTGTAGCTGTTGTCCCTTTTGGCCAGGCAGCCTGTGGTTACTCACTTCCCCTCGGAGCCGTAGCTGTTCATGCTGTCCTCTATGGATTCGTGGCTGGCCTGGCGGACGGTCCGACTCGGCATCTCCACCGCCAAACCCGTCTCCGTGCTCCTCTGGATGCCTCCCTTCAGCTTCCTGCCATCTGTGTCCACTGCAGGAAACCAGACACAGATGATCTTGGATTAACTTCACATTTAAACTCAGAGTTTGGAGATTGTAGGAGAAAACACTGCTGACCTAGTATTTTGGTCTATTTTCTGGTGCAAGTAACTTTTCAGCAATCTATAAGAGCTTGTTTACAGTCAATAATTTCTTAGTATAGATGATAAAGTACTTGTTCAGTTGGCAGATTATTTCATTTATAACACTGGGAAAATATATTGTCATAAATTAAATAATCTGCTAGTGGAACTAAAACTTTCTCATCAGTATGAAGGAATTAATGACTTAAAACAAACTCCACTAAAATATTTGCAGTAGAAACCAGACCAAAATTACTTGCTGAGATTTTGTGATTTTGCAGTGTTGAGGATTTATTTTCCTGCATCTGCTGTTCAGTTTCAGCTGCTGGTGTGTTTGTTCTGCTGTGACCTGATCTGTCCGTGGAACGAAAGACGAGAAGTCACTTTAACAGGAGAGAGGACGAAGGGATTCAGTCCCTCTTTAGATCAGGAAAGTACATCTTGTTGCAAAGTAGAGCACAAAATCAATGAGCGGCTGACATTACTGCCAATTTCTCTGACCCAAAGGAAATTTGCAGAGGAAAAGATTAAGAAGTTCTCAACATGATAGTAGCATCTTTTTAGTAATAAAGGTGAGGGAACCCGAGGTTAGGTTTGGTTTAAAAAAATTCAAGAGGCACCAAACAAATCTCAAAGAATGATTTCAGAAGTTTAGTACACACCGAGAATGAAGCACAGAGTTAGGAAGTTACTTCTGCAATTATTAAAGAGTGACCTAGAATGGAGCTATTTCTATCACATTCTTGTGGGACGGCACTTTGGTAGATTTGGGTTACTGCTTCAGCTCTCTGACTGTTTCTAAACTCAGAGTTAGACAAACATTACTGGGTAAAGTCAAAGAGTAACTGCTCTTTCTATTTCTGTTAGATGACAGAAAAACACAGATTTTCACCAGAATCCTGTGATTTTCTGGGTTTTTATCTTTTCCAAATGTCACGCTCTTCCTGTTTGCTCTGGTGAATGACAGATACTGTGATTTTTCCCACCAAAATGAAGCCCTGAACGTTGCTTTTTAATATTTATTTCGCTCTAATTTCAACTGCTGCAGCTGAGATTTAACAGCAGATTTATTTTTACATTAATAGGGAAGGAAAGTAAATAAATTCAGGAGCAACCAAGAAGCCCAGATGGTTTCTTATTATTGCATGGTTTAAACATTGGTCCACTTTATTCTCTCTGCACATATTTCACTTCATTCAAACCTAAAACCTGCCGTCTGTGCAGACCTCGGCTCATTCTTCTGACTGACTGCTAATGCTCTAGGGCAACTTGCAAAAGTATTTGTGCATATATTTAAAAAATACATATTTTGTGACATTAACACACTTAATGTAATTTAATGGTATTTTTTTTCATACAAATTTGTGCAAAATTTTGAACAATATCATCCATGTTTCTGTAAGATTCTAACAAAGAAATCACCAAATTGTGGCAGTTGTTTGTCAACACTTTGTAGGCTCAGCTGGAAGTCTGTTAAATTATGTCTCCACCAGCTTTTCACACCCAGTGACATCATTTTTTGCCAATTATTCTTTGCAAAATTGCTGTCGCATCCGTCAAATGAATTTCATAAAGCAAAGTAGTGTGGTATAAGTCTTGTTACGGGTTGATAGCAGCAGCTTTTGAACAACTGGTTCAGGATACTGATGGGACATTACCGCTGTTCACCTTAATCCAAATCAGCATCCGTTAGCAGAATCAGAGCGAAAGGCAATCTTACCAGGCAATCAGGATAAATGATTAGTGCTTAAAGGGCTGACAGGTTTCTTATTTGTAGCATTTGTGGGCTGATTCTGTTTGTCTGCGACTCTAAATGAGACCCACAAAGCTTTAACTACGCCGCTGTTCGCCTGCCAGCATTTTTATGTTTTTTTGTTGCAGAGCTACAAACCGGCTTTGCTCATACAGTCAAAAAACCTGTTTGTTAATTCAACAAGTCACAAATAATGAAGCTAAAACCACCAACTCTTCCCGCTTATAATAGAAACCGAGAAACAATGAAAGGGAAGACTGTTTTATTTTCCTGTTGTTGATGAGGAATATTTGGGGAATATTTGGACAGGAAGGATGGACATTGATTTCATAAGTATTTCTGGCCTTGTTTTCTTTCCACCCGCATCAAACTAGTGATTTAAAGCCATTTAACCATCGTCATTTTAAAACACAATCCTGTGCTAAGCTAGCTGTAGCGTCGCACTTTGAACCAACATCGCTGCAGTACCCTGCGGACCACAAGGGGGCGCCCACCGACCACAGTTTGAGAAAGACTGCCTTAAATGCTTATTATTTTTGCTAGAACAGTTTATCATCACATTTATCGTTTGTAAAGTGGTTCAAAGTGTTTTCACTCATATTAAACAATTACCCTGAAACAGAAGGATTTGCAGGCTTAAGGAGGCCAGATGTTGGCCGGTCTGCATCTGCTTGGAAAGCCAATCCACAGCACTTTCTGCCAGCTGTTGTGTTTTATTCGTCTCCAGATGTTCAGGGTCGTAAGTCTGGTGCAGTCTTATTACAGCATAATGTTTTCTGTCCTCTTTGTCGCTCTGATTCCCCCAATCAGGTCAGTCCTGGGTCGTCCAAGCTCCCTGAATCTAGTAAAGGTTAAAAAGCAATCGAGTCTCTGTGTATCTTTACAAGGCTGTGATTTCATAATTCCTTGTGTAATTCCCATCTAATGTGATTTTAAATTAATCACACTTTTTAAAAAGGTGAACACAATTTTCTCTAATTCCCTAAATGTCAAATGTATTTACATATCAGCAAGCAGATCTCCGTGAGTCTGATCCTCTCTGTGGCTGTAATAAAGGAAAGAAATTAAAACCCACTCCAATCTAAAATAGCCTCCTGCGTTTGCCGTGAATGTAGCTCACAGCATGCAATGTGGAGCGCCCGCTGTGATGTAGCACAAAAAACTGTCTGAAGGTGACGCACAAACGTTGTGATGAAGAAGCACAGAGCTAGGACTCATTAGTTTGTCTCCCAGCAGAGAGACATTAATGAAAGCAGAACGGATACTGAAATAGCCGCTCTCCATTCATTCCACTTATCTGGCCAACTTCACTGACTGACAGGAAACTGCGAGACAAGGTGTGACCTACCTCGTCTCGCAAGGTAGGTCACACATCGTGGCCTAAATTGCTCGCAGACAGACGCTTCTGCAGAGATAATTTTAGTGGTATGGATGCTTTATTTAAAATAAATCAACTAGCTTACATGAGGCTGCTTGGAAAGTTAAACATTAACAGCAATAAATAGCCTGTGATAAGAAAACACATTTTCACCATTTTAGTTATTCATTTATAAATGCCATAGTTAAAACTAAATATTTAGTTAGAATGCAAAATTTTTAGCTCCAAATTCAATAACTAGCAAGCTAAATCATTAGCCTCAACCTGAATATTTAGCTAAACATTCAGCTGATATGCAGATTTTCTAGCCAATAACCAGAAGTGGACGAATGAAATGACGGCGCCTCCTCACCAGCCAGAGATTATTTATTAGCATCATTGTTTGCCTGGTGCATTTTTTATTTTGATACTCCATCTCCAGTTATAAGCAAGTTAATTTGCATATTAGCTAAAAAAAAAAAAGGAGCTTCAATTTAAATATTTATCTTGAAAATTAAATATTTCTGCTTGTCAATATTTTTTTAATGTTTCATACTCGTTGACAAAAGATATCAACAAGTCAGTTTGCATATTAGCTAAGGATTTAGCTTCAACTTAAATATTTATCTTGCAAATTAAATATTTAGCCTAATAGCTAAATATTTCGTTCAAAGTCAACTGTTTAGTTTGCTAACTATTTAGCTTGAAGCTAACTATATTTAATATTATTATAAAATGGTCTATATTATTATAATTTTTTAGTTTTGAGCAATATTCTACTTATCCTTTCTTTACACATGACAAATTCATCAGGCAGGAAATTAAAAAGTACTGCGGCTGGAACATTATCGTGACTCATTTATGAAGTTTCTCCTCCTTCACATGGGGAACAGAAATGATGGCAGAGTGAGAACATATTCTGTGCAAACAAAGCTGCAGTGATTGTTTGGTTCACCCGTCTCTGTCCTCGGTCTGATGGGCCGTGATGGAGGGATTTGATCAATTATTATCATTAGAGATATGAAGCTGCCACTTTTTCTGAGGAACACACCAGGAGCAGGACTCCCCACTCTGATTGTGTTCACTTGACCCACATAAGCCATGTCTGTCTGTGTGTGTGTGTGTGTGTGTGTGTGTGATAAGCAGGATGCTTAGACTCCACTCAGTAAATGATCTGCTGCAGTATCCAGCTGTGTCACACTGACTCTTACTTCAGCCTCTTGCAGCAGGACCCAGATGGGATTCCCACCTTCTACCACTAAATATCAGAATCTCTCCCTAAAAATTACAGATCTCCTCTTTAACAGCTCATATGTGATCCTGATTGTGTGTATTTGTCCGATGTGTAACTGAAAATGAAGACAAAGTTATTTATCTGCCATTAGTTAAACAGGACAGTGAGTTCATGAGGATCATTTCAGACTCAGCAGTGATTCAGTGTCTCCCATGTTTCCTGTAATCAGATTTAGAATGATGTCCGTCCAACTCAGCCGCACAGAAACCAAAGGAACTCTCTCTGCTTTTTATGCACTCCAGCACAAATAAACTTATTCAGAATACAATGTTCTACATAAATCCTGACTCAAATGGCTACAATCTGAAAGAAATAAATTCTTGCTATTATATTTCCAATGTTTTTAAAGTGCAGCAGGAGTCATATTGGAAAAAGCAGGAGAAGAGTTCAACTTGAAAGTTCAAAGAGTTTTATTAGTTTTAGCAAAAATGTAATCAATTATTCTTTTCTTTTTTCCAAACTAAACTAACCTCTCTAAGACTCATCTCATTTTTATTGGCGGAGAATCAAAGAATTGCATTTTTTATATCTCTAACTTTAATTTATTCGTTCCCTTTGTCTTTTCTCCTGAGATGTGGCATTTCAACATTGACCGTTTCTTTCTCCAGCCTGAAGTAAAAGTTTAAGACTTCAAAACAACTTCATCAGAGATTTTCTCTCCATAGAAATCATCACTTTAAATACCCAAAACTGGACAGTATAGATGTTTGTATTTGTACAGAATGACTTTAGCAAACATTTTGCAGTAGATTCAGCAAAAGAAAAGACAAGATTTATTTTTGCTTGGATACATTTCCTAAAGCTGCACAGTTGGTCACAACGTGAGCACATGAGTTTCTGTTGGTTCTGATTTGTCTTCATTCAAACCATTTTTTTATTTTACTGCTTTTTGCCACAAGTCAAGTTTTGGGCTTCAGATAAGATTGTAATTCAATAAGACAGAAACCTTTTATTTGACCGATCTGCGTTTTGTGGTGTCTAGACGTCTTTGATAATTGACATTTGCTTCAATCAATTCATGACTCACATCTTAGTCATATGAAACTGTATCACCTCCATCTGGGACAGATCACTTTGTGGAAAAAATAGATTTAAGCATGGATGTTCTGTTTTTGATTTTTTCATGAAGACATCTTTTGCCATTTTTTTAAAACGGTCTCCTCCACACCGGAGGTGGTGTTTACCTCCAAAGCTGCTTTACTTTGATGCTCCATGTGGTAGAAAGGGTAAAAACTCTCCTCCTTTGGGCCACAGTGAGAAAAAAAGCAGCAGATATATTTTACTTTGGCCTAATTTATCACCCTGAGCTTAGGAAGAAGACACAGACATCTAAAGCTGCCTGAGGAAAGATTTGTTTGAGCTAAATTTACTTAACTGCCTCAATCTGTTAGAAAGAAATCCAGACGTTCTTTGGTCTGTTTTATGATTTTGCAGCAAGAAGACATGAATAGAGCAGAAGTTTTAACAGTGGCCGTATCGTGTAAATGCAGCCAGTAGATTTGCTCTTCCACCGTCGGCTTATTCATTACAGAAAGAGAAAATCTGGCAGAAGTTGCTTGTCTGAGGGAGAAGATCCAGTGAATCACTAAAAAAAGAAATGACTTTCCTGGTGGAAGCGCTACAGATGATGACTGGTGATGACTAAGACCGGAGATGAATAGGCAGCAGCCTGTTAAAACCTCTTGGCAGCAGAAA
Source organism: Poeciliopsis retropinna (assembly GCA_010277075.1). Taxonomy (NCBI): domain Eukaryota; kingdom Metazoa; phylum Chordata; class Actinopteri; order Cyprinodontiformes; family Poeciliidae; genus Poeciliopsis; species Poeciliopsis retropinna. The sequence continues at coordinate 242,098 of VMRM01000004.1, read as the reverse complement.
AGGTGGACAAAGCAGAACGTTTCAGACGTAGAGCTAATTGCCTTATGGGTAGATAAGCATTTTTCTGATCTTTTTAAAAAATTAACAGCAGTGCTGAGTGCTCTGCAAAAAATGTGTTCTCACCGCAATTTGACTCTGTATGCAAAGAACTTCCTGGACTGCAATAAGTGTTAACTGGTAAAGTGCCAGGCTTTCTGGCTCCTTCAACGCCGCGGCTCCATGCAGCAATAAAAGTTACTATGACGTTAAAGCAGATCTGCCTCTTTCTGTAAAACCTTGCTGTTCAGATGGAAACATTTCATTTATTCTGTTGAGTCGATGGACAGACTCGTCATTATTTGGGGTTTAAGTTTGTTCTGTTGTTTTCTCTGAGCTGCGCCGTAACGAGACTGCGAAGAGCAGGAACAAAATAAATGTTAGAATTTAGATCAGCAAAAGAAATATCACTGCAACTTATGGCTGGAACATGCTTTCAAATAAGAGCTTATTAATAAGAGCGGATATTACATTTATTTTGAAAAACCACTCGGTTAGTTAATTTATTCCACCTTTGTCTTTATTCATATTTTAGTACAGTTAGAAGATAAGCTTCTAATTATTTTAATCCAAAAAAAACTTCAAGTGAAAATTAAATCTTTAATAAACAGACAGACAGAAACCCGGCTGCTGACTCTCAGGTCTCAATCTCTGATAAAAGTTGTTCATTTTGAGCGTTCTCCAATTAAACTGTATCATGTTTCTAAATCACTGCCTCAGTTTTGTTTCTAAGTATATGTATATGTAAATATGTATTTCTGGAGGAATCGTCCTCTGCTTCACGCTCATATTTGGAATAATGTCACATCATCTCCAGCACAGTAAACATTATTTAAAACTCAATCCTCTAATTGCTTTGATTTAAACTCCATATTCTGGGAGGAAGCAAACTTAGATACGATCGCTGGTTGACAGAAAGAAGACGAGAACGGCAGAGGCAAAGAAGGAAGAGGAGGAGGGACCCAAAGGGAAAAAAATCTGTCAAGATGGCAAAACACAAAAGAGTTGGAGCTCAAATTAATAAGTACAAGGAAAAGTCTGAGTGACATCAGAGAGAGGAATAAGAGACGAAGACAGAGAGATTGAACAGACGGATGACAGCATCGATAAGCACAATAATAAGAGAATGATGACACGTTTCTGCTCTTCTGAACATTAAGTGCTCTGTCACTGGGGCAATTTAACAAACTGATTAACTGATCTTTATATTCCATCTGAGCCAAAATTCATCTTCCCTGAGAGAACGAACCTTTGCACCAGGCAGGCTTTGGCTGCTTTTTAGTTTTAACTGGCTTTAAACAATGTAATGAAGCAGGAAAGTTAATACAAATGTGTCTTTTGAGATGAACATCCTTTAATTCAATCAGAATGTCAGATTAATTCAGCACTGTATATTTTCCTCAGGAAAGTTTCTAAATTTTCCTGAAGCAAATGAAGGTGAAATGGAGAACAGGATGTGAAAGTCTGTGATATTTGATTTCTTTGGAGTCACAATGAAATAACATAAAATTTAAACTCATATATTCTCCTGCTCTACAATAAGAAAAACTGATATTATGTCAACAGAAAACAGAAAACAACACGTACATAAATCAACATGCTCCAGTGTTTTATGACTTTCCTTAAAGGTTAGATCGTTTTACTGATTAAAACACTTTAACAGGTGAAATAAATTTAACATCTTAGAAAAGATGCACACACACCTGATCTCGTTACTGACCTGATTGCACAACAATATGCAGTCAGGAACTACAAAAGAACATTTTCACATCAATGTTAAAAACTACCAAATGACATCAACTCCACAATCTGTGACATTGTGAAGGATAAAATATGATGTGTACAAAAATAATGGATGTTTTCAGGTGGAAAATCAGAAAATATCCACTTATCCTTTCGGTGACGTCACTGAACATTTGCAAAAATTCAGAAAAAGGAGAAGAATTAAATTTATTTTAATGGAATGCTCAAAGGAAAGCTTGGCTTGGAAATTTGCAGGTTTTATTCAAACTCAACCATGAACACGTTCAAGCAAACCTGCATGAATCAAAGGTGCTGTTTTTCATCCTTCATCTTTATTTAAACTCATAAAAATCATCTTCTCATAGCTTCTTTAAAGCAAGAAGTACAGGACGCTTTGTGAGTGGACAGACAGAAGAGAAAAACAGTAACCTTATAGCAAGGAGCCAATGGAAAAAGTGAAACTCTGTGGCCTTTAGAGCATTTGGTTGTTGAATTTTACTCTCAGATCCAGTGGTTATTTTCCCATTAGGTGAAAAGAAAAAGCCACATGACATACACAAAACATTAGATTTTCTCCAACTACAAGTTTTCCAAAGAAGATAAATAAACACAGACAATCTGAAGGAAGTTGAATTGGTTTTGCTGTTTTAGTCAAAGACAAGGTCGCATTAAACTGCAAAGAGTTTTAAACAACCAGCTGTGCAGAAAATGGAGGAATCCGTCAAGAGCAAAATCAGATTTAGTGTTTGTATCTTTAAGCTACATAATGACAGCAAATTTTATGGCTTTGACTGCTTTCCAAACACTCATAAGCTCTGTGAGGAACAGACAACATGTTGCTTCATAACCACAGGCTCCATTTAGCCGTAAAATACAGCTGGAGGAGGAAAGTGTTTCTTTTACAGCTCTGCCATCAGCTTTATGTCTCACTACTTCAGAGAAACGCTCACATCACGGCCCAGTCATTTGGAAGGAGCTCCACCACAACAGTAGATTTTTCTGAGAATAAGGAAAATGAAATGAGTATCAAACTGAGTGTCACGGTGACGAAGAGGTCTGGTAAAACTGAAATGTTCTGATGTCTGAACACATGGGAGGTGAAGTCAGCAAATCAGAGCAGTATCAGATTCAATTAGCCTCGTTAATAAGGCCTGATAACAACCACAGATAATTTACTTCCAGACAGTGAATCTAATGAACAGCGTCTGAAAAAGAGGGTTGTTGGCGTTTTTAATGACAGCTTTAAGCACAAAGTCTTCTGTGTGTTTATAACATCTAAACCTCATGAAGCCAGGATCTTATCAAAGCAAACAGCATTTTTATGAGTTTAGTACGGAAGGAAACCAACAGAACCTGAAATGTTCTGAGTAACAGGGCAGCCATTTTACCAACAGCCGGTCCGGCCCGGCTCCAGGGATTTAACTCGTCTGTATTTGTTATCCAGGTTGAATTAACTGAGAGCAATCAAGCTTGAAGGATTTTGTTTTCTTCCAGAAGAGGCGTTACATCAGGGGTGTCCAAAGTGAGGCCCGGGGGCCGTTTGTGGTCCTTTGACTGAGTTTGTGCGGCCGCCAACAGCAGGTTGAGAATGATACAAATTTGCCACATTGAAACTGACATTTTGTTTTTTTATCAGGGTGAAATTATTACCAACATCATAATGGAAAAATGTTTCTATGACCAAGTTTTTATAACAATAGAACCATGTTTATTTAGAGATTTTTACTGATTGGGATAATTTAACTTTTCTAAAGAAAAAAAAAACAAAAAAAAACAACTGACTATTTTATTTGTTTGATTTCAGTTTTCTTTTTTTTTTGGCTGCTAGTTCTTCTGAATGAACGATTTGGACGCCCCTGTGTTACATGATAGATTTGTGATAAATTAAGGTAAACTGAGTGAGGAAACTTAAAAAATAATCTGACTTTTCCAGGAAACTTCAGTTCAGATGTGCTTAAAAGTGCATAAATAAAATAATACAAACACTTTCCAAATTCTCCCCTTTAAGCTATTCCACTAAAGTACCAGAGAGAAAATGTATTTCATAAAAGATTAAATTTAAAATATTGCATATGGTGCGTTGAATATTTACACATTCCCACCATAATTTCCAGCCCATTTCCATCTGCTTTAAATAAATGCATTTAAAAACAAAAGCCAACTGTCAGGATACATGAGAAAAAAACCTTTCAGAAAATTTACTCCCTTCTGTTTTCCCATATTTTTGGACGGCCATTCGGCCCATAATGCATATTTATTCCTGGTGAGACATGAGAGCTGCTGCACATGCAAACACTGAAAAATACAAACTTCTGCTGCTTAACAGGCCATAGATGTGATTGTTGTAGATTTTAATGATTTATTTGGTGAACAATGAAATCTGAATCGTTTGATTCCTTCATATTCAATAAGGTAAACATTAAACATTTATTACAAACTAAACTAAACAGTATAACGGTTTATTTGAATAAACTGAAAAGTTTCTTTGTGACATTTCTATCAGTGTTTTAGTTGATAATATTTTTAAATCTAAATTTGTTGAGGTGAACAGTTTCAGGTTAAACTGTGCATTCAGGCTCCTCCAGGTGAAAACCAATTTAAATCTATTTAATGCTACGTTTTTCTGTTTTTTATTTGAGTGTATGCTCCATTTAAACCCATTTCCAATCTTTGCATGAACTTCCAGAGTTTTAACAAGACAAAATGTGGAAAAGTTTAATTTCTTTGCAATCCCTGTAAAGGTCTGGGACATAAATATGGACATTCAGTTTTTACCTGCATCATTTCCTGTTCATGTATTTTATGATCAACATTTGTTACATTTTAGTTTTGAATTAAAAGAAAATGACCACAAATGAACTGGATGCTTGTTTTACAGTTTTTATGGACCAGAAAAAAATACCAATAAAATAAAACATTTTTCATTAGCAATGATCTGCATAAATTTATCCGAACCCTGACGTCTGCTGCTGAAAATTATAACAGAGTCTGCAGATAAAAGAGCAAAGATCCTCAGCAGTCAGATCAGAAAACGGAGACGATGTTTATCAGTGAGTTTACAGAAGAAAGGAGGGAGAGCAGATATGGGATGAGAAGACGGTAAAAAGACAAACTCCAGGAAAAAATTATTCAAATAATCTAGTTTTACTCTTGACTAATATTTCTATTTCACCTCCCAAAGACAAACCAGATCGATGTTGTGTGTGCTGAAGCAGAAGGAGAGGATTTCAGCTGTCATCAGAGACAATGGGATGTGGATGTGGAAGCTTGTCGGGTCAACGTATTCACATTTTCTTCCTGTCACGGCCACACAAAGCCCGGCTCTCCACCAGCTGTGCCACTCAGTGAATCATTTTCTAATTGCACTTTTAAAGAGGAATCTCACGGATCCTTTTGTTTGGTTTTGTCTCCAGTTAAAGTTTGTGTCCGTTTCACTGCAGCTTCCTGCTCTGTAGGATTATTCACTCGTCCATGTCTGTGATCACATCTGCAGAAAACATCCAAACAGGTTAACAATCCCTTTGGACAAATTCTGTGTTTTGATTCTGGTGCATGTCCAGTTGGGCATTTGTCAAAGTGTTTGGTGTCTTATTAAAGGGATCAGTCCTGATTTTTATGTGAACCAGGTTTTGAGTGTCTCTGAGCATCACTGGAGCTTGTTAAATCAAAAATAACACACATTTCTCCATTCCTTTGACTAAACTAGGTATGGAGTTTAGTCATGTTTCGGATCCAGAAACATGAAACAGTTAATATCTCCGTTAATAGAGGAGCCATGTTGGGATGACTTCCTGATTCAGAAAGACCAGGAGCTTCTTAAAGAGACAGAGGCCCCATTTCAAGGCATTACATCAGCAAATTTATTTTGAGTCATATCTGATATATATCACATTTTTATAACAGCTGAAGATAACATGGTTACTTATTACGGCGTAAGATTCTAAGAACAAAATATTTCATTTTAAATAACCCATATCTCATGTTTCTGTAGCTGTGAGCAGTGAATCTGCAGACCCCCCCAGACGCCCCCCGGCTCTCTTTGGTGTATATTTTACTGTCTGGGTGAGGAAGTGGGACGTCTCAGTGGAAAGTGGAGCTGCTGATGTGCACTGCTGGCTTTGCAGCTTTGGAGTTCATGGTGGGAAACAAGCACAGCTGCTGTTCCTGGATTAAACTACAACACAGTGAAAAATGCCCTCCTGGCTGCCATACAGTGTAACAAATGAACACCTGCAGCTCCTCTTTACCCCATTTTCCTCCTCCTCTTCCTCATCTTCCTCTTCATCCTCCTCCTCCCTATAGAGTAGACCTCCTTTCCAAGCAGTCCATTTTTTAATCCTGACTTTTCTGGGTCGTCTCTTCGGCTCAGAAGAACTCGAGAGACTTATCTGTTTTCTCTCAGTCTGACATCTTTTCCTCACTTCGCTGCAACTCTTTGACATCAGCTTCATGTGAATTTCGTCTCATTATCTGCTCCTGCACAACATTAACAGCATTCATCAGCCCAGTGGGCTGGAGCCTTCCAGCTGTTCTTTATTTTTATTTTTATGCTTCCCTCACTGCATCTGACTGGCCTCTGATTTAAGTTTAGAAAATAAAGTTAAGACATCAATAAAATATGAAATAATCAAAGTTTTCAATACACAGAAAGTGAGAGAAGAGGGAATCCATTCACAGAAAATAAAGTAAATCAGCTGCAACTCTTTGACTCACATTACATAAAAGGAGAATGACTAGAAAAAGAGATGATGAATAACTTTCCGTGGAAAATATTTTTCTATCAGATATTTACATTTTCATCAGAATAAATAGTTTCTGTTTTGCAGGACACTCAATTACAGTAAAACTACATTAAACTGTAAACTCAGCTTAATGACAAACTGAAATTTCCAGAAACTCTTTTTAGTAAAATAATTATTGCTGAAATTCTTCCTGCAAATTTCTGAAACTAAGAAATTACTTTTTCCACCTGAGTTTCAGAAATATTTAGCTAACATTTTGTCCAAAAAGCTGCCAGAAATCTGTCCCTTGATAAATATCACACAGAAAAATAGGAGTTTATCCAGATAAAAATGTTTCAAGCATAGTGGAATATATATTTTATAAATCCACCTTGAAGTTTACTTTTTAGTCAGTTATGTAGTGAAAATAAAATATTTAAGTGGCAATAAAACACAGATTTATCTTGGACTGCAGATTAAGTTCCTAACAGAGATGAAAGGCTGATTCCTGCATTTTGATGTTAAAACCAGACAAACTGCATTAGAGCCATTCAATTTAGTTAATGAGACAATGAAAAAAAACTAAAGTTACATTATTTAGTTTTTTTACCTTCATTATGTTTCCCTGAACCTTCTGATGCATAAGTGGTCCTTTTGGACCCGGTGAGCTCAACTTATTGCATGAAAAGTTTTCATCACTTCATATTCCTGGTATTCCTCCACAGACATGTTATTGATATCATGCAATTCAAATTTTTAATTTACATTTTACACATTTTAAGAAATAACATGTTTTTATCATTCTTCCATAAGAGGGTCCAAAATGACCCGCATTCATTTCCTATTGAATTTAATCGTTGTTTCTTCCCAACTGTGACGGGAAGAAAGATCTGTCTGATCTGTCTGAGACAAAAAGTGAAGCTCTTCATTTACCGGTTGATCTAAGTTCCTGCCCTCATTTATAGTCATGAGCTTTGGGTCATGTCCAAAAAAACGAGGTCACACATACAGCGGCCAAAATTAGACTTTGTGTTTTAGGGTGTATGGGCTGTTCCTTAGAGAGAGAAGCTCAGTCATCTGGGAGGGACTCAGAGTTGAGCCGCTGCTCCTTCATGTCGAGAGGCGACTCGGGCATCTGGTCAGGATGTCCTGGTCGCCTCTCTGGTGACCAGGATGTTCCAGGCTCCACCCACCCAGGACACGCTACAAATCCTCACAAATGTTCTACAATTTCTTCTAAAAATGCTTAAAAAAGTGAAAATGAAAATATTTCAAACATGAAATAATACTTGTGTGAAATAAAACACAGTAGAAAGTATCATATTGAACATTATTTTGAGTCAAAATGATAAAAGTAGCATAAAAACACATTAATTTAAACACGAGTCCAAAAAGACCCACTCATGGAAGGCTGTACAGTCGATATGTCATGCATCAGAGGATTAGAGCTAAAGTTTGCAGAACTTGGACAAACAGCCACATTTTTCCAGATATAATTCAATTAATATTTTATATTTGCAGGATGAATTCGTGGTTCCACATCTGAACTGTTTAGTTTGGATTAATTTTGTAACAGTCGATTCTGTGTGAATTTCAGAAACTCACTGAATTATTTCTGCTTAACGCTGATATTTTTATCACATTCATACCCCAAACGCCTGTTTCTCTGATAAAAAGGTCAGATAACAGGATAAAATCAAAGGCTGTGATTCTGCTTTAAAGTGAATTATGTTTTCCCAGAATTGTGAAATAAAACTAGATTGATTTGCTACCTCAGGTCATAATTTAACAGCCAAACAGGAAGAAACCCATCAGAAAACCAAAGCTTGGATTTTCCTCTCCTGAAGGAGGAAACAGAATAAAAGACGCTCGGGCTTCACTGTGCTAAACTCAAACACTTCTTCCTCCTTTTTCGCTCCATTTTCATGCACAGAGACGCAGCTGACTGCAACAAGTGTACGTTCAACAAAAAAGTGTGAAAACTGACAATGAGAAGTAAAACATGAGAAAAAGACCAAATATAGCTCCGATTTTCAGAAACGAATTAAATTCCTGGGAACCTTTTTCCCAGATGAACAGGTGCTGAATGCTGATCAGGGCGATGAAACGGGGGATCGATGACTGCCTGAGTGAACATTCAATTTGTCATGTCTTACATTTACGACTTAAGGCAGGTGATTCATCTCCACAGTCAGTCTGTCACGTAGAAATCAAACACCTGAGGTGCTAGATGGCACATACAGCAGGCAGCGTGTGAGAGCGATCATCAGTGAGATTACAGACATGAGCATTAATATTATGTTTATTCTCATTTATTCTGATATCACGTCTTGAAGTCATCTTGTTTTTAGAAGTTATTTTTGATCAATAAGGGAAAGTTGAACTAAAAATAGTTGCCTGCATAGTCCTGCGATTTCTGTACTTTTTAACCTTTTAAGAGCCGATTCTAATTTATTATCATCTGTAGCCTCATATTTTAGTCTAAAGTAGCAAATATGAAGTTCAATGATTTATAAAACGCCTTTTGCTCCACTTTTATGTATTTGATCTGTTACGTAAACAGAAGTTCTCACTTTGTGTAGTATTTTATTTAAACCTTTATTTCTATTTAACACTACAAACACACCCAGTAAACGGAATAATAATTTATTATGATGTTATGAAATATCTTCAAACTGCAACCAGGTGTCGCTTTGTGCCAGTCATATTGAAGTTTTTTTGTTTGTTTGTTTTTTGTTGTTTTTGTGACACACTCTCTTCCTCAGAAGACGGACAGAATCTGGAGCTGACTGCCATGTTTGGACCCCCTGCTGTTTTAACAGAATGGTACGATCCAAAATTCTCCCATGTGATTGGCCGATCAAAACTACCAATCAAAACAAGGGTCTGCTGTGTGCAGGGTGAAGCCACTGAGAGTGAGAGCTGAGCAGCTAAAGAAAAAAATGACAAATACTTTTGGTCATGACCTATAAATGGTTTTACAATCAGATGGTTGTGAGTTTGATTCCAAACTCCTTCCTCCACCTCTCAATGTGCTGCTGAGCTTAAAGAGGCGCTATTGTGTTTTCTAGGCTCATAATCCCATTTTTTAGCACAATTAAATAACTATGTTCATTTTATTTGTTGTTTGTGTTTTGTTTATTTATTTTGGACATTTAAAATGTCTTCCAGTTACAGTGTTAAATGTTTATTGATCTTTGAGACTGTGTTCTGGCATTATTACCTTTACATTACTCAAACATGGTCTCAAAAACAACAATATTATCAGTTATTGCAATAACTGCTGGTACAATTTACGGTTCATCAAAATTTGTTATTGTCACAGGTCTAAGTTAAACTATAAATGTTACATAAGTTAAATTAATCTACCATAGAGCCGGACTCTAACACAGTGGATCATTTAGAAATCTCACAGTCACGTTGCCAGTATGAATAAATGTTGGTTTCAAAGTAGCAGTGCACAAACCAGCAGTTGATCATTTATTTATAGTCAAAGTTTCGTCCTCGTACATCTTGCTAAGATGTAGCCACAACCTGGCCGCGCTCCCTTCAGAGACGCTTGATCTCATTTTATGTCTGAAGCAGTAAAACCAACTCTCAACTTTATGAATACTGCAGCAGACGGGTGCAAACGCAGGCGTCAACGGGACCAGGGAGAGCAATGGGAGTGAGAGAAAACAAGTGGTAAAGCAATTAAAAGGCAATTTGTGAAGGAAGGACAGAATTAACCTGCAAACCGGCTTTTCAAACCATGGAGGGCAAATGACTCGGAGAGAATGAAAGTCTGACAGAGAGACGCTGAGACAGAGAGGCAGAGAGCGAGAATTAACCTGCAATCAGGCCTCTATTTAGCTGCAGTCAGCCACAATCAGCAACCATATTAGCATTTAATTAGTCTGAGAGCCACAAACCACGGCCTGCCGCTTCGCTCTGATTACCTCATACACTTCTGTCAAATCTGTGTGTAGCTGCTGAGCATCATCTGTGTATTGAGCACATAAAGTCCCGTTTTCACAATCTGTGTCCAGACATGACAATAAAACCTGCAAGAAGCAAAACTCCACAAACAAAACACTCAGCATTCTTTTTATTTTAATCGATGAAAACAAATCTTGTTTGTAAAGACCTGATCATTTGTTTTCTTACACCATCTGTGTGTCTCTGCTTTATTAGTTTAAAAATACACTTGTGAACATTTCCTGGGCTTCAGTACGTTACCAGTAACAAGGCGTACAACTTTTTAAAGGTTGTAAAAAGTTGCTATGAATTTTATTTATTTCATGAAGTGGAAAGCGTAAATTAATCAATATACACATAAATATGCCAGATTTTCCCCAAGGAGACGAATTTTCACCTGATGGAAAGGATTTTAAAAAATCAACATGCATAGCGGATGATTTACGACAGAATTCAGTGAATTGCTAAAAGTGGTGTAACTTACAGTAAATATTTATATTAAAAATAAAAACGACTCATATCTGTAAGAAAAAAAAAACGTGAAAACATTAATTCAGTTTGATTTGACTTTATTAAACGTGTAATAAAAAAAAAAAACAAAGTTATATACAAACAAAATATGTTGAAAACAAAAGCATCAAAAAAGCAAAAGAACAGCAGTAAAGTGTATTAATATGTTCTGAGAGGGTAGAAAAATAAACTTATTTTCATTAACACCCGTTTTATGTTTCTAGCATCATCCAGTAAATTAGTATTCATGTTGATTATGCACAGATTACTGACAGCTTAATCTTAAAAGTACATTATGATTTAAGTATTCTGACTTCTAAGCACATTGAGAAATTACCAGATTCTGCCAAATTATTAATTTGATCAAAATCAAGAGAGCAGAAAATGCCTTCAGAGAAATTAAAATATCTTTTATAGATTTAGTGTTTATACAGACAAGAAATCTGAATTGATCTTCATATCTTATTTGTTACAAGTTATTTCCTGTCACCTTTTTGGTGTTCAGTATCCTGACATTCTGTATAAGTACATCTCTGCCAAACTAAGCGGGATGAGGAACGATTTCCCCTCTGGCTAAAAGGAATCCTGCACTGAAGTTCTGCAGAATCGGCACCAGATCCGTTTCCCACAGGACTGAGAGGATCACTGAGTTTGTCAACTAATGAAAGAAAAGGTTTACATGGCAGTAGTGAGATTTACTATAATCTGGTTTGGAGGCAGAGAAGAAGATGTTCTGATTTTGGTAGCGACCACAACAGACAAGAAATAACTTAATCAAAGAATCTAATGGAGCTGTTTAGAGACATCTAGTCTTAGCTTAGAGTTGCAAAGGAGAGGCACGTTAGATAAGCGATGGTGGATGCCTGGCTGCCAGGGAGGAGCAAAAGAGACCAGGGAGGTTTGTGGATGTTCCTACTTTAAAGTAGGAACCACCAAGAAACATTAGACGGCTTGTGGTTGCAGCACTGGGAGAGAGAGTAACATGGCAGCCATAATAAATATCATGACATTCTGCACACGCAACCCATCAGCTGCTCGGCTGCAGCGCTCAGCGCCGGATCCAGAAATGCTGCTGAAGCTAAAAGCAGCGCTTACACAGGCATGAGAGACGCTGCAGGGCAAGGTTATGATATTTTTATACCTTTAATTCTCAAGATTTTCAGAATGTCAACCTTCTTTTTACCATAACGGCAAAACTATGAAGCCTATACAAATGATGTGAAGATAATTTGTAAAAAAGAAAAGTTTTCACCTCATATTCACATGCAAACAGACTAAAAGTTTTGACTCTGGGAATCAGAGTGAAAAAGCACACCGCAGTCTTCAGTTATTCATTTGTGGAAAAAATGAAACCATGAGTCATTTTCCTTCCACTTTCTAAATCATGCACAGCTTTTTGAGCCCAAATTCACATAAAATCCCAATAAAATAAAGAAAGTTGTTGTAATGTAGCAAAATGTGTTCAAATGGTGCGAATCGTTCTGTGCTTTTCTGCACCATTTGATGTTATTATTATGACCTCTTATTGGTATGCTCCTGATATTTCAGCATTTCATTTCATTATGTTCCAGTGTTGAATAAAGTGCAGAATACAGTTCAAACATTACTCTAAATGCCACTGGAACCACATCAGGCTGCATCGAGAAGATAATCTGCCACTGCCGTTTTCCAGACCAGATTAGTGTGACGGCAAACCAGGAGTAATAAAATTCAGCAATGATACCAGTTCAGATCAAAAAGCATTACATCATCATAAACTCATACACCAACAGGCTTCCTCTAAACTTACCAAAATGTCTCGATTTTAACAGAATGCATGTCACTAAAGTACAATCATGAATGTAAAAATGAATGTCTGTTTTCAGAAAGTGGTGGTAAATGTTCAAAAATTCGGTGTAGGAAACAACTAGTTAGTTCATCTAAGTTTCTTTTTGTTTGATACTGTGAAATCCAAAACGGTTCATCATCTTTACCTGCAGCAGGAGGCACAAAAACTGGTGTTTACGTTTTACTGTGGATAAATGAGAGATTCAGGTACAATCCTTTGATTAGCTGAAGATTTTAGCTCTAAACCTGCATTTACTGTAAACCAAAGTCCTTTAAAAATGCTGATCCAATATTGGAATTAAAACGTCATTTAAAAACATCTGACCTGTGAAAACAGTCAGGTCAACAATAAGCTGAATGGACTGAGAAATATTACAACAAATGTGATTGCTTCTTGGATAAATCGTCCCAGAAGTTATTGTGATAAATGATAATGTTGGTGTTTTGAGACCATTTGCAAGTAATTTACGTAATGGTAAAGGCACAATGATGCAAGAACACATACTCAGAGACTAAATAGAAAGACATTTTAAATAAACAAAAACAACAAAGAAAATACATTTTTAGAAGGACAAAATTGTCCTTCTAAAAATGGCGACCAAAACACCAGAATGAAGATTTGTACCATCCAGCTTTTGATAGAAAAAGAGTAACAATAACTTGTGCGAATGGAAATTATTGAGTTCATTTTAAATTATTAATTGATTAATTGAAGAACTGCTTATTGCAACAGGCCATGTTCATGCCTACTTACCGCCATCGTCCTCGTCGAAGGAGTTCATACAGGGGAAGTAGATGGCGAGGGCCTCAAACGACGCCGAGAGGCTGATGCGGCTCTGCGATCTCTCCATGTATAGGCCCGCCGTCGGGCCCGGGTCGGCCGGCTTGGCCAAGCGCGGCTGGGCATTCTTCACGCGGAGTACGGCTCGCGGCGTCTTGGACGGCTGTCAGCTGCCCCCACGGCAGATCTGCTTCACCCCGAAAAGAAGAGTCGGAACAACAACGCCAACACCGACTTAAATCGGTGCAGATTTAGCTGCAGCAAAAGTTACGGAGGAGGAAAGGCTTGAATACTTTTAAAGACACAAGCTCCACAGGTGTAAAACATCCTAGAAAAAAGAAAGTAGTGTAGCGAGATACAAATGCTTTCTTTCTTCGTGTTCATGCAGTTTTGGTTGGAGAAGAACATCTGCCAGTCATTGCGAGTCTCCCTGGTTTCGTTCTTCAGTAGGTACTTGCAGACATCCTGCTCTTTTACCCTCTGTGGTCTTCAGAAGTCATTTCCTGCTGGATTTACTGGCGTCACTTGGAGGCTTTTACCTGCATCTTTGCATTAGACTTGGTGTTGCTCTTCTCGATTCACAGATTACCTCTGAACTAACATCCTCCATCTATTTAGCACATCCAAATGACTTGTGATCTTTGGTTTCTGCAAAAGGATGAACGACGGGGTGGTAAAGGTGATGTTCACGCCCTGCATGAACCGTCTTGCTTTCCCAAATGAATCAAAGACCTCTCCTCTCGGCGCCTGGCAGTTATGGTTCCTCCTGCTTTGGGCAGAGTCAGTGCTTTTCTTTCATTCAGAGAAATTGTCTTCCCAAATCCGCAGATGCCAGCTTCGTCTCAGATCAGGTTTTCACCATCAGTTTCAGCAACAGTTGCACCTAAAGAGCAATCTGTTGCTCCGGTCTGCCTTTGAAACTGTTTCACGTTGGATGCATCTGTTGATGTTGGAAATATTCAGAAGCTCATTTGTTTCCAGGCTTCTCCGTTGCTCCTGTGTGGCTCTGCTGCCGTGCCGATGCTCCTCTGTCTGCTCCAAAGGCGGAGAAGGACAGAGAGAACGGTGGAAGAGAAAGAGAGGAAGAGGCTGCGCTACGGAACGGCGAGACTCTGAGCGGACTCATTCACTGGTGAGCGGCACAGACAGAGAGGGAGGGAGGATGGAGAAGAGAGGGATGGAGGAGGGAGAGTTAGCAGACTGCTGCTGGCAGCTGGACCAATCAAAACGTGGATGAGGGAACATAGGTGTGGCTAGGAGGAAATCAAGGCGGTGAAAGGCAGTGCAAGTTTATAGTGTCTCTCTGCTGCCTCCTTTAACTGATCAAACATTTTTTCAGCAGATATTTAAAACATGCATTACAACACAGATACAACGAGCACAAACGCAACAACACAACCTCCTGACTCAGGATGTAGAGACGGTGGAAAGGGACAGGAAGAACCGACAATCAGCTGTAAGGTGGAGAGAGGACAAAAGACAGAAGCACCGGGGCAGAGTCCCTCCACCGACATACGGAAACAAAAAGTTCACGAACCAAACCAGAGTTCATTTTAATCCAACTGAGACCAGAGTTTGATTAGCATTCACACCAAACGAACCAGACTTTCTAGACAAATGAACTGGAGTTTGACTACAGCGGGTTGAACAGATCTGGGGTGAATGTAGTTGACCTTTCTGTCAAAACCTTCGATCTCAACCAGGAGAACCACTTCTGTTAAAATGAAATATCCAGAGTGAACAAAGTTACTGGATCAGTAATACAATGGCAACAATAACTGCAAATAATTCGTTAATGTATTCATGAAAGATGATAATATCTATGGCAGAGTAGTCGTCTTGCGATCAGAAGGTCGTAGGTTCGATTCCAGCTTCCTCCTATCATATGTCGATGTGCCTCTGGGCAAGGCACTTAACCCCAAATTGCCTGTGAAAAGACATTAAAAGGAGCTCATAGGTTTAGGAAATAAACAATAATAAAACAACAGTAGTTGGGATGTTTTAGACATCTCCATGCAAGATATTAAATCAGCAAGTTGCTCTCCATCAGGCCGTCCTGGGGTTTATTTTCACAGATAATTTAGAAGCTGTGGACTGACCAGGTCTCTAGAAAAGTTGCCAAAAAGTCTTTTTTTTAAAACGTAAAAGCGGCTCTTTAAGCCTTTTCCATGCACATCTGTTACCCGATGGTCCCAAAGGTTCTGTCTTTGTTGAAATCCTGATTGCTGTTTTATTAACATTTTATCTGCAGACACGTTTATTACTTTTATCATGTCCCTTTTCCGTAATCGCTTCTCCTTCAGGAGTTTCTTTCTTCCCTCGTTTCTCACTCTTGGCCTGCCGTTGCACTTTCTGCTTCCTCCTGCTTTCTGTGCAGCAGAAAGACAAAGGAGGAAGGAAAGAGCCTGTGTAATCAACATCGCTTCGCAGGGCTCCATTCATCTCTCTGCTTCCATAGATAGAAGCCATAAGCGACACATGCACAGACACAAACACCGGGACAAATAAACACATGCTGCACTGACTGAGACAAATGAGCAACTTCACACAACAGCACAGAGGAAATGTGGTGACTCATGTATTTTTCTCACATGTAATTACACACACACACAAACACAGAGAAACATAAGAAATATACAAGCAAAAGTTGGCAGAAATTACCAAGTTTTTATATGTAAGCCTCTAAAGTTTATTCCACAATGTCAGTCAGACTAATGGCTGCTCAGAGAACAGCGAGCCGCTAATATATCATGTTGCTTTTATGAAAATGTCACAAGTGGAGATGCTGAAGTCAGCAGCTCCAACAAACTAGATTAAAATAATGTGTAAAATACAGAATTTTTACTTCTTAGAAACTCACCAGAAAACATTTTGGTGAATTTTGAGTTTAGCATCATCTTCTCAGGTTCCCAAATGGAAACATCAGTTTAGGTCTTTTAAAGTAGAGCAGGTCAACGTTTGCAAGGTTGAATTGTACAAAACAGAGAAACAGGCAGAAGACAAGACCGTCAGAAACTATTTTAATGTTTTATCAAATGAAGCAAAGTGTGCACAAATTACTTGGTGTGTTTTAAATAATCTATTTCCGTCCAGTAGAAAAGGAGATGAAGTGATAATTTTGTGTTTTGTCTGTTTTTATTGTGAAGCAATTTTGGTTTTTGTCTTGTGAAAGATGCTATTTAAATAAGTTTTATTTACTTACTTCCACTGGGTTTCTAGAAACTTCTAAATTAAAGATTGGTTTTTCCAAATTATTCAATGTGAGATTCTGAGACTGCAGTAAAAGGTCAATCTATTTTAACACTTTCTCCACCTTCAGTTTTGGTGGTGACAGATTTATCCCCAAATGTTAAGTCTAATGCACTTACTGCCTTTGGAAACAAACTGAACTGAGAAATAAAAAGTGATCTTTCCAGTCCCGCCTCTGAATTGTTCATCGGTAATCCTGCTTTGTCTGATCATCTGACTTTATTTTGGATTTGGTCTAAGCTGTTGACGCACAATGCTCCACTGCTGAGGCATCTTGCATAATTTATCACATGTCCAAACGGCAGCACCAGATAAATAACCAGTTGTTTATTTTGCTATATTTTACTGCTCATTTTTGCTCACGGCCTGTTTTTCATGCTGGTGTTTTCTCAGGGCTTTTAACAGAGTCTTTACGCTGTGACGACTCTGTCTCTGTTTACCTCTGAGCTGCGGCCAGTGAAGTGAACTGGTATTGTGTCGACAAGCACTCGACTGCTGGCTGTGAGCATGCTGTCCAAGCACGCCTTATCACAGGAGCGTTGACCTTTCACTACACCTGCCGCATCGTCTGTCTTTGGCTTTTTCACGTCATCAGCCAACAGTTTTCCTCTCTGCTTTTTCCCTCCATCTGTTTCTCTGTGAGACATCGTTTCCCCTTTGAGTTTTGTTTATGAGTCTGTATAAATATAAAGCCGATTTAACCTCACTCCATTTTATCGACTAGTTTCCCAGCGATTATTTGAAAGGATGGTTGTTTTGCTACCAATTTCATCCACATTATTCTCCATTTGATGCGTTGTTAGCGCTGTTGCAGTGAGAAGGTCCTGGGTTTGAATCACAGCCTGAGGTCTTTCTGCATGGAGTTTCTCCAGGTTTTCTTCCACAGTCCAACAATGTAACTGTTAGGTAAATTGTTCTAACTGAAGGTTGTATAAAGACCAAATCTTGTTGTTTATGGAGAAGAAATCTGTGAAAGGGGCAGCATCATGTGTTTTCATTTTATAGCATTATCAAGTAACTATGTTACCTTCAGTTGTTAAAATGCTGAATATATCAAATATGACTGAAAAGAAATTTGACTTTGTAATTTGACACCTTGAAATTGAGCCTCTGTTTCTTTAAAACTCCTGCTCTTTCTGAAACTCCGCCTTCAGGAAGTCATCACAACATGGCTCCTCTATTAACCCTGTAACAACGTTTTTAGCAGTTTTGCTCTGAGAAGTAGCGCCTATAACGACCGGGTGCTAATTGTTGCTGGCTAGTCTGAAGGAGCTAATCTGTGAGGCAGAAGCTTGGAAACTGAGGAGGAGCTGCGCCCTGAAGGCGGGGCTCCGTCCACCCAGGCGTTTTATACAGCTGAATGGTTGCCATGGAGATTAAAGGATTTCTCAAACATGCATGAAAGAATCAAAGCAACAGTCCAGGTCTGTTTTTGACATTATAGAATGATGGAAATCTCAAAAAACATAATACTGCCCCTTTAAGAATATGTGACTAAAATTATCTTTTTGCTTTTGCAGAAGGTTTAGAAATAAAATCAAAATCTTAGATACAGCACTGATCCTCAGTAGCAAATGCTTAATATTTGCATTTATGTGTTTTTTAACCATCCTTTCCACCGATGCTCTGAATGTTTCCCACAAAATGAATCTGACCCATAAAGACATTTCAGACACGATAATCTGACTAAAACACAGAGCTAAACCCATCCAAACCCTGACCTTAACAGTGTGATCAGTATGTGATATAAAGGTCACATCCAGCCTGTGTTTGGGTGCCGGCTCGAACCAAACGGACGTGTTGCCACGGCAACTGGAAGTACCAGCCTGCGCGTCACAATCAGATGACACTGATGTGAGATGACAAGATCATCCTGAGAGAGACGGGATGAGAAAGAGGGGAAAAATTAAGAAACACAGAATTTTTTTTTTTTTTTTTTAAAGACAAATATGGAAGTGGCAGATAGATTGAAATATAGCAGGAAGGGTTTTTGTCCAGTTCTGCATTGATTCATTTTAAAATCCTTCCAACTCTGCTTTCATACATACAGCCATGTAGATCAGAGATTATGCAACTGAATGTGTGTTATTCCATCATAATCCTTCACTTGGTGTTATAACTGAAACTTTCAAACTTTCAAACTTTAGGTTGACTCTGTGAGTCAATCCAAAAAATTAGGATTCTCCGTCAAACACCACCAGGAAATACATAAATAAATAAACCCACTTTGTGTTGGATTATATGAACATGAGTTTATAGAAGCCAGAGAGGAGATGTTTGGTATCAATAAGATGAGATCATGCAGAATAAAACATTTAAACATTCTGTTAATAAGAACCTCATGTGAATGTAGATTTTGAATTTTAAGCTGAAAGCTGATTGTAAAACATAAGTGTTCTTGCTGGGCCACTTGTTCCTGTCTTTGGTTTTCATTCACATAGAAACCATAAACCTGATCACGATTCTTCCCACATGAAGAAGAGAAAACATGGAGCAGGTGAGCTGGTGGATTCTTTGAGCTAAAACCGAGCATTCGCAGGATTCCAGATCAAACATTTTTCTGTGGCTGTCTGAAAAAGACCGAACGCTTTCCCACTAAATGATTGCTGAGGCTTTTCAGATTATGCTTATGTCACACAAACTTGCGTGCTCACGTCAGTCTGCCGGTCCTGCTGTGTCTCTGGGGTCTGTCCAGAACAGACAGAAGGCCGGTCAGCATGGACTCATACATGTGTGTCTTTGTGTGTGTTTTTATTAGATGAGCAACCAAAAAAAGACTGAAGTTTGTGTTTTTCTGCTCTTCTGTCTGTGTTGATGTGTGTTTGTGTGGCCATGTGGAGACGTAGCGAGATATTGCAGATAAAGATGTTATATAATGGTGTCATGATGGATCACCAGGTAGCCCTGGTGCTCTGTGTGTGCAGGTGTGTGTGTGTGTGTGTGTGTGTGTGTATTTGTCATGGTGAGCTTTGTCAAAGCAAATAGATTTGTGCACACAATAAAGACCCCAACGACTCTATATTATCTATGATTCTATTATAAATGTTAGTCCAGTTTATGGCTGTAGTGTGAGACATTTTAGTGAAATATTTTCCTGCAGTCTCAGTGAACTGAAGCATCGTTTTTAATTCTCCGATTGTACAATAGGAGAACAATTTAAGCTCCCTGACAGAGAATCTGATTGATGCACAGGAACCACACAACGCAAACATGAAGAACCATCTCTGTGCACACATCTTCATAAAACTGTTTAGCAAAAAAAATAAATTAGAGATAAAAACCTGCAGAAACACAAAATCTTACCAAGTATTTTGGGGCTAATTTCTAATGCAAATATATTTTCAACAACAAATATGAGCTATTTTTAAGTCGTCCATCCATTCATTCATTTTCTCAGTGGGGTCGGGAGGTGTTGGTGCCTCTCCAGTAACAATTTGTTAGTAACAATTGTTACTAACAAAATTATTAAATTATTGTTTATTTGTCAGATTATTTCATTTACAACGTGGGAAAGTTGTCTTGTGTGTAAGTGAAATTGTATTTTTTTCATCAATATTAAGAAATTATTGACTTAAAACAAACTCGAAAGTTACTTATAATCTAATTTTGTCTTATTTTAAATAAACTAAAATATTTTCGCCATCACAGCCTAAAATAAAGTAGCATTCAATAAAACATAATATATATTTAATTAAACTGTGTCATAATTCACAGAAATAAAGTACTGAAAACATTATTCTGTTCACAGTCACTGAAGGAAATCAACTAAATCACATTCAGATTTACTGACTAGCTCTGATGTTCTGACTATACCAGCTTTAGGAGACACATCATACTCATCCTGTTCTCTATGCAAAGTTTACACATTTCACTGCAAAACAAACTTAATTAAAGATAAATATCCAGGAATTTTTCGTACTGTCTCCACTGTATTACAGGCTTCACATATTCACACGAGTACATTCTTAAATTTTTGTATAAACACTGAAAGCAGCGACATCACCGTACATGGAGCATTATGTAACCGCAGCGTACACACAGCGAGAAATAGGAACAAAGCAGACAGAAACCAGGGAGAGATGCAGAGAAGCCATAAATTGCATTATCTTTGTGTGTTTGTGTCTGATGGATTGTTAAACAACGGGAGGAGATTGGCTGTGCACCAACATCTGGTGTGTGTGTGTGTGTGTGTGGGTGTGTTTGTGTGTGTGTGTGGAGGCATGCAGATGTAAAGGTGACATTGATTAGTCTTTGAGGATAAGCTGTTCCTACTGTTCCTCATCTCTAACCTTTAACTTCCTGTTCTCAAGGTTAAATGTGTCAAAGTTTCCTTTTTCTGTCCGTTTCCAGTTTTGCTCGTCTCAAACTCTCTTTCTCGCTCTCTTCTCCTCTCATCACCTGTTTTCTGCCTTTCCTTGTCTCTTCTCATCACACCAAAGGAGATTTGTTCAATTTCTCTAAAACACAAGATGAGCCATTTTATTGACGTTGTCGCAGAGTGAATCAGTTGTTTTTCAGTCAGGAGAGAAGAAAGCAGCTTTGGTTAAAGGGGGAAAAGAAGAGATTTGATTTATTTCATTTTTTTATGTGTTTGTGTTGTCTTGGTTCTGGAGATCAACATGTTTCTAATAGATGGTGTTAACATTTAAAACCAGCCCTTCCACACATTCCTTTTCTGAACTTGTAAAATACTGACAACATTTTTCAATAACCGTCACTTTTAATGTGTGAGCAAATTACTGTAAGCTCTACAGCCATTTACTGCATAACAGACGGAAAACAAAAACTTCAGAAAAACGTTAATCATAAAATAATCTGGATCACAAAAGTAGTTTGCAGGTTTTGTGCATTCACAGCCTGCAGATCATTGTGGAGGTAAGCAGGACTTTTACTCTGAAATTGAAGCCTTTATTGTGAAAAGTTTCTTCTGAACCTCCAGCTAAGTGGAGAAGGATTGTGTTTACGCCTGGATCTCCACAGATTGAACAGATTGAACACATCCTCTCCTTGGTTCCACCGTTTTATTGGGTGAGAACTCATGGGTAATATTCTCTAACCAACCAAAGTTTCCCAGCAAACGTGCAGCAATCTCTGTTTGGTTTTTATTAGCAGCACAAGCTTTACTAGCCAGTCCAGACCAAGTTAGGTCTGAGGTGAAATGCTCACGGATAACTTTGTTCCTTCAAAGACAAAACGAAACAAATTCAGAGAAAAA
This sequence comes from Poeciliopsis retropinna, assembly GCA_010277075.1. Classification (NCBI taxonomy): domain Eukaryota; kingdom Metazoa; phylum Chordata; class Actinopteri; order Cyprinodontiformes; family Poeciliidae; genus Poeciliopsis; species Poeciliopsis retropinna. The sequence continues at coordinate 220,059 of VMRM01000004.1, read as the reverse complement.
GAGGATTTTAAATCAATAAAACATCATCTCTACACCAAAGGGATTATAACTGAAAAAGTTTTGAATGTGGCAAGAACTAAAATGATTGTTTCTGAATCAAAAACAGACTTGATGTTCCTGTTGAGCATCATTCCAAACTTCCTACTATTGGATTTAACAAATAAACCGTATCATTACTAGAATAGGTAGAGAGTTAGAAATTATGATGCAAAGTGCAGAACTAATCTCATTAAGAGCCGTAAGAAAATGTATTCAAACCTTTCATTCTGTCTCATTTGGATTTGGCTTAGGAGACTTTCAGAATATATTAATGGACTTCAAATTATTCACAGTAAAGCCACTCATATTGTACTTTGTTGTCATTATTCTGCAAGTGTCACAGAAACAATTTAAATGTTGCCTTTCAGTTAAACTTAGATTAAGCTACTCGTTTGTGTCGTTCAAAAATATTGTGAACTGTGATCTTATTTCTGAATATATTATGAAGTCAAAATACACATTTTCATTTGACCAAACGTTTGTGTTTTTCTGTGATATGTAACTCTGAGATTTAATGCCAACAGATATTATATTTAATGACAGAAAAAAATTAAGAAACATATAAAACAATATTTTAATAAGTTGACAGCAATCTAATTTCTTTTATACTATTTAATTATGTACTTAGCCTAAAATTAAATGTATTGTGCCATGTTGGTTTCCATGTCGGTTTTTTTGTTTTTAATTTCCAAACTAGTTTCAGTGATTTAATGCAGAGACGTGTGAACAGAGGAATGAGGAACCCAAACAAACTGAACTACAAAACCTCAGTTTTGAGGTTTAGGGTCTACATCAGGTAGACCAGGTGTAGTTCAGGTGCAGCATCAGGGAAACCTTGAAACCTTGAAAACCTTAAAAAAACATTTATTTTAATGATATAATGTTTTATGATGGACTGAGACTGCTGCAGGACATAACCAGCTGCACCGCGGTGAGTCATTTGTTTTTCAATCAGGAGAGAAGAATGCAGTTTTGGTTAAGAGATTTGATTTCTACAAAATGTGTGGTGGTTTGTTTTGTTGTGTAATGTTTAATGATTGACTGTTATGAATATTTTGATTAGTGGCAACAGTTGAGTTTGGATGAGACATTTCATGTCAAACAGAGAGAATTAACATTTCTTTTCCCCTGAATCAGAACTAAACCGCGAGAGATTAAGGTTGCAGATCAATTTGTTGTTACAGGAGCTCAACAAGATACTAATCAATAAATCAAAAGAGAGCTATCAATTCATTTTATTTAGGCTTTCAGGTGTGTTTTTGTCTTTGGATGTTATGTTTTATTTTGGATAAATCTTCCAGTTCTTTATGAAAATAAAATTATTGGTTTTGAGGTTGGTTGAATGCATTACCACATGTGAGGTAATTTCCTCTGCAGACTGAATACAAATTATATATTGGGAAATTCCCAGGAGATTGTGGGTCAGTTTCTTCTTCCTGTCTTTTCTCAACTTCATTCTTTATTCATTATCTCTGTGAAAAAGCAACAAATACAAAAATCTAAAAAAGGAAACATTTCATGTGAAGAATAAACAGTAAAAATAAGTGCATAATATTCACTATAAGCATCTCCTTAAATGAGTCTCTGAATTTTTCCAAAGTTGTCTCCAGGTAGGATTTGTAGGATAATAAATCTGTTGGGGAAAAAAAACAAATTAACAGGATTAATTTGCTCAGCCAAATGCTCTGCTGATGGCTGAATACAGAACAGGTTCGATTAGCATTCAATAGCCATGGATAACATTTCATTCTTTTTAACAAAATGTTCAACTTATTTAACATTTTGTCACATCAGAGGTAGACAGCAAACATCTGGACAAAACTTCACTGCAGAAAGAGGAAATTTTCCTTTTTCATCACAACTTTCTGTAAAATTTCCCTTTCAAAAGTGAATAATGTTTTTCCCCCATGGACTCCCAAAGAAATTTAAATAAAATCAAAATTTTAAAATGAATGCACACAAATTAAAAAGCTTTACTGCACCAGCGACTCAATTTGATCTTTTGTGGAAAACTTAGCAGGCAATTAAAGAATTTAAAGATAAGCTGGTGAGTGTGAAATATTAATTTGAATGGCGGGCCCACTAATGAACCTGTCAAAGTTAATGATGCCTTCAGGGAAAACACTTTGAAGCTGTACTTTTCTAAATCAGCTAATAAATTATTTTCATTATTTGTTCTGTTTCATTTCACTCATTCACACAGGATGAACCTCCAACTTTGAGATATGATGCACAAAAAGAAAAATGCTAAATAGAGTTGACTTCATGTTTCACAAATAAAGGTAAAATTTTAGCCTGGGTTCTGGAACATGAGTTAGAGGTTCTGCCAAAATGTCTATCTGAAGTTCAGTAAACCTTTGTGTGCACAGAGTTTTCTCTTTAGAGAAAAACAAGAAAGATTAAAAATGGTTTGCTATGGATTCCATTTCAGTATTTATGGTCTCAAAATTTAAACCTTTCCATCTCTAATGAGGCAGACATTAACATCAGTCTCTTGCTTGATCCAGCTATTCAAATCCTGGTAATGTCCCTCCAATGTGGGGTAATTTCTTAAAAATGTGTACATCACTCAACCAGTTTAGTTTCAAGCCATTCATTAAGATTACAGAGAATTTCAATAAAGAAAGACTTAAAGTGAGTTTCCCCTATAGAAGTAAAACAGTAATGACCGGAAAGAGCATTTTTTCATCACTTACTTATACAGTTTCAATAGGTCACTTTGATTTCATCAAATTGAGTAGGCATACTCTTCCTAAGCAGCAGTGAAAGTGGATTCGGTCTGGAACATTTCCCTGACATTTTACATTTATTCTTCTCTTCCTCTACCTCAGAAAAACCCAAAGTTAATATAGTGAGCTGACAGTCTGAAGACGGCCACTCAGGTTGGGAAATATTACAATATCTGCAGTTTTTCCTCTTTAAGGCAAAATAACTTTTTATTACACCTTCCACCTTTGGTTTTATTTTCCAGGTTTGGCATGAAGCAGCTGATCTTTTCAAACAGCACAACCTGGCAGCATTTGTGCCCAGCTGTCCATGGAGTTTTCTTTCTAAAACTCACTTCTTTCCACTGATCATATGACAAAGTGCAGAAAGCAAACAAATCAATAAAAGCATCTCTAGCAAAGAAAGGGACGGATGTCGTTTTCTTTATTTTGTGAAGACATAAATAACTGCATAAATAACTCCATCAAATGAACTCCCCAATCTGATAGTTACTCTTTAAAAAATGTTTCTACATTCTATGTATAATATAAATATATTTAATTTTGTTACAGAAGCAAACCCTTCTGATTTACATTTAGTGGACTTAGGCATCGTTTTCAGATCTAATCTTCAGACGGTAGATGGTGAAGTACTTCATTAGTTGTTTCAGTTCTGCAGCACAAAAAGATGGAAAATCTCAACATGCACAGCCTAATGACTTTCCTCTTAGAGAAATATTGAATGATGCATTAATGATTAACTGAAGCTTGTACATTTTTAAAATGTCTCACTTAAAGTATTTATTGTTCTGCTGTTGACAGGTGCTGTGTAGCTTTCTTCACAGGATTTGTGCATACAGGCTTAGCATGTACTTACAAGCTCATGCGGTTCTGCCATGAGTTCTGGTCTGGTGTGGATCTCCAGAACCAGAGACTAATATGGAAAAGCAGCATTCAGCTTCGATGCATCACATATCTGGAACTAAAGAAAAAATCAGCCCATTGGTAAAACATTAATACAATACACCCTTTAAATAACCAGATAATCATATGGATCTTTCAATGCAGTATTCCTTGGGAAAAGTCATTAATTTAATGTCCGTTATGTTTTAAAAACAATCCTACTTCCGGTTAGCGTACCGTTCACAAAATGAGTCAAAAGCACAAAAATAAAATCCAAAATCAGTGAGACATCCTAGCTGAATGAAACAACCCATCTTTTGAAGTTAATAAGTGAGCACACTACCCAGCTGCAACTTAATTATAAAGATTTAAATTAAACTTCAAATTTTAAAACATGTTTTAACCAAAAATTTACTCGACACAGAATGTTACAGTTTCATAGATTTCTATTGAAAGTGATTTGGACATTTTTTCTCTTGTTATGTTTTGCTACTTGCATGATTTATTGCCATTTTTGTCCATAAAATACTAATATTTCCACTTAACTTTATATTCTGGTCCATCTGATGATGTAATTTTTAAATATTAAATTATCGATAATTTGATCAGTTACTCAGTGCTTGACTAGACTTCTTACCAAATACTTTTTACTCTTACTTGAATACAGTGTTTGGGTTCTGCACTCACTCCTGGTGAGAGCCAATCCAGGAAGAGTTTATTGTTCATGTGGCATTTCTTAGTTTCAATTTAATGTATTTTAGTAACATATTGATGAAAAAGATTTTATTGACATATTTAGTTTAATAAATTGTTTATTCATTTAGTTAATTTAAAAAATGACAAATTAAACAATTGTTTTATCATAAACTGCTTTAAAAGCATGAAACTCTCCATAGTGACTGTTTTGATTAATGTTACCCTGAAAACGTCGCCTGCCTAAACAGAAAATGTGTTTTATTCCTTTATTACAACAAAATCGCCAGATGCTTGAAAGGTGAGTTATTCTGGTTCTCATTTAGATTGTGGATTGGTTAACATCTATTTCATAAGTAAACAACTGAGTAAAGATACAAAGGATTAGCTTGTCGTCGACTTTGGTGCTATTGGCAAATCCTCAACATTGTCTGTTGATCTAATTCTGCAGTTGGCAGATGATAGAAACAGATTTTCACTTCTAAAAATAGCAAACAGAATGGATCCGTTGCACAGTGAGCCAAAAGTTGGTTTATCTGAGGTCCAGTGTGGGAGACAAACCCGTCCCAATAACATGATTTATATAATATGTACATAACATGTAACAAAAATGAATAAAACATTTAGCGATGGTGTCTCAGCATTTCAGGGGATGGATTTTATCCAAACTCTTGTCTTAACTTTTGTTTTTTAGTGCTGGATCAGTTCAACCAGGTGAAAGTGTGTGTTCTGCAGGAGCAGAGGGAAACGCAGCGACTTGTCAAGGACACAGATGTAAATATTGCAAATATTGCAAAAATTCCTCAGCTAAAAAAGCTAAAAAGTAAAAATTTGAAGGTATCCTGGACTGACAATGACACTTTGTTTTCTACTATTGTTACTACTTTGGTGAGGTATTTGTTTTTGAGAAGGATTTACAACAATCAATGATGTCAGTGTTGCTTTATCAGCTAAAAAACGGTGAACACAGAGGAGTCAGCATGGAAACGGTCAGTTTGGTGAGAAAACAGCATCACAGCACTCAGATAAAAATCTGCAGCACTTATTTCAACTTAACTCACTGAGACGTCCAGAAAGCCACATCAACCCAATTAAAAGAGGAAACAAATTAAGAAACTCTAAAGTAAAAGTACTGAACACTGCTACAGGAACACAAAGTCCTAATTATCATGACAGTAACATGCATTTTGCATCATCGGTGCACTCTGAAAGCCTTTCCGCTTTCAGATTCTACATGGCTGCATAGTCATCAGGCTTTTGTTTATTTAGTTGCATAATGTTTGCCTGATTCTAGAGCCTGCAGAATCCAGCGGGTAAAGATTAGCATGACATTTCGTATCCCACAGGATGAGCATCCTGTGATCCCCTGAGGTTTCCTTTATCCCCACCGACAGATTAAAGTCTCAACAAACCCAGGCTGGCAGAAAAAATGATGTAAAATACTTAAGGATCACTTAGCTCATCCCTCAAACCATTACATTCTTCTTTATGGTTCTTAATCTCAAGACATCTCATTCTCCAATGCAAATTTAATTAAATAACATCCAAATAAAAGCTGTAGTAACACTGTTTACACTCAGTCATTCTAGTTTAGTGATCTATCAAAGAGCTAAATTCATTCAGACAATAAAAAAGATTAACAGGATGAATTTTAAATAACCTTTTACTTTATTTTAAACTAACTAATTTGGGATAAAGTTTGCATTTTGATAACATTTCTGTGTTTATTGTGCTGTTTTTCTTCAAGTGATGCTGCAGAAAAGCTTTTTGTGTCACTCCAGGCTTTTCCCCTCCTGGCTGTAACAGCACAGGCGTCTCAGCTCCACAAATAGCTTCTTTTTGTTCCTGTTGGTGACATTTTCAATTCAAAGGTTAGATGTTGCAGATGTTCCAGGATGTTGAGGTTCATAACGCTCTGCTGCTCTGTCATCATCTGAGGTCATTATTTCAAGGTGAAAACACAGATTGTGATCATGACTGTGTGTTCATGCTTCGCTTGGATGTGAGGTTAGCTGTAGATGCATAACCTGAACATTACATTTTCTGAAAACTATGCATTTTTCTGAGAGCATCAACATAATATGCAGTTATCAGAAAGATTTTGACATTTTTACTCGTGATCCAGCTTTCAATGGTCAGTGCTGCCTTGCAAAGTCCAGCCTGGAAAATTTCTGCCCTTTAAAGGTGATTTTTCTGGTCGTTCTCTGACAGATCCCGTCTCCAGTCAGCATTAGTGGACGTCTCATTTTGTTTGTGTGTTTATGAAAAGCCCAATGCACATCAGAGTGCGTCATGAGATGCACCTTGACTGTGCAGCACGGTAGACCTTCAACGATAGCAAAACCTTTATCCTTTACTTTCAGAAGGTGTTGACAACAGAAAATTACGTGAAAGCCAGATTTGTGATTTTTTAAGACAATGTTTAAATGTCTCATCAGCTAAAATACTGGAATGTAGTTTTGAATAGTTTGCACAAGTGCATGTTTTTGTTTCCTGTTCCTGTTTTGTATTTTTGCATTTTGAAGTTGATTTGAAACCTGGTTATTTCCCTCCGACATGAAATGAAAGCGGTTTGAATTTCTCCCCTGGTCTTCAGATTTTGACCTGGAAAGTGTTTTTTTACTTGAGCTGTTCCAATCAGACAGTTTTATTCTCATACACATGCAACACTTTGCAGCTACACAGCACTCAACAAGGCTCATAATTGAAATCATTGTGAAACAATAAAAATATTGGATTTTATCCTCCTTTGCCTGGAAAACTCAGAAAATCCTCAGTCTGGTTCAGTATGTAGAATCATGGAAGCACTTCTACACACAATCTGAAATACTGAATACCTGCTCATCAAGCAGGAGCAGCAGAAACTCCTTTCAGGACATTTCAGCCTAGTTTGGGTAGAAACTGGGCCGTGGCCTCAGAAATTCATCTTATATAGAAAGTAGAACTCAATCTTCATTATCAGGCCATTTTTCATTTTGTTTATTCAGCCAAGTTTAACCTACATTCTTTCGTAATAGAAAAGTATCCACACAGCTGAAACATTTATCTTAGCTGAATTTGTTTCTAGAGATCACCAGATGATGAAGGACAAAAGTATTTTAAATGTTGAAACTTTGGGCATTTCCTCCTGAGCGGTTTCATGAGAATAGTTTCACTCCGTGTTAAAACTATTTCAGTTTTTAAAACCACCAGACTCTTCTCTTTTAACGCAGAGTAGATGGGGAAGATGTGGACACAGATACCTGCCTTTTTTCTTTGTTTTGTTTAGGTAATAATTATGTTTTTCTTTTTGTTGTTAATTTTTTGTCTTTTAAAAGCATATTGTGTTTCTCTTGTGTGTGAAAAGTGCTCTTAATATAAAAAAGCCCTCGCTTAGTCCTTATTAAAATAATTAACAAACAGCTTCTTAAAAGAAACCTTTAAGAGAAAATTTCTTGTCATATAATAAAAAATAAAAAACAATGTTCTATCGTAGATTTCAAAGTTTTCATTTAAGCAAAGACTTTCAGAAAAATGAGACCAGAGTGAAAATGCATCTGCGTATTATTCAGTGAAAACGAAACACTGATTCGATACCTTTAGACTCGTCTTGTGTCTGTCTGACGGTTAAATGTTTCTCTAAATGAAAAATGGAAAAGGCAGCGAGATCAAACAGATCAAACAGCAACAAGAGAAATGAAGAGAGATGTGAAAACAGAAATGGGCAGAAGTGTCAATAAACTGGATAAACGTTGTGAAGAGGTTTGGCACATTGATACTGGAATAGTTTAAGTAAACATTTGAAGGAAAATTTTATTTTCATTATGTTATATTAGAAACAGATTCTACCTTTTTTTTATCACAACATTCTGTAACACAGACACAGGTCAGTAATTTAAGAACAATCAGTTCTTTTCCATTGTTTTCCAATGGAAAGCAATAAAAGAACGAGTTTATTTTTGTATATTGTTAGATGACTCTTCCGTACCTTGAGTCATCTAACAAGTGATGAGCATCCAAAACACAACAGGAATGGCACTAATCCCCAGTTCTCCATGCTCTATAAATAACTGCTCTGTTCATGTTAATCTGAGGAGGCAAGCAGGAGCCTGAAAACCAGAGCAGACGGCCGGAAAGAGCCTGTTTCACTCAAACATCCCACATTCCTGCACTGAATAACGTCAATTTGTTCACAGATGAAATGTGAGAAAAATAAACCTGCTAATTTAATATCTAAGGTTGAGTGACAAAATTAAGTAAATTAAGTTTACTCATAATATAAATATGGAAGTGAATACTCAAAAGCGTATTGCTTTACTGTTGAACAACCAGCTGACTGGCGTTTTCTCCAAAACCTTTGCAGTCGCCATTTTGAGGACCGGCGTCGCGGCCAGGAGGCTTAAGGAGCCGTAATTTACTGACAGCGGCTAATAAATGGATTGATAAGTACAAAAATGAAGGATGATATATTTATCATTTCAGTATGTTTTAGTTTTGTAAATATCCGATATAGTTACAGTTAGTTATATATTAATTACTGCTTTTATTTATTTCAATGTTTTTTCCACTTCAGTTTTTGTATTTTGTCTGTTTTAAACTATAATAATGTTGTTTCTTACAGGGGAGCATCTGCATAACTGAAATGAGAGGATTTGTCCTTTAAATGTTTTCTTTTAATTAAATACAAAATGGTCCAAATATCAATCTTGTTTGTTTTGAGGAATATCGGTGACCTCTCTGTCCCTGTCGGCATGATCAGTGTCATAAACAAATGACTGACGTTCATTAGGATTGGTGATTGTTGCCCCCAGTTTTGTCCTTTCTAACCTTTTCTGCATTGTTTCTTTCCTTTCCATTCATTCATTCTTCGTACTGCTCTTCTTATTGCTGTTATTTTTAAAAGCCGTCACCCCCCTGAGTAAACAGTTTGGAGTTCAAATGGTGACTTCATTGATTTTCAGTAGATCTCTCATCTGCTTTGAGGCCCCCAGCAAGTCCTGAGTTATACGACTTCATAACATGTTGATTAAAATTCTGTCACATTGATTGAAGACTGGAGATGCTGGACTCCATCATGGCAGGCAGCTTTCAGTCACTGCTGGGTGACTAACACGTTGGAGGCAGCTCACGTTGAGCTCAAGGTGATCAGTTCCCATGTTTACTTATTTAACCCAAAATGAAAATATTAAGTCAACTTTAACTGCAAATCATTTCAGAAAGCAACAGCGTTCAAAATACAGTGCATCAGAAGGACTGCTGTGTGTTTTAAATCATTTATAAAGTTAAACCCAAAATACCCTGACAGATTTTAATTACAAATAATGTTCTTAGTCTACTTTCTCACATTACCTGTTGTTTTCAAGTCAGGACTCGATCTGAACATCTCCAATCACTATTATTCCTTTCATTCAGAAGAAACAGGCAGGTAGAAAAATTTTAAACCAAACTTCTTCAGATATCAGTACACTGTCTATGAGGGCATCAATCAATCAATCAATCAATCAACATTTTATTTGTATAGCACATTTCAGCAACAAGACAATTCAACATGCTTTACATCATATAAACACAAAATACAAATATGAGAGAAAATACAATCAGCAATTGAAATATTACATTTTGTCTTTGCTACACATCAGATTATTGATCAATTGATTGTTTCATTTATTATGTTTCCAAATCATCTCTGACCAGCTGAGTTTTTAATATAGATTTAAAGGAGCTCAGTGTTTCAGCTGTTCTGCAGTTTTCTGGATGTTTGTTCTAGATTTGTGGTGCATAAAAACTGAGTGCTGCTTCTCCATGTTTGGTTCTGGTTCTGGATGCAGATCCGAACCAGAACCAGAAGACCTGAGAGGTCTGGAAGGTTGATACAACAGCAGCAGATCTTTAATGTAATGTGGTGCTAAACCGGTCAGTGATTATAAACTAACAACAGTGCTTTAAAGTCTGTTCTCTGAGCTACAGGGAGCCTGTGCTGGGTGGTGTAGAGCTGGGTGGTGTAGAACTGGTGGTGTAGAACTGGTGGTGTAGAACTGGGTGGTGTAGAACTGGTGGTGTAGAACTGGGTGGTGTAGAACTGGGTGGTGTAGAACTGGTGGTGTAGAACTGGTGGTGTAGAACTGGGTGGTGTAGAACTGGGTGGTGTAGAACTGGGTGATGTAGAACTGGGTGGTGTAGAACTGGTGGTGTAGAATTGGTGGTGTAGAAATTCTAAAAATGTGTAATTGTTAACTTAGCAGAAGAGAGGAGTTTCCTTTAGTACCTCTTCGTCCAATCTGACTGAGCTTGATGTGTTTCTAATAATAATTTTAATAATGCTTCCATATGTGATTGCAGCAAACGGTGATTCGCCAAGTTATTAGCTCAAGGATGCTAAATAATTTTGAAAGGCATACATAGTTATTCTCCCCCTTCTTAATTATGTGCTACTTTGTGTTGCTGTATCATGTAAAATCAAAAAGAAATACAAGCAGTTTTGTGGTTTTAATGTAAAAAGCTCAGTTAGAATGATGTTCCAAGGTATGAACTTATCATCTGTGTTGGCATATATTAGAATATTTGCACATCTATGGCTAATATTTTCATCTGATGTTGATCTTATTTCAGTGTTTAGAGACAATGAATAAATACTGCTGGTCCAATTTTGCCAAATCTGTATTTTCTTCTGACAGGTTTAAACTATTTAAACTTTTGTAATGTTACTCTCCCATCCGAACATAAAAAGCTTTGCAGTTTGCTCTCTTTATTGTCTCACTGTTCACTTGTAACCTGGTTCTTAAAGCCTCTACATTAAAGCTGAAATTTCATCACACTAAAAGATGAATGAATTCATTTAAGACCCGGACTTTAAAAAGAGATCCGGAGCGTGGTGAGCTCAAACGCTTTAAAGGATGAGTCTAAATTTAACTCACTTCTAGGTCACAGTAAACTGATTTAGCTTTGGGAAAAACGACCAGCTGAACATGTTTAGGACACGGAGGTCCTAAACATGGACCTTCGCTTACATCCTGAAGCTGGATGTAAAGTTATGACAGACTAATAAATATGCAGCATTGATGCAGGATGTTTTTATTTTATCTAACTTGTTTTCCTTTCCAGCATAATGGTTTCATAAGTAGGGGCAAGAAGAAGAACTTTAAATCTAGCAACAGTCTTTACTACCATCTAGTGGCCACTATTGTGAACTACAACTGTGGGAATTTTTAGGGGTTTTTTTTATCTATTAGTTTTAACAACAAATAAAATAATATTCTTCATTTAGTTTATTCCATCCTCTCACACACACTTTAAAAAACATTTGAGTAAATTTTCCACCAGTATGGAGTGAATATTTCTTGAAATATATTATGTAACCATGCTGTTAGTGATTTTCAGCAATGAGAAATGATGGAGCAAAGATAATAAAATGTTTCATGCTGCCATTCTTATTACGAAAACTTAATTTTAAATAAAATATTAAGAACTGCAGAGGAATTAGGGAAGTGCTACAGTTCCCAAAACAGGTTTGCTCTCACTGTAGGAACGTTATGATGATTTGGGGTTTTAAATTATTTAGCTTCGTGTTACATGAACAGATAAATTTGTTTTGCAGACAGACAGTATATGCAGCAATAACAATCAAACATAATGTGAAGATCAAATTAAAATTGGCACAATAAAGACAAAAAGAACCCTTAAAAATATGGTTGCAATATCCTGTATTGCCCCTCAGTGGGAAAATGAGAAATATGAGGAAGTGCAAAACTGATTATAGATAAGAATAAGCAAATTCATAAGAACACAGTTATCATTTGGTATTTAAGCCTCATTATTTAACACCTTGAATGGGAGTAGCTTATCAACAAATAATTCATTTCTCCTTGGTGATCAATAAAGTTGATTCTGGTTCTGACTCTGAATTATCCTTCTCTTCAGTTTGTCTTCAGTTTTCAGAAACTCTTTATTTATTATTATCTTGTCTGCGTCAAGTTATTTCAGAGATCACTGTGGGCTTTTCAGTCATTACCAGAGATTTAAAATGTTGTCCACTTTAATTAAGAAAATAATTTAGTTAATCCTAATATCCCTTAAAACAAAAAAGTTTAAACTAATTTAACGTCGAGCAGTAAAAGAAAATAAAGCTTTGTGTCTTTATATTAGGGCTGGGCGATATCGATGTAAAGTTTCATCGCTATATTTTGTGGTTATATTGTGATACGGATAATAATTTATTGTTATTTCTTCTTTAGGTAACTATGACTGCTCAACTGGATGTAAACCTGTGGAAATGTTTTCCTTTGTGTCACTTTAAAAATCTAAATCATTTTGGAAATGTACATTTTTGACCTTATTTTATGAAATATTTAAACTGTGTGATGAGTGAAGTTAAGAAACATTTCATGAAGGGGAGGCAAATCACTAAATGTAAAATTACATAACACCTTTTACTATTTCTAAATTTTTCACTAAAAAACATGTTTATACCTTCACAGACCAGCTTTCAGACGTCTGGACAAAAACACAAATACAGTTAAAAAAAAATATCTTAAATATTAATTATTCCAACAGTGTGACAAACGGTGGCTTTTGTGTTTTTGAAACAATTGCTTCTGAATCTATATGATGGGGTGAGCTACAGCATGAAAGCCACATTCAGGTTTCAGTGAATAACGGTAGAAATTATTAATCATCATAATATGAAATCACTAAAATAGACATGCTGGAGTTATGAAACAGTTAAACAAAATTACTTTTAAAACAATGGTTAAATTCTGCTGTTTTTAATGTTTTGACACGTTCCACAAATCATTATAAATCATCTTTGCATAATGATTTATACCCATCATTGTGCAAATGTATAAATGTAGCTCATAGCTTCTAGTTAAATCTGTTTCCATTATGAAAAGTTACCTTTGTATATCAAGCTGAATATAACTCCTAAAACATATTTTATTTAAATTTATTTTAAACTCATATGATAGTGTTTAAAGCACAATAATAACTTTCTGCTAAGGCGCAGACCGTTCAGTGCCTTACAGGCCATACACAAGATGGCCTATATAATGTACACTGAAGGTTTCATCTGATCTATAATATACATAAGAATGTATAATTAGAATTTTAAATCGTCCATAGTGCGGTAATAGATCTAAAATACAAACCTCTGTAAAATGTAGCTTTAAAAAAGCAAGTTAGAAATCGGCTTTTCTATATATACACACATATGTCTATAATATTTGTAATGTAAATATTATATATATTGTATAGATATGTAATATTTGCCCACACAAGGCCGCATTGGCTGACATGATGCTGAACTTAGATACGACAGCAACGGTCTCATGGAAACAGTTGCCACGGAGACAGGCGGACGTCATCCTGTAACGGTTGCCATGGACCTCCTGACGTCAAAGCCCCTCGCAAGATGGTTAGGAAACCCCCTGGCGCCGTTGCCATAGATACTGGCGGGGGGAGGGGTGGGGTTTAGAGGAAGCGGAAGTGTCAGAGCAGGCGGAAGTGGTACTGCCCTGAATATCCCGAGCAGCGAGCGGAGGACGGCTTGAGATACTCCCATCGTTAAGAGAATAAAATCAGGATCCCTAATACGCTCAAAATGTGAGTTTACTAATGTATTAATCGAGCAATATCTAATATGAAGGCTAAACTAAGTTTTCACTGGGAAACTGCAGTCGGACCGGTGCTCCCGTGGGTTGCCTCTGCGGCGGAAGGTGCCTATTGTGGTTTGGGGCTGGGTGCGAGAATTTAGGCCAGAGACTGTAACCAGATAATGAGAAATAAGCTACAAAACGTTTGCGGCATGGTTGCAGGTACTAACGGCGCAGTCGGTATGCAGCTGGTGATTTGCCTTCGAAAGCACGAGCTCGGCTCGATGCGAGCCGCAGACCGTGTGGGGAGGGAGAAGCTTCTGTCGAGTCTGGCCATTTTGACAGCTTAGCAGCGGCCGAGCCGTCGCGAGAGAGCAGCCCGAACAATTTTAGCATCCCGTGCTAAGTACGCATCACGGCGCACTGCTTGTAAGAATCTCTGTCTTTAAAAAGATTATATAAATGCACATTTTGTTCGCAACGCTGTAAATCGATATTATAAGAAACGTAGCGCGGTTGTGAATGGCTGAGCTCCGTCATGGCGCAGTGAAACGAGCTAACACACCCTCCATATTTCCCGGGAGTCTTCGCCTCATATGCGACGTTTATTTTTTACTGAAATTGAAAGTCGCTACTTAGGAATTCCAAATCGCGTTGATTAGCTCGAGAGAAATGCTATATTTGCCCCAGATTGGAGAATCGGGCCTTCGGTTGGGTGTCGCCGCTCGGTCAGGTCCCGCTTGCTAGCAGCTAAGCTAGTAGGCGCTAATCTATCTCTCCATCTTAAAATTCCGCAGGGGAATGCGACAAGGAGGGCGTAGCTGTTAGCACGCCGAGCCAGCCGGGGGAACCGAACGCTCCCGACTCGGTAGCTGTTTTTCAAGCTTTTAGTGAATCGATGCGTTATATTGTGTTCGGTCCTGTCCGCGGTTTGAAGATGGTGCCTTTTGGGTTTTTTTTTCTTTTTCTTTTTTTTTTTTCGGCGTGAGTAAGCCTGTTAACAACCAGGTGGTTGGATAACAGCCCTGCACGTGTAGAGTGAGATACTGGCGTGCTGGATGATCGGAGCTCAGTTCAATCAATTTTATTCGATCCGTGTGTCATTAATGTCATCTATTTAAAACTAAACCGGGACAAGCGGTATTACATATATAGAGGTAATCAGAATAATAGCCTTACATGGTTGTGTTTAAGCTATCACCAGGAAGAAGATACGTGCAACGTACATATTTCATTTATGTCTTTATTGTTGTATTTTAATGTAGATTTAATAGTTAAAATAAAAACTTTGAATTGTCAGTCATGGGACATGTTTATTGTGTTTCAGAAGGGATTTAATGCATTTTTTTCCTTTAATTCTGCTCTATTTTTACTTGAACCACTAACATTTCAAGTAAAAACATACTTCATAACTTGTCAAATAAAACATAAAACAATTGATTCCTCAAGGTATGAAAGGACATCTTTGTTAGTGTTAGATTTGAGAAAGTGAAAGTACATGCAATATATTTTTAGTAATAGGTGTACATGCACATTTTGAAACACCAAAAATAACACATTCCTGTGAGTATTTTTATTTATGCTGCATGTAGCCAGCATGAAAAAGCACAACTCTCTCTATTGCATTTCATCTGCTGACGAGCAAAACAAGTTTTTAATTTATAGATTTACCACTGCCTGGTGCTTTTGGTACTTTGTATTTTGGAAAACGAATGGAATTCAACTCCATACGATCAGGTGATTGATTTTGGTGTTTCTCTGGTGTGAGTTTAATTACCCTGTAGGACTGGAGGAAGCATGTATAATTGGCTGCACAATAAGTTGCCCATATTAGTTTCATCTTTTCACTTGTGAGATTAACCGGAGTTACCAACAGATTTTAACAATCGGTTTTGATAGGAAAAAAGTTTAAATAAAGCTGTGTAAGTCAATTTAACCATTTTAAACTGTTTAATACATGTCAAACCTGTTTTTATATAAAATGTATATCATTTAACTCTACTTTTATTTGAGGGTGAAAAGAAATGGAACAAGTGTTTTCTATGTGTCTAACTGTAAAACTTCACAACTATTGCAACTAAATGCGAAAGTCCATTTAGTGGATTTTTGCATTTAGTTGCAAAAATCCAACGAAAGAAGAAATACGTAAAAAGGTGTGTTATTAAAGTAAACTTAAGTTGACTTATTTTTTTTGGGGCTTTTTTTTATTCATGTCATCAAATTGCCCTCGTGATTAAAGCAGCACCATCTGGCAGTAAATAAAACAGGATGTGGTGAAAGTTTAGGGAAATGCAGCAGTGAACCTTTTGTAATCTAACTTAACATGAAAAACTGGATCCAACTCATAGCCATACGTTGTATAAATGCGTCTGATCACTGTTCTATTAAAGCTTTGTTGCTAAAGATTGACCGTCCAAAGAAACGCAGTCTGGATAATATGACACTGGTGATGAAGACATGCAGGTGGGGCATCTTGCACCACTGAACTTTCTCATACATTGTGGTATTTGTTCAGCATCACATTACAAATGGCTGAGCTGTTCTTGTCCCAATGATGCATTTCTTTTAATTAGCACCTGCAAAAAGCACAAATCACTTTGTTTGGTTTTGGATTTGTCAGTTTTCAGGAGGAATGTTTATTTTGTAGTCAATGACAACTCAAACATTTTTACAGTATTTCTTGACTAATTAGTCTTGTTCCCAAATACCAATTTGACTTGAAAAGCCAGTCTGAAGCTATTTTTTAATTAATTTTAGATGTAAAAGATTAATTCCTGATTTAAGTGCCACCTGGTGGTGTGATGAATCCCTACATGTGCATAAATTAACCAAACACCCATTTTGATCCAGTAATTATTAGCTTTAGGGCGCCTTACCTCATAGTAGTCAAGTGTCTTAAGGAAATAAAATCCATTTTGAAGGTGCTACACATTCACTTTGTAGAGAAAATTTTGTGTTTTATCAAGGCCCAGATGCGCAACCAGCTGCAGCAGAACATCAGCGTTTGCCTAAAGATATGCACAGTCAAAGCCGTGGAAACAAAATGACATAATAACTCGTCTGTCTAGTTGAGCAAATGCCGACCTGACGGTAAAAGGAATCGTATGACCACCGGGTTCTTTAAAGAGTCTTATATTTCGGTAAAATGCACAATTTACAAAATTGCTTGTACTTTTTGGCTTTACTAAATTATTTAATGCAGGAAATATTATTTGAGGTTTACATTGTTTGGTGTGGTAAGAGGGAAATGGATCTTATTTCTGAATCTCTCAGCTGTTATGAGTTCCTGTTGGATGAATGTGGGAATGAAATTTTTCTAAATATTTTCAGTCGATTTTGTTTTGTTTAAATTTTTTTGTGCCTTAACGGCAGAAAATTTGAGTCATTGTTTACAGTGTGCCAGCGGTTGTAACAGGAACTCCAACAAGGTGTTTCTGAGGACATTAGCAGCTGCTTATCTCTGCAGGCTGGATGCATTACTGCTATGTAAAGCATGTCAGACTTGTTTTTCAGTTAAAACGAATAAAAGGTGACCTATTACTTAACTACATTAAAACTATTGCCTGCAACAAAAATGGCAGTTTTTCATTTTACTATAGAGAACATCTTGCTTCCACATGGAGGTCAGAGGTCAGTTGAGCCCCAAGAACACTTAAGCTCAGCAGTTTTGAATTTCCATTTGGAAGAAGTGGAAATTCTTCCAAATGGAAGAATTTATACCAATTTATACTGTTAGCTGTTAACTACAGCTAATAGTATAACCTGTATTTCTTCTGCTGTCATGGATAAATATGTAGATTCATAACGGTGAGGAAAACTCCAACATTAAAGTAATTCCTGAAGTCTGAGATGGAGGTACAGGCGGTCCTGCTTGGACCTGCTGATGGGTCTGAAGAGCTGAAAGTCTTCAAGGATAAAATAATGATACATTGATTGTTTTGGATTAAGTTTTTAGATCCATTAAGGTTTTTGAAAATGTTTGAGTTTTAAAAATGGTTGTGGATCTGAAGCCCAGTGATCCACCTCCTGCCTTACTTAGGCAAAGCAGGAGGAAACCTGGAGGTTTCCACGCCACTTGGTCCATTTGCCTTATTCAATGAGTTGTTTGCTGCTTTGATATAAATAATGCTCTTCCATACTCTATACCCCTAATTTTAAGCTTTTTGGGGTTTTTTTTGTCTTTCAGCCTAAAAGATGGATAAGAACGACCTGGTGCAGAAAGCCAAGCTGGCAGAGCAGGCCGAGCGCTACGACGACATGGCGGCTGCCATGAAGGCTGTGACGGAGCAGGGCCAGGAGCTTAGCAACGAGGAGCGCAACCTGCTCTCCGTTGCCTATAAGAACGTGGTATGGCAATTATGGCTCTACTATTAGCTTCTAATCTGGTTTACATCCCACAGTAGAGCTCCTAGTCCACTGTAATTATAAATTTAGTTGGATGAGCATCAGCTATGTTTAAAAGCTTTGATTTTTATGTTTTCAGTAAAAAAAAAAAAAAAAAAAAAGTCAGTTCTGTCATTGTTAGAACCAGTGGCAGAAAGACAACCGATTCACTTTCACTCCAAGTGAGTCTTTTATGAGCCACTGACTGTCTGCACATCAATCCCAACATAATTATGCTAAAGCCACGCCCATTTTCATGTCACTCTTACCTTTACATAGCTGAGTTAATCTGAATAGCATTCAGCATTGCTTCAGAGTTTGAGACTTGATGTGATCTTCAGTGCGTTCTGTCGCATGACGACCCCTAAAGGTCAACCAGTTTTGTCCCCCACTCTCTAAACTTAGCACATTTTAAGAAATGGGCTTGTTTTTTAGGTGACCAGGGACAGTAAACTGACTTTTCATAAATCTAGTTACACATTATTCACCTGTCCTCTTCTAACAAACACAAATATTTTAACAAGTAGAGATTATTGACAAGAGGACAAGATTTTATCTCACTCAAACTCTCTTGCACACAACATGCAGGAGCAGCTGCACTGCAGTTTTCCTCTGCTGCTTCGTTTTAGAGTTAAAGATCATTTTTTCTAGCTTGCATCAGTACTAGTAGGAATATATCAAATTACTGAAATTACACTGTTAAAACAGAGAAATGCCAGATGTTTAATCAGCTAAGGGTAATAAATCATTCTTTTGTTGCCATTAGGGCTGTTGCAACTTGTCACCCGATGATAATCATTGGTCAACATCATTATGTTCAGTCTTTAGTTCATCTTTACTTGTTTTCTGAACTTCTTAATAACAGTTAAGGCTGTTTTTGTCCAAACTGCTGCATGTCTGAAGAGTCCTCTGCTCTGTTTGTTGCCCAGGAGCCTTTATGAGCAAAATATGTATTTTTAAAGCTGTTCAGTTAATTTTGTTTTAATTTCTTCTAATTGTGTAAATAATGTGAAAATCAGAAATGTGTTTAATTTTTCCTTGTACTTTTTTAAGGATGCGCCTGTATGAAGATTTGGGCCAACATTTAGATTGCTGCTATGGCCAATAACCAATATTTACTGATATTATATATATTTCGAATGGACCACTCTCTATCTGCTTCAGTTAAATATCCCACAATCCTTTGCTGCATCACTGTCACATGACCAGCTTCCTTCACTTTCCCTCATTAACAAACTGCAACAAGATGGAAATATCAGTTGTCAATATCAGACCAGATTTATCGGATAGATACCGGTGTGTTTACAAATAAAGGCCAGTACCGATGTTGGTGCCGATATTTTGTGTATATTCGTTGTACATTTATTTTGAAATGGTGTATAACTTTGATGGGCTGGAGGAAACATTTTCTACATTTACAGGGCAAAACAATAAATATTCTTGTAAAAACAAAAATATACATAATTTTGCCTTTTTTTAAAAAAAACAATCGTCAGTGGAAGCTTTAATTAACAGCTTTTTATATTTCATATGCAAGTAACTTTCTACAAAATAACTCCCCAAAGTTTGCTCCAGCAGATTTTAGTCGCTGGTACAGCGGTTTCTTTTTTTTTTCTTTTTTTTATTTCTGATGTGTTGAATGTCGGTTGTGTGTGTGCTGGTGCCGATAGGTGGGGGCCCGCCGTTCTTCCTGGCGCGTCATCTCCAGCATCGAGCAGAAGACGGAGGGGAACGAGAAGAAACAGCAGATGGCCCGTGACTACCGCGTGAAGATCGAGGGTGAACTCCAAGAAATCTGCCACGACGTGCTGGTATGAACAGGAACAGGGAGGGGCGGCCGAGGGGTGTGAAGAGAATGAAAAACAGGGTGGGTGGTGATAATGGGTCCAGGGAACGGGACGTGGGACTGGAGTTGTTAAATAGGGCAGAGGTGGTGGAAGAGCAACTCATCCTCCCTCACTGCTGGGAGGCAGGTCGTTGTGCGACGCTCTGCGTGGAGAGTCTCACATCTCTGCTTCATTTCTGTAGCAATCTAAACGTTTTTAAATAAGACAGGCTAGGATTTTTATAACAAAATTACAGAAAAATCTGTGTTTTAACAGATGTAGTGTCAAACGCGCAATGTTGAAACTAGAGGTCCACCGATTCCATATTAATATCTGTATTGGTTCCAATATCTAAAGAAATTCTAGATTGAGTATCAGTGACTGTGTCTGATCTATTCAGTCTAATTCTATCCTTTATGGTCTGAGTGATGTCATGTTTTACTATTTATTTTACGTTATTTAGAATTCCTAATTTCTGAACCATTTGAAAGGATGTTTAGTTTATTTTTACATGTTTGACCAAGCTTGTGAAGCTGCTGGTGTATTCAGGTCAGTTCAGGCGTGTTTTGCTGTATCAGACGATGCTAAACCTCAGATATCCATATTGAAAGTGGAAAAAATGGTTCTCTAGTTTAAACTAGAAAAGACGGAGAACCTGAAACCCAACGATGAGATGTAGTTTAAAATATGCTGCACTTCAAACTGGTTTCATTTGCTTTACTTCACCCTTAAGAGCTTCATAAACAGCTGAAGGGTTTTATATGGGACTCAGCCTCAGCTTGACCCTCTGAGAAACTCTGCCTGCAGTTTTAAACACCACAGGTGAGATCAGCTCCACCAGCAGTCGCTTCTTCACATTCTGGCCCCGACAAGCGGAGAGCAGAATCTGCTCAAGGTCAAAAGAGACTGAAATATTTCAGCGCATGAGCAGACGGCTAATAATATCTTCAAGGTCAAAGCTTGGTGAAGCCTCAGCGGTGATGATGTGGGGCTGCAGGAATGAAAGGAGGAAAGGATGAGTGGAAGCATGCTGTCCTTAAAGTAGCAGCAGGAGGTAGAGCAGGACCGGCTATTCCAGGACGAAGAAAATAATCATTTTTGTGACAAATATAGCGTCTGAAGATGGAGCTTAGTGTCCAGGGAATTGCCATCCCACAAACTTATAGCTTTGTTTTCTGTATCATTTTATTGCAAAATTAATATTTGAGTCTAACTGCTGCAATAAGAGAATTTAAATTCTTGACATCAGCACAATCGTTCTGATCTGGGTAAACTAGCGTAGCGCTAGCTGGAAAAATAACGTGATCTTTAGCTAAAGAGAAATCCTCCAACCACTGAAAGCTGACAATACTCCATTACATTTTGTGAAGAAAGAAGCTATTATCGTTATCTTCTTCAGAGATTTTGTGTTGTTTTCTTCAGTGGTTCTCTGTGCAGCGCCCCCTCAGGCCAGGAGGGGAACAGGCTTTTTCAAAGGGTTTGGTTGGTTTAACAGCTGAAAATGTAACAAATGTTGCAACTTTGGTCCCAAATTAAACTGAATCTGCCAGAGTGTCAGATGGGATGAAACCTTAAAAGGGTTTCTTTTTTTTACTATAAACTTTACTATAAATAAGCAAGATTCCACATAAAAAACATACACAACGTTTAGCTGAACTACAGATATTTTTGCATTGCAGAAATGTCAGTAAGTGCTAACAGAAATGGGATAATGACTGAAAAGTTAAAAATCAGAGGAAAAGTGCTGGATGGTGATTGCTTGAGCAGATATCTGCATATTCTTATGACAGGTTGGTGGAGTCAGCAGATTAAAATGGGCCTAAATGTAATCACTGGAACAAAGCTGGGCTCAGTGAAGAGATGCTCCGGGGTGAAGTTGCAGCTGATCACATGATCTGGATAAAACCCTTCTTTAAACTATTAGATGAGGACACCAGCAGCAGCAGTCAGTGCGGCGGGGTGTTACCTGTTGGGAGCAGAGGGAACGGCCGGTGATGGGGTTCCAGGTTTGTTCTGGTGTACTGACTGCTGACCTGTTCCTGTTTGTTCCAGAACCTGCTCGACAAATTCCTCATTGCCAATGCATCTCAGGCAGAGAGCAAGGTGTTCTACCTCAAAATGAAAGGAGACTACTTCAGATACCTGTCAGAGGTGGCCTCTGGGGACTCGAAGAAGGGTGAGGATCACAGCTCAGCCTCACTGCTTCAGACCAACAATTCACACCTTCAGTTCCTGCAGGATCCACACCAACTGGAAGAATAAAACCAATCACCTTTTTCTCATTCGCATGAGCATGGTATCGTTTGCTCACGGACGGTGTTAATTACACAGAATGCATGTGAAGCATTTCTACAAACCATTATGTGTCATTTCCACATAATTCCTAATTATGTGGAAATGACATAATTGGCCTGAGTGGATGTCATTTGATCTCACACTTCTTTGTCGTCTATTTATATCCTTTTCTTTAAGCTTCAGTCGAAAGCGCGACCGCCTCAGGCTGTTGCTAAGAGACAGCTTCATCGTTTGTTGCCAAGGGTTTCAATCATCTAATTGCTATGGCAATGGGTTGATTGACGTAGCACTGACTAGTAGGGGTGGGCGATATGGACTTTAAGTTTTATCATGATTTTTCTAAGTACTATTGCAATAATGATAAAAGTAACAATAAGAAATATTGTTTTTAGGTAACAGTTTGATTGCATGGACGGCTCTAGACAAACATTCCCGTTTGATTTGTGTGAACTGCACAAAGTAACTGCATTTAATTTTATTCTCAAATGTTTTATTTATTAAAACTTTTAGTGAACAGTAGAGAAAATGGTAAAAATAACAATCCTGACATTACTTGCAGGTTTCTTTAAACATCAGTAATTGGAGTTTATTGTGACAATAAGTCAAAATTCTTATAAGAAATTTATCGGGATAAATGATAAACGATGTCAGTGATCACCCGAACTGACCCAGAATCATTATTTATACTAAATATTTTGTTTACATGTTTGACCTGACGTTTTTCAGGTTGAGTCTTTGACAAAAGAATAAATTAATAGATTAACAGCACCGGTTTCCCTGGAGGAGAATTGTGTTCCCTCCACTCATAAAGTTTGTTGATATGAGCCGTAGAACAGAGGCGGCTGTTCAGGATCACAGTGTGACTGCTGTGTGTGTGTTTAAAGAAACGGTGGAGAACTCTCAGAAGGCCTACCAGGACGCCTTCGACATCAGCAAGAAGGACATGCAGCCAACACACCCCATCCGGCTGGGCCTGGCCCTCAACTTCTCCGTCTTCTACTATGAAATCCTCAACTCGCCCGAGCAGGCCTGCTCTCTGGCCAAGCAGGCGAGTTTCAGCACACACACCCGCAGGCCGCATGTCTGCCTCTCAGCCGTTAATCCGACCTCCGGGAACGGACGCCGAGGATTTCCACGAGAGTCGGGAAACTGTAACGATGGATTGTTTTTTGTTTTTTTTTACTGCAGGCTTTCGACGAGGCGATCGCCGAGCTTGACACCTTGAATGAGGATTCATACAAAGACAGTACGCTGATCATGCAGCTACTAAGGGACAACCTTACTGTAAGTATGCGACAAACCGTTATTTTACTAATCCATTTGTTGTTGTTAAAACATTTTATTGAAACATCTGTGTTGGGATCCTCCATAACTCCTGGACAGCAGAAATATTCTCTCCTTTTTATCTTGAGCTTCAGTAGATTTGACACATTAAACTTGTTGCGTAACAGTGAGAGACAAGCCAGTTTTACAGTAGAGCTGCTCTGATTGGCTGCCTGTCGCCAAATGATTTACGCTCTCAGGTTATTTATCCAGAAGTAAAACATCAAAGAGCCGCTGTCTGATGGGTTTGATTGAACCTTTTTAGGTTGAACCAACGTTTTCCTTCTGTAAACTCAGTGCATCTTCCTGGAGTTTAGAGACAAATCAAGTTGGGTCTTCTGAGTTTCTATCTTCTCATTTCTGTCTGACCCAAAAAGTCAACAGACGTTATGTTTCTGATGGGAAATATTTCATTTTGACAGTTGCATGTCAAATGATTTATTCACTCCTCCATCATGAATGGGAAAATCTTTACAGGCAAAAATGTAATAAGACCTTTTTTGATAACTGCTGAGCTCCTCTTCACATGTTTTTGTTGGCTTTTACATTTGGTTAGAAGGCTCCTGTAGCATAACCCTAATCTTCCTCAGATTGAATTCAGGAGTTCCTTCTGATCATTAATATTACTTCCAGTCAGGAGATGCATGCTGATAAACGGTTTTAAACCCACACCTGTGTGTTTCATGACTCATTCTGGGATAAATAGATTCAGATTAGCTTTATTTTATTTCATGTTACAAAAACAAAACAAAGTGAAATGCTGTTTTACAAAGCAATAATTTCCCATTAATAAATAAAAATGAAAAAGTAGAATATGAAGCTGTAATCTCTTGAAATCTGCTTCTGTCCCAATATCACATTTCTTTATCCAACCTATTTTAGTTGGTTTGTCACCTGCTGTTCAGCTAATTTCTGTACATTTACAATAATTATTTTCTAGTATAAACTCCATTCTTTGTAATCTTTGAGTTACTGTCAGATCTTTTAACGTTTGGTCTTACAGATGTTTTGTGTGTTTGCAGCTGTGGACATCAGAAAACCAGGGAGACGAGGGTGAAACCGGCGACGCAGACAACTAGAGCGCACTTCACTGTTAACCCATCCCCACACTTCTCCTCTCCCTGTATCTCCTCCTCTTTCTTCTCTTCCTCCTCTCTTCGTACACATAAACAGCCCGTTCATTCCCTCGTTCCCGCCTCTCCGAGCCCGGCCGCCTGACTTCCCTTCTGTATAACCAACAGCATGAATAGCACCCGACCTTCACAAATATTACTGAGCGAACGAGGCGAGGTTCAGGACCCCTCCGCCTGCGCTCGCCCGTTCCCCCCACCCGCCCTCTCTCCATCATGGCACTCCAACACAGGCCAGCAGGCTCACACCTCTGGCTGGTTTAGTCTTATAGCACGCAGAGAGGGTTTTTATCCCAAACCACCAACTAAATGAACATCCTCCAGAGCCCGCCTTCTCCTTTTTATACCTTCCTTGTTTAATCTTTCTCTTCCATCCCTCCCTCCTAACATCTCAGTACGTTCTCTCCCTCCTTCCCTCCTGTCCTAGTGAGTTAAAGCATTTATATAGTTGTCCATTCCTTCTCTGTTTGGCTTTTCATAGTGTACTGGCAAAGAATGGCTGGTTTTATTCCACTTTAAACAAAACAAAGGTTATTAAACTGTCCGTTTATTTTCAACAAACGCTGTGATGCTTAGTTTTTCCTCTAAATCCTCCCGACCTGGGAACGGACGGGGTGGGTGGTTGTTTGAACAGCAGGGGAATTCTGCTGGGGGTTTATACAGAAGGGTCCTCCATACAAGGCTGTATTGTGACACTGATAAAAGTTAAACAAATGGTTTTTTCCTTTTGGTTTGGGTAATCAAACACTTGCTGTCTTTCTTTTTTTTCTTTTTTTTTTTTTTTTCTCCAACTGGGACCTTTAAAAATTTGACACCATTTCACAAAAAGAAAAAAATAGTAAATTGTTCAGCAAAAGTGGAAACATTCCATCTTCATTTTCAGCAAACGCGACCCGCTTGCTTCCCCTCCTTTCTCTCGCCTGTCCTTTGGTTTACTTTTCCGGGTGTGTTTTGATTCTGTAACCAATCGATCAGTTCCGTTTTTTGAAAACTGTAAAATTGTAAAACATTTTTAGAGCTTAACTGTAAATCTTTGTTGTTGTTTTTTTGTGGAGAACAGAATGGTTTTGGATGTTCGTTACCACCTGCCTGCAGATAAAACCTTGAAGCCGTTACAGTCAGCTGCTGTTTGATGCTTTGGTGAATTTTCTTTTTTTTTAAAACCAGATTTGTTTCTGCCTTCTTTCGCTGCCCTCATTCTGTCCATTCCTGCCTTTACAAGACAAGTTTAGTCAAGTCTCGTGTTACAGCTCGCGGCGGAACGCTGCAAAAAAACGCCTGCCCTTAGCCGTAGCCGCTTAAATCTTCTGCAGCACGAGTTAAAAATGGTACAGTCTGGAATGACAGCTTCCTGGGACCTGGCGTTTCTATTTCAATCAGACCAACATCAAAATCTTAATTCCTCCCCTGCTATTGAAACAAACGTAGCTCTGGTGGAACCAGATGCAAAAAGTAAACTTGGCTTTTGGTGCAGGTAGAAGCCTCGGCAGGTGTGTACATTTAGGAGCCAAATCACAGCCGATCAGCCAATCGAGGAAATGAGAACCTGTAGTTTGGATTATGGTTTTAGAAAAATGTGCAGATCAGTTGAGGCACGCGTCCAACTGCACCAAAACAAATACTAAAAATTAAATCCCCCAAATAATCAGATTTCATATTCGACTTTACATCCTGGTGTTGGCAGGATCAGCTAAAAACACTGCAGCTTTTCCCAAAACATTTCCCCCCCCTTTTTCTACTCAGTGTCACAATAACCTTGTCTAAAGCACCATGACATTCCACTCTGTAGATGTAGAAGGTATTTTTTCTTTTTCCTGGGGACAAATATTTTCATGCACTGACATTTTAAGAAGTAGAAAAAGACAAAAAAAAAAATCTCATCCTCCCTGCTGCTCTTTTTTTCCTCTTTAGCTGAACAAAAAGACAGTTATTCTTCGCTTTCTAAGGACAAAACTGATCCCTTGCAGTAGTGAATGTGGCACCGAGCCTGTCTGTATATCTGGTATCTGAAATCATTTTGTTTTTACTGACCAGTATTCTGCTTAAAATAAAACAAAAATCAACCCAAAAACAACAAAAAAGTCTGCTTCTGTGACGGTTTTCTTGCTTAGCTCGCACGTGGTTGTGAAACTTTAGGGTTAGCTTAAATATACAAAAAAATGCGAAAATGGTTTTAAAAAAATGGAGAAAAAAAATCCTGAGTACCTTTCCTTCACTCTGGTTCTTGACGTAAAACTAGATTTGTGTATGTCTTTTAAAAAAAAATCCAATTCTAGTTTAACCTTTCATGTTATAAACAGGATAAATTGTAAAAGACGATTTAAAGTGAAATAAAGTTTTATCAGTTCCGAATCAGCCCTTCTCTGTTTGTCGTCACCTGCCAGCCTGGTCATGCTACATGTTTCTGACTTCCTGTTGACCGTATGGTACCGCACATCTAAAGGGGGGCGGGAGGGGGTTACCAAACAACCAACCAGTGAATCAACCAATCAACAGATCAGACAAATGTTGAAGGGAAAAACTGTTGGGACAGAAAATGCAAATCTTCATCATGTTAGCAGGTTTCACTGTTATCAAGTCTCGGCGACGTTTTATTCAAATAAAGACGAATGCAAAGTTTTATTCTCGTTTGGTCTTCATAGACAATCAGACAACGGGTCGAGAAATAATTCTGCTCAAAAACAAAGGACTTTTGGACTGAATGTTGGTTCCTGTTCATCTTTCTTACCATCCTTGTCACTTTTTACACAATCCTTTTTTGGGTGAAACGTTTTTTTTAAGTGGGTTTCAGATGAACTTCTCAGATGAATTAATAAAAGTATCATTTGACCTTCATTGGGGAATTGCAGCTGAACCAGCAGCAAGTTGAAGTGGATGAGAATAAGAGGACAGGAGTAATATAGTCCAGTTAAAGTACTGAGGTTAAAGGAAACGTGCAACTGATTGTAGAGTAAAATATTTGATGTGGATGGACGGATTTCCATAAAACTGCAAATAGCAAAAATATCTGCTATGTTGTGCTGCTTTGTGCAAACAAGATGCAGCAATCTGTCACTGAAGAAGCTGCAGCTCTGCAGCAGCTCCATGTATTCAGTTCAGATCTGTTCATATCGATTGCACCAATTTACAACAAATGTCTCAAAGCACTTAACAAAAACAAAATGAAATTGAAACAGAAATCTGCCAGTTTGTCACCGACATGTTTCCTGCTGTCCTGAGAATGGGCTGGGTTGCTGTTTGGGGTCAAAGATCACAGAGACTGTACATCTGACACAAACGATTCAGGAGGTCATTCTCTTCGGCATGACCTGTACAAGTGTTTTGATGTATTTGATCCATATTGCTCAGTGTTGTGAGAACGACATGTTTCATGATGATGAACCATCTGCAGCCTCCAGACTCAAACTTGGTCTAGAAAATGTCCCACCTGTCTCGGAGCTGGACAGTTCCTCCTTCAGAGGTTTGCTCAGGATCGGGAGTTTGCATCAGCGTCTTGCCCAAACCTTGGCTTCACACTTTGATTGTTCCAGTCCCGACCTTTGACCACTCTGGAGTTGATCATTCACCAAATCTTCGCCACGGCTGTTTGATCTGTTCGATTGGACGATTTCAGTTTTATGGTTTCTGTTTTAAGGTAAAGGTCAAATAATCTGGGATTATTTTACCTTTTTAATCCTTGCTGCCCATTTTATTCAGATCTTCACTGAAATTCACTATAAACAGTCTCAGTCATCCCTGTGTTTTTTAAACTCCACTATTGTTTTATCAATGCATGATCAATTGATCTGCACATCTACCAGTAAATTGATCTGGTCTTGCTCTTCCCACACTGAACCTGTGTGTGAGCTCGACCGGGTGCCGCTCTGTCCGGTTTATCTAAATGTTTGCATTCAGGGCCAAGGAGCTGCCGCGCCCAACTCACATCAGACCAGAAACCAGTCTTTGGTGCCAACTTCCGTATTCATTTCATGTGATATTAATTGATTTTGACGATTCCACTGGGGAGACGTAACTGAAAAGTGTTTCCAGACAGTTAATGTATCTTCAAAATGAATTGTTCTAGAAAATTTACGCAAATCCTTGAGGGAGGACATGTTTCTGTCTCCGCTGGGTTTGAAAGCTCAGAACTCCCGGAGTCTTTGTGCGTCTCATTGTCTGAACATGTCTGCTGCTGCCGTGAGTCACAGTTCACACTGTGGTCGCTCACTGACTTACAGTGTGTGTAGTCAGCGGGGAGGAGCTCAAAGGTGTGTTGCGTCTGACTCACTGCTATATTAGTTTTACATGTCACATCGCAGGGTGGGGCGGGGGCTTCAGGTTCAGAGCTGCAGTCACTATTGAAAACCTTCAGCTGTGCTCAACCTACTAATCACAGAATGTAGGAAAACTGAATGACAACGCTGCAAAAACACTAAACCTTACCAAGTATTTTTCTAGTGAAAATATCTTGATACACTTGAAATAAAACAAAACTTACAAGTAATTTTTCATCAAGATTGCGGAGCTTGTAAGTAAATCATTAAAATTGAAAACGTACTAGTTCTATTGGCAGATTATTTTACTTTGTAACATGGGAAAAATGTTCAAGTAAAATAATCTGCCAGTGGACCTCGTCTTTTTCATCACCTTAAAGCCCCTGTGCCTCGCTGAAAGCTTACTTAAGTTTAAGATTTTGTGTTTTTGCACATCCACATGTTTGCCCTCCATGTTTTAGAGCACACACCATGACTGGTGTGTGTGTGTGTGTGTGTGTGTGTGTGTGTGTGTGTGTGTGCGCGTGCGTGCGCGTGCGTTCGTAATACTTTGTGGGGACCATTTTCCTGACATGGTAACAGTAGGTTATGGGAACCGAAGCCTGAGGAAATTCATGTCTGAGTTCTCTGCCAACTTAAACATTTACCGCAACATGTTGGTTGCACTTTTGCTTTCAAGCTTCTCGCCAGTACAAACTTTGTAGAAAACTTAAATATTCAGGTGAAAACCTGAAGAATTTTAACAACAAAAGACCGTCTGATGGTACCAGAGCTAGATGAGATCAATGAAAGCAGTGTGGTTGTCGAGCTGTGGCTCTTTCTCCTGCAACAGAACCAAACGGTTTCTATTTGTTCCTCTTTTAGCAGAGGAACTGTTCCAGACAAGCTGCTACTCTCATGAAACATCCGGCCCAAACAGGCAGATGAAACACAGACTTGTTTTACACTAAACATCTGAGGTGTCCTGCTCTGCAGGTAGATGATGTGACCTGCGTTCCCCGGCTCGTCAGAATGATCTTCCAGCAAGTAAAAGAAAAGGTTTGCTACAAACTTTCAACTCTGATTATCATTTTAAAAAATGATTCCTAGTTGACAGTTTCAGTTGCCAAGACAACAGCTTTAGGACATCTGGGAGTGTCGCTTACCAAAAATTGGGCACAATTGTTGCCACCAGTGCAGAGCTTGCTAAATGTTAGAAAAGGACATTTGTGAGTGCATCCAATGCAGATCCGCCTCTGAAAGCAAAGTCATTTTATAATCTATCCTGCTGATTATTTTGGTCCAGAGAAGAAAAGGTTAGCGGTGCCAACAGTTTGGCAAAAAGGATCCACTTTAACCAGAAAGCTGACACAACAGTTTGGTACTGCAGCCAGAATTTAGTGATGTCCTGTAACCATTGAGTTTCTGGTTCAGCAGAGTGGAGGTTGTCATTGGGTAAGCCGCTACTGCTGCCGATTTAATGTCTCTGTTCTCATTTCACCACAAGCCAACTTATCACCATCTGCAAGCGAATGATTGTTGCTTTGGAGTCCTCTGACTTGATAAAGTTTCTATACAAATGCAAGTAGTTCAAAGATTAAAACATTAAAAACTTGGACCTGTAGTCATGAAACCCATCGAATGTAACCCGACTTGGATAAAAAATAAAAACGTAGAGAAATGGCATAGTGATCAACGCCAAGCTGTGAAGGCCGGTGAAGAACGATCAACACTGTAGATATGATCATTCTGCTAAAGATTTGCTAATACATAGCTCCTGCAAATCTGAACTGGGAGTGATCTGCACACCTGAACCGCCATCTTGGTAGGCAAGAACCAGACCAGAAAACTGAACACTCAAAAACTGTAACGTACTTATATTGTTCATAAATCACATTGGAATGAGGCAGGAGCTAGTTCTAAGCTTACTGTTTGTTACTGTTAGCATAGCCACTGTGAGTAGGTACAGCTGCCTACCAAGATGGCCGTCAGCTACAAAGTTCCTGTAAGTGTGACGTCACTTAAAAACTGCCTAAATGTAGCTCTTGAAGCTAATAATCTCTGAGCAGGCAGTAAGCAGGCTTTTAATTAAGGTTATTTTCTGGTTTGAAAATGTTTTTAATTGGTCTGATGTAATATTCTGATTTTAAATGTCATGTTTTCATAAATTGGCAAGAAAAGTGTTAAGATGTCCATCTGTATTAACAAGTTAAAGGTCATATTTTATCAATCCGTTCAAACCAGGTGAGAAAAAGCAGTTTGTTTTTTCTTTATTTTTGTTTTTGAGGACGACGGCAACGCTGAAATAAAAAATGCTGAACCAAAACACGATTCACACTGACGGTTTATGTTCACCAGCTGAACAATCTGAGATCAACTTATGTTTCATTAACTTTGTCTGGATAAAGCAAAAACATAAATGATCTTTAAAATCATTTTTATTTTGCATACACTAATCCAAAGCAGCAGATGAATGACAAAGGCAGGCACTTCAGGCAAGATGGAGGGAAAGGAAAAACATTCCTAATGTTCACATCGCAGTGAAAAAACAGGAAAAAACAAAATGGCAGGAAGAGTTTTAAACGTCCCGATCCTTCAGAGGAGAAATGAAGCGATCCTACACAAGCAAACAAATGTGTTGATATAGTAATATAGTTTAGAACAATGTTTTATCAAACATTACAAAAACAAAACTAAAATAAATGAACTTCTTGAACTTAAATGTTGAAAGATCAACATCCTCCCGTGATGAGCGGTCAAACAAAAACTGGAGACCAAAAGAAAATAACCTCAGAGCAAAACATGAAAAGATCATAAAGTTCCATCATCATCATCATCACAGCCAATCTGCCTTATTTTTTATTTTATTCATATAGATCTGACACTCAGGAATCGCTTCTCCAGACAAGGTGATTCATTTTCTTTCCTGTTTTCTCCTAAAACTTTATAGTTTAAAATCTATATTTATCTTTGGGGTTCAGAGAAATTCTGTTTCCAGGTTTCATCTTTAAACCTGACAGCTTTGAAATAGTTTTTACAATATTTCAATCCTCAGCAAACGCTTCAATTGGGGGTTTTTCTTATATTGAAGTCGATCAGTTTCATCCAGATTGTTTTTAATTCTGAAGCAGATAAAGCTGCTTCATGCGCTAATTCAGGAATCCTCAGGGCAGAACCGACAAATCGGCACAGATTTTCTTAGTCAGCCGATCCATGACAAATCAATTTGATCCACCGACGTTTTACCTCAGCACAGGTCCGGAAATCAGGTCACGTCTGCATGCCGCTGTTAGCAACAGTCACCACTGCTGCCAACTTAGCAACTATGTTGATATATTTAGGAAAAAAATCGATATTATCCAAAATCTGAATCTGCATCTCAGACTTTTCAAAGTTGGTGATCGTCTAGAAAAGTGCAGTCACTCCCAATAACAGCGTCTGAGTTTGTTTCCTCCTGATGCATATTATCTGTACACTGCAGATTCCTGGAGTGTTTGAAAAGTTACTCATAATGTAAGAGGCATAAATGCAGAAGGTATGAAATCATGTTTTCACTGCGTTTCCTTTCAGGATCAGAGGAAACATCCCAGATGGACGGAGAAACGACTTCAGATCAGATCCACAGCTGATCATTGATCCCTGATCTGAAAACATACAGATTTTATGTCCGATCTGCTTTACTGTTGGCTCAGTTACATCTGGGTCCATAATTCTGCTGACTCATCGTGTCTGATCCACTCACCGACAGTAACAGTGGAACACCCAAAGGGACCGGGTTCATGCCGTTTGGTACCAGAACTGAGTGTTTGGAGTATTTTATTAAGAGGTTTGGGAATTTATTCAGTGGAATAAACTAAAAACTTTTTGCTCATTAGCTGCTAAATAAAAAGATGTTTCGTCTCTGCAGTGGATGAATATTCTCTCTTTGAGCTCGTGGCTCATAAACATACAGGCTGGAAAGATGAAACTGCAGCTGATATAAACATAAATACTGAATCAGAGAGGCTGACTGTTACAATTAAACTATGAACAGCTGTAGATCGGTCGGGTCAAACTGAAGCGTCCTGATTCAAACCCGGGTTTATTCTGGCGGGAGTAAACGGGTCAGACGACTGGATCCCGGTGCCGGTCCGGATGCCGTCTTACTTCTTCTTCTGCGCCTCCTGCAGCAGCTTCAGAGCGGCCGTGTTCTTTGGCTCCACCTTCAGGAGGACGTTCAGGTCGTCCACACAGGCCTTCAGGTCCTGCAGGGACGAAAACGAAACGTTTCGGTGACAAACGGATCCAGACGCATCAACTCACAACTAAAGATCCAAATATAAACACATCGGGAACGCCTCAGAGTCCAAAGGCGTCTGGAGAATCTGTGCTAATAATTACATGCAGGCTCTTTCAGGAAGACAGATCAAGATACTCATAGATCAGAGTAAAACCAGAAACATGAAAATGTTTCCTCTTCGTAACAGAGGAAGGTTCTGTTGACAGATTGGGTCTTGCTGTCAGCCATGTGGCCGCTCTCACCTTGAGCTCCTTGTGAGCCTGCGCCCTCCGGTAGAGCGCCTTCACGTTCCCGCCGTCCATCCTGAGCGCCTCGCTGCAGTCCCTGACGGCGTCTCTGTACTGCTTCACCGACAGGTAGCACAGCGCCCTGAACACAACAGGCACTCGTTAATTCATTTAGTTTGAAATTTCAAGAATCTGCCGAATGTTATGTCTATAATTTATTATAGTCATTGGTTAATTAAGTGTCACTATTAGCGGTATTATAAAACAGAAACCATAGAGCAACTTCATGATTTAAAAAAGAAGGAGCCGCACAAGAAGAAAAACAACTAAATTGCGTTTCGCTGGAAACTGTCAGATCTGGCAACCCTGCTGCAGAGCGCCAGGTTTGTTATCTGAGGTGAGAGAGAGATGGAGCTTTGTTTAAAAAAAAGACGCGGCTCTTATTGTGAAAATCTTCTCATCATGATGAGGATTTTGATTTATTGGTGTTTCAATAAATTCCCATTAATAATGTTTAAAAAAACCAATCATGCTATTGGAAATGTTATCTTTGCTACTAACTTCACTGTTTTATGAAAACATCAACAAATATCAGTAAATTTGAAATTATGATTAAATGCAGTTACTGTGATCAGTTTAGTGATATAAATTTCTAAGATGAGATTTATATTTAGAGAAGTCTGTGTCAAATGGGAAGTACTTAGTTTTTATTAATCATTTTTATCATAATCAAAATTGACAGTTTCTGGTTTCAAACCTTCATGAAAATCATTTCTGAGCGGACAGAGCTGAGTTTGAGTAAATAAATGCTGGTTGCAGGCATCTGGTGTTTGTTTTTAACACATCTTTGTTGCATTTTCTGGTTTATTTTCATGTAAACATGTTTTCAGCTCACCGGTTGGTGTAGGTTGTGATCTCGTTGGGGTTGAGTTTCAGGCTCTGGCTGTACTTCTCTATGGCCTTCTTATGCTCCCCTTTCTTCACCAGACTGTTGCCTTCTTCCTTCAGAATCTGCGCTTTCTTCATGTCTTTGTCACTTGGTGCTAAAATGAAACAAAAAAGGGATTTAAATATATAAACCTTTGTTAGTGCCAATAAATTGGGACAAAATGATCCCAGTCCATCTGTTAAAAGTGCACCAAGAAATGAGTGGTGAGTTTATTCTGTTGCTGTAGGAAGTTGGAAGTGCTCACCGGGTTTGTCTGTTTTCTTGATGCCGTTCTGCTGTGACGCCGGGTTCGCCTTCGGATCGCTGCCTGCAGCCTGCTGGGCGAGCTTCTCCCTCACCGACAGAGGAACGGTGGGGATGGGAGGAAGTTTCTCCCTCCATGACGGGCCGTCTGCCTCTGTTAGCGCTTTAGTCATTCTGAGAAAGCAGGAAAGGATTTTACTTTCATGCAAAATAAACGACAACATGCTGCCCATAGAGGCAAGGTGGGTGCAGGTGTAAAGCTGCAGTGTGTAACTTTTATAAAAATGATGTTTTTTACATGTTTGTTAAAAATGCCATCTAAAGAAATGCACCAAGAACAACCAATCAGAGCCAAGAGAAGGGGATTAACGCTGTGTGGATTGAGAAACAACTTACCATTACAGGAAAACCATTTATGGCCATTAGAGAAAAATGATCTCATCTGCCATTAGTGGCTATGCTAACTAGCCTAGCATTGACAAAATGTGTAGCAGAGAGAAGGGGGACCAGATGGAGGGACGAGCAGCGCCATACACTGGGTGA
Organism: Poeciliopsis retropinna; assembly: GCA_010277075.1. NCBI lineage: Eukaryota > Metazoa > Chordata > Actinopteri > Cyprinodontiformes > Poeciliidae > Poeciliopsis > Poeciliopsis retropinna. The sequence goes on along the minus strand of VMRM01000004.1, from coordinate 184,723 downwards.
TTAACAGCACTAAGACCCGCCTCCTATCTCTGATTGGTGGCGGATTGGTCCCGACCTGTTGGTGCCGTCATGAGCTGCTGCTATGTTGCAGTCGATCTGCAGGGCGGTTTTGTAGTCGATGTAAGCGTGTCTGTAGCGCTCCAGGGCTTCGTAGGCAGCAGCGCGTCGGAGCAGAGACTTCACGTTGAACGCAAACAACTCCAGAGACCTGAGAGAAGACGAGCAGACTGCAGGTGAACGACTCAAACGCTTGTTTTCCAACGGGCCGGAGATCCACATCAAACTGTCAGAGTATGTAAAGGACAAGACGAAACAAAGGATCTGTTTTTCTGCAGAACTGCATCACTCATGGTGGAAGAAAAGTCCTTTTAGTTGTGATTTGTTCTGATTTTGGATTTTTGAGACAATGATTTATGGAGCAATTATTGTCTCTGTTTTTGTTGCTGTGCAGTTGGAAGGAGTTTTGCGCTTTTCTTTCGGCCAGTGAAGATGCATAACAGAAAAACCTTTGTTTTTGCAACCGGCAGCCATAACTACGTTAGTTATTATGCCATAATAACTAATGTTTCTGGACAATAAATTGTCCCAGATGTTATAACAGTAATATAATAGTAATAAGAAAACGCTCTCAAAGATCAATAACCTTTAAATTGTAATGAACATTCAACCCTGGAACCAGAAGGCATTTAAATATCCAAAATAAATAAACAAAATGAATTATGAAGTCTCTGTAAACAAAATGGTCCTTCATAAGAAGGTCTGTTTGAGACCAAAGCAGCAGACTGAAATCATCCAAACGGGAATTATTGAGCTCATTTTAATTTGATTACCTGATTTATTGTTTATTTTGGTCGTCATCAAGAGAGCAGCTGATAAGCATCTCAAAAAGCCAAACAAACATGAGACTATCTTCAGTCAGAGGCTTCTTCGGTCAGCAACACTGACTGCTACTGGAAATCCTCTTTAAAGATACTTGGATTAAACAAGTTATGAATTAATTTTACTTTGGGATAGATGAAGTGAAATGAAATGTTAAAATTATACTTAAATGGAAACTCTTCATTGTCATCAATATAAGATATTTAAAAACAAATCACTGCATCAGAAATTATATATATATATATATATATATATATATATATATATATATATATATATATATATATATATATATATATATATATTTGGGAAGGAGTAAAAATGTTAAAAACTGAGACTAACTAGAAAAATGACACATAAACTACTTACGTATCGCAGTCTTTGACACACTCTGAACAGTTCCCGTCCTTCAGGTAGCTGGCGGCTCGGTTGGAGTACAGGATGGCCAAATCTTCAGGGTTCTTTTTATCTGTGGATAAACAACAACAGGTTAAAATGTAACATTTTCCCTGCAGGATGCCAAGTAGAGGAAGAAAAATACATTATTTGATATGTAAATGGTATGAATTCAGCAAGAGTTAAGTTAAAAGAAATGTAGAATATCGTCTGTGATATCATTAGAGGTATTTAAAAAATACATATTGTGGTATAATATTTTTTTCCATATTCCATGTTGACAGAAAATGGCGCATTAATACTCACTGGACTTCTCTAGTTCCCTGATGGCCTGGCTGTACAGGTTGGTGGCGTCTCCATACTGACCCGTCTTGAAACATTCATTTCCTGCCTGCTTTAGTTCTGTCCAAGACTTGGGTTTCTGTTTCTGAGGCATTTCTAGACTTTAAAACTGTTCCAGAAAAAAAGAAAATTAAGTTATTCAGAGAAAGTCCTGCATAAAGCTTTAATGTCAAACTGCTCTTGTTATAATATTGTAATTATACTTTTACTTTCAGTTCCAAGTAAGAAGACTGTTTATTAGAGTAGAATGAATCTTTAAAATGTAATTACAGAAATAAATGTGGCAGGATTTAATTTAACCGTATAATTTGACTATAATTATATGATTGGATTAATTATATAACACTTATGTGTAAACTGAACCGTTTGTTATTACATTACATTTGTGCACCATTCATATACAAGGCAATCAAAGGAAAGAAAAAAGAAATCAATAAAAATATTTAATATTTATAGCACAATATTCCTTATATCAGTTAACAACTGAAGCTACTGTACATGTAATGTACTGTTTAATTTAAATGAGGATTTAAAACGAGTAAATTCACCACACAAAGTCATTGTGATTATTTTGTATTTCACACAGAGAACTAACGTTAGCTAGTGACATAACTAACCTATCAGTCTGGCTTTTTCAATCATACCGAAACTAAAACAATTCATTAACAGCTCCGAATAATGCAACTCAGTTTATGGTGGGTATTTTTTAATAAAGATTTTTGTGGACATGCTTAGAGGGGGTTTATTAAAGCTAACTAGCTAGCCTCTGCTAACCTAGCTCTGTAAATGTTAGCCCGTCTTACCGGCTGGTTGATCTGACACTGGGGATTCCTACTCTTCAAAACACGCAGTTTGGTTTGAAAGCGACTACAGTTCTTGTCAGTTCGCCCAGCTAATGCTAACATTACTCTGAGCTCTAATGTCGTCCTGCCGGCTTAAAGACACGAGGTTGTCCTCGGTCTGAGCGGAGCTTCTGGAAAGAAGATGCCGGTTGGATCTAGTAACTTCTCAGACTGGTGGAGGGAGCAGCGAGGGGAGCGACTGCAGGCTAACGTATCGCTTTCACTTCGGTTTAGCGGTGCGTTCAGGGACGCTTTCAAGTGTCGAAAGTCTGAAATGTTTGTGAATAAGCGTTGCGTTGCGCCCTCTAGGGGCCGACCGCTGTTTTGAAGTTCCACTTGATTCTCAAATAGATATTTACATAATTAAAACTGTAATACATAAATGTAATAACTAATTTAAATTTTTCAGTAATAAATTAAATTTAAATCGTATTTATTGTCATACGTAACTTTTTTAATACTTTTTTAAATTGTATTATTTCACAGTTCCTTTGCTACCATCAATAATAAAATAATTTTAAATACACCCAAACTCAAAATGGTTTACCTGCATAGCAACATAACTGTAGTCTAGACCAATCGCCTTGGTAAAGGTAGTTAGTCTCGCCCAATTTTAAATTTTACTGAAAATATAACATAACAATAATGGATAATGAATTATTTCACCATTTGAATTATCAATACCTAATGCTTGTGTTTTTAGTTTTATTTGTAATTAGATATTTAGTTATTTTTGTATTGCTAACTGACTTTAACTGACTTTCATCACGTCTACACCCTGGAAAAACCCTCCATGCTGTTTTTTTATTATTATTATTATGAGTAGTAGCAGTAGTAGTAGTTGTTGTTGTTGCTTCTAATCAAAAGCACACGGAAAAATAAATAAACCTAAACCATTTTATGTAAGAAAGTAAAAATAAAACATTCATACTGACTGATTTATAATCAAGGGTATTTTCTTTTTTTTATCTTACAACTGCAAATAGTAAAACCTATAACTGGTTTTAAAAGGCTTTGGTGAATTAATTTTACTATGAAATTGGCACATTTTATTCTGATTTCACAAATCAAAGGAAAAAAGATGCAAAACGATTAAACTCAATCGAGAACTGAAAGACTTATTAATTGGAAGGTTTTTTCAAACAAAGGTCCATCATTCTCTAATTTTTTTCTTTATTTTTTTAGTACCATCACGGGTTGACACGTTTTATTTAATATGTCCCATTTTGTGGACAGCCGTGAACGCATCATCAGACGGAGCGCAGCAGTTGGTCGGTTTCTATTTCAGGGAAACGCCGTTTCTGGCTCTGGGAAGCAAATCACGTTCAAGGAGCAGGTCTCGCGTTATTTGAGTATTGAAATTTAGAATTGATGCATTTTTTAATTTTTTAAATTTTCTTTCGTTCTCTCAGATGCCTGCAATCCTTTTATTTAGGCACACTGGTTTAAAAATTCTCTAATTTTGTCTCCTCACAACCAAAATATGAGGGCAATTATTAAATTATTGGAATTATTTTTTTTTAAAGTAAAGAAAAAAGTGGACTAAATAGTGTGAATAATTAGACAAATCCCAAGTCACAGAACATGATGAAAAAATAAAAGCCAACTTAATTTGATTATAAATGCTATTGTGTCACAAAATTACACATCCTAACTAGAGTCTAGGTTTTTGTTATTTAATTAGACAAAACGTTGCACAAGTAAGCATTTGCAAAGAGAAGACATTTTATGTTTTGGAAATTTATTGATGATGAATACATATTACAAAGATAAATCCCTGAGAAACAACGCAGACAGAAGTACGAAACTGCAGAAAAAACTTTCTTTAGTTTTTGGAAAGAAGGACAGTTTGTGCTATTTCTTATATATTCTTTCATTAAGACTCAAAGTAAAATTAAAACATCCTTAAATAAATGATTTCTAGATGAGCAAGAAATTCTGCAATGCTTTAATTAACATATAATATCCCAGATTATGCAAAACCGTGAAACCTAAAATATATGAGACATCTTCTGACGATGTGAGAAAGTCAAGGTTTAATGTTGACGGTGCAGCTGGCCTTGATGTCTCTGAAGGAACTGCAGCTGAAGTTGACCAGCAGACTCCGCTCTCCGCTCTTGTAGGGAACCAGGACGACTGCAACACGGAATCTGGCGTTTGGCTTCAGATCTGGAAGTCTGCAAGCAGAACAGAAGCAATTTTAAAAATAGTTTGAGCAAATATTAGCTAATCAACACTTGCTTTTACTGTTTCCCTCTCAGACTTTATTGCAGTGTAGAAAACCTTCAGTTTAACAGATTGTATTTAATTATATTTTAAATGCCTAAAAACCATCATAAATAACATTGTGCAATAATATTGCAGTTCCATCATGCATACTTACTTGAACATTTCTTGCCCGATCATGAATCCACTTCCAGACAGACTCATAGAGCAATTCTTCAAGATTTCATTGATCGGATTCATGAAAACCATTTCAGCAGTCAGTTCCTGGTTCACCTTGCTTTCCCCAGACACCTGCACCACAAACAGCCTTAATCAGATAAAAATAACTAACGCTAAAATAATTAAATGTAAAAAATAGATTAATAACTCAATAAGAAAAAAATGCAAAAAATATATCTTCCTCAAACTTATCAGTCCTGGTGAAAAAGGACAAATGTGTTTGAACCAGATCTGATCCAGTTTTATGCAGAAAAACAAAAAAACACAAAAACAAAAAAAAAGTCACTGCACAGATCCACACTGTAAAAAATAGTGTATCTTCATCAGTTTGCTAATTCCTGCTGGCTAGTCTGAAGGAACTCTGAGGAGGATCTTGAAGGCGGGGCTAAGTTCAAACACGTGTTTATGACAGCTGAATGGTTGCCATGGAGATGAAAGGATTTCTCAAACATGCATAAAAGAATCAAGGCGACACCCCGGATTTGTTTTTGATGAGGGAATAACATAAAAACATGATGTAAAGTTAAATGATACTGTCCCTTTAACAGGTGGGGAAGAGGTGACTTTTAAAATGTGACTTTTAAAAAGTCACATTGTTTCTGTACTTACGGTGATGGAGAGTGGGGGGCTTGTGAGCACAACTCTGTTTGTTGCCAAGTAGACGTTGTTTTCATTCTGTAGGTCAGTGATGACCGCTGATATGCTCATGGTCCGGCTTTCTATCATGTACTTATGGTAGACTGAGAATGGGACCTTAATAGGGATAATCAGATCTAAAACAAACCAAAAAAACAAGCAACGGTAAGTTCATGATTGTCAGATTTCAATTTCAGATCCAAGTTTTCAAAGAAAAAGGAAAAGCAAATGACCTTTCCCCGGCAGCAGCTTGTGCTCTGTGACCTCTGTCTGGATGTTCCCCTCTGGCTGACCCGTGTATGTCATGGCCTGGACGCTGATGTTGACGGAAAACGTTCTGGTGGTGCTGCTGTCGCTGCTCAGAATCATCTTCAGGTTCACATCCTTGCCGTTCTCGGGCTTGGAGACCTTCATTGGGAATCAGAGGAAAGTGAAAATTCACTCTCTTCCTCATAACAGTAGATCAGGAAAGACGTCTAATCAGCTGGACGAAGGCTACCTCTTCAAATCGGATGAGCAGCTGTGGTTGTGAAGGATCAGGTGGAGGTAGTGTGGTCATCTCTGACGTTGAACTCGAAGCCCTGTCACCAGAACCGGCAGCATCCCCCCTCATTGTTGATCCATTTAAGATTTTGTCGAGAGCATAAGCAAAGACCTTTCTTTCCTCCACAGTTCCTGTATCGGGTCAAAGTGAAGAAACAAGTTTCATTTCAATGCATTAACAGTTTTATGGTCAGTTGATCTGAGTCTGTAAATATCAGGTTTCCTCCAGTTGTTTGATTTATTCTTATATTTTTATATACCAGTAGCACAGATAGTAAAGACAGACTAAACTAGGTTAATAAAACATAAGTAATCTTTAGCAGACAATTATCTATTCACAATAATAATGGTGTTTGTTGTACATACATAACCTACAGAAAGACTTCCCTTTATTTAAGTTTGTTGTTGATGTTTTATATATTGAGATCAAGCAGGTGGAGAAAAATAATATATATATATATATATATATATATATATATATATATTGTATGTGTGTGTGTGTGTGTGTGTGTGTGTGTGTGTGTGTGTGTGTGTGTGAGTGTGTGTTCTGAGCTCTACTAATATAATGAGTGTTGTGATGTTTTATCTATGCTGTACTTTATAAAAACATTGGGATTGGAATAATATTTGCTTTTGTAATTGAGTATTAGAGATGCTAAATGTTGTATAACCTATAGGTTGATATTTATTTAAACAGCTTGTGGATAATCGTAGCTTTAAAAACACAGAGCGCCCCCTGCTGTCCATGCAGGTGAGCCCACCTTCTCTGTGCTTGTAGGTGTTGGTGATGTCCGTCCTTTTGTTCGAGCCGACCGCCTTGGTGGAGATGTTCTGTCCAATTGACTTTGTGTCAGAATAGACTTTCATCCTGGATCCATCACTTCTCACCTGGCAAGGCCGTCAAAACCCATCATTAGCAATCAAGCTTTTCTTTTTTAATGGTGGGGTTCAGAGTTTACTCTATACTGACCAGCCAGGAAACGGAGTCAGCGTTGACCTCGGCGAAGACAAATGGGACGTCGTATTTAAGATTGACTTCTCCGTTCCGGATGGCGGTCACTGAGGCCGGGCCGCAACAGAACAGACCTGCAGACACACGGGCAACAGATTATCAAGTTATTTTATTCAAACGTTCACCCCTATGTTTACGATGAGTACAAACAACAAGTTGATGAGAATTAAGTCAGGTTCGCAGAATGTTTTGTTTTGCAGTGTACTTATAAAGGATCCAGAGGGAAGGCTTTCCATACCTTCACTCCTTTCCTGCGGTGTTGGATCCACAACCTGCCAGCCATCATATCTCCCATCTTTTGCCAGGTCTGGTCGTCTCATCCACCCCTCAACCCAGACGTGGAAGTTCCTTAAAAAGAGAGCACAATATTCAGACTCCCAACAAACCTGCTAAAATAAAAACCAACAGACATTGAGCGGTTTTTAGAGCAGTAAATACTGAGGCTCTCACCAGATGCTGTCTCTGGATTCCTTCTCCATCACTCCGTTATTATCAAAGTAGTTGTCGATGGTCAGATTCTTGTTGGTGTCATGAGCCGACTGGAAGTTGGAGACGACACGGCAGGGAATCCCCAGCAGCCGCATCACTGATGCCACGAATGGAAAATTCAGGAAAATGTTTTTTTTGTCCACCTGGTTGATCTTGATGCCTTTATAGTGACTTTATTTTTGATTATTAAAGCTGCAGTGTGTAAGTTTGATAAAAAAATATGTTCTTTTATACATCTGTTGAAACTGTCACCATGACATGACTGTCACCGTGACATTTTGGTTTGAGACAGATAATCTGAGAAAAATGATCTCCTCTGCCTTCTCCCAGTGCTAACTAGAAACAACCAGTCAGATCCCGGAGGCGGGTCTTGGCGCTGGTGGTGGATAAACAGTTTTTCTGTTATGAGGAGTTGTTTTTACGCCATCAGTACATTTAGCAGCGAGTACACAAGATTGACTGACAGCTCTAAGGCCCTCCTCCCAGCTCTGATTGGTTGTTTGTGACTGGAAGCGGTGCGTTTCTTCAAGGGAGGTGAAGGTGATTCATCTTTTCACAGATTATCTGTTCCATACTAAACCATGACAACATGGTGACAATATGTAAAAAACATATCCTCTATTGTAATTATATACTACAAGTTTAACTGAATATTTTCAGTGAATGGAGAAGCTGACAGTCAGACTGTACCAGAACACATGACGCCGGCGAACACCCAGCACTGCCCGTATTTGACGGAGCGGTAGTAGGAGTTGTACCACTGCTTCAGGATGGCGTAGCTGCCGCTCCAGTAAGTGGGCGGGGACCCGCCGCTGAAGTCTTTTCCCCAGTTTCCCATCACAACGCCGCCTTCATCAGAGCTGTTGATCTGAAGGAGAGTGAATCACGCTTTCACTTCAGCAACACACACGAATCCAAAGTTTTAGGTTTCTGCTCCAAATGTAAGAAAAAACTATCCTAGTTAACTGAAGCTAACAAAATAACAAAATATGAAACTGAGAAAACATTTTTGTTAACTGAAATAAATGAAGACGGAAATTAATGGGGAAAGATATAGCTAAATGGGTCTATAATGTGTGTTTATAAAACTAACTAAAGCATGCTGAGATATAAAATTATTAATCTATTCATTATCCTTTCAAACTTATCTGACATTATATATTTTTCGCCACACAAGCTGTGGAAAAATTACGGCCCTCCAAACTGATGCTGATGAAGGTTTGTGGCCTACCATGGCGCTGACCACCCGGCTGACGTAGATGGGGTTGGAGCGAGCAGAAACGTCATCAGCTGGATTCCTCCAGTGTTTGACGTTAAGGTCGAGCATCTTCATGCAGATCTTCACCATGCCCTGTTCAAACTGGACAAAAGCACAGAAACGGTGGACTACTGCTCTTAATCTGCCGTTTATCCACAGCTGTGTGATAAAATCTAAACACCAGGTGTCAGTAAAACTGAACAGTTTATATTCAAACATCCAAACACAACTATGTCCTTAACTTTAATAAGGTGACCTAAGGTTTTCTGAAAATATAATTGACAATTTGCTCCTGAAAACTTAACACCAACAAGCAAATAAACATTCTCCTTTTTAAAAATAAACATAATGGCAGTTTATTCTCAACTTGAAGGAGTTCAGTAACGACATGTTAAGGTTTTATTAGGTTTACAAGTTTGGTTTTTGTTGGTACCTGCCCAAAGTCCCAGTACATTGGAGAGATGTAATCCCCGCCTCCTCTGTAGATGATCCCCTGTTCGTTCAGCACATACTCCCGCCTCTCCTCCTCCCTGGGCAGAAACACCCAGTCCTCTGCAGAGGAAGTCAAATAATACAGAAACTGGTCTATCAGCTGAAGACAACACAAAAAAACTGTTAGAAGGGAGATGTATCAACTTTTAGAGGGGTTATATAGAGTATTTATGAATAGTAAGCAACTCAGTTTGAAAAATCAGGGAGAAATTCTTATGGATGAAACTTAGATCTACATTGAAATTGAGTTGTTTCATATCTGGACCAGGTCTGAATATTTAAAAGATAATAATTTACTGTCCAGACAAAATGCAGATACTTGATTGGATATTTTATACTGAAAATGGTCTGCAGTGAATAAACATGTCTACATAAGCACCTCTGCAAAAAGTTCAATTTTTTGTCTATTGAAACACATTCAGTACTTAATTTAAACCAAAATTAAATGAGAAATTTTTTGATAATTGTTCATCTTCTCAGGTGAGTGTGTGTTAAATGGGTTAAGTTTCCTGAAAGAGTCTGAGAAACACTAGAGTTAATTTAGAAACTTCTGAAAATCTCACTACTTCCCGTCACACTCAGAAACAAACAGAAAGAAATAAAATAACCCACAAACTCACCAGAACTCCACGGGTTGAAGAGGACAGAAAAGTTTGCCAAAGTCTTTTCCTTGCCCTTGAGGCTGGCAGACAGAGTGTATTCGCCGACGGGAGCGTCAGCTGGTGGTGAAATGGTCAGAACCAAGACTCCGGTCTCAGGAGAAGAGCCCCGTTGAAGCTCTGCCTTCCACACCGCCTTGGCTGAGGCTGAATGCAGCGACTGGCCCGGGACGCCGAAGCGAGACTTCGTCCCCAGATCCTCTGAGGAATCATTTCCTGCAAACAGACACAACTGAAGGAGTAAGGCAACAATCCTCTGTATGTGTGTATCAGTTCAGTTTTTTACAATAAATGTATAAACTTTATAAAACGTGGATAATTTAAAGGCCCTATTACAAATAAAAATTGCTATTAAAAGTGCAGGATGTAACTTTAAAGAAAAAAACATTACATATTTGTTAAACTGTCTCCATGTTGTGACAGTTTGCTACGATGAGAAAGATAATCTGTGAAAAATTTGACCAAAAACAACCAATCAGAGCCAGACATGAGCTTGACTGTCTTAATTCTGTCAGTCAAGCTAAAAGCGGAGAAACAATTTACCATTACAGGAAAACTGTTTATTCATCTGTGGCTATGCTAACTAGCCTAGCATTCACAACTGAAGCTTTCTAACAGGAAAAATTGTAGTAGCAGGAAGCATGAGGAAGGGGAAGAGCAGCGCCACACCAGATTATGATTGACAGCACTAAGACCTTCCTCCTGGCTCTCACTGGTTGTTTCCAGTTAGCACTGGGAACACTGGGAGAAGGCAGAGGAGATGGATTTTCTCACAAATTATGTGTCTCATGCCATAACGTCACAATATAGTTACAATTTTAACATATGTATAAAAATATTTAGCTTTAAATTAATTACATATTCCCACAACATTAATGAGCAATAGAAGGTTTTATATTTATTCTCTCACATTTTGTCACAAACTTCGACATGTTTTATTGAAATTTTTTGAGATAAACTAATATGGATAAATATCAACACAAAGGCACTAAAAGACTAAAAACTAAAAGGTTTAACTGATGTTTGGATGGAACTGGAAAACATTTTAAATATCAAAAATAGATAAAACAACAAAAACAGTAAATGAAACAAATCATGAAGTCTCTGTAAACAAAACATCCAGTTTTTGGTAGAAAGAGAAAAACAATAAATCATGCCAATGGAAACTATTGAGCTTCTTTTAATCTAACATGATTAAAAGAAGATTTTGATTTATTACTTATTGCAACAGGCCTAGACACAAACAATTAATTTAGAGGCACCAACCCGTCCACACTGTCATTATGAGCTGATCAAAGCCGAGGTTGAACGGTTGAGTCAGTTTGAGGGTGAGTTTGAAGGCTTGGGCTCGTCTGACGATCAGCTCCGTCACGGAGATCTCACTGGTGTGATGCTCATAGTTGTTGGTGTTACTGTGGAGGTCCACCGATCTGAAAACTACAAGAACAGGAGCGGACAAACAAAAGGAAATAAGAATCATAACATTAATCAGACAGAACTAGATTAGAACATTCAGAGCAACATAGAGACAGTTACAAAGACGGCCTTCTGTCACCTGAAGAACATTTCCGGGACTAGAAGATTAATGTCTCAGCAAGACATAAAGAAACTCATTCAGGCGTATCTCTTTAGTCATATTCTGACTAAAACCAGGAAGATAGAGCACATCACCAGTTCTACACCATCCGGTTCTACACCATCCGGTTCTACAGTTCTTCACTGAGAGAACAGACTTTAAGCTACTCCTGGTAGTTTAGAAATCCCTGAACGGCTTAAAAATCTGCTGCTGCTGGATCAACCTGCAGACCTCTCAGAATCTGGTTCTGATTCTTCTCTGCATCCAGAACTAAACCCAAACCTGGAGCAGCAGCATTCAGCAGCGTATTAATCAAAATAATTAATTTTATACTACTTTGTGATTGTTTTGAACTTGCTTATATGGTTTAGTTTGTTTTACTTTTGTGTAACCGCGCAGTTATGTGTTCAGATTTCCCTCTTACAAATCAGATCTGGATCTCTGCGAAGTTTCACCTGGTTAAATAAAGAAAAGACAGAAAAAAAGAGAGAAAGAAAAGCTTCTATGCAACACAAATCTGGAACAAACTTCCAGAAAACTGCAAAACAGCTGAAACACTGAGCTCCTTTCAATCTAGACCATAAGTGTCAAACTCAAGGTTTGGAGGCCGAATCCGGCCTGCTGTAGCTTTTTATGTGGCACTCTAGTCTCTGAATTACATCAATAAGTTCCTCCGTTTTTTCACTGTTCAAAATTTACACAAAATTAACAAATCTGCAATTTTTTTTCTGATTTGGCTGCAAATTTTCTCAAAACTGGTCGAAAACATAGAGTCTAAGCGACTGCTGTATCAGCCTTACTTGATGTCAAGTTACAGTCCCTGAGTGATACGGTGAGTAATAAAAAATCTCGTTTAACATAATACATGAGCACAAATGTTGTAAAAAAATTCCTTACAAATATTTCAAAATTGGCACCACAAAATATGCAATTTTGATTACAAAAGAAAAAAAAAACAGTAAAGCTATCACAAAATCCTGGAGGAACAGCTAGTTATTGATGTTTTAACAGTTTAATTGGTTTTCTTAATATATTCTAGCCCTTTAAGAACATTAAGATTTTTGATGTGAAAATGAGTTTGATGCCCCTGATCTAGAATAAAGACCAGTCTGGTTTGAGATGCTTTTGAACCATAAAAAATTAAACATTGACCAACATATTTGATGCATGTTGATGATTTTGATGATGGCACTTGACATCATATTATGCTCATTGCTTGTTTCATTATTAGTTACTGTATCATGTTTTTATGGAGCAAAGCACTTTAAACTTCCTTATTTCTGAAATGTGCTACAAATAAACAGTTTACTTTTACATTTACTTCTTTTGTGATGTCTTAAATCATTTTTATAGCGTTATAATTTATGTAGTTCATGTCATTGAGTAATTAACAAGGTCAAAGGGCTTCTCGTGGTTGTGAGCCAGATTGTTCTGAAAACCAATCCTACCTGTTCAGGGCAGCTGGATGCAGACGGGGAGTGGTGAGTGTTGAACTCTACTACAAACTATCTGTCAAACGTCTGCTGGCATCCTTTAACAATAGAAACTGGGTGTGTTGGTTGCTTCATTTGCTCATCCCAGCTTGTGTGTGAACAAGGCATGCCAAAACAGGAGAGTACAATAAAGCACGCCCTTTCCTTAACCTCTGTACAAACACCCTCAAGAGTTGTGCAAACATTGCAGAAATCCACAAACCTCATGCAAAGAAAGTAGGATAAGGAACCGTATGTAAATAAATCCAATCACAAAAACAGATTGAGCAACAGCTGAATGTGGATTTTGCCCCAGAAAAGAACAATAAAGAGAAAGTTTGGGTTAAATGAATCAATAACTACCTGTTAATTATTATGTAACTATGAATGAGTGTGTAATGAAGTGAGCTACATGTAAGCATTTAAAATTATTGTATTAAGGTTGTGAATTCTGATTCCAATCCTTCTAATTCACTTACTTTTTCTGGCTTTTTAAAAAGGAGCAACGCCTACACAGGTCACCAATTCTCCGGAGAACTAAATGCTGTTATTTAGTTAGAAAATCCTGCTAAAATGCAGCCAAATAAACATTCAAAAACTTGCAGCTGCTGGCTGTTGTAAAGCAGATTCCCTCATTAAATGCAGGTAAGAATCTCTTCAGAAGCATAAACATCCAAGCGTGTGTTAACATGATGCTCAGAGGAAACGTCTACAGCCCAGAAAAGAAACAGCTTCTCTCTAATTATCTGGCAAAGATTATTTTACAAGCAATTTCAATAATGACAAGTTCACCGTGTGGTCAGGTTGTGTAAGAAAAAAAAAAAAAGATTTAGATATTTCAAGTCGATGGCAGAACAAGTATGAAAATATGTTAAAAACATTCTTGTCTAAGCTGCCCGCCAGAACGTTTAGGGAAATATTCTCTTTTCCAGATCAGCCTGGATTAGAAATGCCAGACCTTAACAGCAAAATGTTTGGAGAAAACCAAAGACAACTCACCAAACCACCATCTGAGGCTTTTGCTTGTTGATCTGTGGGTTTGGTTTATCTGTGGGTTTGGGTTTGTGTTTGTCCCGGTGTCGTGTTTGTTTCTTTGTGTTATTTTCTATTTGTTTAATTTAAATTAGATTTTTGATTCAGTCTTTAGTCTTATCTAATTCTCATCCCTGGTCTCATTTGGTTTTCTTTTCACTTGTGTTGAACAGAGTCTGTTATCTTCTAGATCACATGTGTCAAACCCAAGGCCCGGGGGCCAAACGTGGCCCCCGGGTAGCTTTCTGTGTGGCCCTCAAGGCTCAGATGCTAATTTATAATAATCCATTTCCTGTGATTCTGTAATTGTGGAAATTCACGTAAAATCAACATATTCCTACATTTTTTCTCGCTAATGCTTACCGTAAGCTTATTGTAAATTTTAGCTCTCACCTGTAGGGGGCAGTATTTTGTACTTTAACAACACGATACCTGAGCCTTATTTGATGTCAAGTTATTTCAGAAGTGTTAGTTTATGATTGATGTAATGGTTAACAAAGTCACAATTAATGTAATACATGAATATAAATATTGTAAAATTCCTTAAAAATATTTATAAATGTGCGCCACAAAAGTGTTGCTTTAATTTGCAAAAAAAGAAAATCACTAAATTAATCCTGACATCCTGGATTGAATAAAGTAAAAAGATGTTTCATTTTATGAAGTGTTTACAAAAAGCACAGACAGCTATTTATTAATATTTTAATAGTTTGTTATCAATACTTTAAGAACATTCCTGACCTTGGTTTGGCCAAAAATGAAAATAAATTTCACATGGCTCTTCTAGATGTCTGGTTTAATTTATTGTTTGAATTTATTCCTGTAGTCTGTCCTGTTAATTCAGCTCATGTTTTTCACCTGGTACCTGATTAGTTTCCCCCTCACCTGTCTCACATTGTGTTTAAGTTCAATGTTTTTGTCTGGTACAGGATTTGTGTGTTTTTACGTCTGTAGTTTGGTGAACACTCACGTTCATGTCAAGTTCAAATAGATCTTCGTCGTATCTTTATTGTGCCACGTCGCCTTTCACACTTTGGCTTTTCCGTTTCTCGACCTTTACCAAGCCAGACACTAAACACCGCAGCAGATTCGCTGTTTGAACTGCTCAGTAACTCTGGATGAAATTATTTTTTTTTATCCCAAATAAACACAGCTGAAAGATAGAATAATAAAAATATTTATCTATTTCTAGATTAATAACCTGGAGCATTAGAAACAGCTCCAGGTTATTCCATTAGCAGGTGAATCACTTGCTGGATTAATGTTTCACAAACTGTTTTTATATTCCGCAAATCAACACCGTATCGAATTTGAATTACAACACAAAAATGTTCTTTTGTAAAACCACTAAGTTGCGATTTTATTCTGACAAAGTTGCCTGGAAAGTTTAATGTTACACTATCAAGGTGTGTTCTGTTGTTCTTGGCGGCTGAACATGTGAGAGGCAGAAACACCTGTCTGCCTTAAAGCTGCTCTACATTCAGCTGTAAAGCTCATGCAATTAAAGAAAGTCACGCATTCAGAGTTACTCAAGTGGAAAAAGAACAAATAAATAATTGTTCTTATTCAGACTCATCTCAGTGTAATGGCACCCTGCTGAACGGCAAACCTCTGCTGCTTGGTCCGCTCTGCAATACTTCTGTTTTCATTGATTTAGATGTTTAATAGCTGCATGTAAAATCTTAAGCATTTTGGACTTTTTTAAAAGATGAAGTCTGTGTTTCTGCTAAGCTGCCCTGAGGAAGTTTGCTTTTTCTGTTAATAAAGAAAGCTGGATGGATTTTGTAAACATGAGTTGTTCTTATTGTGGCAATCATCAATAATTTGTTTGATGATTAAAAATATCTAAATATCACAAAAAAGCAAAGATTCACTTTTCTCATGAGCCAAAATCATTTTACAGAAAACATAAGCAACAAAGTAAAAGGTGTAGAAAAAAACAAGGCTTGGAAATTCCATAGTCAGCTTTGTTATATCACCACTTTTTTGATAAAAATGCAAAAACATTTATTTTGTTTTTTTCTTTGTAATTTTGCTAAGTTGAACTTCAGGAAGAGAAAAATGATGTTGTTTTAAAAAGTGTAAAAATTTCTGATTTATTCACCAAACTTGTCTTAGCAGCTGTGATATAACAAGGAGAGAATTTTGGTGCAGAAAAAGGGAAAAAAGGAAAATATGCTAATCTTGTAAATGTTGCTATGCAACCAAGTCTGACTCACTACAAACTGGCCAAACTAAGGTTAAAAAAACCGAAAAGGTCCCACATTAAAGCCTGAAATCATAAAGCTCTTTAAGTGTCTTAATGGCAGCCATTTTTCTTTTAAATCTTGATCCAGTCAGTCTGGGTGTAGTGGTGTGCTCTTCATATTTCTAAGGATTATGTCCACCTGAGACAAGTTTAAGCATGTTAAATATTTATTGTGCTTTTCAAAACCAGCATTGAATGGTGGAACTGTAACCAAAATGTCTCCCAGTTTTAAAATCAACAAAAAGATTTATATGCCATAGACTTAAATAAGTACTTTTAATCTGTGTTGAAAAGCTAATATTGGAGTTTTCGTACTGCACCTGAGTTGTAGTCAGTAACCCTGTCGAGACTCATGGCTGCTTCTGTCGTGTTTCTCTTCCTGGGATGATGAGCTGAAAGTGGTCTGGTTGGCACCAAGCATGCATTGCCTGATAACTGTGCTGACGCTGCTTTTAAAGTCTTTGTCACACCCAGCCACATGCCATTTCTTTGAGAAATGAAAGGTGCAACCCAGTCATGCATTCCATGGAAATTATTCCCTTTTTCCAAGTTTAATAACTGTATTAAAGATTTGCTGCTACCCTAAGTTACCAAATATTATTTTTTGTATGATTGTGTCCTTCATATGACTCTGACTGGGGTTGACACATTAAGCAATAAAAGCAAGTATTAAAGAATGAGCTCTAAAGATTTATCACAGCATTTTCTGTTTGCAGGGTAAAATTGGTTTCTTCGTTCCCACAGTTTGTCGGATAAAATCCTCGACGACACGACAACCAGGAAAACAAAGGACACAAATAGAGATGTTCTTTCAACTCTTATTGTGATAAATCAAACTTAAAATGACTCAGAAATAAAACTGAAATGCTATTTAATGCATAGTCAACACTCATGCAGCTGCAAAAGTCTCATAATGTTTAATTTTTTCTCATTTTGCTATCTTAGAAAATGTAGTGAATTATGTTGTGATGTTACGATTCTGGACAGGAAATTTAGGATTCCACCATCTAACAGCCAAAAACTTGGATTAACAAATGGAATAAATACTCAGGTAATTATTCAGCTAAATATAAAAAAGTGGTTCTCTAGAAGTCCTTCGGTGGTTTAGTTTGTTTTTCAGCTCATTTTTTGGAAAGACGCTAGAGTTTTTTGAGTTTTGTTCTGTCTGTACATTGGGATTAAACCCTATTAATCTCATTCTAAATAGAACTGCTCTGTGAAGATCAGTTGTATTTAAAATTAGATTTATACATAAGACCTTTTGTCACACTGGCCTGGTCTCTGCAAAGGCTCTGCTTTGACTAATAACATTTTCTCAATTGCATTTAGTTGAGTGACTTTTTTAAAAAATGTACTCTTAGGAGTATTTTTTTACGACGCTGTACTTGTTACTTACTAAGGTAATTTTATTATGAAGTATCTCTACTTTTGTTTTAGTATAATTTCATGATTTTCTACCCACTGAATGAAAAACAAACATGAAAAATGTTGTAACCAAACATTCACCAGACAGACTCACCTGCAGTTTCTGTTACAGTTTCATAAGATTTTAATTGAAAGAAACTGATTTGGGGGGGAAAAAATTAAACATTTGCTACTTTTATGAATTATTGTCATTTTCATCCATAAAATACCAACATTTCCTGTTAACTGTATATTTGGGTCTGTCTGATTATGGATCTTTTATTAAATAATTGTTTATTACTTCTTACATTTACTTGAAGTACTGTTACTCCTACCTGAGTACAATTTTTGGCCCGTTTCTGGTTATTTTGGAGAACTTTATGCATCAAAAACAGAAGCTCACCAATGAACAACGTTTGTTATGTTATCCAACCAAATGACCATTTCGTGGCTGAAATGGATTTTCTCTGTCTGGTTTCTACATTCAGCCAGGTGAGGTGAGGAAATCCATCATTCCAGTTTCATCAATTAGAAATGCGTCAAACATCTGACTGGAAGGTTTCCTGGAGGTGTTGGTTGGATGTAAAGGGAAAATGTAATGACTAATATGAGAAAATGTGTCAATTTACTTACAGTGAGTCAAACCCATTAGCCAATGCCAGATTCTGTGAGAGTGCATTTTGTTTTTCTCTAATTTCTGACAAACATTTGAGGGAAGCTGTGATTAGGTGGAGTCACGTTTTGAGAATGTTTTCTTTTCTCTCAAAAATGTATTAGTCAAAAAGTGACTGTCATGATTACAGCACTTGGTGTGGACAAAGAGGGAAAAAATGGTATCTTGAGAACAATCACGACGTAAGTACTCACATTCCTATTCTGACAAATTATAATCCATGCTATTTGCTTTCACAGTCTGTTGGTAGTGTGTGGCTACCAACAGACTAAATATAAATCTATTGCAATCTTAATGAATTCAAGAAAAATAATTACATTTATTGTGTAGTTGCAGTTCATTTAAATAATTGATGTTTCTTTTCAGTCCAATTATTAATTTTTCTGAAAACTAGAGCTCCTGTCCAGGAGATCAACTGAGAAGAAATTATTTTTTATTAAATAAAAATGTTTCATAATCTTCTGAGCATTAATTACAGATGTAGATATTTGCTCATGCAGATGAGTGTAAAGTTGAGGAGAGGCAGAAAAGAAATGGGTTTGATTTCACATATAGAAGCGATGAAAAAGAAGCAGTTAAGTGGGAGCAGCTGAGGTGCGGCATTTTCCCCAAAACTTTCATTGTATCATCATACCACCCCCACATGCACATGTTCTCACACATAAAAAAACCCGTGATCATACCAGGAAACATCCCACAGAGGCAACCAAGGCAAACAAACACACACACACACATGTTTGCATAGCCATCTTTGTGGGGACTTCCCATCGACTTCCATTCATTTATGCAATCTAAACCTTACACTTACCCTAACCCTACCCATTACATACCTAACCCCAACCCTAACAAAACTCAATTCACACCTTAGTCCTAAATCTGACCTCTGACCCAAAAACAGCGTTTCCCCTTGTGGGGACCAGGCTTTGGTCCCACAAGGAGCAGTGGGTCCCCACAACGTAGCATGTGTCAGGAAAATGGTCCCCACATAGTATTACAAACACACACGGACACACACACACACCCCCACACCTCCACACACACACACACACCCCCACACACACACATTAGTTTGTATTTCTGCCCACATTAGGACTTTGAACTGAAGTCCATCCAAAACTTTTGTTGATACATTAAATTAAATGATTCAAATCTGAGCAGGAAATGAATTAAAACAATTAAAACTTTTACCCTCAAGGACTAGAACTGACCAGTCTTATAAGAGACTGTCATTGGTGTGATTTTAAGGCTTACAGCTAGATTTGGTAACGCCTGCTATTGTAAAGTAACATTTTGGAGATGACTCAAGTTATCTGATTTTTATTCTGGAACAAATTACTTCCTCAACACCAATTTGGAGAAACAGAAGACAAAGAAAACAGATGGATGAAGATGATTCAGTTACAAAAGTGCATTAAATCCCTTCTGTGAGATAAACAACTAAAACTAGAACAGCACAACTTGTCACACTATTATTCCAACTGATTGTTTTCTGACCTCTTTTAAATACTCGCAACAAACTTCATTGACAGGAACAGTTTCAAAAACAAACTTCTTAATGCAAAAAATGGCAGAGAAGTATTAAAAACACTTTTCTCTTCAGTCATATGTTCTTTTCAGCAAGTTGTGCCTGAATATACGACGCAAGGACAAAATTCAAACATTTAACAAAAGTTCAACAAAGGTTCGGCTGTGGAAAGATCTGGACGATCAAACCTTCCTGTCCTAAGAGCCATTTTTGACCTCAGTTCAGTTAAACAAAATTTGTTCAGAGTAACAAAAACCACAAGAATGGAATTATTATTTTGACAATATCTAATCAAGAAAATTAATTTTGTTGTCTTAAACTAAAGAATTATTCTATTCTTGCTTATAATCTAAAAAAAGAAGGAAAATCAATATATTTTCTTCATTGTAACACAACATTTTTAGAAAAAAATGTGATAGTTTGTAACCAAAAGACACTTGCACTTTTCTCACACTTTTAGTGTTGTTTTGCATTGAAATGCTTTGCATGTACTACATGAGAATGATTAGCAAAACTACTTTAGCATTTATCTTGTCTTTATATTTTAAAACATTGCTCAGTTTTCAGCATTGTGGGTTTTTGCCACTGTGGAGGGTCTGAAGAGGTAAACGCAGCTCCAGACTCACATGTTTTATTGGTTTCCATCTATTCATATGCTTTGTTTTACCTGTTTATTCAAGACAAAGAAAAAAGGTAAAGTTAATGTAATTTATTTAAAATTATCCTCTGAATTATCCTTGTCCTTGTAGAGCATTTTCAATGATCTTGCCACTTTTTACTAATTGTGAGAGAAAGTCTGCAGTGGGTGTAGCTCTAAATATCACCAGTTCCTTTACCTGTGATCAACAAGTGAGCTGATCCTCATATTTTATACCTTATTAATAAAATTTATGACTCTTTAATGACAGGCAATGTGGGGCGTTGTCCACCTGCTCTGCCACCCCTTCAAACACTGAACAAAAATATGAACACTTTTGTTTTTAGCCCCATTTTTCATGAGCTGAACTCAAGATCTGACATTTCAGCAACCTTTTATTGTGGCACACCTGTGCAATAATCATGCTGTCTAATTAGCAACTTGATATGCCACACCTCCAAGGTGGAAAGGCTTACTATCACAGTTTTAGACAGATTTGTGAACAATATTTCAGAGAAATTATTATTTTGTTTAGATAAAAATGTTTAGATATTTGAGTTCAGCTCATAAAAAATGGGAGCAAAAACAAAAGTTGCATGTGACGTTAATTCAGATGAAGAAAAAAGAAAGAAAGTGAGAAGAAGAAGAAAAAGGGACAAAGAATAAATGAAAGTCATGATTTACTAGGTGTGAAGAATGGAAAATCATAAGAAGAAATGGCGGAACAGTGATTGTATTACGCAGACCATAAATGGGAACGGACAATGACGGAACAATTAGAAGCTGCAGACGGTAACGCAAAATAAATGGAGTTTGGTGTCAGTTTTGAATGGTGATCTGCTCGTGTGTCGGACCTGTCAGGAGCCGGATTCATCTAGAAACAAGCAGAGAGGCAGCCGGTGAGGCAGAGGCTGGATTATTGCATCCTGGAGTGGCTTTAGCCTAGCCTAGCCTAGCCTAGCTTCCAGGTGTTAACGAGCTGTAAACCAGCTCGTTAACACCTGTGTTGTCCATATAAAAATCACCATATTAATTAGTGATTTTTATGGTTGGAATAATTGTGGTATTATGATTTTTTTTATGAAGTTAACAGTTAAACTATTAAATATTAAATAAGTATTTTCATATTTTTATAATAAACACGCATTATTTCACAAGGTAAAGATTTGAAATGTAAATATTAATTTGAAATGTAGCACTTAAAAGTTAAAGAATTTAAATTAATTATTTTGTTCATTTAACTTGAATCACTTTGTGGGTTGATTCACAGTGGTTTGCTTGTATATTCTTTCCACCCTGAGTAAAATTAATTTACGTAAACTTAAGTAATACAGGTTAGCAATATTTATTTTTTCTTCTTTTGGGGTAAAATAAACATCCAACACACTGATAAATAAATGGAGGGTAGAGGAAGAAAAGTGTTTGGTTTTTTGAGTGAAATCCAGTCGATTAAAAAATCTGTATTGATGTATCTATTTCTTGTCAAGGGGAGAAGTTACACAAATTAAAGGGAAACTTGACATTGTGTTTTATATTTTTATTCACTACAGAGTTCAGAATAATTTAAACCCCCAAAACAACTAGCACAGATTACTTTCAATGTTTTTTGGTGACTTATTATTGAACATCAGGACTAATGCATATATATTAAATTATACAAGATTTTATTGAATAACAATAAAATTGAAATTTTATTAATAATAAAATATGTAAGAAACACTGTCTTTTGACATTTCAGACAAAAAAACACTAACACACTGAGAAAACATATTGCAGATAACTTTTAAACCTACAGAAATAAACATAAAGCACTTTAAAGGCAACTGACGTAGCAAGGCAGCGTCTGTAACAGGCTGAAGATGAATCAGCTTTTCACATAAAAAGCAGTTTATTATAAAACTGGTTATTTTCCATCTGTTTTTAACGGCAGGATAAATTTTGTTGAGCGAATTTAAGTTTTTAAAGAAACTTACTGCACAGAGCAATAAATAAACCAGAGAAAAACACTTTTTAAATCTATATTTCGCAGTTCTTAGGTGTACAAAGTTTTATGGGACCGGTATGTTTCTGTTCTTGTCAAAAATAAATAAATTTCTGATTTCAAAATTTGCAGAGATTTTACACACTTTATTCTCACTGGAAAGAAAACATCAAATCATTATTATCAATAAATGTATTAATTCTTGCATCAACCATCTTGCTTTAAAGGAACGAAGGAAGTGGACGAGAGAAATTTAAGGTTTGACGATGATTGTGCAGCTTTTCTTGATGTCTCTGAACGAGGCGCAGTCAAAGTCGACCAGAAGAGTCCTCTCTCCGCTCTTATAGGGAACGAAATGAAACTTCGCACGAACTCTGTTGTTTGGCAGCAGATCTGGGAGTCTGTGAGGAGCACAAAGAAACATTTTTGAAGTAAAAACACATTAATACATTTTTACTTTGCTAACTTATGATCCCCAGAGCATTTAGATTTGTTCAAAAAGCTGCTAATATAAAGTCACTGAGGAAGAAAATTGCAGGTTTTATTGATTATTTAACATTTTATGAAAATAGGTCATGTAACATTTCCCAAAAAACATGAACATAAGATTTTTTAAAATTATTTTTAGTTTCTGCGCTTCCTTATTGTGTGTTGGTAAAATGTAGATATTACTTTTGTATTTATTGCCAGATTGTTTCCTTTTTTAGATTAATTAAAAATGTACAGTTGGGAATATTGATTCCAAATGAAAATGAGCCTCCTTTCTAAAACAAAAAAACTTTTATAACTCCTGTGGGTCCTCTTAGTTTTTGGGGTTTTTTTTATTACCGTACATAAATGACACACTCATTACAAACTCAACACATTCCTAAGCACTTGCATTAAAAACACTCACCTGGTTATGAGTTCTCCGTTAAAGAGGCCGCTTCCTGTCAGGGTCAGACTGCAGTCTCTCAGTATCTCCTTCACTGGATTCTGGAAAAACACCTCGGCCGTCAGTTCCCGGTTCACCTTGCCGTCACCAAACACCTACAATCCAAAGACACAATGCATTTCTGCAGTTAGTTAGAGGAAGAAACTTAAACATCTTGTTGGTAGAACCTCCAGATTGATGCTAAACTGTTCGAATATTATGCTCTGTCCTTTTTCAGACAAACCTCACACATAAAATTGATGATAAAAACTAAGATACAGTTAAATGTACCAACATTTAATTTTCCATGTATTATTGGATTCATTCTGTCACACTGTGTAACTTTTAGTTCTTTGGAAAGCAGGAAGTAAAATCCATAACTGACACCTGCATATGAATCATCATTTGTGAAAATGCATAATCCACCCAATAAATGAAAACGTATTTGGCCACTTGGATGGATTTGTTGATTGTTGTTTGCCCCACACGCAATTTACAGTCATAACCAAGTCACAACAAAAACAAACAACTCCTCTGTGATTCAGCCGTAATTCGAGCTGGTAGTTTTCTGCGTGACTATCAGCCTCTTCCATCATTGTGGAGGGATTTGGTCTCGCTGACATTTGCAGACATGTGCTTTGGATTAGAGCAAGCTGTGTCCTGTATAATGACAAAAATCTTCTGGAAAGCCTTCCAAACAAACCATATTAGTTCAAGCTTTTGGTATTATCATGAATTTAAACATTTAACACCCTGTTTTGCTTTTGTTTTATTTCCATGACCTCAAGATGAACGTGCTGGGAGAGATTAACAGATGTTTTGAATCTTATTTACTTGTCATCATGATTTTTCTCACTGTTACTCTTAAATCCAATGGAATAATTATTGTATTTACATTTTTCCATTGCTCTAAATCAAAGATGCAAAGTTTTAAATCCAGTGAAAAGTGGTGAAAAGAGGAAGGAAAGAATAAAGATGGAAGGAAAATTGGATATGATCATAATATTTACCAAAACATCATAATTTAGTGATTATCAGAAACTATAATAAATTATTTCCAATGTGTGTATAAATGTGGTTAAGAGAGAATAAAATTAATTATTTAACAAAACCAAAAGTCAGGGAAAATATTAAAAATAATTTCACTTCAGTCAGTTATTCAGGTGTGGAATAATTGTAGGAAGAGATAAAACATTCTTAAAATAATAAAAAATATATATATAAATTATTTGCTAAAAAAATATTATAAGTTTTGATCAGTTTCCTTTGAGTTTGTTTAGTGACTGGAAGTCAGTGATATATTTAGAAAACATACAGAAAAGATTATGCTGCTTCGTTTTTATTTAATAAAATAAAGGTTTAGTAAGCTTGTGCTTCTCCCTACACTTTTTTCTGGTCAATGCTTTGTGTTCTTGCCATTGATAGGAGTTTGAATATTGTTTATGTATTTCTCTGTTGGGAGAAATACTCACGTTGATGGTGATTGGGGGTTTCATCAGCACAATGCGGGTTTCTGCCAGGAACATGTGATTTTCCTTCTGTTGGACGGTGATCACAACTGAAATGTTCATGCTCTCACATCCAATCATGTATTTGTGGTAAGTTGAAAATGGGACCAGGATGGGGATGATCAGATCTGGAGGGGCAAAAAGAAGGAAATGTTGATTTTGAGCTTCTCAAAAGTTCCAAAAACATAAAAAGTCTAAAGAAAAGAATCTGAGATGTTGGATACAGCGGTAACAATTTTATCCTGTAAAAAGTCAACTAGGCAAACTACAAATTAAGAAAACAACATTAACTAAGGAAACAGCAAATTAAGAAACTATATTTTAGTAAATTTATTTTTTATTTGTTTTATGTGTAGCTATGTTTAGTGAACTGCTGAAGTGGTTTGAACTTCAGGGCCACCGTAGTTAGTGTCCATAAAGAGGATGACCTTTGCCGGGCAGCAGCTCCCGCTCCAGCGCCTCATTGAGGATGTTTCCGGCCGGCTGGCCGGTGTACCTCATGGCCTGGACGGCGATGCTGATGGACAGCCTCCTGGTGGCGCTGCTGTCGCTGTTCAGAATCAGCTTCAGACTCACATCCTCGCCGTCCACCGGCTTGGACACCTTCAAAATTTAAAGAAATGGAGACGTTCAGATTCTGCTACTCAGCTTTTGAAAACAAAATCCAACATCTTTGTTCCTCGTGATACTGTGGTTTTACATCATAATTTAGTGATTATCAGAATCACTTGTTCTGTTTATTGTTTAGTTTTTAATTGGTTCTAGTATCACCAATTGTGATACTAGAACTACCACAATTATGTATTCATTGGTTTGGTTGTGAATACTCAACAAAAGATAACATTTTTAAAAAATGTATCAAATTGTTAACCATATTCTCGTTTATCACAACAACTACAGGGACAATTTATCATCCAGCAGATATTGATGACTGTACCTCTTCAAATCGAATGAAGAGTTGTGGTGGCGGAGTTGAACTGCATATTTGATTGTTTGTAGCATTTTCATCGGGTCCATTATTCGTGTTTGTCCCATTTCCAACTTCCTCATCACCAACACAAGTTTCTCCGTCCCCTTCGTTCTCCAGCCTGGCGAGTGCGTACTGGAAGACCCGTCTCTCCTGCTCTGTTCCTGTGAACATGATGGTTCATTTCATCAGTAAAACTGCACCAAAAATGGGCTTCCTCGATGAATTGCTCACATGTTTTGACTACCAAAGGTCACCATTTCAACTGAGAATTCAAAATTACAGAGTTATCAAAATTATTTGCCCCATTCAAGCTGAATTCAAACCAGGATGTCAGAAATTATCGTTTGGATGAGCAGAGGAATGTCGTAATCCTGTGCAGTGGTGCCCACTTCCAATAACGTTTCAAACATTCAGCGCCTTAGCTTCCTAACATATCACAGACCTGAGAAAAGAAATTAACAGCAATAATTTAGTTTCCAAACTAAATATTAGAACTTTCAAGTTCTAAATATTTTGTTTGCAAATTAAGAATTTCATTCAAAAATATTTAGCTTGAAATTCTGTAAGAATAACATGGTGAAATATGACTTTAAAAAGTGAACACACTTTTTTAATGAAAGGCTAAATAAACTAAATTATTGCTGTTAATTTTTATTTACTGGGTGTCTTTACAAAAGGCAGCCTATATACTGCAACAGCACATTTTGTCATTGACGCAGTGGGTGTCAATATGGCTGAAGTTAGCACATTAGCATTAGCTTCCACTAAATACAATGTTGATATAGCACTTTCACTTTAGCGAAACTAATATTTACGATATTTATTTATGATTATTGCTTTAACGTAAGCGCAACTACGTTTCTCTCTTTCTTTCTATTGCAAATTAAATATGTATGTTTTTATTTAATCTTAATTAACAAGAAGCCCCACATTAAAAATTAGGATTTCATTAGTTTAGTTAAATGAAATCATTGAGATTTAAAGTAAGAATTACTGCTGAAAATAGAACAAAATACTGAATATAATTGTAATATTCTGATATACATTGGTACTGTCATAGTGAATGTTTTTGGACACAATACAGTATTACAGTATTAAGTTATTACATTTAATTGAGTATTCCATTTGTACTAAAGCCTGTTTTTCAATAATCAGATTAAAAACAGTGATGGAAAAGAGTAGAAACCTTCTTTCTGCTTGTAGCTGTCTGTGATGTTCATCCTGTCGTTGGTGCCGACTGACTTGGTTGAAATGTTTTGCCCAATTTTGATACTGTCCGTATCAATGTTTACCATGGAGCCATCACGTTTGACCTAAAGGAGCATGCGATAAAAACAAAAGATGAACATAAGAACTGGCTCAGAGATAATTTAGAGAAGGTTCGTGTTTTTTCCACTTACCAGCCAGGTTATGCAGTCAGCGTTGACCTCGGCGTAAACAAACGGGATGTCGTATTTCAGGTGAGTGTCTCCGTTCCGGATGGCTGAGACTGGAGCCGGGCCGCAGCAGAACATTCCTGCATGAGTAAAATAACACTAAAGGTTTATTCCTGCTCTTCACTCCCATCAGCCTTACACTTTGATACAAATCAAATTAAATCAGTCAACATCATTTTAAGAGTTGAAATAGCGCAACCTGTTTTTTGTTTTTAATAAAACAAAGAGTTCACACGTAAAACTGAACAAGACACATAATCACACTGCAAAAACACACAAAGTTATTTTTCAAAAATAACTTTGTGTGTCTTGAAAAAACAAAAATTAAGTACTAGTTCCATTGGCAGATTATTTTACTTTTAACAAGACATATTTTCTTAAACGTAATAATAATCTACCAATGGAGCCAGAACTTTTTCATCAATATTAAGGAATTATTGACTTAGAATAAACTCTTATATCTTGCTGAAAAGCTACTTGTAGGTTTTGTCTTATTTCATGTGTAATAATACATCTGCACTAGAAACTGGATCAAAACATGGTTAAAAATTATTTTTGCAGTTTAAACTTTACATAATTTAACATCAGATTGAACAATTGTGGCAAGAAGAGATCCAGGTGATCAGAGGAAAGTTTGAAAAGACACATCTATAGAAACAGGTTTGATCGTACCGTCACTCTTTTCCTGTGGAGTTGGGTCCAAAACCTGCCAGCCGTCATATCTACCGTCTTTCGCCAGGTCGGGTCGCCTCATCCAGCCCTCGACCCAGACGTGATAATTCCTTAAAACAAAATTCACAGATTTAATGAAAGCAGCTCAGACTCAAGCAGTTTTACAGCGGTCACAATTTTTACTCATTTCTATTTCTAATGTGTGCAGATTCTTCTCCATATTCTGCTGATGTCCAAAAAACACAATTTGGCAATCGTAGTGTTTCCATTAAAAAAGAAATTCAATTAAAATCACACGTGAATAAGCTTGAAGAAGTCATTATAAATTATGGCAGTGACGGATGTAAACAGTAGCATGAGATATATTTATAATTCAGCCGTGGTGGCGCTAGCGCTCATCATCTATGAGCCAATCAGAGGAGATGTCAGCGGCAGGAGCGACAAGCCCCGCCTACTTGTGTGTGCAGCATTTTGGGGAAATTTTACAGAGCAATGGATTCAACACACAGGTCTTCTTCAGTTGGTCTGCCTCCGGACAATGGAGCCGGGCCAGCTGCGGATTGTCCGAAAGAAACAAAACAAACATCCTCATCCTCCGACTACTTCCTGTTACCTTCAGCGTTTCCGCCAGTAGTAACATCTTTACCTCAAACATGACTTTTTTCTTTTTTTTCAAAATTAGTTTAGGCAAATTTATTTTTGCAATTTTATCGTTAATGGAAAGTCGGCTATTGTCATAATCTTACTTCTGTATTTATATTGTTTTACTATTCTTTCTGTTTCTTTTACACCAGCTTACAAAGGCTAAAATCCAAAGTTGTTCTGTCACTGTCTATTTGTTTTACTGACTTTAGGAAGAAAGCAATGAAACATTTGGACTATGCATTGATTTAAACCCTCCATGTGTGAAGCTTCTCACCAGACGCTGTCTTTGGACTCTTTCTCTCTCACTCCAAAGTCAGCGTAGTAAGTGTCGATGATCAGATTCTTGTTGGTGTCGTGAGCCGACTGGTAGTTGGTGACGACGCGGCACGGAATCCCCAGCAGACGCATCACTGCAGCCACGCATGAAACACATCATTAAGACGCTTCAACAGCTATTTTGGTTTTATTTGTGAAAATCAAAAGATAAATTTATTTTTGGAGAAATGTCATTTTAGTTTGGAGGTTTTCAATGAATTTTTGAGCTACGTTTTCAGGGTGGAATGGTTTTACAACAAACAGAAGTTGGTCACAATTACAAATACAGGCCCAAATATATATAATCTTTATGTCAATGTCCTTTGCTGTTGCCAATAAACATCTTATCAAATTTCACTCAGAATACTATTTAAATTGGAGGAGCTGAATATCACCTGAACACATGACACCAGCATACACCCAACACTGCCCGTACTTCACAGAGCTGAAGACGGAGTTGGACCATTTTTTAAGGATGGCGTAGCTGCCGCTCCAGTGAGTGGGCGGGACCCCGCCTCTGAAGTCCATCCCCCACTGGCCCTTCAGGATGCCGCCCCCATTTTCACTGTTAATCTGGAAGAACAGTTGAAAACAAAAAATATATATTCTCAGGAAAACAACACTATGGACATAACTTAATGGACCTTTTAATGTAAAATGTACTTTTAGGAGATGCTCTTTAATTTCTGAATTCTCTACCTGCTGAATGAAGAACATGTTTTAACCAAAAATTCACCAGCAAACAACTGCAGGTTTTGCTAGTTTTATATCAAAACACTGATTTGTTTTTTTTCTTTTTTTTCTTTTGCCTAATTTTTTTTTTTTTTTTTATAACATATGAATTATTGTTATTTTGTTCCTTAAAATAAAAATAATAAAATAATTTCTACCTCAATTTATGTGTTGGTTCATCTGATTATGTAATTTTTAAACATTAAATGATTGATAATTTGATCAGTTTTTATCAAAACGTTTTTGGTAAAAAGTGGCATGGATACCAAGTTGTCCACTAGGTGTCAGTATAAAGCCAAGGCCTGGCGGCATTTGATCCAATTAATTAATGATCAAACATTACGGGACTTTCATCAATTTAAAGTGATGTGAGGGATATTTTTAATTCCTCTTTTTTAAGATTTTTCAAAATTTCAAATAATTAATCTTTCCAGGAGAATAAACAATTTCAGTGAAAGATTTTCCTGTATTTTATTAAGCGTTTGCAGAAAGCAAATCCTTTGCAGAAAGGGCATTTTCCAAGAAAAGTGAAATTCTGGCTAAAACTCAATCACAAACAAAACTAAACAGTGTTTAAGTGTTTTTATAACCTGTTCTAAGCCCAGATTGTATTATTCTGAAGCCTCACAGCATGATTACAAAATATGTTTTGCATAAAAACAGAGACTGTTACCCACCATGGATGTGACGACACGGCTGACGTAGATGGGGTTACAGCGAGCAGAAACGTCGTCAGCCGGGTCCCGCTTGTGTTTGACGTTGTAGTCGAGTATTTTCATGCAAATCTTCACCATATCCTCTTCAAACTGGACAACAAGTGAGAGACAAATGACCTTTAGTCTAGTTTACACACAGAAAACGTAAATAAATGTTCAATTATAACAGTAATAAAGAATGACTACCTGTCCGAAGTCCCAGTAAGTTGGATCAATGTACCTATCAAGTCCTTTGTAGATTATGCCGTGTTCATTCATCACGTACTCTTGCCTCTCGGCCTCATCTGGCAGAAAAACCCAATCCTCTGCACAAACATAAGAAAACGATGGATAATTGATATTAACAGTTACAAAAAAATGTTGCATTAACAAAAATTAAGGCAGAGAAAAAGTATATATATTTATTTTGTTTCTTTTGTTTAAAAAAGTCTATTTCTCTTTCTTATGTTTCCTTCCTATTTCTACATTGTACATAAACCTGGAGACTTTCCCGGCGTCTTAAACATTGATTTTATTTTATCTCTATTTATATTAATGAACTTTGGAGGTAAACATGCACTGAAATGTCTAACCTCCACGCTGCAATCATAACCAAACTGTCGTATGAATCTCATTCTGACTGTCAATTCCTGTTTGAACCAGTTGACTCTGAGATTAAGTAAAAATATCAATGAGCAGAATATATAAAATATTTAAAAATCACATGTTGTTAAAAGGAGTACAAAAAGACAATAGAAGGAGAAAGGAGTGATTTTGTTTTCTAAACTGAGAAAGTTGGAAAAAAATCAATCTTACAAGAGCAAAATGGAAAAAGGACTGAATGACCAGCATGTCCAACCCCCCGGAGTTTGGACGCTTTGGTGTTGGGCAGAGAACAAAAACCTACCAGGACACCAGGGGTTGAAAAGCACAGAAAGGGTTGCCAGGTCCCTCTGCTCCTCCCCCAGTTTGGCAGACATCTTGTATTCCCCCACTGGACAGGCAGCTGGAGGCGTGATGACCAGCACCAACACTCCCGTTTCAGGACTGGAGCTCCGCAGAAGCTCCGCTCTCCAAACCGCCTTAGCAGAACCAGAACGTTGGACTTTGTCTGGGACCCCAAACCGCGACATTGTCCCCAGGTTTTCAGCCGGTTGTTCTCCTAGAGAGAAATCAGGCAACAGCACTTCATGTTAAATCTGTGTGAATTTAATCTGTTTGTTTTTCTCTGTTTAAGTTGCACATAAATGATGAAATAAAAACCTGTCACAACGGTCATGGTGAGCTGATCAAAGGCGGGTCTGAAAGGTTTTGCCAGCCAGACGGTGAGCCGGAAGGTTTGGCCTCGTCTCACAATCAGCTCCTTCACTGAGATTTCACTGGTGCGATGCTCGCTGTTGTTGGTCTCACTGTGCAGGTCGAGTCCGACAAAAACTGAAAGGGAAGCAAAATGTTTAAAACTGTGGCACAAATCAATCCATCAAGTTTGTTTGTAATTTCAGCAACAAGACAGTTTAAAATTCTTTACATCATAAAAACACTAAATAAAAAATAATCAATTAGTCAGCAATTAAGAAACCAGATACAAATGTAACATTTTGATGAATGCCATCATCAAAATCATCAATAAACATCAAATATGTTGGTCTATGATCCAATTATTATGGATAGAAAAGCGACTCTGAGAGGTTTGTTTTTAGATTTGATTTAAAGGAGCTCAGTGTTTCTGCTGTTTTGCAGTTTTCTGGAAGTTTGTTCCAGATTTGTGGTGCTTAGAAGCTTAATGCTGCTTCTCATATATAAATGTAAATTATTTTTACAACCATAACTTCATGAATCGCGTCCAGTAAAAATAAAAGTGCATTTACTGAAATAAATATCAGACATAGATAACTCAGGTTAAAAGGCAGCAGTTTAACAAAGGCTTTTAAAAGATTGAATTGATGCAGTGTGAAAATTAGCTGTGATGAGTCAGATCTTGCAAATCTGCGTTCAGTTTCCACACCCAGCCAGATCACAGCCACTCTGTTTATCAATCAAGAAAACATTTCAATAGCATCTGCCTGACTAAAGAGACAACACCTAAAAATCTTTCAAATTTAGGGATTAATGTGACACAAAATAACTGACACAAAAAGTCCTGAGAACCAGAGTCAAACGTGAAAACGTTGAACTGTAGTGAACTTTCTGAGTGATCATAATCACCCGGAAATCACAACGAGAGCGCCATCCAAAGACCTGCAGGCATCACTCGTATGGAGATAAATTGGTGGCATAAAGTTTGTTAAAACAAAAAAAAATTTTTTACTGAAAAGAAAGATTTTAAACTTAAAAAAAGGACGTGAAACTGAAAAATAATGTTCAAAACTACTTTTCATATTCAAGGTCTTATTTTCAAAATTTTAGTTTTTCAATTTCTGATTTGTTTTTAGTTTCAAAACCTTTTTAAATAAACCTTATGGCCCCAATTTAGCTCCGTACTAGCCTTATTTAAGGTCAGAGTTCATGCCTCCACCCGAGTGCCTGGCAATGTTTCATGTTGAAAACCTCATATTGAAAACGAACCTTCATCTCTTTTGCCCAGAGACATCTTGTTCCCTAAACCTTTGGGAACTTTTGGGTCATAGCATCAGGAACATCAAACCATCGGTAAAATAAGTTAGTAGATTGATGATTTACTGCCATGGAAGATGTGTGAACAGGATCCGCCAGTCCAAAACACGTCTCCTCTTAATAGCTGGAAGAAACAAAATAAAGACTGTGTGGGGCCTAGTCAAAGGCCTGACCTAAATTCATTAGACATGCTGTGGCTTCAAAAGCTCGTAAATCCTCCAAAGTGTCTGGATTCCAACAAGACGGTGAAGAGGAACAAACCAAAATTCCTTGACAGCGGCGTAAAAAAAAAAAACCGTGCAGCCGAACCAATTATTCACTTTAATTCTTTCTAAACATTTTCATTTAAACACGTTATCTTTGACAAACATACAAACAAGAAGAAACGACAAACTTTTTCTCACCAATAAGTCTCTTTAATTATACTGCATATACGCTGATTATGTGTTGGTTAAAAACTTGAACTTTGAGAGGCAAAACAGATGAAAGTTTGATGAATGTTTTATGTCTTGATCTATTATGTACAATTCAACAAATCTGTTTGGATTTAGAGAGGGAGTAAAAAGATCTGGATTTATTACGCTGAATGAAAAGCCAAATGATGTTTACCAGCGTCGGGGTGTTGGTTCCTTAAATCCATGTATATGTGAACAAGGCATGCTGCGGCAGGAAGTAATGCTGGAAAGACATCAACACGCCTCACATGTAAGCTTTTGAGTAACAGCCTGGAGGCGTTTGCACATGTTCCATAGCATTTGGCATGTTCCACACATTGGAGGCTGTGAGAAAATCTATTCTTTAACTCATTGTCTTCGTTAATTAATTACAGGAAATTTTAAACGCCTAAATAATTTATTTGGAATCTGTTTTCTGAGCGAGTGTTGGAGCAGAAACTGAAGAGAATCTCAGAGTTTAATGATCCAGATATAAAATTAAATGCTAGACAGCACAAGTCTAAGTGCTCAGAGTAAATCTATAAAACGCAGCTGCATGTTCTAGACGAATGTGACGTAAAAACCAGTTTGTTTTCTTACTGTGAGACATTTTGGATCGAACTGGTGGATGAACCACAACTTAACCTAAACGCTGTAAATCATCATAAAACAAAAACATTTCTGTTATTTATTAATACAGCTGAGGATCAAAATGTGTTTAAATTTATAATTAATTAAAAAAATTAAATTATTGATTATGAAGCATAAAGATAATTAGTTGTTTTTTTTATTGCTTACTAAACAATCACTGCTTGTGGTTTGAGTATTTTCCAGGCACATATTGCCATTTTATACCACTATGTTGTTATAAAAATGCTGTTTATATAAAACATAACTTAAAAGAAACTTGACTTTTTAATTTGACTCCTGGAAATTGGGCCTCTGTCTCTTTAAGAAGCTTCTGCTCTTCCTGATACTCTGACTTCATCAGTTTGCGACCGTTCTTCAGAGCAGTGGACTGAAAAGTAGCTTGTATGATAAGCTCAGCAGATGTGCAGCTCCACCAGGTGTTTGCTAGTTGCTGCTGCCGCTAGTTTGAAGGAACTGAGTCTGAAAGCTGCTCTGTGAGAAGACTGCAGCTCCAAGGAGGAGCTTTGTGGATTCAAAATTTGACATTTCTTCAATAGTAGAAAACACAAAATAGTATATAAAAGTAGAAAACATTTCTATAATTTTAAACTTATTGCAAATTTTCCAATAAGTTTCCATTTTTATCATTTCACTCCATATTTGTCAGGAAAATGCCTCATCTTAGATTTATTGTGTTGAAGTATTAACAGTCAGCATCTGGAAATGACAGGTGCAGATACATTTATCTTTTCTTTAATCATGCCCTGACTAAAAACCTTCACATTAAATCAGGGTGTGCAACAATGACTAGTATTTATTCAGAAAGCAGAGATTGAGTTATTTTCTGTTTCCTTAGAAACCTTAAATCTCCTGGCTCACCTTCTGGGTGTGTTCTGTAATTATTGGCATCTGTATGTGGGAAGGGCAGAAACACACATATTTGTGTTGCAGTCATGTGTCACCAGAGTTTATGAATGAAACTTGCACAACTTTCTGCAGTCGATAGAGAATAATTCTGAAAGTTTTATGTCTTTGAGCTACATAAGGTTTGTCTCTAAATGTAATCTATTGAGAAAGAAACATTTTCAGTAAGGAAAAAAAACAGAGATGACATTAAGATCATTGACACCAATGAAAGAAGAAGTAAATAGCTGGACTTTCATAATGCAACTCTTGCTACGTTTGGTTATTTGTGATGCTTGTTTGTCAATCACCAGTTTTCAGGGTTGCAAGTTTTGGAAAACTCTTGTGTGAACAAAAAGCTGAAAAAAGTGTGAGCTACTAAATAAAAATAAATAAATAAGTAAAAAGCAGCAAGCAAAACATAATTTACAAAAGCAAAGCGCTGATTAGTCTAGAGTTCATAATTTCCTGCTTCAGAGCTGTTGGGTTTTCATCATATCGACACAAACAGCATCGATTTGAACAGATTCTTATTACATGTAAATTATTTAACGTTTTAAGCAGATGACTTTGGTTTCCTCCTTCAGGCTGAGATCCACTGAGACAAGATTAGTTAGGAAGAGCGATAACTGTAAAACAGCTTTCTGGAAACATCGTGATCCAAAAACATTTGTCTTTTATTAGTGTGTCAGATTCAAATTTAGCACGCGACAACACACTGCTGATTTATCTGTTACTACAGTTACAGGCGGTCATTCACACAGAGCTCCATCGAATGTCTCTGAAAGACAAAAGAAAATCAACTATAAAGTTTTTAGAGCATACCTGAGTTTGGATACATGTAGTTCTGAGTCCAGTCAACCTTCATTTTCTCTCTTTGCAGAATTTTCTCTCTTGTAACGAAGAAACGGCTGAATTTGCTGTAGCAGGAACACAACTGCAAGCAACGTGATGCACAGTTGGATCTAGATGTCTTTGTCACACCCAACCACTTTTAGTTTCCCGAAGGATTGTGCAACCTCATTACAAATTCTCTGAGAGTCTGCCAAGCAAAACATATCAGTGACGCTTGTTTTACAGTTCGCTCCGGAGCTGAGCCAGAACTTTTTTTAAATAATACTAAAGCACCTGTAGTGTCACTAGAACAGAAAAAAGATAAATGAAGAGATTTAAAGACCGTACCTGAGTTCAGATGGCTGAACTTAGTCAAGTGAAAAAAACACTACAATTTGTTCCAGCAGACAAACATCAGCTGAGTGATGGACAGGCGGTTTTCATAAACCTGTGACACCGAGAGGAATGTGTGTCAGAGCCTCGTTAAAATGCCTGAAATCACGTCAAGCAACACGATACTGACGTCTGTCTTAAGGATTACTCTCCTGTTGAGTCAGAACGTTTTTTTATTTTTTAGTTGATGGTAGCTGTCACTGCTTTGATCTTCACTGAAAACCAACATGTTTAACAATCTTTGTCAGATTTATTCCCAAAGCAAATTCTGAGGTCTGAAGTCGTATTTGATAAAGTCAAACTTTACAAACTCAAGACCCAAAAATAAACTGAACCAAACCAAGCAGAGGTGAAAATGTGCGAACAGATGAAGCAAATCCAAATGACAAAAGGTTAAGAGACAACTAAAATGTGGCGAGATTAACACACATTAGTGTTGTGTTTTAAAGTAAGTACGACTAAACCTTAACAGTAAAAAAAAAGCCAGATTTGTGCAAATTTTAAGCCCTAAATCTTGAAAAATATTGACTGGCTTAGGAATAAATTGGTCTGGAGATAAACAACAGTCAAATCACTGTTATAAGGTTAAAACAATAATACAACAGAAAGTCATGATTAAAATTAAATTCCCAGCACCTGAGTGTCGTCTTACAAGTTTTTCATTGTTCCCCTTAGAAATCCACGTTTAAATCTAAAAATAAAGAAACAGCCTAAAACAAGAATTTATTCAAACAATATCCTCCAATTTCAATGATCCGTCTACTCCAAAAACATTTTTCTTTCTGTAGTTTAAGGTCTGACGTTAATGATGCAGCTGGTCTTGATGTCTCTGAAAGCGGCGCAGTCAAAGTCTGCCAGTAGAGTCCTCTCCCCGCTCTTGTAGGGAACGACGCTTAATTCGACACACATTTTATTGTTTGGCTTCAGATCTTCAAGCCTGTAGGCGACACAAAAACATAAGAGTCAGGTTTCTCCTTAAAGCTTGTCCACTTTTCAACACCTGCCCTGCAGGTAAACAAGAACACACATACTTGAATGTTTGCTCCCAATCAGTAAGTCCAGTTCCAGAGAGAGTCAAGGTGCAATCTGTCAGCGTCTCGCTGATGGGATTTATAAAAGACACTCAATGTCTGATTCACTCTGGCTTCATCACACACCTGAAACAAAAACACGTTGTATAATCAGTTTTTTATACAATAGAGGGCAGGGGAGATACAAATAAAATAAATGAGTTAAAAAGTTTGAAAAATTTTAGGCAAATGTAGGGAGAGTAGCCAAAAATTATACTCAAGTAAGAGTAAAAAAGTATTTGGTAAAAAGTCTACTCAATTACATCATTAGACGGATCATAATATAAAGTTAAGTGAAAATGTTGGTATTTTAAAGATCAAAATAAAAATAATTCATATAAATAATGTTAAATCAGAAAAAGTAAACATTTTCCCAAATCATTTTAATGCAAAACTTATGAAACTTTAACAAAAACTGCAGGTGTGTGTTTGTGTCTGATTCATTCTGGGTTAAAACATGTTTGTCTTTCATTCAATGGGCAGAAAATCCAGAAATGTTACTCAAGTAAGCGCAGAAATACTTCATAATAAAATGACTCGAGTAAAAGTTAAAAGTACAGAGCAGCAAAAATATTCCTGAAGGTAAGTTTTTTTTCCAAAACATTACTCAAATAAATGTAGCTAGCTTAAAGCTAGCTACATTTATTTGTAGCAAGAGTTTAAAGAGCAACAGCATCTTACAGTGATGGCAATGGGAGGGTCTTTCAGCACAACGCGCTCCACTGCCAGGTAGATCTCATTGTCCTGGAGGTCAGTGATCATGGCTGAAATGTTCATGGTCTGGCAGTCAACCATGTATTTACTGTAGATGAAGTACGGGATCTGAATGGGGATGGTCAGGTCTGAAGGACACGAAACAATAAAAGATCAAATTTAAAGATTTCCTCAAACTTCAGAGTGTTTTCACACCTGAAAGTCACGTAAACTTGGTTCGATTAGAGACCAAAGTTGCAACATTTGTTACATTTTCAGCTGTTGGGGTTTGATTCCACACTGTGCTGCGTCCAACAATCCAAACGAATTAAAAAAACCTATTCCCCTCCTCACCTGTGGGGGCACTACACCAAGAACAACTGAAGGAAGCAACACAAAAAACTGAGTACAATTTGAAAACAAAAACAGAGTAGCATCTGACTTCAGCGACTCTAGGGTTTCTCTTTCAGTTTTTGTAAAACACCAGAAGCCATTTCGTCTGCTAGGGCTAGGCTAACACATTTGTTCAGGGTGTGTTTGTAGGCACTCGTGATATCCATCCGCTGGTTGGAGCCAACAGCCTTCGTGGAGATGTCTGACCAACACTCCTGGTGTCAGACTTCATCTGCACCTTGGATCCATCTCTTTTGATCTGGAATCACAGGAAAACATCCAGGTAAAACTCAAGTCTTCATAAAGGTCAGCAGTTTGATGTCAGATATTATCAGATATTATCGGTGTGTTTCTGTAAACACACTGATAATTTCTGGTAGAAATTTTAATTTTACCAGAGAACGAATCAGAGGGACGGTTTATTAAAAAAAAAAGTCTAGTTAAAGTTTGTAGAAATGTAACAGTAAAGCTTCATGACAGGATGAAAATTACTATACAGACACATTGCAAAGTGACATCAAGATCCTGACCCGCTGCTCCTCCCTGGAGGGCAAGACATTTTTTTTGCTGTCAAGTTGTCAACAAAATGTACAAGTGACATATAAAACAAAAAGGATGCTGTGCTTTACTACTAATTGTCAACAATATGGCTACTACATAAGGTCAAAAAAAGTTTTACTTAAAAAAGTGATAGAGAGAGAGGGAAGTAGGTCAGCTATGCTAGCTTGACTTTGATAACCGTAACATCTAGATGTGCTGTGGAATTTGGTGTTTCGCTTCAACTGTAAAAAAAAATAAATAAAAGTTGATACACACCAACTCTGACAGATCATCAGCTGAGCAGGTGTTTAAATTTGTTAAAATGACAGATGAGCT
Organism: Poeciliopsis retropinna; assembly: GCA_010277075.1. Lineage (NCBI taxonomy): Eukaryota > Metazoa > Chordata > Actinopteri > Cyprinodontiformes > Poeciliidae > Poeciliopsis > Poeciliopsis retropinna. The sequence goes on along the minus strand of VMRM01000004.1, from coordinate 145,457 downwards.
AATCTACCACAGCAATCACTTATTCAAAAAATCAAAATCAAGCCTAAAAATATACATCTGTAGAGACTTGTTTGTTCTGTTTATTGTGTTGAAAATGTCTGAGTGTTTTGCTTTTTTTTTTGGTGTTGAATCCTGATACATTTGTGGTGTTGTTCTCAGCCAGTTACCGTGGCAACAAGCACTAGCGTGTAGCAAAACTGACACAAAGAGCAAGAAATAGAAGAATATGAACACTTCTGACTAGTTTAACAGTTTGTCTGCCTTATTTGACCCTTTGCTGTGTAACACCGCGCTAAATTAATAATTCTTACATCTCCAGGTTTTCATAATGTTTTAGTCTTTTTGCCCTCCAACCTTATGTGCTATTTTCATATTTAAGCAATGCAACATGTCTAAATTCAATCCAGTGACATAAATACATGCTTCTTCTTTTCTTTTTAAGTTTTATCTCTAAATGTGGGTCTGGTAATGTAAATGCTCTGCCTACTGACCAGCCAGGTAACACGGTCAGCATTGACCTCAGCGAAGACAAATGGTATATCATATTTCAGGTCAACGTCCCGTTCAAGATGGCCGCCACTGGAGCCGGACCACAGCAGAACACACCTGCAAGACAAATGACAGTTTAGCATCCCGGTGTTACACCACATTCTGTGACCACCGGGTGTTATGACCATCGGAGGCACTGGAAAAATAAAGAAAGAGCAAAATAAAGCAAATAAAGAATAAAAAAACACACTGTACAGTAAAATCCTAAACTATTATGTTTCATATTTTTCTAACAGTGCGGTGACAGTATTTGACATTTCCAGAATAGTCATAATATGAGTGGTGAAATGTTACTTTTTATTTGTTTTTCTTTATTTTGCTTTGAATGTTAAATCTCAGGATAATGTGCATCTCAGAAGGAGAAATTAGTGTACTTTACCAGACGCTGTCTTTGGACGGTTTCGGTTTGACACCAGATTCTCCGTAGTAGGTGTCGATGGTCAGGTTTGCATCGGAGTCGTGAGCGGACTCAAAGTTAGTGACAACACGGCAGGGGATTCCCAACAGGCGCATCACTGGAACCAAATAAAGCACAATTTGGGTTAATTATCATATAAACTCTTTAGTGTAATAGTTCTCCTTACAGCTTATTTTAGCACTTCAACATCTTCATCTTTGTAAACCTAAAATAAAATCTGTTACCTGAGAAACAGACATTCATCTGTTTGCTAAAATATCATGTGGTAAAGGCCGAAGGAAGAAAGAGAAGGACAAATATGTTTCCCTTGAAAACATAAAATAAAAAATAACTCATAATAGCCACACATTTTTTAAAATGTCTGTTTTTGCTCATCATGATGCTGGGAGATGAGAAACATCGTCTACCAACATCACGTCCCTGCGATAACTTTTAGACCTTTCCATTAATTTAAAAGATTAACCGTCCTGTTATGTTTGTTTCTGAGGTACAGCAATAATGTTCGTGGGTCAATTTGACCTGGGGAGTGTTTAATCATGCAATAGTGTCAGAAACCAAAAAATTCCTCAAAAACATTTTTCTATCTGATTATTAACTCCAATACTAACAATTTCAATCAATATTTGTGCAATGATGTTTATTTATTTCTCAGAAATTAAGGATCAATGACGAAAAGTGAATGAGTACATTTACTGAAAAAACCCTAAACACAAAAAACAATAATTTTCTTGAAATTGATCTTTGGTAAATTTTTTATATTACATTTTTTTTCAGTGTGTGATCTTTATAATTTTACTTGAGACACGTAGTTCAGGGTCAAACTGACCCGCTGATTAACATCAAGATAAATGAGTCATGCAGAGAGTATTTACGTTTTTCCCATTTCTGCTGAGTGTCACTCAGTGTGGGTGGAGTTTGTCCACAGAAAAAGAAAAGGTTCCTGTTACAAAGGCTCGGGTGTATTTTACTTTGGTCTGGGAAGTGGAGGTGCGCCACCCGGTGGGGTGCGTTCTTGACTTACTGATTGTTCTTAAATGTACTAAGGCAGTTTACTTAGTAGTTCCGTCTGTACTACCTGTTGATGTTGTATTTGTAAAGTTGCCGGTTTATTGCGACCTTTAATTGCTCCACGCGAGTAAGCCTGTTTAGCTATCAGTTGTAGCATTTGATAAACGTATAGTCAGTCTGTGGCCAGCAGGTGTCACTGCTGCCACTTGTACTTGATAAATGTTTGAGGTGAATTAATGTGGGCTTATTTCTGTTATGACTTAGACCACATCTACAACTCCAAGTCTACCTTCTGCTGCACATCTGTACTACTGCTGTAACAACGAAATAAAGAAAGATCTCATGCAGGATATGCCCCCCTCAGTTTGTCCTGATCGACACACAGTGGCGAGTGTAAACATTCCACCAGCCTCAAGTTTGAAACGTAGAACTTCCACTACAGTTCTCGTCAAAAGTTGTATGAACTCCTGCTTTCTCGCAGTTTCCCAGGGAAGTACAGAATAGTGAGAAAGTGGGCTTGTGTGTCCATGTATGTGTGTGCTGTGTTTGTGTGTGAGTGGCGAAATATGCTTCAGAGCTACAACATATAGAGTTGGACATTTTTTAAATCTTTTTTACCCTTCAACTTGACAGCCGGGTCAAATTAACCCGAACATATCTATGTAAAAAGTAGACGTAGGGGGGATTACAAATGTGTAAAATGAATAAGTGTTCAATTTATATGTAAAGTGCACCTATTAAGACAAACAGAAAACGTTTCATGCAAAACAAATACTTACAAAAATTTAAAAGAACTTTTTAAACTTTAAAACGGGTCAATTTGACCTGCAACATAATAGGAGGGTTAAAAACACACCAGGGATTGTGGTGCGGATGCTTTTTGTTTGCCAAATGTCCAGTGACTTTTTCACCACGTTTTTTAACTTGTAACATCAGATTAAACCAATTTTCATCTAAGTTTTATGAGATTTTAAGTACAAAGTACCTGTTGTCACCCAGGGACCTTTTCTTATAAAATGTTGGTTTTAGAACTTATAATGCAGTGATATTAAATTATATTTTGTTATTTCTCCAGAATACAAATCACTCATGATGAAAACAATTATGATTAGCTGATTATTTTTGCTAATATATCTACTTTAAAACATGTGTAACCTTTTGGATTTAGATAGTTCAGATAAGATGTGTAAAACAATAACCACCTATTAATTTTATTTAAACAAGAATTTCAAACAAAGAATAAAATGTACATCTAACAAAATTAAATTATATAGTTCTGCAGTTTTGATAACAAAAGGAATGTACATAAATAGTATGAAGTGTGGCAGTAATGCCACATTCACCAATATATTATAGCTAAAATCTATCTATAAGCGAAAGTGAAGGTTTTCTTAATTTACACAAAATTTAATATGGAATATATAAAACAGTTCCTACCATATTGGTAACGACACGGCTGACGTAGATGGGGTTACAGCGAGCAGAAACGTCGTCAGCCGGGTTCAGCTTGTGTTTCCTGCTGAGGTTGCAGAACGTCAGGCATATCGTCACCATGTCCTCTTCAAATTGAGAACAAAAAACAATATTCATAAACAGCATCTTATGCATCAGAATTTAAATACTTGAGTGTATTAAACTAATATAAAATTTATTCTAGGACACACTTTTCTTTTTTTAAGAGAAAACAAACAGTTTGGTGTTTTTTCAAAGTACATCAAGTATTCCTCATTTTTCTATTTTTGGTGTCTTCTACTTGTCCAAAGTCCCAGGAAAGTCCATTAATGTATCGATCAGAACCTGTGCAGGTTATTCCATGTTGGTTCATAACGTATTCTTGTCTCTCTGCCTCATTAGGCAGAAACACCCAGTCATCTACACAAAGACAAAATTATATCGATCAAGCTTCCATGAACATGAAGGATTTTGTTTAGTGGGGTCCTGAGTGGTTGCTATGCACAGTCAGTGTCTTATCAATGATTAAAATACCTAGAAATTGTCCACCATTTTGATAGGAAACAACACATAAAAGAAAATGAGCAATCACATTGGCTTTTTTTTTATTAATAAACAGAAAATATCCTCCAGGACACCAAGGGTTGAAGAGCACAAAGAGTTATGCTAACTCCTTTTCTTTGGCTTTAAGTCCTGCAGAAAGTTTGTACTCCCCTACCGGAGCGTCAGCGGGCGGCGTTATCGTTAGAGCCAACACTCCTGTTTCAGGAAGTCTGTTTTTCTGAAGCTCTGCTCTCCAGACTGCTTTAGCATGTGATGAACGTTTCACTTTGTCTGGAAAACCAAAAGTTGACATTGTTCCTTGCCCCTGAGATGGATGTTTCCCTGCAAAATAAAAAACAATTAACGTTGTACTAATTAACGCTAATATGTGAGAATATTTTTCTTTTCTACTATTAAGTTGTCAAAGGTGTTGCTCACCTTTCACAAGTTACAGCCAAATAAATTATTTATTTCAGACAGAGAATTAGTTAAAAAAATTAAAAACATTTCAAATAAATTATAAAAAACAAACCAGTCACAACTTTCATGGTGAGTTGATCAAAGTCAGGGTTGAAAGGTTTAGTCATTTTAAGGGTTATGCTGAACGGTTGGCCTCTCCTCACAATCAGCTGGTTCTCTGAGATTGAGCTGGTGTGGTGGGCCTTGTTGTTGGTCTGACAGTGGAGGTCCACTTCCTGAAAAGCTGAAGGGAAAATGGAAATGTAAAAATAAATGGAATTTCACTGATAAAAGAAGGTTTATCAATTGTAAAAATCTGATGCAAACTTCTATGGAAGTATTTCATTCAGCCTGATGCTGCAAGAAAACAGTTTCCTTCACAGGAATAATAGAATTGCATTTTCTGCAGATTACAGACAGGTACAAAAAAAACAATAGAAAAAAGTGTTGGAATTTGAGTGTATTATGTAGGTTTTTTTAATACTGTACCTGAATATTGATGATTTTTTAACCAGTTTTTGGGCAAGCTGCACCCGTTCATGGTGCTGCACCCGTTCATGGTGCTGCACCCGTTCATGGTGCTGCACCCGTTCATGGTGCTGGACCCGTTCATGGTGCTGGACCCGTTCATGGTGCTGCACCCGTTCATGGTGCTGCACCCGTTCATGGTGCTGCACCCGTTCATGGTGCTGCACCCGTTCATGGTGCTGGACCCGTTCATGGTGCTGCACCCGTTCATGGTGCTGGACCCGTTCATGGTGCTGCACCCGTTCATGGTGCTGCACCCGTTCATGGTGCTGGACCCGTTCATGGTGCTGCACCCGTTCATGGTGCTGCACCCGTTCATGGTGCTGGACCCACTGGACCAGCGGAAGCCGTTGGTGTCGCTGAAGTCGTTGCAGTAGAACATCGTTGTTTCCCTGCTCAGCTTTTCCACTTGAGACGATGACACGGTTGAAGGCTTTCAGTCTGGAACTGAACTGGGAGCCGACTCTCCAACTGGCCACTTTTCAAGGCTGTTGTCACACCCAACATTTCCAGGATGGGAACAAAATTTTAAATTCCAAAGAAATGCTCCAGGTGTCATGAGTAACAGATTTTGCAAGTGATGAAGTTTTCTATAAGGGTGTGACTCCAAGTTGCAAAACATTTCAAGATAAATGTTGTAATTGTACTACATACTTTTCAAAGGTGAAATTATTTTTAAGCTTAAAAGTAAGTTGTGGGGCTGCACAGTGGTGCAGTTGGTAGCACTGTTGCCTTGCAGGAAGAAGATCCTGGGTTTGATTCCCAGCCCCAGGTCTTTCTGCACAGAGTTTGCATGTTCTCTCCCTGTGCATGCGTGGGTTCTCTCCAGGTTCTCCGGCTTCCTCCCACAGTCCAAAAACATGACTGTAAGTTAATTGGTCTTTCCAAATTCTCCCAAGGTGTGAGTGTGCATGGTTGTTTGTCCTGTCTGTTTCTGTGTTGACATACTGGCGACCTGTCCTGGTGACCCCGCCTCTCGCCCAGAACACAGCTGGAGAGGCACCAGCAACTCCCGACCCCATAAGGGACAAGGATGAACCAAAAATACATGGATGGAAGTAAGTTATGTCTTGGCAATTTTTAAAAAATATTTAACAATATTTTTCTGATTTTTTAAATGTGACAAAAGAGCAATTTATATAAAAATCTTTAAATAAGGGTTCACATTTATCTAGGACTAATTTAATAATAAAACATATATACTTCTATAGTCTTTCAAACTTCATCTTGATTTAAGGAAGTGACAGATCTTCTCTCCGGAACAGAAAAAACAGAAAGGAGTGGTTTTAGGGACCACTAAAATGTAGAAAACCTTTTTATTGGTCAAAAAGTTTTTACAGTTTATGTTGAACTGATAAGTGTATAAATGTTTTGGATCAAAATGAAGTGATTGGATCAACTGCACATGATATGTGTTGGATCTAATGGAAAACAAGAAGAAACATCAAAAAAACGACATGATATGATATGAAAGACGTTTTTAACTGTAGTTCTCAGTTGTGACATTTGCGTGACTTCTGTAAAGCAATCTAGAGACAACAAATGTTTTGCTTCCACTGATGGTTATCAGCGTCTCACCTGTGGCTCAGGATGTCGTCAGCGGTTTTATGATTACAGTGAAATGGTGTCACCATGGGAAGCTCCAGGGCTAAAAACCCAAGTTACAACACAACCGCGGCATTCAGACAAATCTACAGCAAGTTTGACAACAGATCTGACATTAACTGTGTGATCTGTATCTCTAGACCAAACATGGATCTTTTTTATGTTTTGTTTTTGAACTTATATATAAAGACAAAAGATGCGGTACACTACCAAAATTATGGTAAAATCACAGTTTTTCTTAGATTTCGTTTCCACTGCTGCAGTAATGAAGTCATGGATGACTGGCAGATTGTTTATCGAGACAAAATTGGTCTCAAACCACATGATTTGCATATAGACATGAGAAGCAGTTCAGAAACCTGGAGAAAAAGGAAATGTTTATTAGCAAAAACAACCCAATATCAGTGTTATGGAAAAACTTTAAATATCAAAACTGACAATTTTTTTAAGCTTTTTAAAAAAAAAACTTGTATTATTTAGGTTAAATAAAAAGTCTTTTAAAGATGCATTTTTATACAAATCATATTCTTTTTATAGGGTTTCCTATACTTTGTCTAATCTGTCCGCCTTTAATCAGTTACACAAAAAGTTTAATTACTCTGATTTCTCTAAGCAGCTTAAGGAAAAATAGAATATAAACATCTTCAACAAAACTGAAATCCACCAGTTTCCCATCGTTACTGGTCCCTTTCTGAGCCGGAATGGTGACATTTCTTCTGTAAAAATATCTAAAGAAGTGTCAGTTCTTTGCGTTCTCTGATTTGATCTCATCTCCAGTCTGCAGTCCAGCTGCTGTCGCAGGTTTTCACTGCATGTCTGAGTGACGTGTGTTTGACTTGCCACATCATCCATCCTTTGCAGTCAAAACTGTCAAAATCCCATCAAACAGATTAACTGATTAAGAAATTAGGCATTGATTTATGGACAGTTACAAAAAGTTTGGTGTTTAAAGACAATGTCACACTGTCATTTGAAATAACTTTTCAGGAGGATGATTGTCTCATGACACTTAATTTAGATTTTTCTCTCATTCAATACAACATGTAAACTGGAGATTTCATCTCAATATTTTAATACAAAAAAAAGGCTCCTGGCATCTAATCCCTGGAAGATGTAGTAAGATGAATCTACACAGAAGTAAAATTGGAAGGCAAATGAAATATCAACTATATAGATATATAGATATAGATAATGTCAATGATTATCTAGAAATGATAAGTTGAAGTTTTGTCTCAGTTTTTGCTCCTGAAAACATGCATGCACAAAATGTATCCATGAACACAGACATGCATGCAATTTATTCAGAATAACATGCTTTTAATAAATAACATCTATTTAAAATTAATCAATAGTTTTTAGTAATTTCCTTTTTGTTCCTTCACATTCCTCCGTAATTCTGAAATTGTTTTAAATTCGTGCCTTTAATTTGAAATGTCTGACCGGATCCTCTGTGATGTTTTTGTAAACTTGGATGCTGAACTTGGTTGGACTCTGAAACTTCTCCATCAGGACCACAGGGAGGTTGGACCGCCTCCCGCACAGCTTCATGGACATTTGTCTCCAGCTTTAGTCTCAGCAGATGAAGGACAGCAGCGGCTCAGCGGAACCATGAGGTTTTTCTGCTGCGTTTTTCTGCTCTTTCTGCGCAGCGCGGACCTCCGTCATGTCCTCACAGCTGCCGACTTCCAGGCGGAGGATGCTGCGGGTCTGGCTGCGGGGACGGAGGAGAGGACCGGGCCGAACCGGACGGAAACTTTCAGCCTGAAGCGGGTCACTCGAGGAGCCAAAGATGGGAGTTTCAGGAAAAGAGACCCGGTTTCCCAGAACGGTCCTCCCCGCAGACACGACGACCCGAGCGGCTTCTTCACCACGCCGCGGACGCACCGCCTGTCCTCCGCCCCGCGGGCCAACTCCTCCGCGGGGCTCCTGAATCCGCTGCTCCCGGTCACGGACGCCTCCTACTGGGCGTACGCGGTGCTGCTGCTCGCGCTCGTGCTGTTCGCGGCGGGCCTCGTGGGGAACCTCGCGCTCATGTGCATCGTGTGGCACAGCTTCTACCTGAAGAGCGCGTGGAACTGCATCCTCGCGGGACTGGCCTTCTGGGACTTCCTCGTGCTCTTCTTCTGCCTGCCCGTGGTCATCTTCCACGAGCTCACCTTGAAGCGGTTGCTAGGAGACCTGTCCTGTCGGCTCGTGCCCTACCTGGAGGTGAGAGAGTGGAAGTGCGCAGGTGTTCCGCAGGTTGTATCCAGGTGAAACAGTCAGTCTAATTCAATATTAATACAACTCCACCTTTAATTTTATTTAGCTTAGAAATAAAGTTCCAACAAATATTATTATGTAACAGAATAATCGAAAAATGATGTCATAATTCTGGCCATTTAAATAAAACCAATTATTAAGAAATAAAAATGTGAAAAGATATTAGTTTGTTAATCAAAAGCACCTGTAGGTCACATGATCACTGATTTCCTCACTTCTGTTCTAAGTGATCAGATTATCCAAAGCACCAATTCAAATGCAGTGTGACTGTTTCTAAAGCATATTTGGTTAAAAGATGTTTGTTCAGCGAAGTTACTCACAAGGACTAAAACATTCTGAAATGTTACTCAAAATAAATTAAACAATGTAAAACTACTAATATTTTTCCCAAAAAAGTTACTCAGTTTGCAACTCGACTGATTTCAGTTTGTGTGTTCGTCACTTCACTGGATTTCATTGTTGTAGCAGTAATCGTCTTAGATTGACTTACTAACAGATGTGTCAACAATTTCCACACAGTTAAGTAAATTAAAATTACACCACTTTTGTTTTGTGGAACAAACATTTATTACCAATAAAACACAGCATCACAGATAACTGCTAACATATTGTAGCGTAGGACCTTACAGCATCAGAGAAAGAAACAGCATTTTTGAGGTTGTATGTTTGAAACTCCCAAGAACTGAAACCCACAGGGCTTCATGTAGTAGACTACCTCTCTCTGTTATAGTTACTCTACTGGATGGTTTAACCCAAACTAACACATGATGAACATAAACTAGAGTAAGACAGACAGAATAAGCACTTAAAGAATAATGCTCAACAATTCACAAAAATTAACAACAATGAACATAAATCCTACAATTCCTCACTGAAGCCACATGACAAACAGCCAAACAGCAGAATAATGCAAATATATGAACTCTGGTTTCATTATCGCATTGATCAACATTTTCTATGTTCTTCACTGATCATCATAATGTTAAACAATGTTCACTAAAAGTGAGTTTATTAATTCCACAGTTCGCTACACAAGGATATGGCAGGTGACTTTCAGTGTTTGACAAAAAGTGAACCAACAACAAATACTAGTTATTTTTTCTGACTGAAGTTTGTGAATTTGTTTTGCACCATTTGGGGCAAAACTGTAAGTTTAATGTTTTCTAACTTGGGGGTAAGAAGTCATAGATGATGGACGTATTGTCTTATGTTTTATTACTGCTGTTGCTTTTTAAAGGATTTTATCGTAATTATTTAATGTTAATGGAAAATTCAGAGTTCATCTCCTGATCTCAGAGTCCAGCCAGTGAACACAATCAGTTCAGACCCAGTTCTCCATCTGAGCTGTTTTTACTCCTCATGTTGGACCGACTGTGAAGCAAACTGATGAATGGCTCTTTGTCCCTGGCTCCAGACGGCTTCCCTCTGAACAGAGCGGGCTGCTGTGACCCGTTTGGCCTCTTTGGTTCTGTTTGTGAAGCATGAAGCAACTCGTTTGTCGGATCTCAGAAACAAACAGTTTGCAGAGCTGAGCTGTTTGTCTGCAGGTGCAGAACAGAAGACACACAGCTGGGTCTGAGTGGAGACAGAGACACAGATTCTGACGTCTTCAAGCTAAAATAAAAATATTTAAAGTTTGTGACCCGGATTACTGGGTCAGGTAGAACCTCAGCTGTGAAGCGACAGTTTAACTCCATGTTTTAGTTGCTTTGGAGCAGAAACACAGATTTAAACACAACTCTTGGTTTCACGGCTCAAGAGTGTTTCCACTTTAGTGGCAAATGTCACCTGTTGTCTTGACAGTGGACCTGGAGAGAATCTGAGGTCACAATGGTGGAACCAGATGTTGGAGTTAGAAGAAAAGTCTCAGACACAGAAAGTCTCCACGACTTTCTGTCAATTAGGTCTCAGCTGTGTCTTCACGACGACCGATTGATACACCACCCACTTCACTGCAGCTGCTGCACAGACCCGTCAGTCGATCTCCTGGTCCGTTTCCACATCAGTTATGAACCAAACCTGGAGATACTTAAACTTCTCCACTTAGTGCAGAACCTCTTCCCAGACCCAGAGACGGCACTCTGGCCTTTTCTGGCTCTAGACCATAGTCTCAATTTGGAAGCACTGATTCTCCTCCCAGTTGCTTCATTCTCAGCTGTGAACAACTCCAGAAAAAGATGTAGATCACAACATCTGGTTCCATCTGCTGTTGTGATCTACATCTGGTTCCAGAGTCACGTGTCGAGGTGAGTCAAACTATTTCTAGCTGGAATCTCTCAAACTCACACACCGATTCAGGATCCTTCCCCACCAGAGAGGTGACATTTCACATCCCGAGAACCAGCTTCTGTTGCCAGGGATCAGACTGACATGGTCCCCAACTTTGGCCTTCACTCATCCCACATTACACCCAAATACTTTGGCTCCTCCTCTATGAAGTTTGTGAATTCAGGGTCCAAATACTCCCATCTTTAAGGCCGTGTAGTTTGGAGGATAACTGTCTCAGGGTGATCCGTCCCTTGGCTCCTGTCCTCTCGTCCCTCCGCTCTCTGGATCAACATCAACTTTATGGAATTTTCTGTTCAATAAGGCGATGAGAATTGAATCTCTTCAGTTTTATTGAATCTTGTTATAACAAGGAGAGCACTGTCATATCAACAGTTCTGGCTTCTCGCGTACAAAATGTTTGTTCTCCTTTGAAACCACCTGCCCAGTTTCCTTCTCCCACCTCTTACCATGACCTTCACATACCGAGTGTTGCTCCAAGTTACACCATTTTATTGATATCTGACAGACATCCCTGTTCTATTTTACCTAGTGATTAAATATTAAGTGCAATAAGGAAAAAGTACAAAGTCAAAAGTTAAATTGTCCATTACAGGTTGAGTTTATTTTAGTTTCCTGTCTCTGCTGCGCTCCAGCTGGACTCCCAGGTCCTGAACTGGAGCTTCTCCTCATTTGTAGGAGCATGTCGTCTGCAGAGGGCCGTAACGAGGTCGGCCCTCCAGCCCCATCAAGGCTCTGTGTCTTCCCCTCTTTTCATGCAAACAAGGGAATCTGTTTCCTGCTAATTAATGACCGTTTTCTTTAATTGCTCTTTTTGCTGAGGAGCGTTTAAGCGGGTCAAGCTGCCAGTTGCCCCCGTCTGCCGTTAGTCCAGCTTTTCTCATGCTAATTACATCTCAGCAGTAATTACCGTCAGCTGGGTCTAAACTGTTTCATCTCACTAAGCCCTCTGAGGGAGGAGAAGTCTGTTTCTTTTGGTCACAATCTTCAACCTTCTGTTCAGATGAGTCTCCATGAACTGTCAGCCTGCAGAGCAGAAGGCGTCGTTCACGGTGAAGCTCCTTCTGCTCCGGATCAATATGGAAGTTGCTTCTCTAGCTGGAGTTGTTGCTGGTCCTGATATGGACGTAATTATTTCAGTTAATGTTAGGAATAAGACTGAGATAGAGTGTAGCTGTTTAGTTGATACAAAAATAAAGGAAGGACTGTGCACAGCTGAATGGTTGCCATGGAGATTAAAGGATTTCTAAAAACATGCATGAAAGAATCAATCCAAAATCAATCACTTTTTGATGAGGGAATTACGTTAAACATGACGTAAATCTATAAAAAGTCGATTTTACATTATACTGCCCCTTTCAGGGAATTTTTAAAATAAATTTTAATGAACACGACTTTGGAGAAAACTTCCTGTGCAGCTGAGAGGGAATCGGATCTTCAGCCGTTTTGTTCTGAAACTGTCTTATTGCAGCCAGAGAGACATTTTAAACTCTGGTCTGGGTTCTGTCTCCTCTGTCAGGTGACCTCTCTGGGCGTGGCGACCTTCAGCCTCTGCGCTCTGAGCATCGATCGTTTCCACGCCGCCACCTCGCCCTCCCCCCACCAGACGCCGAAGGTGGAGCCGTGCCGCTCCATCCTGTCCAAGGTGGGTGTGATCTGGGTTGGCTCCATGGTGCTGGGGGCTCCAGAGCTGCTGCTGTGGCAGCTCGTCCAGCAGACCGTCAGCCTGCCGGCGCTGACCTCTGACCTGCCGCAGCACCAGCCGGCGGCCTCCCTCCTGGCCTCTCTAAGGGCGGACAGGGTGAAGGTGGACGCCTGCGTCCGCGAGCCGTGGGCGGAGCTCCCGGAGAGCGTCTACGCGCTGGTTCTGACCTACCACCAGGCCCGTATGTGGTGGATCTTCGGCTGCTACCTGTGCCTGCCGCTGCTCTTCACTCTGGCCTGCGACCTGGTGACCAGGCGGGTTCTGTCCCAGCGGGAGCCGCAGAAACCCAGCACCGAGAAGGTGACCAGCAGATGCTCTTCCTCCTCTTCCTCCTCCTCTTCCTCCTTGGGGAAGAAGAAGCAGCAAGTGAGGGAGCAGAGGCTGCGTACCGCCGTGATGGCGCTCACCGCCCTGTACGTCACCTGTAATCTGCCTCAGAGCTTGTGCAGCATCACCCTGGCCTACGTGTCCGCCCCGGTTCTGGTTCTGCCGGCGCTGGCTCTGGTCGAACAGTTCCTGCTGTTCGTTCGCTGCTCAGCGACGCCGGTTCTGCTGCTGTGCCTCTGCCGCTCTCTGGGCCAGGCCTTCATGGACTGCTGCTGCTGCTGCTGCGAAGAGTGCCTCCCTGACTCCTCCTCTTCCTCATCCTCGGCCTCCACCGCTCCCACCTCCACCCTCTCCTCCCCCTCCTCCCCCTCGCCTTCCTCCATCGCCCCCTCTGGCAAAGAGGAGGCGATGAAGAGCGTGGCGGCAGAAAAGGCTGTTTGTGAGGCAGTGAGAGACTCTGCAGCCGCCATTGGGACGCCCTGCTGAGCCCAGAACACAAAACGATCATTTAAAGGGATAGTTTGTGTTTTTTACATCGAGGTTGTGTGAAGTAGTTATGAATAATCAGCGTCTTACATGCAGAATTCATTCCATATGGCTGAAAGTAGCTGTGCTTCCATTACAGTTGTGCAAATCTTTGTCTACATTCTGGGGTTTGGATGTGATGCGTTCACTGACTCAGACTGCTTTCACCAATTCATTATTATCATTTTAAGACATTTATTACATCCAGATTTAACGTCTGGCTTCTTCTGCTGCAGAGTTATGAGGCATGTCGGATAAAATGCGACATGACCGTTCGGACTGCAGAACCGTTGAAAACTATTGGATAAGATTCAGGTCCACATATGAAAGCAAGCAGAGGATTGGTTTTATTGGGCGAGAAAAGATCAGAATCGGGTCGTTCAGTGAAACGGATGGATATGGGCAAAACCGAATTGTACTTGGGTTTTGCTCACCTGCTGTGTGAATGTTGCCATGGTGACTGAGGCACAAACTGGTAACCACAACAGGGAAGATACTGACTGCTTGGAACTGCTCCACACAACCCCTTTTCATTTTTTTTTTAATGATCCTTTTTGATATTATGAATTCTTGGGTTTTACTTTAACATTTTCAAATAGTAAAAATCTGACATGAAATAAAAGCTGAGCTACTTTGAGAAAACATTTCCTCTGTTTTCATCTTTTTCTTTGATCCAGAAGAATGAAAGATAATAAAAACTTTCTCTGATTTTCTTTTATTTATTCTGGAATTGCAGGCAAAATAAAACCCAAGAAATATTTTTATGTAATAATATTTTCAGGAGGTTCTGTAGAGCAGACAATTATGTCACTGTTGTTAGACAATTACACATTTTAGAGGAATGTCTTTGTAAATGTTTGTAGATAAATATTCTTACTGTTTTCCAGTTTCATATTTTCCTTTTTTACTAATATTTGTTCAGGATTTCTGTCCGTCCTGTTCTCAGTACTGTACGACATGGAAACTAATTATACTTTGATAAAATGAGGCTAAATTCAGTTCTTCTGAATTATGGCTGTTTATTTTACAGCATGTTTTTGCTGATCATTTTTTTTACATTTTGTTTCAATAAAATATTATTTTTCTTCTTGAATGTTAACATTTGTTATTTCTCTGCTAACACAGACATGAAGAATCGTTCTTTTCAACATTTTCTTCACGTTTTGTTATTTTTTTCTTAGGACTGGTTGAATATTTTCTCCACAATCACAGATTCAGGGAACTTCAATTTTACTATGTTTCTCTGTGAATTCAATAAAAAGACTGAAAATAAAGATAAACACTTTTGGGGTGATTTCACATTGAAAGCTCATGTTTTTCGTGAGAGACGAACTTTCTCTGTGACGGTTCCAGAACGTCGGGTTGCCGTTCGGTTGGGTTTTGTCTGGAAGGCGGGCTGACTGGGTTCTGAAAGGAGTGCTGAGCAGCTGCACGCCCACCGCGGCACCGACCCGCCAGGCCTGGCTGTGACGCTCCTTTTTGTTGTTGTTAGATTACTGAAGGTCACGGCTTCACAATGAGCTCCTGCAGACTGAATGAACACAGACGCTCTGTGACCGGTTGCTCTGGAGAAAACGCAGGAATTCCTCACTCAGCCGACGGGTTTCCAGAACCTTCTTCAGATTTTCTTTTGTTCCGGGTTCAAACTAAAACGTCATCCAAACACAAGAAACTCCCTGACTGACTGATCCACAGACTGGGATTGGTCAGGTGAATTCAGAGATTTGATTGGCTGGTTGCTCTTTCACAAAGTTTCCTGTGCAGCAGAAACCATGAAGCTGAACTTTGGTTCTATTTTTACTCAGAAACCAGTGGGGGAAAAAAAACAGTTTCTCCTAAAACCATCAGTTTAAAGATTTTATTTCTGTTTTCAGGAAAGTTTCACTGAGATCCAGTCTCTCCCTGAGAAATCAGTTTACACTTAGTTTACTCTCAGATCCATTTCATTTCTATCATAATTCTGATTACAGAAGTAAGTCCGGCCACCTGCGTTTGTCCACATTCTGCACAGTAAATTCTCTGCATTGATCCAGAAAAGGTCAAATCTGACAAACTGGAACCATCATGATTCATGTAGGATTTTTCTCCCCTGGTTGGACTCCATCAAAATTTAAAGCTGTAAACATCCAGGATTCACATCCTACATGCAGTTCTGGACCAAACCATCAACTAGAGCCATAGAAGTTATGCAACTCTAACTATTTATGGAAGAAGTTTTATGAAGCTCTAGAGACGTTTTATGGGAGGCCAGGCTCCAAACCCAGCCTGGCTGTTTGTGTTCTCCCTGGACGTTCCTGCGTTCTCTCTGGGTACTCCAGCTTCCTCCCACAGTCCAGAACCAGGACTGTTAGGCTGATTGTGTCTCTGTTGTCCTGGGATGGATGGACCTCAATCACACAAAAAGCCAGATAATAGAGACAGAATGCGCTCTGAGATTAAACCTAAAGCAGCAGCTCCAACTCCAGCAGCTGGTTTATGGCCTTGATATTTGGATGAATATTTGTTCTGTTATTTGAATAATAAAGCTGAAACACCTGGAGGCCGTCGTCGGTCTGAGTTTCAGTTCATGAGCCGCTGCTGCGTCTCGTTTTCTTTGAGCTGAAATATTTGTCCTCCCACGTCGTTGTGCCTGGGCAAAGAGGAGGAGGAGGGGAGGCCTCAATAAGGAGCGCTTTGTTCAGGCCCCCTCCTCCTGCAGCTCAGAGAGAGACGGCTGAATAACGCTGCATATCAATCCCCATCCACTGAGGGAGTTGCTAAGCTACAACACCCACTGCCTCCCACCAGCTGCCCCCCGTCACTGAGCAGAAAGAGGCCGAGATGTAGAGGAGGATGAACGGCCGGATAAGCTCAAAGCCAAACTGCTCAGTTTCCTGAGAAACCAGTTCAACCAGAGGCAGGAATATCCCTAAAACCAACACTGTCCCCAGTTTGAACCACACTGAGCTTTTAATCCTGCAGAGGTCATGTGATCAAATGTTTTCTGCAACAAACTGACACTGACTCACTGATTCAGAAAAAAATGTTATTTTTCATAATAAGTACATAAAAGGTTTTGTGCTGACAGGATGATCAGCTGGTGGATTCATACAGTCATCCATCCATTATCTCGTACTCTTATCAATAATAAGGTGCTGGTGACCTCCAGAGGTCAACGGGCGAGAGGCGGGCACACCCTGTACTCAAATAGTTTTATCATAAATTATTAATATTAATCATCCATCCATTTTTCAGGTCAAAGGTGCAACAGGTCCAGGAGGGAAACCAGACATCCGTGTCTCCACTGACATCCTGCAGCTGCTCTCTGGTATCCCGGGGCAGAGCTGTTCCCTTTGAAGGACTGAACCTCGACTCAGTGTTAGCTCCTCTCAGTAGAAACTAGCGGGCTTCTTCCTCATCTTGATTGTCTCCACATGAATCTGTATGAAGGGCTGAGAGTCAGATGGATCGCCTCTGAAAGGCCGACCCATCGGTTCTGTAAAGGTCAGTCACCAGCAGCTCCTTCCAGATTCCTGTCAGTCCAGAAAAAGATCCAGAGGATCAGTGTGAATCTGGACTGTGATGGAGGAAAGCTGTCGTTCTCTGACACTCACACACCTTCACTGACAAGATGTTCCATTTGAAACCTATGAAAAAGTAAAACTCTTACCCATGAAGACCTCAGTGACCAAACAGCAGCTCTGATGTTCTCAGCATGAAGACCACAAAGTCCAAATGAAACCTCATTGATGAGAATTTTTGTGTTTAACTGGAGAAGATTTGATCCGACTGTCAGATTAGAGCTGCATAAAATAAAGCTTTGATTCAGGGTGTGAAGTATTGCAGATGTAGTATCTGTCTGATATGATTTCCTCTTGGGAATAATCTTCTCCTCTGCAGAATATTGGACTTCAGATGGTTTGGAGATGACCTTTGAACTTTTCCCAGATTATTGGTAGAACCAGTTGTTGCTCTGATGTCTTTCTGCATCTGCATTGTGCTGCCTGACACACATCTGGCTGCTACTTTCTAAATCCTTTGAAAACTTTAACGATGCACCAATATTTTCTTCTGGGTTTTGGTTCAGTGACATGAATTTTTGTCATATTCATGTGCATCAAAAATCAGTTTAATCGTCTTTTCATAGATGTTTTACTGATCCATAGTTTCCTCATTTATTTCAATGCTGCACTGGATGTTATTTAGATCTTGGATTGTCTGGAGTTTGACGCTTCCCATCGTCTCCAGATGCTTCCCTGGCCTGTGCCTCCTGATCACAGTGGGTTGTGGTTTGTTGAGAGGCAGACGGCGGGCGGTGGAAGCTGGCTGGAGGCCCACCAGCATGCCGCTGAAGGACTGCCCGTCCTCTTCCTCACTGAGTCCTTCAAGAGGACATGGGAAACATCACAGGAGCCCACCAGTGAACTCTGGGAGTCTCTTTTGAGCGCTGAGTAAACAGAGCTCTCATTAAGTCGATGGCTCTCAGGCTGGGAAAATGGCTCCATTCAAATTCAGTCAAAGAGAAACCAGCCAGAGCAACTCTGGGTTCTGCTGGATGAAGAACTGGACCAGAATCATTTCATTATGAAGAGCAGCTCATATTTCACCTGTTTCTGATGATTTTAGCAGTATCGTAGTACTCCAGACCAAGACAACATTAAAAACTGCAGAGTGCAAAGTCAATCTGAAACAGGTGAGTCTAATCAGAGGGAGGCTGGAATGCTGCACTGTCATGCAGAATCCCATTTGAAAGTAAAAGGCAGTTTATTAACAAGATGCAAAAATGTGCAACTGAAGAAGTTCTTCCTCCTGCACAGGTCCAGATGGACTGGTGAGGGTTCAGGGGGGAGGAACTGCAAACATCTTCAGGAAGATCTGAAGAGCTTTGCACACAGAGAAAGTGGAGGTGAGTTTAACTCACAGTAATTAGTGGTAGGATCTTCACAAGGAGACTAGAGGAGATTAATCTGAGGGATAACGATCTGCTGCAGATGTGAAGGCAGCACATAGTCAGGAGCGCCCTCTGCAGGTAATCCTCTCTGGAAACCAGACTCACACAAACATACACTGACTCTCTGCAACCGACTGTTCGACTAAGATAGAATACTGCCCAATTTGTTAAGAGCTCGCTGCCTTGACATCAGAGAGACAGGAAGTGAGACACAATGGGAAAGCAAAACACATCTACTTCTGGAATATACAACCAGAAATGCAGGTAACTCATGGTGGAAGTCCAGCAGTACAGAAAATGATGTTCAACTTCCACGTTCCAGCTGCCATGGGGGTGGAGGCGTCTCTGTTTTGTTGCTTGGTGGTTTACCGTCCGGTGGTTCAGGAGGGCCCTGAGCCACCGGGGGGGGGAGTTCTCACTACAAAAAAATAAATTAATTTAAAAAAGGAAAACAATTGATGACCCCAAAAATTAGGAAATTCTGTTTTTCTTTTCATAAGGTAGCATTCCAAATTCATTTTTATGAATCTTTCATGGATCTTTAATATTTTAAAGTTTTTATTAAAACCTTCTCTACTCTTGACTACAAACATATTATGTATTTTTGATTAAACAGATCTTAGTTGCTTAACTTATCTAATTCTGGCCTCTGAAGTCAAAAAGTTTGAGGTGGAATTTAAAATAAGAGTTGTGTGTGTTTCTCCACGCGGGGGCAGTGTTGCTCCACACCAGAGGCATTCATGTGGTTGAATGAGCGAGTCACTGCAGAGAAACAGTAAAACTTTGAGAATCTTTTTTATAATTAACTAAATAATCATTTACTGTTTGTTTCCTGATATTGGAGCTGTTTAGCAGAAGCGGCCCGTGTTTCCTCTGGGTCGGACCTGATGCTGGTTCTTCCTGCTCCCTCTGCAGTCACATGACCTGCTTGTTGGGTTCATTGATCATCCTTTCATGCACACATCCATGAACGTGCACGCTCCTCTGTCTCTCTGTGTTAGCCTCTGGGTGGGCAGGCGACCCGTCAGCCTGCCGGTCCGAGCCCTCGATGGGACAAAGTGGGCACAGTTAATGCTGGGCTGTTGTTCTGGGTTATGTAATTCTATCAGTGGGATCAGCGCAGGCCGGCTAACAGGAACTGTTCAGGACGGTTAAACTCCTGTTTATCCTCCACAGCCATCATCACAATCTTCCTGCAGATCCTCCTGCTACAGAGAAATTTTTATTACCAACTCTTACATCTGCAGCTCGGGCTGGGATACATTTTTCACCTCCAGCATCAGTGCAGGGAGTTTTCCATCAGTGTGTGTGTGACTGGATGTTTACACAGCAGGCCTGCAGTTTCCTAACAAAGACCAGCTCCCAACATCCATATTTAGACTGTTAGAAGCTGCAGCAGCTCGACTGCCACGATTTCTACCCGCATATGGAGAACGTTCTGCTCTGACACCGTCACACTGTCCTTCTGGTGTGGTCACCCGGTTTATGTTTGAGCCTGGATCTTGTTTAGGGCCTCAAATAAAAATAATTATTCACAACTGAGAGAAGCAGCCATTGTTCTTCCAGAGATCTGGGAAAAGCTGCAGTTTTAGGCTGTTAGTTTGTGGAGTTACAGCAGGATTAGTTCTTCATTCATGCTCACATTGTTTACAGAAGAAAGTCAAATGATGAATCCAGAAAACAAAACTGTGAATGGAAACATTCTGTTCTTCCTGCATGCATCTCCTCTCTCTGGGTACTCTCAAAAACATGACTGTTGAGTTAATTAGCCTCTGTGTGTGGGGGGGACTGACCCACTGCTCCTTGTGGAGACCGTCAGCCTGGCTGACAGAAACGGGGAAACCAGGCCGACCGGACCAGCAACATTGATTTAAAAACTCACACTGACGTTTCTGACTGGGAGACATTGATCTGACTCTGGTGCTCCAAAGCTTTCAGTAAAATGACATTTAAAGATCTGAAGCGGTGGAAATGAGGACAGCAGAGCGGCTGATTGCTCTCTGTGGTTCGGCTGGTTATGAAAACACTCAAACATCCAGGCTGAGAGCTCAGGATCCAAACTCAACAAGCTGCTTCACCAAGACGGAGCTAGAAGTGGACGATTCCTCCTGCAGAAAACACTGAGGGCGACCCAGAGCCCAAATATTGATCCGAGTGGGTTATCTTTACCTCATATCACATCTTTGTCTGCTGAATAGGCTGCAGGTTGACTCACTCAAATCTTCATGTAATGAAAACATCTAACTTTGACTAGGCCACTCTAAAATCTGTATTTGTTTAATTAAATTGAATGATTTCGTTTTTCCATTTGTTTGAAGATTAGAAATGTCTAATTGTGACCAAAAGTCACAAGGATATAAAAACTTTTGCATAACTTTAGGCTGAATGAAAGAAATTATTAAAATTGGTAACCTAGGCAACAGACTAGAGAACCATTGGAACCAGAACCACTAGAACTGAAAGTCCAGAACTCGATCCAGTCAGAAGTTTTTTTACTATATGATGGACGGATTATGATGTAATTAGGAGTGAATTGTGCTAATTAATCTGAACCTGTCTTTATAATTGGATTTAATTGGATCAATATGTTGATATTATTTTATCTTGTAAAGAGCTTCAGGACATTCGTTGGGGATATTTGATGAAGTGTGAATAAACTGAACTGAGTGGATCCGGTTTATGGAGGTGTTGCAGTTAATGGTCTGAGAGTAAATGTGATGTTTCTAATCTTTCAGCTCATTCAGATTAACAGTCAGGATGACTTCAACAACCAGAGTCAGTTTCTATTTATTACGTTTTCTGATGGAAATTTGGTCCCATGTCAGTCCTGCTGATGGTTTATTAAGCTGGGAAATATTAGAAACATGTGAAACGTGAGGAGTTCCTCTGCATGTTTTAGACACTCTGAAAAGACGTGGAGCTGCAGTGAGGATGAGTCAGAGGCATAATGAAACAATCGGTGCACCGATTGTAGTTCTCTGGGCGACCATTGATTATCGATCATTAAAGAGTCTGACCAGCCGATTCTGATTTTGGCCAATACTGATTTATTTTGTCTGAAATGTTGCTAAATATAGCAAGAAAGTCACTGACTTGGACACATTGTGGTGATTACTGCAAACATGCAGTGGTGGTGAACAGGTGTTCTGTACTGCAGAGCAGAAGAGGACAGAGGCTGATGTTAAAACGGACAAAAAAACACATTGATGTCCAACATCACAATCACTAAATTTTAATTCCATATAAAATGTTTTTAAGGCTGGTAGTTGGTAACGAGTGAACATTTCGGTCTCTGCATCTCGTTTCCTCTCACGCTCCAACCTGCCTGCATGTTTTGACGTCTGCCTGGTTCTGCAGCCTGTAATCCCATTACTGCGCTGCCCCCTGTTGTGCATGTGTGGCTCTGCAGGCTGACGCTTGCTCTGGTTTTTGATAGAGCAGAAATCTGCTGTGATTTTTCTGCGTCCCTCCGTTTGAAGCAGAACTGCCTTAAATCCCCAGCTTCCCTCCCCCTCAGAGACTCCAACCCTTCCTGTCCTTCCCTTTGTCTCTGTGTCTTCCTCCCACACCTTCTCCCCCTCTTTCCTTCCATCTATCATCATCCGCCGCCTTCAGCTAACCGGCCTCCCAGCAGAGAATTATGAATAGGATTCAAATCAGTCGAGCTTATTGTCCGCCGCCCCCTCTCTACCTGCCCCCTCTGCGTCTCTGTCCCTACTTTCTAACTTTCTCATCTGTTTTGAATCGATTGCATTCGACCTGACACCCACATCTCTCAGCTTCCTATGGATTAACCCCTTCGCCGCCTGTCTGAGGCAGGCTGAAGGGAGAGCAAGACTCGTTCTGGTTCATAGATAATTAATCATCCGTTTTCTCCACTTCCTCTGCTGAATGTTATCCAGCTACAAAACCTGGCCATGATCTAACGCTAAGGGCTCAGTCAAAGTAACAAGGAGGGAAATAACCCAGAAAACCAGAAAACTCCTAGTTGTAGGAACCAATCAGGTGATGAATTTCTGCTGACATTAACTGTTACTTTTAGAAAGTTTTTTACTGCAGTGCTCCCAGTTCACTGGGATCACTGGGATCCAAACCCAGTAAATCAATTCATCTTGTGATAAATTAAAACAAGATCAATAATTTCCTTTTGCATGATGTACCTTTTTTTTTTCTTTTACCAAAAACTGGATGACTAAAGTTTTGACTAAAGAGTCGATAGCTGTTTGACAGATGTTTTGATGCTTTTTTTGCTAAACCTTTTATTTATAGACTTTATGATTCATTTTATTTGTTATTTAGGAGACGATAAATTGTCCCAGAAATTATCGCAATAAATGATAATATTGTTGATTTTAGACCATTCTCAAGAAATATAACAGTAATAGCAAATATCAACAAACTTTAATTTGAACATTAGTAAACAAAACAGAAGAAAACAAATTAAATGAATTATGACGTTTTTGGGAGAGAGAAATGATAACACATTCAAATGAACATTATTCAGTTTGTTTTAATTGATCATTCGGATTAATTGGTTTATTGATATAGTAAAAACGATATCTGAAGGTTTAGAAAACATCAGATTATGTCAAGTTTTTAACCTGTTTTGTGTCTCTGCAGTGTTGTGTTACCTTCCTGCTCATGGGAACACAAAGCAACCTGAACGACTCGGATCAGAACCGAACAGAAGCAAACAAACACAGCACCGAAACAGAACCGGTCCATCTCATCCTCCTGGTTGATCCTGAAGTTCATTCAAGGTGAGAATATCTCCAGATGTTCATCAGATCAGCTGCTCAACGGATCAGAACCAGAGCTTGGTCTGTTCAGAACCAAGCGCTGTGGATCGGCTTCACCGAGATGCTTAACCTGTCATTTTCTCCTCCAGTCGTGTGGCGACGAACAAGCGCACGTCGCCATGGTTACACGATGTTTAAATATAGGATATACATTAGCAGCTGCTCAGAGGCAGCAGGAACACACATTCAGTCATTTTCCTTTATTAAAAACAAGATGGAGGCAGAAAACTCAGGAGGCGCTTCAGGCTGAAGTTTGGAGCCGAAGTTTATTTGAGTTTTTAAAGACAAAGTGTCATCCTTCCCTCTGACCATCCATCCTTCATTCAGCTCCTAACTACTGGAATAGTAATAATACATTTCACCCCTGGAGGAATTTCAATCAACATATCAATCAGTTTTTACAAACACTCTTTCTGACGGACCAACGTCTCTGAGGGCAAAACTCAACCTGTTCAGTAAGGGGCAGTTAGGGTTGGGGTTAATACTTAATCTAAAACAAACCTGGGGAGTTGAATTGATTCTTTCATGCATGTATGAGACATTCTTTAATCTCCATGGCAACCATTCAGCTAAAACACCTGGGTGGACCTAGCCCCGCCTTCAAAGCGCAGCTCCTCCCCCACTCAGCTCCTTAAAACTAGCTAGGAGGAATTAGCAAACACCTGATGGAACTGCTGATCTCATTATAGGAGCTACTTCTCAGAGCAATGCTGGTAAAAAGGTTAAAGGGTTAATAGAAGAGCCATGTTGTTTCACAAAGATCAGGAGCTTCTTAAAGAGACACAGGCCCAATTTCAGTTTAGTTAAATTACAAAGTCAAATTTCTTTTATGTCATGTTTGATATATGTTGTATTTTTATAACAATTGAAGTTAACACAATTACTTGGTATAAAATGGCACACTGTGTGAGGAAAACATAACACTCCTTTAAATAATCTACATTTCTGTGAAAATGTTTGATCCCCTTAAATGTTTCTTCTGTTTCCTTAAGGATTCAGATCATCAGTCCAATAATAATATCAGTCAAAGATGATCTGAATAAACACTGAACTGATGTCTAAGTGTTTGTACTCTTAGTTTTCTCTGTGTTCCTGGTTTTAATCATTTTCTTGTTATTAACACAGATCAAGAGCTAAATATTTATAAAATGCAAACCGGCTTGCCAAAAAGCGGAAGTGGAATATCAAAATAAAAGCTGGGTTTATGTTGACCCCAACTCCACTCCTGTCGAGTCTGAATTGTTGCTCAAGTAACAATTTTTTTTGTTATTATTATAAGTTTGTTTTTTTCCTCTCCGTATGTCCAACCTGTCAGTTAAAAACATAAAATGTTCAGTTTTAATGGCTTTTCAGGCGTTTGCTCTTATTTCTATAGCAACAGTTTCTGCATCAACATGCATCTCTGTGGTCAAGCCAGACAACTTCTGATTGTCTTAAACATTTAGCTAAATATGTAGTTTCCTAACGAAATAGTTGGAAAACTAAATATTTAGATATGAATTAAGCATTTAGTTTGGAACTCTGACTTTTATAAATGTAGGAAAATCCGACTGAAAACACCCACATTTTGTTTCTTTGTGACTGGCTAAATAAACCAAATTATTGCTGTAAAGTTTTAAAACGGCGTCCATGTTTTAATCAGCGCTGTACCTCCATTGGTCCAAAGGCGTCCAATCAGCAACCAGCGCAGGTCCTTTCTGGTATCTGGAGGTGTTTAAGGCCTGGGAACGCTTCAGATTTGCCCTGCTGGTTTCCCTGCAGTGGGACACATGAAGCTAACGTTCAGAGATCTGCTCCCCATCAGCTGCCATGCTGCCACCAAACAAACAGGTTGATGTTTTTCATAAATGGCAGCTTTAAGGAAGCCGCAGCGTATCTTCAGCTTTCTGGAGAACCGATTCATTCCTGCATGTGGAGGCTGAGCTGAAAGATTCAGAGGAACAGCCACCGGTTAATCAGTGTCACAGCTTGAGAGCGATGACTGCAGCAGCGAGGTGGTTATATAATGTCAGACTGTGGGATTCCCAGCAGCTCTGCCTCCTCCACTCAGCAGTCTGAGGAGAGGAGGGGGGGATTGATGTCGGTGATTGCCATCATGAGTGTGAAGGGTTTAGATTGGCCACCAGCTCCTCTGCTCCTCAATAATCCAATAATTACAAAAAGCATGTTAACAGGGATCCCTCTGCTGCAGCTGGGCGGAATCAGACTCGCATCCATAATGCAGCCAGCCTGAGAGCACAGTGGCGACAAATTACGCCTGGAAAGCCAAACAGCAACACATCTCTGCAGGAGGCTTCTCTCTGAAGCAGCAGAGGAAGACTCCGTCACTGGGAGTATGCCTCTGGTCCCCCTGAGGTCTCTTTAAATAAAATATCAGCTCTGTTTTAATTAAAATCTCTGGATTTAAAGGGACTCATGCAACTCTGACAACTTCAACTGGGAATATGGCTGGAGACGCCGACTCCAGATTCAGACAACAGATTTCAGACGCAGCCTGTTCGCAAAGACTTGAAGCTTGACTTGGACTCAGAATCTCATCTTCTTCATCGTTCCACCCGTAGATTCCATCATCATCATCATTCTCTCAGGCTGAGGATAGCTGCAGAGTCAGCGTCTCGATGGATCCTTGTAAACATGACGGCTTCACCAACTGGCGTCACCAATTGGATGGATGGGTTGGGATTTCACTCAATTTTAAAGGCTCTTTATTCATCCAAGAGGGAAATGAAATGTTGTTTTGACTCATATAATCCAAACTTGCTTTACAAACATATGAATGATGCAAATTCCAGAACACAAAAATGAAAAGCTAAGAATGCAAATATAAAATGCTGCAAACACTCAACAAGACAGAAGTCCTCCAGACCACTAGGGGGAGTCGATCACCTAATCATACAGGATCACATCCTCTCTAAATACCATGATTTAAAGCTGCAATATGTAACTTTTATAAAAAAATATTTGTTTTACATATTTGTTGAAACTGTCACTATGAGGGTAAAATATGAAACAGATAATCCGTGAAAAAGTTGAGCTCCTCCGGCTTCTCCCAGTGCTAACTAGAAACAACCAATCGGAGCCAGGAGGCGGGTCTTAGTGATGACAATCACAATCTCGTCAAATCACTGCTGATTTACCCCTTTCTCTCTCCTACTCTGCCGCTAGCCTAGGTTGTTGTGACACTGTGACACAGCCTTAGTTGTGAATGCTAAGGCTCATTAGCATGACCATTGATGATGACGGATAAACAGTTTTGCTGTAACGGTTAAGTTGTTTCTCCACCATTAGCACATTTAGCATTGAGTACATGAGACTGATTGACAGCGCTAAGACCGTCCTCCTGACTCTGGTTGCTAGTTTTTGGTTTGCAGCAGTGAAGTTCTTCAGACGGTTAGAGTAGCTCAAGGAGTAAGACAATGAGATCGATGTTTTCAAAGATTATCTGTTTCAAAATGTCACAACATAGTGAGAGTTTTAACAAATATTAAAAAACAAAAACATTCTTCATAAAAGTTACATACTGCAATTATAACAAGATATCAAGAAGAAAGTAGGAGGGAAGAAAAGGTCAGTTTTCAACTACAAAACCTCAGCATAGTTGCATAGGTAACATTATCGGACTCCAGACTCCCCCTAGTGGTCTGGAGGTCTTACAATTTGTGGAAAAAGTTTGGGATACTCTCATTTTTTCTTTTGCTTCTATTTCCTTTGGTTACAGCATTTTCTTATGTGCAGCAGGGGCTTTTTCTGTTGCATTTATGTTTTCTGTGTGTTTTGGCGTTTGCATCATTCACGTGTTTGCAGCTCTTTTCTATCTTTCCATCTGTCAGCCACCAGAGGGAATGATTGTCTAAACATGCAACGATCCAGCCAAAAAACAGATGAACAAATCAGAATCAGAACCTATGAGGGCGTCCACCAAGTCTGCTCTGGAGAAGAAGAATCTGAGCTGATGCTCAGGAGAACAGGATGAACCAGTAAAATGGAGAAAATGACTGAATTTTTTAGCTGTTTTTCAGTGGATAATTTCAGATTTGCTGAATGAAACTGAACGACTCTGTTCTGATACTTTCTGATTTTTCTGTCTGTAGTGCTCGGCTTCTCGCCCGCCGGCTGCAGCAGCAGATATGAATCTTTAAAAACTCCTCATATATGTAGAGTTTTATTTATTCAGCAGGGAGAGGGACTTCCTGAAAGAGACGTTGCATTAAAATGATTTCCCCCAAACTTGTAAAGATTTTCTCCCTTTGGGACTTTTTCTGCGCGGTTGATATACAATGTATAATAATAACTTCATGTAGGATTTTTTTAACACCTAGAAAGGCCTTCTCACTGAAATTAAAGATGAATTACTAATGCAGCAGTGCTGCTGCTGGCCTCCTCTGCAGAAGCTGCAGGTTGTTGGAAGCAGAATCTTCTCGGACTGATCCGTTATTCACTGAGACCTCTGTTTCTCTCTGAATGTTGTCGGTTCGGTTTCTTCACACTGGTTTCACTGCAGTGAGTCTGAACGGCTCTCCTGGTCAGGATGGATGGCTCTTTGCAAACATGACGCCGTCACCAACTCCAGTGTCATAAGTAGGATTGATTTGGAGTGTATGAAGCTGAATTTAAATCTGTCTGCATGATTAACTGGACTGATTAGATTATCTGCATGAATTGGATCCATTTGTCTTCTGAAGTGCTGAGAAATAACATTTATATCCAACTGCTGCTGAATAAATGAACACACAGAGAAAACCTGACAAGCAAACTGAAGGAAATGCGCAGTATTTCCTATATGTGCGCATTAAAACTGGAAATGTGGCCATTAATACCAACCTCACAGTCTAAGTGTCTGGTACCAAACACAAAATAATCTTTATAAAATGTCTTATGAGGGTTTTCAAGCTCTGTGAATTAAAACATCCTTCATTTAAAGTATGGGAGCCTCAAGAGGACTGACTTCCTGTGTTTATAAAGTTTTGTCAGAGGAAACTAAAAGCTCCTTTATCATCCAGCTTCAGCATGAAAAATGTCCAGTTATCATGAATCAAATTATGATGCATTGAGTTTATAGTCCTTCAATACTTTATTTTGATGTTGCAGTTCAACTAAGTGACACTAAAAATGCAATAAATAGTTATATGTGACAGTGAGCGGCTGCTGTAAGCTTTAAGCTGTTGAATGCAGAGATGATTGGTTGATGTTGCTGCTCAGATTTGTAAACATCTGATCAATCTAACAGATTTATAAATGTATACGCTATAAAATATACATGTGAGAGAAGCCATTTAACATGAATTATTAATGTAACATCATAACTCTTGTCTCTATATAATGGTCTATAATAACGACTATGGATGCTATGACAGTGGACCCGACTCATTTAAGACCCGACCCAAATTAAAGCTCATGAAGACGCAACAACTTTAAAGCTTTAGAATAAGATACATTTTTTCTTTCTTTCATTCATTCTTTCTTTCTTGCTGTCTATAGCTAACTAGCTAGCTGTAGCTAGTGATAGCAAAATGTGATAGCAAGCTAGCTGTCACATGTGTTACAAATGTGCACAAGTCTTTTTCTATGTTCTGCTAATGTTGAAAAAACACAATTTCTCAAATGCAGTGTTCCCATTAAATAATAAATTAAATTAACATATAAATAAGCTTGTTGATATAAGTCATTAAAGAATTATGGCAGTGACAAGTGTAAACGTTACATGATATATATTCATAATTCAGCACGCCATATCTATCAGCCAATCAGAGGAGACGTTGGAGCAACAAGCCCCGCCTACTTGGAAGCGGCTACGTAAGCTGCATTTTGGGGAAATTGTAGTCGGCCATTTTACAGAAGTATGATGCACAACTTTTTATGAAGTGTGAAGCTGTGAGAGCTCTGGTGGAGCCGACGGCACAATGTCCAGAAAAACCCATCATCCTCCTGCTACTTCCTGTCATCTTCTTTGTCGTTTTCTCCAGAAGAAATGTCAGGCTGTCGGTCATGTGATTCGTGATGTGAAAAATTGTTTCCATTACAATTTTATGAAAAACATCCACTTTAATACGGCTGAAAAACCACCTGATCCTAGAGCAGTTTTTTTAAACTGGTGTTTTATTTTAAGTTGTATAGTTTTATAGTTAATGGAGACGCAGTTGTTCATGTCTGGCTCCTCCGGCTGCCCTCATGTCGGACGATGCTCTTAACACTGTGGAGCATCTTTCACTGAACTCCTGGCTGAGCTGCACAGCAGAGCCTGAAGAGTCACAGTGAGACAAATGAAACAGACTCTTGTCTCTTTCACCTCCTCACCTTCTCCTCCCAGTCCGTCCTAACCTTGTTTTCATCCTCCGCTCCATCCGCCCTCCGCCTCCCACCGCAGAGTGTTTTAGGACTCTGTAGACGGATCATAAAGTGTGTTTTTTACAACCTCCTCCTCTCTCGCTGTTTATCTCGGACTGAATGGACGTCAGGAGCTCATTGAATATTTACAGCGGCCATTAGAGTCTCAGCTCAAAGGAAAATAGAGCAGAGCAAACTGAGGGGAGGGGAAAGAAAGAAAAACATCCATATTTTCTGTTTTATTCTTGACTTCACAGAACAGATGGATCAACTGATGATGCAGTGGAACCGGATCCTTCAGATTTTCCTCCGATCGTTTAAAGATGTCTTGATCAACGTTTCTCCAGGCTTTCTGGTGACATTTCAGGGTTTTTCTTTGGTTGCTTAGCACCAACTTTCAGTCCAGTATTTGACTCAAGAAATCATCTGTGAATTATTGAAGCATGAGAATTAAGTTCATCCTTAATTTAAAAGATGAACTTGTGTTCAACAGACAGAAAACTGTTGTTTTATATCTACAAAGTAATTCCCAAATTCCTTCATGATAATCTGGACTGGACTGAACTTGCTGCTGACTAGTCTGAAGGAGCCGTGTGGGGGAGGAGCCGCGCCTCGGAGGCGGAGCTTGGTCCACCCAGACATTTTTCACAGCTGAATGGTTGCTATGGAGATTAAAAGATTTCTTAAACGTGATTGAAGAGATCAAAGCAACACTCCAATTTGCCTTCCATGGGGAAATATAGAACTATAACATGGTTTAAACTTAAAAAAAAGGTAAATGTTTACATCCTTTTTACTGTTCCTCTAACTCTGAATAAAAGGAAACCAGAAGCTCCTGTTTGTTACATTTATTCTCCTGAAACATCCTGAATTGAGTCTCAAAGCAACAGAAAGTTGCTGCTGAAAAAGGGAGACACAGTGCTTGAACTTTTGGATAAAGTTAGTTGAAAGGAAAAACTCCGAGGCCTTGTCCAAATATAGCCGGATATTTATGTGATCCATCCATCCATCCATTTTCTTTCACCCTTGTCCCTAATGGGGTCGGGAGTTGCTGGTGCCATCTCCAGCTACGTTCCGGGCGAGAGGCGGGGTCACCCTGGACAGGTCGCCAGTCTATCGCAGGGCAACACAGAAACAAACAGACAAACCACCATGCACACACACACTCATGGTGTGTGTGTGCATTTATGTGATTTTGGCCTTAATTTAATATAAGTAAAAATTATTTGTAATGAAAACTCTGGTCAGAGTGAAGCTTGGCCAATTCTCCGTTTTTGTATTTGCATGTAGAAACCAGAGATTTAAACATTCTGTAACCAATAATGGGATCCTGACGTCGCATGTGTGACCATTGTTACTAGATCAGCTACTGATTCTCACGTTGTTTCAGACACTTTTTACTTGTGCATTTATCACAAATGATTCAACATGGAGGCTCTGTGTCTTTCATCCTCCACATTCTGGCTTTAACAGGATTTCCAGTCGACATCGTCTTGTTTTATTAACTATAATCAAACATTGCAGTTCAATCGGTCTCTCTGCCACACTAATGAACCTCCGCTGCCATGTTTAATTCCTATCAGGAAGTCGTTGTTGTTGTGAAGAATTCTGATTGGCTGACAGGTTTTAGCTCAGCGCTACACTGCCCTCTGTTGGTTTGGCATGTTTTAATGCTCAGTGGTGTAATTTAGCGGATTTGTGTTAATAATAACTTTTCCTAAACTGATCAGTTGTGGAAGTGATTATTTTATAAAATGAATATCTCCACTAAATCATTTTAAAAGATAATTGAGAATAAATTAGGGTTTAGGAATAAAATTTGAACTATTTAAAAAACCAAGAAACGTAATTCTGTTCTGCAATTTAATTCAAAATATTGATAATGAAGTGTACATTTATTTAATTCTGGTTTTTGAACCAGAAATCTGGAGCTGACTGACGGCTGCTGAGCCTCAACCAGAACCATTAGGAGCGATTAGTTTCCTTGAAGGATGATGAATGTTTTTCTTACTCTCTGTTTCATCGGCATGTCACAGGGAATCATCCATTGCTGATCATCTATTATTGATCGGCTGCAGCTGTTAATTATGGATGAGGTTCCTAACGAACGCCGCCGGCTGACATCTGTTCTCACCTTCCAGGAGGAATGTGACGGAAACAAGATTTATTTCCCCAATAGAACATGGAGTGACAGTGAAAGTACCATGATGACTTCAGGGCTCATTTTAATGTAGGAAACTTGTATTGTTTTAAGACATCTAATGATATTCTGTCAGCCTATAAATTTGATATTTTATTTGTTTCCTGCAATGATTTAGTTCCCTCAGTTTATGTTTCCCAGGGGAATAAAAACCATGTGACACAGCGGCTAAATTCTCCTCAAAATGGGAAAGACAAGACAGCGCGCCAGTAAAATGATAAATGAACTTATGAAGTGTTTTCCTGGCCAAAGTGAAGGCAGAGAATCAAACACATTCAGGACAGGAGAAAACATCCTATTATATTACATTTAGTTTGTAAAGTAAATATTTAGTTTTTGAACTAAATATTTAATTTTATTTGGCTTTAATTATATTTGGATTGTGCATTAATTATGCATAATATGGTGAAAATATGACTGAAACCTGAATATCCACTTTTTTTTCCTGTCTGACAGAAAAATTAGGTAGAAATAAATAATCAGGTTTAAATGAAGTTCTGATGAAGCATGAGAATTAATGCTCATGCATTAATTCAACACTAGCAACACTAGCAACACTAGCAACACTAGCAACACTAGCAACACAACAGTTCATAGAAATAGTTGCAGAGGACAAAAAGTTGCACAATAAGTCTATAAAGAACAACATTTGAAACCAGACATTAACCAGAAACCAGAATAAGCCATTAAAATGTTACTTGAGTCGTTGTAAATCAGAGGAAATGAGCTGCAGGGGTCAAAGTTCAGGAAGCAAACAGGATAAAAAGAGTTTTAACGACGCAACGTCTCGGTTCTGGAGCCTGGTTCAGCTGCAAACTGATCCTCTAGGGAAATGGACCGGACTTGAGCTTCAGTTCTTCCAGCTGGAAACCAGCAATCAGTCTGACCTCTGACCTCTGACCTGAACCTTCAGAGCCACATAAAGACAGTTGAATCAGAAGATGAATGTCTCGGCATCAGAGAAACTCATCTATGTGTTTATCTTTAATCGCACTGATTACTGCAGCAGGTCTGACTAAAACACTCAATGCTGCAGCTGCAGCTGATCCAAATGCTGCTGCTGGAGTTCTGACTAAAGATAGAGCATGGCACCCAGTTCTACACTAACGCACTTTAAACTACAGCTGGTAGTTTGGAAATCACTGAACGGCTTTAAGACCTGATGCTGTTCGATCAACCTTCAGACCTTTTAGCTCTCCTTGTTCTGGTTCTGGTTCTGCTCTGCATCCAGAGCCAGAACCAAACATGGAGACAAACTTCTGGAAAACAGCTGGAACATTGAGTTCCTTTATATCCAGACTAAAACCCATCTGGTTAGAGATGATTTAGAGACGTAATAAATGAAACATTAATCAGTAATCTGATGAGTGCGGTGCTTCAGTGTGTTTTTATGACTTTGTATTTTTGTGGTTTTATGATGTAACACAAATTTGAACTGCCGGGTTTCTGAAGTGCTACTCAAATGAGCTCGATTGATTGATTGATTCAGCGGCTTCATTCAGATTAGAACAGATCCAATCAGGAGTAATAATCAATTTAATAAAACCTTTTTTTCTCCCAGACATCATCTCCTTTAGGCTGAGTTGATTTTGGTAAACTTTACGTCACTGGAACCTTTGACTTGTGGAAATTGTGGTTCTTTGAGCTGCTTTTGGTTATTATTATGAAGTCGGGTTAAAAAAACACCCCAGATTTCCTGACTCAACATCTCCAGAGCGAATTGTTCCGCCTCCTGCAGTGAAACCTCTTGCTTCAGGAACAGACCTCCCACCGAACGCTTTTCTTTGAACACCGAGCCGCTTGGAAATCTGCAGCCTGCAGTTTCCATCTGCAATTAGTAAATATTCAGTTTGAAATCAAAACGAACCCAGAACCAGACGGGTTCTCTGCCTCTGCAGATGTTTGCTGGGCTTCATCTTTAATTCTAAGTGAAAAGCATCAGGTTTTAATGTGAGCTTCATTAAATCTTCTGTCTAGAGTTCAGGCTGAGGAGAAACTAGCTGCAGGAACGAAGGGAAAGATGGCAGAGCGAGGATTTACCGAAGGCCACTTCCATCTTCTCTCATTCAGTTTGACTTCCTCCCTCCTCTTCCTCACCCCCGCAGATGCCTTGATCTCTCTTTAATCTCTCTTTCCTCCATCCAGAGAATCATTAGAGCTCAGATGTGATGGCTGATTCAGAGGGAATCTGCAGCCCAACATGTCGAAGCTTCACCTTTTTTCAACTCTTCCTTTCCTTTTCTGATCTCATTAACATTTACATTCGCTCCATAGATCCTCCACCGCTGAGCAGCTCCCACCATTTCATCACTTTCTGCTGAAGAAAAACTTCTGTTCCTGCAGGAAAACGTGTTTATCAGATGATGAAAATAAAATCTTCTTTCTTATTTATTACTTATCTGTTTCTAACCTTCATCATTTTCAGCAGATATCAAGTTTCTATTAAGTAAATAAATAAGATGAATTAAATTTTCTCATTTTTCAGTGTGACAAGAAAAACCCTGGAGGCAGAGTTTCAGAAAGAGGAATAGCTTCTTAAAGAGACAGAGGCCCAATTTCAAGGCTTTACCTTAGGAAGTCAATTTTTTTCAATTACTACATTTGCGTTTTGAAAGCATGAAGAAATTCAAGAATGGAAAGAGAAGTGAAAAAACGTGGAGCAACTTTTATATTTTGTTCAGGATTAAAGAGAAGTGATGGTTTTACTAGACATCTGCAGCCACATCAACCTTTGGGCCAGAGTGACAACATGCTGTAAAACCATAGCTACGCTAATAACACTGCTTCAGCTACACTAGCAACTTTTTAAATTAACTCTGCTCTTTTAGCAGTACATAAATTAATTCTTGTTTTATGGTCACATTTCCACTTGGCTACAGGATAAAGTTGTCGCTGTTAGTGACGTAATTTTTGGCTCTGATGGTTTTGGGAATTCCCCCTCGGTTCCAGCATGGACTAATAATAATATTAAAATGCTCAATAATTTATTGATACATCCAGGATGTGTGTTTTTAGGAACAGAAAGCTTAACATCTGATACTTTTTATCTTTTTATCCAAATGATCATATAAAAGATTTTTTTTTAAATATGACATATTAGCTTAATCTATCACAGTTTTTTATATTTAAATAAATGTATAAAAAATATTGTGCAATTTAATCTGATTTATTCAGAATGTTTATCAATGTGTGGCTGCATTTAATTTCATATTAGTTTAATGTGGCGATTATTGGTTTAATGTGGCAGATGAATAAATTAATAATTCAGAAGCAGGTTCAGATCATTTTTACTTTCCAGTCAGTTTAGAGTAATGATGATGATGATGAAGAACGGAGAGCTGATCCTGCTCTTCCTCTCAATGCTGCTCCTCTTCCTCATTTGATTCCCAGTCCTGCTCTCTCGGAGCTCCTCTTCCTCACTGACAGATAATCAATGAGCGTTCGCTCGCAGGGGAAGAGGCTCCGGCTGGGCGCCATGGATTTCCAATCGGCCTGTCGACCCGCTGAGGGATGGCAGCCGAGAACAAAATGTACCGAGAGCGCTGGGAAGGCTGCGGACACACACAGGAGGAACTACTGGGAAAGACTGGAATTACTGGGACATCTGGGATCCACCAAGAACTGGAACTGGAAACAACTAGTGAGAACCCTGGGAGCCACTTGGATGACAGGGAACCACTGGGAACAACTGAGAACACTGGGACAAAGTGGAATTACTGGGAACCCTGGAGCATTTGGGAACCACAGGGACAACTGGGAACCCTGGGAGTCAGTGGGAATCCTGAAAACAACTGAGAACACCGTGGAAAAACTGAAATCTCTGAGAACCACTGGGAACCATGGGACCACTGGGGAAAGCTGGAAAGACTCGAAATGCTGGGAACTATAGGGAACCACAGAGAACCACAGGGAACTACAGGGAACCACATGGAGTCACTGGGAATCCTGAAAACAACTGAGAACACAGTGGAAAAACTGAAATCACTGAGAACCACTCCACTGGGGAACGCTGGAAAGACTCGAAACCCTGGGAACTATAGGGAACTATAGGGAACTACAGGGAACTAAGGGACTGGTAGCTTCAGACACACCTGGTAGTTTCGGTGTCTTCAGTCGGACCCATTAGCTTCAGTTGGACCCGTTAGCCTCAGTTGGACCTGTTAGCCTCAATCGGACCTGTTAGCCTCAGTTGGACCCGTTAGCCTCAGTTGGACCTGTCAGCCTCAATCGGACCTGTTAGCCTCAATCTGACCCATTAGCTTCAGTTGGACCCGTTAGCCTCAGTTGGACCTGTTAGCCTCAATCGGACCTGTTAGCCTCAGTTGGACCCGTTAGCCTCAGTTGGACCTGTTAGCCTCAATCGGACCTGTTAGCCTCAGTTGGACCTGTTAGCCTCAATCGGACCTGTTAGCCTCAATCGGACCCGTTAGCCTCAGTTGGACCTGTTAGCCTCAATCGGACCTGTTAGCCTCAATCGGACCTGTTAGCCTCAGTTGGACCCGTTAGCCTCAGATGGACCTGTCAGCCTCAATCGGACCTGTTAGCCTCAATCGGACCTGTTAGCCTCAGTTGGACCTGTTAGCCTCAGTTGGACCTGTTAGCCTCAATCGGACCTGTTAGCCTCAGTTGGACCCGTTAGCCTCAGTTGGACCTGTCAGCCTCAATCGGACCTGTTAGCCTCAGTTGGACCTGTTAGCCTCAGTTGGACCTGTTAGCCTCAATCGGACCTGTTAGCCTCAGTTGGACCCGTTAGCCTCAGTTGGACCTGTCAGCCTCAATCGGACCTGTTAGCCTCAATCTGACCCGTTAGCCTCAATCGGACCTGTTAGCCTCAGTTGGACCTGTTAGCCTCAGTTGGACCTGTCAGCCTCAATCGGACCTGTTAGCCTCAGTTGGACCTGTTAGCCTCAGTTGGACCTGTTAG
This sequence comes from Poeciliopsis retropinna, assembly GCA_010277075.1. NCBI lineage: Eukaryota > Metazoa > Chordata > Actinopteri > Cyprinodontiformes > Poeciliidae > Poeciliopsis > Poeciliopsis retropinna. The sequence continues at coordinate 108,613 of VMRM01000004.1, read as the reverse complement.
CCTCAATCTGACCCGTTAGCCTCAATCGGACCCGTTAGCCTCAATCGGACCTGTTAGTCTCAGTTGGACCTGTTAGCCTCAGTTGGACCTGTTAGCCTCAGTTGGGCCTGTTAGCCTCAGTTGGACCTGTTAGCCTCAGTTGGGCCTGTTAGCCTCTCCTCCTGGCTGATGTTATTACAGGGACAGCCATTTTCAGAGGCGCTGCTTCAGCTTCTGCTGCTGGACGGCTAACCAGACGAGCTGCAGTCAATTAAAACTAATTAGAGCTGAGAGTGAGGCGCTGCTGCAGCTCCTGCGGCTCCTGGTCTCAGGTGACATTTCCTGCTGACATTCAGGGACAGAATCTTCCTTTTTTAAGTTCTTAATGAGCCCATTACTGGTTCCCAGCGACCCTGTTTACTGTTGCTGGGCTGCTGTGGTTTCTGTGGGGGTCTGAGGTTCGAGGGGGGGGGGGGGGGATTAAAGGCTCAGCCTCTTTCTGCTGCAGGTTTACATTAAAATCTTCAATCTCTGGTTAACTGACAAACATTTTAACTTTATTTCTGTTCCTGACCAGCAAATCATGCAGCTTAAAGCTGCTGTTCATTCAAAGTCAAACTTCAAAGCTTCTGATCTGTCAAAAATGTTGTGATTGCAACTATTAATGCAAATTCACTCATCATTTCTAAATATTCTGTGGATTTGCTTTTTGTTTCTCCAATTATTGCAATGGTTTCCAAAAATCTGACCAATCCGCTAAAGATTTTTCATTTCTTCTTATTTTCTGACCAATCACTGCAACTGGGCTGAATTAACTTCCTGTTTCATTTCTTGACAGGTGAAATCGCGTGTGATGCTAAACCATAATGTTTACCTTTTTATTAAATTTTTTGTTTTTGTCAAAAATCATTTTCAGATGTTTCACCTGATTTGTGTTTTTTCTGTCAACTTGTATGGCCAACAAGGAGTTCTTTTTCTGCACTTTGACCCCTCCAGAACCTGGTTTTACCTGGGTGCTAATTCAAGATGGAACTTGAAAATGTTATTTGAAATTTAAATATTAACTAATTTTAAATCCTAAATTTTTTATTTTATTTTTTTTTTTTGTAAGATTGACAAAAATTAAGCTTTAAAAAATTAAGCTTTTTAAACTCTGCCATTTTAGGCCGTCACAACATCCTGGAGGGCCTGATAAAACAGTCAAGAGTTTATTGGAGAGTCGTGTTTATGACCAGCTGTGTTCAGTGATCTGTGATCAATAATATTTCCTGTTCTGATGTTGCTGCTTTCGTCTGGAATATTTAATGCTTATCAGATAAAATGAGTGTTTTGTATCCCGGGTTTCGCTCGGTCGGGTCGCAGTGTTTCCACATTAAGGCCGATTGATCTGAACGGCCCTGAGTGCAGTTATGTCACCATCCACATCATAAGTTTTCATATTCACACACAGAAACACATGAACTCAGTTAATGGATTGATTCTACATGGCTGAGTTACGCTGCAGCAGCAGCAGAAGTTGCTGCAGATTGATGTCAGGGTGGAACGACATCAGCAGTGACATCAGAGAACCAGCTGCTGTTGCTCGTCAAGCTGGGAAGAGTCAAAGGTTGTTGTTCTCCGGAAAGGAAAACTTCTCAACAGCTGCCAAGGAGCAGACATCCAGCAGATTCAGCCTCTTCTACCTGGAAACAAGATGGCCGCCAGACCGAGGTTAGAACAGCTGTACCTGGATGGAGGACAGGACGTCAGCGTTGAAGCACGGTAGTGGGTGATTGATGATGTGGCCTTTTACTGATTACCAGGACACTAGTCTGTATTTTCCATGCATTTTTATTGCATTAGAAAGTAAAAATGATAAATCTATCAAATATGACTTAAAATAAACTTTATAATTTAACACCTTGAAATTGGACCTCTGTCTCTTTAAGAAACACTTTTTTTTTCTGGAAGTTGTCACAACATGGCTCCTTTATTAACCCTTTGATGAGCTTAGCAGCTCCACCAGGTGTTTACTAATTGCTGCTGGCTAGTCTGAAGGAGCTGAGTGGGGGAGGAGCTGCATCTTGAAGGCGGGGCTAGGTCCACTCAGGCATTTATCACAGATGAATGGTTGCTGTGGAGATTAAAGGAATCCTTTTGATAAGGGAATAACATTATAACATTGTGGACTTTTTTTTTTTTAAGTGAGTTTTGCAGGACACTGCCCCTTTAAATGGACCGTGATCTCCTTCTGTCCAGCAGCTGAACCTGGCTCCAAACTGGGTCATCAGTGGCTGCAGTTGAAGAAGGGAGATAAACTCTGGACGGAACCAGAGCCTCCTGCTGCCTGTAATGATACTCCATACATTCAGCAGACTGATGCCACAGCGCTGCAGCAGCAGGTTCTGGTTCTGATTGGACCCATCCTGGATGTGACTGGAGGAACGCTCCGTCCTGACGCAGGCTAATCCGCTCTGGCCCAGATGTGGCACATTTGTCCCCCAGAGACCTGTCCTCTGGGACGTCCTGTCCCCCCGCGAGAGGCTGCAGACGCTGAGTCAGTGCCGTCCTCAGTCGACTCAGACCGAGGTCAGAGGTCGTCGGATGAACAACACGTCAACGCCTCCGCCATCTTTCTGGAAGTGTGATGAAACGTCTTCAGCAGGGAGATGATGCAGCAGGCCGAGCTGAGGCTGAGCCGGTACTGAAACCGTCCATCAGCCCCCAGAGGTCACGCTGAGGTCAGATTCAGGGATTTCGAACTTTTAATCTAGAAGCTTGAAATCAATCAAGTTTATTTGTAGAGGCCATAAAAACAATCAACCACTGAGATCCCAAACATTTCATTTTGTCCTATTCTGTAATCAAAATTATCGTTACACATCAAATTATTGATCAATGTTTCATTTATTGTGTTTCTATAGCAACTCTAACCACTTGGGCTTTTAGTGGAGATTCAAAGGAACTCAGTGTTTCGGCTGTTTTGTAGTTTTCTGGAAGCTTGTTCCAGTGGTGCATAGGAGCTGAATGCTGCTTCTCCATGTTTGGTTCTGGTTCTGAATGCAGAGCAGAACAGAAGATCTGAGAGGTCTGGAAGGTTAATACAACAGCAGCAGATCTTTAAGCCAGGGATTTGTAAACTACCAGCAGCAGTTTAAAGTCTGTTCTCTCAGTGAAGGACTGTAGAACCTGGTGATGTAGAACCAGGTGATGTAGAACCTGGTGACAATCTCTATTTCCGGGTTTTAGTCAGAACTCCAGAGGAGCCATTTCAGGCCTTGTTGAGCTTCAGCACCTTTAGGGTGTAGATGAGTCAGTTTCCTCCTGCTCACCTGGTCTTTTATCTCCTGAATGTGCAGAAAGGTCAAAGGTTAATGTAGAGCTTATGGGGGAACATGGAGGTTTCCTGATGCTGTGAAGCAGCAGCAGACCTGACATCAGCTAGCAGCTTTAGCTGAGGACATTTTGGACAGGCTGGTTATTAGAGCCTCTCCTTACGGAGAGGGAAAGTATTTCCTGAAGTTATTTTCTCCTCGGCTGACGGCTCAGCATCAGCAGCTCCCCGGGTTTATTCCTTCTCCACATGAATCTGTCCTTTAAAATCCAGAACGGGGATAAAATGTTCTCGTATGGAAAGCTGTGGACCTGACTGCAGGTCCCAATCTCAGACTTTTAAAACTCTGACCCAAACCAAGGCTATTATAGTTAACTAAAACTAACAAAATAACAAAAACTGAAACTAAGAAAACATTTTCTGAAATGAAGAAAAACAGAAATTAATGGGGAAAAACTAGAACCTGAACTGGAAATATACTATGTGTTTCTAAAGTTAAAATATACAAAAATTATAGATATATCGTTTGTTTTTATGTTTATAAATGCATTTATTAATCTTTCAAAAAGGGTTGGGAATGAGCAGCGCCACACCAAATTGTGATTGACAGCGCTAAGACCAGCCTTTTTGCTCTGATTGGTTGTTTCTCGTTAGCACTGGGAGAAGATGATAGTGACAGTTTCAACAAATATGTAAAATATATATATTTTCTGAAAGTTAGTCACTGCAGCTTTAAACAACCTGTGTTTGAATCAGAACCACATTAATATGCAGGAGCCAAAGGCAGAACCGCAGCTGTTTACAGCTGATTCTCAGATCTGATCCGTTTGGCCCTGAACTGGGGAGGAAGAGGAGGCGTCGCTGCTGCTCAGGGGCACAAAGACGGCGCCGGACTCCTGGGACAGCAGAGAACTGCTGGGCCGACAGCCGCTGGTAAACGACCAGAACCGGGCCGACAGCCGCTGGTAAACGACCAGAACCGGGCCGACTGCCGCTGGTAAACGACCAGAACCGGGCCGACTGCCGCTGGTAAACGACCAGAACCGGGCTGGTTTGGGGTTGCCATTTGTAAAGTTACACCATAAAAAATTACCAGCAATGTCTTGAATGTCATGGAGAAAAAAAATTAACATCTTTCAAAGTCATATTTTCATGTCAGGGTTACAAACTAATATTTAATTCACAATGTAAATATTTAGTTTGCAAACTAATTGTTTAGCCATCAAATTAAATATTTAGTTTCGAAGGAAAATATTTGCACTTAAAATTTTTAATTTCACACTAAATGTTAAACTAAACATTTAAATATTTAGGTTGCTACATAAAAAAAGCTTGTAACAATAGTGAGCTAAATATTTAGCCAGCAACCTATATTAAGTTTGCAAACTAAACATTTAGTTTGGAATATTTATATTTAGTTAAGAGCTAGATATTTAGTTTGTTCCAAACTTAATAAATATTAATTTACAAACTTAAATATTTGGCTCCAGACAAAGTATTTATTTTCCAAACTAAATCTTTAGTTTGCAAACTAAATAATTAATTTACATGGGAATATATGTCTTGTATATTAAATATTTAGCTTGTGAATTAAATTTTTAGTTTGGAACACTGATATCTATAAATGTATGAATAACACGGTGAAATCTTTCCTCCGACAGGTTGAACAAACCAAAATATTTCCGGAGCCGATCTTGCAGCAGGTGGATGGTTGGATGGATGACTCAGAAAGTGAAGTCAAATCCTGCGACACCTGGTGAAATATTTACGGTCCTGGAGGAGCGGCAGCCGGCAACAGTCGGTCGGTGAGGAAGCAGCTGGTAAGTAATTCAGCCTGACAGAATCGTGTCAGAACCAGGCAGAGCAGCCAAGAGGGAAAATCCAACATGGACGCCACTCGGCCCACATGCAGATCAGGAATGGAGAGAATTTCATTTACCTGACAGCCAATCAGAGCAGCAGAACATTGAAATCCTAAATGTTTGAGCGCATAGATTTCAACCTTGTAAAAACTGGAGAATTGGAACGTTGTCGACCAACGGCTCTGCATCGTAACTGCAACATCCAAAATGGTGGAACCAAGTGAACTGGTCGTACGTCCCAACTACCATATGCATGTTTAGAAAGTGGCTGTCCGATTTTAAAAGTACAGTGCAGGAATTTTTACTGACCAAAGTCATTTCAGAAAATGTTTTTTATGCTTTTTAATTTTAGGAGATATACCATCTTTTTATTTATATTGATATATTTTTATCACTTATCTGGAATAGACTTTAAAAGCAACACTAGAAATGCTGACTGATAAAATTACATCTTTTCTGACTAATATGTTCATAATTATGACATGAAGTCGGATTGTTTCTAAAATCCACCTGGAATCTGGAGGAAATGACACACCTGGTGTTTGAGTCGACCTTCTTGTTAAACAAGGTTCTGGTAGCTGTTTCAGATTTCTCCTTCAGATCTCTGAAACAAGCAGAAATAGAAACGGACCCGAGGCGGAACCGGAACCATCAGGAGGGACGATGAGACATCACCCACAATCGTGTTGGATGACTCAGTTTTCCTCCTTCACCCTGAACACCAGCAGCTCCAGACTTCAGCTGGTCGTCCCAGAAACTGGTTCACAGTTCCTGCTGACTGGGCCAAGCAGGCAGAATCAGGCATAGAGTTTGGGTCAGGGCCCGGCGGCCGTGAAGCCGGTTGTCATTTTGTGGCTGTTTCCTAACATTTAATTAAATTTCCAGTCGGTCAACATTAATGTGCCGTCAACGCTGAAGCAGCACATTTAATCTGTGAGTGATGAAAACAATCCCGTTCTAATTATAGGGGGGGATTTGGGTCAATAACAGAACCAGCTGCATGTAGGAGAGTCGTCCTGGTCGACCTTTGACCCTTTCCTGGTTGGAACCAGGAAAGGGTCTCTCTCCCAGAAAGCCCCGTTACGATTCAGCTGTCAGCTTAATTGGGCTTTAAATAGTTATATTTACTCACTTACATTTAGTAACCTTTTGGAAAAAATTTACTTTTAGTAGCATTTGTTACTATGTTGTACTTCATACTTTTACTTGAGTAATTTCATTATGAAGTATTTCTACTCTTATTTGAGTAAAATTTCTGGATTCTACCCACTGAATAAAAAACAAACATGTTTTGACCAAAAACTCACCGGACACAGACCTTCAGTTTTTCTTAAGGTTTTTATTGAAAGAAACTGATTTGGAAAAATATTATTTTGCCTGATTTTATTAATAAAAATCAAATTTTTGTCCTTAAAATACCAACATTTCCAATTAACTTCATATTTTGGTCCATCAGATTATGTAGTTATTAAATATTAAATATTGATCAGTTTTCAGTACTTGAGTAGAATTTTTACCAAATACTTTTTTACTTCTTCAATAATTTGTTGGATGGTTACTTTTTACATTTACTTGAGTTAAAGTATGTTGAAGTAGAACTTATTTTACTTGTTTACAGTTTTTGGGTTTTCTGCCACCTCTGGCTGTGAGCCAATAGGAGCAGATCAGATTCGAGTGTCTGCTGACGGTGATGAAGATGTGAAGCAGCTCCTCTTCATCAGCTGCTCTGGAGGAAACAGCATTCGCCGCTCCCAGCAGCTCAGTGACAGATTCGCTGCTACCTGTTGTTTTTCTGCACTCCAACAGCTGTGATTCACCCAAACTGAGACGTTTTCACCACCATCTTTATTCATGTGTTATATAAGTGCTAACAATGCATGAAGCCACCCACCAGAACAGTTTATCCCCGATGAGAACAGAGAAATCATCCATTATTAAAACAAAAGGCGAAGCTTCATTTACATAAACGGAGGTAAAATGTCAGATTTCTGAGGCCTTAATAAAAAAATTCAAACCAGTAAAATTCTAATCAATGAGAGGAAAATCAAAGCATCTGCAGGTAGAAATGCATCAGTCAGGAAACAAAAAACAACAGTGTTCCCTCAGATAACATTGAGTAATATTAAAGTTTTAATCAATGACTTGATGAAGGTAAACTTTTCTCCCAAATGACCATTCATGAGGTCAGACACTGATGTTGGACGAGGAGGACCAATTGAGATCAGGACTGTTTGTCCCTCACTTCACTTCCCTCCATGATGCACCTTGGTTTGTGACCTGAAGCTAAATTTATTTCAGTTCAGTTCACTTACATACCACCAAAAATAATCATTTTAATTCAGTCATGCTAAGATTACCAACTGATCCTTAAAATCAATAAATCAAGCTCAGTTTATTATTCAGATTAATTTTAGTAGCTTCTATCTGGTCATTGCCTTGCAGCATTTATTCCTCCTGGACCAGCAGGGGGCAACAGTGAGCAGAAAATTCCCCAAAGTACACCTCTAACGTTTTGTACCTATGTGAAAAAAACATGGTGGATGAGCAAGAACGTCCTTCCAGCAGAGGTTCAGCCCCTAAAAACAATACTACCACCATGTTGCTACCAACAACGGTTTCCTGTTTTTTGTTTTGTTTTGTTTTTGTTTACTTCTACACATGCTGCGCAGTATTGTACTCTTGCCCTAGGTGCCCTACACTGCTCATTATAGGAGCTACTTGTCAGAGCAACGCTAGTAAAAATGTTAAAGGGTAAAGCCATGTTGTGGTGACTCAGGCCCGGCGGCATGGGTGGGCATTGGGGGGCATTGCCCGCCCACAGAGTCAGCCGTGTCCCCCCTGGACTGGAAGCTGTTTTTGTTTGTTTTTTTTTATCTCAGAACGACCAAATCTCTGTTATTCCTGTATCAATTTTATACAATAGGGGCTTCCACACTTCCCATATCTGTGTCCTCTGTCACTTTCTTTGCAGTTAAAACTGTTCAATCCGTTGTTAACTTCAAACGCAACATGAACGCTGAGATGTTAGACAGAGGCTCAATTTCAAGGTGTTGAATCAGAAAGTAGCATTTCTTTAAGTCATATTTGATAAATGCAGAATTTTTTAAAAATACCTGAAGGTAGCATAGTTACTTGACTGCTGTTAGATGGCACCATGTTTCTAGTACAGAGTTCTAGCCCTTTGAGCAGTCCATTAAGTTTTCTCAGCAGGGCTTTTATTGTGAAATATCAGTTAGCAGAGAAGCTTCAGGATGTGAAGTCCTGCAGAGATTCCTCCTGCAGTGACCTTAGTGACTCCATCATGTCCGCTGGTCGGTCATCCACCTACAGGTCTGAGTGCGTCTGACTCGTTCTGTTCCTGCCGCTTTGAGGATTTGAAGGAAGCTGATCAGATGAAACGAGCATCAGCTTCTGATAGGTTTGCCTTGTTCTCCTGGATCTCTGGTCGCCTTTATGTAAGCACGCAGCTTTGTGTTGTTGCCATGGTGTCGATGTGTAGCAGGCGCTGCAGCGCCTACATGATTCAGTCACATCAGAGGATCTGGCTCTGGGCTGCAGGGAGCTGCTGATACAACAAGGTAGAAAACAGCATGTAGAAGCTGCTGCACCACACAATCATTTTAACACAAACAGGTTCTTCATTCAGAACCAGAAGATCTGCCGCAGCTCGTTTTCATCTAGAAGCTGCTGCAGCTCATAGTTGAACTCGTATAAGTTTTTCCGACACCTGAAGTCATAACTCATAAAATCAGCCTTTAAAGCTGCCGGTGACGGGACGAGTGCTCTTTTATTGGACCGTGTTGCTATGGAAACAGATTGGGTCCAAGTTCGCTGACTGTCAGAGACTCTGACAATAAATATTCATAAACAAGATGCAGAACATCCATAAAGGGAGGAATTTGCTTGAGGCTTTAATAATTTAGACAAAACTTTTTGTTTTAAAATGAATTTTCTGTCTTTAACATTCGGAGTTTTCATCTGTTTGTCCTTGAAAAAAACCTCAGAAGCTAAACGGGAACGACAGAAACGCTTTGGGACACATTTCCCTTCTTCCTGGGTTTCATTGTTTCATTGCTTTTCAGGCGTTTTTGTTGTGTCTGACCGTCTGATACCGCTCACTGATTCAGCTTTAGGTCGGACCAAACCCTCTGCAGCCGGAACCAGAACTGAACCAAAGATTGCTTTAGGGTCCAACCCGTCTCTTCAGCCGTCCTTAATAGAACCAGAAACGGGAAGGTTTGGGGGGAAAATCAGAGTCCACTGAGGCAGTGAGACGACCCCAAGGCTGGTGGCTGGATCACTGACGACGTCTGAGGAGCTACAGGAGGAGGACAGCATGAGGACAGGATGAGGACATCTGATTGGTCCTCTGAGATGTCCTGGAAAGACATTCAGGAGGAAAACCTGGAGAACTCCTCACTAGCTAGGTTTCCATCCTATGCAAATTCTGAGCAAGCTTTTAAAATGTGACTGGTTTCCATCTTCTAGTTTGGAGTGAATCAGTCAGGTGACCCAAAGCGTGATGTCATCGGATGTGGACAATATGTATGGCTGGAATGAACAGGAAGTAGAGGATGCTGGTAGCATGGAGTACAAATCACCACCTGTAAGCCTGGAGGTTTGGACTTGGACGTGTTTCGGAGTTTGGTGCCTCTGGTAAGGTGCAGAATGGATAGATAAGGAGGTTATTTTAAATTTTGCTGTTCTGCCTTTTCTAATGCAATTCTCAAAATGTGCATAAAATAACCTGTTGATGGGAACAAGTTCCTGTTTCCTTCGGGTCACTGTGTTTCTTTTACGACTCAGGAGGCAGAACTCCTGGTTCTGGCTAAACTTTTCCTCCACAGATAGGAAACCTGATGCTTGTGCTGCAACAGAAGGGACTCTTATCTTAAACATGCTTGACCTCCAGACTGGAGCAATACAGAGCATCCATTGATGGTTCTCACCATCCTGACCCGGTTTGGACTTTTGACCCTCTGTCTTGTTAGAATCATCTGGAAACCAGTGACTTCAGTAGATTTTCATAAGCTTGTTTCCTCGGACCAGGTCTTGTGTTCATTTTGCCTCCCTGCAGTTTCAGGTTCACAGACGTCCAGCTTCGGAGTGGATTTATTTCCCCTGCGGAGCTTTGGCTTCATTTCGCTCCGTTATTACCCCACCGACTCCTGGCGGCTCCAGGGAGCAGTTCCAGCTCTGAGGGGGAGGTGGCGGCTGCTCCTCTGCAGCCTGACTCCGATGTTTACTTGGATGAAAAGTGAAGAAAAAAAAAAAAAAAGAAAAAGAAATGTGGCTGTGATGATCTGGTTGAGCGGGAGCAGCTTCCAGTGTGTGGGCTGCTAACTGTGTGTGCCACTCGATGCGTGGGCTGAATGTTGAAACGTCTCATTGACATGAGCAGAGCGCCGTTTCTGCTGCTGCTGTGATATACGAACAGGAGCACATGGTCATAGTGCGACACTGTGTGTGTGTCCGGGTGTGTGTGTGGGAGCTGAGGTTGTGCTGCTGTTTGAAGTGAGCGATGGGGTGCAGCGCTGCAGCTGCTGTTTGCATGCTAATGCTGCGGCAGAGCTGGAGGACGTGGGAGAGGAGGGGAAAAGGCCAGAGTCTACCCACACACACACACACACACACACAGACACACACACACATCCCAACCTGCCATCTCACACCTCTGCTGCTGCAGGAACACGCTGGATGTGTTGATGTCTCGCTGCAGAGGAGGAAACCCTCTGAACACAGACGGCGGATCGTGTTCAGAGTTGGCTGCAGATTAGAAAATGTGTCTGTGAGGAATCAAACCGCAGAGCTCCTGTTTCAGGGCCCAGATACGCCGGATGATGGAGAGAACACAGTAATAACAACGCTAATTTCATTTGTGGGTCATTTTTCAAAGACGAAGTTAGAAAATCAAATCAGAAGTGGGCCTGAAGCGGTGGTACAGTCTGAACAGCAGAACTTATTCTTAGCCTGGCCCCGTTTCAGCTCAGGAAGGCACATCAGAAGGAGATATCCATCCAACCAAACGCTTTAGGAGAAGTGGAGGGGAAATGACGACATCAGACAGAATCTAGGCTGGTTAGAAGAGACCGAGCTCTGCAGAGGAGATTAATAGTTGACATGGAAACTAACCCGCTTTAAAACCTGGAGTCCAGCCGCCATGTTGATGGTCCAGCTGCATCCATATCCGCCGGTCTGTTCAGGTCACTCGAGGGTTCAGGTCTCCATCCATCGCAGGTGAAACACCAGTTAACCCAACAGTCTTGGTTCTGGATGTCGGAGGAAGCCGGAGTACCATGAGAGAACTCATGCATGGACAGGGAGGACATGCAAATTCATTAAAACTCATTACTTCATTAAATGTTCTTACATTAATTCAAATTCTTCAGAGTTATTGTAGGTAGTGATGGCATTAAAGTTCTTCTGTAGCAGTGTGTATTACAGCAAATTTGAAGAAGCCTCTGACTGAAGCCTTGGTGTAGACGATGGCCAGAGTTGTCCATAATTTTATTGGTCTTTTGAATCATGCAGAATCCATGTAGGAAGACCTCAGCTTGGATTTGAAGACATGATCCTCTTGCTGTGCTACCAGCATGCAGACCGAGATGAACTGATGTGGGTGAGGAAAGGAAAAGATGAATGTTGGCCTCCACACTCACCATGAAGCTACATCTTGGAGACCCAGAGATGATCCAGACAGGAGAAGAAGAAAATGTATCTTCACAATGTTTAAATAAGGAAACATTCAAGTATTCATGCTCAGGGTTCTAAAGCTTCTTCTCCATAGAGTCTCACTCTGTCCTGTTTCTGGTTCGGTTCCAGCCGGAACCAGAAACGGGTTCTGGTTGGGTGTTCCTCACTATGCAGTGGTTGACGCTCCGATCATCTCATTTTGGCACGTCTACCATTGGGCGGTCAGTTTCTCTGAAGTCCCTTAGAGGATTTATTTGATGCCCTGTCCAGTTGGCATGGCATGCGCTCCACTGTCACAGTTGATAAAAAGGTTTCGACCTCAAAGTTTGACCAAAGATTCAGCAATCTGCAGCTTGGGAGATTGCTGAATCTTTGCAATTCTACTACTACGGTCTCGTTATGGATTGGTTGAGATGTTGTTGTTTGAGGAAGAATCAATGAAACCAGTCTACTGCCAATCAAATGGCTTGTGCGCAATACCACGCTTGGTTCAGCTTCTACCATCCCTGTTGCAAAAAACCAGAATCTCCATTTTTTGCAACATGGATATAATCACTCAGTATCTGCAAATGGAGACAAAGCCATGCCTTTGAAGAAGAGGGTCAAAGGTCTCTCCTGGCTGCATTCCATTTTTGTTTCCATATGGTGAAGAAGGACGTTGCACTAAGTGTCTTTATCTGAGGTTTTTGTGTTATTTGCTGCAGTGGTTCTTGGTGCAGTGCCCCCACAGACCAGGAGGGGAACAGCAGTAAACAAGAACTGCAGCAGCTGAAAATGTAATTGGTTTTGCAGTTTTGGTTCCCATTCAGACTGAGTCTACTGGAAAACACCGTGAAAAGACAGAGGAATGTGTCTGGTCTCAGCTGCTGATTGTGTTTCTGCTGTGTGTAAACTCATCCTCTTGAAACTGGAGTCAGTCGTATTAGAAATGTTCAGCATCCAGAAGGAACAATCAGTTCCTACTTGCAGATGATCTCAGTTAAAGACCCTTTCAGTCAGTCAGTTGTTTTATTCCAGGAGCAGCAGCTGATGGAAACCTGAAGGTGATGAAAGTTTAGTGGCTCTCTCAGCCAGCAGGCGTTTCACCATGGAGACCTCCAGCAGCGTTCCGGACCTGGAGGGAATCCCGACCCGCTAACCCGGGTCCACCAGCTGGCTGCGGCCGCTTCGGTGCTGAGGCTGACGGCGGGGGACTCCCTGAGCAGCTGCACGGATCGATGCTGGCTGAGGAACGGCGCCGCCCGCTGTGAGTCTGATGACCTTTCATCTGAACTGGCAAATCCTCTGCTGTCCTTTGGTTCTACTTTGTTTGGGATGTATCCCGTTTTGCTTTTAATATTCATTACATTCCTTAAGATTCCTCATCCTTCAGTTTCACTATTTAGTGTCTGAGCTGCCGACTGATTTTATTTAAATGGGACAGTGCATATATACCAGATATAGCAAAATGTTCATTTCCAATCTTAGTCCCATAAAAACAAACACAAGATGCAAACATTCACACTATTTCATGCATAAAAATAAGAAATACAATAAAAACTGTATGGGAAGTTGGAAAAATCTATTTCACGAGATTTATATAGAAATGCTCATTTAAAACATTTTTATTGAAGACATTACATCACAAAAATAATAAGTAAAACCTGAAATTCCTCAAAGGTCGCTGAGGTTCATTGATCGCAGTGCTGAGTCCTGGCCAACCTGCTTTACAGAACAGATAGGTGGCGCTCTGTCTAATTACAGGCAGTTTGTTCCAGCACTAACATTTTTTAATTGATAAAACATTTTTGAGAATGAAGACTTTCTAAACTGAACCTCTCAGTTCCCTCTGAAGGTCGACCCAGTGCTTTTTGATTTTTAATAAAATTTTATAGGGATACATTTTTATGGCTTTACCCTTTAAAAACCTATCAATAAGACAGTAATTTTTAAATAACTGAATATTATTAAAACTTAAAAGCTTATATTTGTCTAAATCTAGGCAAATATTATATGACTCTGGCCTCTTTTAATTGCCTTTTTAAAAACCTGTTTAATAAGTTTTAATGCAGTAGCAAAGCAAATGACCATGATGTGAAGAAATATTCAATGTGTAGTAAATCATGCAGTTTTTAGTTAAAATACAACATTTTTCATCCCTCTGCTTCCTCTTCAGCTTCATTCTGGTCTCTAATTGAGCTGCTCAGACCAGATAACCCGCTGAATCGGTGGTAGAACATTGCAGACGGGTCGGTTCTGATCAGCTGAAGCAGGAAGAGAGTTTCTGGTCTCTGAAGAGAGGCAGAATGAAACCAGGCAGCCTGATTTATGATCACTGAGCCGGTTTATGTCCACGTTCCAGCATGGACCTGTTGCCGTCTTGGACGACCTCTTCATTTTCCAGAGGACTCCATAAATCCTTCAGGTTTATATGGACAGACGCCCTTTCTCGTTTCTTCAAGGTCACACACAAAACTGCATCTGGTGCATTAAATCTGCTCACACATTTCCTGTTTGTTTCCTGAAGCAGAGCCTTTAATTTATAATAATCTTTTTCCCACCTACTGCCTCTGTCGTTCTTTTACTTCATCCCTCTCAGCAGAACCAATAAGTCCAGTGTTTCCTGTTTAAAATCACTGATGATGGCCTGTTTTCTCTCCAAGCTGCAAGACTTTCCTGTGATCCTTCAAAATGGTGTGGATAAGAGCTCTAAAAACCCTAAAATATTTCCATCTTTTCATTTGTACTTCTGCTACTTTCAGTTTCAGACCATTTTGATGTGGTTGAATCAATAGCAAGCAGGAGGTAGAAATTGTTTACTCTAAATTAGCTTCCTCAGCTGCACATTACTTTTAATCTGAGTGTACAGAATTATCCTTTTATGTTGTATATTTGTCTAGAATACTTCTAAGATATCATCAATGAGTGCTGATGGTAGATGATTTTGAGGATGCATTCACACATGATAGTCTGGTAGAATCGATTTTATTGGGAACCAAAATGGCTAAATTTGTTCCATTTCCAGCTGCTTTGGTTCTTTTTCTCACTGCACTGAGTCAAACCAACCATTTGCAACATGTAATTTGTATAAGTTGTTGCTTGATGGAGTCATCAGGAACCATGGATCAGCTTATACAGTTATGCTGATGACACTGAGTTATACATCTTGTTGTCTTGGGACGACCCTCTGCCCATCACTGCATTTTTTAATTGCATCTCAGACATAAAGACTGGATGGCACAGAACGTTCTCCAGCTCAACCAGGACAAAACTGAATTTTAATTCAAAAATTTCAAACTGCATCTTTTAAACCTTCAAAACAAGTCAGAAGCCTGGGCGTTCAGCTTGACTCTGAGCTCATTTTTATTCCACATATTAAAAAATAGTTGAAACAGAATTTTATCATCTAAAAAATGTATCCAGAGTTCACCCTATTCTCTAATACTGAGACTCTGATGCTTTTATTTCCAGCCTTATATACTATAATGCCCTGTTTTCTGGTCTCCCTATAAAAACTCTGCTGAGCCTTCAGCTGTTACAAAACTCTGCTGCTCGAGTGCTAACCAGGACCAGAAGGCAGGCTCTGTTTTAAAATCATTGCCTGGCTCCCAGTGCGTCTCAGGATTGATTTTAAGTTTCTTTTACTGGTTTTTAAATGTCTTAATGGTCTTGGACCATCTTAGCTTGCTGCTAATACCTTATGAACCTCTCTGGACCCGGAGGTTCTCTGGCACCGGACTGCTAACAGTCCCAGAGTCAGAACTCACACTGATGATGAAGCTTCTATCTAGTATTATGGCCCAGTTTGTGGAACATTCTGCCAGAGAACCCGAGAGTCGCAGAAAATGTTACTGTCTTTAAGAGCAGGTTCAAGACCCGACTTTTAACTGTACTTCCTAAATTGATTCATTTCTGCTTAGTGTGTGTATTTTCCCTGCAGTTGTGTGTTTTTCCATGAGGGGTGCTTTTAGTATGAAGGGTCCTTTATAAATTTGATTGATTGATTGATTGATTGATTGATTGATTGATTGATTGATTGATTGATTGATTGATTGATTGATTGATTGATTGATTTGAAAAACTCATTCCCCTCCTCACCTGTGGGGGCGCTGCGCCAAGAACAACTGCCACAAAACCCTTCGAAGAAGACACTTCCTTCTCAAAATGTAATAAAAAATGGAGTAGCATCAGATTTTACCCGTTGTAGGATTTCCCTTGAACATTTCTCTCTCGCTAGCAGGTTTGTTTTGGTTGTGTCTACCCAGAATGCCCTGCACTATAGTCTGCTTCGAGCTTTTGAAGCAGTCTCTGGTCTGCTTGCATTCACAGACACATTCACACAGAACCAGAGTTCTCTTTTTTTGGTACATAAGAGTTTGTTTCCATATTCATACATCCCCAAAAGAACCAA
The DNA here is from genome assembly GCA_010277075.1 of Poeciliopsis retropinna. Classification (NCBI taxonomy): domain Eukaryota; kingdom Metazoa; phylum Chordata; class Actinopteri; order Cyprinodontiformes; family Poeciliidae; genus Poeciliopsis; species Poeciliopsis retropinna. The sequence goes on along the minus strand of VMRM01000004.1, from coordinate 92,376 downwards.
ACTTTCCAGACTAACGAACTAAAGTTTGATTAAAGCAGACTAAACAGAGTTTGTGTGAACACACCCTAACTGTCCAGGCATAGTTCTTGTTTACTGCAGAGGAACTCATTGAGAGAAACCCGCAGTCGGATCTGCAGGATGAGATGTTCAGCTTCATCAAGTAAGAAGAAATGCGGTGAAAACAGAGAAGCTCTGCTTGTCTCTTCTCATTAAAATCCTCCCCTGATTCCTCCATCCTCCGGTTCAGAGACAATGGGAAGCTCCGGATCGTCTTCATATAGCAACGACTGTGTGTATACCAGCATCATGTTAGCAGGAGGCTCAGGAGGAAAAACAGAAAGGCTTTTGTGATAAAAATAATACAGATTACGTGAGAAGGTAGCCATGGATACAACATCCAGTCACCCTTGTCAGTGCATATATGGAGAGATTTATGTTTCGAGCTGGAGTATGTGTCTCAGCGCGGTGTGTTGTCAGCCTGCTGCGGTGTAGGTGGATCCTGACCCCAGGAAGTCACCACCTTACATAAGCCTGCTGGATCTCAATCACAAACTCCACTTCCTAATTAAAATTATGCTGAAAACTTTCTCAGGAAAACAGAGCCTCCTCTGGCAGGAACGCCAGTGAGGGACTAAACGTCCAGTCAGAGCTGCGGCTGGGTTTGTCACTGAGACCGCCCACTGGAAGCCTCCAGCCAGCATCCAATCCAATCCAGTCCGATCCAATCCGGTCCAGTCCAGCCCCTCAGAGAGGCTCTGGTTATCAGGAAACCTTTCACTGATGTTTCCAGAATCATATTTATTACCATAAACCCGTCTTTAGCACTTAATTCAACTGCATTATCAGTTTCTTTAACATCAACACACTGATTCACTGTTAGTGTAGTCCATTCAGGGGGTTCTGTAGTCCAAGTTTAGATGAATAAAACTGGATCCTGTGATCACAGATCCAGAGACTGAGTCACGCACCTGAGTGAAGTCGGTTCCTCACCTTCTTCAAATCTAACAAAATTGGTGTCAAACGTTTCTGCAGCAAAATGTTCGTCTGTGCTGCTTTTGATTTGAAGATTTTAATGAAAGTTTAAAGGTCAAAAGGTCAATCAGCTCCCCCATATTACCCAAATCTTACAAAATTGGTGTCAAACGTTTGTGCAGATCTCATTTTAAAGATATAAATAAAAACTTTCCAGAAGTGCTTCTGGAACATTTTGCTCAAAATCAAGCAACTTTGCTGGATTTTGTAAACCAAAATCCAGCAAATTAGGTGTCAGTCATCTCTATGAAGCAAAAATTTTTGTTTGTGCTGCTTTGGCTTATGAAGATATCAATGAAAGTTTAAAGGTCAAAGGGTTAACCAGCCGTCCCACATTACCCAAATCTGACAAAATTGGTGTCAATTTTAACAATATTAATAATAATAAAAAAAAAAAAAACATCCTTATTTTCATTGATGATGCAGGTAAATCATCCAGAAAGGCTATTCCAAACCATTTCTGTCATAAATTGTTTAGGATCTAAACATACGCAGGGGGTGGGCAGAATCATGATCACACAAAGATTTAAGGGAATAAACAAGAAAATCTTACAGAAACTGAGGTAACAAGAGGAACCGGGAGTCCAGCAGGTGAACTCAGACGTGTTGAAATCAGAAAAAGCATCTACTGAAATGGGAGAGACTGGATCCTTTTGCAGAAGTCCTGCTGTTTCTGGTTCAAGTTCCTTCATCTTCATGGGTTTTTTTATTTAACAATACATTTATTAACATACATTCAAACAACATGATTTTTGGGTAGATCTTCAACCCAAAAATCAACATTCAGGGTACAAAATAACCCTGAATTTTATCTGTATATAAATATACAGATAAAATAAAGCTTCAATCATTCAAGTCCAATGACTAGATGAAGTGTTGCTCTCTTACTAAAAGTATTAGTTATATGAATTAATATTAATCGTATTTCTAATTCAGCTTGGTCAAATTGCATGAAAGTGTCCCATATTTCCTTAAATTAGCAGATATTTAGCTCCATATGTAAGTGGGAGAATGCCACCTGTAGAAATCCTTTTACCCAGGCAGATTCGTCCTGTTCTGTCCGGCCTGTGGCCCAGTGGCCGCTGCAGACAGACTCCCTTCCCCACATCTGCTCCCTGACTGAGAGCAGCAGCTGGATTTGGTCTGCAGGGCAGAGGCACCAATAATGCGTCACCCCGTGATGAACGACACCATTACTCTGCAGACAAGCAGATCCGTCAGCGGCCCGCTGCAGCGCTGCTTCCCCCTGCAACACGTCCCTTTAACGAAGCCGCTTATAAGAGATGCATAATGTGTGGTAACATCGTCTTCTGCGGCTGGAAAAACTTGACTCAGAGCTGGAAC